>JAVQMF010000059.1:24496666-25887500 GCA_032878935.1 Erythrophleum fordii | reverse complement strand
TATGAATCAAAATCATAAGCACTTAATAGGGAATAGGATATTGCATTGACCCGTTATGAGATAACTACATGGATTAAGTCATCAGTGTATCTTATATATAACTGTATCACTGAGCACTTAGACTTGAGATCACCATAGTTTTCAACATAGAAAACACTATTTTCTGGCATAGTCAAAAACCATCTTTAACTGGGTGATCATAAAGGCTATGATCGGGTATAGTGGAATTTATATAAAAGAAAATGAGCGGTCAAGATAAGATTTGTCCCTCTGATTAATAGAGACATATATCTGGGCCCCTCAATAAGTGAGACTGAGAAATGCATGGTCGTGCTCGAATGGAAGTGTTTCCATTTGTATTGTCAATCTGCACGTAAATCGGGAAAGCGATGATCAATGTCATACTTGATTTAGATATCATATGACAAAAGGGATGTGATAAGGTTATATGATAGGTTGCATTAGAGCACCGATCTCTACATGATTTGGGTAGTCACAATATCTTATTAGAGGTTGCTTGTGACTTATGGGTCAAATAGTGTCATTAGCCCACTACCAACGTCATATGGGCCTACAGGGTTGCACATAAAAACAAGTCAACTCGAGTTAGAATGTCCATATTCATTGAATCTAAAATTGCGTATAGATTCAGTGAATGTTACATTCAATCTAGGATGGAAAAATTTTTATAAATAAATATATATTGATATATATATATATAGTTTATAAAATTCGAAATATATATATGTATATATATATTTATATTTCGAAATATATATACTCTTTAATTAATTTAAATCAATTAGTTTTTAATTCAAATCTATATGATAATTTAAATTTAATATATGACATAAATTAAATTTGAATTTAGTTCTAGATTTAGATTAAATAATTAGTTAAATTTAATTTATTAGATAGACTTAAATTTAAACTAATATATTTAATTAAAATTTAATTTGATTTGATTTAAAATGATGTATTTTAAATCAATCAAATATATCTGAAACTCTAAAGAGATATCTCCATAATTAAAAAAAAAAAAAAGAAGAAGGAGGCTTGGGTTTTCTAGAACTACAGAATAACAAAAGGAAGAAAAAACCTTAGAGAGAAAAAGCGTACGGACAGTGTCCGGACACTATACGACTACCTAAAGAGAGAGAGAAAGAGGAGAGCATCTTCTCTACTAAGAACGCGTATGGACATTAGTAAGAGGTGCTAGCACATCGTTCGAATTGAGCATCCGTTCATGTGGATACCGGTAGAGAGAGCAAATCTAAAGATTAGTTCTTGAAATCCGATAGAAAAAGGTAAATATTTCTAGATCTACTTGATTGAAATGACATTGATGGATCTATAGGAAAGGATTTGGGATTTTAATTTTCCGCTACGTGTCCCTAAATTCCCAACACGATCCCCGAGCCTAATCTAATGTACTATTAAGATTAATTATTTTCTCGTAACTATTTTATTTGATTCAGGTACTAGCTACTCTTTCATATCACATTACTGTGCTAGGAGGTTGCGTTTGAGTATGCATAAACTACCATATGACTTGCCATGTGTCTACTCCTACAAGAAACAAAGCCATTACCTCTCATGCTTGCTTGAATTATGTAATCTAATTTAATCATTATTATACTACCCTTGATTTGATATGTATGCCTCTTGTTGACATTAATTTGATTATTAGTATGAACTAGATATCTGTAAATAATGTCACACTTGATTGTTCCTGTAGATGTATTACTTTACTTGAATGTGGGACTGTGCCTAGTATGAGGATTGAGCTATCTATTATGACCACCTCCTAGGCTGAGAGGTCTCTAAAGCATGGTTATTAGGGATACCTAGTTTTCTTTTCAGTTCAAGTTGAGGTAGAAGAAGGTATAAAGGAAATCCTAGTAGTGAGAGAGTTCCTAGAAGTGTTTCCTAAAGAGATTAGTGGACTACCCCTAAAGAGAGAACTTGAGTTTCCCATAGACATTATACCTGGGATGGGTCCAGTGTCTAAGGCCCCGTATCTGATGGCTCCCACTAAGCTTAAGAAACAAATATAAGAACTTTTAGAAAAAGGTTTCATTAGACCCAATGTCTTGTCATGGGGGGTTCCAGTCTTATTCGTAAAGAAGAAAGACAGGAGCCTTAGACTGTGCATAGATTATAGGGAGCTCAATAAAATAACCATTAAGAATAAATACGCTCTCTCCCATATAAATCACCTCTTAGACCAGTTAGTAAGAGTGTCAATGTTTTCTAAGATAGATCTCAGGTCAAGATATCATCATCTCAGGATTAAGGTTGATGATATTCCTAAGACTACTTTTAGGACTAGATATAGGCATTATGCATTTTTAGTTATGCCCTTTGGGTTGACAAATACACCTGTAGTATTCATAGATTATATGAACAGAGTGTTCAGGCCATATCTACATAGATTTGTAGTTGTCTTCATAGATGACATTCTTATCTATTCCAACAGTAAGGAAGAACATAAGCAGCACATAAGATTAGCCTTAGAGACCCTAAGAGAGAGACAGTTATATGCTAAACTTAGTAAATATAAGTTCTGGTTCACTAAAGTTCAATTTCTAGGCCATGTGATATCCTGAGCAAGGGTCACAGTAGATCCCCATAAGGTAGAGGCAGTATTACAGTGGAAGAGATCTAGTGCAATAACAGAGATCAGGAACTTCCTAGGTTTAGCAGGTTATTATAGGAGGTTCATTCAGGACTTTTCTTAGATAGCAATGCCACTAACTATGCACACCAGAAAGAATGTGCCATTTTTATGGGATGAGAAATGTGAGAAGTGTTTCTAGGAGTTAAAACATAAGTTAACCACGACCCCAGTTTTAGTACTTCTTGACCTGAGAGATATTTGTATAGTCTATAGTGATGTCTCTAAGAAAGGGTTAAAATGTGTGCTTATGCAAAAAGGCTTAGTGGTAGCTTATACCTCTAGGCAGTTAAAGCATCACAAAGAAAATTACCCCACACATGATTTAGAGCTAGCTACAATGGTGTTTACTCAAAAAATATAGAGACACTACTTGTATGGGACAGCCATAGAAATTTATAGCAACCACAAGAGCTTTAAATATTTATTTGAGTAGAAAGAATTAAATATAGGATAGAGGAGATTGCTAGAATTTCTAAAAGATTTTGATTTTACACTAAAATACCATCCTAATAAGGCTAATGTGGTAGCTAGTGCCCTGAGTAGAAAATCCATATATATGGCCTATATGATGATTAAAGAGCAAGAGTTGATTGAGAGATTCAAGGATATAAATCTCTCATGTTAGGTCCCAAATAGCCCAGGGTAGCACTTCAGAGTTTAACCTATCTGAGGATGGGCTAGTGAGATATAGGGATAGGCTGTATGTGCCTATAAATATTAAGATTGAAGAGAATACTAGATGAGACACACAAGAGCAAATATACAATTCACCCAGGCAATAATAAAATGTATCATAATTTGAAAAAGATATTTTGATGCATTGGGATGAAAAGTACACATAGTACAATATGTCTCTCAATGTCTAATATGTCAAAAAGTTAAGATAGAACACCAAAAGCCAGTTGGATTACTTCAACCCCTAAATATCCCAGAGTGGAAATGGGATAATATAGCTATAGATTTTTTCATGGGTTTACCTAGGACATCATCGGGACATGATGCTATATGGGTAATAGTGGATGGATTAATGAAGTTAACACACTTTTTAGCAATGAAAGCCACATATACCCTTGATAAATTAGCTCAGCTGTACATTTGGGAGATAGTGAGATTACATGGCGTGCCTAGGAGCATAGTATCAGATAGAGATCCTAGGTTCACTTCAAACTTTTGAAGATCATTATAGGATGCTTTAGGTACTTGTAATATCTCATTTTCATTAAAATGACGAATACAAGTGTGTTTTCAAAGCAAGTCCTTGGAAATGAATTAGTTAAGGTTCTAAAAAATTTAAGTAACATTCTAGACTCCAAAAAATAAGAATCACATGCTCAGATGGAAAGAAAAATGGAATTTGAATGAAGAAACAAAATTTGACAAAAGACTTATGAAATGTAATGACATTTTCGTAATTTTGAGAAAATTTTGAAATTCACATAGAAGGGCTTTTTAAAAGAAAATTTTGAATTCTCTAGGGTTTTTAGAGGCCTTAAAAACTATGGGAAGCCCTGTGACAGTTAAAACCCCTTCGGTGGAGATTTTCCAATGTCAATGTATCCAAACTTTGACATATCTGTTTTGGAAGATTTTAGCTCCGATTTGAGTGATTCCAAAGGCATTTTACTAAATTAGGAACCCAAATTTTATAAAGGAAAAGATGATTCTCAAGAAGGAGCTAAAACAAATTAGAAACGAAAATACCAAGAACAAAAGGCAAAATAGAAATTTTTGAAAAGTCTTCCTTCCTCCTACTTATATATATAAGGTGCCTCACTCTTCCACTCATTTAGCCACATATGTTTCTGCCTTAGACTAGAAAAATACCCAAAGGAGAGAGGTGCACAAGAGGAAGAGAAAGAGGAGGAGAAATCGAAGGCCAAAGGTATGGATTTTTTGTAGTTTTTCATGCTCTTTCCTTTATAAACCTCTTCTCCTCTATTTTCCTTCCTTTTCTATGATTATATTGAAGTATATGGATCTGTTTTAAGGGAGAAACAAAGGGGAAATTTGGATTTGAAGAGAGAGGGCCAAAGAAAAGAGGATTCAAGCAAGAAAACAAGGAAAAATAAGGTAATTTCTCCTTCCATGATGGCTACCCCTTGCTTTTCTTCTCTCCTTGGTTTGTTCCACTCAAGAAGCTATGGGAGGACTTGGATTTTAGATAGAACCAAGGGTGAATCTTAGGAAAAGGAGTGTGAAGAATAAGAATATGCAAAGGGAATTAACAAATAACCATGGAAATTCAAGATAGCAAATCTAGGGTTTCATGTGTTCTTTGTACAATCTGACTTCATACTTTAATTTCTATGCCTAAATGAATGTTTAAATGAGCTCCTAAGATCCCTAGAAGTCTCCCCATGTGCTTCCTCCATCAAAAAAGTAAAGCAAATCCATGAAGGCTAAATTGCTTCCTAGTCTCAACCTAAGAGGGTTAACATACCTATGGAGAGTTTTAAATTTTTTCAAACCTATTTTTGAGTCATATATGATAAATGAAAATGAGGGAAAGCCTTGGGAAAAATTTAGAACAGCTAGAGAATGAATTGGTGTCTTATGTTCCATAATATGACCTAAAGAAGCAACATATAGTTAGGCTCTTTGTTTCATTTGTGTGATAACTTCAAGAGGCTTAAAAGGAGTCAAGAATCATATATGAAAAGAAAGAATGGAGCCTAGAATGTATTTGATGGGTGTTGCTTCATTAGGTGCATTCTTGGAACCATAAAAGGGTTAATAGACCAAGTTAGTATTTAAGGAAGATGTGTGGCCTTAGAATTAATTTCATGAACCTAATTGGCTTCCATAAATTGTATTTAGGCCAAGAGAAACTAATCCCACACCTTTGTGTGTGTGAGGCCTAGGAAGGGAGCATTTTTCCAAGGAGAAAATTGTGTGGTTGCATCTAAGGTAGCTCACTCCTTCTTCTCTCATGCATGAATGTATGCTTGGCATGTCTTTGAATGTATGTATGTGCATTTTAAGCATGAAAAGTATTTTAGCATGACTTTTATTCCATGGTGCCATAATGTTATATTATGCTTTCATATGATGTTTATTATGCATGCTTGGGTTTGCTTGAGTGTGATGCAACTAAGAACCCTTAGCTATGGTGAGGATGAGTCAAGAATCCTTAGAATTGGTTGAGACAAAGTAAATAGTCTCCCAAAAGTGAGGTTGACTCCCAACAGTAAGGTTGAATCAAAAATCTCCTAAAGAAATAGGTGAGGTAAGTCCAAAATCTATAAGTGAATGGGTGAGACTAATCCACTTACTTGGCAAGCCTATGTATGCCATGTATGACTTGTTCAAATACCAAGAATGCCTCTTGAATGATTGCACACTTTATGATATTCATGCATACATTTTCAAGACTTGGTTTGCATCTTTTATGTGTGATTGAAAGGGAGATGAGCTATTGGGATTCTTTGAATCTCATTTCCTCCTTTCCAATGTTCTAACATGCTAGGTGGACTAAGTGGACAAGGCAATGAGAGCCCACACCTTGGGAGATGAGATTATGACATCAAAGTGTATAAATTTTGTTTCTTTAAGGCCATATAGTGGCAAATGTTGTAATCTATTATTATATATGACATATGACCTTATGAGCATGTATAATTATATTAATGTATCATGTATAAATGAGAAGTCATGTTATGTGAATGATACAATGTAAATGGAGCATGTAATGGCAAATTTGGCTTCTTGATGGTTTGATGCATTAGTGTATAAATGGAAGTGGAATAGCCAAATTGAGATGCATGAAGTTTGGAACCACTTAGGCAGTTCATGCAAGTCATATTTATGCTTTTAAACTTGCCGAAGACGTGACAAACATCAAAGGAGACCATTTGAACACATTTGGTATCTCATATAGAGCAAAATTGACCATATTGAAAAGCTATACCACTTTTTGTCTAAATGAGCTCTTTTTGGTCTGATATTTGGCATGCAATTAAAGCTTGTTAAGAGATTTTTGGGAAGCTAACATACAAAATTTTTGGAGGTCTATAGGATATTTGATAAATTTTCAAAGTTGGGAAATTTTCTGAAATTGGTTTAGTGCACTGTTCACTCTGGTCCAAAATTAAATTCTATCACTCATAGGGCAAATGATTTCCAATTGCCACGAAATTTCACAAGGAGAAACTAGACCTTCCCAGTGACTTATGCCAAATAAAAGCACCTCATTTGGATGTCTAGAGTGGGAGATATAAATTTTTGAAATTTTTGTTCAGTATTAAGCATCCAGACAGACCTAGGTTACTGTTTGATTAGTTTTTTAGGCCTAGACGTGCCTAAATTGATCTAAAGTTATTTTCCCCTCTAGCTAACATTGTAGCTTTCTAGATTGGTATCATTTATATGAATTGTGTTTTTTTGGAATTAATTAGATATTTTTGAATTTTATAGTAGAAATTTATATTAGTACTAGTAGCTAGTAGGATCTTTGTACTTTTTTAAATATCAAACGTCTTCTACTTGGCATCTCCTAATGTAGACATATTCTTAGCATAAATTAGATAGCTATAGCTTTCCAGAATGGTAAAGAGTTCATGATTTTGATTTTTCTAGAATTAGTTATGATTTTCTAAAGTTTGTGACAGAAAAGGGAAAATTCTGGCCGAGGTTGCAACTATGAATTTTGTGTATTCCCTTGCCTTGCGTGAGTTCTAGGCCACTTTTGGTGATGAAAATGAATTGTATCTATGTAATTAAATATGATAATATGATACATCAGCTCACATGGTCCACAGGACACTGAATGAAACATTTATACACTATACAACGCTAAAATATTCATTATTTTAATACCATTACGAAAAGTTAAGGGCATTTTCATCATTTTTAGCAAATTTTGGAATTCACATAGGAGGGCTTTCTAAATGAAATTTTTGAGCCCTTTGAGGTTCTCAAAGGCCCTGAAAACCATGGGAAGTCTCAGGACAGTTAAAACCCCTTCGATAGACATTTTCCAATGTTGGTGAACCTAAGTTTGGAAGAAGAATGAGCATGAAAATCCATGAAATTCCTTACCTTTATCTTGCTTTTTCTCCTCCTTTCTTCTCCTCCTTGGTGTGCCTAAGAGGGCTGATGTTTTCTCTAGTTTTTGAGTAGAATAGGTCATGCAAATGAAGGGGAGAAGAAATAAGAAACTTAAAGAGTGATCAAGAAGCTTCCACTTTCTTAAAAATTCCAATTTTGACCTTCATTTTTGGCAATTCATTTCTAAAGCTCCTTTTTTAGAACCATCTTTTCTATGGTTCTAATGAAGTTTTTAGATCTGTTTTGAGGGAAGAACAGAGGGGAAAATTCGGATTTGAAGAGAGAAGGCCAAGGAAAGTGAGAAACAAGCAAGAAAAGCCATGGAAACAAGGTAAAATCTTCATCCTATAGTAGCTATTCCTCTCCCCTTCTTCTCCCTATTTTGCCCCATATATATAACCACAAGAGGGCTTGAATTTTGGGCAGAACCAAGGGTGAATTCCATGAATTTAAGGGAGGAGAGTAAGAATATGCAAAGAAATTCAAGAAAAGGCCATTGATTTTTAAGGTGGCAAACCTAGAGTTTCATGGGTTTCCTTGAAAATCTGATTTGATGTAATTATTCCTAGGCCTAAATGAATGTTTAAATAAGTTCCTAAGATCCTTAGAAGTCTCCCCATATGCATCTTCCATATAGAAAACAATGCAAGCATCTATGGAGGCTAAAGGATGTATAGTCTCAGCCAAAGGGGGTTGAGCCACCTAGGTAGAGTTTTAAATTTATCCAAGCCCATTTTTGAGTCATATATGATGAATGAAAATGAGGGGAAACCTTAGGAATAATTTAAGAGGCCTAGAGAATGAATTGGTATCTTATGTTCTATAATATGACCTAAAGAAGCAACATATAGTTAGGCTCTTTGTTTTAATTGTGTGATGATTCTAAGAGGCTTAAAAGAAGTCAAGAATCATATGTGAAAGGAAAGAATAGAGTCTAGCACTCATTTGATGAATGTTGCTATAGGCTGTAACAAACGAAACTATCAATATAAACTAATCTGAGTCGTGCCCGAGGACACTATCCTTAAGAGTTATTCTGCCACAAGTTAATAACTCACCAGGATTAAACCGACCCTTCCTATAACAGGGAAACAAAATAGCAGGAACTAAAGAACTTAGGAGAACGAAGAGGGAAGAGAGGAGAAAGCTATAAAGATGTCAGAGAGCTCGGTGCATCATGAACCGCACCATGCATTGCCTTTTAAAGGTCGAGATGCAAATAAGAACATTGGGCAATAGTAAAAATAATTATTGACAGCTTAATCACAGTTTAATGAAATCCATTTTAAACGTTAGGATTAAAAGTAGCGATTGTTTCTAAATGTTGGGATTAAAGCCAGTTAATGAAAAATTAAAGCGGTAAATAGAAGACCACAATGTCCAAAAATTTAATAAATTCATAGTCCCAATTTCAAAACTATTAAAACAACGTTTCTCTAGTAAGCCTATTTATACAAAATATTTTTGTAAAATATAAAAATAGTTCAAGTAAAAAATGCCCAGTGTCGCATCTAACTCATGCGCATAGGGAAGAAATCAGAGATTTTCAACTGTATTATCCCTACATTGGCATGTTGTTGTGTGCATGAGCACACTCCTCTTCTTGGCCCATTTACTTGCCCAATATCACATCTTAGTATATATATACTAAGACTCTCTTTATTCTGGGCAATGTGGGACATAGGCTTTTGACACACCTATTCCAACAATCTCCCACATATGTCAAAAGAACATTATCATCTGAGTTACACGCATGAATATAATCATTTCAAATCTGGTGTCTTTTAGACTATGAACCAGACCTAGACTAATAACACTTAGTACATAGAAATGTCAGTGAAACATACATTTCCATAAACTAACAAATCTTTGTTGTATACTAAAGGCTTTATTAGTCATAGTATACCCCCACAGTTTCTACTGTTAACAATGGTTTTACGCTTTAAATGGCCATATGCGTGCTTGGTGTTTAATGAATGCTCTAAAGAATTTGCCATGGTCTCATAAAAGTGGCCTCACTTTATATTCATCTAGGTGATTTCATCAAGTGCATCTGTAATGAATACACCATCCATAAGAAATATGAAATTATTAAGAGCTTTGCTTAACCTCTCCAACAATGCATTCTAGCACTTTCTCAAACCACAGGAATGAACAACAGTTTTAGTGCTAGCAAAATTAACATATGACTTGTTCTTACCCATATGAACCTCTTTCATGAGATCTCCAATCACAGAGGTTGGGTTACCATTGTTGTTAATTTTAGATTAGCTCAAGTCCCATTCCCCTCAATGTGTTATCAATTTGTTTCCTCCCTAGGGGTTTAGTTAATAGATTTGCTAGATTTACTTCTAACCTTACAAATTCAATTGAGATCACTCCATCTTTTAGCAGCTGCCTTATAATATTATGTCTCAACCGAATGTAGACGTTTTTGCCATTAAAGGTCTTATTTTTAGCCGTAGCTATCACAAATTGGTTGTCACAATGCAAAGACACTGATAGTGTTAGTTTTTCTCCTAATGGAATATTTGCTAAGAAGTTTTTCAACCACTCAACCTCAGTACCAACTAGTCCCATAGCAATAAACTCTGAATGCCTCGAGGATTTTGTAATAATACTTTGTTTGGCCGATTTCTAGGATACTATACCACCACCAAGAGTGAATACATAACCACTAGTAGATTTAATCTCATTTGAATCTAAGATCTAGTTAGCATCACTATATCCTTCTGGTACAATAGGAAATCTACTATAAAATACATCATAATTCATGGTACCTCTCAAATATCTCATCAATCTAACCAAAGCCATCTAATGCTTATTGCCTAGACAGTGGATATATTTGCTCAATCTACATACAACATATGCTATATTAGGCTTGGTAAAATTTATTAGAAGCAATAGACTTCCAATAATCTACGCATATTTAGATTGAGCTATTGAATCATATTTATGTTTTGATAATTGTATGCTATAATCATAAGGAATGCTTAAAGAAGAACCATCAAAATGTCCAAACTTTTTAAGAATTTTCTCCATATAATGTTCTTGAGAGAGTAAGATACCATTTTCACTCTTATAATTTTAACACCCAAAATCACTCTTGCTTCCTGTAATATCCAGTTCTCCGAAAACGAGAGAAAATGTGAGAAACGTAACGTACAGTTTCTCCATAAACAAATAAAATTCACCAAATCCAAAAGGAAGTCCCCCAAGGTGATGTAGTTAAGGTCCCAAAAAATTTGGAAAGCATTCTAGACTTCTAAAAATGAGAATCCCATGCTCAGATGGAAAGAAAAACTGAACTACAATGAAAAAATAATTTCTTACGAAAAATTTAAGAAACATAATGGTATTTATGTAATTTTGAGAAAAATTTGAAATTCACATAGAAAGGCTTTTTAAATGAAAGTTTTGAGTTCCTCAGGGTTTTCAAAGACCCTAAAAATCATGGAAAGCCCTAGGACAACTAAAGCTCCTCCGGTGGATGTTTTCTAACGTCAGTGTACATGAAGTTTGACGGATTTGTTCAAGAAGGTTTTAGCTCCAATTTAAGTGATTCCAAAGGAATTTTACTAAATTGGGACTAAATTTTGTAATGGAAAAGACAGTTCTAAAAAAGGAGCTAAAACGAAGGAGAAACAAAAATGCAAAGAATGAAGGGCAAAATTAGAATTTTTGAAAAAGTACTTCTTCCTCCCTTATAAATAGGTGGTGCCTCACACTCTCCCTCATTTAGCTTTAGATTATTCTGCCCAAAATCAGAAGAAAAACCCTAGGAGAGTGGTGCACCAAGGGATGGAGAGAAGGAGGAGAAAATCCAAGCTTAAGGTATGGAAATTTGCTTGTTTTTCATGCTTTCTCTTAGCCAATCTCTTCTCCTCTTTTTCTCTCTTCTTTTCCATGATTTCTCTGAAGTTTTGAGGGCTATTTTGAAGGAAGAATAGAAGGGAAAGTTTGAAATTCAAGGGAGAAAGCCAAGGAAAGCAAAGAACAAGTAAGAAAACTAAGGAAATCAAGGTATCATACAATTCTTCCACTTGATCTTCTTCCTCCTTTCTCTTATGGGTATTTCGACCTATGTAAGGTCAGCCTTAGGGAGTTAAGTTTTCAACCAAACCAAGGGTGAATCTTATGTATTTGAGGGAGAAGAACAAGAATATGCAAAGGAAACAACAAAATAACCATTAGATTTCAAGATGTAAATTCTAGGGCTTTGTGTGCACCTTCTAAAATTTGATTTTATATGATAATTCCTAGGTCTAATTAAGAGTTTAAATGAGCTTTTAAGATCCCTAAGATGATTCCTCCTTCAAGAAAATAAAAAAAATTCCAAGGAGGCCAAAAAGGGGCATAGTCTCGACCAAGCAAGGTTAGGATAACTATGGAGAGTTTTAAAGTTTTCTAAGGCTATTCTTAAGCCATGTATGATGAACTCATAAAAAGTGATTTAGTGCTTTAGGTTCCATATTATGACCTAAAGAAGCAACATGATGATAGGCCCTTTGTTTTAATTGTGTGATGACTCTAAGAGGCTTAAAAGGAGTCAAGAATCATATTTGAAAGGAAAGAATATAGCTTAGAAATTATTTACAGAGTGTTACTTCATTAGGTGCATTTATGGACCATAATGAGGTCTATAGACCAAACTAGAGTCTAACCAACTTGTGTGGCCTTAGCATTAATTCTATGAACCTAATTGGCTTCCATAAATTATGTTTAGGCCAAGAGAAATGATCTTCATCTTCTAGGATGCATGAGGTCAAAGGAGAGGATTCAAGGCTTAAGGAAAAAGTGTGCAAAATGCAAGCAAGGTAGTTCTCTCCATCTTCTCTCATGCATGGATGTGTGCTTAGCTTGTTTTAGAATGTGTGTATATGTATTTTCAAGCCATGAAAAGTATGATAGCATGATTTCCTATGCCATGGTTTTATAATGACATATTATGTTTTATATGATGTTATGATGTGTACTTGGGTTTGCTTGAGTGTGGTGAGGCCAAAAACCCTTAGCCATGGTGAGGATGAGCCAAAAACCCTTGAGATTAGTTGAGACAAAGCAAAGGGTCTCCTAAAAGCAAGATGGGCTCCCAAAAGTATGGTTGAGTCCAAGAATCTCTTAAAGAATGGGTGAGGCAAGTCCAATATCTATAAGAAATTGGGTGAGGGCAATCCACTTGCTTAGTAAGCCTTTGTATGCTATGTATGATATTTTCAAATGATGAAAATACTTCTTGAATGTTTGCACATGTCAATATGACCATACATGCATTTATGAGACTTGTTTGCATCCATTATGTATGATTGAATGGGAGATGAGCTATTGGGATTCTTTGAATCTCATTCCCTCCTCTCCAATGTTCTAACATGCTAGGTGGATCAAGAGAACAAGGTAATGGAAGCCAACCACCTTGAATAGAAGAGTTTGACACCAACATACTTAGCCTTTGCTTTTTAAAACCATAATGATGTCAAATGTTGAAACCCCTTAATGTATATGGTCTATGACCTCTTAAACATATGTAATTATGATAATATGTGATGTATAAATAAATAGATAGGGTGTGTGACCACTTGAATGAAATTTGGACATGTTATGGCATTATAGCTTCCTTAATACTAATATGGAATTATGCATAAGTGAGGATGAGAAGGCCAAAATGAGAGGCATAGAGTTTGGGACTATTTGGTCAACTTACACAAGTCTTAATCATGCTTTTATACTTGCACAAAAGGTGCCAAACTCTAGGGAAAGCCATTTGGTTACTTTGGTACTTTATATGGAGCCAAAATTGACCATAATGGAACCCTATAGCACTTTTTGGCAAAATGAGCTCTTCTTGATCAAAAATTTGGTATGAAATTAGAGCTTGTTGAGATATTTTTGGGAAGCTAAAGAACATAATTTTTAGAGGTCTACAAAATATTTGGTGAATTTTCAAAATTGGCAAATTTTTTGGTTTTGGTCTGCTTCACTATTTATTTTGTCTGAAAATGAAATCTGTCACACAGGGCTCAAATGATGTCCAATTACCACAAAATCTTATAGAAAGAAACTAGAAATTTCCAGTGACTTGTGCCAACTAGAAGCACCTCAATTGTAGGTCTAGAGAGGGAGATATGAATTTTTAAAGATTTTGTCCAGTATCAAGACCCTTACTTGACCTCAGTTATTGTTCCATTGCATTATGTGGTCTAGATTGCTTGAACTAGTCTCGAGCTATTTTTCTCCTCTAGCTAACATCCATATCTTTCTATATTGGTATCATTTGTATGGATTGAATTTTTGTAAAATTAATTGGATATTTTCAAAATTTGCTGCAGAAATTTGTGACAGCACCAAGAGGCAGTTTGACTTCTAAATTTTTTCAGATGTCAAACGTCCATTGTGATGGATGTTATGATTTGGACATATTGTTATTATAAAGTAGACATCCATAACTTTTCAAAATGACTAAGAATATATGATTTCAATTTTTCTAAAATTAGTTATGAATTTCTAAAATTTGGTAAAAAAAGAGCCAAATTCTAGCCGAAATTATGTATGCCTTTTTTGAATCTCTTTCCGAGTTTCATGAGTTGAAGGCCACATATTTTGATGCAAATGAGTTGTATTCATGTAATTAAATATGAGAATGTATGGTATGAATTCACACAGTCCACGTGATACCGAATAGGAATTTTAAATATGACGCAACGCAAAAAAATTCATTATTTTTATTCCCTTTTTTATACACCTTTATGGTATTTAATGATGTGAAGTATGTGAGTATCATGAAATAAGCTAGAAATATATGGTGTTACACTTTGCCCATATCTTTTATATCAAATTTAGATGCAAGAAAACTCTTAGTTTCAATTACAACATTCATGCTAGTACCAAAAATAAGCATGTCATCCACATATAAGCAAATAATCACACAATCATTATTTACAAGTTTTGTATAAACACATCTTTCTACTTCAGCAGTGGTAAAGCTATCACTTGTCAAAACTTAATCTAATTTTTCATGCCATTGTTTAGGTAATTGTTTTAACCCATATAAAAATTTAACAAGTTTACATACTTTATTTTCTTGTCCAAGAGTGACACATCCTTTAAGTTGTACCATATAAATTTCTTCTTCTAAAACATCATTTAAAAAAGTAGTTTTAACATCCATTTGATGAATATAAAGTTTATGTATTGAAGCTAAAGCAATCAGAATTCCTATAGAAGAAATTCTTGTAACTGGAGAAAATGTATCAAAATAATCAATATTTTGTTTTTGAATAAAACTTTTAGCTACTAACCTAGCTTTATATTTATCAATGGACCTATCAGGATCAAGTTTCTTCCTAAAAACCCATTTATAAGCAATAGGTTTAGCTCCTAGAGGTAAGTCTACTAAAACCCAAGTTTTGTTTTGACTAAGAGATTAATTTTAGCCTTAATGGCTTCTTTCCAAGGATGAGCATCCGAAGAAGAAATAGCTTTATAAAAATTTAAAAGATCATCTTGTACCATATAAGTATATAAAAATCATCTCCAAAAAAAGATTATTTCCTTTGCCTCTTACTCCTTAAATTTTCAACCAAGTCTTCATTTGTATTTTGTTCAGGATAATTAGTAGACATTTCCAAATTCCTAGGATTATGTTCAATTTTCAAAGGAAAGATATGTTCAAAAAATGCTGCATATTTAGTTTCTGTAATAGTGTTATGATCCAAAACATCACTTTTCAAAACCAGAAATCTATAAGCTATACTATGTTCAGCATACCCAATAAACATACAATCAAAAGTTTTTGACCCAATTTTTCTTTTCTTAGGATTAGGCAATATTACTTTAGCAAGACACCCCTACACTTTAAAATATTTTAGGTTAGGTACATAACCTTTCCATAGTTCATAAGGTGTCTTATTTGTTTTCTTATAAGGTATTCTATTTTGCAAAAAATAAGTAGGCAACAAAGCTTTATCCTATAAATTATCTAGTATAAAAGAACTTATAAGCATAGCATTCATCATTTCTTTTAAAGTTCTATTTTTCCTTTCTGCAACACCATTAGACTCAGGTAAATATGAAGGAGTTACTTCATGGATAATTCCTTCTTTTTCACAAAAATCATTTAACAAAACATATTCTCCTCTTCTATCTGACCTTACTCTTTTAATCTTTTTATTTAGTTGATTTTCTACCTCTGCCTTATATAAAAGAAAATTTTCAAATGCTTCATCTTTATTTCTCAATAAATATACTTTAGTATACCTTGACAAATCATCAATAAAAGTAATGTAATATTTTTTACCACCTCTAGTCATTATTTGTTTTAAATCACCCAAATCAATTTGTATTAAAGAAAGCAATTCAGTTTCTCTTTGTGTAGAAAAGTGTGATTTTTTAGTTATTTTAACTTCCGCACATACTTCACATTTGTTTAAACAATCATTTTTAATTCAAAAAATTAAACCAAGTTGTTGCATTTTCTTAATATAAGACTTACTAACATATCCTAATCTAGCATGCCATAATCAAATGAATCAACCATATAAATAGGCAAGTAAGTAGAAGATGATGCATTTTCATTCATTTCAGTAAAATTTAGTACAAATATTTCCTAGTTACAATATCCCTTTCCCACAAAAACATTATTTTTTGTCATCACAATCTTGTTAGATTTGAATGACACTTTAACCTCAACCTTTCCCAATAGAGCTACAGAAATTAAGTTTGCTCTAACATCAAGCACTTGCAAAACATAATTAAGAGCCAAGGTCTTTTCAGATGTGAGTTTAAGAACCACTCTTCCTTTCCCAAGAACTTTTGCAGTATAGGAATTGGCAAGATAAATATGATCTTCTCTTTCCTTGATAGGATCATAGGAGGTAAAAATTTCCTTATTTGCATAGATGTGCTTAGTAGCCCTAGAGTCTACCACCCATTTCCTCACATTGGAGACAACAAGAGCTTGAGAAATAACCGCCACAATGACATCATCATTATTCTTATCTCTTTGAACCAAATTTACTCTTGGCTTGGGAGGATTGTTATTTCTAACTCTTTTTTTACATTGAGTAACATGGTGCCCTGGCTTGCCACCAACAAAGCAATTATCCTTTTTTTTAAATTTGGGGTTAGAATTCTTAGGATTGTAACTAGGTTTTTTATGAGAATCATACCTCTTGTTGGTGCAGCTTTGTTTCCACCAAACTTGCCTTCGAGGCTATTTCCTTACCTTTTACAACTCGAATCTCCTCTTGGTTGGTGTCTTCGATGATGATATGAGTGATGAGATCTGACAGTGAAAGTTGCTTTTGCTCGTGTTTGAGTTGCTGTTTATAGTCTTTCCATGAATTTGACAGTTTCTTAATCAAGATCCCAACTACAAATTCATCTAGAAGGTTAATCTTCTCAGCTTAGAGTTCTTCTAGCAACTTGTGGTATTCATTGATTTAAAACTTGATGTCTTTGTCTTCAGATATCTCCTATCGGTAGTAATTTCCAATCATGAATTTCTATTTTCTAGCATCCTCAGCGATGTACTTCGTGATTAGTGACTCCTAAATTTTGTTAGCCTCCTTGTAGACACAATACACATTGAACAAATCGTTAGATAAAGTACTAATAATTGTTGTCTACAGACCTTATTAGCATATTCCCAAGCAGTTCTTTGATTTTGGTTAGCATCAGGAATAGGTTTAGACTAGGTCAATGTCATTATAACTCCATGCATGTCTAGGATAGAGAAGATCTGTTCTTGCCACCTTCTAAAGTTCTCCTCATCAAACACCTCAATCTTGGATATATCTAGGAATGGCTTGAGCAATGTCACAGCAGGTATTGTAGTTGAAATGAAGGCTGCAACAATAGTACCACTCCCTCTACCGGAACTTGTAGCAGCAATGTTAACATGATCATTAGAACCAACTCGGTGTGACTCCATAATAACTCTTAAGATTGTAAGCTGCAGTAAACAAAACTATCAATATAAACTGATTCAAGTCGTGCCTAAGGACACTTTCCTTAAGAGTTATTCCGCCACAAGTCGGCAACTCCCCAAGATTAAATCGACCCTTCCTATAACAAGGAAACAAAACAGCAGGAACTAAAGAACTTAGGAGAATAAGGGGGGAAGAGAGGAGAAAGCACCAAAGATGTTCGAAAGCTCGGTGCATTATAAACTGCACCATGCACTACCTTTTATAGGGCGAGGACACAAATAAGAACGTTGGCCAATATTAAAAGTAATTAATGGTAGCTTAATCATAGTTTAATGAAATTCGTTTTGAAGGTTGGGATTAAAAGTAGCAACCATTTCTGAATGTTGGGATTAAAGCCAGTTAATGAAAAATTAAAGCGGTAAATAGAAGGCCTCAACATCCAGAAATTTAATAAATTCATGGTCCCAATTTCAAAACTACTGAAAACAAGGTTTCTTCAGTAAGCCTATTCATACAAAATATTTTTTGTAAAATACAAAAATAGTTCTAGTAAAAAATGCCTAATACCATATCTAACTCATGCGCAGGGGGAGAAATCAAAGATTTTCAACTGCGTTACCCCTGTGTTAGCCTGTTGTTGTGTGTGCCAGCCCACTCCTCTTCTTGGCCCATTTACTTGCCCAGTATCACATCTTAGTATATATACATTAAGACTCTCTTTACTCTAGACAATGTGGGACTTAGGCTTTTGACACACCTATTCCAACAGTTGCTTCATTAGGTGTATTCTTGGAACCATAAAGGGGTTATTAGACCAAGTTAGTGTTTAAGAAAGATGTGTGGTCTTAAAATTAACTCCATGAATCTAATTGACTTCCATAAATTATGTTTAAGTCAAGAGAAATGATCTACATCTTCTTGGGTGTGTGAGGTCAAGGGAAAGGATTCAAAACTCAAGGAAAAAGTTTGTAAATGTAAGCAAGGTAGCTCCCCATCTTCTCTCATGCATGAATGTGTGCTTACATTGTCTATGAATGTGTGTGTATATGTTTTGAGCTATGAAAAGTATTTTAGCATGAGCTTTCATTCCATGGTACCATGATGATGTTTTATACATTCAAATGATGTTTTATGTGCTTGCTTTGGTTTGCTTTAGTATGGAGAAGCCAATAACCCTCTAGCCATGGTGAGGATTAGCCAAGAACCTTAGAACTTGGTTGAAAAAAAGTAAAGAGTCTCCCAAAAGTGAGGTTAACTTCTAAGAGTAAGGTTAAGTTAAAAACCTCTTAAAGAAAGTGGGTGAGGCAAGTCCAAAATCCATAAGTAAATGGGTGAGGCTAATCCACTCACTTGGCAAGCCTATGTATGTTATACATGATATGTTCAGAGGCCAAGAATGTTTCATGAATGCTCACATATGCCAACATGCCCGTGTATGCATTTTCAAGGCTTATATTGCATACTTTATGTGTGATTAAAAGGGAGATAAGCTATTGGGATTCTTTGAATCTCATTCCCTCCCCTCTAATGTTCTAACATGCTATCAAGAGAACAAGGTAATGGGAGTCAACACTTTGGAAGATAAGAGATTGACAACAAAGTGCGTGAATCTTGCTTCTTTAAAGCCATATGAGTAGCAAGTGCTGTAAATTATTGTTGTATATGTCCTATGACATTATGAATATATAATTAGGCTAATGTATCATGTACAAATGAGATTGAATGTTGTATGAATGGTATGTTGCAATTTGAGTATGGAATGGCTAGACTAGCTTTATGGAAATGTATGTAATAATGGAAGTAGAGAGGCCAAATTGAGATGCATGAGGTTTGAAACTACTTGGGTAGTTCATACAAGTCATATTCATGCTTTTAAACTTGCCCAAGAGGTGCCAAACACTAAGAAAGGCCATTTGGGCACACTTGGTATCTAATATGGAGCAAAATTGGCCATATTGGAAACCTATACCACTTTTTATCCAAATGAGCTCTTCTTGATATGATATTTGGCATGCAATTAGAGCTTATTGAGATATTTTTGGAAGCTAAAGTACAAAATTTTTAGAGGTCTATGGAATATTTGATGAATTTTCAAAGTTGAAAAATTTTCTGATTTTGGTCAAGGATACTATTCATACTGATCTGAAAATGAATTCTGTCACTTAAGGAGCAAATGATATCCAATTGCCACAAAATTTTATAAGAAGAAACTAGACATTCTAGTGACTTGTAGCAACTAGAATCACCTCATTTGGATGTCTAGAGAGGGATATATGAATTTTTAAAGTTTCTATCCAATATCAGGCATTTAGATAGACCTCAAGTACTGTTTGATTGGTTTTTGAGGCCTAAATGTTCTTGGACTGGTCTAGAGTTATTTTTTACCTCTATCTAACATATTTAGATTTCCAAATTTGTATCATTTGCATGGATTGGATTTTTGAGGAATTAATTGGATATTTTTTAAGTTTATAGTAGAAAGCTATATCAGTACCAGTAGCTAGTAAGACCTCTACATGTTTTCAAGTGTCAAACATATTCTGTGTTATGTTTCATGTTCTAGACATATTTTTAGCATAAATTAGACATGTGCATCTTTCTAGAATGGCTAAGAATGCATGGTTTCAATTTGTTTAGAATTAGTTATGATTTTCCAAAATTTGTGATAGAAGTGGAGAAATTCTGGCTGAAATGGAAACTATGAATTTTATGTATTCCCTTGCTTTGCACGAGTTTTAGGCCAATTTTGATGATGGAAATGAGTTTTATCCATGTAATTAAATATGAGAATGTGATACATGAACTCACATAGCTCACTTGACCTCAAATAGAATTTTTATCCCTTACGTAATTCAAAAATATTCACTTTTTAATGTTATTTTTCCTTGTCTCTTCATAGAATTCTTGGCATGAGACATGGGGATAGTATGAAATAAGTTAAAAATATATGGTGTTATATGGCTTGTGTTTATGAGTTGCCTAGATGTATATGAGATTGTTGTGGATGAATTGAGTGTATTGATGGTGAAAGTGTTCCTTTTTTCATGTTAAAGTTTGTTATGCTATTTCAGAGCTATGGTGAACAATAGGAGAGGTCGGCCCTCTAGAAAGGCTCATGCAAATGATAGAGCCAAGCCCAGTAATCTAGTAGCTAGAGCCTTATAGTTTATTCTAGCTCGCCTAGATCAGCAGTAGGCTGTGATCATGTAGTTATAGGAATGGCTTGCTAAGAAAGACATCTAGGGCCCTACACCTCATCATCCATAGCCACCTCACCACTCAGATCGTTCCAAGCATTCAAGGGTGACTCACCCAGATCCATAGCCTCATATTTAGATGGTTGCCCTATTCCACCAGCTCATATGCCTTTAGCCTAGGAGCAGCCCTCTATTAGCTAGGTTATTACATAGTTCAAGAAATTCAAGCCTCCCACCTTTGATGGTGAAATGAACATAGAGAAAGTCGAGGCATGGATTATGCAGTTAGAGAAAATTTTTTAGGTGATGGAGTGCACATCTTAGCAAAAAAGCCACTATGGCTATTTTCCACCTAGAGATAGAAGCATATTACTGGTGGAGGGGCACTGAGCCTATCTTAAAGGTGAGGAACCTTCTAATCATATGGGAGGCATTCCTCCAGGCCTTTTATGAGAGGTACTTCCTTAGCTCAGTCAGGGATGAGAAAGAGTTAGAATTTATACTACTAAAATAGATGAGGGGATGTCTATGGACTAGTACATGGCCAAATTTGTATAGCTCTATAGATACTCCTCCTATTTACAGAGGCATGATAATGAATAGTAGAGAGCAAATAGGCTAGAGAAAGATTTGCTTTTAGAGATTAGAGATAGGGTAGCTCCATAAAGAATCAAGAACTTTAACACCCTGGTTGAAATATGCAGAGTGACAGAGGCAAACCTTATAATTATTCAACCTACCTCAAGTGCCAGACCACCCCCTTAAGCCCAAGAGACCTAGAGAGCGATCATAAGCCACAGTTACTAGTAAGAGAGGTGACAAAAGTTAATGGAGTTGAAAGGGTAAGAGACGGAGAACTCAATCCAGTAAAGGTAGCTTCGCACCTATGATATGTCCCTAGTGTGGCAAGAACCATGGAACCAGACCATGCTATGTAGGGTAAAATGTATACTTTTCGTGTGGTAGACCAGGACATATGGCTAGGGACTACACATAGGCTCCTCAACAGTTCACCCAACAGAGGGAGATGGCTCCTGCTCTCAAACCTCAGACCTAGGGTAGAGTCTTTACCTTGTCACAGTAGGAGGCTAGCCTGTAACACCTTAGTATACTAACGCTATCTAGCCTCTCACTGGGCTCGGTTCCATATGATTTCCAAAGAACCAGTACCAATCCGTGGCATTTTCATACTATAAAACGGAGTTTCAAACATTCATCTTCTGCCCCCTGGGTCCTGTGAACCCATCATTCATATTCTCTACTCACACTCCATTTATACAACTCATACATAGCATAAAACAAGCCATAAGCCACGGGTATGGAGCCAAAAACCAGAAAAATGCATTTTCTCAAATGGACCCAAAAGTCAGATTTTGGCTCTAACTTTGGAAAATCATAACTAATTGGAGAAAAATGAGAATCTAGCAAACCATAGCTTTCTGGAAAGATCTAAGTGTTAAATTTACACTAAAAATAATTTCCAATCATAATCTCAGCATTTGGATCATGTTTGACATCAAAAATCAGACAAAGGTCCGGCTGTCTCTATTTCTGGTGCAGCTTACTATCATGAACTTCGAAAATTCATAACTAAATCCAAAAAAATCCAGTCTGGAAACACTATATTAATTTGGAAAGCTACAGATGTCTACTAGAGGAAAAAAATAAGTTCAAATCAGTTCAGTAGCCCTTAGACCCTAAAAACCGATGGAACAGTAACGGAGGTCGGTTGGCTTCCTTGATGCTAATATAGAACTTCAGAAGGTTCTTTCTCTCTCTACAGACCTCCGATTTAGGTGATTCCAGTTAGTATAGGTCACTGTGGTTGTCTAGTTTATGTGTATAAAATTTCATGACATTTGGACTCCATTTGGTCTATGAATGACAAGGTTATATTTTCGGACTAGCTACACAGTGCCATGACCAAATCATTAAAATTTCCCAATTTCAACAATTCACCAAATATTCTCTAGACCTCGAAATATTACCCACTTTAGCTTTCCAAGAAGATTTCTACAAACTCTAGAGGCATGCCAAATTTCATAGCAAGAGGAGCTCATCTGGTCATATTTTGACGGAGCTCACAAATTTGGCGATTTTGGCACCCAAAAGGTCCAAAATGGGTCCAAATGGCCTCTCACACGTTCTCACTCCTCATGGACAAGTTTGAAAGTATAAACATAGTCTATATAACATGTTCAAGTGGTACAAATCATCATACATTTCAAATTCACTATACTACGGCCAAAAATACACTATCACATACATTCAACAAAAGGGGCAAAACCCACATTTCCATTAATTTGACTCTTTACATAGTTTATACATCATGTATTCATACATTTACACTTGTTACAACATTTATGCTCAAAAAGAGTGGGTGCATATTCATTTTGGCACCACTTTACATCAAAAGACCAAAATAAAGCTAAAGTCTAGCTAAGCATGCTTCTAGACTCCTTGGTGTGCACTTGTTTCTCCTTGAGCTCCACCTAGCATGTTAAGTTGGGAGGGAAAGGGGTGAGATTCATGGAATCTCAGTAGCTCATGTTCTGCTTCACCTCACCCATCTCAAGGGACTTTTGGCACTACCTTACCCGAGCAATTCTCACAATCCATCACACAAGCACATTAGTAACAATGCATCATGGCAACAACATATGGCATATCTCACACAACAAGCATATACATAAACATACAATGACTATTACATCTAAGAATGCAATAAGAAAGAGTGGAAAGAGAGCTACCTTATGAGCTAACACTAGCTTTTCCTTTCAATTCCTCTTCTCCCTTCTTGATTTCACACTCACACCTTGATGGAGGTGCTTCACTTGAGCCTAGGCACAATCAAGAACATGGAATTACTCTTTTAGAATGTAATCTTCAGAGCAACCCTCCTAATATACAAGAACTTAGGGGTTCTCTCTCTCTCTCTCTCTAGAATGCCACCAATTCTTCCTCTCTCTTAAGTTCTCATGGTAGTGGAAACAACATTTTCAAAGAAAATAAAGAGATTCAAAAGTGTTTTCCACTTTCCCTTTTCTGACCCATACTCAAAACCTCACTAATCTCACAAACAAAACTATAGAAAGAGAGGGCAAAGAGAGGAGATCAAGATTCTAAGTAGAAATGAGAGGAACTTGCTTACCTTTCCTTTGTTCCTCCTCCTTCTCTTGGTCTTTCTCACTCTCCACGCCTCTTTTCTCTCCTTGGGTCGAAGTCTAGGGCAAATATGAGAGAAAGAATGAATTGGGTCATTTAAAGGAGTCAAAGTCTCGCCTTTTACTCTTTTCCGGACTGACCCTCGCTACGGCAAAAATTAACCTTCACTACGGCGAAAATTAACCTTCACTACGGCGAGCTCATATCAGCTGCCTTTGCTATGGCGAGGTTTAGCTTTTGCTATGGCGAGCACGTATCAGTTCCCTTCGCTATGGCGAGATTTAACCTTCGCTATGGCGAACTCGTATTAGTTCTAGACTCCCACTTTCGCTATAGCACATGCTACGGTGAGCAACTCCCTAGTTTCTATATGGACTGCTGCCCGCACTCGCTATAGCTAGAATCACTTTCGCTATTGTGAACAGGCACTCTCGCTATAGCAAGACCATTTCTCGCTATTGCGAGAAGACTTAGAAAAATTTCTGAATTTCAAAAATTTCCAGCTTTCTTCTTTCTTTTCCTTTTTCCCTTTTCCTGGTTGTTACATTTCCAGTCCTCGAGTGTGATTCAAGGTACTATTAGAATAAATGATTTTTTTTGTAACTACATTATTTGATTCGAGTGCTAGCCATTCTTTCATATCATATGACTGTGCTAAGAGGTTGGGTCTGAGTATGCATACACTATCATATGATTTGCATGTATCATCCCCACAGGAAACCGAGCCATTACCTCCCACGCTTGTTTGAATTGTGTGGTCCAGTTTAATCACTATCTTACCACCCTTGATTTGATTTGTTTACCCCTTATTGATATTGATGTGATCATTAGCATGAACTGGATGTCAACAAATAATGCCACACTAGATTATAGCCATAGATGTATTACTTTTCTTGAGTGTAGGACAGTGCCTAGTATGAGGATTGAGTTATCTGTTATGACCACCCCAAGCTGAGAGGTCTCTAGGGCATGGTTGCCAAGGATATCTAGTTTTCTTTTTAGTTCAAGCTGAGGTAGAAAAGGGTATAAATGAGATTCCCATAGTGAGAGAATTCCCAGAGATATTCCCTAGAGAGATTAATAGACTACCCCCAAAGAGAGAGGTCAAGTTTCCTATAGACATTATACCTGGGACAAGTCCAGTGTCTAAGGCCCCATATAGGATGGCTCCCATGAGCTAGCTAAGCTTAAGGAACAAATAGAAGAGCATTTAGAGAAGGGTTTTATCAAACCTAGTGTCTCATCATGGGGAGCTCCAATCTTATTCATAAAGAAAAAAGATGGGAGCATTAGACTATGTATAGATTACAGGGAACTCAATAAGATAACCATTAAGAATAAGTACCCTCTCCCTCGTATAGATGACCTCCTAAACTAGTTAGTAAAAGTGTCCATGTTCTCTAAGATAGACCTCAGGTTGGGATATCATTAACTTAGAATAAAGGCTGAGGATTTCCCAAAACAGCATTTAGAATTAGATACGGGGATTATGAGTTTTTAGTTATACCCTTCAGGTTGATGAATGTACCCATAGTGTTCATGGATTACATGAATAGAGTCTTTAGGCCATACTTAAAAAGATTTATAGTTGTCTTCATAGATGACATTCTCATATACTCAAAAAGTAAAGAAGAACATGAGCAGCATCTGAGACTAGCCTTGGAAACCTTGAGAAAGAGACAATTGTATGCTAAACTTAGTAAATGTGAGTTCTGGCTCACTAAAGTTCAATTCCTAGGCCATGTGATCTCCCAGGCAAGGGTCGCAATAGATTCCAATAAGGTAGGGATAGTATTACAGTATGAGAGACCTAGGATAGTGACAGAGATCAGGAGCTTCTTAGGTTTAACAGGGTATTATAAAAAGGTTCATTCAAGGCTTTTCTCAGATAGCAATGCCACTAACCCGGCTCACTGGAAAGAATGTGCTGTTTGTGTGGAATGAGAAATGTGAGGGCAGTTTTCAAAAGTTAAAGCACAAGTTGACCATGGCCCCAATTCTAGTACTCTCTAACCCTAGAGAGACTTTTGTAGTTTATAGCGATGCCTCTAAGAAAGGGTTAAGATGTGTGCTTATGCAGAAAGGCCAAGTGGTGGCTTATGCTTCTAGACAGCTAAAACCTCACAAAGAAAATTGCCCTACACATGACCTAGAGTTAGCTGCAGTGGTGTTTGCTTTGAAAATATAGAGACATTACTTATATGGGGCAACTATAGAAATTTACAGTGACCATAAGAGTCTTAAATATTTATTTGAACAGAAAGTGTTAAAAATGAGACAATTGAAATGGTTAGAATTTTTGAAAGATTATGATTTCACTTTGAAATACCATGTAACACCATATATTTCTAGCTTGCTTCTTATTATTTCTAAGTCTCATATAATGAATTTCACAAAAGGGAATGGAAAAATAGCATTAAAATAATGCCTTATTTCGTGTTGTGTCGCGTATGAAAATTCCATTCAGTGTCACGAGGACCATATGAGCTCATACATCACATTCTCATATTTAATTACATACATACAACTCATTTTCATCACCAAAGTTGGCCCACAACTCGTGAAATTCAAAAGGGAACATCAAATTCACTCTATTATTTTAGGCCAAAATTTCAGTTTTTCTGTCACAACTTCGAAAATTCATAACTAAATTCACAAAAATCAAAACCCAACAAACTTTACCAATACAGAAATCTATGGATGTCTACCCCATACTAAAAATAATTTCAGCTCATGAATCATTAAGGGAAGAACGTTTGATATCTGAAAGGCCACTGGGGTCGCTGCTGTCTAGGCTACTAGTTCAGATTAGTGATATGAAGTTTCAAAATTCATAACTAAATCTAGAAAAATTGCAATCATGCATTCTTGGCTATTATAGAAATTTAAACATGTCTAATTTATGAAAAAAATATGTTTAGTCTATGAAACTTAACACATAAAGCGCTTGACACATGAAAAGGGGCAAAGGTTTGGACAGCTACTGGTACCGATGCAAGTGTCTGCTATAAAATTTGAAAATGTTTAATTAATTATAAAAAAATCCAATCGATGCATATGATACCAATTTGGAAGGCTATGAATGTTAAATATATGGTAAAAATAGGCTCAAACCAGAGAAAGTACGTTTAGCCACTGAAATTCAATGGAACAGTGACTCAGGTCGTGCTACACTACTGTTTCTGTTCCAGAAATTCAAAAATTCATATCTCTTAGCTCAGACATAAAAATGAGGTACTTCCAATTTCTACAAGTCACTATGAATTTCTAGTTTCTGCCAATAAAATTTTGTAGCCATTGGACAACGTTTGCCCCTCAGATGACACAATTTCACAATTGACCAAATGAACAGTACTGGTACAAATCCGAAATTCTGATTCCAAATTTGAAAAATCATAGAAAATTCCACAGACCTCCAAATGACCTGATCTTTATATTGAAAAACATCTCTATGCGAGATCTAAGTTCATGCAAAATTTCAAGTCAAGAAGAGGTCATTTGGTTAGACTTTTCCATAGCTCAAGATTATGGCAATTTGGTTCCAATAAAGGGGCAAATTTGGTTCAAATGAGCCATTCATTGTTCCACACACATTTGAACAACTTAGAAAGCATAAATAAGTCCCTCATAAGATCTGAATCCTCATACAACTCAAATTCACCATGCCACTTCCATATACATACATGCATAAGTGGGCTCCCAAGTGGTCAAAATACATAATTCTATTCATTATACTCTATTCTTGATACATACACTAACTTTACATAGTTTTACACTTGTTCAAAGTGTCATGGCTCAAAAATAACATATACATATATTCTTTGACATTCTAGTACATCAAAACTAGCAAAATGTGCCAAGAGATGGAGATTTAAGCTCCTTGGCCTCCATCCTTTGGATCTTGAATTCCACCTAGATCATATGAGATGAGAGAAAGGAGGGGGTGAGATTCATTGTACCTCAATAGCTCATACACCTATCCAAGCACATTTTCAAGGCATACAACATGTCAAAGGCACAAGTGTGCAATCAATCAATTCATGAAGCATTCCACTTTCACATTTTTGTGTCACAAACTCATGTCAAGCATAAGAATGAGCTCTAGGGACTTTTGGTTTGGCCTCATCCCATTTCTAGAACTTTTGGATTTCCTCACTCTTGGTTCTTGGGACTTTTAACTTAGCCTCACCCATCCAAGGGACTTTTGGCCTTGTCTCACCCATGCTGTGGGACTTTGGCATCTTCTCACCCACATTAAGGGACTTTTGGCATTACCTCACCCTTGTGCGCCATTTCCCCAATTCAAAGACATTCAAGAAAGCATATTGGTATCAAAATAGCAACATAGCATCAAGTGGCATGTCCCAAACATACAAATATACACACAAGCACACAATGACACATATGCAACAAGAAAATGCAACAAAAAAAGGTGGAGAGCTACCTTGGTGCAAATTCAAGCCTTACTTTACTTGTTCCTTCCCTTTTTCGGTTCCACAAACACAAGGAGGTGGGGTTGGATTTCTTTGGCCTATTCACAATAAACAATACTTAATTATACTCTTGGAACAAGTTATAACATCCAACTCACTCTTAAGACTACACTTTGTTCTATTTGTCATAATATGATTCCATTAATGACCTAATGAAGCAACTAGCACAAGTAAAATTCTTGGTTCCATTCTCTTGCCATATTTAGACCTCTTGACCTCATTTAAGGTCCTTGAAGCCATCACACATTCACTTTCACAAACCTAGGTCCATGTTGCTTTATAAGGTTATATTATGGAAGCCATTGCCTCATCTCCCAACCTAAGGCTTCTAAATTTTTCCCAAGGGTTTCTCCTATCTTCTTTTATCATATAAAGTTCCAAATCAAGCTTGGAACTATTTAAAACATCCCCTAGCTATCTCTAAGGGTTTTGACCGATTTATACTTCCATTAAAGACCCATGGAGTTTGGGATTTTTCCTTAATGGATGGGGCACTTGGGAGGCTCCTTAGGAGTCTTAGAAACTCAAACAAACACTCACATATAATGGGGAAGTCTTGAATCAACCCAAGTTTTAAACTATACTCAAGCACCCTACACTTTTTCAACTTAAGATTCAATGGCTTTTACTTGCTTCCAATGATAGATTCTTAATCTTTGCACTCCAAAACCTCTAATCCCCCCTTGATTTGGACAGAAAATAGCCTCTAAGAATTGGGCTCATGGTGGCCAAATCACGCAAGAGGAAGGGGGAGGAAGAAGCTACCAAAGAATGAAAGTTTTACCTTGTTTTCTTGCTCTTTCTTGGTTGCTTTTCACTTTCCTTGGTTGCCTCACTCCAAACATGAATTTTTCCTCTCTGTTTTGCCCCTAAAATAGCACCAAATATATCAATAAAACCATAGGAGGAAAAGAGGGAAGGAGGAGAACAACTTTGCTTAAGGAAGAACTAAGAAAATCTATGGATTCCATACCTTTTTCTTGGCCTTTTCTTCCTCCAAAATTCCCTCTCTTTGTGCGCCTAAGACAGCAACTCCTTTTCTAAGATTTGGGCAGAAGAAAGTCAGTTTAGAGAGGGGGAGGCAAAACGTGGAGTTAAAAAGGGCATTTAGAAGCTTTTTTGTGCAATTCATTTCCATTCTTGCCCTTCCATAATGGCATTTCCAGTTTTGCTTCGTTTTAGCTCCTTTTTGATAACCTTCTTTTCCATCATAACATTTAGATTCCCAATTTAATAAAATGCCTTTGAAATCACTCAAATTAGAGCTAAAACCTTCCCGAACAAATAGGTCAAAGTTTGGGTTAACTGACGTCGGAAAGAGTACATCGGAGGGGCTTTACCGGTCCCGGGGCTTACCATGGTTTTTGGGGCCTCTGAAAACCCTGAGCAACTCAAAATTTCCATTTAAAAAGCCCTCCTAGATGTTTTTCCAAAATTACACTTATTTACGAAAATGCCACTAGCCTTTCGACAAATTTTTTAAATTACTCTGGCCCCAATTTCTGGGCAACTCAAGGCTCAAATCCTCATTTTCTATTATTTAACATTTTATCCAAATTTTATTTGGCCTTGAATCACTCATCTCAGGGGACTTGCTTTTCAAGCTGGCCTGTTTCTATGTTTTTACAACGTACTGGGCGTTACATACCATCTCGGTAAGGCTAATGTGGTAGCTGATGCCCTAAGTAGAGAATCCATACATATGGCCTATATGATGATTCAAGAGCAAGAATTGATGGAGAGATTCAAAGATATGAGTCTCTCATGTGAGGTGCATTCAGATAAGTTATTAATGAGTGAAACCCGAATAGAAAATGACCTGAGGGATCAAATAAGAGAAGCCCAATGAATAGATGACCATGTAAGCAAAATTAGAGCTCAAATAGCCCACGGTAGCGTTCAGGAGTTTAATCTATCTGAGGATGACATGGTGAGATATAGGGATAGGCTGTATGTGCCTAGAAATATAGAAATTAGAGAGAGAATATTAGATGAGGTACATAAGAGCAAGTACACCATTCATCCAGGTAGTAATAAAATGCATCAGGACTTAAAGCAAATGTTCTAGTGGCCTGAAATGAAACAAACATAGTAGAGTATGTCTCCCAATGTCTAGTATGTTAGAGAGTTAAAATAGAACACCAGAAACCAGCTGGGTTACTTCAGCCTCTAGATATCCTGGTGTGGAAATAGAATAGTATAACATAGATTTTGTCATGGGTTTACCCAGGACACCATCGGGGCATAATGCAATATGAGTAATAGTGGATAGATTAACAAAGTCAACACACTTTTTAGCCATGAAAACCACTTACACCCTAGATAAGCTAGCCCAACTGTACATCAGGGAGATAGTTAGATTACATGGCATGCCTAAGAGCATAGTTTCAGATAGAGATCCCAGATTCACTTTGAATTTCTGGAGATCATTATAGGATGCTCTAGGTACCCGGCTTAGATTTAGCATAGCCTATCACCTACAGATAGATGGACAGATAGAGAGAACCATCCAAACCTTAGAGGATATGTTGAGGGCATGTGTCTTAAAGATGAAAGGAAATTAGGATACATACTTGCCTTTAGTAGAGTTTTCCTATAATAACAATTATTATGCAAGTATACAGATGACATTGTATGAGGCATTGTATAGGAGGAAGTGTAGGTCTCCTATGTGTTAGGTTGAGCTAGGAGAGCGAAGCCTTATGGGCCAGTTAGTTGACCAGACTTCTAGACAAATTGAGACCATTAGAAAGAAACTCCTGACAACCCAGAGTAGATAAAAAAGTTATGCAGATAGACGTAGACGGCTATTTGAGTTTAAGATTAGAGACCATATCTTCATTAGAGTGTCTCTAATCACAGGAATAGGTTGGTCCATTAAAAGTAAAAAGCTCAGTCTAAAGTATATAGGTCTTTTCTAGATTCTTGATAAAGTAGGACCTGTGGCTTACAGACTAACCCTTCCCCCAAATTTGAGACAAGTATATAATGTATTCCATGTTTCACAGCTTAAAAAGTATCAGCTCTACCCCTCACATGTCATAGAATATGAGAATGTGCAGTTATAGGATGATCTATCATACATAGTATTACCAAATCAGATTGTGGACATTAGACTCAAGTAATTACAGAATAAGATGATACTACTAGTGAAAGTGGTTTAAAAGGGGGTTATCTCCTGAAAAAGCTACCTGAGAGCTAGAGGAAAAAATGAGAAAGAAATATCCAAAACTTTTCCCATAAGGTATGTTATCTAAATTTCGAGGATGAAATTTTTTTAAAGGGCAGAGAATTGTAATATTCAATTTTCATTAAACGACAGAAACGGGTGCATTTTCAAAACAAGTCCCCTAAAATGAATTAGTTAGGGCCCCAAAAAATTGAAGTAACATTCTAGACTCCTAAAAATGAGAATCCTAGGCTTAAATGGAAAGAAAAATAGAGCTAGAATGAAGAAATGAAATTTGACGAAAGACTTACAAAACATAATGGTATTTTCGTAATTTTGAGCAAATTTTGGAATTCACATAGGAGGGCTTTTTAAATGAAAGTTTTGAGTTCTCTGAGGTTCTCAGAGGCTCTGAAAACCATGGGAAGCCATATCACAGTTAAAATCTCTCCAGTGGATGTTTTCTGATGTCAATGTATCCAAACTTTGACGAATTCATTTGGGAAGGTTTAAACTCTGATTTGAGTGCATTTTACTAAATTGGGAACCTAAATGTTATAAGGGAAAAGACAGATTTTAAAAAGGAGCTAAAACAAATTAGAAATGAAAATGCCAAGAGCAAAGGGCAAAACGAAAATTTTTGAAATGTCTTCCTTCCTCCTACCTATATATATATAGGGCGCCCCACTCCTCCACTCATTTAGCCACATCTTTTTCTACCCTACCAGAGAAAAACCTGAAGGAGAGAGGTACACAAGAGGAGGAGAAATCAAAGGCCAAAGGTATGGATTTTTTGTAGTTTTTCATTCTCTTTCCTTTACAAACCTTTTCTCCTCTATTTTCCTTTCTTTTCTATGATTATATTGAAGTATATGGATCTATTTTAAGGGAGGAACAAAGGGGAAAATTCGGATTTGAAGAGAAGAGCCAAAGAATGAAGGATTCAAGCAAGAAAACAAGGAAAAACAAGGTAATTTCTCCTTCCATGATGACTACCCCTTGCTTCTCTTATCTCCTTGGTTCACCCCACTCAATAAGCTATAGAAGGGCTTGGATTTTGGATAGAACCAAGAGTGAATTTTAGGAAAGGGAGTGTGGAGAATAAGAATATGCAAAGGGAATTAACAAATAACCATGAAAATTCAAGATAGCAAATCTAAGGTTTCATGTGTTCTTTGTAAAATCTGACTTAATACTTTAATTTCTATGCATAAATGAATATTTAAATGAGCCTATAAGATTCCCCCATGTGCTTTATCCATCAAGAAAACAAAGCAAAGTCCATGAAGGCTAAATTACTTCCTAGTCTCGGCCTAAGAGGGTTAGCATACCTAGAGAGAGTTTTAAATTTTTTCAAGCCCATTTTTTAGTCATATATGATGAATAAAAATGAGGGGAAGCCTTGGGAAAAATTTAGAAGGGCTAGAAAATGAATTGGTGTGTTATGTTCCTGAATATGACCTAAAGAAGCAACATGTAGTTGGGCTCTTTGTTTCAATTGTGTGATGACTCCAAGAGGCTTAAAAGGAGTTAAGAATCATATATGAAAAGAAAGAATGGAGCCTAGAATGTATTTTATGGGTGTTGCTTCATTAGGTGCATTCTTGGAACCATAAAAGGGTTAATAGACCAAGTTAGTATTTATGGAAGATGTGTGGCCTTAGAATTAATTCTATGAACCTAATTGGCTTCCATAAATTGTACTTAGGCCAAGAGAAACCAATCCCACACCTTTGTGTGTGTGAGGCCGAGGAAGGGAGCATTGTTCCAAGGAGAAAATTGTGTGGTTACATCTAAGGTAGCTCACTCCTTCTTCTCTCATATATGAATGCATACTTGGCTTATCTTTGAATGTGTGTATGTGCATTTTAAGTATGAGAAGTATTTTAGCATGAATTTTATTCCATGGTGCCATGATGTTATATTATGCTTTCATATGATGTTTATTATGTGTGCTTGGGTTTGCTTGAGTGTGATGAAGCCAAGAACCCTTAGCCATGGTGAGGATGAGTCAAGAACCCTTAGAATTGGTTAAGACAAAGTAAATAGTCTCCCAAAAGTGAGGTTGACTCCCAAGAGTAAGGTTGAGTCAAAAACCTCCTAAAGAAATGGGTGAGGCAAGTCCAAAATCTTTAAGTGAATGGGTGAGACTAATCCACTTACTTGGCAAGCCTATGTATGCCATGTATGACTTGTTCAAATGCCAAGAATGCCTCTCGAATGATTGCACACTTTATGATACTCATGCATGCATTTTCAAGACTTGGTTTGTATTTTTTATGTGTGATTGAAAGGGAGATGAGCTATTGGGATTCTTTGAATCTCATTCCCTCCTTTCCAATGTTCTAACATGCTAGGTGGACCAAGTGGACAAGGCAATGAGAGCCCACACCTTGGGAGATGAGATTATGACATCAAATTGCATGGATTTTGTTTTTTTTTAGGCCATATAGTGGCAAATGTTGTAATCTATTATTGTATATGACATATGACCTTATGAGCATGTATAATTATATTAATGTATCATGTACAAATGAGAAGTCATGTTATGTGAATGATACAATGTAAATGGAGCATGTAATGGTAAATTTGGCTTCTTGATGGTTTGATGCGTTAGTGTATAAATGGAAGTGGAATAGCCAAATTGAAATGCATGAGGTTTGGAACCACTTGGGCAGTTCATGCAAGTCATATTATGTGTGTTTGGGTTTACTTGAGTGTGGTTAAGCCAAGAATCCTTAGCCATGATGAAGATGAGCCAAGAACCCTTAGAATTGGATGAGACAAAGTAAAGAGTCTCCCAAAAGTGAGGTTAACTCCCAAGAGTAAGGTTGAGTCAAAAACCTCTTAAAGAAATAGGAGAGACAAGTCCAAAATCCATAAGTGAATGGGTGAAGCTAATCCACTTACTTGGCAAGCTTATATATGCCATATATGACTTGTTCAAATACCAAGAATGCCTCTTGAATGATTGCACACTCTATGATACTCATGCATGTATTTTTAAGACTTGGTTTGTATCTTTTATGTGTGATTGAAAGGGAGATAAGCTATTGGGATTCTTTGAATCTCATTCCCTCCTCTCCAATTTTCTAACATGTTAGGTGAACCAAGTGGACAAGTCAATGAGAGCCTACACCTTGGGAGATGAGATTATGACATCAAAGTGCATGGATTTTGTTTCTTTGCGGCCATATAAGTGACAAATATTGTAATCTATTATTGTATATGACCTATGACCTTGTGAGCATATATAATTATGTTAATGTATCATGTAAAAATGAGAAGTCATGTTATGTGAATGATACAATATAAATGGAGTATGCAATGGCAAATTTGGCTTCTTGATGGTTTGATGCATTAGTGTATTAATGGAAGTGGAATGGCCAAATTGAGATGCATGAGGTTTGGAACCACTTAAGTAGTTCATATAAGTCATATTCATGCTTTTAAACTTACTCAAGAGATGCCAAACATCAAAGGAGACCATTTGGACATATTTGGTATCTCATATAAAGCAAAATTGACCATATGGGAAAGCTATACCACTTTTTGTCTAAATGAGCTCTAGAATGCATGTAGCCATTCAAATTACTATTAACATTCAAGCCACTTTGGCTTATCCTCACCCATGCTAAGGGACTTTTGGCATAACCAAACTCATTCAAGCCACTTTGCATACATAAACACATTTCAAAAAGTATAATGGTACCATAACATGTATTCAATGGCTAGAAACATTTCTTGTAGTTCAAGAAGCTTAGGATCCTATTTTACTATAGAAGAAAGTTGGTCAAGGCAGATGGAAGAAGTGGGGCATGCTATACATAGCTAAGGACCTATTTAAGACTTTTCAAATTTTCAATTTTGCCCTTCATTCTTGGTTCTTTCCATTTGAGCTCATTTTAACTCCTTTTTTAGATGTACTTTCCATCATAAAATTTAGGTCTTTTAACTTATAAAATGCCCTTAGTTTCACTCAAATTGGATTTAAAACCTTCCTAAACAAACTGATCAAAATTCAGGTCAACTGATATTCTAAAATGTAAATTGGAGGGATTTGAACCATTCTAGGGGTTCCTATGATTTTAAAGGCATTCAAGAACCCAAGAAACTCAATTTTTCTATTTGAAGATCCCTCTTTTGAGTTTTCTAAAAAGTGTCCAAAATTACGAAAATACCACTACTTTTCGTCTGATTTTATTTAGCTACTTCGACTTTAGTTTTTGGGCATCTTAAGCCTTAGATTTTCATTTTTCATTATTTTAAATTTTGTCCTAATTTTATTTGGCCTCAAATCTTTTTCTTTAGAGGACTCCCTTTTATATATGGCCTGTTTCTAATGTTTTCAAGAAAACTGGACATTACATACTTTGATGAAAGCATGATCTCCAATCTCAAACTCTAATGGCTTTCTTCTAGTATCTGTATAGCTTTTTAGTCTACTCTGAGTCGTTAGAAGCATTTACCTAATTAACTCTATTTACTTGGTGGTGTCGTCCACTATATCAAGGCCTATAAGGCTTCATAAGGTGCCATTTCTATAAGAAAATGGTAACTACTATTGTAAGCAAACTCTACTAACGGTAAATGCATATCCTAATTTCCTTTCATTTCTAGTACACAAGCCCTAAACATATCTTCTAAAGTTTAATTGGTTTTCTCTATCTGACCATCTGTTTTAGGGTGGTATGCTATGTTGGAGATTATGCCTTTAGCTAATCATTGTATTATGAACATTGTATTTCAATAAGGAAAGGAGTTTTCCTTTTATTACATTTATTATATTGTTTTCATGGTTACTATAATAACAATATTCTTTGATAAATCATATTGATTATCCTAAATATCTTTAGTCAATCATCTTTGTGGGAATGATGATGAACTAAGGCTAGTATGATTTTGATTAATAACTACGTGTTAGTCATGTATGAAGATACAAATCAAAGTCATAGGCACTTGTTAGGAAATAAGATGTTCGATTGACCTGTCATGAGATAACTACATGGATTAAGTTATAAGTGTATCTCATATATAGCCATGTCACCAAACCCTCAAACCTGAGATCACCATAGATTCCTACATGAGGAACATTGTGCTTTGACATAGTCAAAAGTTACCTTTAACTGAGTAATCATGAAGGCTGTGATTGGGCATAATGAAATCCATGTAGAGGAAGATAAGTTGTCAAGATAGAATTTGTCCCTCTCATTAATAGAGAGACATCACTGGACTACTCTATAAGTGAGACTGAGAAATGCATGGCCATGCTTGGATGGAAGGGTTTTCCATTTATTCTGTCAGTCTACTCGGAGATTGAGAAAGTGACGGTCGAGTAAAGTAAGGATAACATTTTCATGCCTCATACTTGACCTAGATATCATATGACGAAAGGGTTGTGATAGGATTGTATGATAGGTTGCATTAGATCATCGATTATCATATGATTTAGGTAGTCACAATGTCTTGCTCAAGGAAACTTGTGACTTGTGGGTAGAATAGCATTACTGACCCACTGCTAATGTCATATGGGCCTACGGGGTCGCACATAAAAATAGACCAACTCAAACTAAAATGTCCAGATTCATTGAATCTAAAAATGCCTTCAATTTAGGGTGAAGGAATTTTATAAATATATATTTGATATATATATTTTATAAAATTAAAAAAAAATTATATATATTTAATATATTTTGATATATTATATATATATATATATATATTTCGAAATATATATATCATCTATTTAATTTACATAATTACTTTAAATTTATTCTATCGGATAAATTTAAATTTAAAGTAATATGATAATTTAAATTTAATCGATGTAATAAATTAAGTTTAGATTTGGTTTTAGATTTAGATTAAATAATTAATTTAAATTTAACTTATAAGATAGATTTAAATTTAAACTAATGTGTAATTTAAATTTAATCTATATGATAAATTAAATTTAAATCTGGTTCTAGATTGAGATCAAATAAATTAATTTTAATTTATTATATAAGATAGATTTAAATTAATCAAATCTACCCTAAAATCCTAACGCGCCTCTATAAATAGAGAGGTTAGGATCTTTTAAATGGATGATTTTTTTTGAGAGAGCTACCTCTCACCCTAAAGAGAAAAGCATATGAACGCTTAAAAAGAGAAAGCGTACGGACACTTAGATAGAGAAAGTGTACGGACATTTAGAGAGAGAAAGTGAAGAACGTCCTCTCTTTTTGGATGTACATACGCTTGTCTTCAGTGGTGCTAGCACGCCGTTTGAGTTGCAATCACCGTTCGTGTAAATATCAGTAAAGGGAATTGATCTAAAGCGTCAGGTCCTAAGATCCAACGGTAGAAAAAGAGCTTGAAAAATCACATAATAAAGGTAAAAGTCTTTAACTTTACTTTATTTAAAGAATATTGATGGATCTATGGGAGGGATTTGAATTCATTTTTTTAAATTTTCATTGTGTATATTCCAAGAATCCCAACAGTGGTATTAACGCCACATCAATGCTTATTTAAATTGAGATATATGAACCATAGGCTAGTTAATTAAATCTTAATCAATGTTGATTAGATTAATCTAATTATATATATATATATGATATATGTATACGAATGAATATAACACTAATTGGATTAATGCATCTGATTTCATATATGTGATATATGTATGTGAATGAATATAACGCTAATTGGATGGCTATCTAATCCTAGTGCAACATAATCTAATTTAAAACTAAAATCATAAAGTTTATAGCTTTTCATAAGATGTTTGGTATATATGTATTGTGATTTGTTTGTTTAAATTGGATGGGTATGGTGCATGATATGGCCTTAGAAATCTATTATGGTTTATAATTTTAAATACAGCCTATATGTCGTGCCTCTCTCTATTCACTCTGGATGTACATTCTCTTCTCATTTAACTCCCCTCGAATGTACAATCGAGGTTTCTTTATGTATATAAATTTTATCTTAGAGGAATCCTCTCATTGGCTTATGACGACATAAGTTAGATAGATTATATTGTGACACATTTATTTTATCTTTAAAGGAATCCTCTTAGACAACTTCAGGCCGAACAACATCCATCCCAACTTTAGCAACCCAGAAATATTCATCCTCCTCAAAGGCCACCTCATTTTCCTTCACAACAAGAAGCCTCACCTTTATGGAAAAAACCTCTAGAGCATCATCCTGTAAAACCTTTACAGATTTATACTCCACCTTCTTTTCCAAAGGATACTCAACCTCCTCACCTTGATCATACCTAGAAAAATAAATAACCCCAAATAGAACCTACCAAGCCTTCTGGAATAATTGCCCTATTATCAACAATAATCCCCTATCCTTCTGATATAGACTCTAACCAATCTCAAGTTGTTAGTCTTGAACCCCTCAATTCTAAGGATGATGAGCCTGTAAAATATCCAACCTCTTATATGGTAAACACTACCCATGTTAAAGAATATGATGAGTCTAATATTGAACATGATGATTATGTTGAACACCAGCCATATCATACAACTTTTCCAGACCATGCTCAGGCCCAAGCTCATCTAACTTCTGGACCTGATGAAACTCCTCCTGATAAATGGACAGATAAGTTGCATGAATTTTCAGCATGGATTGATCTTCAAATGACTCATCTAGATGCCAATCTTGAAGTAACTCTCACTGAGTTTACCATCTGTTTCACTGGCACTCTCTGAGAATGGTTTTAAAGCCTAGTAGAATATCAGCAATGATTTTACACCACAGCTAGCAGTGCTAATGACCTCTTTGGTCTTATTCACACAGAATTTCTTAGTGATTTCCATCTTGTTGACAAGCAAAAATATCAAGAATACTTTTAGATGAAATGTTGCTCTTTGAAGAAAAAAGATCTTGATTTCCATTATAAAAGAATGGTAAAACGATTCTACTTTCTTAATGGTTTCAATGATGTCAACCTTAGACATACATTCATTGGCTCCTTACCAAAAGAGTTACAGTTAGAACTCTTGAGAGCCATTCAATCCCTCAAAAGAGATATGACTAACATCTCTCTTAGGGAGATTTATCAACTTACCATATCTACTCTTAAAAAGCTATGTGAACAACACAAAATTTTTGATTCCATGATGGATGGAAAACTTGCTTTGTAAAAGGTGTGCAAAAAGCCTTGTCTACAGATTAAATGTAAAGACAAGTCCAAATGTTCTTGCTCGACAAAGAAGAAATCCCATTACAAGTATGTTTATGCCAAGCCTTACAAGTCTTACAGACATTACAAGAAAAAGAGACATAAGAAACCAATCAGATTTTTCAGACGACGACTTACTCAACATGGTACAAGAGACCATTATTATATCTATGGAAAAAAGAAACATTTTGCTAAACAATGTCCTAACAAAACAAACAAAGACTTAAAACTCCTTAAGCAAGTTCAGGCTAGTATTACTCTTACTGCTGATGATGACATTGAAGAATACTTTTCATAACAAGAAGACGTTGATGGTCATAATATGTTTGCTCTTCATGGACTTCAACTTTCTGATTCAGATTTCTTAGATTGTTCTGATCATTATATCCATCCCAACTACTCTGTCCAACCTTACAATTCCGCAGAGCAAAAAGAACCTCCAATGTCTTATGTTCAAATGTAGATTCTACAAAGCAAGTATCATAAGCCTATCCCTATCATTGCCTACATGGATACTGAAGCATCTAAAAGCCTTATGAATCTTACAGTTCTTCCTCCACAGGCATAGACAAGCCATTCAGAATATTTTAGTGTAGCTAATGGAAAAATCTTTAAGGTTGATCTTATTTCCAAGAAAATAATTGGTATTAGGATCTTTCCTAACTGTATTGTTTGGACTAAAGTACTTGGCAACAATCTCCTAAACAAAGATATTCTTATTGGAATATATAGTTACTGTTAAGCCAAGAATCTTCAAATCCTTCCTCAAGAAATTTAGTTTAAACAATAGTTTAAGCCTTACACTACAATCTCTAAAGTGTTTAATCTTTCAAATGTTCCTGCTGGTTATGAATAACTTCGTGATCAATTTATGTCTTACTGTCCAGAGTCACATGACCAATTTTCTCATCCTTCTCCTCTCTGAAAGAATCAAGACTACTTCATCCAGCTTCCATTCAAAAGGAATGAGGATATCAATCCTACAAAGGTAACCCATCCTGGCATGAATTCTGATAACTTGAAAGTTGCCAAAGAAGAATGTATAGGCCTTCTCTAACAAGGACTTATTGAACCTACAAGATCTAATTAGGCTTGCCAAGCTTTCTATGTAGAAAAACGTGCTGAATAGAAATGTGGCAAAAAGAGACTAGTCATTGATTACAAGCCTCTCAATATGTTTTTGCAAGATGATAAGTTTCCATGACTAAAGATTAGTTCTTAACTAAGTTTACTTAAGGAAGCTAAAGTTTTCTCTAAGTTTGATCTTAAGGCAGGCTTCTGGCAACTTAGAATTGATCTAGCAGAAAGGTACAAGACAACGTTTTGCATTCCAAGTGCCCAGTACTAATGAATTGTTATGCCATTTGGTTTGAAGGTTGCTTCATCTCTATTCCAAAAGGCTATGAAAAAGATCTTTGAGTCCATCCTCCACAGTGTTTTAATCTACATAGACGACATCTTACTTTACTAAAAAAATGAAGCAAACCATAAGCAACTCCTTCAAAAATTTCTGGGCCTTGTGCAAAAATATAAGATAATGCTATCATAAAAAAAGAGTCAATTGGGCCAAGCCCAAATAGAATTCCTTGGCATGCACATCTCTGATGGACATTATTTGCCCAGTCTACATATAGCCCAAGAATTACTTACTTTTCTAAATAAAGATCTCTCTATCAAAGAAATTCAACAATTTCTCGGTATGACTAACTTTATCAGAGATTTTACTTTAAAAGTGTCTAATCATACAAGCCAACTATCCAAGCTCTTTAGAAAGGACCCCCTTCCTTAGGGACCTGCTCAGACTACAATAGTTCAACACCTTAAAAAAGTCTTTCAAGTGCCTTTGCCTTTAAAGATTCCTGATAAGGGTAATAGGATCCTTTAGATAAATGCCAGTGAAGATTTTTAGGGCACTATCGTACTTGAAGAGATTGATGGAAAGAAATATTACTGTGGCCATGCTAGCAGACAATTCAAAGACTCTAAAAAACATTATCATGCAATCTACGAAGAGATTCTTGCTATCAAAAGAGGGATCAAGAAGTTCAATTCCCACCTCTGCTCACATGATTTTACTGTGTAAATGGATAACTCTTCTTTCCCTAAAATTTTAGAGTCTAACAAAAAGTTCTTCTAGATAAGCAACTGATGCGCTGGAAAGACTGGTTTTCCCGCTATAAATTCAATGTTGAACACATTAAAGGATGCTATAACTTTCTAGCTGATTTTCTCTCCAGAAATGGAATCGTCTCAAAGAAGAGAGATAGAATCAAATGTGTGCTGATCTTGTGTCAGGACCAGGAATGGTAAGTTAAAGGATTTAAGACTCAAGGAAAAAATTATGTAAATGCTAGTAAGGTAGCTCTCTCCACCTTCTCTCATATATGGATGTGTGCTTACATTATCTTTGAATGTGTGTATATATGTTTTGAGCTATGAAAAGTATTTTAGCATGAGCTTTTATTCTATGGTACCATGATGATGTTTTATGCATTCAAATGATGTTTTATGTACTTGCCTTGGTTTGCTTGAGTGTGGAGAAGCCAAGAACCCTTAAAGTTAATTGAGACAAAGTAAAGAATCTTCCAAAATTAAGGTTGACTCCCAAGAGTAAGCTTGAGTCAAAAGCCTCTTAAAGAAATAGGTGAGGCAAGTAAAAAATTCACAAGTGAATGAATAAGGCTAATCCACTTACTTAGCAATCTTATGTATGCTATGTATGACTTGTTCAAATGTCAATAATGTTTCTTAAATGCTCACACATGTTAATATGTCCATGCATGCATTTTTAAGGCTTGTATTGCATACTTTATGTGTGATTGAAAGGGAGATGAGCTATTGGAATTCTTTGAATCTCATTCCCTCCTCTCCAATGTTCTAACATGCTAGGTGGACTAAGTGGACAAGACAATGAGAGCCCACACCTTAGGAGATGAGATTTTGACATCAAAGTGTATAGGTTTTATCTCTTTAAGGTCATATGAATGGCAAATGTTGTAATCCATTGTTGTACATGTCCTATGATGTTATGAACATGTATCATTATATTAATGTATCATGTATAAATGAGAGCTAAGATTATATGTATGAAAATGTGCATTTTGGACATGTGATGGTAAATTATCATTATGGAAATGCATGTATAAATGGAAGTGGAATAATCAAATTGAGATCTATGAGGTTTGGAACCACTTAGGTAGTTCATAAAAGTCATATTCATGCTTTTAAACTTACCCAAGAGGTGTCAAACATCAAGAAAGACCATTTAGGCACATTTGGTATCTGATATGGAGTAAAATTGACTATATTGGAAACCTATACCACTTTTTGTCCAAATGAGCTCTTCTTGATATGAGATTTGGCAGACAATTAGAGCTTGTTGAGAGATTTTTGGGATGTTAAAGTACAAAATTTTTGTAGATCTATGAAATATTTGATGAATTTTTGAAGTTGAAATTTTTTTTGAAATTGGCTCATGGTACTATTCACTCAGGTATGAAAATGATGTCCAATTGCCACAATATTTGATAAGGAGAAATTAGACATTCCTAATGACTTGTACCAACTAGAAGCACCCCATTTGGATGTCTAGAGAGAGAAATATGAATTTTTAAAATTTCTTTCCAATATCAGGCATTCAGATAGACCTCAAGTATTGTTTGATTGGTTTTCGAGATTTGGATGTGCTTGGACTAGTCTGAAGTTATTTTTTCCCTCTAGATAACATCTGTAGCTTTCTAGATTAGTATTTTCATGGATTGGATTTTTTTACAATTAATTGGACATTTTTTAAATTTATAGCAGAAAGCTGTATCAGTACCAGTAGTCAGTCAGACTTCTACACAATTTTAAATGTCAAACATCTTCTGTGTGTTGTTTCATGGCCTAGAAATATTTTTAACATAAAGTATACATGTGTAGCTCTCTCGAGTGGTAAAGAATTCATGATTTCTATTTTTTTAGAATTAGTTATGATTTTCCAAAATTTGTGACAAAAAAGAAAAAATTCTGGCTGAGGTAGCTGCCATGGATTTTATGTATTCCCTTGCCTTGCACGAGTTGTAAACCACTTTTGGTGATGGATTTAAGTTGTATCTATGTAATTAAATATAAGAATGTGATACATTAGTCCATATGGCCCACAGGACGCTGCAGAAAAAATTTTATCCATGGCAAAGTGCATGTACATTCATTGTTCTCATGCTACCTTTCTTGCTTCATTATGAAATGCATAGAATAAGACTTAGAAATGGCATGAGGCAAGCTAGATAAATATGGTGTTACAAGGGGCTCGTGGATATCACTGCTCTTATACAAGAGGGACAAAATCTCATCTACATCACTTACATCCCTTTGCATGATTCATAATATACCCATCTTGGTCAAAGGCAACATAGGACGATGTCAAAGTATTTGACTTCTCATGTAAGGAACCGTAATGACTTCAGATCAAAGAACTTCCTTCATTATGGTCACATGAGAATTGCTACTGACACTCTATAATCCATGTAGCATTATCATAGTGGGTCAGTCTAGTACATTTGTTCTCTAACAATGTACCTATGTATTGACTTAAGAATAGTCATGGATAACTAACGTCATTAGTCACTATACTTATTAATCTTGAGGTATTATTGCTATCTCATATCACAACAATACTTGACTGGGGATAATTTAAGAATAACAAATATTTTAAGGACAATTACTATATTAAGTTATATTACATAGATACAAAAATAAAATATAATAATTGTATTGCCTCAAAAATATGATACAATGTATGTTATTGCAATTATCTTATGATTCTTTTAAGCATATACTAATAGGATATTTGTTTCTCAAGCCAATTCTCATGTTTTCTAAATCTTTGATTTTTTCGTCGATTAAGCCTGGTTCAGCTTTTTTAGTCCTAAATGGCCTTTTCTCTCCCTATGACCCGTTTTTAGTTATTCTTTTCCAATCTTTAAGGACTATTTTAGTTTACAAAATATAGAATATTACATAGCATATCCATACATTTCCATTCAACAATACATGTCTATACTAAACTAAGAGCTCAAAGGGTTAACATTATCATCCTATATAAATACATCAAAATAACTTCCTTCAAGCCCTTGGTCCTCTATAGAAGGCAACTTGTTTGCCTTTGTCCTTGGCATGGGTTAGTTTATGCATAAAGAGTGATATTAGGAGATCTTAGTAGCAAAATCTACCATTTAATGCATACAAACCATCACTTAAGCAATGGAATGCAAGCATGCTTAAAACATCACCATGAAAACATTAGAGTTGATAATTATATAAATTAGGTAATGATCATTAACACATGACAATACATCCCTATCATGGCTTAGAAAGAGCTACTATGCTAAATTGCCCATGTCATTATACATAATGCTATAAGGCACCTTTAGCTATAAGGGCACATGAAAACATAGCATATTTGACTAGCTCATATCATAAAACATTTGTATTACAAACATACATTTCATACAACCATTCCAATCACAAAGCAATAATCATACATTAAAAAGAAAAGTAGAATTGCTACCTTGAGGAGTCATAACCCAATGTCAAGCAAGCTTCTAACTCTTTTGGTCAAAAGTTCCTCTTTTTGGCCGAAACTCCCAAAAATACTCAATTAACTTAAATTGCCTAAAGTATCATATCAAGTAATAATATAAATAACTAGGGCATTTCCAAACTCAACTCAATACTTAACTTAATGGCATATCTCGCTTTACTAAATCTCATCTTATGCATTTAAGTTATTAAAAAAACTAAATAGCAGAAGATATTTAGAGATTTTTTAAAATTTTATGAGCATTGGACACCATTTGAAACTCGAATGACATAGCCCAAGCAACTAACCATATGAACAATGTCTACATCAGTTCAATAGAAAAATGCCAACTTTGAAAAATCATAATTAATTGCATAAAGCTCTAAAAAATCTAGTCTTTGGCTTCCCAAAAAGCTCTATGCATGCCAAATTTCATGGGAAAATGCATTCATTTAGTTAGATTTTGACATTAGGATGAAAAATAGCTCATTTTATGTCTCGTTAGGGGTCCAAACGGTCAAATTTGGCTTCTAAGACACCCATGGCCACTTGAGTACGTGGGAAAGCACCAAAATGGTCTATTAAAGTTGACTTAAAGATGTATAAACCCAAAAATTAAAAACTCACTCTCTCACCCCAAGCCATACACAAGAATACATACACTTTATGTTGCCATCCAATGTCCAAAATCTATAATATCATTCATTTGGCATCAAGTTCCATACATACATCAAATATTTGGATAATTACACATGTTTAAATGATTATATAACAATTCCATCATAGTATTACATCACGTGCCACTCATATGGCTACAAAATAAGTAAAACTAAACACTTTGTTATTAGTCTCTCATCTCCTAACTTGGTGGCTTCCATTACCTTGTTTATTTGCTCCACTTAGCATATTAAGACATTGGAGAGGAGGGAATGAGATTCAAAGAATCCCAATAACTCATCTCCCATTTAATCATACATAAGAATGCAATTCAAGTCTTAAAATGCATGCATGGATGTTAGGGATCATGTAATCATTCATGCAACAACTTTAGCATTTCAAGAAGTCATATAAAACACACATAGGTTTGCTAAGCAAGTGGATTAGTCTCAACCATTCTCTTATAGATTCTGGACTTGCCTCAGTACTTTCTTAAGAGGCTTTCAACTCAACCTCACTCTTAGTAGACTCTTTACTTTGTCTTAACCACTTTTAAGGGTTCTTAGCTCATCTTTACCATGGTTAAGAGTTTTTGGCTTCACCACACTCAAGCAAACTCAAGCAAACATACTAAGCATCATTTGAAAACATAATATAACATCATGCTACCATGGCATAAAGTCACATGCTAGAACACTTTTCATGGGTTAAAACACACATACACATATTCAAAGACAAGACAAGTACTCATTCACGCATGAGAGAAAGAAGAGAGAGCTACCTTGGCCACCCAATCATACTTTTTCTCTTGGAAATGCACTCCCTTCCTTAGCCACGCACTAACAATGATGGGAGGCTTGTTTCCTTTGGCCTAAATACACAAAATAGGAACCAATTATGCCTTGGAACTATTCTTAAAGCTACCTATTTACTTGGAACACTAATTTTTTCTTATGGTTCTTAAATGCACCTAATAAAGCAATATCCATCATTTGAGTTCTAGGTGTAACACCATAACTCTCTATCCTTTCTCATGCAAATTCTATGTCTCATGCCATGCACTTCTCAAGAAAATAAGGATATGGCCTTAAAAAAGTGGATATTTTTGCATTGTGTAGTGTATGAATTCTTCATCCAATGTCCTATGGACCATATGAACTCATTCCACTCTTTATCATATTTAATTACACTAATTCAACTCAAAACCATCCAAGGAAATGGCCTAGAACTCATGCAAGTGAAGGGATTACATGAAATTCAAGAGTGCAGCCTCGGCTAGAAATCTTAATTTATTGTCATGAACTTTGAAAAATCATAACTAATTCTAGAAAAATTAAAATCATGCATTCTTTGTCATTCTAGAAAGATAAAGATGTCTAATTTATGTCAAAAATATATTTAGATCACAACAGTGTTGCTAGCCACCAAAAAGTGATGGAATAATACCAGAGGTCAACTATCATCCCTGGTACTTATCTCTAACTTCAAAAATTCATATCTCCTAGCTCAGAGGTCCAATTGGGGTGATCTTGGTGGCCATGGAAATATTATCATATTTTATTTATGTCTATAAAATTTCATGAGAATTAGACATCATTTTCCCCTTGAATGACACAGCCCAAATTTCTGACCAAATGAACAATACTTGTATCTGTTCAGCAGAAAATGCCAAATTTGAAAAATCATAATTAATTCCAAAAAGCTCCAAATAATCTGGTTTTTAGCTTCTCAAAAATCTCTAGATAATATCTATATGTGAACCAATTTGCATAGGCAAATTTGTTCATTTGGTCAGATTTTGATGTTGGGTTGTGAAATGGCTCATTTTGTGTCTTACAAAGGGTCCAAATGGTTTATTTTGAGCTTCAAGGCAACCATGGCCACTTGAGCACGTGGAATTACTCCAAAATGACCTTATAAACTTGTCTTAAAGGTGCATAGACTCATAATTTAAAAAATCACTCTCTCACCCCATGCCATACACAAGAACATACAAGGCTAGTCTTGCCATTCCATACCCAAATTGCACCATACCATTCATATAACATTAAATCTCATTTGTACATGATACATTTGCATAATTACATATGTTCATAAAGTCATAGGATGTAACACCATATATTTCTAGTTCATTTCTATCACATTTACATGCTCATGTGATATATTCCATGAAGGAAGGAAGAAAATCCATTGTAAATAATAATTCCTTTGGATTATGTCGTATATAAAAATTTCATTCTGTGTCACGTGGGCCATGTGAGCTGATACAACATATTTCTATATTTAATTACATGAATATAACTCGTTTTCATCATAAAATGTGGCCTACATCTCAAGAATCATGAAGAGGAGTTTAAAATATACCTATTATATTTCGGCTAGATTTTGCTCAATTCTGCCACTAAATTTGGAAAATCATAACTAATTCTAAAAAAATAAAAAAAAACGTACATTCTTGGTCATTTTAGAAAGATATGGATGTCTACTTCACACTAAAAATATGTTTAGACCATAACATTTATCACAGAGGACGTTTGATATCTTAAAATGTCCAGAGGTCAAACTACTTTCTAGAACTATCACAGATTTCTGCAGCAAACTTTGAAAAATATAATTAATTCTAAAAAAATCCAATCCATGCAAATGATACCAATCTAAAAAGTTGTGAATGTTAGCTAGAGGGAAAAATAACTTCAGACCTCGAAATTCGATCAAGAGTAACAGAGGTCAGCTAAAATCCCTAATACTAGACAGAATGTTCAAAAATTCATATTTCCCTCTCTAGACCTCCAATTGAGGTTATTCATGAGTCACTGTGAATGTCTAGTTTCTCTTTATAAAATTTTGTGGCAATTGGACATCATTTGAGCCTTGTGTTATAGATTTTATTTTCGGACCAAATGAATAATGTAGCAGACCAAAATCAAAAAAATTACCAACTTTAAAAATTCATTAAATACTCTGTAGACCTCCAAAAAATTTTGGTCTTTAGCTTCTCAAAAAGCTCTCAACAAGCTCTAATTGCATACCAAATCTCAGAGTAAGAAGAGCTCATTTGGCCAAAAAGTGATCTGGGATTCCATTATGGTCATTTTTGGCTCCATATAGGGTACCAAAGTAACCAAATGGTTTTTCCTTGGTCTTGACACCTTTTAAGTGATTCTAAAAGCACACTTAGGACTTGTATGAGCTGGTCAAATGATCTCAAACCTCATACATCTCATTTTGGCCTTTTCATCCACACATATCCACATTACATCAAACTTTCCAAAATGTATACCTTGGCATTATATACCCAAATTCTATTCTAGGGTTCATATATCATATCTATACATTTATACATCATATAATATCATAATTATACATTTCTAAGAAGTCATGGACCATATACATCATAGGATTACAATATTGATCACAAATATGGCCTTAAAGTGAGAAAACTCCAATACTTTGTTATCAAACTCTTTCCTTTAAGGTGGTTGGCTTTCATTACCATGTCCACTTGGTCCACCTAGCATGTGAGTTCATTGGAGAGGAGGGGATGAGATTCAAAGAATCCCAATAGCTCATCTTCCATTCAATCATACATAACATATGCAAAGCAAGTCTTGAAAATGCATGCATGGATATCATGGAAGTCATCAACATTCAAGAAGTAAACCTGGCATGTGAACAAGTCATACAAGACATTCAAGAGCTCACCAAGTGTTTGGATTGACCTCGCACTTTTCCTCATGGATTTTGGACTTGCCTCACCCATTCCTTAAGAGATTCTTGGACTCAACCACACTCTTGGGAGCCCACTTTGCTTTTGGGAGACTCTTTACTATGTCTCAACCAATTTTAAGGGTTCTTGGCTCATCCTCACCATGGTTAAGAGTTCTTGGCCTCTCCACACTCAAGCAAACTCAAACAAACATCATACATTCATTTGAGAACATAATATGTCATCATGAAATCATGGCATATAAAATCATGCTAGCATACTTTCATGGCCTAAAAATACACATACACACATTCTAAGATAAGCTAAACACATATCCCTGCACAAGAGAAGGTGGAGAGAGCTACCTTGCACACAATTACACACTTTTCCCTTTGGATTCAAGCTCTTCTCTTCCCACACACCCATAAAAGTGTGGGGAAGGTTTCTCTTGGTCTAAACACAATTTATTGAAGCCAATTAGGTTCATGAAATAATTTCTAAGGCTACACAACTTACTTAGACACTAGGTTGTTCTATAAATCCCATTATGGCCCATAATTGCATCTAATGAAGCAACATCCTTCAAATAATTTCTAAGCTTTATTCTTTCCTTTCAAATATAATTCTTGACTTCTTTTAAGCCTCTTAGAGTTATCACTCAATTAAAACAAAAAGCCTAACATCATGTTGCTTCTTTAGATTATAATATGGAACCTAAAGTACTAAATCACTTTCTATGAGTTCTAAATTTTTTCTAAGGCCTCCTTTCATTTTCATTCATCATATATGACTCAAGAATAGCCTTAGAAAAATTTAAAACTCTCCCTAGCTATGGAATCTCATTTTGGCCGAGACTATAAAGCTTAATGGCTTCCTTGGAATTTGCTTAGTTTTCTTGAAGGAGGAAGCATATGGGGAGCATCTTAGGGATCTTAGGAGTTCATTTAAACTCTTAATTAAGCCTAGGAATTATCATATGAAATCAAATTTTGGAAGGTGCACACAAAACCCTAGAATTTGCATCTTGAAATCTAATGATTTTTTTTTTTATAATTCCCTTTGCATATTCTTAATCTTGATACCCTTTTTCCTTAGATTCTTGCTTCGTTCTACCTAAAAATCATCTCCACCTAGGGTTTTCTCAAGTGGGGCGAAATGGTGGAAAAGGGAACCAAAGATTACAACCATAGGAAGAAAAATTACCTTGTTTTCTTGCTTTTCTCACTTGAATCTTGTGTTCTTGAAGCTTCTTTCTTCAAATTCAAATTTTCCCTTGAATTTCTCCTTTGAATCAGATTTATAAACTCCATTTTAATCAAAGGAAACAAAGGAGAAGGGAGGAGAGGAGGTGTGGATGAAGAAAAGCATGAAAAACTACTATGGAAACATACTTTAACCATGGATTTTCTCCTCCTTTTCCTCTCCCCTTAGTGCGCCACTCTCCTAGGGTTCTTTTTCTGATTTGGGGTAGAATAATCTGAAGCTAAGTGAAGGAGAGTGTGAGGCGCCACCTATTTATAAGGGAGGAAGAAACACTTTTTCAAAAATTTCAATTTTTCCCTTTGTTTTTGGCATTTTTGTTTCTCCTTCGTTTTAGCTCCTTTTTTCGAACCATTTTTTCTATTATAAAATTTAGGTTCCCAATTTAATAAAATGCCTTTGGAATTACTCAAATCGGAGCTAAAACTCCCAAATGAAACGACAAAATTCAGGTACACCGACGTTGGAACCGAAGGAGTTTTAGCTGTCCCGGGGCTTTCCATAGTTTTTAGGGTCTCTGAAAACCCTGAAGAACTCAAAATTTTCATTTAAAAAGCCCTCCTGTGTGAATTCCAAAATTTGCTCAAAATTACAAAAATCCCATTACGTTTCATAACTTTTCGTAAGAAATTGTTTCTTTATTATAGGTTATTTTTTCCTTCTGTCTGAGCCTGGGATTATCATTTTTAGGAGTCTAGAATGCTTCCTAAATTTTTCAGGACCTTAACCACATCATTTTGGGGGACTTCCTTTTGTATTCAGTGACTTTTGTTTGTTAATGGAGAAACCATATGTTACGTTTCTCATGTTTTCTCTTGTTTTCAGAAAATTGGATGTTACATAGGACATATACAATAAGGGGTTACTACAACTGCCACTCATATGGTCATAAAGAAGTAAAACCTATGCAAATTGTTGTCAATCTCTTATCTTCCCACTTGATGGCTTCCACTGACTTGCTATCACACATAAAGAATGCAAAAAAGTCTTAAAAATGCATGCATAGATATATTGAAATGTATGAGCATTTAAGAAACATCCTTGGCATTTGAACAAGTCATACATAGCATACATAGGCTTGCCAAGTAAGTGGATTAACCTCACCCATTCACTTATGGATTTTGGACTTGCCTCACCTATTTTCTCTAGGAGGTTTTGACTCAACCTCACTCTTGGGAGATACTTTGCTTTGTCTCAACCATTTTTTAGAGTTCTTGGCTCATCCTTACCATGACTAAGAGTTCTTTGCTTCTCCACACTTAAGCAAACCCAAGAAAACATATTAAACATCATTTGAAAGCATAATGTAACATCATACTACCATGGAATAAAAGCTCATGCTTGAATACTTTTTATAGCTTAAAACACACATACACACATACACACATTCAAAGACAAGTTAAGCATACACTCATGTATGAGAGAAGTTGGAGTGAGCTACCTTTATGGCAACCACACACTTTTCCTCTTGAAACAATGCTCCCTTCCTCGGCCTCACACACACAAGGGTGTGGGATTAGTTTCTCTTGGCCTAAACACAATATATGGAAGCCAATTAAATTCTTGAAGTCATTTCTAAGGCCATACATCTACTTGAAACTTTAACTTTGCTTTATGGTTCATTTATGATTCCTAAATACACCTAATGAAGCAAGACTCATCAAATGAGTTCTAGGCTCCATTCTTTCCTTTCATAGATGATTCTTGACTCCTTTTAAGCCTTTTGGAGTATTCACACAATTAAAACAAAGAGCCTAACTACATATTGCTTTCTTAGGCCATATTATAAAACCTATGACACCAATTGATTCTCTAGGGCTTCTAAATTTTTCCCAAGGTTCCCCTCATCTTCACTCATCATATATGATTCAAAAATGGGCTTGGAACAAATTAAAACTATCCCTAGGCACTCCAACTATGCTAGGTCATGGCTATGGAGAAATAGGATACCAAGGGAGTTTGCTTTGTTTTCTTGATGGAAGATGTATATAGGGAGCCTTTTAGAGATCTTAGGAGCTCATTTAAACATTTATTCAGGCCTAGGAAGCATTGTATAAAATCAAATTTTGCAAGGGACACTTGAAACCCAAGACTTGCTATCTTGAATTTCTATGGTTCTTTGTTAATTCCATTTGCATATTCTTATTCTCTACACTCCATTTCCTAAGATTCACCCTTGGTTCTGCCTAAAATCCAAGCTCTCTTGTAGCTTCTCATGTTGGACGAACTAAGGAAGAAAGGGGAAAAGAAGTGGCTACCATGGGATGGAGATTTTACTTTATTTTTCCTTATTTTCTTAGTTGTTTCTTCCTTTCCTTGGCATCCTCTCTTCAAATCCAAATTTTTCCCTCTGTTCTTCCCTCAAAATAGATCCAAAACTTCAATAAAACCATAGGAAAGAAAAGAGAAATGGAGAATAAGAGGTTTGCTAAAGAGAAAGCATGAAAAAACCAAGAAATCTATACCTTTCTACCTTGTATTTCTCCTTCCTTTCACCTCCTCTTGGGGTGCCTCACTCTTAGGGTTTTTCCTCTGGTTTAGGGTAGAAACATATGTGGCTAAGTGAATGAGGAGGTTAGGCGTGACACCTATATATGGGGAGGTTAAGAAAGACTTTTCAAAAATTTTAATTTTGCCCTTTCACATTGGCATTTTCATTTCTTGTTCTTTTTAGCTCCTTTTTTAGAACTGTCTTTTCCATTATGAAATTTAGGTTTCCAATTAGTAAAATGCCTTTGGAATCACTCAAATCAGAGCTAAAACCTTCTTGAACAAATCCGTTAAAATTTAGGTCCACCGTCATTGGAAAACATGCACCGGAAGGGTTTTAACTGTCCCAGGACTTCCCATGGTTTTCAAGGCCTCTAAGAACCCTGGAGAACTCAAAATTTTCATTTAAAAAGCCCTTCTATGAGAATTCTGAAATTTTCTTAAAATTATGAAAATGCCATTATGTTTCGTCAACCTTTCGTTTAATTTCATTTCTTCATTCTAGCTTTATTTTTCTTTTTGTCTGAGCGTGGGATTCTCATTTTTAAGAGTCTAGAATACTACTTAAATTTTTGGGACCTTAACTAACTCATTTCGAAGGACTTACTTTGAAAATGCACTCGTTTCTGTTGTTTAACAAAAATCAGACATTACACTAGGCTCCATTCTTTCCTTCCATTTATGATTCTTGACTCCTTTTGAGTCTCTTGGAGTTATCACACAATTGAAATAATGAGTCTAACTACATGTTACTTCTTTAGGTCATATTATGAAACCTATGATATTATCTCACTTTTTATGGCTTCTAACATTTTTTTAAAGCTTACCTCTCATCCTCTTCCATCATATATGACTCAAAAATAAGCTTGGAACAAAAACTTGCCCTAGGTACCCTAAGTCTCTTAGGCCAAGGTTATACTTTTTCTTAGCACCCTTGGAGTTTTCTTTATTTTCTTGATGGAAGATGCATGTGAGGAGCATTCTAGGGATCTTAGGAGCTCATCCAAACACTTATTTAGGCCTAGGAATCATTGTATCAAATCAGAATTTATAAAGGACACTTGAAACCTTAAGTTTTCTATCTTGTAATCTAATGGTTCATTTGTTATTTTCTTTGCATATTCTTATTCTTCTCCTTAAATTCCCAAGATTCATCCTTGGTTTAGCTAGAAACTCAACCTCTTAGGGCTAGCCTTACCTAGGTCGAACCACCCACAAGAGGAGGAAGAAGGAAGATTAAGCATGGAGATGGCAAGATACCTTAGTTTCTTGGTTCCTTTTTGCTTATTTTTCACCTTTCTTGGCTTTCGCACCTTGAATCCGAAATTTTCTCTTTGTTCTACCCTCAAAATAGATCTAAGAACTTCAATAAAACATAAGAAACAAGGGAAGATGGAGGAGAAGGAGTTTGCTAAAGAGAAAGCATGAAAATCCATAAAAAAACCATACATTTTACTTGCCTTTTCTCCTTCCTTTCTTCTCCTTCTTATGCACCTCAAATCCTTGCTCTCTTCTCTGGTTTAGGGCAGAAACAAAAATTGTCTAAGTGTAGGAGGAGGTAGGGCATGGGCTATATATATAGCTAGGTTAAGAAATAGTTTTTAAAAATTTCAATTTTGTCCCTTCATCTTGGCATTTTCGTGTCCTGTCCATTTTAGCTCCTTTTTGAAAACTATCTTTTCCATCATGAAATTTGGGTCCTTAATTTGATAAAATGACTTTGGAATTACTCAAATCAGAGCTAAAACCTTCTCGAACAAAAATGTTAAAGTTCGGGTCAACCGACATTAGAAAATATACACTGGAGGGGTTTTAACTATCCCGAGGCTTCCTATGATTTTCAGGGTCTCTAAGAACCCTGGACAACTCAATTTTTCCATTTAAAAAGACATCCTATGAGAATTTCAAAAATTTTCCAACATTACAAAAATGTCATTACGTTTCATCAACATTCCGTAAAAATTTATTTCTTCATTCTAGCTCCATTTTTCTTTCTGTCTGAGTCTGGAATTCTCATTTTTAGGAGTCTAGAATGCTACTTAAATTTTTCAAGACTTTAACTAGTTCATTTTAAGGGATTTACTTTGAAAATGTATCCATTTTCATTGTTTGACCAAAATCAAATATTACAATAGCATTTTGTCTCTGTTGCATAGAAAGGTAAGTCAACACTTAAAAGGTAGTCTTAAACAATCTTCACTTATTCTTGTGCAGTAAAATAATCATTTGTATTACATAAATCTAGTCAAAACTTAGCATATACTTGAACATTCATGTTATCATATGTTATACCTTACTATATAACACCTTTCTTATTACTAATACCTCATATAGAACTTAGAAGAGTAAATGGAAAGCTAAATTGCTTAAAATTTTTCCTTTAAAAACTTCCTCATACAATTTCACTATTCCTTTGGTCATTTCCAAAATTTTGTCCAACTTTGAAAATACATAATTAATTATAGAAAAATTGTATGAGGTGGGTTCAAGGCTATTCAAGCTCTCTAAGTCATTTGCAAGGGAAAAATACTTACTCAGTGGAATACTTATTAATTCATATAAAATTTCCCCTAAAAAATTAGATGATTTTACCCTTCATTTATCATATTATTATTATTATTTTGCCTTTATATAAGTACATGCATCTTTGCATTTTAGGCACACTAGTCATATTCTTTTTACTTAAGGGTTGAGCATATACATAGCTTTCTATTACCATCCAGTATCATAAAATAACTCATACATGCAATAATCCAAAATATTTAATTACATGACAAAATGTGATGCATAAAAGTAAGGTCCTCGATTTATGCCTACACACCCTTTGCCCTTTCTTTACTTGAACTCAGACCTAGCATGGGTTATATTTGGGGTGAGATTATGAAATCTCAATAGTAGTGAACCAATCTCATTCACAGGCAAGCATGTAAGTACATAATATAATGCCAATCAAGGTGCAATATGCCACATAGTAATGCAAGGAATTTCATCCAAGGCCACGCACAATCCAAGCATACATGTCTCATCTTATAGCATAAATGACAATTGATATAGTGTAACACTCATCATTTTACAAACATACAAGTTTAAAGAAAGAGAAAGGAAAACTACTACCTTATCAAATTTTGCTCCTCAAGACTTGGGACTCAATCCACTTGTTCTTGGAGTTCCCAAACATATATCAAATCCTATAATCATAATGATAATTCATTATAATCACCACATAGACCTTAAATCCTAAAATTGCTCAAATCCCCTTAACTCCTTTATTTTAACCAAGAGTTGACTTTTAGGCTCGACTTTGACTTTTTATTTACAAGCCCTCAAATCATTCTTGGACCTTCCCCCCTAATTTGGACATGCTAGACTCATCCATAAACTTAGATCTTGGAAAAACACACTCTTATGAGAAATATGTTTTGATCAACACTTTAAATAGTTAAGGGGGTAAACTTTGACTTTTATTTTAGGCCTTTTCTCATCATTCCAAGGGCACTTCCTAAAGTAATATGACCCTTTTGAACTCATTAGAACCATTAAAATTGGAAAAATCCAATTCCTTCCCTTCCAAACTACTATGGTTGAATAGTATGCATTTCTTGGCCAAAAAATTAGTGATTTTATTCCATATGTTTTGGGGCCTTTCCTATAGGTACTATAAGCTAAAAACACCCTATTGAATCTATTGGAGTGCTTAAAATTATCAAATTCTAGTCCCAACAACATGTTTTGGTCATAACAAAACTTGGCTCCATTTTAAGCTCAAAATTGAGTTTCTTTGGTTCTAAAAATTTCATAGCATCTTCCTTTATGTTTTAGGACCTAAAATTTGGTATACATGACTCTAGAATATTAAGAAAACACCATAAAAATTTTGAGGAAATTCGGATAGCATCTCCCCATAAATTCTATTTTCCCAAAAATTACAATCTTTGTGTTTTTCAAAGTTCCAACATGTAACAATGATTAAGCTCATATGGCCTTCATATTCAACAAATAAACTCCATTCCTAATCATCCTCATACTTTCCAAGAGTGACCCATAACTCAGGTTTAACAAAACTTACTTAAACCATGTGATTTTCAAGTGCAAAGTGGAGAAAACTTACTCTTTAGGCTTAATCCTTGCTTCCTTTGCTTTTCTCACACTAAAGTCCCTTTTTTTCCTACTTGGACTAGCCCGCCACCTTGAAGAAAGGATAAAAATGTAGCTACCCTTTGGAGAAAATGATTAGAGGATGAAGAAGATGAAGAAACTTGATGAAGAATGGTGGTATTTTTACTTGATTTCACTTCCTCTTCCACTTTTCCTCCCTTGCTCTCTCTTCACGTTTTTTTTTTGTTTTTCTCTCTCTCTTGTTCTTGTGTGCTGCGTGAATATGGCTGAATGGAAAGGAAGATGAACTTAAATGATGTTAAGTGTTCATACTAGTAACACCATGATTTTATGACTCATCTTATATTATATGTAGGCTTATTTCAATAAAGCACAAGAATTCCTCAAGAAAAAGGTCATAGAAAATCACGAGTAAATTTTTCATTCAGTGTTCTATGGGCCATATAGATTCATCCATTTCATTATCACATTTAAATATACAAATACAACTCATAACAAACTCAAGAAATGGCCTAGAACTCGTGCAAATGGATGGTATACTGAAAAACATAGTGTGCAACTTCATGTACCCAATCCAAATTTTGTGCCTGAATTTTGAAAAATCATAACTAATTTTAGAAAAATCAAAATCAACCACACTATACCATTATAGAAAGCTATAGATGTCTAAGTTATTTTAAAAATAAATCTAGGCTACAAAAGAGGCTGCTAGCCACCAGAAATTGATGGAAAAGTACCAAAGGTTGACTGTCATTACTGGTACTATCCTCCAACTTAAAAAATTCATATCTCCCTGCTCAAATGTCTAATTGGGGTGACATTAGTGGCCATGAAAATATTATAATGTCTAGTTTATTCTTGTAAAATTTCATGATTATTGGACATCATTTGTTCCATGAATGACACAGTCTAAGTTTCTGACCATATGAACAGTATCTGCATCAATTTAGCAGACAAATGCCAACTTTAGAAATTTATAATTAATTCCAAAGAGCTCCAAATAATATGATCTTTGGCTTTCTAAAAAGCTCTAGATAAGATATATATGTGTGCAAAATTTCATGGGCAAATTCGTTCATTTTGTTAGATCTTGATATTGGGTTGTGAAATGGTCACTTTTAAGCATTACAAAGGGTCCAAATGGTCCATTTTAAGCTCCAAGACAACCATGACTACTTGAGCATGTGGGAAAGCACTAAAATGAAATTTTAAAATTGTCTCAAAGGTGCAAAAACCTAGATTTCTCAAACTCACTCATCCACCCCAAGTTGTACACAAGAGCATACATGTCAAGACTTGCCATCCAATGTCCAAAATGCACTATATCATACATATAGCATTAAATCTCACACATATATGATACATTCATATATTTGCATGTGTTCATAAAGTCATACAACATATATGATAAGAGATTTCATCATGTGCCACTCATATAGCTACAAATTTTCATTTTTACATACTTGATTGTCACACTTTCTCCTTCTTACTTAGTGGCTCTCACTCTTTAACTCCCTAGATCCACCTAAACATGTTAAACATGTGGGGAGGAAGGAATGAGATTCTAGGAATCCCAATAGCTCTTCTCCCTTTCAATCACATATAAAGAATGCAAATCCATTGTCTAAAATGCATGCATGAACATTTGAAATCATATGATCATTCAAGAAGCATCTTTAGCATTCAAGAAGTCATACAAATCATACATAGGCTTGCCAAGCAAGTGGTTTAGCCTCACCCATTCTCTTTATGAATTTTGGACTTGCCTCACCTAATTTCTTAAAGGCCTTGAACTAAGGCTTACTCTTGGGAGACTCTAGACTTTGTCTCAACCATTCTCAAGGGTTCTAGGTTCATCCTCACTATAGCTAGAGGGTTCTTGGTTTCACCACACTTAAGCAAACCCAAGTAAACATACTAAGCATCATTTGAAAATATAATATGACATCACAGTACCATAGGACATAAGGATATGCTAAAACACTTAACATGGCTTGAAACACACATACACACATTTAAAGATAAGGCAAGCATACATTAATAAGTGAAAAAAGGAGGAGAGAGCTACTTTTGCCATACAAGTACACTTTTTCTCTTGGAGTTATGCTTCCTCTCTTAGCCACACACTCATAATGATGTGAGGCTTGTTTCTCTTGGCCTAGACATATCTTATGGAAGCCAATTACACTCTTGAATCAAATTCTAAAGCCATACATTCACTAGAAAAGCTAGGTAACTCATATAGCTCTTTTGTGATTCCATAATGCACTTAATGAAGCAACTTTAAGAAAACATCAACTTGGCTCCATTCTCTCCTTTCATTTATGATTCTTGATTCCATTTAAACCTCTTGAAGTCATCACACAATCAAATCAAAGAGCCTAGCTAGGTGTTATTTCTTTTAAGCTATAATATGGAACCTATGATGTAACATCCAGTCCCTCTGTAAATGTGAGAAACACAATGTTCGGTTTCTCCGTAAACGTCAGAAATGGGCCAAATATAAAAGGAAGTCCTCGAAATAGAAGGAATTGGGGCCAACTAAAATTATAATAAAATTTTAAATATTAGAAAATGAGGATTTGAGGTTTAAGATGCCCAAAAACTAGAGCCAAATGAGATCGGAAAATTTACTGAGGGAAGTAGGGGCATTTTTGTAATTTTTGAAAAATTTGGAAAACTCATAGGAGGACTTTTTAAACAAAAAATTTAAGCTTTCTAGGGTTCTCAAAGGCCCTGAATACTATGGGAACCCCTAGAATAGTTGAAACCCCTCCGGTGAGCGATTTCGGCTGTCGGTTGACCAAAACGTTGACCAAATGGTTCGGAATGTTTTAGATCCTTTTTGAGTGATTCCAAAGGCAATTATTATGATTAAGAGCCTAAGGACTATGATGGAAAAGATGGATTTCAAAAAGGAGTTAAAACGAGCCCAAATGAACAAAACTAATGAAGAGGGACTAAATTACAACTTTTAAAAGTTGCTTAAATGAATCCCTAGCTTATAAAAACGCCCCTCCTTTGCTCAAATCTCCTCCCCCACTCTCTCACACGTTAAAACAGAAGTAAGAAGGGCTGAGAGTGGCGAACAAGAGGGGAGGCCAAGGAAGGAAGAGGAAGCTTTGAAAAATGTAAGTTTTAGCCACTTTTTCCTACTCCTTGCCTTGTTAAACTTCTTCCCCTCCTTTCCTCCTCTCTTCCTATGGATTTAGTGAGATGTTTGGTTTTGTTTTGAGCCCAGAAATGAGGGGGAAATTTCGAAATTCAAGGAGAGGGTTGAAGCAAGGAAGAGAACTCTTGAGAAAAGCTTGGAATCAAGGTGATTTTTCTATCTTGGTTGCCTCCTTTTTCTTGCCCTTTGTGTGTGGAGTTCTGCCAGAACAGAACCATCTTGGGGGGAGGCTTTTTGTCCAGAAATAAGAAGGAATTGTGGGTTTTAGACCATGAGGAGTTAGTAGATGCAAGGAAATTGGAAGAAAGGCTAATGTAAATCAAGTTAGAAAAGTGTAGAGCACTTAAAGGGATTGTAAAAACTGATTTAATCCATGAGTTCCCTTGGCTATTTAAGTGTTTCCTTGACCTCTTACAACTCTTAACAACCTCCCTAAATGGTTCCCCCATCAAGGAAAAAGTCAAAAAGCCATGAAATCCCATTTATGCTCTAACTTTCGGCCAAGTAGGGATGGCATAGTTAGGGAGAGTTTTAAATTGTTTCAAGCCCATTTTTGAGTCATACATGATGAATAAATGTGAGGGGAAACCTTGGGAAAAATTTAGGAAGCTTAGAGAATGAGTTGGTGCTTTAGGTTCCATATTGTGACCTAAGGAAGCAACATGATGTTAGGCCCTTTGTTTTAATGATGTGATGACTCCAAGAGGCTTAAAAGGAGTCAAGAATCATATTTGAGAGTAAAGAATGAGGCCTAGAAATCATTTGAGGGGTGTTGCTTCATTAGGTGCCAATATGGACCATAATAGAGGTTGTAGAGTAATCTAGGGTTTAAGCAAGTTGCATAGCCCTAGAAATTGTTTCATGAACTTAATTGGCTCCCTTAATTTGTGTCTAGGCCAAGTGAAACTATCTCCACCAACTTGTGGGTGTGTGGCTAAAAGAGGAGGCTTGAAAGCTAAGGAAAAAGTGTGTGTTGTATACAAGGTAGCTCTCTCCACCTTCTCTCATGCATGGATGTGTGTTTAGCTTGTTTTAGAATGCTTGTATGTGTATTTTCAAGCTTTGAAAAGTATGCTAGCATGCCTTTACATGTCATGATCCTTGATGCCATGTTATGTTTTAAATGAATCCATGATGTTTGTATGAGTTTGCTTGAGTGTGGAGAGGCCAAGAACTCTTCCCTTGGGTGAGGAGGAGTCAAGAACCCTTGAGCTTGGTTGAGACAAAGTAAAGAGTCTCCCAAAAGCAAAGTGGACTCCTAAGAGTATGGTTGAGTCCAAAGTGCTCAAAGAATGGGTGAGGCAAGTCCAAAATCCATGAGGAGAAGTGTGAGGCCAATCCAAACACTTAGTGAGCTCTTGAATGTCTTGTATGATTGATTCACATGCCAAGGTTGCTTTTAAAATGCCTATGATTTCTACTTTCTCCATGCATGCCATTGTGAAACTTGCTTGCACATATTATGTGTGATGGAATGGGAGATGAGCTATTGAGATTCTTGAATCTCACTCCCTCCTCTTAAATGTCCTAATATGCTAGGTGGACCAAGTGGACATGGCAATGGGAGCCAACCACCTTGAAGAAAGAAGATTGCCATCCTTATGCTTGATTTTTGGTCTTTTGATTCATAATGAGACTTCATGATGTATATTATTATTGTAAATGGTCTATGACCCCTTGGACAAATGCAAAAATGATATTATGTGATAGATAAATGAATGAGTATGGTGTATGTATTCTAGAACATAAATTGAGTGTTTATGCTAATGTATACACTTGAGAAAAGCTTGGTGTAATGTGTATAAGTGAGGGTGAAAAGGCCAAAATGAGATGCAAATGGTTTGGGACCATTTGGGCAGCTTCCCCAATTCTTAAACATGCTTTTAAACTTGCCCAAAAGGTGCCAAGACCAAAGGAAATCCATTTGGCAATTTTGGTACCCAATATGGAGCCAAAATTGACCATAATGGAACCCTATGTCACTTTTTGGCCAAATGAGTTAGTCTTGCCCTGAAATTTCGCATAAAATTAGGTCTTATTAAGAGCTTTCTGGGAAGCTAAAGATCATAATTTTCGAAGACCTAAGGAATATTTTGTGAATTTTCAAAGTTGGGATTTTCTATGGTTTCTGGTATGTGTACTGTTCATACTGGCAGATTTGATTTTCATGTCACTCGATGACCAAATGGTGTCCAATGCTTATGAAATTTTATATGCATAAACTAGAGGTCATAAGCTTTCTGTGGCCACCAAGATCACCTCATTTGGAGGTCTGAGCAGAGAGTTATACATTTTTAAAGTTTTCTGTCAGTAACAGTGGCGTCTCCAGAGCTCAATCACTGTTCCATCAGTTCCAGATACCTAAATGTATCTGTTTCATTCGGGAATTATTTTTAGTGTCAATTTAACATTTGTAGCTTCCCAGAATGGCTGAATTTGTGTGATTTTGAATTTTTTAGAATTAGTTATGAATTTCAGAAATTTGCATCAGTAACCTGAATCACAGCCCAGGCAGCCAGTGAGTCTGAAGCTTTTTGGATGTCAAACGTCCTGTGTGGTGAATGTTGTGACTTGGACGTATTTTTAGTGTGAAGTAGACATCCTGAGCTTTCCAGAATGACAAAGAACACATGATTTCTAGTTTTCTAGATTTAGTTATGATTTTCCAAAGTTTGTGACAGAAAAGAGGAAATTCTGGACGAAAATGCAAACATGAATTTTAATGTGTTCCTTTGCTTTCCACGAGTTGTAGACCAAATTTGATGATGGAAATGAGCTATATTCATGTATTTAAGTATGAGAATGTGATAGATGCATTCATATGGCCCACGGGACTCTGAAAGAAAAATTTTACCCGTAGAGAAATGTATTTTAATTCATAACTCCCTATGCCACTAGATTGTTTCCATAGAACAAACATAAGATGAGGCATGGGAATTGCATGAATTGAGTCCTAGAAGTATGGTGTTACATATGATACCATCCCACTATCTATGACTTCTAGAATTTTTCCAAGGCTTCCTCTCATCCTCTTCCATCATATATGACTCAAAAAAAAGCTTGAAACAAATTAAAATTACTCTTAGTTGCTCCATCTAGCTTAGGCCGTGGCTATGGACCAAAGAGACACCAAGTGAGTTTGCTTTGTTTTCTAGATGGAAGATGCATATGAGGAGCCTTCTAGGGACCTCAAGAGCTCATCCAAACACTCATTTAAGCCTAGGAATTATTGTATCAAATCAGATTTTACAAGGGACACTTGAAACCCTAACTTTGCTATCTTGAAATCTAATTGCTAGTTTGTTGTTTTCTTTGCATATCCTTATTCTCCTCCCTTAAATTCCTAAGATTCATCCGTGGTTCTGCCCAAAATCCATGCCTTCTTGGACCTCCATATGTTGGATGAACCAAGGAAGAAAGGGGAGAAAAAGTAGCTACCATGGGATGGAGATTTTACCTTTTTTTCTCCTTGATTTCTTGCTTGTTTCTTTCTTTCCTTGGCCTCCTCTCTTTAAATCTGAATTTTCCCTTGTGTTCTTCCCTAAAAAAAATCCAAAAACTTTAATAAAACTGTAGGAAAGAAGGGGAAATGGAGAAGAGGAGGTTTGCTAAAGAGAAAGCATAAAAAATACCAAGAAAATTTATACCTTTTCCTTGTGTTTCTCCTTCTTGTGCACCTCACCCTTAGGGTTCTTCCTCTGATTTAGGGCAGAAACAATTGTGTCTAAATGAAGGAGGAGATGGGGCACCTCATATATATAGGTAGGTTTAAGAAACACTTTTTAAAAATTTCAAATTTGCCCCTTTGTCTTGGCATTTTTGTTTCTGATTCATTTTAGCCCTTTTTTTATAACTATCCTTTCCATTATGAAATTTAAGTCCTCAATTTAATAAAATGCCTTTGGAATCACTTAAATCAGAGCTAAAACCTTCTTGAATGAATCTATCAAAGTTCAAGCTCACCACTATTAGAAAACATCTATCGGAGGGACTTTAAATGTCCTGAGGCTTTCCATGGTTTTCAAGGCCTCTTAGAATTCTAGAGAACTTAAAACTTTCATTTAAAAAGCCCTCATATGATAATTCTAAAATTTGCCTAAAATTACAAAAATGCCATTACATTTTGTTATCTTTTTGTTTAAATTTGTTTCTTCATTGTAGCTCCATTTTTCTTTCTATCTGAGCTTGGGATTTTAATTTTTAGGAGTCTAAAATGCTACTTAAATTTTTTAAGACCTTAACTAATTCATTTTGGGGGACTTCCTTTTGTATCTGATGAATTTCATACGTTTATGGAGAAACTGTACGTTACATTTTTCGCGTTTTCTCTCTTTTTTAAAAAACTAGATATTACAATACCAAATTTGGGCCCTTGGATCAACCTTTTCAAAATCAAATCTTAACTTTCCATTCTTTTTCTTTTTATTTTTTAATTTCATGACTAAATATCTTTTTCACAAAACTTCTTGGCCATACACTTGGATGTGCATTCTTGGCCCTTATTTATGATGATTTGATCGTTAGTAACTATGATTAATTTCTAACCTAAACATGGTTAATCTTTTAAACTTACCAAAATTTTTTTCTTTTCTTTCCTTTTTATTTTATATTTATATTTGGGTTTCATTTTCTCTAAAACCCTAATTAAACATCGAGGTAAAATTTTTCAATTCATGTTACATGGGCCTTGTGGATTATTCGATAACATTCTCTAGTCATTTATCATTGAAAAAAATCATAATCAACTCAAATTATCAAGCAATCCATGGTTTTCAAGTCAAAAGCCCCGAAATTCCCTTCATTCTTCACAGTTGTTTAATGGCAGATTTTAAGGGCAAATTTGAAAAATCATAACTAAACGTAGAAAAATTAAAATCATACAAACCATAGCTTTTTAGAAAGATCTAGATGTCAATGTTACACTAAAAATAAGTTCTAACTATGAAAATCCCATCTGGACCATGCTTGACATCTAAAAATACACAAAGGTCAGGCTGTCTAGAATTCTGATATAGCTTACTGATATAAATTTTGAAAATTCATAATTAATTCCAAAAAAATTAAATCCATGCAATTTATATGAATTTGAAAAGATAAAGATGTTAAATAGAGGGAAAAAATAGTTCTAAACCAATCTAAAAGCATTCAGACCTTAAGAATTAATCAAACAATAACACGGGTCTGGAGATGTGCTTGGAATAGAATAACAATTTTCAAAAATTTATATCTCCCTTTCTAGACATCTAATTGAGGTGCTTCTAGTTGACACAGGTCACTGGGAAGGTCTAGTTTCTCTTTGTAAAATTTCATGATAATTGGACTTTATTCGCCCTATGAGTGATACAGATACAATTCAGACCAAATGAACAGTGATAGCAACAAAATCTAAAAATTCAGCCAACTTCAAAAATTCGCCAAAATTATGTAGACCTCCAAATATTACCCACTTGAGCTTCTCAAAAAGCTCTCAACAAGTTCTAGATGTATGCCAAATCTAGACCAAGAAGAGCTCATTTGGACAAAAAATGACATAGCCTCATAATATAGTTAATTTTGCCTCTCATAAGGTATCACTTTGGTCTAAACGGCTTTTTTAATGGTTTGGCACCTCTTAGACAAGTTTAAAAGCATGATTATGAATTGTAGAAATTATCCAAGTGGTCCCAAATACCATGCATCTTAATTTGGCTATCCCACATCCATTCATACATTAATTTACATAAGCCATCAAGGAGGCAATTTACATATTCACATTACTTTGATGCCATCAAAGATTCATACAACATTATACACCAATTTACATTTGTTCATGGTCTTACCTCTCAAAAATTACATGCATAAGCTCACTTTGACATTCCATTACAAGTAAGGTTACATAATAGACAAAATACAACTTCTCAAGGTTCTTGGCTTGCATTCCTTGCTTCTTGAACACCACATAGACATTTTAAGATGATGGAGGGAAGGAGAGTGAGATTCCTAGAATCTTGATAGCTCATACACCCATTCACACATATAGTCGAGGCATACATACATCAAGTGTACAAGTAAACAAGCTACGATGGTCATGAATGCTCATTTACTAAATGTTCATGCTATACTTTTACAATCATGCCATCAAGAAGCTCTAAGAACTTTTAGTTTTACCTCACCCCATTTCTATGACTTTTGGATATGCCTCACTCTTGGTCTAGGGACTTTTGACTTTGCCTCACCCATCCAAGAGACTTTTGGCTTAGTCTCACCTATACCTTAAGACTTTTGGCATCTCCTCACCTTCATTAAGAGACTTTTGGCATCACCTCACCCTTATGAGCAATTTTTACAAGCAAAGCCATTCAAGATAACACATCGATACTAATGCAATCTCAAGATATCAAGTGGCATGTTCTCAAATCACGAAAGCATACACAAACACACAAGGACATACATATGCACATAAGAATGCAAGAGAATAAGGTGGAGAGCTACCTTGAATTTATGCAAGCTTCCTTTACTTTTTCTCCTTCCCTTTTTTGGCCTCACAAGCACACCTAGGTGGGTTGGTGTTCCCTTGGCCAAAACACCATAAACAACACACAATCACACACTTGATGTAAGCCAAGACATTAAACTTACTCTTGAACACACATTTGGTTCTATAAGTGGCATAATGGTTCCATAAATGGCCTATTGAAGCAACCTTCACAATTCAAGCTCTAGCCTCCCATTTCTTTCCATTTTTAGGCCTCTTGACTTATTCAAAGTCCATGGAGCCCTCACACAATTATTTGAAAAAGCTTAGAATCAAGTTGCTTCACAAAGCACCATTATAGACACCATTGTCCTATCTCTCAATCCATGGCTCCTAAATTTTTTCCAATAGTTTCTTCTATTTTCTAACATCATATAAAGTCCTATACCAAGGGTAGAACAAATTAAAACACTCCTTAACCCAATGAACCTGGCTTGGCTGAACTTATGACAAGAATGGAGTTCATAGGGTTCTTGTATTTTCCTTGATGGGAAAGCCACTTAGGGAGATTTCTAGAGGTCTTAAGAGCTCAAAGGAACACTTAAACAGTCAAGGAAACACACACATAAAATCAGATTTCACAAAACCCTAAAGGATCCTAAACTTTCCTTGGCTTTCTTCCTCCTTTCTCTCCTTCTCTTGTCTGCCCTAAAAGCTGCTTCTTTTTTCTGTATTTTAGGCAAAAACGTCGTACTATATGAGAGGAGAAAAAGGGGAGAAGTGTGTGGAAGCTTCAAGAAACTCACTTTTTCAAAAATTCTAATTTCGTCCTTCCGAAATGACAATTTTGTTTTGGCTTTGTCTTAGCTCCTTTTTTAGAACCATCTTTTCCATTATAAAATTTAGGTTCCTAATTTAATAAAATTCCTTTGGAATCACTCAAATTGGAGCTAAAATCTTCCCAAACGAATTTGTCAAAGTTTGGGCTCATCGCCATTAAAAAATGTACATTGAAGGGGCTTTACCAGTCCTGGGGCTTCCCATAGTTTTTAAGGCCTCTGAAAACCTTAAACAACTCAAATTTTCCATTTCAAAAGCCTTCCTATGTGTTTTTCCAAAAGTTACACTTATTTATGAAAATGCCATTACGTTTCGTCAATTCTTGTCACAATTTGTTTCACCATCCTAGCTCCATTTTTCTTTCTATTTGAACCTAGAATTATTATTTTTAGGAGCCTAGGACTCTATTCAAATTCTTTGGGACATTATCTAGTTCATTTCAGTGGACTTACTTTTATACAACTGAATTAATTATTTTACGAAAATTACGTTCATTGCACATTGAGGGCTTAAATCCTAATATAGCTGCTCAAGTTGATTTACACAATTACTTAGATATGGAGGAACTCTTACATAGAGCTATCAAGGTGGAAAAATAGCTAAGGGCCTGACAAAAATTGAAAGTGACATCTAACTCGAGTTCTTGGAAGGATTCCAAAGTCCCCTTCAAGCTAAAGACTGATTTCAAGTTTAAGGATGAAAGTAAGGTAAAACCCTCTCAGGTTAAAGATAAAACTGATTCAAAACCTTACTCTTCTTCTAATCCTACTTCTTCTTCTAAGCTTAGATGTTTTAAATGTAATGGTTTTAGTCATATTGCTTCTCAACGTCCTGACAAACAAACTATGATTATTCTTGAAAATGGTGATGTGCCTAGTGCTAGCAATGAGTCTGAGGAGGATGAGGTGCCACCTCTAACTAATGACTCTGACTTGGAGTTGATTGGAGCTGTAAATGGTGAAGCCCTTATGGCTAGGTGTGCTCTCAACATTCAACCTAAAGAAGATCTGAAGGTAAAGTAGCATGAGCATATTTTCCATACTCACTATTTCATCCACAAGAAGGTATGTAATTTGATTATTGATGGTGGTAGCTGTACAAATGTGACTAGTACTTTACTTATGAAAAAGTTGAACTTACCTACTTTAAGGCACCTTACCCCTTATAAATTACAATGGCTTAATGATAAAGGGGAGGTAAAGGTAACAAAACAAGTGCTCATCTCTTTTTGTATTGGTAATTATCATGATAAGACTCTTCGTGATGTAGCACCCATGTATACTAGTCACTTGGTGCTTGGTAGGCCTTGGCAGTTTAACAGCATGATGGACATAAGAATTATTACTCATTTGTTTTTAATAGTAAGACCATTGTGTTGACCTCTCTTCATCCTGTTCAAGCATATGAGGATTAATTAAAAATTGAAAGAGAGTGCAAGATGAGAGAGCAAGAAAAGAAAGGTAAAGTGAGTGTAAGTGTTGAAAATGAGAAGAAGCAAGAGAAAGGAGAGCTGAGTAGAAAGGAAAAGAAAATTAAAGAAAAGCATGAAGAAAAGAAAGTGAGTTTATTTTCAAGTAGAGGTGAGATCAAGTGAGCTCTTATATGTGAAAATGCTTTCTTTATAAAGATTTTTATCTTATTATTAATGATCTTGATCACTCTTTTCCAACTAGTGTTATGTCTTTGTTGTCGAAATTTTGTGACTTGTTCCCAGAGGAAATACCAAATGGATTGCCCCCTTTAAGAGGCATTGAGCATCATATAGACTTCATCCTCGGAGCATCTATCCCTAATAGACCTCTTATCGAGCAAATCTATATGAGACTAAGGAAATACAACGTCAAGTATAGGAGCTCATGAAGAAAGGCTTTGTTCATAAAAGCTCAAGTCCGTGTGCTATCCCAATGATTCTTGTGCCCAAGAAGAATGGCAAGTGGCGAATGTGTGTAGATTGTCATGCCATTAACAAAATAACAGTAAAATATCACTATTCTATCCCTAAGTTAGATGATATGCTTGATGAGTTGCATGGTGCATGTGTTTTCTCTAAAATTGATCTTAGAAGTAGTTACCATCAGATTAGGATGAAAGAAGATGATGAATGGAAAACTTCTTTTAAGACTAAGTTTGGGTTGTATGAATGGTTAGTTATGCCATTTGGCTTGATTGATGCACATAGCACTTTCATGAGTTTAATGAATCATGCATTTAGATCTTTCATTGGTAGATTCGTTCTGGTTTACTTTGATGACATTTTGATTCACTCTAAGAGTCTAGAAGAGCATGTGAGTCATTTGCATGATGTGTTTGTTGTGCTTAGGGAGAATAAACTCTTTGCCAATTTAAAAAAATGCTCTTTTTGTTTGGATTTTGTTGTTTTTCTTGGTTTTGTTGTAGGAGTTTATGGCATACAAGTGGATGAGGATAAGGTCAAAGCAATCCAAGAGTGGCCTACTGACGGGCTTGTCGTGCAACCCTCAAAATAAAACTAGGTTGGATATTAAATGTAATATAGGGCACAACCTAGGTCATCTCCCTTGGAATTGGAATTCAATGTTCAATTAGGTTCTCTAAGTGTTCTAAGATCCTAGAATTATCTAATTTGGGGGTTTGTAATTGAATTAAACTAATCTAAAACTAAATTGAATTAAAATTCCTAATTACTACCTAATTGGATGAATTATGGTAAATGATGGTCTTGTGACTAGCTTAGGAATTGTCTCTTGGTATCCACTATCCTTATCCTATTCCAATTATGATTAATTCTGGCATAAGAATTCCTAATTAAGTTCATTACAAATTATCTTGAGTTACCACACAAGAATCAAGAGATTAACAATCTAATGTTGAATTGAGACCTCAATCCCACATTAAACCGTTAACTCTTGTCTTTAAGATCAATGAACATCCAATTTGATTGATTAACTAATTAATTATCTTCTGATTCATCATCCAAAAATGTTTAATTAACCAGCTAAACACCAAGGAATTCTCATATAGACATTTAAGCACATAACCTCATTCATGTATTTCATCGAAGACCTTCGTGGCATACATGGGAGATTAGAGAGAATAATGAAAAATCATATTTAAATTCAACCAATTAATCAACAAAAAAGGTTTCCTAATCAGTGTCTAACCAGCCACTAATTAATTACACCAATTCCTAATCAAATATAACTTAACCAAGATTATACAGAATAAGAAAAAAAGTGTAGGAAAAATAAGAAAATCTTAGCCAGAATTTTGCATTCTTCCAAGGATTCAAGCTTCTCCAAGAGTTTCCTCCCTTGCTAGCCTCAGGATGAATGAATTAGATCTTCATTTGGTGGATGGATGATGGAGTATGGATGATGGAGGAGATGGACGAAAGCGAAGGGGTGGATGGAGGCGTAGGTGTGTATGGCCGAATGGTTCTCCCCCTTCTCCGTCTCCCAGCGTCCCCTCTAGGTTTTTATTTTCTCCTCCCCTCCTTGTTCACGTCTCTCTCCTTCTTCACGTCTCTCTTCTTTATTCACGTCTCTCTTTTTCTGTTTCTGCACGCTGAAATCCCGCAACTAATCCTCATCTTCATCTTAATTCCCACGTCAACCCAAAGCAGCGTCTGGATGTGTATTTCTCCTCCCCTTTCACGTGCTTCAGTTTTAATTCCATTTGCTTTAGATATTCACGTGCTATTCCTTTGTGCCAATTACCCGTAGCTTTGCATGTGAAATAAGGTATGGGTCCCGCTTCTTTTTATTATTATATTCCACATGCATGCTATAGCTTCTGCATTCTGTCCAGACATAATTTTCTTGTCTGCTTCTTCGTCTTCTGCAGCTCTTCGTTCTGCCTCGTTTTGCTTCTGTCACGTTACTTCTCCCCAGTTTTTGCAGCTTCTTCACGTGGCAGCCTTCTCCTTTGTGTTTCCTCGCATGTTTGCTCTGTGTAGCCTTTCTTTCTTCTCTGCTTTGCCCAGACTTCACGTGCTGCCCATGTATATTTCGTCTGCATGTATTTGGAGCTTCTTTTCTTGTTGCTATCTGCTCTTTCGAACCAGAACCCATAGCTTTTTCATTTATTCTGTGTTGCTCCTGAATGCACCTGCTGGTTCTCGTGTTGCTGCCCTTAGCTTCAGCGTTTTAAACTCATGCATTCTCACTTGGCTCTAAGCTCCTTTGAACTCGATGCTCTTCCTTGTGAACTTTCTTGCTTTGCTTCATCCTTCCATCAAACTCATGGCTTTGTGGATGGTTCTCTTCAACTCTCCAACTCGTGGCTTTCTTCTCCCCTCATCTTCAAAACAAATTCTCCTTCAAAGCTCCAATTGCCCAACAAAATCTGCATAAAAGAATGAAAGAGATGGAATAGAAAATTCACAAAATTCATTTAAAATGATTTATGCATTAAAATTCAAGAATTTTGCAATTTTAATTTCTAGAGTGCAAAAGTGGTTAATGAATTCAAATTGAATCTAATTAAACCCTTAAGACCATATTCCATCATCAAAATGCCAAAGTTAAGAGGATTAAAGTGCATAAAAATCCTGCTTATCAAATTCCCCCACACTTAAACCTTTGCACCCCTGGGCAAAGCTCAAAATCCAAGTTAAAAGAATGAATTTGAATAACCCAACTAGAAGAATGGTAAGTGGAAAATGAAAATGAAAAAGGAGTGTAAGAATCACAAGCTAGAGATTAATCATAACTCTTCAACACTTCAAAAAACCAAGCTAACTTCATTTGTATCAAGAATTAAGCTCCATGGCAATTTCATTTGAAAAGAATGAATTGAAATGCATAGCCTCTCATGGATTGGTTTAGTGTTTACTCTCAACTCTCAAGTGTTTAAAGGGATGTGTTTCACTCAAATTTCACCCGTCAAAGTTCACTACCATAAGCTTGTCAGACTTCTAAATCTCCACCACCCATGCTAAATGCAATACACAAATCAAAGGACTTTATTTAGGGTTGTAATGGGGCTAGGGAAGATGAAATGAATGGATAACAAAAAGAAGGAAAATGCAAAACAAATGGATACCTTAGAATCTCACGAGCACTCAATGACAATCTAAGATAGGGAAGAGTGTGCACTCAAGGCTTTATTTCCAACTAATACAAGCAACTATAAGCTCAACTTAAAACACTTTTTTTTTTTTTTTCATTGCTTCCTTTTCTCCTTTTTTTTTTTTCACATTGCTTTTCTTTTGGTTTCTTTTTGCTTTTCTATCTCTTCTTTCTCTTGTTTTTTTTTTTTTGAACCAATTCTTTGAATCACAATGGCCTTAATGGATGCAAAGCACACATTCACCTATCCTATTTAGATGTAATGCTCCTTGAAATTCCTAAGGCATCTTAAAATAAGGTGGGAATATATTTAATGGCTATAGGCTAAACAACAAAAGAAAACAACGCTCAAAGTGGCTAAACAATGGATAAAATGAATGTAGGTTGGCTTTTTGGCTATCTAGTTAAAATAGAAATGAATGCCTTATCATTTTTATGCATGCAAGTGCAAATGTGGTCTCAACAAAGAATCAGGACAAGTTTTAGAGTGAAACAAAGATAGGTGAATACACACTAGAATTGAACAATTAAGGCTCAATTTCTCACCAGCTAATGGCTATCAAATAATTCATTGAAATCAAATTCATTGCCACTTCACTTGAATCAAGACACAAGATCCATCACTTATCATGTCTAAGCAAATCCAAGCTACAATCATCTTAACTTGCAACTTTTACAGAAAAATTGAAGAAAAATCACGCTATTTTTCAAAAAATTTTTTAGAAAATTTTTTTTTTTTTTTTTTGAAAAAAAGATGGATGGAATGAAATGACTCTCTCCCCCACACTTAAATGTTGCATTGTCCTCAATGTCAGCACACAATCTAGTAAAATAGATAAACAATACAATATAAAGAGTGAAAAGAGAGAGTACAACCGGATGAACTTGCCAATGAAGATCTCAAAGGTGGCTAAGATGTTCATTGTAGCTGGCTAGGAATTTATTTCCTACAAAATAGAAACAAAAGAAACTGTAATGCGGAAAAGAAAAAGAAAACTAAATCCTAAACTAAGAAAAGCTCTATCAGCAACTAACTAATCATACGTATCAAAAACCAAAATCAAAACTACTTTATTTCTTCTTAACTGGATAATTTTGAGTCTCACTACTTTAAAGCATTTGGATTGATCATTCAGTGATGACCCATGGACTTCCTCTACCATCAGTAGTTTAAGAAAGTCATTTTCAGCAAATTTAGAAATAAGAAAAGAAGAAAAATCAAATTTAGGACATTTAAAACTAAAGAAAGAAAATTTAAAATCAAAATTTCCTAAAAATCTATCAAAACCAATAAAATCTATAGGACTCTCATCAGTAAGAGTCACTGCATCAATAGGACAATTAAACTGCAACTTCTCATAATCCTTTAAGTTCAAGGTGTCTGACAGCTGCTTTTTCTCAGTTGGGAGAGTCTGCTGATTGTTGGGAATTAGCTCACCAACTTCAAGAATCTGTTCCGGACTCTCAATAGGAGAAACAACATCTTCCCTGACCAAAGAGACATCAGTAGGCTCACAAAATTCTAGACAATGATTAACAACGAAATTAAGTCTCCTACTAGCATCAACAATAGGATAAGATTCAACAGGATGTTCAATATCAACACTATCTTTATGCATATTCTCATCACTACTAGTATGATCAGAGAAATCAGTCTTATCAATCATTTCAGCACAAACAAAGGATTCTATGGATTCAATAGACTTATCAGACTCCAAAAATTCATTAATCTCAGCACATATAGGACATGTATGCATATCATCACATAAGCATTGTGGATTAGAGTCTGAATTATCAACAAGATGTCCAACAAATTCAATGTCTATATCATTTTCACATGCTACATTTATTGTCTCATCAGTCACATCATTATATGCTAGTGAGGAATCATGATGATCAGTATATGTGAAAGACTCACTAGTCTCAATGGAAGAATTAATCTGAGAGTATTCATCACATATAGCAGATTCAATACACACACAATCAAGAGATGCATCTAAATCAGCTATGTCACATGATCCAAATGGCATGTTGTCTTTAAATTCAGAAGATGAATCATCAATAGACTTATCAACTAATTCCACACCAGGAGCAGCATGATCATCACATTCCAAGTCACCCTCACACCTATCTATTACCCTAGACTCAATAGATTCATCATTAACAGGTTCAGAAATAGATTCATCATTATAATCACAGCTAGGTGTAGACAATCCAAGTGCATCAGTACACAAGGGTTCATTAACATTAATAAGTGTGTTAGTTTTGCTCAATGAACTACCACAATCAACCATATCAGGAGATTCAACAATTATTTCTTCATCAACATCATTATCATGCAATCCAGAATCAACAACATCATTTACATTAGGAATCACAATGCTATCAGGCAAACTAGAGTCAGTTCCAACAAATTGTAAAACATTAGAAGATGGAAGGATATTACCCAATGAATAAGACTCTTCCTCCTTTATACATTCCCTTCTAATTTGCTCTTCAATTGATTCAGCAGCACTTGAAGTCGGTTGATTCAATTGAATTCCCGAATCCTTCAATTGTTGGTCAAAGAGTTGCAACCGTTCAGTTATCCGTTGGGCCATTTGCTGCATTTGTTGGTGTTGAATATCACAAGCTTCCATTAGCTGCCTCATCCTTTCTTCCGAACTCGGTTCCCCTTGGGGCTCTTGTTGCGTGTACCCCTCATAGTAATTGTAAGGATGATAGTTTGGCTCTTGCATATGGTAATCAGGGTATGGCTCTTGCATATGGAAGTTATGATATGGCTCATGATGATGGTGGTAATTTGGGCATACTCCATATGGATTTTGGTATGGTTGGTAGTTGGGGTGAACTTCATAGGAATGGTGGTGTGGTTGGTAGCATGGTTGTTGGACTTGTTGGTATTGTTGTGCTTGTTGATATTGTTGGGCTTGTTGCTCTTGTCTTTGTCTTTCAAGAAGACCTTGAAGCATTGACATGGCATTATCCAACTTCTGAGAAATCCTATGCTCTCTATAGGGATCATAAACACGTTGATTAGAATAATATTGATCCATTTATAAGCAAGGAAAAATGAGAAGCACAATCAATTTTAGCACAAACAAATCATAAACAAATTATAATTAAAATTAATCAAAATCAAGAAAATAAATTTCAAATAAAGCTAAGACGTTCCTAACAATGAGAAATACTCCTAAATAAAGGTTAGTCACACAAAATAAACTCACAAAAAATAAAGAAATTAAATCCAGAAAAATTGAAAAATTCCTAAAAAATTCGAAAAAATACTAAAAAAATTTGAAAAACTGTCTCAAACGTTGGAATTTGGCCAAAAAATGGTGCACCTAATAGCTTTGCTATTACTTTTGCTCAAAACACCCAAAAACCTTGGAAAACAAAGTATACGAATTTTCTGGGCACTTTAAACGAAAATTCCAGCAAGCAGACAAGTTAATACGCAACACCGAAATTGCCCGATTCCAAGTTCGAAACAGAACAAGAATCAAATCAAAACAGAACTAAAACAGAGTTAAAACAAAATAAGAACACTTAGAAAACTTTTTCAAACAATTGAAACTCCAATTCCCCGGCAACGGCGCCAAATTTTGACGGGCTTGTCGTGCAACCCTCAAAATAAAACTAGGTTGGATATTAAATGCAATATAGGGCACAACCTAGGTCATCTCCCTTGGAATTGGAATTCAATGTTCAATTAGGTTCTCTAAGTGTTCTAAGATCCTAGAATTATCTAATTTGGGGGTTTGTAATTGAATTAAACTAATCTAAAACTAAATTGAATTAAAATTCCTAATTACTACCTAATTGGATGAATTATGGTGAATGATGGTCTTGTGACTAGCTTAGGAATTGTCTCTTGGTATCCACTATCCTTATCCTATTCCAATTATGATTAATTCTGGCATAAGAATTCCTAATTAAGTTCATTACAAATTATCTTGAGTTACCACACAAGAATCAAGAGATTAACAATCTAATGTTGAATTGAGACCTCAATCCCGCATTAAACCGTTAACTCTTGTCTTTAAGATCAATGAACATCCAATTTGATTGATTAACTAATTAATTATCTTCTGATTCATCATCCAAAAATGTTTAATTAACCAACTAAACACCAAGGAATTCTCATATAGACATTTAAGCACATAACCTCATTCATGTATTTCATCGAAGACCTTCGTGGCATACATGGGAGATTAGAGAGAATAATGAAAAATCATATTTAAATTCAACCAATTAATCAACAAAAAAGGTTTCCTAATCAGTGTCTAACCAGCCACTAATTAATTACACCAATTCCTAATCAAATATAACTTAACCAAGATTATACAGAATAAGAAAAAAAGTGTAGGAAAAATAAGAAAATCTTAGCCAGAATTTTGCATTCTTCCAAGGATTCAAGCTTCTCCAAGAGTTTCCTCCCTTGCTAGCCTCAAGATGAATGAATTAGATCTTCATTCGGTGGATGGATGATGGAGTATGGATGATGGAGGAGATGGACGAAAGCGAAGGGGTGGATGGAGGCGTAGGTGTGTATGGCCGAATGGTTCTCCCCCTTCTCCGTCTCCCAGCGTCCCCTCTAGGTTTTTATTTTCTCCTCCCCTCCTTGTTCACGTCTCTCTCCTTCTTCACGTCTCTCTTCTTTATTCACGTCTCTCTTTTTCTGTTTCTGCACGCTGAAATCCCGCAACTAATCCTCATCTTCATCTTAATTCCCACGTCAACCCAAAGCAGCGTCTGGATGTGTATTTCTCCTCCCCTTTCACGTGCTTCAGTTTTAATTCCATTTGCTTTAGATATTCACGTGCTATTCCTTTGTGCCAATTACCCGTAGCTTTGCATGTGAAATAAGGTGTGGGTCCCGCTTCTTTTTATTATTATATTCCACATGCATGCTATAGCTTCTGCATTCTGTCCAGACGTAATTTTCTTGTCTGCTTCTTCGTCTTCTGCAGCTCTTCGTTCTGCCTCGTTTTGCTTCTGTCACGTTACTTCTCCCCAGTTTTTGCAGCTTCTTCACGTGGCAGCCTTCTCCTTTGTGTTTCCTCGCATGTTTGCTCTGTGTAGCCTTTCTTTCTTCTCTGCTTTGCCCAGACTTCACGTGCTGCCCATGTATATTTCGTCTGCATGTATTTGGAGCTTCTTTTCTTGTTGCTATCTGCTCTTTCGAACCAGAACCCATAGCTTTTTCATTTATTCTGTGTTGCTCCTGAATGCACCTGCTGGTTCTCGTGTTGCTGCCCTTAGCTTCAGCGTTTTAAACTCATGCATTCTCACTTGGCTCTAAGCTCCTTTGAACTCGATGCTCTTCCTTGTGAACTTTCTTGCTTTGCTTCATCCTTCCATCAAACTCATGGCTTTGTGGATGGTTCTCTTCAACTCTCCAACTCGTGGCTTTCTTCTCCCCTCATCTTCAAAACAAATTCTCCTTCAAAGCTCCAATTGCCCAACAAAATCTGCATAAAAGAATGAAAGAGATGGAATAGAAAATTCACAAAATTCATTTAAAATGATTTATGCATTAAAATTCAAGAATTTTGCAATTTTAATTTCTAGAGTGCAAAAGTGGTTAATGAATTCAAATTGAATCTAATTAAACCCTTAAGACCATATTCCATCATCAAAATGCCAAAGTTAAGAGGATTAAAGTGCATAAAAATCATGCTTATCACCTACTCCAAAGAATGCCAATGAAGTAAGGAGCTTCCATGGATTGGCCAGCTTCTATAAGCAGTTAGCAAAGGACTTCTCTACCCTTGTTAACCTTTTGAATAATTTGGTAAGGAAGAATATGGTATTCAAGTGGGATGAAGCACAAGAGTGTGCTTTTAACACTATGAAGTAAAAACTAACTAATGCCCATGTACTTGTGTGTTGATTTTATTAAGGTGTTTGAGGTTAAGTGTGACGCTTCTGGTATAGGCATAGGTGGTGTGTTGATGTAGGATTCTAACTTATTGCATATTTCAGTGACAAATTGAGTGGTCCTACTTTAAATTATTCCACATGTGATAAAGAGTTGTATGCCTTGAAACAGACTTTAGAAACTTGGTAGGATTATTTATGGCCTAAAAAAATTTATTATCCACTCTGATTATGAGAGTCTTAAGTTTCTTAAGTCTTAGAGTAAATTGAACAAAAGACAAGTAGGTTGGCTTGAATTTATTGAAACCTTCCCTTATGTGATTAAGCATAAGCAAGGAAAGGAAAATGTTGTAGTTGATGCATTGTCTAGGTGATACACTTTGATTACTTCCATGCATGCTAGATTAATAAGTTTTGAGATGTTGAAAAGTATGTAAGAGTTTGATTCTGATTTTGTAGATATTTACAATCTTGTGAATTATATGGTGTTGATGACTATTACAGGTTTGATGAGTTCTTTTTCAAAAGGCACAAGTTATATGTTCCTGTGTGTTCCATTCATAAGCTTTATGTCAAGGAGACTCGTGGTGGAGGATTGATAGGTCATTTTGGCGTAGAAAATACTTTGGCTTTTTTGAATGAGTATTTTTATTGGCTTGGCATAAGAAAAAATGTGGTTGTTGTTTATTCTAAATGTATTACTTGTAAGTATGCTAAGTCTAGAATTAAATCACATGGCTTATATTCCCCTTTACCCATTCTCTCTCACCCATGGATTGATATTTCTATGGACTTTGTTTTACGTTTGCCTAAGTCTTCCACTGGAAAAGATAGTGTTTTTGTTGTTATGGATAGGTTTAGTAAAATGGCATATTTTATTACTTGTTCTAAAACTAATGATGTTATGCATGTGGCAGATTTGTCTTTCAAGGAGATTGTTAGGTTGCATGGTGTGCCAAGAACTATTGTTAGTGATAGAGATATAAAATTGCCAAGAACTATTGTTAGTAATAGAGATGTGAAATTCTTGAGTCATTTCTGGAAAACATTATGGAATAAACTTGACACTAAGCTTTTGTTTTCTACTATAGTACATCCCCAAATAGACAGGCAGACTGAGGTTATTAATAGGACCCTCTCTTCTTTGTTGTGAGCTATCATTCAAAAGAATCTTAAAAATTGAGAGAAGTGTTTGCCCTATGTTGAATTTGCTTATAATCGTGCTGTTTATTCTACCACAAAATTTTCTCCTTTTGAAATTTTTTATAGCTTTGATCCTTTAACTCTATTGGATTTGTTTCCTTCACCTTCACATGAATTTACTAACCTTGATGGTGCTAGGAAGGCTAAGTTTGTGTAGGATTTGTATAAGAAGGTGAAAGCCAATATTGAAAAGAGGAATGAGCAAATTGCTAACCAAGTTAACAAGGGTAGAAGGCGTGTGGTGTTGGAACTCGATGATTAGGTATGGGTTCACTTGCAAAAAGAATGTTTTCCAGAGTAAAGGAAGTTTAAACTCCAACCTAAAGGAAATGGCCCCTTTCAAGTTCTTGAAAGGATTAATAATAATGCTTATAAAATTGACTTGCCTAGTTCTTATAGAAATGTTAGTGCTACTTTTAATGTGGCTAATCTTTCTCCTTTCGATGCTGCAGATTCGAGGAAAAATCCTTTTTAAGAGGGGGGAATGATGCAGTAGCACAAAGAGAGCTTGTCGAGCATGGAAATGGACCAGATGGAGGATATGGAGCTAAGCTTTAGACCCAAGGACATGATTTTCAAATTAAAGATCAAGAGTTCAAGTCAAAGGTGCCTAAAAATCTATTGCAAGGCATAGGAGGCCCAATAATAAGAGCTAAGGCCAAAGCAATGAAAAAGGCCTTCAATTGTTTAATTTATAGGCTCCATGACTTAGAGGTCATTTATATGAGTTAAGAGAGGGCCCAAGGAGATATAAAAGGTGTGATTATGCTGACCATTCTACAAGAAAAGTGCCAAAGCCCAATGCGAGTGTAATTACAAGAGATTAAGAATCGTGTGCCAACTATGTGACTTTTAATAAAGCATGTGCACCCTAATGAATACATAAAGGGGCTGATCAGTTTTAGGCTAGATTTTTTTTAAGAATTTCATTTTTATTTATTTTATTAATTTTCGAACTTGGTCAAAGATTTTTTTTCTTGGAGATTAAGCTGAAATTAGTTTCCTAATTTTGTTCCTTGATTTTGGGCATTATTTAAATAGATTTCTAATAAGATTTTGACCATGTAAATGGTGCCAATTTAATGCTGAATAATTAATTATGAATTTTGGCATTTATTTTTAGGGTTTTAAACTTTTGGAAACTTTTCCTATAAAAGGCTATATCTTGCACTCTATATTCAGCTTATGAATAAATTTAAGTATTGTTCAATTTTTTGTAAGACTTTTGCCCTTTTGTGTTCTCTAAAGGTTTACATGACTTATCAAAGGATTGGTTATCCTTTATGGCATCATTGGCTAGGGTTCTAAGAGATAAGTTCTCTTAGGATTCTACCTTTGACCAACAATCTCTTTGTATGCTTTCGCTTTCATATGAGATGTCGCTGATCCCAGGTGATTAATGTGTGTGCCAAGGTTCCTAGGACAAGGTTCCTAGAGGGTCTTGCATCATTTTGATATCAGAGCAAGGTTTTGCAAGTGTCAAAGGTAACTCTTTTTTATCCTCTTCTTCAAACTTTTGTCTATCCCTTTTTCTTCTTTCTTGGCTATGTTGTTATTTGTTTCATCTTGTTTTTCTAACAGTGGTGGGGGTGCATGTATCAACTAAAAATTTGCTTTATTAGACCCCACATTTGCATATTCTAGCTAGCTCTCATGTAGAAGTGGAGAAAATTACAACAGGAAATGAAATAATGCCATTTATTTGTGTCATGTTGGATCTAAAAATTCAAATTTTAATTTGTAGACCCCAGAAACTTATTAACAATATTTCCTAATTATTTTCCACTCATACAACTCATAAACGTCATAAAACTTTGCAAAAAACACGAACCAAGAGCTAGAAACCCAAAATAATCATATTTTGCCTAAGATTCCATGGTGGCAGATTTTGGGGCAACATTTGAAAAATTATAAATAAATCTAGAAAAATATAAATCAAGAAAACCATAGTTTTTTTGTAAAGCTCTAGATGTTAAATTTACACTAAAAATAATTTCTAGCCACGAAAATCTCATCTGGGGCACTTTTGGCAATAAAAAAGGCATGGAGGTCAGACTACCCAGAATACTAATACAGCTTACTAATATAAATTTTGAAAATTCATAATTAATTCCAAAAAAAATTCAATTCATGCAAACGATATCAATTTGGAAAGATACAGATGTTAACTAGAGGAAAAAAATAGTTATAGATCAATCCAAGAGCCTTCAGATCCAAAATATTGATGGAACAATACTGAGGGTTTGGATGTGCACCTAGGACAGAACTGTAACTTAAAAAATTCATATCTCCCTTTTTAGACATCTACATAAGGTGCTTCTAGTTGGAACAACTCACTAGGAAGATCTAGTTTCTCTCTGTAAAATTTCATAGCAATTAGACATCTTTTTCCCCATGAATGACAATTTCATTTCGAACCAAATGAATAGTATCAATGGCAAATCCTAAAATTTTAGCTAACTTCAAAAATTCACCAAAAATTTCACAGATCTTCAAATATTTTGTACTTTAACTTCCCAAAAATCTCTTAATAAGATTTATATGCATGCTAAATTTTAGATCAAGAAAAGCTCATCTGGATAAAAAGTGACATAGCCTCACAATTTGGCCAATTTTGGCTACCATAATGCATCAACTTGGTCCAAATAGCTTCTATTATGGTTTGGCACCTCTAGAGCAAGTTTAAAAGCTTGAATACAACTTATATGGACTACCCAAATGGTCCTAAACATCATGCATCTCATTTTAACCATCCCACATCCAATAATGCATTAGTAACTATAAGCCATGCAAGAGGCTAATTTTACATTTCCATTAATTTAATGTCACATAAGGTCTATACAATATCCATACATCATTTTCCATTTGCTTAAGGTCTTACATCTAAAAAAAAACATGTATAAGCTTACTTTAACATTTAACTACAATTAGAATTATATAATAAACAAGTATGACATATTAAGCTCCTTTGCTTGCATTCCTTTGATCTTGAGCACCACTTAGACATTTTAAAAAGGGCAAGGAATGAGATTTATAGAATCTCAATAGCTCACACACCCATTCACATATACATTCAAACCATATACATATCAAAGCACAAGTGTGGGAAGTGAGATAACCATAAAGTATGCAAGATTATAATTTCCATGCCTTCAATTCACATTAAGTCAAGATTATGCTCTAGGGACTTTTGGTTTTGCATCATCTCATTTTTAGGACTTTTGGATTTGCCTCACCCTTAGCCTAGGGACTTTTGACTTGGCCTCACCCATTCGATACTTTTGGCCTTGTCTTACCCATGCCATTAGACTTTTAGACTAATGTCTGGATGTTACATGTTACACTAAACTGTACATCGAATGTATCCTGGATGGTATTCAGTACCATTTATATGTATGCTTCTGGAATATAATGTTATCTACTAGGATTTTGTCTCATTATAAAGCTAACAATTTTCAGGTATTAGTCATACCTCAGACAAACCCTAACCACAATTTAATAAGTGAAAGGTTAGGGTTCAAGAATGCCTAAATGGGACAATATGGTTCTATGCATGGCTAAACATGCTTTTTGATGATTTTAATGGGTCATATAGATTATATATGATGATATTACGAGGCCTGGAAGTTGAATCTTGAAGAGGAAAAGTACTAAATGAATAGTACTAATGACCATATGAATAGTAAATATAAAATTTATTCTTTGGATCCATGTTTAGTAAGATCCCTTACCTAAAGCCTAGGTAAAGGACAACTTGAAAGAATTTCATAAGTTGTGGGCTATAAAATAAAGTAAAAATGAACATAATACATGATGTAAAGGTCATCTAAAAAGTGTGCTGATCAGGATTATGAGAATAAGGGCCCCAGTGCACTTTAAGGGGTCTAAGATAAAGCAAGCACGAGCCTTGATTGATAATATGTGTGTCAATCTTCTTTTTTTAGCCTAAACTAGTGGAGACACACACTAATGTAAGTGTGAAACCAAGGAGGGATTAGGAAGAGGTTGAGAAGCGTTTGGCACTAGTATGTGTTATTTCAAGATAGCTTACTCTTTTTTATCTTTCATGCATGATGATTGTTTGAGGTTGATTGCATTACTATGTATTAATTACTTTGATAAAATGTTTTTATGATAATTGTACTAGTTTCTAAGTTATGTACTGCATGATGAGTTTATGATAGGCATGGAATTGAATGCAGTAGTTTACCCATAGGTCAAAAAGAAAAGCCTAAGCCAAGCTTGATGACATGGCCATGATGAGAACTTACGAAATGTTTACCAATTTTCATGTTTATCTATGTTTAGCAATGAGATTCTCTAGAATCTCATCCCTCTTTATATTTTTGCTACTGACCACACTAGGTGAAAATGCAAGTACTAAAAAAGGAAAAGAATGAGGTAGTCCTCAATGATGTCCAAAGGTAGCTGAGTTGAGGTTATGCATATTTTTGTATTATGTTGTAAATCATGAAGATGAATTTAAATCATTAGTGAAGCATGATTGGTAATAAAGGGTTACCTTTATTAATGAAAAGTTTTGAGTCACTAATTGGCAAGGTAATTGGTAATAAAGGGTTACCTTTAATGAGCTAATTAAGTTGGAAAGAAATGAAATCATAAAAAGTTAACTCTAACTAGTTAGGCCAACTATAACTTACTTGCACACATCGTTACATCTCTCTTCACCAATACACTTGGATCACCATAAAAACTATCCTTATGACATGATACATACCATACTTCATTAAAAAAGTTTAAGGAAGTTACCTAGCAACTCAAATTCAAACTAACATCCCTTCATGTCCCTCTTTGTGATAGCAAAGGTATCAACAATAAAATCCGATTTCAGAAAACACCAAGTTACATCCCAAAATTGAAAATACACTTTTTAAATTCCTTTAACCACTTGGAGCAAGTTTTAAATGCCTATCAAGGCTTGTTTAAACCTTACTTTTACATACTTGAAAGGGTTAGTTTTGGAACAAGTGTATAACTTAGGTTTCACTTACGCACTCTAGTTTATAGGAATAAATTTTTCCAAAGTGGAAGATCCTAGAAAACATGCCATATGGGCATATTAGGACTCATATATCGAAGTTGAGAAAAACTAGCCCTACTCTGTATCAAATCTATTATAACGTATTATAAATGTAATACCTCATCTATTTAAACCGAACCCAAAAAACACAGCAATTACTAATGATTGCTACTGAAGACCCTTTATTCAACCAGAACACTGGTAAAATCATAATTAATCAATTCACACATACTACTACCAAATTGCTTATGTAAGGCAAGTATTCAACTATATACAATGTCAAGAGATAAATTTCAAGACAATCTAATTTACCCAAGAATCCTACATTAGGCACTACATGATGCGAAGTGGCATATGCTACAAAACAAGGGTTAATTACATGAGAGCAAATTTCATTATATATACAAACCCAATACAATAATACATTCAACTAGCTTCCAATAGTTACTCCTTGCTATCAGTAACTAAAAAGTTAGCCTGCAATCAAGGTATGATCTTAGTAACCAAATAGCAATTCCATTCACATTTAAACAAGATAGTCATAAGACTAATGGCACACACACATAAAACATGAGTGGTCAAAATAGAGCAACTAAATGAGGCAGTAACTAAACGAGTATAGCAAGGCCTAATAGGAGAATAGCAACGGCTTGAGTGGTCAAAATGGAGCAAAGTAAGGCCTTGGGAACATAGTTATGTCCCCTTCAACAACCATAAGCTGTCAGAACCTAGGTCCACAATAACATAATCATTAAGTAGTCAAATTTCATATGGTAATACAATAATACACACATGCATGGATAGGCAAGCAACTAAGATTAATCTAACCAATATGAATGGAATAACCCTTGATTACCTCAAACAAAGTCAATTACTCCTTTTCTAGTAATCGACATGTCCTAAAAGGCTTATCAATCCTAAAACAAGCATAAACAATTATACTCCTATAATTAACAAGAGAGCCTTATACATAATAACCAATTATGCCTAAAATCATATAAAAAACACTTAACCAAGCTTTTAAGAAACCAAATGCAAGAAGTTGAGTTCCATTGCGTAAGCAGAGAGACAATAGGCCACTTAAAATTCTGACATTTTTGCACATGAAAGTAAACAATCACCAAAATAATTCTATTCCATAAATTTTCATAAAATGGAAAGGAAAACTGACCCACTGTATACCCAAAAAAAATCGAAGACTTTACAATAAGCCACCAAAAATTCCAAAAATTCACATATATACATGACCTAACCCAAAAGTCAAGCTTTAAGTGGCATTATGGATAGAAAAATATGAGAAATGAAGGAGAAACTTAGTCTAGCTTCTCTTGTAATTTCTTAAGACAAATCTGTCAAAAAATCCCAAATCAACAAAGTCATGATTTCTTAAATAGGTACCAAACCTCAAGATGTTCAATTCAAAGTGAAAAGGAGAAGGAGTAAATTCAGTTACCTTTCACTCACCGTGCCTAAATCTCATGTTTTCCACTTTGATTGAAGCTCTAAAGTCAGCCATGCCAGTTCTGCCTATAACACCATAGTTGTTTAATTCTTTTTCTTAGCTATTATAGTTCATCAATAAGTCCATATTACTTATAAAGGTAGATATAGATCCATAATATCTATGGTAATGAAATGAAGCTTGTATGCTTAGTTAGTTTTCATGTCGATGGAAACTTACCTCAATATGAAGCATTTTTCATATAGATAAATTCCTACTAAATGGAGTACCAAAAGGAGCACATTTGGCTACTATGTCAGGCCTAAACTTCTTCCTATCATGAAGGAAAATTCACTATTAGAAAGCTCTATTTGAGTAGAACAGTCTTTATAACCAATGGAGGATAAATAAATGTCTCTCTCTCCTCCCTTGTGTGTGCAACCATTGACGAGTTCTTTATGCTTTAAAAGTGGTGTGGAGAAGAAGATGAGTTTATGGCTTCCCTTATAAGCCTCTTTGAGTTTTTCAATGTATGGAACATTGCGCCCTGAAGTTTTTTGAGTTTTTCAAGATTTGACTACTCCCTACTCCTTACTTACAATCACAACATTGTCTATCTTATTCTATGAGTTGTAAAGGTTTTAACTGATTCTAATAGTTCCTAAAATTTTTCCATTTAAAACTCTTTTTCTTAAGTTTACACCATAAGCGTTCACCTAACACCATTCCTTGACATTTCTCTCTCCCCTTATATTTTGCTCTTTATGAATGTGTGTGTGTGTGTGTGTTTATGAATGCGAAGGTTTGGTTATGAGTTGGGTCATGGGATGTGAGCTTTGGGTTATTAGGCATAACTTATTTCTCATTTTCCACACTTAAAATTATTTCTAACTTCATCATAATGATGTTTTGGTGCTTAATTAGTTTCCCATGATGTCTTTACGTAAAGGCAATTAATTTCAAATCCAAGTTGGGTGAAACCAAATACAATTTATAAGTTAAGAGGCCCAAATTTCATGATGGAAAAGATGATTATGGAAAAGGAGTTTAAATGAGGCCGAATGAGACAACTCTGGTTTAGGGACTAAATTGAAAAATGAGAAACTAAGATAACTTTACCTATTTGGTCTTATAAGGACGTTTAGATTTAGCCACTCCCTTTCCACCAAAACGTGCTAGTCTGGACAAATTAGGAGAGAGCTCCTAGGGCTCTCCATTATGAGGAAGAAGAGGAAAGAAGACTTGAGCTTAAGGTAAGGAATTTCAAGCGTTCTCTTGCCTTTCCTTTATCTAGCTCATTCTCCTCCTCTTCTATTTTTCTATAGATGATTCAGTTCTATTTTGAGGTTAGCTGGATTAGAGCAAGAGTTTTGGGTCAAAGTAATGTGAAGTGGTGATGGTGTGGGGGCTTCTTAATGAGCAATTATTTATGTCACCCAGTACATCCAAACAATGAACAAAAAAATGTTAAGGAGTAATGTCAAAAGGGTACAAGGACAAGAATACACCCCCTTTACTTGAAAACTTAAATTTCATGAGTTGTTATTTTGTCATGTTATCCAGGGAAAAAATTAACCAATTCAGTGACTAAATGTAGGTATTTTGGGAGCATTAAAAGTAAGGAAGGAGTCCAGGTGGATAGAGGATGACATCCATCCCAAAGTTGTGGAAGTTGAATTGTAAAAATTTAGTTGCAAAGGGGTTATTATCTGGAACTTACAAAAAGTTGTTTCTAATGGCATATGGATTGCAAAAATTTATGGGCTGAGCATAAGAGGGAGAAGAAAAGGGAGTAAAAAAACCAATTTCGAAAGCATTCATTTTAATTGAGACATGAGGGAAGAAGAGGGAGAGCAGGAGCTATTAGAAAAAACGTTCAGCTAATTGTACTAGAAGGTTGAACCATGCAATTAAGAAACTAATATTTTAAAAGAGGGTTGATATGGGACTTTGCAACTAAATTTCAACCCTAATGTAAATGGAAAAAATTGTACGTTAACATCAACTAAATAGATATTTGATCCTAGGTTCCGAAGCTTGAAATTGAATGCAACATGTCAATCATTGATGACTATGTTTGACGAAACATAGCTATATGCAATTTGAAAAGAGAAGACAATAAAATATTCTAACTATGTTACACGGAACAGAGCTTAAAATTACAAGCCTCAATATGAATCGTTTAAATTGTAAATATCATCATTGTACCAAAGAAAAGACAATTAAAGAAGTAACATATAACTACTTCTAATAAATTGATGATGACCATGTTAAATAGATTATTTTTTGAAGAAGGTAAAAGGTTTATTCTAAAGAGTATTGCACTTATTGACAAAGAGAGGAATGACTTGGGAAGTACGATGGGAAAAAAATGTGCCATGTACATTGCGAGAAAAAGATGAACCTCTGAAGTTAGCACTAAAACGTCAACTCTTATCTATATTGAATACACGATGGAATTGGAATGACACAGAAAAGCATAATTATCTGTCTTGAAACAATTCAAAAACAAAAAGAAAAATAAAAAAAATAACATAAATAAGTACAAAAGAATTAAAGAAGTCTATTGAAAAATGAATAATTAGGAAGACAAATAGCCATTGAAGTAGTTGGACTGTCATAGTAAGATTTGATATTAACACTATCTGCCAACAGTAGTCCCCATAGAGCATAGGCATAGGCATTTTCTGATCAACCAAGAAACCAAGTGCAATTCCCAGGAAAAAGAATAGTTCCAATAGAGCATAGGTATGGATGTCATGCAATTAAGTCATATTATGTCTTAAGCACACGCACAAATTTATAGCATTAAGTGGAAGCTAGCTATCGAACAAAATGCATACCAATTATGAAGAATTTATTCCACATATCTCCTAATATTTCTTCATAGCACAGTATTGGCCTTTCAAGAAGATTAGGTGAAGCATTAAGAGAAAAGTTAAATAAATTGGACCCTCAATAATTTACAACCAAAGTTTAAAACTTTATACGTAGAAAATGAAAAAAGTAAAGGCACAAATAAAGTAAATTAGGATAACAAATTCGATAGTAAAATCACCTCAGTTAAAGCATAAAACTTTATAGCAATATTCAATCCACCAACTTCCAAGGCTATTTTCTATTGAAGTATAAAAAAGTAAACAACTAAAAACATAAACAACTTAGAAAATTTCCCCAAAAAAAAAGAAAAAGGAACAACTACATAACTATATGTTGTTGTGCCTATGCAAAGATATGTTCCAATTCCAGTTTTGTTTGAGATTGTCCATTAATGGAAAACAAATATATAAGTATGGATCCAATCTTTCAAACAAGAGAAAAAGTGATTAAGTGCAATAGAGGTTTGAAAATTAGGAATTCATATATAATAAGTTTAACTTCCTCAACTGATGGAAGAACAAATTAACCAAGGACCAAGTACAATAAGAGGGAAAGAAAGTAATGTGTAGATGAACATTATCTTTGGTAAGAAAGAACTCACGAACATGTTGGATCCTCTTAATACTTGTGAGTTACCTATGAAAAAAGAAAAACAAGGAGGACCTATCAGTACCTGTAATACTTTACAATTACTTGAGATGTAGCCCCTACCCAAATAATGATAAGGTCATAGGCCACATGGGCAACTATGTGCAGTGTATTAGCCCAATATCTCCCACCCCAAGAAGGCCTAATTAGAAGATAACTTCCCCCACAGAAGGAGGATGAGCTCTTAGACATTGTCAATTTGAAAAGCAAGTCCAGCTTCAGGAAAATGTGAGTTCACCATATCGTGAGAAAAAACTCACTAGCATGTTGGTTCCTCTTATTTTCAATAAAGCTGTAAATCTATGAACATATTTAGCCTATCATGTCTCAAAAAAAAGAATGAAGAGCATATCATGTCTCAGATGGCAAAAAAAAAATGCTATACAGAGCAAATGTTGAACAGTTATAAGAGAACACTAAGGTAAACCATAAAGAACATCAATACCATATTCCATGTATTTATAAGTATAAGCCCCATTTTTAGCTGCTTCAGTCAATGGGAATTTCAAGAATTTGAACATATGAATGAAACTCTTTAGCTCTGGACCTAACATTGTTATCAGCTAAAAGTAAGCCATGCTTTGCAACATTGTAATGCTGATCTGAATCTGAACCTAACTCTAATAGCGTTGGCTTTCCCTGTGATAGACGAAAATGCCCAAAAAATCTGGTTAAAATATATATTACAGCACCATAACTAAATGCATTGTAATGCAGATAAAATAAGTCGGTATACAATTTGTGATCTTATGTGGAGATGCTAACCCAATGATAAGAGATTTTTTTTTTCGAAAATAGTGTTATGAGTAAAATAGATAAATGTTTTCAAGGTATGAGTAAAATAGATAAATGTGACTATGTGCAAACCTAAGATAAATAAAGTATAGTAGAAGCAGCTAATGGATACCTTTAAAATAACGACCAAAAAATAAGGCAAAAAAGATATGACCTAATTGGAAATATATAACTACTTGATACTGATAGAATTGATATGTAGTAATTAAGAAGTTTTATGGTGGAAGGGAAAATTATATTAGTAAATGTTATACTGTCCATAGAGAATGTAATAGTGATACATAAACATGAGGTATACTGGAAAGATAACTGAGGGAGCATGTAAGAAAGTAGGATAAAATGGTGCAGGCAAGTTGATTAGGGAAAAAAAAGCCGATGAAAATTGAAACCAAATAAGATATAGACATTGACTGATACATTGGTGAATCAATAGATGTTTTCATTGGTGGAATGAAAAAGGTTGAAATATTTACATGAATTAGGTAATGATGGGAAAAGAAAACTTTAGAGATACCTTGAATTAGGAAGTGATAAACTATTTTGACAATCACCAAATAGGAACATAATTCGAATGAGCAGAGAAGAAATCCTAACTTACTTGTAAAAAAGGGAGGTAATAAAAGGCCAACAAAGGTAATAAAATCATGCAACGAAATGAACTGTAAGAGTAACAACTGGGTCATATTAAAGGGAGACGCTTTGGAAAGAGAAATAAGATTTGAATAGTAAGGCATAGATGAATCATGCACTAATTGCTTAAATGTTAACTTACAAATGAACCATGCTTCAAATATAAACAATGAAGCACCTGTATGATTGCGTAAAGTTACTTGTAAAAATAGAGGTAATAAAAGAATGCAAAGGTAGTAAAATAATGCAACCCAATCAAGTACAAAAGTCATAGGCAAGTTAGATTGAAGTCATATGCTTCCCAGCCTGGCTTTAAATCTCCAAGCAACTCTGTGACTGACTATGCTTCTTGCCAAGCAATACATTTGAAACCCAAGTTACCAAGCCCCAAAACCTAGTAACTTGCTATCTGTATTTATCAACTACCGCCTTAAGGGTGATAAGTTATAGATAGAGATTAAAACGTTTCAAGTAAGAGAGACAACAAAATGAAACATAAATCCACGATGTGAATATAAACAAATTGACCCCTAATAGGACAGTCTTGTATAGGGGGAAGGATTAAAATATTGAAATTACCCTACTCCACTCTTTATAATAAATAAATGGAAAAACTATGTCTTCAAGCATCAACATTAATAGTGGAAGATTTCAATAATTTCGACGATAAGAGAGCAAGGAAAAGAACACTAGACTGGAGCTTGATATACTAGAATGACTGTGCAGACCATAATGAAGCCATCCATCCAACAGCTATTTGTAGCATTTGCTGCACCAATGAACTTGGATTCTGCACATGATATGCAATGGGTCAAAAGGAACAGCGAATCTATAGAAGCACTGAAAGGGAAGGACAGAAAAACAAGTAGCAACGAAGGAAAAATCAGGGGGATAATGCATAAAATTTTAAGAAATAACATAAAATAAAATAAACCCAGGCAAGAGGCAAATTACTGCGAGAGAGACGGTTGAAATGATGCAGCTTGCAGCATTGTGTTTGCGCGCAAGAGAGGGGTGAATGAAATTGAAAAGGAGAAGTTGGGTTTAGGCAAAAATGGCAACCTGAAGGCTGGGAGAAAGACAGCAGAGAAATGATCTAAGGAAAGTGAGAGGGGGAAAAAGGAAAAAGTCGTAGAAAGGAGAGATGGACATCGAGATCGAGGGAAGATGCCCGATTTTGAATTTCAAAAGATTTCAGATCTGAATCAATATACAGGTCCCACATCAATTTGTCTGCTTACGTTGAGGGAAACTTCGGAGGGAACCAACTATTACATGGTTCGATTAGTCTTTCGCCCCTATACCTAAGTTAGACGAATGATTTGCACGTCAGTATCGCTGCGGGCCTCCACCAGATTTTCCTCTGGCCTCGCCCCGCTCAGGCATAGTTCACCATCTTCCAGGTCCCGATAGGCATGCTCTCACTCCAACCCTTCACAGTAGATCAAGGTCGGTCGGCGGTGCACCCTGCTCCATTGAGGGATCCTGCCTCTCAGCTTCCTTGCGCCTCACGGGTTTGCTCGCTTACGAACTCATACACATGTCAGACTCTTTGGTCTATGTTTCAAGACGGGCTAGATGGGGAGCTCGTAGGCTAATGCTGAGAGCGTGTGGGTGCCAAACGAGGGCACACAGCTAGGCGGCGCAAGATGCCAGCCACGATCATGGCGTCGACATCTTCTCAAGAGTTCTCAGCTACCCGAGCATGGGCCACTGCTGTGATCTACGTCAGTCCGCGCCCTGAGCAGATTGGCAGACCGGTTCGTGCCATTCCACGTCCGGCCAAGGCGCATCACCGGCCCTCATCCGCTTCCCTCCCGACAATTTCAAGCACTCTTTGACTCTCTTTTCAAAGTCCTTTTCATCTTTCCCTCGCGGTACTTGTTCGCTATCGGTCTCTCGCCCGTATTTAGCCTTGGACGGAATTTACCGCCCGATTGGGGCTGCATTCCCAAACAACCCGACTCGCCGACAGCGCCTCGTGGTGTGACAAGGTCTGAGCACGATGGGGCTCTCACCCTCTCTGATGCCCCCTTCCAGGGGACTTAGGCCTAGTTTGCTACTGAAGACGCTTCTCTAGACTATAATTTAGACAGCGCGAGTTGACCAATTCTCACACTGGGCTCTTCCTGATTCACTCACTGTTACTAAGGGAATACTCATTAGTTTCTTTTCCTCCACTTATTGATATGCTTAAACTCAGTGGGTGGCATCAGCTGACCTGGGGTCGCCCTTAGAGCATACACGCTATAGTACAGTGCTGGCAGGGTCCTTGCTGTTCAAAGGGGTGACACACGCACGATCGGTCTTGATCCTTTGGTATCGTCCACCGTGGCTCGTGGCACTCACCACCCCAAGCTTTGTTTTCGGCCAACTAAGAGACTAGGCTCACGGGAGGCCATCCTCCGCCCCCGCTCCATGCCAAGGATAGGCATCAGGGGGGGGACGGCACGTGACCCCTTGGCAGGTGTGCCCTCGGCTTGATGGCTTTGGACATAACTTGCGTTCGAGGACTCGATGGTTCATGGAATTCTGCAATTCATACTAAGTATTGCATTTCGCTACGTTTTTCATCGATGCGAGAGTCAAGATATCCATTACCGAGAGTCATTTTGATCTCTTATTATTGATCGTACGGGACTATCACAATGTTCGCTGGCCACGCACCGCTTCCAAGCCATAGGGAGCACGCTCCCTCATTTTGTTTCCTTGGTGTGTTCAACACTAAGGTTTGGTTGCCAGTGTAGGGCTCGTGCCCTCCGCACGACCGAAGATTTTCCTCAATGAGTTTGTTGGAAATTTAGGGACATGTAGTAGAAAATAAAAATCCTGAATCCCTTCCTATGTATCCATCAATGTCGTTTGGATCGAGTAGATCTAGAAATATTTACCTTTTCTGTCAAATCTCAAGAACTGATCTTCAGATCTGCTCCCTTTACCGATATCCACACGAACAATTGCTCAACTCAAATGGTGTACTAACGCCTCTTATTAATGTCCATACATGTTTTTTGGCAGAAAAGACACTCTCCTCCTTCTCTCTCTAGGGGGTCGTACGTTGTCCGTATGCTTTCTCTCTCTAGGGTTTTCTTTTGTTCTGTCATCCTAGGAAACCTAAGACTCCTCTTTTTTTATTATAGAGATATCTCATTAGGGATTCAAATATGTTTGATTAATTTAAAATATATTATTTTAAATTAAATCAAATCAAATTTGAATTAAATAGATTAGTTTAAATCTAAGTCTATCTAATAGATTAAATTTAACTAATTATTTAATCTAAATCTAGAACCAAATTCAAATTTAATTTATCTCATAAATTAAATTTAAATTATTATATTAGTTTAAATTTAAATCTATAATATAAATTTGAATTTAAAACTAATTGATTTAAATTAATTAAAGGATATATATATTTCAAAATCTAAATATATATAAATATTTTTTGAATTTTATAAATTATATATATATCAAATATATATATATATAATTCTTCCACCCTACATTGAACGTGACATTTATTGAATCTAGATGCAATTTCATATTCAAAGAATTTGAACATTCTAGCTCAAGTTGACTTATTCTTGTGTGTGACCTTGTAGGCCCATATGACGTTGGCAGTGAGCTAATGACACTATTTGACACACAAGTCACAAACGGCCTTGATAAACATAATCTTTCATACGCTTAATTCTCCTTAACTTAACCTTTTTAATAGATAAATGAGGCTTAATGGATTTACTTAATTGGAATTTGATTTTGCTAGCCATTCTCTACACTTTATGAATTAATTGGCAAAATAAATGATTTTAAATGCAAAAGTCATTTTAAATGAATTTTGTGAATTTTCTATTTCATCTTTCCCATTCTCATGTGCAGATTTGACATAAGATTAAGAGGAGAAAAAGCATGCAAGCTAACGTGGTAGCCACAAGGCATGGCTTGGGTGTTGAGGTTGAAGAACGTGGCTAAAACAAAGGAAAAGAATATCATGAGGAAGCAAAAGTTGAGTTGAAAGTTGAAGAACCATGTGGAGGCAGCAACTTGAGAAATAACATGGAAATGAAGAAGCAACACGAGTAGAACGCTGGGCAGAACAGAGGAAGAAAACTCATGGAAAATGAGCACGTGGAGGCAAGTGCAGAAAGTATGAGTTAAATGTAGCTGAAACAAGAAGCCACAGGGAAGAAGTTGGGTTGAAGGAGTAAGGAAGCATGAAGATAGAACGAGTGAAGGAAGTAAAGGGCTGGACGAAACAAAATAGAGTAGAAGGAAGCAAACCTCAAGTAATGAAGCAAGAGCTGGGAAGTGAACACATGGAAAACCAAAAAAACACGTCAGGAGTAGCCAGGGGTTCAAGCAAGACTTCAAAGTGGGATGGTGAATTGAGAGATGAAGTTAACGTGGAAAATACGACGTAAAGAAGCTAAGCATGCATGCAGCAGCAAAATAAAAACAAAGGAAAACAACTTCGGGCAATTGGGCACAAGCTGGACGTGGAAACAGGCAGCTCAAGTTCTGTTGAAGTTTTGAAGACTCCTATGAGATTCTCTCCATGTCACAAGTTTACATATGCAGAGCTAGAAAATGAAAGAGCAGGCATGCATGAATAACGTGAAAGATAAATGAAAGCTGGAATGAAACGTGAGAAGGACTATGGGCTGACCTGGGAAATGAGCTAGGAGATGAGAAAAAAATGCATGACTTCAGCGTGCAAAATGAGGAGCTGAGGGGCACGTGATTAATTAATGAAAAGGAGAGAAAAACACTGAAGGTGACCCAAGCAGAACGTGACTGGAGCATGTGAGAAAAAAACATGAAATTCATCGAGCTGGAGGAGAGAAGAAGGACAACAAAAATAGCGAAGGCTCCAGCACTGAAGAAGGAAGAAATTCTCGTTGAATTCTCCATGGCTGCAGCTACCTTGATCAATTCTCCTCTGATTAAAACCTCCATGGCAGCTTGAATTCCCTTTGGTGGCTAGCTGAAGATAGGATTCTCCTAGATGAAGATTTGAGTTCCACATCTCCTTATCAATTTGGATAAAATCTTCTTTGCTCAATCTTTTAATTTTAGCATTATTTCCTTTATTAATTTGACTAGATTTAGCTTATTGGTTTAGGAATTTAATTGCTGGAAATTACTGGATTGAATTAATTTTTGGATTGAGCTTAATTTGATTTTTGAAATTTTAATTGTGATCATTATATGTTTGTAAAAATTCCAGAATTAATGCTGTATAATTTACCTCTAAATTCCTCTTGATTTTAGGCTAATTGATGCAATGATTATTGGATTAATTGGCTGAAATTTTTGTGTAATTAATTGCTTGAGAGATTAATTAATCTAATTGGTGAATTAGCATTTTAAGTGGATTGTACAGTAGATTTTTTTTAATCAATCAAAATTGGTTGTAGTGTGTTCTTGTTCTTAATTCAATTAATTAGTTGTTCAAGGTTTCTTGTGGTTGCAAAATTCCTTGAATAATTGATGAATTGAATCTTGGATGGTTATTCAAGAGCCTTATAAGGAATGCACTAAAGAGCAAGAACTTAAATCCAAATTTAGTAAACTAAAAAGAGTAAGGATAATTGAACTCTAAGGAATCCAATTGAAAGCTAGCTATCACATTTGCTTGACTATTCAATTCAATTTAGTCTTAAGTTTTTACTTGTCAATTAAATTTTAGTTCAATTAAATCTTAACATTTTAAAACCCCCCTAAACTAGTTCCAATTAGTAATACTTAGAATCTCTTACCAAATAAATTGAGGCATAAGCTCCTTAGAAAATGACCTAAGTTGCACCATTATCTATAGAATTTATTTTGCTTCCTAGTTTCTATTTGAGATTGTGCGACACAATCGTCAAATTTGGCGCCGCTGCCAGGGAATTGGAGTTTTAATTGTTTGAGAAAGTTTTCTAAGTGTTTTTTATCTATTTTAGCTCTGTTTTGGTTCTGTTTTGATTTGATTTTTGTTCTGTTTTGAACTTGGAATTGGATCATTTCGGTGTTACGCATTAAATTGTCTGATTGCTGGAATTTTTGTTTGAAGTACCCAGAAAATTCTCAAAATTTTGTTTTTCAAGGTTTTTGGGTGTTTTAAGCAAACATAATAGCTATGCTATTATGTGAACCATTTTTTGGCCCAATTCTAATGTTTAAGGCACTTTTTCGAATTTTTTAGTATTTTTTTGAATTTTTTAGGAATTTTTCAATTTTTCTAGATTTAATTTCTTTATTTTTTGTGAGTTTATTTTATGTCACTAACCTCTGTTTTAGAGTGTTTTTCATAGTTAGGTAAGTCTTATTTTCATTTGAATTTTATTTTCTTGATTTAGAATTAATTTTAGTTATAATTTGTTAGTGATTTGTTTTTGCTAAAATTAATTGCACTTCTCATTTTTCTTTACTCTAAATGGATCCTTATTATTCTAATCAAGGTGTTTATGATCCTTATGGAAATGATAGGATTTCTCAGAAGTTGGATAACGCCATGTCAATGCTTCAAGGTCTTCTTGAACAACAAAGATGAGAATGACAAGCACAACAATATCAACAAGTCTAACCACCATGCTACCAACCACACCATCATTCTTATGAAGTTCACCCTAACTACCAACCATACCACAATCCATATGAGATCCACCCAAATTACCACCATCATTATGAGCCATACCATGATTACCATATGCAAGAGCCATACCATGATTACCATAGGCAAGAGCCACAATATCATCCTTACAATTACCATGAGCGATACATGCAACAAGAGCCCCAGAGGGAACCGAGTTCGGAAGAGAGGATGATGCAGCTAATGGAAGCCTGTAATATTCAATACCAACAAATGCAGCAAATAGCCCAACGGATAACTAAATGGTTGCAACTCCATAACCAACAAATGGTGGATAACTTCATAAAAGATTCAGGAATTCAATTGAATCAACTGACTTCAAGTGCTAATGAATCAATTGAAAGCAAATTAGAAGGGAATGCATAGAGGAGGAAGAGTCCTATTCACTGGGTAATATCCTTCCATCTTCTAATACATTACAATTTGTTGGAACTGATTCTAGTATACATGATAGCACTATGATTACTTATGCATATAATGTTGTTGATTCTGAATTTGATGATGATGTTGTTGATGAGGAAATTATTGTTGAATCTCCTGATATGGTTGATTGTGGTAGCTCATTGAACAAAATTGACACATTTATTGATGTTCATGAACCCTTGTGTACTGATACACTTGGGATGTCTATACCTAGCTGTAACCTTAGTGATGAATTCATGTCTAAACCAATTGATGAATCTATTGAGTCTAGGGTAGTAGATAAGTGTGGGGGTGACTTGGAATGTGATGATTATTATGTTCCTGGTTTGGAATTGGTTGAGAAGTCTATTGATGATGCATCTATTGAGTTTAGGGACAGTCAACCATCAGGATCATGTGACATTGCTGACTTGGATGATTCTCTTGATTGTACATGTTCTGGAACTACTATATGTGATAGCTGCTCCTAGATTAGTGCTTTTATTGAGAATAGTGAGTCCCTTTCATGTACTGAATATCATGGTTCTGAGACCCCTTCTTTTTGTGCTGATTTCATTGTTGATCAGCCTGTGACTGATTTGGATTATTATATTAGTTTAAGTCAATCTTCTTGTTCTAAAGATGATGTTCATGCTGTTGCTTTCCTTGAATGCTCTGATGTTACTGGATTTACTGATTCTCAGAATATGTTGCATATTGATGTCACTTCTGGATATGTTAATTGTGCTAGTTCATCTATTTCCACTTTTGCATTGCCTATTAATAGTGGTAATAGATGCTGTGTAACTAGCTTATCCAATAGTGATACTGATGCTGCTACTACTGTTGGTTCTCTTATTGGTATTCCTTCTGTTGATATTCCTAAAGATGGGAAAGTTATTTCTTCTGTCTGTGAGTTTTCTGAACAGGTATTTGGCATGGAAGAGATTGAAATCAAACAACTCACATCTTCGATTAAGCAAGCTCCTACCTTAGAGCTCAAACCGCTGCCAGATAATCTCAAGTACACCTATTTGGAAGAAGATGAGAAGCTTCCGGTGATTGTAGCCAATGACATTATTCCAGAGGAAGAAGAGAAGCTTCTAGAGGTCTTAAGGAGGAAAAAAAAAAAAGCAATAGGGTGGACCTTAGCTAGCATACCTGGCATTAGCCCTGATACATGCATGCATAGAATTTTGTTGAAAGATGGGGCAAAGCCAGTAAGGCAACCTCAAAGGCGACTGAACCCACTTATTCTAGATGTGGTTAAAAAGGAAGTTTCTAAACTTTTATCTACTGGTATTATATATCTTATTTCTGACAATCAGTGGGTTAGTCCTGTGCAGGTGGTTCCAAAGAAATCAGGGATCACAGTGGTTCGGAATGAGAATAATGAATTGGTGCCTACTCGTGTACAAAATAGTTGGAGGGTTTGCATTGACTATAGGAGGCTTAATTTAGTCACTAGAAAAGATCATTACCCCCTCCCTTTTATTGATCAGATGCTTGAGCGTTTAGCTGGTCAATCTTACTACTATTTTTTGGATGGATTTTTAGGGTATTTTCAAATATGCATAGCCCTGGAGGATCAAGAGAAGACGACATTCATATGCCTATTTGGAACATATGCCTATAGACGAATGCCCTTTGGTCTTTGCAATGCCCCTGGAACTTTCCAGCGGTGCATGGTTTCCATTTTTAGTGATTTCCTTGAACATTGTATAGAAATTTTTATGGATGATTTTACTGTACATGGGAACTCTTTTGATGATTGCTTATGTAGTATGGATAGAGTCCTAGCTAGATGCATAGAGAAGAACCTTGTACTTAATTTTGAAAAGTGTCATTTTATGGTTCGAAAAGGCATTATATTGGGTCATATTATATCTGAACAGGGCATAGAGGTAGATAAAGCTAAAATTGATGTTATAACTTCTCTACCATACCCGACATGTGTTCAGGAGGTCCGATCTTTTCTAGGTCATGCGATTTTCTATAGAAGATTCATTCAGAATTTTAGTAAAATTGCTTTGCCATTGTCTAAGCTATTACAAAAAGATGTTGATTTCTAGTTTGATGATGCATGTAAAACAGCTTTTGATGATCTTAAGAAATGCTTGACTTCCCCACCCATTATTCAACCCACTGATTGGACCCTCTCATTTGAGCTTTTATGTGACGCATCTAATTTTGCTGTAGGTGTAGTCTTGAGCCAGAGAGTGAATAAAAGGTTCCATGCGATTGCTTATGCATCCAAGACTCTGGATGGGGCCCAAGAAAATCATACAACCACAGAAAAAGAGTTTCTTACTATTGTTTTTGCTTTGGATAAATTTAGATCTTATTTGCTGGATACTAAAGTCATTGTTTTTACTGATCATGCAGCTTTGAAGTACTTACTGAAGAAGCCTGATGCAAAAACAAGATTGATTAGATGGATGCTTCTACTTCAAGAATTTGACATTGATATCCAGGATAAAAGTGGAGCTGAAAACTTAGTAGCAGACCACTTGAGTAGAATTGAAGCTTCAAAGGTAAATTCCTTACCTATTGATGATGATTTCCCTTATGAGCATTTGTGTGCTATGCATAGTTTTTATCCATGGTATGCAGACTTAGTAAACTATCTAGCTGCTTCTGAACTGCCTGTTGATTTGACTAAACATCAGTTGAATAAGTTTAGGAGTGAAGCTAGGTATTATATTTGGGATGATCCATATTTATGGAGATTATACAGTGACCAAGTGATTAAACGTTGTGTGCCTAATATAGAATTTGATTCTGTTTTGAATTTTTGTCATGCACTTGCATGTGGAGGTCACTTTAGTCCAAAACGCACAACTAGGAAGGTTCTAGATAGTGGATTGTATTTACCTACTCTGTTTCGTGATGCTTTTGATTTTTGTAAAAGATATGTCAGGTGTCAACAAACAGGTAGCATATCTAGGAGAAATGAAATGCCATAGCATCCCATTTTGTTTTATGAAGTCTTTGATGTGTGGGGCATTGATTTTATGGGACTTTTTCCTACTTCTTTTGGCCTTTCATACATCTTATTGGTTGTTGATTATGTTTCGAAGTGGGTGGAAGCCAAACCCACTAGGACTGATGATTTTTCTATGGTTGTAAAGTTTGTTTGCTCTCACATTTTCTGCAGGTTTGATATTCCTAGAGCCATTATCAGTGATCAGGGCACTCACTTTTGCAATCGGAGTATGCATAGCTTGCTTAACAAGTATGGTGTTGTGCATAAAGTAGCTACTCCATACCACCCTCAAACAAATGGCCAGGCAGAAATTTCTAACGAGGAGGTGAAGCAAATTTTGGAGAAAATAGTGTAGCCAAATAGGAATGATTAGAGCAAGAGACTAGATGATGCACTTTGGGCCTATAGGACTGCCTACAAGACTCCTATTGGCATGTCACCCTATTGGCTGGTATTTGGAAAAGCGTGTCACTTACCGGTGGAAGTGGAGCACAAAGCTTACTGGGCTGTGAAGAAATGCAATTTGGATTTGAATAGAGTAGGATCTCATAGAAAATTCTAACTCCAAGAACTTGAAGAGATCAAATTGGAAGCCTATGACAATGCAAGGATTTATAAAGAAAAGACAAAGGCATTCCATGACAAGATGATTGCAAGGAAAGAGTTTGTTGTCGACCAAAAAGTCCTACTCTATAAATCTCGTCTGAAGCTTATGCCAGGTAAACTTCGTTCTAAATGGGAAGGTCCTTATATAGTTTCTGATGTTTTCCCTTTTGGTGCAGTTGAGCTTCTGGATAAGCAAACAAGAGCTAAATTTAAAGCTAATGGACATCAGCTCAAATACTTTTATGAAGGAGTTCCAAGGGATGACAAGGAGGAGCTCCAACTTCATGACCCACCCTAAACCCCAGTTGTACTCTTTCCCTTTCCCCTTTTATATTGTGTTATCTTTATCTGTTTACTGGATTGTGTGCTGGCATTGAGGACAATGTAATGTTTAAGTGTAGGGGGATACAAATAAAATTTTTAGTTTTGTTTTGTTTTGGTTAGTTGATTTTTCTAGTTTCTAGGCTTTTAGTCAGTTTTTTGTTATTTTCCACTTTTTGAAAAAAAAAAACTATGCTTTTGTGTAAGTTGCTAGCACTGAAGGGATCCTGGCTTTGATATATCTTAATTTGATAGGGAATTGACCTTATGTTAAGAATGCAAGTTAAGTGGCAATTAGCTTTGCTTTAATGAAACTTTATGATGGTCAATTTACCTTGTGAGATTTTTGAACCCATCGCTTATTCATTTCTAGTGTGTATCCCCTATCTTACTTTTACTCTAGAACTTGGCTTGAATCTTATTCAAGGCCACATTTATTCATTTGCCATGCATAAAAAGGATTAAGGCATTCATTGTTGTTTTGTTTTAGCTAGAGCCAAAAAGCTATCCTTCATGTGTTTAATCCATTTATTTTTTTCCCATTTGGGCCTTATATTTTTCCTTTTTAGCCTTTTAGCCATGAAAATCAAATGAATGTTCTTCCTACCTTGATTAGGATGCTTTAATTATTAAGGGCATTATATATTGTCAAGGTTGGTGGAGTGCACTTTTCACATCATTTATAGGCCATTTGTTTGTTCTTCTTCAAAAGTATTCCAAAAAAAAAAAGAACAAAGCAAAAGAAAAGCAGTTGAAAAGAAAAAAAAATGAAAGAAAAAAAAAAGGGAAAAAGAAGAAAAAGGAAAGTAAAGTTGTTCTCTTAATGCATATCTTTCTGTTTGTGGTTAAAAGGGCCTTAAGATGCACTTTCACTCCATCCTTATTCTTATTTTAATGCTCTTAATGATTTTAAGCATCTAATTTGCTTTTGAATTTCCTTCATTCTTTTGTTTATCACTTGTTTCATACCTTAGCCTACATTACAACCATAATAAAGACCTTTTTATTCATTTATTGGCATTTGATTTTAGTGGTGGAGATATAGATGATTGCCAAGCTTATGGTAGTAAGTTGGGTAGGATGGAATTTGAAAGTAAGCACTGCATCCTAAACACTAAAGAGTAAAGTGATAAACACAAATCCAAGTGAGGGACTTTCATTGCATTTCATTTTTGATTAAGCGTATTGCCATGGTACTTGTTGCATTGATGCAAGTGACATGACTTGAAGAATTGAGCTATTGATTTGCTTTGAGCTTTCTTATGCTAAGTGACTTATACAACTCCATTTCTCTTGATTTCTTTTCCATTATCTCTTCCTTGGAGCTTTAGTTTTCTTTTGCCTAGGAGTGCAAAGGTTTAAGTGTGGGGGAATTTGATAAACATGATCTTTCATACACTTAATTCTCCTTAACTTAACCTTTTTAATAGATAAATGAGGCTTAATGGATTTACTTAATTGGAATTTGATTTTGCTAGCCATTCTTTACACTTTATGAATTAATTGGCAAAATAAATGATTTTAAATGCAAAAGTCATTTTAAATGAATTTTATGAATTTTCTATTTCATCTTTCCCATTCTCATGTGCAGATTTGACACAAGATTAAGAGGAGAAAAAGCATGCAAGCTAACGTGGCAGCCACAAGGCATGGCTTGGGTGTTGAGGATGAAGAATGTGGCTAAAACAGAGGAAAAGAATATCATGAGGAAGCACAAGCTGAGCTGAAAGTTAAAGAACCATGTGGAGGCCACAACTTGAGAAATAACATAGAAATGAAGAAGCAACAAGAGTAGAACGCTGGGCAGAACAGAGGAAGAAAACTCGTGGAAAATGAGCACATGGAGGCAAGTGCAGAAAGTATGAGTTAAATGCAGTTAAAACAAGAAGCCACAGGGAAGAAGCTGGGTTGAAGGAGCAAGGAAGCATGAAGATAGAACGAGTGAAGGAAGTAAAGGGTTGGATGAAGCAAAACAGAGTAGAAGGAAGCAAGCCTCAAGTAATAAAGCAAGAGCTGGGAAGTGAACACTTGGAAAACCAAAAGAACACGTCAGGAGTAGCCAGGGGTTCAAGCAAGAATTCAAAGTGGGATGGTGAATTGAGAGATGAAGTTAATGTGGAAAATACGACGTGAAGAAGCTAAGCATGCATGCAGCAGCAGAATAAAAATGAAGGAAAACAACTTCGAGTAATTGGGCACAAGCTGGATGTGGAAACAGGTAGCTCGAGTTCTGCTGAAGTTTTGAAGACTCCCACGAGATTCTCTCCACATCACAAGTTTACATATGCAGAGCTGGAAAATGAAACAGCTGGCATGCATGAATAACGTGAGAGATAAATGAAAGCTGGAATGAAACGTGAGAAGGACTACGGGCTGACGTGGGAAATGATCTAGGAGATGAGAAAAAATGCGTGACTTCAGCGTGAAAAATGAGGAGCTGAGGGGCATGTGATTAATTAATGAGAAGGAGAGAAAAACGCTGAAGGTGACTTGGGCAGAACGTGACTGGAGCATGTGAAAAAAAAATGTGGAAACTCATCGGGCTGGAGGAGAGAAGAAGGACGACAAAAACAGCGAAGGCTCCAACGCTGAAGAAGGAAGAAATTCTCGTTGAATTCTCCATGGCTGCAGCTACCTCGATCAATTCTCCTCCAATTAAAACCTTCATGGCAGCTTGAATTCCCTTTAGTGGCTAGCTGAAGATAGGATTCTCCTAGATGAAGATTTGAGCTCTACATCTTCTTATCAATTTGGATAAAATCTTCTTTGCTCAATCTTTTAATTTCAGCATTATTTCCTTTATTAATTTAACTAGGTTTAGCTTATTGGTTTAGGAATTTAATTGCTGGATTGAATTAATTTTTGGATTGAGCTTAATTTGATTTTTGGAATTTTAATTGTGATCATTATATGTTTGTAAAAATTCCAGAATTAATGTTGTACAATTTACCTCTAAATTCCTCTTGATTTTAGGCTAATTGATGCAATGGTTATTGGATTAATTGGCTAGAATTTTTGTGCAATTAATTGCTTGAGGGATTAATTAATCTAATTGGTGAATTAGCATCTTGAATGGATTGTGCAGTAGATTTTTTTTAATCAATCAAAATTGGTTGTAGTGTGTTCTTGTTCTTAATTCAATTAATTAGTTGTTCAAGGTTTCTTGTGGTTGCAAAATTCCTTGAATAATTGATGAATTGAATCTTGGATGGTTATTCAAGAGCCTTATAAGGAATGCACTAAAGAGCAAGAACTTAAATCCAAATTTGGTAAACTAAAAAGAGCAAGGATAATTGAACTCTAGGGAATCCAATTGAAAGCTAGCTACCACATTTGCTTGACTATTCAATTCAATTTAATCTTAAGTTTTTACTTCTTGTCAATCAAATTTTAGTTCAATTAAATCTTAACATTTTAAAACCTCCCTAAACTAGTTCCAATTAGTAATACTTAGAATCTCTCACCAAACAAATTGAGGTATAAACTCCTTGGGAAATGACCTAGGTTGCACCATTATCTATAGAATTTATTTTGCTTCCTAGTTTCTATTTGAGATTGCTGCCTCTAGCAAGACATTGTGACTACCTAAATTATATAGGGATCGGTAATCTGATGCAACCTATCATATAACCCTATTACATCCCTTTTGTCACATGATATCCAGATCAAGTATGAGTCATGGAAACTTCATCCTCATCTTACTTGATCATCGCTTTCTCGATCTACATATAGACTGATAGTACAAATAGAAACACTTCCATTCGAGCATGGCCATACATTTCTCAATCTCACTTATCGAGGGGCCTAAAGATATCTCTCTATTAATTAGAGGGACAAATATTATCTTGACCACTCATCTTCTTCTACATGAATTCCACTATGCTTGATCATAGCCTTTATGATCATCCAGTTAAAGGTAACTTTTGGACTACGCAAAAGAATAATAGTTTTTCATGTTGGAAATTATGGTGATCTCAAGTCTAAGGGCTCGGTGACACGGTTATATATGAGATACGCTTATAACTTAATCCATGTAGCTATTTTATAATGGATCGATCCAGCATCTTGTTCCCTAATAAGTGCTTATGATTTTGATTCGTATCTACATACGTGATTAACATATAATTATCAATCAAAATTATACTAGTCTTAGTTCATCATCATTCCCACAATGATGATCGACTAGAGATATTTAGGATAATCAATATGATTTATCCAAGGATATTATTATATAGAACATGCGAAAAATATAATAATGTAATAGAAGAAAACTCTTATTTCTTAATAAAGTACAATGTTTGCAATTCAATGATTGGCCTAGGGCACAATCTCTAATAGGGTCTACAGGTCGTTCTGTTTGAGCATCGCAATGATCTTTCCACAAGTTTACTTACGGAAACTTTGTAACAACTTCTCCTTCCTCTAAATGATAAGGTTCAGTGGACTTCTCGCAACATCACTGGCAATGGACCGCCCATGTTGCCATGATTTGAACATTTCACCAGAGCATTCAATTGATAGGAACGATGAGCGGCGTGTACAAAAGGCAGGGACATAATCAACGCAAGCTGATGACTCGCACTTACTAGGAATTCCTCGTTGAAGACCAACAATTGCAATGATCAATCCCCATCATGATGAAATTTCAAAAATTACCCAGGCCTATTGGCCAAGGCTATAGACTCATTGAATACATCAGTGTAATGCACGTGCAGCCCAGAACATCTAAGGGCATCATAGACCTGTTATTACCTTAAACTTCCTTGCCTTGAGTGGCCATAGTCCCTCTAAGAAACTGGCCATAGAGGGTCGCCTCCGCATAGCTAGTTAGCAGGCTGAGGTCTTGTTTGTTAACAAAATTAACTAGACAAATTGCTTCACCAACTAAGAATGGCCATGCACCATCACCCATAGAATCAAGAAAGAGCTCTCAGTCTGTCAATCCTTACTATGTCTGGACCTGGTAAGTTTCCCTGTGTTGAGTCAAATTAAACTGTAGGCTCCACTCCTGGTGGTGCCCTTTGGTCAATTCTTTTAAGTTTCAGCCTTGCAACCATATGCCCCCCAGACCCCAAAAACTTTGATTTCTCATAAGGTACCAATGGAGTCCTAAGAGCAACATCCGCTGATCCCTGGTCGGCATCGTTTATGGTTGAGACTAGGCCGGTATCTGATAATCTTTGAGCCCTCAACTTTCATTCTTGATTAATGAAAACATCATTGGCAAATGCTTTTGCAATTGTTCATCTTTTATAAATCTAAGAATTTCACCTCTGACTATGAAATACGAATACCCTTGACTATCCCTATTATTCATTACTCCGATCTCGAAGGCCAACGCAATAGGATCAGAATCTTATGGTGTTATCTCATGCTAATATATCTAGAGTGTAGGCTTGCTTTGAGCATTCTAATTTCTTCAAAGTAATAGTGTTGGAGGCACAACCCTGTCAGTTAAGACTAGGAGCACATCGTCGGTAAAAGGGACGAGCCAGCTGGTGCACACGCGAGGCGGACTGACCGACCCAACCTAAGGTCTAACTATGAGTCTTTTAACTACAACAACTCAAATATACGCTATTGGAGCTAGAATTACCATGACTACTGGCACCAGACTTGCCCTCCAATGGATCCTCATTAAGGGATTTAGATCGTGCTCATTCTAATTGCCAAACTCGATGAGCCCAGTATTGTTATTTATTGTCACTACCTTCTCGTGTTAGGATTGGGTAATTTACGCACCTGCTGCCTTCCTTGGATGTGGTAGCCATTTCTCAGACTCCCTCTTTGGAATTAAACCCTAATTCTTCGTCACCCGCCACCACCATGGTAGGCCATTATCCTACCATCAAAAGTTAATAGGGCAAAAATTTGAATGATGTGTCGCCAGCCCCGTGGCCGTGCGATCCGTCCAGTTATCATGGGTCCTCCAAGTGATGGGCTGAGCCCACATCGGCCTTTTATCTAATAAATGCATCCCTTTCGACAGTCAGGGTTTGTTGTACATATTAGCTTTAGAATTACTATAGTTATTCGAGTAGTAGGTACCATCAAACAAACTATAACTGATTTAATGAGCCATTCACAGTTTCATCGTCTGAATTAGTTCATACTTACACATGTATGGCTTTATCTTTGGGAGAAGCATATGATTACTGGCAGGATCAACTAGGTAGCGCCCCCTCTTAACGCCGTCGGGCTGGCCTCCTGGCAGGACGTGGGGGTCTCATAGGAAAGAGAACAATTTGATTCTCTTTAAGGACGTTGGCAAGGGCAGCCGCCTCAAGTCCATAACGTGCACCAAGTTTGAGAGCACATTGTATCCTCACAGGTCTCACGACCAGTTCACGGCTCGAGCAGACTGCGAGTGCTGCTTTGCCATCCTCCGAGGCCCCTCGCGGGAGACAGATGAAGAAGGACGTGTCTGTCGATTCAATTCCATTCGCAACAAATAGGCAACAAGGGAACTGTCCTCTAGTGTGCACCGAGTCTTACACCCCCAAGTGAGGACTGCTCATCCCATAGGGATCCCTTGTCGACCGTTCGGTGCACGAGCACAAAATCGGCCAACAAGGATGATCCAATCACCATTCACACGCCTGTACGTTCACTCGAGCTAATGCCTCCCTACCAACCACACCCCATGCGCACTAGGGCTTACAAGCAAATGAAAGAATCAGGCGACATCGACCTAACACCGCTAAGCATGCACATATACTCAAGTCAGGTGCATATTGCACATATACTTGCATCGGGTCCAAATTATGCCACATACTGCTCATATACTCGTGTCGGGTCTAGATTGTGCCATATATTGCACATATACTCACTAAGAAGACTGGGTGCAGGTTAGAACCTAATGAGGCCAACAAAGAGGGGGTAAACGAGAAAGTCAAGTTTTAAGGCTCAAGGGGAGGAGATAAGAAAGTTAAAGGCTTAACTGGTGGAGGGACAAGCAAGTGATAAGGAAGTCTGCACATGATTATATCCCTACACACCACACTTCCACGCTAGCCACATGCATACTTAACAGGCAACAGGATCAGATCTGCACACCGCCCTTCCACACATGCCTGACCTTAATGAACGAGTGATGGGGAGATCCCCACAAGTAGCCTGAGATGACCAGGTGCGGGTTAGAAGCCCAATGAGGTCAACAAAGAGGGGATAAACGAGAAAGTCAAGTCTAGCGCTCAAGGAGAGAAGATGAGAAAGTCAAGGGCTCAACGGGTGGAGGGACAAGCAAGTGATAAGGAAGTTCGCACACAATTATATCTCGGCACACCACACTTCCACACCAGCCACACGCATGCTTAATAGGCAACGGGATCAGATCTACACACCGCCCTTCCACACATGCACAACCTTAATGAACGAGTGATAAGGAGATCCCCGCAAGTGGCCTAAGATGACCAGGTGTGGGTTAGAACCCAATGAGGTCAACAAAGAGGGGGTAAACAAGAAAGTCAAGGGCTCAAGGGGTGGAGAAGAAGTTTACACACAATTATATCCCCGCACACCACACTTCCAAGCCAGCCACATGCATGCTTAACAAGCAACAGCATCAGATCCGCACACCGCCCTTCCATACAGGCCCAACCTTAATGAACGAGTGATGGAGGGATCCCCGCAAGTGGCCTGAGAAGACCAAGCACCCTTTTAAAGCCCTGCACAGATCAGTCACCCTTAAAGCCCTACACAGACGAAACACCTTTTAAGCCCTGCATAAACTAGGTACCAATAAAAGTCCTATACAAACCAGGCACATTAAAGCCCTGCCTAGACCAGGCACACTTAAAGTCGTGCACAGACCAGACATCCTTTTAAAGTCCTGCATAAACCAAGCACCCTTAAAGCCCTGTACAGACCAGGCACCAATAAAAGCCCTGCACAGACCAGGCATATTAAAGCCCTACACAAACCAGGCACCCTTTTAAAGCCTTGCACAGATCAGGCACCTTTCAAGTCTTGTATAGATCAGACATCTTTTAAAGTCATGCACAGACCAAGCACCCTTTTAAAGCCCTCCACAAACCAGGCACCTTTTAAAGCCTTGTACAGACCAGGCACTCTCAAAGCTTTGCACAGACTAGGCAGCTTTCAAAGCCTTGCATAGACCAAGCACCTTTCAAAGCCCTGCACAGACCAGGCACCCTTTTAAAGTCTTGCACAAAATAAGCACCCAAAGTCCTACACCAAAAAAAAATATCAATAGAAGTCTTACACCAAAACAAGCACCTCTTTAAGCCTTGCTCTAGCAAGCATTTATTACCTTTTTATCTTTGATCATGTTTTGGCATTCCTAGGTAGGTTAGCTCACTTTGATCTATTAGCTCCCCAAACAAAATACATATTTCTATCTTTACTTATTATTAAGTTAAGAATATCCAAAATTGTATTTTCGATCTCCTCACTTAAAGAATAAGTAACCTGTAAACACAATATTTTGTTTAGGTCGTTGTTTCCTTTTGTTTATTGTTCAGCTATATCAAGGGGTAATCAAATTATCCCGAACAAAATACATGTTCTTTATTTTTACTTGTTCCTTATGCAAAAACATTAAAAATTTACATTTTCAATTTCTTTGCCCAAGAAACAAGTAAAGAGGGGCAATTGTGAACACTATATTTTGTTCGGATATACTTCAAAATAATAATAAAATTAGACTAAAAAAAATATAAAAAGAAGTAAAAAAAATCAAAAAATCAAGAGAATCAAAAATAAAAAAAAATTATGAAAGAATCAAAAGTTATATTTTTTAAAAACATGAGAAAATCAAAAATAAAAAATTATGAAAAAAATCAAAGGTCACATTTTCCAAAGAAAAAATATCAAAGAATCAAAACCTAAAAGTTTTTTAAAAAAAAAAAGAAGAAGAAAAAAAGAAAGGGAATTAAACAAAAAAAAACTAAACAAAAAGAAAACCATTAAAAAAAGGATGAAAAAATGAAAAAAGAAAGAAAATAAAATAAAATAAATTAAACACAAAAAAAACTTTCAGCCCATATCTTAATTTATCCTACCCGAAAACTACCCAAGTTCTGAAGCCTACAAAAAAAGTAAAAAAGGGATAAGTAAAATATATATATATATATATATATATATTTTATAAAAAGGGAAGCCCAAAACAAACAAACAAAAAAGAGAGTAAGATTCTAGGACTTAATCTAGGAGAGCTTAAACTATCAAAAAAAAAAAAAACAACAACAAACAAAAAGGAAGGAGCCTAATATGAAAGGTGAAACCCAAAACTATATGTTCTTTCTCTAAGCCCAATTCAAAGCCCAACCATTAGAGCCCAAACCAAAAAAAACTATCTAAACCCAAACAAAAATCATTAGAGAAAAATGGAGCCCCAGCACAGAATCTGCTTTTATCGAACCCTACCCCTGGTCTCTCTCTGGTAGCCTCACACTCACACATGACTCCACAGTAGGGGGACCCACTAGCCATACGACACTAAGCACACATGCAGGGACGCATAGATGTGCAAAAAGGACATAGAGGCACAAACAAAAAAGGGACAGGCAGAGATGTATTAAGGGCACACGAGCAAGAACGAGGGGGAGAAGGCTCTGATATACAGGAGAGAGAGGGACGAGGAGATTGGATTTTAGGGCTTGGAGGGGCTTCGAATTGGAGAAAAGAGGGAGGAGAAATCAAAGAAGGGAACGAGGAGACCAGCGGGGACAGAGAAGAGGGAGACCAAGGCGAAGACTGTAATGTCCGAGTTTCGTTAAACGACTAAAGCGGGCACGTTTTCAAAGCAAGTCCCCTAAAATGAATTCGTTAAGGTTTTGAAAATTTTGAATAACATTCTAGCCTCCTAAAAATGAGAATTCTAGCCTCAGATGGAAGGAAAAACGAAGCTAGAATGGAGAAATAAATTTTGATTGAAACCTTACAAAACGTAATGGCATTTTTGTAATTTTGGGCAATTTTTGGAATTCACATAGGAGGGCTTTTTAAATCAAAGTTTTGAGTTCTCTGGGGTTCTCAAAGGCTCTGAAAACCATGGGAAGCCCCAAGTCCTTCCAATGGATGTTTTCCAACGTCAGTGTACCTAAACTTTGATGGGTCCATTTAGAAAGGTTTTAGCTCCGATTTGAGTGATTCCAAAGGCATTTTTCTTAATTGAGAACCTAAATTTTATAATGGAAAAGACAGTTCTCAAAAAGGAGCTAAAATAAAGGAGAAACGAAAATGCAAAGTATGAAAGGGTAAAATTAAAATTTTTGAAAAAGTCACTTTGCCCTAACTATATATAGGTGGCACCTCACGCTCTCCCTCATTTCACTTCAGATTTTCCAGCCCCAAACTAGAACCAAAACCCTAGGAGAGTGGCGCACCAAGGGAAGAGAAGAAGGAGGAGAAATTCAAACTTTTAGGTATGGAGATTTGATTGTTTTTCATGCTTTCTCTTTACCAATCTCTTCTCCTCTTTTCCCTCTTCTTCTCCATGATTTTTCTGAAGTTTTGAGGGCTGTTTTGAAGGAAGAACATAGGGGAATTTTCAAATTTGAAGAGGAGAGCTTGGAGAAAGCAAGATTTAAGCCAAACTAACCAAAAAACAAGATAAAAATGCATTCTATGGTAGCTATGTTGATGTTCTTTTCTTCTCCATTTCAAGCTACACTAAGAACCCTAGGAAGATATGATTTTCAAGCCCAACCAAGCATGAATCTTAGGTATTTGATGGAGAGGAATAAGAATATGGAAAGAAAACTATGAAATATGCATTAGGATTCAAGATGCAAAACCTAGGGTTTCTAGTGCATCTTTCACATTATGAATTTATGTGATACTTCCTAGGTCTAATTTAGAGTATAAATAAGTTCTTAAGGTACCTAAGATGCTCCCCACAATCTTCTTCCTTCAAGAAAATCAAGACAACTCTAAGAAGCCCTAAACCTAGGCATGTCTCGGCCAAAGAGGGTTTGAGTACTAGGGGAAAGTTTAGACTCAATAGATTCATCAATTGATTCAAAAATAAAATTTTCACTATAATCATAGCTAGGAGTAGACATCCCAAGTGCATCAGTACACAAGGGTTCATGAACATCAATAAATGTGTCAGTTTTGCTCAATGAGCTACCACAATCAACCAAATCAGGAGATTCAACAATTATTTCCTCATCATCATCATGTAATTCAGAATCAACAATATTATATGCATCAGGAATCATAGTGCTATCAGGCAAATTAGATTCAGTTTCAACAAATTGAAAAACATTAGAAGATGGAAGGATATTACCTAATGAATAAGATTCTTCTTCTTCTATACATTCCCTTCTAATTTGCTCTTCAATTGATTCATTAGCACTTGAAGTCGGTTGATTCAATTGAATTCCTGAATCCTTCATCATGTTGTCAAGCCTTTGTTGCATTTCAAGATACCACCATTCATGTTCTTGTTTGAATTGAAGATGTTCGGCATCCCTTTGTTGGATTCGAAGATCTAAGGCTTCCATTAGCTGCATCATCCTTTCCTTCGAACTCGGTTCCCTCTGAGGTTCTTGTTGCATGTACCCCTCATGGTAGTTGTAAGGATGATATTGTGGCTCTTGCCTATGGAAGGTATGATATGGCTCATGATGATGGTGGTAATTTGGGTGAATCTCATATGGGTTATGGTATGTTTGATAGTTGGGGTGAACTTCATAGGAATGGTAGTGTGGTTGGTAGCATGGTTGTTGGATTTGTTGGTATTGTTGGGCTTGCTGTTCTTGTCTTTATTGTTCAAGCAAGCCTTGAAGCATTGTATTGAGATCATCCAACTTTCTGGAAATCCTATCATTTGCATAAGGATCATAAACACCTTGATTAGAATAATAAGGATCCATTCAAAGCAAAGAAAAAATGAGACGCACAATTAATTTCAGCACAAATAAAATCCTAACAAATTATAACTAAAATAAACTCAATAATCAAGAAAATAAAATCAAATGAAGCTAAGACTTACTTAACTATGAAAAACACTCCTAAACAGAGGTTAGTCACACAAAATAAACTCACAAAAATTAAAGAAATTAAATCTAGAAAAATTGAAAAATTCCTAAAAAATTCGAAAAATACTAAAAAATTCGAAAAAGTGCCTCAAACATTGGAATTCGGCCAAAAAATGGTGTACCTAATAGCTTAGCTATTACTTTTGCTCAAAACACCCAAAAACCTTGAAAAACAAAGTATAAGAATTTTCTGGGCACTTCGAACAAAAATTCCAGCAAGCAGGCAAATTAATATGCAACACCGAAATTACCCGATTCCAAGTTCAAAACAGAACAAAAATTAAACTAAAACAGAGCCAAAATAGAGCTAAAACATAACAAAAACACCTAGAAAACTTTCTCAAACAATTGAAACTCCAAATCCCCGGCAACAGCGCCAAATTTAGACGGGCTTGTCGTACAACCCTCAAAATAAAACTAGGTTGATATTAAATGCAATATAGGGCACAACCTAGGTCATCTCCCTTGGAATTGGAATTCAATGTTCAATTAAGTTTCCAAGTATTAAAGAATCCTAAAAGCTATCTAATTTGGGGGGTTTTTGATTTAATTAAACTAACCTAAAACTAAATTGAATTAAAATTCCTAAATTCTACCTAATTAGATGAATTATGGTGAATGATGGGCTTGTGACTAGCTTAGGAATTGTCTCTTGGTTTCCACTATCCTCATCCTAATCTAATTGTGATCAATTCTGGCCTAAGAGTTCCTAAATGTGTTCATTAACAAATGATCTTGAATAACCATCCAAGATTCAAGAAAGTAGCAATTTAATGTTAATTGAGACCTCAACTCTCATTAGATTACTAATTCTTGTGATTAAGATCTTTGAACACTTGAATTGATTGATTACTTGATTAATTAGCCTCTGAATTACCATCCAAAATGTTTAATTAACCAATTAAACACTAAGGATTCCTCAAATCAAACAATTAAACACTCAATTTCTCACATGCATTTCATCAAACACCTTGACTGCATACATGGATAATTGTAGGAAATTGGAAAATTCAGTACTAATTCAAACAAATAATCAGTCAATCAATATCCTAAATCAGTGTCTAACCAGCCACTAATTAATATTACACCAATTCTCAATCAAATATAACTCAACCGAGATTATAAAAGAAAAAGAAAAAGTGTAGGATAATAGAAATCCTTAGCCAAATTCTGCATTCTTCCAAGGATTCAAGCTTCAGCCCAAGAACTTTCTCCTAGCTAGCCTCAAGGATGGATGAATTAGAGCTTCATTCGGATGGAAAATGGAGATGGAATGGAGCTGGTTCTGGACGAAATGGACGAAGGCGAAGGGGTGGAGGTGAATGGAGGCGTCGAGAGAATGGGCGAATGGGATGGAGAGTGTGGGTCCCAATGTCAATATTATATTCCATATGCGTGATGTAGCTTCTGCATGTCTCTTCACGTAGCTTTCTTCTTCATGTATAACTCTTCTCTTCACAAACCAGAACTCGAACATCTCAACGTGGTTTCTCTCGTGCAGCTCATTCCAAACTTCAACTCGTTGCTTCCTTCTTTCGTGCAGCTCCATTTTCTGTTCGTGTGCTTCGTGCTTTGTGGTTTCATTTCTGCTTCTCTACTTCTCTTTGTACTTCACGTTAACTTCTGCATGTTTATTCTTCCACTCTGTTCCAGCAGCTTTCCCACGAGTTTCCTTGTTGCTTCATTTGGTTCTGCCCATGCGTTCTGCTGCATGTGAGCTGCCTTCTTTCCACGTGATTTTCTTCTCCCTTTGCGCCCAGATTTCCTTATTTCAGCTGCTCGAGTTCAGCCTCTGCATGTGTGTGTATAGTGCTTTGTTCTGCTCATGTTGCTTCGTGTTTTCCTCTGTTTCTGCAGCTTCCCTCGTGTTCAGCTTTTTCACGTTGCTTCATTCCTCTATTTTAAGCAACGTTCAACTTCTGTTTGTGTGTTCTGTATCAGCTCAAAACCCATGGAGATCTTCTTGCTTATGGGCTGCTCTTTAATGAATCACATGCTTTCTTTCCTTGCCATGAGTTCCCACGCTGCTTCCTCTTCATTTTGCTCTTAGGTTTCTCTTTAGCTCAAGCTCATGCCTCCAAATTCATATTAAAATTCTGCACAAAAGAATGGGAAAAATCAAATAGGCATATTCACAAAAAATTGTTTAAGATAAAATGAGCATTAAAAACCAAAATTTTCCAAATTAACTCCTTGGAAGAAGAAATGACTACTAAAATAAAATTTCAACTAATTAAACCGCTAAAGTCATATTTGGACACTAAAATGCCTAAGTTAGGGGATTAAAATATATAAAATGTCATGCTTATCACAGTTCTCATTATGCTGTCTTGCGCTTTGAGATCATGCAAATCACCCTTGGATGTTTGCATAGAAGGAGGATAGCAGTGTGCTAAAAAACAGAAGACTAAGGGAAGGCACTTGTTATTCTCAATTGTAAATATTATATTACATATGATTTGATGCACACAACACACACAGTAAAAAAATATACTGCAGGATTATTTTTTCTTTTAGAATGGCCGTGTGAGATTTCTTGTCCCCTCAGGTATATAGGAATAAGCCTAAGGGCCATGTGTGACAATAAAGTCTCCTTAGTGCTTATGGGCTTCTTCTTCTTCTTCTTTTTTCAACTCACTTGCAAGTTTTGGGTTCCAATGGCCTTATCTAATTAATCTTGTTTAAAAAAAAAAGTTTCAAGAAAAAGGAAAGTAATGTTAAATAATAATAATAATAATAATAATGAAATATGATTTAAAACAAAAATAAAAAAGGGAGAGAATGATTTTAGAAAATCAAATAAGGTTCCTTAAAATATATATAGTTTTTTTTTTAAAAATAAAGTATGATCTTAAAATTAAAAAAAAAAACAGAAACAAAAATCTTGTTGACAAAAAATTGCAAATCTTAAAATCCCTTTTCCTTTTTTTTTAAAGTTCTTTTCAAAAAAATAAAAAAATAGTATTTTAAAGAAATTCGAAATTGATTGTCGTTGTAGAGTATTTCTTTGAACAAAAGTAAAAATAAAAACAAAGACAACAAAACAAAACAAAAGTAAAAATAAAAACAAACAAAAATAAAGGAAAAAAACAAAATCAAACCAAATAAAATAAATAAATAAATATAAAATAAAAACAAACAAAACCCAAAAAAAATAAAACACAAAACACACAATAAAAACTAACATAAATAAATAAATAAATAAATAAATAGTAACAAGAAAAAAAACAAAAATAAAACAAATAATAGTGATAATAAAAAAAACAAACAACAAAAACAAAAACAAATAAACAAACAAAACAAACAAACAAAAAGAGAAAAGAAGAGGCGAAAGTAAAATTAATTCTGTCTTTTGCAAATAAAAACACATCAACCAATCTTAAATTTGTTTTGTTTGCAAAAATTTAAATGATTTTTATTCTCTTCCTCTTTACTAAAAAAATCAAAAATCAAAACAAAAAAGAAAAATAAAAAAAAAACAAAAACAACAAAAACAAAACAAACACAAAAACCTAAAAAATCTAAAAAACAAACAAATATAATCTCTGTTCGAATTACGTGGACCTTGATCCCTCTCGAATGGTACGCAAGCCCTAGGCTCTCATCTTAGGTCAAATCCGCTTTTGTAAATAAAATATCTTCTTAATTTCCTTCTGATTTTTAATTGTGTTTTCTCTCTATCTTATTTTTAATTTTACTTCCTTAATTTCCTTGTGCTTTATTTTACTTCTATAATTTTTCCTTTTTTATTTTATTTTCTTAATATCTTTCTTCCTTGTTTTTAATCTCATTATTCTTACTTACTTTACTGTTAATTTTGTTTCCTTTTTAGTTCCTTGAATTTTACTTTGCATGTGATTTATTATGGAGAATTGAAATAGAATCAAGGTTATATTAATTTTGCATAACTGACTTAGGGTAACCGTTCTTAGTAACGGATGTAGTGGGGTGCCTAACACCTTCCCCACTCACAATCGACTCCCAAATCCATTTTCTGGGTCGTAGACCATTTTTTCTATTTTTCAAACAAAAAGGCTTTTCTAAAGTTTTGCCTTTTGAAAAGATTAAAATTTTAGTGATGACTCCTACTTCTTTTAATCTCTATGATTTCAGTTTTTGTTTTCTTTGAAAATCAAATTTTCCTTTTGAAATTCCTTCTTCTTTTTAAGGCGCCACGCAGTCGCATTTTTCGGTGTGATAGTTGGGCGCACTATCTAAGTAGCAGGTTAATGTTTTATAACGTTGGTTGGCTATTTACTTTTGTCAGGTCTCAGACCATCATTTATCATTCAACCTACTACGTCATGAAGATTGGGTCACCTCTTTGATTTTGCATCAACTGCAAAGCTCTCGAACCTCTTATTCTAATGGCACCATATGAACATGATTCTAGCATTGTTTGCCTAGTGTTCCAAACATGCAATTTTGAGGGTTCAAAACAACAAAAAATGTTCTTACATTTACAAAGCGAAATTGGCGCCACATTAAAGCTCTTGACCTCTCTTTCTAGTGGCACCACGCAAAAATGATTTTGGCACTATTTGCCTAGTGTTACAATTGCACAATTTTGAGTGTCAAAAATGGCATGAAATGGTCCTACATGGATCAGAGCAAAATGGGAGCCATTGTGAAGCTCTTAACATCCTCTTTCTTATGGCACTATAGGAACAAGATTTTAGCACTATTTGCCTAGTATTCCAAACATGATTTTAAAGGTCCAAAACAACCTAAAATGGTTTAGTATGGATTAGAGTGAAAGAAGCACCACGATGAAGCTCTTAACGTCCTCTATCCATTGGCACCACATGAACAAGATTTTGGCATTATTTGCCTAATATTCCAAAAATGGAATTTCGAAGGTCAAAAATAGCAAGAAATGGTCCAGCATGAAACAAACTAAAATGGGTGCCCCTATAAAGCTCTCAAGCTCCTCATTCTAATGGCACTGCACAAACATGATTTTAGCATTGTTTCCTTAGTGTTCGAACATGCAATTTTGGGGATCCAAAATGGCTTAAAAAGGTCAAGCATAGAACATAGTGAAATAGGCATCATTGCAAAGTTCTCAGCCTCTACTTTCTAATGTAACATGAACAAAATTCTAGCATCGTTTGCCTAGTGTTCCAAACATGTGATTTTGTGGGTCCATATGGCATGAAGTGGTCTAGCTTGGATTGAAGCAAAACAAGCATCATTGCAAAGATCTTGGCCTCCAATTTCCAATGCATGAAACATGATTCTAGCATTGTTTGCCTAGTGTTCCAAACATGCAATTTCAAGAGTCTAAAATGGCCTAAAAGGGTCTAACACGAAGCAGAGCAAAAAGGGTGCATTGTAAAGCTCCCAACCTCCTCTTTCCTAGGGCATTGCACAAACATGATTTTGGTACTATTTGCTTAGTGGTCCAAACATAAAATGGCCCAAAATGATCTGGCTTGGGTTGGAGGGAAACAGGCACTAGTGTGAAGCTTTTAACCTCCTCTTTCTAATGACAATACCCAAACATGATTTTGGTTTTGTTTGCCTAGTATTCCAAACATACAATTTTGAACTTCCAAAATGACCCAACATGGTCCAACGTGGATTGGAGCAAAAGAAGTGCCATTGCGAGGCTTTAACCTTGTCTTTGCAATTGCACCACATGAACATAATTCTAGAACTATTTGCCTAGTGTTCTAAATGTGCAATTTTAAGGGTCTAAAATGGCTTGAAATGGTCTAGCATGGATTAGAGTGAAAGGAGCACCATTAAGAAGCTATCAACCGCCTCTTTTCAATGGCACCACATAAACATGATTCTAGCAGTGTTCCAAACATGCAATTTTGAGGACCTAAAACAGCTCAAAATGGTCCAACATGGATTGGAGTGAGAGGACCACCATTAGGAAGCTCTTAACCTCTTCTTTGCAATGGCACAACATGAACATGATTGTGGCACTATTTGCCTAATGTTCCAAATGTGCAATTTTGAGGGTATCAAATGGCCCAAAATGGTCCAACAAGGAATGGAGTGAAATGGGCACAGCTACAAAGCTATCAACCACCTTTTTCCAATGGCATCACATGAACATGATTCTAACATTGTTTGCCTAGTTTTCCAAACGTGCAATTTCGAGGGTCCAAAATGGCCCAAAATGGTCTAGCACAGAATGATGCAAAATAGTCACTCCTATGAAGTTCTCAACCTTCTCTTTCCAATGGCACTGAATGAACATAATTCCAGCACTATTTCCTTGGTGTTCCAAGCACAGAATTTTAAAGGTCCAAAATGGCCAAAAATGGCATGGCATGGCATGGACAACTCCTTAGATAACATATATCTAGTAATGCGACTTTATTCCATACAACTCTTATAAGTGAAGCAAAATTGCTGAGGTAGTTGGTATGTTCACTTGTTGCCTTTGCAACTCATTTGACATTGAGATGAGTAATAGGCACTTAGATCGAGGGTTCTCCTCATTTCACTTAGCATGGTTAGCTACCTCTTACTTAATTGAGTCAGGTGGTTTAGGTGTGTCAAGAATATAGACTAGCTTTTGAATGATGAGAACAATTCTCATATTCCTAAGCCACTCAAAGAAATTAGGTCTGATTAACTTTTCTTTAAAAACTTTAGACAATGTATTAAGATTGTTCATTTTGATTTGAATCAACAATAGTAGACAATTAGCAACTTTTTCATTATCTACCAGTAGATTTTAGGCTTTTAAATTTGATGGTATCTCCCATTATTTATTATTAATACATACGCTCTATAATATGTATTTAGGGGAATTATTATTGTAATATTCCTTAGTGGGGATTAGAGTCCCATACATGTTCTTTATAACCTCACATAATAGGTTCTTGACTATAAGAACTTTTAGGGCTACATAACTAAAGGAGTTCAAAGAATAATCTTTGATTATTTTATTATTCAAGTCTAAAAAGAGGTACAATATATAGAGAGGGGTAGACAAATTTTACACCATTTAGGAAAAAAAATATAAATAAAGCATAATAAAAAACCTAATTAAGGGTTGATTATAATCACATAAAAAAAATAAAATGTTAACCTAACTAGTAAAATAAGGAAACAAATAAATACGCTAAAGCCTAACATTAATAAATGTGATTCAACACTTCCCCTTAAGCTGGGAACAGATTGGAGGTAACATTACCAATTTTCTTCTTTCTTGCCATTTTAAGGTTATATGAAAAGTTTCTTTCTTATCATTTTTTTTAATTTTGGTTTCTAACTCTATCTTCTTCTTCATTACTCCTTGCTATAAAGTCTTAATGATTTTTTTTCCTTATCCTACTTTGTAGTGAGGGTCTTGGTTTTGGGTATCCTCAACTTGGCTCTTTTGTGAGGTAGAGATCTTGGTTTTCACTAACCAATCATGTATGGTTGTCTATACTAACCACCAATATATGATTTTTTTTTTTTGTAATACTAACCACCAACATATAATTTTCTCACATTAACTACCAACATATTTTGTCATTCAAGTCTTATAGGTTCTGACACCATGAAGAAATTTAGAGACTAATACTCTAATTCTCTTATTATTTAATTATGAATAAAGGTGCAATATATAGAAAGGGTAGGTAACTCCACACCCTCCAAGAAAAGAAAAAAAAATAAAGAAATAAAACATAATAAAAGACCTAATTAAGGTTTGATTACAATCACATAAAAAAAAACTAAAATGTTGACCCAACTAGCAAAATAAAGAAACAAATAAAGATATTAGGGCCTAAGAATAATCAATATTAAATGTGATTTTCAAAAATAACTTCTACTTAATTTCCATTCCAAATGCCCTTTCCAATCATAGATTCAGTTTCCAAGGCATAATCCTCTTACATAATAGTTTCTTAGTTCTTATTTCTTAGTGAATTTACACCCACCATTCAAGCAAGTATAGGTGATTGAATCTAGGACTTCTATATCAATACATAATCAAAATATGCATCACATAATGGTGTATCAATTATGGACATTTTAGGATTTGTATATCATTCACACACACATGCAAAACTTTTAATGTAATCCTTCAATAGCTTAATTGCTTATCCATGGCTTTACCCTATAACAAATGATAAATATCTCCTATAGCTACTTACATACATTTCTATAATAGAAACTTCATATAATTAAGGAGACATACATATGGAGGAAGATATAAGATATATAAAAGAAATATAGAGAGTCAAAGTATACAAGCCCCATTTAATAGTACAATTCCAAATCTTGAAAGATAATATAAATGATATAACTTTCCAATAACTAAATCAATGTAAACCATTCACATTCACATAGCACATACACTTTAATGTCCATAACTGATCACCATTTTCTAATATAATCAAATTAAATCACAAAATGAAAAGACATTTAGTTTATATGAAATTGCATATGATAAAAATAAATCATCCCATCATATATTCGAAGTCAAGTAGTTTAATATCATAATATATAAACTTGTGATCACTACAAATTGATATAATAAGATAATTATTAAATAAATCCAATTTATGGATATTCTTGAGCTTGATGCTTTGTTCAAACATCACACCAACCATTCATGGTTACCCTAAAATGTGCCAATCATGAAGAAGACCCATAGAGAAAAATTGTACGCCTCAAATCCAACAAATTAGTCAAAATTGCCACTTTTACTTGAGTTTTAATAAAACAATTTTCAAAAAAAAAAAATTCAAGCAACAAAATAGCATCATGTGACATTCAAAGAATTGGAAATTTTTTAGAAAAGCTAAATTTAAAAATACAAACAAAATTTGCATCAAAAATAGAAAAAGAAACTAAACAATCTAGTATTGTGCAAATAGCAATTTTAAGGCTTATGGGTGGATTTTTAAAACAATTTTCAAGACCATCTTATATAAACCTTTTACACACCTTATGACACTTATAATTACATAAATAAACCTCATATAATCACCAAAACAACCTAGAAAAATGCAACAATAAGTTCCCATCAAAATTAGTGAAACAAGGCATGCAAAATTGGATTTCAAGCAAGAAAATATAAGCTTGAAATTTCTTCAAGATCCAATTAATTAATTCTTCAAAATGAAATCCCATATAACAAAATTAGATTCTAATACATTTACAAAAATGGCTCTAATACCACTAAAAGAAAAAGAAAGCACAACTAGAACATTTTTAGAACAAAGAGCAAAAGCTAGTATTTTATAAGTTTCCTTGCATTCTATAACCCAAAACTTCCTTATAAATCATATTAAAATCATAAGAGAATGTGAAAGTAACTTACTTTGGTGGCCAATTATGTTCACAATGTTAGATCTTCAAGCACTAAGGTCATGAACCCAAGTAGTACAAATTCCCAGCCTGATTGGTGAAAACAACACAAATGTTCTGCCTCTAAACAACACAAATGTTTTGCCTCTAAGTATATCCATACAAAGGCAAAAACTAAAAGATGATAAAGATTCTATCTTTAATTTTAAAGAACTCCTCTTGGGTTTCTAAGAGAGAGAATGGTGACTAAAGAGTGCTAGTTCTTTATACATCTTTTTTCCTTTTTAATTAGAGTGCAAATTCATTTGCATTTAATTGTTTCCCTTGAATTGCCTTATATTTTATGTGACCTCTTAAGTTCATGTTTTATTAGTAGAAAGAATGTAGCCTCTTATAATTGAAACATTCAATTAATCTAATTAATTAGAAATCTTTCTAATCCATGAATCAATTTATGTGACTATTAGATAATTGAATTATTCAATTATTCCAATTAATTTAATTAGAACTTTTTTTAATTCATGAATCACAATTATGTGACTCTTTGAATCTTATAGATTGTGAGTGACATGTAGTAATATATCATGACCTTTAATATAATATGAATTTGTGCACAAATCAATGAACCTATCATGTTAGTATTTAATGTACAATAACATCCCTTTATTACATAATACTTCTCCATGAACTTGTTTAGGTATGGATAATATGTAAAACCCAAAGTTCATGACATGCATGTTTTTAAATGATAACTAAGATGAAAAAAATTAGAAAATGCCCTTTTCTAATTTCACTTTTTCATGCTATGGCTATAAACTTTATCTAGTCACATCCTTATTAAATGAAGCATATCTCTCTTTTACTTAGAGTAATAGATTTTTTTATTAGTGCACTCACATATCTTCATACATATGACATTATATCCAATAATTAATTTTAGTTTGACTCAATACTAGAATCAAAACCTAATAATATCAAAATATAATATACATCAATGGTTACTATGGTTAAGCGAGAATTGTTTTATACTAATCTATAATCATCGATTAGAAACTATTTAAGATTTAAGTTTTAATAGGATCATAAATTCCCTTAAGATAATCAAATGATTTCTTATGTCCCTTATCTCTTAATCTAATGATGACATTATATTTGTTAATAATATTAATATAATGTCAATGCTTTATTAGTAATAAAACATTGATTGTCAATTATTGCTTTAGGGCATTAACACTAATAGCTTTGTCTCCTTATCAACTTTTGTCTCAAATCCAATGCAAAAACATTACAAGTAAACAAATACACACAAAGCAAACATATACATCAATATTACCAAACCATTTTAGAGCAAATATATCAAGAAAGAATAAACTAAATACCTTCCTAGATAGCTTCAATAATCAACAAACTAGCAAAGTTTATTGCAAATAAATAATCATATATTAAGCCACAAACATATTTCCTAATTAATCTTAACTAAAATTCCAACTAGATTACATTTTACCTAGCTTAATTCTCAATGTATCAAACCAATTCCAAGCTTCCAATTATTAGTCTCTTCCTCCAATAATTTTATTTTATTTTTAATATTATTTTAGAGTTGTCATATGAAATCCTTTATCTCTTCATATATATAGGATGTTAATTGGTGACTTGTGTGTGACAATAAATATTTATAGGTACTTATATTAGTCAGATCACTTAGTTATATTTTAATAATTTTTGGGGTTCTAATGACTCATATTTAATTACATTTGTTTTAAAAAAATAAACAAAAAAATAAAAAGAAAGAAAAAAATAATATTTTAAAAGTCCAAGAGTTAGTTTCCTAAAAATTAAATAATTTTCCTTTTCATAGAAACATTTCTTACAATTAGTTTTTGATAAAATTACAAAAAAAGTTATTAAAATTCAACAAAAAATCAAGTTGGATTCTAATCACTAGTATTTTCTTAAAATTTTAAAAGAAATAAAAAAATATGGAAAGATAAACTTCAAAAGTTAATCATTTTTTTAAAAAGGTCAAATAAATATCCTTTCTTTAAGAATTTTCTAAATTAAAAAATTAGTGTTTTAAAAATAAAAATATGAAAATCAATTTATTCTCTTTTTAAAAGTTAACAAATAAAAAACAAAAATGATGTCTTAAATTTTAAAATTAATATCTTCAAAAAAAATTAAATAAACTTTTATAAATTCAAAAGTTAGTGTTTTAAAATTTTAAGTTAAAAAACTTGTTAAAAATTTCATTCCACAAATAAATAAAAATATAAAAACAAAAAATTAAATTCCTTTTTTATAAGACTTAGGAAATTTTCTCAATTTTTTTTTTGACAAAAACCATAAGGATTAAAATAATATATTCCATAAAAAAATTCTTTTTACTTAAATAAAAATATTATTTGTAAAAAATCACAAAATAGGAAAAGAAAATTGTTGTTTGTGAAAGATAAAATTAATTTTTATTTTCTTCTTTTCACCAAAATCAAAGATTACCCATTAACAGACACAATTTTTTACCCCAAGTCGAACTACATGTGTTTGATATCTTCTATAAAGTATGTAGACTCTAGGCTCTTATCATAGATCAAGTCTATATTTTTATTTTATTTATTATTTTATTCACATGTGATTGATAAGAATAATTAATACAAGATTAATGCCATGTTAATTTTACACAATTAATTATGGTAATCATTTTTAAAAATGAATGTTATGAGATGTCTAATACTTTTCTTATACATAACTAACTCTTGAACTTATTTTTAGTTGGCAAACTTTTTTTTTTACAAAAGGATTTTTTTTTCAAAATTGTCTTTTAAAATTAAAATTTTGGTGGCAATTTTATTTCTTTTGGTTTTCATTTTCAAATTCAACATCTTATGGTCATATTTTGGGTGTGACATTTTCATTTGTGATTAAAATTTTCACAATATCCTTATATTAATTACTATAATTTTTTTAAAAAATTAAAGTAATTTGTCTGAATTTAAAAAATTATTTTTTGACTTCTGGATTAACAATTTGATTATCAAAATAGCCTCATTCATATTACTTATGAACATAATCCTTTTTATTTATTTGTTAAATAAAAGAATTTTTTTATTCAATAATTAATTATATATGAGTACACCGAATGACACCCTAAAGCCACTGCCTCTTTCCTAAGTGGTACGTTCCTCTTATAAACCCTTCATTGCTATATTTTAATAGCATATTAATATTTTTATTAAGTGCTCATATTACATGATGTATGGATTTCCAATATACTAACATATGAAAATAATGTGACATTCCTTTTTTTTTTTTTAACAGTAGATTAATATAGTAGATGGATGTGTTCTTGCACCAAATTTATATGTTGTTTTTTTGTTTTGGACATGGGCACTGCAATATCAATGATATCTTTCTATTTGAACTCACTCACTCATGAATGTATGCAATTCCTTTGATTTGGATAATCAGAGGTGCTCCCACAACGTAAATGAGGAGCACCAACAAAATGGAAAGGAATCGGCAGATGCGATGGACTGAGGGAGAGGAAGTGTGAATAAAAAAAAAGATAATATTATTCCCTTGTACAGGTAAGAAATGTTAGCAAGGTGTAACTCAAACCTTAATGACATGCGGAAGGCATTTTATTAAAATTTTACAAGTACTCCACATTAATTAAGATAGTAACTCCAATCAATTCAGCATATGCGAAATCCAGACACACCAAGCCTAATATATAGACAACCTGTTAAATGAATCAACAAATAATATGTAGCGAACACCCCTTAAAAAAATGTTATAAGACACTACATAATTACATTGATGGGTTTCGAGAAAACCAAGTGCTAAACAGATCAACCTTTGGTGCCAAAATTAATTTCCAAGACTACAAATCAAAGTACGAATGGATATCAAACAACTACAACTTGGAATAGTCCATTGAATATCATAAAACAACTTAAAATATTAGAAAAATAAAACATAACTTGAGAGCATATTAAGTTCTTAAAAGGCAGAGAATTGAAGTTTGTTATACAGAGGTCAACAAAAACAGCCACTATATGGTGCAAAAATTAAAATTGCACATTAGCTTCAAGTTAGAGAAATGCAGCAGTTAGAAACTAATATTCCAATTCCATGAAATATCTTCTAAAATAAAACAAGAGACACATAAGTTAATGTAGCGCAGCACAGTCCAAGATAGCTTTTCCAACATAATCATTTTATACTTTTACTCCCCCCCCCCCCCCCCCCCTTTTTCATTTTCCAGTGCTTTCCTATTTGTAAAGTCCAGGTTTACTGTTAATTCTTTTCCTCCAGGTAGTCTCTTAGTTACTTTACACATGGTTGTTAATTCTAGTTTCCAAGTTCCTTTAGGATTGAATGATTTGTTCCCCCTTTATATATCTCTGCTGTGGAGGCAAGATGGCTTTTCCAACTCCAATTCGGTTTAAACATATTTTCTCTTTGCAAATTCCATCTTTCCATAACCGTGTACCTGAGGGCCAACAAAACGAGCCCGCAAAACAAGGACATTTTCTTCATCTTTCTAGAGAAATTCAAGATTTTTCCTGCAACACATAACAAGCACTACAAGGCCTTCTGGCAACAGTTAAAACAATTAGCAGCGACGCCCAACCCTGATCCCAGTTACTATCCACCAGAACTTTGTTTTCCAAAGCCTAGTTTCCAAAACCACCAAATCCCAACTTTCAACACTTCAGAACAGAACTTCTGAAACCAAAACTCTCAAGTTTCAACAGCTGAACCCTCAAAACCATAATTTATCAAATCAATGGGCCACACTACCACAAACCAGAAGCTGAAAGGCAGCAGCAGAGAAGTAGACCAGAACCAAATATTCAAGCACGCCAGATAGCTTACTATGCTGATTCAGATGAAGAGATAGACAGGGTGACATTCAGATATGGGACTAGGAGTCAAACTCAAGGTTCCAGCAATTATGAACTCATGATTGAGCTTTCTCGCTTCAACGGGCACGTTCATGTCCAAAGGTTCCTAGACAGATAGTGGTTGTGAGAAGTAGGGGCTATTCAAAGCCATGGAGACACAAGAAGAGTAGGAACAAGTCAAAATTTGGCATCTAGGTTCAAGGATGGTGCGGCATCTTGGTGGGAGAACTTATTAACAACTAGGTAGCAGCAATGGAAAAGCCTTTATTCTTGAAGGAACATACTACTGACAGCCAGATTCTCCACATAGATTACAAGCAGATCCTATTTCAAAATATCAAATTGAAGTCAATGAGTGAACTGTAGAAGAATTCCTAAGGCTGCAATCACACAATCAATTAGAGCAATGATTCATTTGTGTACCACAGTCCCGCACTATTTCTCTGACCTTCCATGTGGCAGATATATTTGTGTATCACTTTCCTGATACTGTTAGAAGGGAGAATCGTGTAGAGAAGAATGAGTTAGTTGGGAGGTTTAGTTATTAAATAACAGTTGTTAGTTGTAGTTAGTTGTTCTGTTTTTCTGTTATTAGCTGATAGTTGCTGTTATAAGTTGTTATAACTAACTTCAATATAAGTAGTTGTAAGCCAATCGGCAGAAGCAGTTAATGACTAACTGATCCTCTCAGATTTCCTCTATTCTCCTATTCTCTCCTCTATTCTACAATTCTTTCTACTATCAAGTGGTATCAGAACCACTAATCCTCTGGCCATTGCCAATGCAATGCATTCACAAGCCAGTATGCAAGAGGTAGAAGAAAGGCTGCAATCGGGCATGGACCAGCAAAGGTCCACCATGGAGTAGCAAGTTGAGTCTTCACAAGCTGATGGAGGGATTATAAGTGCATATGACAGATGTAATGAGGTCATTGAATTCAAGGGAGGAAAACACTGTGGAAAGGAGCAGAAAACACCCACAGCAATGAAACACCAGAGAATATCAGCTAACCCCATGTTTTACTAAGATGGAATTTCCTAAATTTCATCGGAAAGATGTTCTGGGATGGCTAGAAAAAAGTGGAATGTAATTTTTGATGGATGATACCCTTGAGGATATGAAAGTTACAATTGCAAGTCTTCATTTGGATGAGAGGAGTTTTCGGAGGCAAAAGAGTTATGAAAAGAATCAAGAAGAAAGGCAAATTTCATAGATGTACATAGCAGGAATAAAAATGAGATTTGGGCCAGCTTATGAAAACCCAACGGAAGAACTGATGCAACTTAGACAAATTAGTGACAACCAAGAAACTTTTGATGATCTTTCATATAAGGTGAAGCTCATTGAGAACAAGCAAATTAGTTGTTTCACAGCTGGGTTAAAGGAGGGCTATGCAAAGGGAGTTAGGTTGCTTAGACCACAGAACCTATTAAGACACAATGAGAACTGCAAAGCTGCATGAATTGAGTTCCCAATCATCAAATAGAAGTGGGGAAAGCAAGAATGGATCAAGAAAGAGTTCCTGGGGAGGTCAAACTTACAATAAAAAAGAAAGATCATATTATAGTAAGTCATTAGCACAAGGACTATGAGTAGTAGTTAGAAGGAGGGCCAAGCAGGTGGTAAAGGTGGATTTAGGCAGCACCAGATACTTTCACCAGAGGAGATTGAGGAACATAGGGCAAATAACCTATGTTACTTTTGACATGAAAAATACACTCAAGGCCATGATTATCTTAAACGAAAAAAACTGCAGCTACACTTGGTTGAAGTAGTGGACAAGAATGGGCAAGAAGAAGTCACAGAAGATGATGAAGTGGTTCAAGACTCTGCAAGACCTTCCAAGATTTCACTAAATGCAATTGATGGGATGGATGGTAACACTACTATGAGGGTACAAAGACACGTGGGTAAGAAAGTACTACACATTCTAATTGACAGTGGTAGTATTCATGACTTTATAGATTACACAGATAGCCAAGAAGCTGGGAGTTACGGTGGAGGAATTGAAAGATGCTCAAGTTACAGTAGCAGGAGGTGAAAAATTAGCCATCAAGGGAATTTGTAAGAAGTTATATTGAAAAATGCAGAGCAAGGAGTTCATTCCCTTAAATGGATGTCATATGGTTTTGCTTGAAAGCAATTGGATGTGTGCAATGGGATTTTGCCAATCTTACAACAATATTCTGATATATAGGGAAATTGATGAAATTGGTAGCTAGCATTCCAAATAGGTGGAAAATTGTGTCTCAAACGGATTCAAGAAATCAGTGGGGATGAAGCTCAAATTTTTTTTTAATTTAAACAGTACAGGGCGCGGAGGAAAGGGTGAGATGCATGTCTATTCAGGCTAGTGATGAAAATGAAGTTCCACAGGCTATTCAGCAGTTGTTAGGAGATTATAAGGATGTGCTGGAGATACCTACTTCCTTACCACCTTTTAGAGAAGGGCATAATCACAGTATTAACTTAGAAGAAGGTACAAATCCCATCAATATTAGACCATACAAGTACCCAGCAGCCTAGAAGGATGCAATTGAAGAAATGGTGGAAGAGAAGAGCTATTGAGTTAGGGGCAATTCAGAATTAGTTTTCCGCCTTTTGTAGCACTTATAGTTCTTGTTAAGAAGAACGATAAGTCTTGAGAATGTGTATTTGATTATAGAGAGTTGAATAAAGGCACAATCAAAAACAAATTTCCAAATCCTATCATGGAGGAGTTATTAGATGGGTTGCAAGAAGCTAAACTATTTACTAAGCTGGATTTAGGAGTGAACATTGGCCTGGTTGGCTCAGTCGAGCAGCCATGCTGACTAGTTTAGCTAGGCCTCATCTGACCATGTATATAATATTTAAAAAAATAGAGACCTAAATGGAAAAAAAAGTTTTTTAAGGTGTCACTTTACAATTTTAGCCAAAAATTTTTAAATACATTTTACAAATTATAAACAACTAGAGGAGTTAAGGCCCTTGCTAGGCCCCTCTTGAATATGATTACTACATTCAAATGAAAGAAAATGAGATAGAAAACGTGTTTGAAAGCCAAAATTTCAAAATTGAAATAATATACAAGTTTTTTTGGGGAAAAAAAGCAGAAAACCACCTTTGCATCATGTCTATTTCAAAAAATTACCAAAAATTAAAAAAAATAGCTCCAATAGAATCATCAAGCTTCGAGTTATCACTTTTTAAAATTTCACCCTTTACATCTATATTTTCTTCCTCTTTCCTCCTCTAAATCCACATTTTTTTAATTTCCACTGCGTAGATCTTATCAAGACATATAAAAATGAGTGGGTCATATGCCAATATGCTAAAATAGTTACAAAGATATAAGCATTCAGAGTTTTTAAGTCCTTCAAAGTATTAAAAAGAAAATTTAAAAGAGCCTAGATTGGCTTGACTGGCTTAGGTCGGCCAACCAAGCTTAGTCACATAAGTCGGACATCTTAAGCCACGGCCCAAGTTTGGAGAGCCGTGTAAGACACTTACATATGGGGTTAGAAATTCAGAGGAACACCAACACTTTGTCAAGTTAAGTAAGTGCTCATTTGCTTCAACACAAGTGGAGTATCTAGGCCACATAATCAATTCCAAAGGGGTTGCTACTAATCCATGAAAAATTCAAGCAATGCAATAGTGACCTACACCAACTAACACGAAACAACTTGAGTCATTCTTGGGTTTGATAGGTTATTAATGAAGATTTATTTGAAGCTATAGAGAGATAGCAAGACCATTAACTCAGTTGCTCAAGCACAATAGTTTTTCATGGTTTAAAGAAGCTACTAAAGCTTTCCAAGCCTTGAAGGAAGCCTTAACAAAAACTCTAGTACTTGTTTTACCTGATTTCACTAAAACATTCATAGTGGAAACAAAGGCTTTGTTGTTGTTGTTGTATTCATAGTGGAAACAAATGCATCAAGTCATGGTATAGGAGCTTTTCTTATGCAAAAAAATCAACCACTAGCCTATTATAGCAGGGCATTATCTCCAAAACATGAAGCATTGTTAGTATATCAGAAGGAACTTTTAGCAGTGGTACAGCAGTGGGCAATGGCACCATTACCTAGATGTGAGGTATTTTACATAAGAACAGATTGCAAAATTTAAAATACTAGCTAGATCAGAAGTTGAAGACATCATTTCAACTTTTTTGGCTTGCTTAATTAGAAGGTGATAACTATGAGATACAATACAAGAAGGGCAGTGAAAATAGAGTAGCCGATGCTTTATCTTGGGTACAAAAAGCCCAACTACTACAAATGGCTATTTCTCTAGTTTCCACTGATTTATGGCAACAAAGTCAAACTTCATGGCAGCAAGACAATGATTTTAGAGCTATAATCAATCATTTAGCTAAAAATCCCAGCAATCAAAGTAAATATGCATGGAATGGACAAATACTTAGAAGAAAAGGCAAGGTAGTGGTTGGGAATAATAGCCAATTGAAGGATAGATTAATTTCATGGACGCATTCTTCTCCACAAGGGAGACATTCAAGAATAAGTGCTACTTATCAAAGATTAAAAGCTTTCTTTTGGTGGAATAATGTGGAGGCTACCATCAAGATATTCATTAAGCATTGTCATATATGTGCTAGATGTAAGAGTGAGACTATAATCCAGGATTACTTCAACTTTTACCCATTTCTCAAGGAATTTGGGTAAGTATATGGATTTCATTGAAGGCCTACCTAGGTTAGGAGGGAAGGATACTATTATGGTTGTTATTTGATGAGAATTCAGAAGGATGTGTGTAGATATCAAAGGATCTGCTGCATTTTCATAGAAGTCCAATTACAAGAGCAAGAAATAAAAGAATGAAAGAAGCTTTAAGTGGATTACTTAAAAAAGTATGAGCCAAACAAGTTTCTAATGATGCAATCAACTTCGAAATAATGATGTAATCAACTTCGAAATAGGCTTGGGCTAAGATCAAAGCCATGTAAACATCATTCAAATATGGAATCAAGGTTGAGATGAAGGCTAAAATTTACTTAGGCATTTGGGCCTTACAATTTGTTAGGATTTACTTTTTGTTGTAAATGGCTTATTAAACTTACTTGGGCTAGGAATCCATATTACTTTAGGCCTTTTAACTTCAGTCCATTAGTTATTAGGGTTTATTTTGTTACCATATATATGTGCATGAACAATGCTTTAGGAACTGAAGAATTTTGATTATTGTTTGGAGAGAGTTTTCTCTTCAGTTCTTTTATGAACATTGTGAACTTATCAAGATTATTGTTTTGTAACATTCTAATCTGACCTATTACTCTCATTCTCAACTCTTTCTAGAGTATGGCATCAATATCCTCCTTCTATTTCTTTGGTTTGTGCTTCTTACAAGCATTGGGTCAAGATCTCATTGTTTTACAATCTAATTTTTCTAGCTTTCTTGGGTTGTGATTCAATCTCATGTGGGTTTGAAGCATTCATTGTCTAAGGGTACAAATCAGTTGATAGAGTGAACAAATATGCCCATTTTATTGCTCTTACACACCCTTATACAACAGCAACAATGGCTCAACAATTTTTAGATAACATTTACAAGCTTCATGGGGCTCCAACTGAGGTAGTCAGTGACAGAGACCCTATCTTCATTAATAATAGTTGGAGGGAGTTAATGACAAAGCTGGGAATTCAACAAAATTTAATTTTAGCTTACCATCCTCAATTTGATAGTCAAGCTAAGGTAAGAAATCGCTGTTTGGAAACCTTTTTGAGGTGCATGACATTGGAGAAACCTAGAGAATGGCATAAGTGGTTGTCTTTAGCTAAATGGTATATAACACCTTATGAGGTTGTGTATGGTCAGAAGCCTCCAATCCATATTCCTTATTTGCCTAATGTTGCGTTAGTAGAAGCTGTTGATCAAACTTTTTCAGCAAGAGAGGAAATGATTGCTATCATCAAGCATCATTTGCATAAGGCTGCTAATAGGATGAAGCAACAAGAAAATAGGAGGAGGATCGATAGGCAATTTCAAGAGGGTGAATGGGTTTTCTTATAACTTCAGCCTTATAAGCAAGTGACAGTAGTTTCTAGGAGTTCAAAAAAGCTTGCTCCTAGGTATTTTGGGCCTCACAAGATCATATAGAAAATTGGGACAGTCACCTACAAGCTGCAGCTGCCACCTGATTCTAGAATTCAAAATATGTTCCATGTTTCCTTACTTAAACACTGTCCTAGCCCATCAATATCACAGACACACCCTCCTCTGGATTGGCCAGCTCAACCTTAGCAATTTCCGTAAGAAGATTTTTCACAGAAGGGTGGTACAGAAGAAAGGAAGACCTATCACAGAGATACTAATACAGTGGAAGAACTTGCCTGATGAGGATGCTACCTGGGTTAAATTGTCTGATTTTTAGAGTATGTATCCAAAATTTTTTTATTAGTGACAGTAAACCTTGAGGTCAAGGGTTTTTCAGGGGAGCCAGTATTGTTAGAAGGGAGAATCGTGTAGAGAAGAATGAGTTAGTTGGGAGGTTTAGTTGTTAAATAACAGAAGTTGGTAGTTGGAGTTAGTTGTTCTGTTATTCTGTTATAAGTTGATAGTTGCTGTTATAAGAAGTTATTTATTATAACAAACTTCAATGTAAGTAGTTGTACGCCAATTGGCAGAAGCAGTTAATGACCAATGGAAGTATTCAGATTTCCTCTATTCTCCTATTCTTCTCTCTTCTACTCTACAATTCTTCTTTCTACTATCAGATACGCCCTTATACCCTGGTGCTAACTTAAGGATCAGTTGTTTTTAAGAGGGATGGACAGACTAAGGACGGTCTTAAAAGTCAAAGCCGCCGCTATACACTGTCCTAGTTTAGAATTAATTTTTTTTTTATCCTTATATTTTTACAGTTTTTATTTTTTCAATACTTACCTATTTTTCATAGTCCTAGTTTAGAATTAATTCTTTTCCTCTAGGAAAAAAATTAGTTTCCTGGTTCACTTTTAGTTCCTACTTCCTAGTTACTTTAAAAATTAGTTGTTAACTCTAGTTTCCTAGTTACTTTAGAATTGAATCAGTTATTCTCCCTTCATAAATTATTCCTTCGCTATAGAGACAATATGGCACTTCCAATAATATATATTGTGTTCAGTCTCTTTCTTTCTTCCTGACTTTTGCTCTCCCTATTTTCGCAACATGGTATCATAGGCACAGTAACATCCACCTGAAACCCTAAATTCTTTTGTGTTCTGATCTCCATTCTCACCACCCTCTCTTAACAAGCATAAATATGATACATTTGAATCAAAATAGGAAATCAGGTCGGTAACTCCAATTTATCTTTCAACATGCATAAATAAGATATCATGTCATCTTGACAACTGAAGAAGAAAGTTAAGTGTAACAATCTTGGATTGCTTTTAGAATTTGTTCAACAAAGTTCCCACAAAAACAATGGTCCATTGGGTTGTAGAGGTTAGCTTCCATGGCCATAATTATTAAGGAGAAAACAAAATATCTTACAACTCAAATCTGAGCTTGCTGAAGACAAACATGTGACATATGTACAACAAGAATTTGTTTGAGAGGTTGTATTGTAAACCCATTGTTAATAGCTTCATAGAATCTTGATCACAACCAAAATAGAACATATATTCTCTTTAATATCTGCACTAGAAAAGGTCAGTCAATTTCGTCATCAATTTGGCAAATCCAAAATGAAATGAGATACAATTGATCATTAATCAAAATTTATATTTCATCACAAATGGAATTTGAAAGAAATCAAAATAGCACCAACATCATGCATAGTATAGTTATAGCTAAATTACAGAAGGCAAGAATATCAGCTTAAGATATGGAAATAACTGACCTCAATTGTCATCCTTTTTCCCTTGCTCAGTTCTGAATCAATTACAATTTGGATGGTTATATAACCTCCCTTGCTTGAGTTTCCAGCACTTGGATGCATCATATTATGCATGGACAAACACAGGCAGCTATTAGTGACAATCTGGACTAAAGAATACACTTCACAGGCTCAGTTTCCACTGCTCAACCATGCAATTATGCTATGCATGCATTGGTAGCAGTGGAAATCAATATCAATCTGCTTCATATGAAGGAACAGCTTGATTAAGTTAATCAAACCAGCAGTCCAATGAAGTTTCAAATGATAAACTTGTGCCAGCTAGAAAACAATTATTAACTATAAAGCATGGAGACATTAAAAAGAAGTCGTATCCATGTTTGACACAAGCCAAATATTTGTACTAGATACAACACAGCACTTCACACTGCACTTGGACACTACAAAATTTGTTACCTTGCAGTGTTTATGTCCATGTCTTGTTCTAGGTCCATGTTAATTTTCATGCTTCTTAGGCTATAACCAAGGCTGTGACTAGTGTAATGACAAACTACCTCAGTTTCTTGCTTTCTGTAACCTTGCCCAACCACAAATTGATTAACTAGTCATTTTAACAAAATGTGCTCAAAAAATTCACCTCATTCATTATATTCCAAGATCCCATATAATTTTGGACTGTAACATGCCTTATAACCTTCATGTTTCATCTCCATAGTTAACCTGTCAAGGATATTATATATCTCATCACTTTGGGGGTGTCTCCCATCTTTAGATACAAAGCAGTTCACAAACCCAGCAATCTCAACCCAACTACATCCCGTTTCCTTTTGTAAACCTTTTTCCTTCATCTGAATTCTCACTTTATCAACATTTTCCCACTCTCCTTCCTCTGCATACATATTTGAGAGCAAAACATGGTAGCCTGCTATCCCTTTTTGTGTCTCCATATTAAGCAACTTCTTGGCAATAACTTTTCCCAATTCAAAGTATCCATGATTTCTGCAAGCCCCAAGAAGTGATCCCCAAATTTCTAGCACATTACCATCTTCACCTAATCCCTTGACAAACTCGTAGGCTTCAACCACCCTCCCTGCCCTCCCAAACATGTCAGTAACACAACAATAATGTTCAACTGAGGGTTTAATTTTATGTACTTTCTCCATAGAGTTAAATATTTTAATACCTTCATCGACCATACCAGCATGACCACAAGCAGACAAGATGGCAACAAAAGTAACCGCATCAGGCTTATTACCAGATCCCTGCATAGAATGAAACAAAGTAAGAGCTCTCTCACCCATCCCATGCTGACCATAACCCAACATCATTATGGTAAATGTGACTGAATTCTTCTCAGGTGTACTGGTAAACACATTTTCAGCATAACTGATTGCACCTGATTTGGAATATGTGTCAACTAAAGCAGTTCCCACATAAACATTTTGGTCTAAGCAGTGACGAATGGAGAATCCATGAAGCTCCTTGGCAAAGGCTATGCTTCCCATTGAACTACAAGCAGGGAGAATTGATGCTAAGGTCACAGCATTAGGTGTTACACTCTGCTCAAGCATCTCTCTAAGAATGAGAAAGGCCTTTTCATTCAGCCCATTCTGGGAGTAACCAGCAATCATCGCATTCCATGTGGCATGATCTTTATCACTTGGACAATTTTGCCCAAATATCCATTCTGAAGTTTTTACCAAACCAAATTTTGCATACATATCTATTAGATAGCTCTCCATTCCCTCAAATTGTACCCCATGACGAATTATATATGCATGAGTCTGCTTTCCAGTATCTTTGCTCCTAAGATTAGATGCTGCTGAAAGAAGAGACGTCACAGTCACGGAATCAATCATAAACCCTTGGTTCTGCATCTCACAGACAAGCAATAGTGCTTCCTCATCCAAACCGTTTTGCACAAAAGCAGAAATCATGGTATTCCACGAAACTACATCCCTTTCAAGCATCTTGTGGAAAACCTTAAATGATGTATTGATTGAATTGCACCTTGAGTACATAACAATTATTGCATTGAGAATAATAATTGGTAAAATTGCCATACTTTTTAAAATAAATGCATGTAGCTGCTCAGCCATTTTTACCTGCTGCAAGAGTGAAATAGCAGTTATAGCTGATAGAAAAGTTACATCATCGCCTACAGCCTCTTTTGATTCTAAGGCTTGAATGAAAATACTGATTCCTTCAAGAGGACAGTTATTTTGAATATATCCACCAATCATAGTGTTCCAGATCTCTGTATTTCTCTCTTTACATTGCTCAAAAATCAACCTAGCATAAGTAAGGTAGCCAAGCCCAGCATACATATTTATTGCTGAGCTCACAACAAACACATCCTCCACATATTCACACCCAAATTTACGAAGCAACCCATAAAATACACCAGCAACCTTATAATCCCCCATGCTCAATACAGCGGGGAATACATTTACAAAACTGACAGAACTCGGCATTATTCTCATTTTCATCATTGTCCTGAACAATTTAACTGCTTCTCTGTGTGCCTCCATCTTCACATACCATGAAATCAAGGTATTCCAAGCAATAACATTTCGTTTACGCATAACGTTGAACACTTTGAGCACATAGTCATTTTTCGAACCACTAAATTCCACACTACTCAAGCACGTAGAGTACATATTCAAGAGGGAATTATACACAATCCTACTGGGACTTGGGTTTGATTGGCACCGAAGAAAATGGCAATGTACAGCTTTACCAGCTCTAAGGCTACGAGTTTCAGCACAGGCCTTGAGAGTGGAAGAGTAAGTATAAGAATCGAATTGAGTACCTGGTGTAGACTTCATTTGACTGTAGAACAATAAGGCTTCGTAGGGCATGTTGTTGCAGATGAATCCAATGATGATAGTATTCCAGAGAACGGTGGAAGGACGAGGAAGAGTGTCAAACAATTGGCGTGCAAGGTGAGGTTGGCCCTCTTGGCATAGTTTGCTAAGGCGAGAGCGAATTGTAGGAGTTTTGGGCTTAGGGTTCGAAACTGTGATTGTTGACAAGGAATGGGTAGCGTCAGCGGTGGAGGAGTGTGAATTAAGAGCGCATAGAGGAAGAGGAAGAAGAGGGGAAGCAGACGAGGCCATGGGGAAGTCGGAGCCTGTTTTCGCGAGTGAGCAGTGGATCATCATCTATCATGAACGGACCCACTACCGAAAACAAATATAATAATAATAATTTATAATAATGCAACAAATTTAACAAAATTAATAATAATAACCGGAGATGTGTGATCACCGATCTGGCATGCAAGGAATTTGATAACATGTTGCTTAAGAAATTTTATGAGTACATGCATCTGTTCAGAGTAATCTTCAAAAATATTCAATGGTGGTTGTAGGGAGATATATACATTTGGAGCCGATCGCAATGATCAACTCGACATGAATAAATCATTATGCCTAGTTAATGTTGGATAATATATGGCTTAGATGACTAGGAGTGGATGCATCTGTCGAAAGCTGTCCTCCTTGATTAATCTCGAATTCATCAATCATAATGTTCTAGGTAGCTAAAGGAACTTAGCGTGATTTGTCTAGACACTCGCAAGGTTAGGAATTAGGTAGATTGGTGCATTCGTCCGAAGCCTCAACGATGTAGGAACTCGGCGTCCTACGTTTGTCAAAAATTCTATATGGAAGTCAAAACAATTAACAATAAACCTAATTCATTATGCATTTAGTTAGATCATTATAGTATAGTTTAATTCCCTGTTTTCGATTCTTAATAACTAAAAGGTGCAAATTGTAACATTCATCTAATAAGTTTGTATTTAGAAATGCAGTAATCTCTTTCAAAATTATGTTTGACACGAAGTAAGATATTGATACTTTTTCGTGAACATGATTTTTTCACCGCGATTCCAAATGAGTTTTAAAAGGAGTTAAATTATGTCAAATGTTATTATTTGTTATATTTGAATTTTGTGATTTTTGTATAATTTGTGAGAACCATCGAAATTATAAAAAAAAAGGTGTAGTAGAATTTTTGGGGTGGAAATATAAATAAATATAAATATAAAGGTCAAAGTGTTATTTTCACTAAGAGATACAATATAATCTTTCCTAGGATCAAAATATAATTTTTATCAAAGACCAAACATTGAAATTGTAACAATTATTTATTTGAAATATTTAATTTTGTAATTTGGTAAAGGTAAATAAAAATAAATATATTTGAGGTAATGGTTTTGGAATGAATTAAGTGAGCCTATTTCTTTTAAAAGAGATCTAGAGGTGAAAGATGTTGAAAGCCCATTAAGAGACCCTAGCCCATTTACTCAATAGGCCTAGACCCAACACCTAAACTAACTTAAATGATTAACTCCTTGTAGCTATAGCCAAAATGCTTAAACTTAGAGTAGAAGCATGAGGGCAACCTCAAAATTTCTCTTCTCTTGGTGTGTGGATTCTAGCTATTGCATGAGGGGAAAAACCAGTTATTGGCCAAGGTAACAAAACTTATTCCATTTCCCTTGCTTTTCATCTTTGTTCAATGGGTTCTCGATATGTTGCAAGTTTTTTATTTTGAAGCTTGTTGCATGCGGTGTTTGGCATTGCTTCTGGATGAGGAAGTGAAGAAGGATGCTGGTATAAGGTAATTCTTTTATCCATGAGCCTTGCATGTTTTGGAATTGGAAGAAATTTCCATTTTTGTCATGTGTTGATTGAATTATAGACAGAAGAAGGAAGAACCAAGGTTTTCATTTCATGTATGGAAGCCCTCTTATGTGAAATGAGTGGATGGAGAGTTAAATATGGCAAGAAATTTCTCTTTTAGTTCTTGGATATTGCTACTCTATTGAAATTGTGAAATCTAAACCCATGGCTATTCTTTTGTTTATTAAATTATATGGAGGAGATAAGAAAATGATAGTTGTTATAAAGCTTGTAAAGAATTTGGAAAGAAAAGGGATTGAAAGCTTAAATTGTAAGTATAATTGTTCCAATTTATTTTGGTTTTATTGTTGGAGCTTAAATTAGGAAAAATGGTGATTGGTGTGTGTTTGTTGTGTTTTTTGTCAAAACTCAACTTCAAGAAAAATTAAATATTTGCTTAGGTCAAAATGGCATTGGTATATGGTGATGATGATATGATAGGAAACTAAAATTAGTAAGTAAGCTCCTTGATCTAGCCTTTGAATTTGGCAACTAAATTAGGATTTGAGGTATTGATATGATTCTACATGTATGACATTAGATTTATCCCTTACTGGTTATACTTAATAGAAATTGGGATGTGTACTTGCCATTAACTAAATTTACCTATAACAATAGTTATTATTCTAGCATCCAAATGGCATCTTTTGAGGCTTTTTGTAACAACCAGAAAAAGAAAAGAAAAAGAAAGAAGAAAGTTGAAAATTTTCGAAATCCTGAAATTTTTTCTAAGTCTGCTAGCTATAGCGAGAAATAGCCTAGCTATAGCGAATGTACCTATTCGCTATAGCGAGAAATGGTCTAGTTATAGCGAATGTACCTATTCACTATAGTGAAAATGCTTCTGGCTATAGCGAGTGCTGGCATTCCATACAAAAAACCAGGGAGTTGCTCGCCGTAGCGCGTGCTATAGCGAAAACGGGGGTCTGGGACTGATACGTGCTCGCCGTAGCGAAGGTTAATTTTCGCTATAGCGAGGGTTAGTCCGGAAAAGCGTAAAGAGGGAGAATTTGACTTCTTAAAACATTCCCATTCATTCATTCTCTTTTATCTGACCTAGGCTTCGACCAAAGGAGAGAAAAGGGGCGTGGAGAGATAGAGAGACCAAGAGAAAGAAGGAAGAACAAAGAAAAGGTAAGTAAGCTTGAGATTTTCCTCTCTTTTCTTCTTAGCATCTTGTTCTTCTCTCTTTGCCCTCTCTTTCTATGGTTTTGCTTGTGAAATTAGTTGAGTTTTAGGCATGGGTCAGAAGAGGGAAAGTAGAAAACCACTCTTGAACTTCTTTGCTTTCCTTGAGTATGTTGATTCTACTACCATGAGAGCTTGAGGGAGAGGAAGAGTTGGTGAAATTCTAGAGAGAGAGAGAGAGAACCCCTAGGTTCTTATATGTTAGAAGGGTTTGCTCTAAAGAACCTCTAAGAGTTGTTGAGTTATGAGAGAGTAATCTTAATGTCCAGTTTTCGTTAAACGATGGAAACGAGCACGCTTTTAAAGTAAGTCTCCTGAGATGAGTGATTCAAGGCCAAATAAAATTTGGATAAAATGTTAAATAATAAAAAATGAGGATTTGAGCCTTGAGTTGCCCAGAAACCGGGGTCGGAGTGATTCGAAAAATTTACCGAAAGGCCAGTGACATTTTCGTAAATAAGTGCAATTTTGGAAAAGTACCTAGGAGGGCTTTTTAAATGGAAATTTTAAGTTGCTCAGGGTTCTCAGAGGCCCCAAAAATCATGGGAAGCCCCGGGACCGGTAAAGACCCTCCGGTGTAAGTTTTCCAACGTCGATTGACCCGAACTTTGACTGATTCGTTCGGAAGGGTTTTAGCTCTGATTTGAGTGATTCCAAAGCCTTTTTTCTTAATTGGGAATCTAAATGTTATAATGAAAAAGATGGTTTTCAAAAAGGAGCTAAAACAACGGAGAAACAAAAAGGCAAAGTATGAAGGGAAAAATAGAAATTTTTAAAAAAAGTCACTTTACCCTAGCTAGCTATATATAGGTGGCACCTCACACTCTCCTTCATTCACTTCAGAATTTCTAGCCCCAAATTAGAAGCAAATCCCTTGGAGAGTGGCACACAAAGAGAAGGGAAGAAGGAGGAAAGATTCAAGAATAGAATTAGTTATGAATTTTATAAGTTTGTATCAGTAAACTGAATAACAGCCTAGGCAGCCAGCGACCTCCGTAGTTTTTTGGATATCAAACATCCTGTGTGATGATTTTTGTGACCTGAGCATATTTTTAGTGTAAAGTAGACATCCTAAGCTTTCTAGAGTGACCAAGATTACATAATTTCGAATTTTCTAGATTTAGTTATGATTTTCCAAAATTTGCCTAGGGAAGAGGCCAATTCTGGCCGAAAATAAACTCCCATTTTCCATGCCTCATTTCGGTTTCCATGGGTTGTAGGCATGTTTTTGTGATGCAAATGAGTTGTAATAATGAAATTAAATATGAGAAAATATAGTATGAGCTCTCACGGTCTACATGACACAGAATTGAATTTTTAGATACGACGCAACACGAAAATAATCATTATTTCTTTAACGTTTCCATGGAATATCAATATGATTCATGAGATTATGCCACTTGAAAGTATGAGATGAGCTAGAATTTATGGTGTTACATAATCCATGCTCTTTGTTGTGTCTAGGCTCAAGAGAAGCACCTCCATCAAGGTGTGATTGTGAAACCAAGAAGGGAGAAGAGGAATTGAAAGGAAAGGCTTGTGTTGGCTCATAAGGTAGCTTTCTCCACTCTTTCTTGTTGCATTCTTGGATGTAATAGTCATTATATGCTTGTGTATATGCTTGTTGTGTGAGACATGCCATATGTTATTGCCTTGATGCATTGGTACCAATATGCTTATGTGTTAGATTGTGAGAATTGCTTGGGTGAGGTAGTGCCAAAAGTCCCTTGAGATGGGTGAGGTAGAGCCGAAAGTCCCTGAGGCTGGGTGAGGTAAGGCCAAAAGTCTCATCACTGAGTGAAGCCAAGTTAAAAGTCCCTAAACCAAGGGTGAGGCCATCCAAAAGTCCCTAAACTCGGGTGAGGCTAGACCAAAAGTCCCTAGAGCCCATTCTTGGCATTGATATAGTTTCCATGGCATGTAAATCATGTATTGTATGATTGTGAATGGTTAGATGCCTATTTGTATGTTTTGACTTATTTATATGCCTTGATTACTTCCTTGAATTAGTGCATGAGCTACTGAAATTCCATGAATCTCACCCTCTTCCCTCCCCCATTTTAACATGTTAGGTGGAGCTTAAGGAGATTCAAGTGCACACCAAGGAGCCTAGGAGCATGTTGAGATAGATGTTAGTTTATTTTGGTTCTTTTGATGTAAAGAGGTGCCAAAATGAATATGCACCTACTATTTTTGAGATGTAAATGTTGTAGCAAGTGTAAATGTATGGAAAAATGATGTATAAACTATGTAGAGAGCCAAAACAATGAAAATGTGAGATTTGCCCCTTTTGTGGTTTGTATGCGATAATGTATTCTGGCCTATAGCATAGTGAGTTTGAAAGGTATGATGATTTGGACTACTTGGATATTTCATATATGCTATGTTCACACTTTAAAACTTGTCCATGAGGTGCTAGAATATATGGGAGGCCATTTGGACCCACTTTGAACCGTTTTGGGTGCCAAAACTGCCAAATTTGTGAGCTACGTCAAAGTATGACCAAATGAGCTCTTCTTGATATGAAATTTATCATGCCTCTAGAGTTTTTAGAGAGCTTCTTGGGAAGCTAAAGTGGGTAATATTTAAAGGTCTAGGAAATATTTGGCGAATTGTTGAAGTTAGGAAATTTTGATGGTTTGGTCATGGTACTGTGTAACTAGTTCGAAAATAAATCCGTGTCATTCATGGACCAAATGGAGTTCAATTGTCATGAAATTTTATAGACATAAACTAGATAACCATAGTGACCTATACCAATTGGAATCACCTAAATCGGAGGTCTGTAGAGAGAGAATGAACCTTCTGAAGTTCTATATCAGCATCAGGGAAGCCATCCGACCTTCGTTATTGTTCCATCGGTTTTCGAGGTCTAAGGGCTACTGAACTGATCTAGACTTATTTTTTTCCTCTAGTTGACATCTGTAGCTTTCCAAATTGGTATAGTTTGCCCAGATTGGATTTTTTTGGATTTAGGTATGAAGTTTTGAAGTTCATGACAGTAAGCTGCACTAGTATCATGGACAGCCGGACCTCTGTCTCGTTTTTGATGTCAAACAAGGTCCAAACACTGAGATTGTAGTTGGAAATTATTTTTAGCATAAATTTAACACCTAGAGCTTTCCAAAAAGCTATGGTTTTATAGATTTCCATTTTTCTATAATTAGTTATGATTTTCCAAAATTAGAGCCAAAAATATGACTTTTGGGCCCATTTAAGAAAATGCACTTTCTTGGCTTTTGGCTTCATATCCGTGGTTTATGGCTTGTTTGACGCTATGTACGAGTCGTATAAATGGAGTTTGAGTTAAGAATATGAATGATGGGTTCACAGAACCCACGGGGAAAAAATATGAGCATTTGAACCCCGTTTTATAGTATGAAAATGCCACGGTTTGTACTTGTTCTTTGGAAATCATATGGAATTGAGCTCAGAGGGAGGCTAGATGGAGTTAATATATTATGGTGTTACACTTTTTATGGGAAGAGGTGTAAGTCCCCCTTATGTTAGGTAGAAATAAGAGAACGGAGCTTTTCAGACCTCAATATAATAGACTAGACCACCCATCAGATTGAGCTCATTAGGAAGATATTATTGATGACTCAAAGTAGGCAAAAGAATTATACAAATAAGAGAAAAAGACATTTAAAATTTAAAGTTGATGACTACGTGTTCCTTAAGGTTATCCTGATGACAGCCATAAGGCGTTCTTTGAAATCCAAGAAGCTTAATCCTTGATATTTAAGTCCTTTCTAAATTCTTGATCAAATTGGACTAATGGCCTATAGAATCATCTTATCTCCAAACTTGGCTCAAATTCATGATGTATTACATATATCCCAACTAAAAAAGCTTCACCTAAACCCTTTACACATCATAGAGCATGAAACTGTGTAACTACAAGACAATATGTCTTATGTGGTTGAACTAGAAAGAATTGTGGATATGAAGATCAAACAACTGCATGAGAAGGATATTTCCCTAATGAAAGTGGTGTAGAAAGGTGTAACACCCTAAAATTAATTAAGGATAATTATGATTAATTAAGAATTGATATGGGTTTAATTATAAAATTTTATTAAGAGAGGTAGACATTAATTTGGGCTGTATGATTAATTTAATTATGCTTGGGGCCTAGTATAGAAGTCTAATTATACCATGAGCTTAATAGGAGAGCCCAATACTAGTTTTTTTGTAAGCCCAACTTAAATTTTCTGGAAGCCCAAAGCTTATGAGTAAATTTAAATGAGACAAGAGCCCATTTAGCTTTAGCCTACACTTGGGAAAATGAGTCCAAATAAGTCTTGGGTTATTGGATCAGCACATTCCATCCCTAACTTTAAAAATTCTATAGCCCAACTCATAATGTCAAGCCAAACTAGCTAAAATCTGCACCCCACTTCGACTTGGCCCTTTGGGTCAGCTTGTGACGACCCTAAATTCTAATATCGGTGATTATAACTAAATACACAATTAATAAATGATGATCAAGGTTTGGAGTCGTTGCAATTAATTACATTAAGAAAATATAGGGGAATTTAAACCTTGATACTATTAGGATCATCAATTAACAACCATAACGGGAACATGCATAAAAGGGTTTGTACCACCATTAAAGGTTTAGGATTCATCCATTAATCAATTTCAACCCACAAAAACATCCCACCAATGTACTCATGCTATTCCCTAACATTAGCCTTACTGAAATTAGGGTTTCTAGGTCAAATATAGGAGTTTGGGGACCTGCGCGCGCGGCTTGGGATCTCTCCGCCACGGCTAAGTTGGGTTCTGGAGCTCGAAAACTAGGTTTTTAACCTTGCGCCGCTGCTTGGAACTATTGCGTCGTGGCCAAGTTGCTCTCTGGAATTTTCCTGACATTCGCCGCGGCTATAGCCGCGGCCAACCTATGTGGCGCCGTGGTGAGTTTTGCTACTGTAACCTCCCTAATTAATTTCCTCGACTCGCGCTGTGGCGAGGCTTCTTGCGCCGCGGTGAGGTTACGTTCTGTCACCCCTGGGCGATTATTTTCACTCCGCGCTGCGGCGAGATTTCTCAAGCCGCGACGTCCCTCGCCACTATCACTTCCTAGGCCGCAGTGAAGCCTTCCTGGCCGCGGCGTGATTCCCTTCTGTCACTGTTTTCACTATATTTCGCCCCCTACACTCCATTTCTCTTCTTAGGGATACTCTAAGGTCACTTTCCCTCATTTTATATGGCTCAAATGGCATTTATCTACCTTATTTACCTAGCTATGCTTCCATTACCAATTCAAAACTTATATGCCCATTTCTTTCCTCTAATTACCTCCTATCAGCAAGTTTATAAAGTCACAATAACAGATTATACATGAACTACCAATAGCTATCCTTAAATACTCAATCAATGGGGGTTCCATACAATAGGGGTTCATATCAATATCTCAAGGGTTACATTTCCATTAATGAGCAATATTATAGGTCAGTATCAATTACAGCAGAAATCATGAGTCCATACAATAATTACTAAATTAGAATGAGGTCTAACCCCTCAATACATACATCCTCAATAAATCAAATGTGCAAGCCTACACTTGGCAATACAGATACATGATGATGCTATACAGAACTTAGCAAAAATTAGCATCTACCCTATTACACTCAAACCAAGTGAAGCTTCCCACACTAGGCCTCAGCTCATGGATGTTCGTCCACTTGCTTGCCCTTATCCTTACTCGAGGAACCTTCACCTGAAATTGTAATCCCACAAAACGGGGTGAGATATACATCTCAGTAACCAAGGCAATTCCATCATATAATCCAGTTTAATCAACATAAATGCATGAATCAAAATCCATATCAGAATCATATCAGTCATTTCAGCAAATGAAATAATTAGGCTATCATGATTACTATCCCATACTAGCAATCATATATTTAATATGTTAAAGGCCATTAACACTGGGAGAGGCCCGTCCACGACACCCACTCCCCATTGAGCACACCAGGGCTCAGTGCATCTAGGGTTTGATCACAACCCGGTGCTCGATCGAAGCACATGCATGGGTGGCAGCCGCACCACAGCTCTACTATGGACTCATAAGGTCCAATCATAATACAACAGATAGCCAACCAATTTATTTAACATTTCAAATCATTCATATATAGCAAATATGAAATTAAAATAGACACATGCATGGAATTAATGTAAACCCCGGTTACCTCACTTGTAGACAAATTCGCAACAGCCACCACAAATCCCAAATTTGGATTTAAGTATCTCCCACCAGAATTCTCAATGTTTCACCCAAAATCCTAAGCAAATTCGTACCAAATTAATACCCATAATATAAATAAGCTATGGGGGTCTCAAACCATCAAAGAAAGCATCAAAATGAGGGGTTTAAACTCACCTAATGTCAGCCCTAGCCTCAACCTACGAATTTCATCAAGAAAACCCCAAATAACCACATTTCAGAATTTTGGGTAAGGTGAAAATTCTCCAAGTGAAAAACTAATTGGACCAAATTAAAGAGGAAGATGAGGGGATTAAGTTCTATAACTATTACCTTGGCTGAATCTTGCTCTAAGTGTGTGAAAATATGAGATTCTTGCCCCCAACCCTAGCCTCCTTCTCCACCTCCGAATTTGCTTCTTTGAGTTTCAGCAAATGGGGGGAGTGGCTGAAGCATTAGGGTTTTAGGTGGGTTTAAGTTGGGTCAAGGGGTTGGGTCATGGGTTGCTCCAAGTCCAAATCCAATTGGGGTTCAGATTTTGCTTATTGGGCCAGTTTTCAATTGCTGGGCTGCAGAATTTCATTGGGCCAGTTTTATACATTGGGTTGCTGAAGTATAATGGGTTTTAGGCCTAATTTGAAGGGCTCAAAGGTTTGGGTCTGCACCTAATTCATTGGGCCTCCATTAGCCTCTCATCATGGTTCATTAATTTGGGCCTAGATGAAATTTTTATCCTAATTAATTCTCAAACCCATATTAATAATTTATCTATTTAAAATCCCTATTTCCTTAACTAACCCAATCATCCCATATTAATTATTCTTAATTAATCTTAATCCATGATTAACACCTTAATTAATCTCGGGGTGTTACACAGCTCACAACCCAACTTAAACCCATATAAACCCTAAATATACTTAGCCTCCTCCCCATTCTGCAAAAAAAAAAAAAAAACACAAGAGGCAAGGGAAATTTCAGAGGTCCAAAGGGGAGGCTAGGGTTAATAACATAATTCTATCATTTCCCACTCCTAGAGCAAGATTTAGCCAAAGTAATTTATATATAACTTAATCATCCTTTCTTCCTCTTCAATTTGAATTGATTGGTTTCTCATTTAGAGCATTTTCACCTTCCACCCCAAAACTGAAACTTGTTGTTTAGTGTTTCCATAGTGGATTTTTGGAGGTTAAGGTTAGGGGTGTTGTTAGGTAAGTGTTTACTTCCTATTTTGATGCATTTTCTGCTAATTTGAAACCCTATAGTTGATTTATAATATGAGCATTTATTTTGTGTGAAACTACTCAGAAAATTTAGTAACATCTTGGAGTTTTTGGGTGGGTAGAGCTCAAGCCTGAATTTGGGATTCCTTAGTGGTTAGGTAAGTGGTCTTAAGTAGTTTTTAGTAGTTTAATTCTTTGAGTATTTGGTTTGTTGCTATAAATGATGAGTAAGAGTAGTAATAGTCTGGTTTTGTGTACATAGGCTGAAATAGCATTGTTGTTGGCTCTTAAAGAATTGTCAACCAAATGAGGTAACTGGGTTTAATTTTTATTCCTTGCATATGTTCAATTTAATCTTATATTTGTTGCACATGTATAATTTTAAATGTTAAATGAATGGTTGGCTATCTAATATGTTGTGATTGACTTTGTGAGTCCATGGTAGAGCTGTGGTACGGCTGTCACCCGTACATTATGCTTTGATCAGGTACTAAGTTGTGATCAAACTCTTGTATGCACTGAGTCCAAGTTGTGCTTAGTAAGGAGTTGGTGCCATGGATGGGTCTCTCCCAATGTTATTGGCCTTTAACATGTGAAATGTGATTGTTAGTATGGGATAGTAGTCACTGATAGCCCAATTGTTTCATTTTCTATTATGATTGATTAAACCCCAACAAATTTTTAGCTTTTTTTTTTTTTCTGGTTGTTACATCCTAAGGTCATTTTGCCTTAATTTATAAGGTTTTAAAAGTATCTAACCACCTAATTTGCTCAGTATATCTATTATCACCAATTCAAAACTTAGGTGCTGATTTCTAACCATCTATTCACTATATATCAGCAAATCATGGACTTTGACACAAGGGATACCAAAAACCATTACTATTATCATTCAAATATAAATTCCAATAAAGGTTCCATACAATATTAGTCTAAGTTAACATTTAAGGAAACACATGATTATATTCTCAAATGGTAAACCATAAATCAAAGTCAGGAAGGTTCCATGTTAAATATAAATGAGTGCATACATCAAATACCAAATTTGTATAAGGTCTAGCTCCCTATTAGTTACATCATTGTTTACCAAAAACTAAAATATCTACACTTGGCAATATGATTATATGATGATGCTATACAAAGAATAACAAAAATTAGCATCTACCCTAAGTTAGATTAACCTAAGTGTAGCATTCTCCACATAGGGTCTTAGCTTATGGATGTTCATCCACTTGCTTCCCTTTATCCAAAGAACTTTCATCTAAAATAGTTAGCCTATGAAATGAGGTGAAATGCAAATCTCAGTAACTAAAGACAAATTACCTTGCCCCGTGGGTCCCATGAATACATGAATCACATTTTCTACTCAAACTCTGCTCATACAACTCATACATAGCCTCAAACAACCCATAAACCACGGATATGAAGCCAAAAACCAAAAAAATGCAATTTCTCAAATGGGTCCAAAAGTCAGATTTTTGGCTCTAATTTTGAAAAATCATAACTAATTCTTAAGACATTATGGTGTTACATAGGATACCATTAGAAGGAGTGTTGGAGTGTTTAGGAAAAAATTAAGAGAGTTTAAGTGCAGAAAGAAGTTAAGCCATGGCCAAAGCTACTTAAGTCTTGGCTAATGAAGATCTAGAAGCTAAGAGCAATGTGGCGTGAGATGCCTCGCTACGGTTCAACATAAGAAATTCGCCCAAAGAGAGTTACAGAGAGTGAACTCGCCGTGGTGTGCATCGGGAGGCGACCTTGGAGAGCTCTAAGAGGCACTCTCACTGCGGTGCCACGTAGGCTCATCGTGACAAGACACCAACTTGCCCAAAGAATTGTGAATATTTGAACAGTAGGTTCCCAATAGCACTTTTACCACGGTGCAAGGTTCGTAGATTTGATTTTAAGTTCCAATAGCCAACTTAGCCATGGCGGGGAAGGTCCAAGTCACGGCCTAAGTCACCCAAACTCTTATTTTTGCTTAGAAACCTTGAATTTTACTGTGAACATGATATATAATAACTTGGAAGCATTTGTAAAAAGATTTTGTGATGCTTGGGATTAATGGTATTGTGAATCAAATGTCTTAATTCATAATTGGAGTTATTTGTGGGATCAAATGGTTTTAGTTGTTTGGCTAATGATATTAAATAATATCAAGGTTCAAAATTTTCCTACCTTTTTCCTATTTTAATTAATTGTAATGACTTTAGACATTAATTTATAATTATTAACTACATAATTAAGCTTAATCATGATAATTAACAATTAGGATTGTTACAAAAGGGCTCACTCATAGGGAAGCAACATGAGAGACAAAGGAAGACATAAGGAAGACATATCCAGTGCTTTTTTAGTAAGGTGTGTGAATTTTAGAGGCAAAATTTCAAAAAAAGAAGAAAGAAATGTAATATCCTATAATTTAACTAATTGAAATTATAGAAGAATGGGATTAATTAGGAAGTTATAGAGAGAATAATTTAGTTTAGAGGACTAATTAATTCATTAATTAATTAAAGTGAGGTTCCAAAGAAATAAGGAGTTGTTATGAATTTCCAAAGACATTAATTGAATTACTACTTCTAAAAAAAATAATTTAAATTAGATGCTAAATAAATCATTTGGATAATTTTATAATTTTCCCTAAGAAAACTTAATTAAGGCTAGGTACTTTTAAAATTTAATTTATATTCGAGTTACAAATGATTTAAAACCCTAAACTCCTTATTTCCTTTAGTTTTGGACCTAAACCCAACACCATAAGCCTAAATATGGTAAAAGAACTAGAGCCCACTCAACCCGTAGCCCAAAAACACCACTCAAGCCAAACCTAAGACTTAGCCTTCAGTCTTCATTCTTCTATCAACTATGTGCACATCCAGAATGTAAAGGAGGAGGAGTGCTTTTATATTGGAGGCAAAATTTCAAAAAAAGAAGAAAGAAATGTAATATCCTATAATTTAACTAATTGAAATTATGGAAGAAATGGGATTAATTATGAAGTTATAGAGAGAATAATTTAGTTTAGAGGACTAATTAATATATTAATTAATTTAAGTGAGGTTTCAAAGAAATAAGGAGTTGTTATGAATTTCCAAGGACATTAATTGAATTACTACTTCTAAAAAAATAATTTAAATTAGATATAAATAAATCATTCAGATAATTTTATAATTTACCCTAAGAAAACTTAATTAAGGCTAGGTACTTTTAAAATTTAATTTATATTCGAGTCACAAATGATTTAAAACCCTAAACTCCTTATTTCCTTTAGTTTTGGACCTAAACCCGACATCATAAGCCTAAATATGGTAGAAGAACTAGAGCCCACTCAACCCATAGCCCAAAAACACCACTCAGCCTAACCCAGGACTTAGCCTTCAGTCTTCATTCTTTTATCAACTATGTGCACATCCAGAATGTAAAGGAGGAGGAGTGCTTTTATATTGGCGTATACCCTAGAAGCTAATCATAGGATTATTGTACTTACATACATTTTATTATATTTTTTATAAACAAAAGCATTTCAATTATTATATTTAATGCTATATCTGAGTAATACAAATAAATATATTAATTGTCTCTAGAATAATTTATTATTCTTAAATTATCCCTAGTCGAGTATTATTGTAAATTTGGATGACAATAATACAACAAGACTAGTATGTATGTTTGCTGATAACTATGATCATAAATATGAGATATCAAGTCATTACATGGGTACATGTTAGAGAACAACTGTATTGGACAACCTGTTGTGAGAGTGCTTCATGGATCATTATGTGTCATAAGCTATTCTCATAGTGACCATGATATATGTTGTTCTTTGACCTTAAATCACTATAGTTCCCTACATGAGGAGTCATATACTTTGATGCTACTAACTGTCACCTTTAATAGGGATGAAGAGTTATATACTTTGATGCCGCTAACTATCACCTTTAATAGGGATGACTAAAAGGCTATAATTGGGTGTAGCACAAATCATGCGAAGAGATGTGAGTGATATAGATAGGATTTTGTCCCTTTGATATAAGAGGAGTGATATCTATAACACCATATATTTCTAGCTTATTTCATAACATTCTCATGCATCACACTATCAATTCCATGAAGGGAGTGAAAAAAATCTATTAAAATAATGTATTTAATTGCGCTACGTTGTGTATAAAAATTTCATTCGGTGTCATGTGGACTGTGTGAGCTCATACAACACATTATCTCATTTAATTACATAAATACAACTCATTTTCGTCATAAAATGTGGCCCACTACTCATGGAACTCAAAGGGAAGCTTAAAATATGCATATTAAAATTCGGCCAGTATTGGCCCCTTTTTTTGACCAAATTTTAGAAATTCATAACTAATTCTAGAAAAATTGAAATAATACATTCTTGATTATTCTAGAAAGCTACAGATGTCTACTTCATATTAAAAATATGTTCAGACTATAACATCCATCACAGAGGACGTTTGATATCCAAAATAGTCTAGAGGGCAAACTGCTACTGATGCTATCACAGATTTCTGCAGTAAACTTTGAAAATATCCAATTAATTCCAAAAAAATCCAATATATACAAATGATACCAATCTTGAAAGATGTGGATGTTAGCTAGGGAAAGAAAATAACTCTAGACCAGCTCAAGTATGGCCAAACCTCAAAATTTAATAGAATAGTAACTGAGGTCAGGTGAAGCTCCTGATACTAGATAGAATCTTTAAAAATTCATATCTCCCTCTCTAGACCTCCAAATGAGGTGCTTCTAGTTGGCATGAGTTGCTGTGAATGTATAGTATCTCTGTATAAAATTTCATAGTAATTGGATATCATTTGAGCCTTATGTAATAGATTTCATTTTTAGACCAAATGAATAGTGCAGCATGTAACACCCCAAAACTTAATTAAGGTGTTAATCATGGATTCAGATTAATTAGGAATAATTAATATAGGATGATTGGGCAAGTTAAGTGAATGGAGATTTTAGAGAGATGAATTATTAATATGGGTTTGAGAATTAATTATGATAGAAACTTCATCTAGGCCCAAATTAAGAAATCATAAGAAGAGGCTAATGGAGGTCTAATGAGTTAGGTGCAGACCCAATCTAATTCTATATAATAGAGGCCCAAGATCCACCTTGCATAGGCTCTTATGAGTGGCCCAATAACTCTTGTGCAAACCCAAATCCTTGAGCTCTTCAAACTTGGCCCAAACTTGACTAAAATTCAGCAGCCCAATACATAAGAACTGGCCCAACAAAGCAAAAATCTGAAGCCCATTTGGAGTTGGACCTTGGAGCAACCCATGACCCATCTTAGACCCAACTTAAACCCAACTAAAACCCTAACTCTTCAGCCTCTTCCTCATTTTGCTGAAACTCAAGAGAGGAAATTCGAAGGTTCAAGGGAGGCTAGGGTTCTACCAACATGGAAGCTCCATTTTGACTCCTAGAGGATGATTTAGCCAAGGTGAGTTATATATAACTTGACCCTCTCATCCTCCTCTTCATTTTGGTCTGATTAATTTCTGGGTTTGAGCATTTTCATTTTCTTCTCAAATCTGAAATTTGGTGTTGGATGATTCCTTGCAAGATTTTCGGACTTGGAGGTTAGAGGGAGGATTAGGTAAGCTTTTTCCTTCCATTTTGTGAATCACTTTGCTGGAAAATGCCCTAAGGATGTATTATCATAATGGGTTTTGTTATTGTGTGAGATTACAAGGAGATAATGGTAGAAAACTGAATTTTCTGGGCTTGATGATTGAAATGCGAATTTTGGTGCTTCCATGGTGGATTTTCGGAGGTGAGGCTATGGGTGTTATTAAGTGAGTATCTTCTTCCCATTTTGATGCATTTTCTATTAGTTTGAGACCCCTATAGTTGACCTATGATATAGGCTTTGGTTTCATATGAAATTACCCAAAAATTGGAGTGAACTATGGCAATTTCTGGTGTCGGAAAGTTGGAATCCGAAATTAAATCCCTTGGTAATTAGGTGAGTAACCTCTAGTCTGTCATTAGTAGTTCAACTCTTTGGATATTTGATTGTGATTAGAAATGATGATAATTATGCTTGTTATAGGCTTGGTATGCATTTGGATTATTATGGTAGCTAGGGGAAGAGTAATTGGCTTCATTGAGGTAACTAGGGTTATTTTTCTAATTCCATGTATATGCTCATGTTAATCTGCTATTTGTTATACATGCTTGATTTTGAAATGCTAAATGTCTGGTTGACTACTTGATTGTTATTGTAATTGGACCTTGTGAGTCCATGGTGGAGCTGTGGTGCGGCTGCCACCCGTGCATGTGCTTCGATCGAGCACCAGGTTGTGATCAAATCCCAGATGCACTGAGCCCTGGTTGTGCTCATTATGGAGTAGGTGCCGTGGACGGACCTCTCCCGGTGTTATTGGGCATTAACATGTTGTGTATGATTACTGGTATGGGACAGTAGTCATTGGTAGCTCAACTAGTTCATTTGCGAATTAAATTGATGATTCTGGTATTGATGACATGAAATTGCATTGGATTGATTGACTTGTACATATATATGGAAATTGCCTTTTGTTACTGAGATTGTATATCTCACCCCGTTGTGGGCTAACATTTTCAGGGACCGGACCTCTTAGTGGCAAGGAGAAAATTAATGGAAGATCATTAAATGGTTTGATAGCATATAGGTTTGGGAGCTTTGACAAAATATATTATAACTAAATTGCTAGTTTTGTATCATTGCTGCATTGTATAATGAGTTGCCAAGTATAGGGATTGTATATGTAATTTGATTATCATGGAATTAAACATTATGATTGTAATTAGCTAATAATGGATAAGTGATTTGATTTTATATGAACATTAAGCATTGACCCCATGCACCTTGTAACCATAATACATTTGTTGTCATTAATCTATGAACTCTCTAGTTTATGGTAGCTAGGGGTTTAAGGATCCACATTGAATTTTGAATGGGTAATAATAGATATGTTAGGTAGATTAGATAAAAGAAAGACACTAAATCTTCACAAATTAAGTTAAAATGGCCTGTAGTGCTGCTAGAGGGGGAATTGGAGAGCATGAGATGAAATTTTGGGAGTTATAGGAACAAAAGAGAATTGGCCACGGCCAACATTTAATTAGCCTAGTCCAAATAGAAATAGAGAAGAATTGGCCGCGGCCAACAATTAATTGGCCTCGGCCAAATGTGGCGAACCTGCCAGGGAAGAAAACAGAGAGAAATTGGCCGCGGCAAATAGTGATGTTAGCCGCGGCTAAACCTGGGAATCAAGCTTGGGAGTGTTTCAGAGGATATTTGGCCGCAGCGAAAGGGGTATTTGGCCGTGGCAAAATGCATGAAATTTATGGAGGTGTAAGGACTTGAATCCGAGAGTAATTGGGCGCGGCGAAAGGGGATTTAGCCACGGCGAAGGTGCACAATTTCTCATATTCACCTAGAAACTTTAATTTCTTTTATGGTAATACTAATGAACGATTTAGAAACACTTGTAAGAGGTTTTTATGAGTTGGAATTAATGAATGGGAGAATTAAAGGCTCCTTATTAATGATTAAATTCACTTGTACTTTTGAATAATTGTGGTTGCCTAATTAATGACCCTATTAACATTAAAGTTCAAATTTTCTAACATTTTTCAAATATAATTAGTTGTGATGACTTTCAACCCTAATTAAAATTTTATGGTTAGTAATCACGTACTTAACCTTAATTATGATTATTAGAAGTTAGGGTTGTTACACAGCAGACCAAAATTAAAAAATTTGCCAATTTTTGAAATTCACCAAATATTCTATAGACCTCTAAAAATTATGTTCTTTAGCTTCCTAAAAAGCTCTAATTGCATACCAAATCTCAGATCAAAAAGAGCTAATTTGGATAAAAAGCGATATAGGGTTCCATTATGGTCAATTTTGGCTCCATATGAAGTACCAAAGTAACTAAACGGCTTTCCCTAGAGTTTGGCACCTTTTGGGCAAGTCTAAAAGGATGATTAAGACTTGTGTAGACTACCCAAATGGTCCCAAACTCCATGCATCTCATTTTGGCTATTTTATCCACACATATGCATAATTCCATCAAACTCTCAAGACATATAATTTGGCATTCCATGCCCAAATTACATTATAGGGTTCATACATCATATCCATTCATTTATACATCATATATTATCCTAATTACATATGTTTAAGAGGTCATAGACCATATATATTAAGGGGTTACAACATTTGATATCATTATAGTTTTAAAAAGCAAAGACTAAGCATGTTGGTGTCAAACTCTTCTCTTCAAGGTGGTTGGCTTTCATTACCTTGTCCATTTGGTCCACCTAGCATGTGAGATAATTGGAGAGGAGGGAATGAGATTCAAAGAATCCCAATAGCTCATCTCCTATTTAATCATACATAATATATGCAAAGTAAATATTCAAAATGCATGCATGGATATAATAGAAGTCATGAACATTCAAGAAGCAAGTTTGGTATATGAATAAGTCATACAAGATATCCAAGAGCTTGCCAAGTGGATGGATTGGCCTTACCCTTTTCTCCATGGATTTTGGACTTGCCTCACCCATTCTTTAAGAGATTCTTAGACTCAACCATGTTCTTGGGAGCCCACTTTGCTTTTAGGAGACTCTTTGCTTTATCTCAACCAATCTCAAGGGTTCTTGGCTCATCCTCACCATGGTTAAGAGTTCATGGCCTCTCCACACTCAAGCAAACTCAATAAACATCATAACATCATTTAAAAATATAATATGTCATCATGAAATTATGGCATATAAAATTATGCTAGCATACTTTTTATAACTTGAAAATACACATACACACATTCTAAGACAAGCTAAACACACATCCATGCATGAGAGAAGGTGGAGAGAGCTATCTTGCACACAATCACACACTTTTCCCTTTGAATTCAAGCTCCTTTTTCGGCTACACACACTCAAAAGTGTAGGGAAGATTTCTCTTAGCCTAAACACAATTTATGGAAGCCAATTAGCTTTATGAAACAATTTCTAAGGCCACACAAGTTGCTTAGACACTAGGTTGTTTTATAAACCCCATTATGGTCTATAAATACACCTAATGAAGCAACACCCCTCAAATAATTTTTAGGCTCTATTCTTTCTTTTCAAATATGATTCTTGACTCTTTTTAAGCCTCTTGAAGTCATCACACAATTAAAATAAAGAGCTTAACAATATGTTGCTTCTTTAGGTCATAATATGGAACTTAAAGCACCAACTCACTTTCTATGAGTTCTAAATTTTTTTCCAAGGCCTCCCCTTATATTCATTCATCATATATGACTCAAGAATGGCCTTAGAAAAATTTAAAACTCTCCCTAACTATCCCATCTGTGACGACCCTAGTTTCACATCTCAATAATTAAGGTTAAACATGCTGATAATAATTAGTGATCAAGGTTTGGGGTTGCTACAATCAATTTCTTTGCAGAAGTATAGGGAAATTTTAAACCTTGATACTACTAGGATCATCAACTATCAACTATAACGGAATCATGCATAAGAAAGGTTTATACCATCATTAAAGGTTTATGATTTATCCATTGATCAATTTCAACCCACAAAAAACATCCCACACAAATGTATTCATACCATTCCCTAGCATTAGCCTTACTAAAATTAGGGTTTCTAGGTCAAATATAGGAGTTTGGGGACCTGCGCCGCGACTTGGAACTTTCCCGCCGCGGCTAAGTTAGGTTCTGGAGCTCAAAAACCACATTTTTAAACTTGCGCCGCGGCTTAGAACTCTCGCGCCGCGGCCCAGTTACTCTCTGGAATTTTCTTGACTTTCGCCGCGGCGATAGCCGCGGCGAGGTTAGCTACTGTAACCTCCCTAATTAATTTTCTCGCCTCGCGCCGCGGCGGGACTTCTTGCACCGCGGCGAGATTACGTTCTGTCACCTCCTGGGCGATTATTTTCACTCCGCGCCGCGGCGAGATTTCTCAAGCCGCGGCGTCCCTCGCCACTGTCACTCCCTAGGCCGCGGCGAAGCCTTCTTGGTCGCGGCGTGACTCCCTCCTGTAGCTATTTTCCCTCTATTTCGCCCCCTACACTCCATTCCTCTTCTTGGGGACACTCTAAGGTCACTTCCCCTCATTTTATATGGCTCTAATGGCATTTATCTACCTTATTTACTTAGTTATACTTCCATTACCAACTCAAAACCTATATGCCCGTTTCTTTCCTCTAATTACCTTCCATCAGCAAGTTCATAAAGTATCAACAACAAAATATACATGAACTACCAGTAGCTATCCTTTAATACAAAATAAATGAGGGTTCCATATATTAGGGGCTCATATCAATGTCTCAAGGTTACATTTCCATTGATAAGCAATATTACATGTCAGCACCAATTACAACAGAAATCATGAGTCCATACCACAACTACCAAATTAAGAGGAGGTCTAACCCCTCAGTTCATACATCCTCAATAAATCAAATGTTCAAGCCTACACTTGGCAATACAGATACATGATGATGCTATACATTAAGGAATACAAAATTAGCATCTATACTAGCTAAGTCAGCCCAAGTGTAGCCATCTCCCCATAGGTGGGAACTCATGGATTCTCATCCACTTGCTTACCCTTATCCTTACCCGAGGAACTTTCACCTGAAATATTAATCCCACAACACGGGGTGAGATATAAATCTCAGTAACCAAAGCAATTCCACCATATAATCCAGTTTAATCAACATATATGCATGAATCAAAATCCATATCAGAATCATATCAGTCATTTCAGCAAATGAAACAATTAGGCTATCATGATTACTATCCCATACTAGCAATCATATATTTAACATGTTAAAGGCCATTAACATCGGGAGAGGCCCGTCCACGGCACCTACTCCCTATTGAGCACAACCAGGGCTCAGTGCATTTGGGGTTGATCATACCCGGTGCCCGATCGTGGCACATGCACGGGTGGCAGCCGCACCACAGCTCCACCATGGACTCACAAGGTCCAATCATAATATAACAGATAGCCAACCAATTCATTCAACATTTCAAATCATTCATATATAGCAAATATGAAATTAAAATAGATACATGCATGGAATTACTGTAAACCCCGGTTACCTCACTTGCAGACAATTGTAACAGCCACCACAATTCCCAAATTCGGATTCAAGTATCTCCCACCAGAATTCTCAATGTTTCACCCAAAATCCTAAGCAAATTCGTACCAAGTTAATACCCATAATATAAATAAGCTATGGGGGTCTCAAACCAACAAAGAAAGCTTTAAAATGGGGGGTTTAAAGTCACTAAATACCAGCCCCAACCTCAACCTACGAATTTCACCAAGAAAATCCCCAAACACCCACATTTCAGATTTTGGGTAAGATGAAAATCCTCCAAATGAAAATCTAATTGGACCAAATTAAAGGAAAAGATGAGGGGATTAAGTTGTATAACTATTACCTTGGCCAAATCTTACTCCAAATGTGAGAAAATGTAGAATTAAGTGAAGAACCCTAGCCTCTCCTCCTCACCTCCGAATTTCTCTTCTATTTTGTGTTTTGCTGAATGTGGGAGGTGGCTAGTCAGATTTTTAGGGTTTTAGTGGGTTTAAGTTGGGTCAAGGGTTGGGTCATGGGTTGCTCCAAGTCCAAACCCAATTGGGTTTCAGATTTTGCTTATTGGGCCAGTTTTTAAGTGTTGGGCTGCATAATTCTGTTGGGCCAGTTTTCACTTATTGGGTTGCTGAAGTTTAATAGGTTTTGGGCCTAATTTGAAGGGTTCAAAGGCTTGAGTCTGCACAAGGATCATTGGGCCACTTAATTGAGCCTATATAAGATAAATCTTGGGCCTCTATCTCATTAAATTAGTTTGGGTTTACCTCTAATTCATTGGGCCTCCATTAGCCTCTTATCATGATTTAATTAATTTGGGCCTAGATGTAAATCTCCATCCTAAATAAGTTCTCAACCCATATTAACAATTTATCTCTCTAGAATACCTATTCACTAACTTGCCCAATTATGCTCTATTAATTATCCTTAATTAATCTTAATCCATAATTAACACCTTAATTAATTTCGGGGTGTTACACCATCCATGCTTGGCAGAGACCATGAGGCTTGTTAGTCTCTATAGAATTTGCTTGGTTTTCTTGAAAGAGGAAGTATGTGGGGGGCATCTTAGGGATTTTGGGAACTCATTTAAACTCTTATTTAGGCCTAGGAATCATCATACAAAATTAGATTTTGCAAGATGCACACAAAACCCTAGAATTTACATCTTGAAATCTAATGATTTTTTGTCAATTCCCTTTAGGTATTCTTAATCTCCACACCCTTTTCCTTAGATTCATGCTTGGTTTTCCTTAAAAATTATCTCTTTCTAGGGTTCCTTAGGTGTGTTGAATTGGAGAAGAAGAGGAACTAAAAATAGCAATCATAGGAAGAGAAATTACCTAGTTTCCTTGCTTTTCTTGCTCAAATCTTGCTTTCTCCAAGCTCCTCTCTTCAAATCCAAAAATTCCCTTGAGTTTCTCCCTTAAATCAGATTTATAAACTCCATTTTAATCAAAAGAAACTAAGGAGAAGGAAGGAAAGGAGGTGTGGATGGAGAAAAGCATGAAAAACTACCATAAAAACATACCTTTAAGCTTGAATTCTTCCTTCTTCTTCTTCCTCTCTTGTGTGCCTAAAACCCTAGCTCTCTCCTCTGAAATTAGGCAGAAATTTCTAATTCTAAATGAAGGAGAAAGTGGGGTGCCACCTATATATAGGGATAGGAAAGTGACTTTTTCAAAAAATTTCAATTTTGCCTTTCGTTCTTTGTATTTTTGTTTCTCCTTCGTTTTAGCTCTTTTTTAAGAACTATCTTTTCCATTCTAAAATTTAGGTTCCCAATTTAGTAAAATGCCTTTGGAATCACTCAAATCGAAGCTAAAACCTTCCCGAATGAATCTGTAAAAGTTTGAGCTCACTAACATTGGAAAACATCCACCGGAAGGGATTTAATTGTCCTGGAGCTTCCCATGGTTTTCAGGGCCTCTGAGAACCCTAGTGAACTCAAAACTTTCATTTAAAAAGCTCTCTTGTGTGAATTCCAAAATTTGCTCAAAATTACGAAAATGCCATTACGTTTTGTAAGTTTTCCATCAAAATTTGTTTCTTCATTTTAGCTCCATTTTTCCTTCTATTTGAGGCTAGGATTCTCATTTTTAGGAGTTTAGAATGTTACTCAAATTTTTTAGGACCTGAACTAATTCATCTCAGGGGACTTGCTTTGAAAATGCGTCTATTTTTGTCGTTTAACGAAAACCAGACATTACAATATCTATAAGCCCTTTGATTGAATGAGGCTAAGAAATGCATGGCTATATTCAAATAGACCAATATATGATATTGATTTATTTTTTTTGATTTAGTCTACTCAATGATCAAGAAATAGATAGATTGAATTATAAAGAGAATGACACATTCCATGCTTCGAGTTCAATCTAGATATTTAGAGACAAAAGATTGAACTATATGGAATATTAGTTATGCATTAGGTATATCGAATTACACACATTTTATTACTTGGGTGGTAGTGATGTATTACTTCTTTTTTGGATCACTACCAACATAATAAGAACCTACAAGGTCACACACAAAGAATAAATCAAAATTGGAGTTAATGTAATATAAGTTAGATTTTAGTTAGACTAGAAATCTTAACATATAGCCTAAAATATATATTATTATTTTATATTAAAGTAATATTACATTCTTTTAGGCTTTATTATATTATATTCTTTTTTAGGCAACTGTTATTAAACCAGGTTAATTACTAAACCCTAATTATCTTTCCACTAATAATCTATTTGGCTAGGACCCATTAGTTGGACATCATAAAACTCTAGGCATTTATCTTTAAATTAACAACCAAAGGTTTAGTAGCTGTATGGATGAAACTAAATGAGAGTAGTAAGATAGAGTGAGAAAGAGTCTTCTAGCAAAGATCAAGAAAGAAGAGAGACTTCATCCATTTACTATGGGATTAGAGTTTTGATCTTCTTATGTGTGGATACCATAGAGATGTAGGTTCATTGATATTCATTTATGATCCCCTGCAAGCATTCAAAAGAGTTCGTGCATTTGCAGTATTAGGACGTCATGAATTGAACAGAAGTGGACTCAACTCCAAGAAGCACCTATCATCAGTTTATACCCTTTTTGCAAAGTAGGACACCTAGGGTTTTATTTTCACCTTGAGAGTTTTGGAACTCTAGGAAGACATTTCAAGCCATGTAAGATCATATTCAAACTAAAGAGAAGCCAAGGAACCTCTACATGCATCAAATTCCCAAGAGAAATAAGCAAAACTCCATTAGGCTACCATGAAGGCATGGTCTTGGCCAAGCAAGGGAAGAGATATTTAGGAAGTGTTTTGATGGATTCTAATGTTGTAAGAGGCCTAAATGTGATGACTAAATACTAATGGAAATATTGGATTGAATTTAGAAGCACTAAATTGAAAGGTCAAATTTTAGGATTCAAATGGGCCTAAAGAAGCAATTAGGCTTTTAGCTTGTTTATTCAAGCATATGATGGCCCATATGACTTTCATTAGGGTTATGTGGCTTATTGTAATGCCATATCTATATAGCACTTAACTTCTAGCACAATATCCATTTGCATTAAATTAGCACTTTTAGCAGCGAAAAATGGCGTCATTATAAAGCAAATTAATTCATCTTTGCTTAAATAGACCATTTGGGCTTACCAAACTCATCTTCCATCCATAACATACTTATTCAAACAGAAACATTACAATTTGGGGTATACATTTCGGGTTTGAGGCATACAACACAAATTCAACATCATACATGCATTTTCCTTAAGTTCCATAATCTGTGCCAAATTTTGGAAATTCATAACTAATTCTAGAAAATTCCAAATCATGCAAATTAGGACTTTTTGGAAAGATCTAGATGTTATCTAACTATTATAAAAATTTTAGATCAAAATAATATAATTTGGCTCATGAAATACTAATGGAATGATAGTTGGGTCTGATTCTCATCCTACAACAGCTTTAGAACTTTAAAAATTCATATCTCTCTCTACACAGATCCAAATTGAGTGCTTTCAGTGACTATGAGGACTCTATAATGCTACCTATGTGTCTATTTAGCCCCTAAAAACCCAAAAAACCAAATTGACTGAATGAATAGTATCACTAATAGTTTTTGCATAATTTGGTCAACTTTAAAAAATCATAATAAATTCTCCAGAGCTCCAAAAATTCTATTCTTTGATTCTGTGAAAAGATCTAGATAATATCTATATGCCAGCCAAATTTCATGCCAAGACTTATCAATTTGGTTTAGTTTTGATTCAGGGCAATATTATGATCCTAAAAGAGGCACAATTGGTTTCAAAAGAACCAAAATGGCTTCTTACATATAATGAGACCACTTGGGCACATCTAAAAGCTCAAACACAGCATATAAAAGTATCATAACAAACTTATATTACTATGGAACTCAGAACCATCATTCCACTTGTTCATATACACAAGCATATCAAGGCTCAAGTGTGTCAAGAACTTGTATTCTCATATATTTGGCTCCATATCCATTATATACAACATATTCATATACTTTTACATATGATCAAAGGTTTACATCTCATAAATATCCTATACATATATAATTTGACATCAAAAGTATCATCATTCATGTTCCTTGACTTCCATTCCTTTCTCCATGAAGCTCACTTAGACATGATTAGATATAAAGTGGGGAAAAGTGAGATTCAAAGAATTTTGATAGCTCACTCACCCTTTCAAGCATACATATATGGCATATTTTCATATCAAAGAATGAAAGCATGCTACAAATGCTTCTAGTAGGCATACATAATCAATTTTCAAGACATATGAAGTCATTCCAATTCAAACATGAGCTTTAGGGATTTTTGTTCTAGCCTCACCTAATGTTTTGGGTTTTGGATTAGCCTCACCTACTTTTGGGGACTTTTGACTTAGTCTCACTTACTCTTGAGACTTTTGGCTTTGTCTTTCCCATTCTTAGGGACTTTTGGCTTCTCCTTATCCACTTTAAGGGACTTTTGGCATAATCTTACCCATTAAGAGCCATACATATTCAAATTGTCATTTAAGAAACATAATGGTACCAAAGCATTAAACTAATATCTATAAATATATCTCATAATTGAAACATACATACAAGCATCCAATGACAATCAAACAACTAAGCAATGTATATAAGAAATGATGGAGAGCTACCTTGAATCAAGAAGTACAACTTTCTTCCTTGAATTCTACTTCTCCTTCTCAGCCTCACACATACACCTAGGACGAGCTTGATTTTCTTGGCTTAGATACATTAAAAAAAAAAAAATACAAACACATCATTGGAACCAATTCTAACATCACATAAACTCTACACAAGTCTATTGTAACTTATGGCATGATTATGGTTCTATACAAGGGTATAATGAAGCAACTCATATAATTCATGATCATGGCTCCAATTTCTTACTCAATCTAAGTCACATGACTCAATTTAAACTCATTAGAGTCATCACAAACTCAATTCAAGAAGCTAAACACTAAGTTGCTTCTTTACACCTAAAAAGGAGCTTAAACTTCCATCTTTCAAACTATGATTTCTAAATTCAAACCAATGGTTTCTTTGGTGTTAATTATTCATTTCTAGACCACCTTTACCATTGGAATTAAGAAAAACTCCCTTTAGGTACTTGTTCCTTCTCTTGGTCAAGACATGGGGTAAGGTAGGAGCCCATGGAGTTTTATTCAATTTCCTAAGGAGTTTGCCATCCATGAAGCTTCTTAGACCTTTTATGAACTCATACATACTCTTATATAAGCTAGGTTATCATCAGAAAGCTTCAAAATTCTCTAGGTGCAATTAAAACCCTAAGTTACATAACTTAATTTCTAAAGCATTTATTTTGGTTCCAATTGCATATTCTTACTCCTCATGCTCTAAAACCCTTGTTCCTACCTTGTCATGATCTAAATTCATCCTTTTTAAATGGGCCTTAGTTTGGCCTAAACATGCAAGGGAAGCAAAAGAAAGATGAAGCAAAGTTACACCATGAATCTTACTTTGTTTTCAAGCCTTTTAAGAGAGCTTTATATAGCTTTCAAGCTTTCCTTCAATTCCTCTCTTCTTCTTACTAAACTAGCCATGAAATAGCCCCAAATAAGTCACCAAAAACCATAAGAAGGGAGAGGAGAAAGAGGAAAAGAAGTTGAGTAAAGGAGAAAGCTTGAAAAAGTCTTGAATTCCTACACTTTTTGTGTGGTTTTCTCCTCCTTCTTTTTCCTACTTGGTGCGCCTCTTCAAGCTTGCTTGGGTTTTATTTGTGAGTAGATGGAAGTTAGTTAGAAGAGTGGAGAAGAGAGGGACATGGTTTTAAGAAGCAAAAGCCAAGTTATAACACTTTTTCAACATTTCAATTTAGTCCTTCATCTTGGTTCCTTCCATTTAGACTCATTTTAACTCCTTTTTTAGAATTGTATTTTCTATCATTAGGTCCTTTAATTCATAAAATGCTGTTAGTTTCACTCAAATTAGATTTAAAACCTTACTAAATAGTCTGGTTAAAGTTTTGGTCAACCGACATTCTAAAATACATACCAGAGAGGTTTTGGCTATTCTAAGGATTTCTATGGTTTTTAGGGCCTTTGGAAACCTCACAAAACTTAATTTTCTTATTTAAAGATCCTTTCTATGAGTTTTCAAAAAAGTTGCTCGTGTAACAACCGAGAAAAGGGAAAAGGAAAAGAAAAAAGAAAACTGAAAAATTTTGAAATCCTGAGATTTTTCTAAGTCATCTCGTAATAGCGAGAAATGGTCTTGCTATAGCGAGCACAATAGCGAAAGTGATTCTAGCTATAGCGAGTGCAGGCATTCCATATAAAAACCAGGGGGTTGCTCACCGTAGCGTACGCCATAGCGAAAGTGGGAGTCTGGAACTAATACGAGCTCACCGTAGCGAAGGTTAAACCTTGCCATAGCGAAGGGAACTGATACGTGCTCGCCGTAGCGAAAGTTAAACCTTGCCATAGCGAAGGGAACTGATACGTGCTCGCCGTAGCGAAAGTTAAACCTCGCCATAGCTAAGGTAGCTGATACGAGCTCGCCATAGCGAAGGTTAATTTTTACCGTAGCGAGGATCAGTCTGGAAAAGCGTACAAAGCGAGAATTTGACTCCTTTAAACGCCCCAACTCATTCTTTCTCTTCTAATTGCCCTAGACTTCGACCCAAGGAGAGAAAAGAGGCGTGGAGAGTGAGAGAGACCAAGAGAAGGAGGAAGAGCAAAGGAAAGGTAAGCAAGTTTCTCTCATTTCTTCTTAAAATCTTGATCTCCTCTCTTTGCCCTTTCTTTCTATGGTTTTGTTTGTGAGATTAGTGAGATTTTAAGCATGGATCAGAAGAGGGAAAGAAGAAAACACCCTTGAACCTCTTTGTTTTCCTTGAAAATGTTATTTCCACTACCATGAGAACTTGAGAGAGAGGAAGAATTGGTGGCATTCTAGAGAGAGAGAAAGAAAACCTAGGTTCTTGTATGTTAGGAGGGTTTGCTCTGAAGAACTCCTAAGAGTTGTTAAGTTATGAGAGAGTAATTTATGCTCTTTGATATGTCTAGGCTCAAGTGAAGCACCTCCATCAAGGTGTGAGTGTGAAACCAAGAAGGGAGAAGAGAAATTGAAAGGAAAAGCTAGTGTTGGCTCATAAAGTAGCTCTCTTTCCACTCTTTCTTGTTGTATTCTTGGATGTAATAGTCATTGTATGTTTATGTATATGCTTGTTGTGTGAGATATGCTATATGTTATTGCCATGATGCATTGTTACCAATGTGCTTGTGTGATAGATTGTGAGAATTGTTCAGGTGAGGTAGTGCCGAAAGTCCTTTAAGATAGGTGAGGTAGAGCTAAAAGTCCTTTGAGATGGGTGAGATAAGGCCAAAAGTCTCATAACCGAGTGAGGACAAGTCAAAAGTCCCTAAACTCGGGTGAGGCTATCCAAAAGTCCCTAAACTCGGGTGAGGCTAGACCAAAAGTCCCTAGAGCTCACTTGTGGCATTGTTGTGATTTCCATAGCATGTACAACATGTATTATGTGATTAAGAATGGTTGGATGCTAAATTACATGCTTTGACTTGTTATATGCCTTGATTGCTTCCTTGAATGAGTGTATGAGCTACTGAGATTCCATGAATCTTACCCCTTCCCCTCCCATCTTAACATGCTAGGTGGAGCTCAAGGAGATTCAAGTGCACACCAAGGAGCCTAGGAACATGTTTAGCTAGATGATAGCTTTATTTTGGTCTTTTTGATGTAAAGTGGTGCCAAAATGAATATGCACCTAATCTTTTTGAGATGTAAATGTTGTAGCAAGTGTAAATGTATGGATATATGATGTACAAACTATGTAGAGAGCCAAATTAATGGAAATGTAGGTTTTGCCCCTTTTGTTGAATGTATGTGATAGTGTATTTTTGGCCGTAGCATAGTGAGTTTGGAATGTATGATGATTTGGACCACTTGGACATATTATATAGACTATTTTCATGCTTTTAAACTTGTCCATGAGTGGCTAGAATGTGTGAGAGGCCATTTGGACCCATTTTGGACCTTTTGGGTGCCAAAACTACCAAAATTGTGAGCTACGTTAAAGTATGACCAAACGAGCTCTTCTTGCTATGAAATTTGGTATGCCTCTAGAGTTTGTAGAGAGCTTCTTGGGAAGCTAAAGTGGGTGATATTCGGAGGTCTAGAGAATATTTAGCGAATTTTTGAAATTGGGAAAAATTGATGGTTTGGTCATGTACTGTTACCATAGTCCAAAAAAGAAATCCATGTCATTCATAGATCAAACGGTGGCCAAATGTCATGAAATTTTATACACATAAACTAGGCAACCACAGTGACCTATACCAACTAGAATCACCTAAATCAGAGGTCTATAGAGAGAGAATGAACCTTCTAAAGTTCTGTATCAGCATCAAGGAGCCATCCAACCTCCATTATTGTTCCATCAGTTTTCGGGATCTAAGGGCTACTGAACTAATCTGGACTTATTTTTTTCCTCTAGTAGACATCTGTAACTTTCTAAATTGATATAGTGTACCCAGATTGGATTTGTTTGGATTTAGTTACGAATTTTCGAAGTTCATGACAGTAAGCTGCGCCAGAAATAGGGATAGTCGGACCTCTATCTCATTTTTGATGTCAAACAAGGTCCAAACACTGAGATTATGATTGGTAATTATTTTTAGTGTAAAGATAACACTTAGAGCTTTCCAGAGAGCTATGGGTTGCTAGATTCCCATTTTTCTCTAATTAGTTATGATTTTCCAAAGTTAGAGCCAAAATCTGACTTTTGGGTCCATTTAACAAAATGCACATTCTTGGATTTTGGTTCCATACTTGTGGCTTATGGCTTGTTTTATGCTATGTATGAGTTGTATAAATGGAGTGTGAGTAGAGAATATGAATGTTGGATTCACAGGACCCACGGGGCATAAGATGAGTGTTAAAATCCCGTTTTATAGCATGAAAATGCCACGGATTGGTACTGGTTCTTTGGAAATCATAGCGAACCGAGCCCAGAGGAAGGCTAGATAGCGGTGTGATATTATGGTGTTACAGTTCAAATTTATGAAAATGCCACTACCTTTCCATTTAATTTTATTTTGTTAGTCTGGCTCCGATTTTTGGGCATCCTTAGCTTTGTATTTTTATTTTTAGATGTCTAGATTATTACTCTAATTTTATTTGGCCTCTAATCATTAGCATATGAGGACTTCCCTTTGTAACTCATTAGTTTCAAGTCATTTTAAAAAACTAGGTATTACACTTATAGCAAGTGAGATTTGGATCCTAGAAAGTGAATTCTAAAAGTTGCCCTTTAAGGAACCTAAATTGGCCTAAAGTAGTATGTTGAGTTCTGATATGACTAGATGATAGGAACATGAGTTAAAGTGGATCCAAATAACTTATTTTGCCTTGCATATTGCTATATGTTAGTCAAGCTAGGCCAAGCTCACCTATTTGTGGGTACCAAGTCAAAGAAAGCCAAGAAAAAGAGAACCAATAAGTGGATTAGTGATAATTCTAAGTCTATAAAATTATAAGGTAATTTTATCTCCTTATCTTGCATGCATTTGAATATTAAAATAAGCTGAAATGCTTGTGTATGTAGTTGCTTGATGTATTCATGAGCTATGCTTTGATATGACTTTCATTATGAGTTTCATGTATGAGTATTATATATTGTTTGGCTTTTAGTTCCTTATGGTGGGGAATTTAGCGTAGTAGCTCTTCCTTGGCTTGTTTTGCTATGCTTAAACTTTGAAACCCAATATCTTAGATTTCCATACTTTGTAAGCATTTAGTGGCTCAAGCAAGGGGATTTGGCTCAGGTTAATGAAGAGAAACTTTTTTTACTCTTCATTCTCTTTATTTTGATTTGAACAACTCATGATTTTGTCACCATTTGTAGAATCATAGGATTTGAGGTTTTTGATTTTTGAGTGATTTGGAGCAAGAAAAGGAAGGAGGAGCTAAATTAAGGTATAAGTATCATTTTTCCTTTTATTTGTGAGTGTTTTCCTTCTTAAACCACATCTTTTGATTGAGTTTTGTAACATCCCTAGAATTAGGATTTTCTAATTATTTAGTATGTTATGTAATGAGTTTACTAAGCTTTAATAAGAAGAATTTGAACAAAATAGCTTCGTATATGAGAAGTATAAGTTGAATAGGACCCATAAGAATTTTTGAAATTTTAGAGGGGTCTAAGGGGTCTAGGGGCAAAATTGTCAGTTGTCACTTAGATGAACTTTGATAATTTTTATAGAAGGAAGGGGAATTTAGAACTAGTCCAATATATATATATATATATATATCAATAGTTAGGAAATAATGTGTAGAAGATTATAAAATTTGTTGCATGAAATTCTGGATTCGTTAGGACCAGAAAATGGCCTAGAACAATTACAAGCTTATACAGAAACGAACTAAAACCCTAAACCCGTATTAGTTGTCTCAAGAAATTCCTTGTAGAAAAATCTATCGGGTAGTGGTGATAGAATCTAGAAATATGGAGTTACGAAAAAGATATAAGCAAAAAACAAACAAAGGTGCTTGTCTGTCACATTACTACTGAGGGCAAAATAGTTATTTAGATCCTAAAATAATAAAATATTAAAAAAATAAATAATATTTAAATATATGATTGGAGACATTAAATGGGATCTACATAGGGCCAAATAATATTAAAATATAGTAGAGAACTTGAAGAATACGGATTAAATAAAATATTACGAAAAACCTATGAAATAGTGGTAATTTTGTAAAGTTTAACCAGGGAAGAGCTGACATGGCACTAGGGAGCTGGGAAGGTGCTAATGTGGTATAATGGAGAAGAGAGAAAGTAATGATGTGGCGCCATGTGTGAAGAAGAGACTAGAAGTTGGAAGAGAATTTTGAAAACTGCACGAACTATGGAGCAATTACGTAGGCTTACATCAGCGAATATTAGAAATCTCACGTATTACAAAAAAGTTATTGCTAACTTTAGCATGACATAGACATTGACTTAAATAGCATTAAATGCAATCCTATCTTCACACATTATGAAAAAGTAGCCATAGTAATCTAATGACTAATATTCATCCGTAAAACATGATGTGATCTAAACCATTGATGCAATCTAATGGCTTATATTTCTTCACCTTTTCAAGATCAAACCACAACCTTTGATCTAATCCAAAGGCCTACATTTAATCTCTTATTTCAAGGTTGAATTCTAACCATTCATGTAATCTAAAGGCCAAGATCCTCCACCTTAAAGTTAGTTAAATCTTAACCATTCATAACTAAGATATATATAAAACACACACATACTTTCATGCCACTCTCTCACACAAAACACACACATCAATTTAGCCAAGAGGAAGAGAAGAAGAAGGAGAAGAAGCTCGAGCTAAGGAAGAAGAAAAGGGAGGAAGAAGAGAGAAAGAAAAGCCACTAGGGAAAATCAAACACTATGGAGCTAAGGTAACATAGATAGACTTTCTTCTTCTTAGTTTTTCTTCCATTTTTCTCTAAGAATTTTCTCTTCTCTTCTTCTCTAATTTTTGTCCATGGCAAGAAGAGATGGGAAATTTTGTTGTTTCCATGAATTCTAGCCAAGAAAAGATAGAGAAATCATATATATGGCTTATGGATTCATGTGATTCAAGAAAATTCCTATTCTTGGCAATTTTCCTACAAATCAAGAAGCTTTGTATTCTAAGATGCCATGGGAGAAATTGAAGGGAAAATAAATGGGGAAGTGATGGAAGAAAGCCTAAGGAAGAGGAAGATTAATATAGCCTTGATTTTCATGAAGAAATTGGCAAGAAACCCTAAAATTTTACCTTGAGAAAATTGTAGAATACATATGAAATCTCTAGAAATTGATTGAGGGCTTTTGTTTATCTCCTTTGACTATGTATGTGTGGCTATTTGGTGACATGAAAATGAAGCAAAATCACATGTCTTCCTTGATGCATAGGTTCGGCCAACACATGTACATATACCTAGGGAAGAGTTTTCTTAAATCCAACTAAATAAGGTCAATCTACATAAAAAATAAGGCCTATGGTGAAATTTTGATGATTTATGGATCACACATAAAAAGTCAAATTTGTTAAGAAAAAGTGTAGACCAAGAAGTTCTTGAATTCTTCCTAATATTATTTGATATGTTTTGGATGATTGTTGTGTCCTAATATATTCTACGTGCTGTCTAGATTATACTGATATTTATTTTGTGAATTTTGGAGCCCATTTGTGATAGTTGGAAAATTACGTAACGTTATGTCAAGAATGAAATATGTGATAACATATGTTCTGAAATTGCATTATTTGCTGTACTAATATATTGCTTGATTTCTTGACATGGATAATATGATATTTACTACTTGATTCTATTAGTATGGGTTATTTAGTAAAGGACTAGCCAATATATATATGGCAGAGTAGCCTTATCCAGGGGATGAGCCCTGTGTGTACCAGAGTTGGTAATTGGGTTATTGCTGTTGTGCTGGATGTCCAATCTTAAAGATACTTAAAAATACCTAAGTCACTAATTTTTCCAAACTCTAGTAAGTTGTCATGCCATCGAGATTATTTATGCACAGAGTTGTGCAAGGCAGCTTTTTCCCAAATATACCTATTATGTCTTGATCAAATGATGGCTTGGATGACATATTATTGTGATATTTTTATATGACTGTCCTTGTGTCATACCACTTATATTCCGTCATCATACTCTTCCAGTCAAGGCTATTATATCCATTTTTCTCATGAATTTACAAGACAAGGATGAAAACAATGCACTTTTGTTACGCAATGTCGGGGTTAAATTCTCAATTCGCATCATAAGGGCCCTGTGGATGTTCCAACATCATTATTTACTCATCTATCACTTGTACAAGTCACAAACAACCTAAAACATCAAATAATCCACAGATTTCAAGCTTAGAACCACGGATTTTTCTTTATTCACCTTGGATAGCATATGGTAGATTTCAGGGGCAACTTTGAAAATTCATAATTAGATATAAAAAAATTGAAATCTGCCATGCTATATCTTCCTAGAAAGCTATGAGTGTTAACTAGAGGAAAAAAGGCACAAAGGTCTGACTAAATTCTGGTACTGATACAAATTTTTGATATAAATTTAAAAAATGTCCAATTAATTCAAAAAAATCTAATCCATGCAAATGGTACCAATCTAGAAAGCTATGGATGTTAGTTAAAGGGAAAAAATCATTCTAGACCATTCCAGGTTCGTTCATACTACAAAAACTAATCAAACAGTGACATAGGTCTGACTGGACGCCTGGTATTGGACAACAACTTTAAAAATTTATATCTCCCTCTCTAGAAATCCAAATGGGGTGATTCTAGCTTGCACAAGTCACTAGAAAGGTCTAGTTTTTATTTGTAAAATTTTATGGCAATTAGACATCATTTTCCCCATGATTGATATAGAACAATTTTCGGACCAAAGTTACAGTAATAGTGACCAAACTAGGAAATTGTCACAAATTCAAAAATTCATCAAATATTCTGTAGACCTCCAAAAATTACCCACTTTAACTTCCAAAAAATCTCTCAACAAGTTCTAGATGCATGCCAAATTTTAGATCAAGAAGAGCTCGTCTGGATGAAAAGTGGTATAACTTACCAAAATGGCCATTTTTGCTCTATATGAGATACCAAATGTGTCCAAATGGCCTCCTTTAATGTTTGGAACCTCTTGGAGAAGTTTAAAAGCATGAAAATGACTTGTAGACACTACCTAAGTGGTCCCAAACCTCGTATTTCTCAATTTGGCCATTCTACATCCAAGAGTACACAATTATGTCAAGCCCAAATTTACATTTCCATTGATTTCATACCACACATGGTCTATACAAGATTCATACATCATATTACAAATGTTCATGGTCTTACATTACAAAAATAATATGTACAATATCACTTTTACATTTATACACAAAGAAAACTACAAAAGGTTTGACGTATAGCCCTTCAAGGCTCTTGGCTTGCTTTCTTTGCTTCTTGTGAGCCACCTAGATAATTCAAGATGGAAGGGGAAAGGGAAGTGAGATTCCAAGAATCTCAATAGCTCACATACCCATTCACATATACATTCAAGGCATACATGCATCAAGAACACAAATATACAAGGTGCCTCAAGCATCTAGCACATAAAGCCACATTTTCATGCCACCATCTCATATTAATTTCAAGAAAGAGCTTTAGGGACTTTTGGCTTTGCCTCATCCCATTTCTAAGACTTTTGGATTTGCCTCACTTTTGGCCTAGGGACTTTTGACTTAGCCTCACCCATCTGAGGGACTTTTGGCATTACCTCACCCTTGTGAACCATTTCCATATGTTAAGCCATTCAAGAACACATATTAGTACCAATGCAATCTCAAGATATCAAATGGCATATTCTCAAGTCAGACAAGCATGCACAAGCACCCAATGACATGCATACACACAAGAGTGTAAAGAGAATAAGGTAGAGAGCTACCTTTTAATGGATGCAAGCTTCCTTTACTTTACTACCTCCCTTTCTCAACCTTACAAGAACATTTAGGAGGGTGGATGTTCTCTTGGCCTAGAAACCATAAACAACACACAATTACACACTTGAAGCAAGCTAAGCCACCAAAGATACTCCTAAAAGTAGACTTAATCCTATAAGTGGCATAATGGTTCTATAATTGGCCTATTGAAGCAACTCTTATATTTCAAATTCTAGGCTCCATTCTCTTGTTATTCTTAGACTTCTTGGACTCATTTAAGGTCCCTGGAGCCCTCACACATTCACTTGCACAATTGGAAAACCAAGTTGCTTCATAAGGCACCATTATGGACATCATTATTCTATCCTCTAATCCATGGCTCTTAAATTTTTTCTAATGGTTCCTCCCATCTTCTAACATCATATAAAGTCCCAAACCAAGGCTAGAGCAATTTAAAACACTCCCTAGCCTATAGAATTAGCCTAGGCCGAAGCAAGCATCATAATAGGGGTTCACAAGCTTCTTGATTTTTCCTTGATGGGAGAGTCACTTGGAAGGGTTTCTAAGGGTCTTAGGAGCTCAAGAAAACATTCAAATAAGTAAGGAATTACTCACACAAAATCAGATTTTACAAAACCCTAGAAAACACTACACTTTCCTAACTTGATTTCTATTGGTATTTCTTGAAATTTCTTGCCATATTCCTCTTTCTCATGATCTAAAACCCTAGTTCCTCTCTTGTTTTTGGGTAGAAAATCCTCCCCCTAGATGGTTCTGGTTTAGGCCGAAATATACACCAAGAAGAAGCAAGAGAAGGAAGCAACCAAGGTGAGAATTTACCTTAGATTCAAGTGTGTTTTCTAAGTTCTTTCTTCTTGGTTTGTTCCACCATAAGGAATTCAAACTCCCCTCTTAATTTCTAGACCAAAACAGAACCATTCATCTGAAATAAACCATGGAAAGAGAGGAGGAAAGGAGAGGAATAAGATTGGAGGAAGATGGAGCATGAAATTCCTTAGATTTCCTTACCTTTCTTGCCTTTTTCTTCCTCTCTTGGTATGCCTCAAGGAGCTGATGTTTTTCTATATTGTGGGTAGAGGAAGTCATGCTTAAGAAGGTGGGAGAAAAAGGGAGAAGTGTGTGGGAGCTTCTAGAAACACACTTTTTCAAAAATTTCAATTTCATCCTTCCATAATTACAATTTCATTTCGGCTTCATTTTAGATCCTTTTTGAGAACTATCTTTTTTTTTAAATAAAATTTGGGTTCCCAATTTAATAAAATGCCTTTGGAATCACTCAATTTAGAGTTAAAACCTTCTAGAATAAATCTGTCAAAGTTCGGGCTCATTGTTATTAGAAAATGTACATCGGAGGGGCTTTACAAGTCTTAGGGCTTCCCATGGTTTTTGGGGCCTCTAAGAACTTTGGACAACTCAATTTTCCTATTTAAAAAACCTTCCTATGTGTTTTTCCAAAATTTGCACTTATTTACAAAAATATCATTACGTTTCGTCAGTTTTCATCATAAATTGTTTCACCATGGTAGCTCTATTTTTCTTTCTGTTTAAGCCTAGAATTATCATTTTTAAGAGTCTAAGGCTCTACCTAAATTTTTGGGGACATTATTTAGCTCATTTTAGAGGACTTGCTTTTATACGGCTCATTTCATCGTTTTACAGAATTTACACTTGTTACACCTTGGGTACCCACTAGGGGATGCCTCAGTAAAGGAAGAAGGGGTGAGCCTGTTATGTCATGGCAGTGCAACATGAGCTAGGCTTAAGCCTACCAAAACTAGTGTGACACGATTTGAGTGTTGGGCTTGGTAGTCTTAAAAGCCTAATGGTCAAAAGGTAATAAATATTATTTGTTATATTTTCTGTATTCTATGTATATGGAAATCTCGTAAATATCTTGCAATTGCTTAATATTAATTACATTGAGATGATTCTTGTATTTTATTCATGTTCAATTTTTTGATGCAATATGTCTATTCACTTTGCTATTTCATATTCACATTAGATATTACTTACAAGTATATCTCCTTGTTTATATTACTTAGTAAATTAATTGTCTTTGTAAGCCTTTTATTTATATTACTTGCCTTCTATTAAAATTACTACTTGACCCTTCTTCATGGATATTATGTGGTATTAATCTTGTCTATGTTATTGAGAAAATTATTTCTCACTCTATTATGATTTATATTTTTCTTAGATCCTAATTTACTATGTGACACTTGAACTTTAGGCGGAGTAGATCCAATTCCCACTCCAGGGATGGATCTTCGTCATCCACAACATACATATCATATCATGTGATGACATTGTTCATGCTGTACCCGTGTATTTTATGTCCCCAGGGGAGTTTAAATCCCATATATTCCTAGTGGGTGGATTTGACCCTTTGCTCCTCCGTTTGCATGTATAGCAGCCTAGTCGCTAACACTGACCTTTTGTAAACATAGGGAACTAACCTTTTTGGTCTTTTTTGTTATCTGGGGATTCTCTTTTTGGATAGTTATAGGATAGATTCCCTTTGATGTGATGTGATCAGTATGACCCCACTCTCCTATGATGGAACTCTTAAACTAGTTTATATGAATTATAATGTATTTCTTTTATTCTTGTATTCTTCTATGCTATTAATTAGATTCTTATTATGAAAGGATGATTACCATAGAAAAAGGTAATTAAAATCAAATCAGGAATTTCTAAAAAAAACATTTTTATAACTAAAAATGAGTATTTAGAAAAGGCGTTACAAGTTTTATGTGATAATGTTTGGGCATGCAAAAATTTAAGGGACCTATAAAGGAAACTTGAACTTTTGGTGCTTGGAATTGAGAAAATATGGTATATAAGGCTTGACAAGGTAAGATAATTTATGGACTACAACTTGTCAAAAATATGGAGTTCATTAAATGGTTGTTGTTTAGTTGTTGGTTATTAATGTGTTCTTAAGTTTGCTAGTTCTTGAAGCATCTACTTATGGTGGCTTGGTAGCAAATTAGGAAGATGAAGCATTTGCATTGAGAAAGTATGGTATATGAGGCTTGATAAGGTGAGATAATGGTTTTATAGACTACAACTTGTCAAAATTATAGGGTTCATTGAGTGGTTCTTGTTTAGTTATTGATTTTTAATGTGTTCTTAAGTTTGCTAGTACTTAGAGCATCTACTTGTGGTGGGTTGGTAGCAACTTAGGAAGATGAAGCATTTGTATAAGGTAATCAGGGTTTAATTCTATCCATATATGTAGTTGTATGCCATTAAATGCTTGTACATGTGCTCACTTGATATTAATGATGAGTTTGATTATTTATATTACAAATTACTATAGATTGTGATCATATCCTAAGAATTAGAGCTATGAATATGCTCTTGATTGAGTACATATGCCATGATCATACACCGATTTGTGATTATGCTTGTTTAGAAGGAGGTTGTTGTCATGATCGTGCCACTCCCTAAATTGTTAGCCAATAGCTACATATTTATTATGTGGTTATTAGTATGGGATAATAATCATGGATGGTCAAACTTGTTTATTACTTTATATGCTTGCATTACCCTCATAATTCTCTCATGAAAAGCATAATGGTAGTTTATTTTGTGTCATATGTTTAGAATTATACCTTGGTTATTGAGATTATATATCTCACCTCAATTGTGGACTAACTTTTTTGGTGAGGGAACTTCAATTGATGGCAAGGAAAAGCCATTTGAGAGTTGGCCATAGTATGACAGGCTTGAAGCCTTGGCATTTTGGTTTTGTAATTTGATGGATGTAATGAATATATATTGTGTCATTATGATCCCTTTTATATAGCATGTATGCATTATGACTTGCCAAGTATAAGATCCTTTATACCTTGTACTTAAGGACTGATTTTCCCCTTAGGATGCTTTATTTTTTTAATTAATATTTTACATATGGTTCTTTATTGTGATTATGAACCTTTACTTGTAATGAATGGAAATTGTATTAATCTTAAGGCTTTGCTCTTCTCTTGTTGATACACATGGTTATCTTATGTATTTGGAGTTTATGTTGTTGTATGTGAATAGTTTAGATGATATTTGTTAATAAGGATGAGGAGAAATTGATTGGGATATGATTTAGGGTTGTTTGTTGCTAGAAAAGCATAGAGTTGCACTAAGTTTTAAGGAAGTCATCAAGTCAAAAGTTGATCTGCAAGGGTTTAGGCCTTGTTACCACTTGTTTTGGGAAGTTATTGTTGGGAATTATGGGAGGCACACAGCGGAAACATTAAAAAAATTTTGATCCCAATTCCCACCAAGGATCCGCCAAAATCACTTAAACTGAATAGGTTCAGAGAATTACCTTTTTCCTTCCGATTGAGTTTGTTGTTTGCTTTTATTTGGATCACAAGAACTGACCGCAGATCAGCTCCCTCTACTGGTATCCACACGAACGGGGTTCAGCAACTCAAAGCAGTGTGCTAGCAATCTATCCGTACAGTCCGTACGACGTTCGTACAATTCCGTACGACGTCCGTACGATGTCTCTCTCTCTAAGGATTTTTGGAGGTAGCTCTAGCTCTAGCTATGTATATATTTTTTTTTAAATATGGAAACCCCTATTTATAGACTAGAGTTTCAGATATATTTAATTAATCAAAATTAATTAAATATATCTATTAGTTTAAATTCAAATCTATCCTATAGTTTAAATTTAAACTAACAATATCTAGAGCTTAATTTAAATTATCTGATTAGTTTAAATTTAAATCTATCTGATAGAATTAAATTTAAACCTATCTGATAGAATCAAATTTAAATTATCTGATTAGTTTAAATTTAAATCTATCTGATAGAATCAAATTTAAATTAATCCACATATATATATAATATCAAATATAATATATATATATATATAATATATAATATATTTCGAATTTAATTATTTATATATATATATATATAAATAATTCCTCCATCCTAGATATTCATTGAATTTAGACACATTTCTGATTCAATGAATGTGGACATTTTAGTTCGAGTTGGTCCATTCTTGTGTGCGGCTCTGCAGGCCCATATGATGTTGGCAGTGGGCCAACTACACTGTTTGACCCACAAATCACAAGCGGCCTCTAGCAAGACATTGTGACTACCCAAATCATACGGGATCGGTGATCCGATGCAACCTATCTTATAACCCTATCATATCCCTTTTGTCACACGATATCTAGATCGAGTATGAGACATGGAAATGTCATTCTCAACTTGCTCGATCATAACTTTCTCGATCTCCGAGCAGACTGATATAAGATGGAACCCTTTCCATTTGAGCATGGCCATGCATTTCTCAGTCACACTCATCGAGGGGCCCAGAGATATCTCTCTCTATTAATTAGAGGGACAAATTCCATCTTGACCACTCATCTTCCTCTGCATGAATTTCATTATACCTGATTATAGTCTTTATAATCACCCGGTTAAAGGTGACATTAGACTATGCCAAAGTACAGTGTCCTTCATGTAGGAATCTATGGTGATCTCAGGTCCAAGGGATCAATGACATAGTTATATATGAGATAAATTTATGACCTAATCCATGTAACTTATCTCATGATGGGTCTATCCAGCGTTCTGTTCTCTAACACACACCTATAATTTTGATTCATATCATCATATATGATTAACACTTAATCAATCAAAATCATACTAATCTTAATTCATCGTTATTCCCACAAGGATGATTGATTAGGGACATTTTGGATAATAATTTATCCATAGATATTATTATATATAAACATGCAAATAATATAATAATGTAATAAAAAGAAAACTCTTATTTCGTAATAATAAACAATGTTCGCAATACAATGATTGGCCTAGGGCACAATCTCCAACAACTCCCACTTGCACTAGGTTCAATCATTAATGTTTCTAATACCCATTGACCTAACATGACGATCATGCTTAGCCTGTGCAAGCGGCTTAGTAAGAGGATCAGCAACATTGTCATCAGTTGGTATTTTACATATCTTTATATCACCTCTATCAATGATTTCTCTGATAAGATGATATCGCCTGAGTATGTATTTTGTCCTTTGATGTGACCTAGGTTCTTTAGCCTGTGCTATTGCACCATTGTTGTCACAGAACAAATCTATCGGATTTGAGATGGTAGGTACCACCCCTAGCTCAGTGATGAACTTTTTAATCCAAACAGCTTCCTTAGCTGCATCTGATGCTGCTAGGTACTCAACTTCTGTTGTAGAATCAGCCACAGTGCTTTGCTTTGAGCTCTTCCAACTTATTGCTCCACCATTCAAATAGAATACAAATCCTGATTGCGATCTAGAATCATCTTTGTCAGATTGAAAACTTGCATCTGTGTAACCATTTACAGCAAGCTCGTCATCCAATCCTTCATACACCAAGAATACATCCTTAGTTCTTCTTAAGTACTTTAGGATATTCTTGACGACAGTCCAGTGATTCTCACCTGGATCTGATTGAAATCTACTGGTCATACTCAAGGCATATGAGACATCTAGTCAAGTGCACAACATGGCATACATGATAGATCCAATAGCCGAGACGTATGGAATCTTACTCATGCGCTCTCGCTCATCACGTGTACTAGGACACTGAGTCTTGCTGAGATTGATGCCATGAGACATAGGTAAAAACCCCTTTTTGAATCTTGCATACTAAATCTATGCGATACCTTGTCTATGTAGGTGCATTGACTTAAACCGATTAGCCTCTTGGATCTATCTCTATGGATCCTAATCCCAAGGATGTAATTGGCCTCGCCTAAGTCTTTCATTGAGAAATACTTTCCTAACCAAGACTGTACAATCTGCAAGGTAGGAATGTCATTTCCAATAAGTAGGATGTCATCAACATAAAGCACTAGAAATACAATTGTGCTCCCACTAACCTTCTTGTAAACACAAGGTTCATCAATATTTTGGATAAAACCAAAATCTTTGACTACTTCGTCAAAGCGATGATTCCAACTTCAAGATGCTTGCTTCAATCCATAAATAGATTTTTGAAGCTTGCAAACCTTCCCAGAATCCTCTGGACACATAAAACCTTCAGGTTGTGTCATATACATATCCTCAAGCAGCTTTCCATTAAGGAATGCTATTTTCACGTCCATTTGCCAAATCTCATAATCATAGTATGCAGCAATGGCAAGAAGGATTCTGATTGATTTGATCATAGCGACTGGTGAAAAGGTTTCATCATAGTCTATACCATGTGTTTGTTTGAATCCTTTTGCAACCAATCGTGCCTTGAAGGTATGAACTTGGCCATCCATGTCAGTTTTCTTCTTGAAAACCCACTTGCACCCTATGGCTTTTATACCTTCAGGTGGGTCAATCAAGGTCCATACCTGATTGTCATACATGGATTGCATCTCAGACTTCATGGCTTCTAGCCATTTCTCAGAGTCTGATCCCATTATAGCCTCTTGATAGGTGGTTGGCTCATCTTGATCAATGAGCAACACATCACGATATCTTTGAGGCTGATGTCGTGTCCTATCAGACCTTCGTGGGCCTTGTGTTACTTGAGTAGGCTCAATAACTTGTTGTGAGTCTTCTCGATTTTCCATCTCAGGTTCAATGCGATTTTATGGCTGTTGAACTTCTTCAAGATGTATCTTACTCCCACTGGTTCTTTTAGAGATGAATTCTCTTTCTAAAAAGATACCATTTCGAGCAACAAATAATTTGTTCTCAGTGGGGTTGTAGAAGTAGTATCCTTTAGTTTCCTTAGGATAACCCACAAAAAGACATTTTATAGATTTGGGTGCTAACTTATCTGAAGCCTGTTGCTTAACATATGCCTCGCATCCCCAAATCTTAAGAAAAGATAAATTGGGCTTTTTCCCAGTCCATATCTCATATGGTGTCTTTTCAACCGTCTTAGATGGAACACGGTTTAGTGTAAACGTAGCTGTTTCTAATGCATAGCCCCAAAAGGATGGTGGAAGATCCGTTTGACTCATCATGGATCGAACCATATCTAATAAGGTTCGGTTCCTTCGTTCAGAAACGCCATTCTATTGTGGTGTTCCTGGTGGGGTTAATTGTGAGACAATACCACAATTTCTAAGATGGTCAATAAACTCTTGGCTCAAATATTCACCACCTCGATTGGATCGAAGTGCTTTAATAGATTTACCAAGCTGATTCTGTACTTCATTTTGGAATGTTTTGAACATTTCAAAAGCTTCAGATTTGTGTTTCATTAAATAGATGTAATCATATCTACTATAGTCATCTATTAAAAGTAATAAAGTACAAGTGGCCTCCTCTAGCAGTTGTACTTAGTGGACCACATACATCAGTATGTACTAGGCCCAATAAGTCAGTGGCCCGTTCACTGTGTCCAGTGAAAGGTGCCTTAGTCATCTTTCCTAATATACAAGATTCACATGTGTCAAATGATTCAAAATCAAATGATTTCAGAAGTCCATTTTGATGGAGCTTTGAAATGCGTTTCTCATTTATGTGGCCTAGATGACAGTGCCAGAGATAGGTCGGATTCAAGTCGTTAGTCTTGATCCTCTTGGTAGTTATGTTATAGACATCTTGATTATTAGGAATATCAATATTTAAATAATAATGACCACCATGCAAATCACCATCCGCATAAAAAATGTCATTACGATAAATAGAACATTTATTATTCCCAATAATTGAAATAAAACCTTCCTTATCCAAATAAGAAAGTGAAACTATGTTTCTACTCAAAGTAGGAACATAATAGCAATTGTTCAAAATTAACAAAAGCCCATTGGGCAAAACTAATTCATAAGTGCCTACGGCTAAAGCAGCAACTCTTGCTCTATTTCCAACTCGTAGGTCTATTTCGCCCCTTTTCAACTTCCTACTCCTTTTGAGACCCTGCACATTTGTACAAATGTGAGTTCCACATGCAGTATCTAATACCCACGTAGGAGAAGTAGAAAGATTAATTTCTAAAACATAGATACCTGAAGTAATAGCCCCGCTATTCTTCTTTTTCTTTAGATCTTCCAGCTAGAGCTTACAGTTTCTCTTCCAATGACCGGGTTCATTGCAAAAGAAACAAACTCCTTCCTTGGGAGGCTTTACCTTCTTGGCTTCAGGCTTGGGTTTAGGCTTGTTTTGGTTTTTGAACTTATTGTTCAGGCCCTTTCCTTTGCCTTTGCCTTTCTTTTTCATTCCTTTACCTTTCTGAACCATTAAAACAGAGATTGGATTTTTCTTAATATTTTGCTCGGCAGTTTTAAGCATCCCTTGCAGTTCAGAAACAGATTTTACTTTCAGGGAGTGAGTTTAAGATCAAATCTGTAGATAACTCCTGACTTATGGGAAATCCGAGCCTCTCAAGGTGATCAAGGTAGCCTTTCATCTTCAAAACATGAGTGCTAACTGATGCACCTTCAGCCATTTTACAGGAATGTAAGGCCTTGGTGGTTTCAAACCTTTCCTGCCTTGCCTGTTGTTGGAACATTTCCTTGAGATGCACAATCATCTCATAAGCCTCCATAAGTTCCAGATCTCTTTGAAGTTCTGGGACCATGGTGGCTAACATCAGGCATCCCACATCCACAGAATCAATGAGATGCTTGGTGTGGGCATCCTTCTGTGCTCTTGGAGCATTGGCTATAGGCTCCTCAAGAATGGGCTCATCTAGGACATATAGTTTTCTTTCCTGTTTGAGAACAATTCTCAAGTTTCTAAACCAGTCAAGAAAGTTTGTCCCATTGAGTTTGTCCTTCTCAAGGATGGATCGCAATGATAGTGTAGCAGAGTTATTTGTCGACATTTTTCTACAACAGAATATGCAAAAATCAAATTAATAACTTTCCACTAAAAATAACCCTCAATTTAATTTAGTGGACTAAGACCCATATTTCACTTAATTATAAGTCTGCTTTGGCAAGACGCTTAAAATTAAGTTATTTAGGTAGGTAACTTGTTTACCAATTACATTACATGTAACTCTTAGATCTTTTATAAGATTCATTCATCACATGATTCAGCATGTTTAATCCCATCAATGCCTTGAAACCCAAAACCATTTTGATAGTTTCAATTAAGTCAAACCACTATGAAACTTATGAGTATCACCATTACCCAATATGTCTTACTAAGATAACCTAAATGTATCCCACTTTGGTGGAACCTACAGTCAGGTGATCAAAGTCTTGACAGATGTTCATTAGTGGGTGGCATTATAACTTAAAATTTTATATGAGGGATTTTATTTCATTATTTCATTAAAACTAGTTGTCACACAATTATATACTACGATGGCATACATACATGCATATGATCTCATCATAAATCTTAAAATAAATGTGACACAATATGGCCCATCTATCCTATCTCCTCACAAGCCAATGAGAGGATTCCTCTAAGATAAGATCTATATATACAAAGAGAAACCTCGTTTAAACATTCGAGGGGAGTGTGAGATGAGAAAAGAATGTACATTTAGAATGAATAGAGAGAGGCACGACACGCAGGTCGTATTCTAAAAAATTACAAATCATAAGTATCCTAGGGCCAAATCATGCACCATACCCATCCAAGCAAATCACAATACACATATTACAAACATCTCATTTAATATGAAAGGTTGTAAATTTAGTGAATTAATTTTAAAATAGATTGTGTTGTGCTAGGATTAGATAGCAATGGCGGATTCATTCAATGTATCACATACATAGCGAAACGAATTCGCATTGAAAATAAAATATAATCTGTACAAAATAAATATATATATGTAACAGATTAATAATTATGTTTCCAATCACATTGAAAACTATACATATATCATATATATGAATGAATTAAAAGAACTTCTACGCTTAGATTTCATGCTTTTTTTTAAAAAATAATTTGATCAAATCAATATCGCATACATATCTTATATTAGCACATGCGAAAAAATTGATTATAAGATAAAATTCTTATAACACACAGGTATTCAATTTAAGCAATTATTGACGAGGCTCTGATACCACTGTTAGTGATTATGGGAGGCACACAGCGGAAACATTAAAAAAATTTTGATCCCAATTCCCACCAAGGATCCGCCAAAATCACTTAAACTGAATAGGTTCAGAGAATTACCTTTTTCCTTCCGATTGAGTTTGTTGTTTGCTTTTATTTGGATCACAAGAACTGACCGCAGATCAGCTCCCTCTACTGGTATCCACACGAACGAGGTTCAGCAACTCAAAGCAGTGTGCTAGCAATCTGTCCGTACAGTCCGTACAGTCCGTACGATGTTTCGTACAATTCCGTACGACGTCCGTACGATGTCTCTCTCTCTAAGGATTTTTGGAGGTAGCTCTAGCTCTAGCTATGTATATATTTTTTTTTAATATGGAAACCCCTATTTATAGACTAGAGTTTCAGATATATTTAATTAATCAAAATTAATTAAATATATCTATTAGTTTAAATTCAAATCTATCCTATAGTTTAAATTTAAACTAACAATATCTAGAGCTTAATTTAAATTATCTGATTAGTTTAAATTTAAATCTATCTGATAGAATTAAATTTAAACCTATCTGATAGAATCAAATTTAAATTATCTGATTAGTTTAAATTTAAATCTATCTGATAGAATCAAATTTAAATTATCTGATTAGTTTAAATTTAAATCTATCTGATAGAATCAAATTTAAATTAATCCACATATATATATATATATATAATATCAAATATAATATATATATATATATATAATATATAATATATTTCGAATTTAATTATTTATATATATATATATATATATATAAATAATTCCTCCATCCTAGATATTCATTGAATCTAGACATATTTCTGATTCAATGAATGTGGACATTTTAGTTCGAGTTAGTCCGTTCTTGTGTGCGACCCTGCAGGTCCATATGATGTTGGCAGTGGGCCAACTACACTGTTTGACCCACAAATCACAAGCGGCCTCTAGCAAGACATTGTGACTACCCAAATCATACGGGATCGGTGATCCAATGCAACCTATCTTATAACCCTATCATATCCCTTTTGTCACACGATATCTAGATCGAGTATGAGACATAGAAATGTCATTCTCAACTTGCTCGATCATAACTTTCTCGATCTCCGAGCAGACTGATATAAGATGGAACCCTTTCCATTTGAACATGGCCATGCATTTCTCAGTCACACTCATCGAGGGGCCCAGAGATATCTCTCTCTATTAATTAGAGGGACAAATTCCATCTTGACCACTCATCTTCCTCTGCATGAATTTCATTATACCTGATCATAGTCTTTATAATCACTCGGTTAAAGGTGACATTAGACTATGCCAAAGTACAGTGTCCTTCATGTAGGAATCTATGGTAATCTCAGGTCCAAGGGATCAATGACATAGTTATATATGAGATAAATTTATGACCTAATCCATGTAACTTATCTCATGACGGATCTATCCAGCGTCCTGTTCTCTAACACATGCCTATAATTTTGATTCATATCATCATATATGATTAACACTTAATCAATCAAAATCATACTAATCTTAATTCATCGTTGTTCCCACAAGGATGATTGATTAGGGACATTTTGGATAATAATTTATTCATGGATATTATTATATATAAACATACAAATAATATAATAATGTAATAAAAAGAAAACTCTTATTTCGTAATAATAGACAATGTTCGCAATACAATGATTGGCCTAGGGCACAATCTCCAACAGTTATAGTCATTAGAAATTTGCCCCAATAGGTTGGAATGGTTTTGGTGAGTGTTAGAATAAGTTTGGAAACTTGGGAGGTTGTTTTATGAATTTTTAACACTTTTGGGAAATGTGTGGATTTATGAAGTCAAAAGATTGAACTTTAACAGAAGTTTCATCATGCACTTAGACCACTTATAGGTGCCCTTAAATATTAAATTTAGTGGTCTTTGAAGTAGTTTAGGTATATCCTTATTTAGGTACAAATTGGTTGAATAAAAAACTTTGGGGAAATTATGTAGTTGCTGTTATTAATGCATGAATAGAAAATTGTTAATAGGGACTAGTCAATTGGTTATGTTCCACAATGCACAAGTTGTGTATTATGAATTAGCAATTAACCAAGAGCTAGCAACCATTCAATTGGCATGACCTCTAGGATAGCGTTCTATTCTATAAGGAACTGGTTGATTGCCAGCTTGGTAGCAGTTGACTAGGGATCCTTCTAGTTAACCACTCTATTGAGGTCAGCCAACTACTCTATTTAGGATTAGCTAATGTTTTAAATGTTACGCTCTAGGCTCTCCAAGGTCTTTTGGGGAGATTTTAGTGATTCCTAACAACATTAAGGAGATTAGGGATAGTTGGTCATACAGGGAAGGCTCTTAGGATAGTTATATTCAAGATTTTGGTTTGAGATGGATTAATATTTAAAGGCTTTTAATTGGTTTAAATTTTTAAGGTTTTCATTTTTATGACTTAGTAAGGTCTATGACTATTTTGTCCTTAAATCTTTATTCATTAGCCTGTTATTGTCAACTAAGCATCCTATACTATTTGATACAAACTTAGGTTTTCAAATTTCATAGGCTATACACCAAGCATCTTATACTATTTGATGTAAAGGCTAGGTTTTTAGAGTATTCAAAGAAGAAGAACTACTCTCCTTAATTAATATCTATTTGCATACCATAAAAATACATTAGTACATTCATAAACAACATTTATAGATAAGGAAAGTGATTGCACAAAGAAACTAAGGTGTTTCTTAAAGTGGATTCATAAAAAAACTTGTAATATGAGGTCACCTTCTTATCATGACTTTAAACTTATAAGAGACTCTAACCTTCATGACCCTCTTGTCTGGACTCTAACTTAATTAAGGGACTCTAACCCTAAAAAATGCAACAATATCATGAAAGAATTATTTCTTCTTTTCTTTTGCCAAACATGCAAATCATGAGAAGCATGCATATTGTCAATATGAATGCAACATGAGTTGACATTATCATAGTTACAATGTTTCAAAACCAAGCATATGCATGTACCGACATATTGAAACTTGAAAAATGCATGTAATAATATATTCAAACCTAAGAAAATATAGTCAAAGGTTACTTATACAAATTCTAAGGGAACTTTTTCCTTATTACCAAGTCTTTTACTATTTTCAATGTCTTGTAAGGTCCATGGCAAATTCTAGTCCATGTCAAGGTACTCTATAGCTAAGGTCATCTATGTATGGGAATAATCTATGGTTTTGTCATCTATACAAAAGGTCTAGATATACTCTTTGCACTAGAAATTATATGAAGAATTACTTCCCTATGGTTTTTTGGGTTCTAAGAGAATTTGATAGGGTCATCAAGTATATTAAAACATAAATACAAAGGTTCACATATCATCCAAATATTAGATTCATACAATGTACAAAACTCATATTTTTTATTCTCTAAACATCACATGGCTCATGTGTTTTCCAGAGCTTTTACACATGTTGTAATAGAAGTAGTTAGGCATCTCGTGTAACATCACATGGCTAAGCCATGTAACTTTTTTATATTTTTGTATGGTGCACCTTTCACATGACTTATGTAGATTTACATAGCCAAGCTATGTAAATTGTAGCGACATGTTACAAGACCCATGTGAAGTTACATAGCCAGGTCATGCTTTTTCAAGAAATGGGTTCTCAAGAGCACAACCCATGTGTTTTCACCCTTGTTTTGAAAAATATATTGTTCATTACCCCAAAACATGATTTTCTTCCATATATAGCTAGCTAACATAATTATAACAACAAATAAACATCAGAAACAAGTTAGAAACAACTTTAAAGAAATAACTTTAAACACATGGATTCATAACAAACAAATTCCCTTTGAATTTCAACCCATAAAAAATATTTTCCATGATTTCAACACCATGAAACTCAAAGAGAAGAAGAAGATGAAGAGAAAAGGGATTATGCCATCCCTATATGCAAACGAGGGTGTTTTATCTTGGATTATTCTTCTTCACTCTTGCTTTTCCTCTTCTACTATTTCTCTTTTCCTTCTTATTCTTCTTACAATCTTCTCTCTCAAAAATCCCTTTATCTTTCTCTCTTAATGTTTCTAATGGTGTGATGTAGGCAAGAAAAAAAAGGAGGTTGAGGGTCCTTATATAGAGGGCAGATTCAGTTTAGTTCCTAAGGCTCTCCTTCTCTCTCTCTCTCTCCCTCTCTTGTGTTTTTCTTGAGCTAGAAGTAGGTCAGAGATATTTTAACTCTACTTTATCTTATCCAAACTTGTTTTTGTTTAGGACTAAATGTTTAAGATCTTGTTTCCTTAATATTTAGTATTGTTTTTTGTTAAGGCTTGTCTCAAGAATGTAAAAATTTTCTCCTTGGTAAAATTATACTTTAGTCCTAGGAAAATTATAGTTTGAACCCTGATTAAAGCTATATTTTGGCCCCAATTAAAATTACATTTTAGCCCATAAACTTTTGAAAATTACAATTCACCCTAAAATTTTACCTAACTATTCTTATTTTTAATAAATTCTTATGTTTTTAGGCCTCTAAAAGTTTAGGAAATTTAATAAAATTCTCACTTGAGTATAAGTTATTTAATTATCTATTATTTAGTAAATTATAAACATATTCAAATAAATACTAATAAATTCATAATTAATTCAACAATTTTCCAAAATCTAAGAAATTCCTAAATTATTCTAGAAAATTAATAATCAACCATCTCTAATATTAGTTAATTTATTAATTTATAGGGTCTTACAATTCTCTCATCCTTTTAGAAATTTCTTTTGCAAAATTTGAAATTACCTCATGAAAATAATTTGAGATATTTCTACTTGAGCTAATATTTCATTTTCCCTATTATTTCTTTTGAGATTAATCCATCCTAGATTACCTTTGAGTAGGAAGAAGGTTTTATTTCTTAATTGCTTTGTGTCAATATCCACAATTTGTAATAGTTTTGGTTTGTAAGTTAAATCTTCTCTTGCATTGTCTTATCAACTATGATATGTGAAAGATCTAGGATGTATTTATGAAGCTGAGAAATATGAAAGATTGGATGAAGTTTGGACAATTTATGTGGTAATGCAATTTGATAAGTTGTTGCTCCAACTTTTTGGATTTTAAAAAAATGCCAACATTAGTGATATAAGTGATTTTTAGGAATACATGCTTTTGTTCTTTGAATTAAGAGGTTTCCTTCTTCTGTTAGAGTAGCTCTTTTGCTTACTTTTAGCTGTAAGCATTGTTGCCTTAATTAGTTTAATTTGGCAAGAAGTATCTTGCACTAGTTCTAGTCCTAATAGATTCCTTTTCCCTACTTCATGCCAACATGGGGGTGATTTGCATTTTCTGTAACACCCTTCCCAAGTAAGATTTATTGACATAATTAAAAAAACATATTAGCTAATATCAAAAAATAGTTAAAGTCAAAATAATGCCTAAATAGTGAATATTTAATGAATTATAACATTATAAAACATAACAAATTTTTTTTGGCATTTTATAGGATTTTTTTTGGAATTAATTAGAATTTATTCTAATTAGTAAGTAGGAAGAAATTAAGAAATTAATATTGACGAATTTCATTTTTAAAAACTCCCAAGGTCAAAAAGACCCTAAAAATATGAGAAAAATATTTGGGAAATAGAAGTTTATTGGTGAAATTTTGGGATCAAAATATAACTATTAAAAGTTTAAGGCATAAACTCATAATTTTCACTAAAACTAAAATGCAATTATGGGAAGATCAAAGTGTAATTTTAGCCCAAGCAAAAATGCAATTTTTCCAAAGAAAAGATCACTATAGAAGTGACAAGTTAAGAGCGTGTTTAGTTTGGCGGTGAAAAAGTAAAAAATCGCATTTGCCTATCGTAGGTAAGTAGAAGCAACAATTTCTTGCTTCATTTGAAACATGGTTTGGAGAACTCAATCGCCAATCCAAACACGCATTAAAGTGTTAGGAATTTTAATATGCCCCTTTATATGATTAGAAACAATTTTTATACTTAGTACTAAACAAATAAAGATAAGTTTCCTTTGTAACAATACAAGTCAGATTAAGCTATTAACTTCCATAGGAAGCCAAAAAACATGCTGAGAGAAGACAGATTTGTTAAAGATAAGTAAGAGACAATGGGTACCCTTATTGACTCCTCCTTGCACTTCATTCTTGCTATATCAAACATGAAGAGAGGGAAAGCATAACATCCTAAAATTAATTAAGTGAAATTATGGAAATTAAGGATTTAATTTGGAAAAATAAGGAATTTTGCATGGAAACTAAGAAAAATTATAGAGAATAGGAATTTTCAAGGTAAATAATTGTTAGGGCATTTTTTAGGGAAATAATAATTATTTGAAAAAAATAAATTTTATTATAGATTTTAATTTATTGTGTGAAATTAATTAGAGGAGTTTTAGAAAAATTAATCTAGAGTCTAACAATTAGTTTGACTATGCTAAAAATAAATTTTAGGAGTCAAATTGAGAAAATAAGTGGAAGCTCATCAAAAAGAGGATAACTCATAACCTAAAACCTAAAACGCAAAACCCAACTCACTTAAAACACCATCTAAAATCCTAACTCTCCCTTCACATTTAGAAACACACACATATCAAGTGTTGGAAAAGGACCAAAACATAGGGAGATAAAGAAGACATTGGATGGCTGACTTTGGAGCTCTAATCATAGGGGAAACACATGATTTGGTTTAGATGAGTGAAGGCAAACTTGTTATACTCTTTCTGCTCTTCATTTTGAACCAAACATCTTGTGGTTTGGTGACCATTTATGGAATTTTTGTAATATCCCTACAAATTAGGATTTTTTAATTATTTAGTATTTTTATGTAATGAATTTATTAAACTTTAATAAGATGAATTTGAACGAAGTAGCTTTGTATATGAGAAGTATAAGATGAATAAAACCCATAGAAATATTTGAGATTTTAGGGGGGTTCAGGGTCCTAGGGGCAAAATCATTATTTGTCACCTGGATGAACTTTGATAATTTTTTTGGAAGAAAGAGAAATTTAGAATTAGTCTAATATATATATATATATATATATTAATTGTTAGGAAATAATGTGCAAAAAATTATAAAATTTGTTCCATAAAATTCTAAAATCGTTAGGACCAGAAAATGGCCCCGAACGATTAAGAGCTTATACGGAGACGAAATAAACCCCTAAACTTGAGTCGACTATCTTAGGAAATTTAGTGCAAAAAGATCTACTAGAGGGTGTTGACGGAATCTAGAAATGTAGAGTTAAGACAAAGATATAAGCAAAAAACAAACAGAAGTACTTATCTATTACGTCACTACCAAGGGCAAAATAGTCATTTGGAACTTAAAATAATAAAACATTAGGAAAATAAATAATAATAAAATATATAGTTAGAGACATTAAATGGGATCGACGTAGACCTAAATAATATTAAAATATAGCGAAGAACCTAGAAAATACAGGCTAAATAAAATATTACAGAGAACCTACTAAAGGATACATAAGCAATTTTGTAAATTCTAATAGGGGAAGTGTTGACTTGGCACTATAGAGCAGGGAAAGTGTTGATGTGGCACCTTGAGCAGGGAAAAATGGTGATGTGGTGTCATGTGTAGGAAGATTTTGGAGACTGCACGACTATGAAGCAATGACACAGGCTTACGTTAGTTGTAACACCCCGAAATTAATTAAGGTATTAATCGTGGATTTGGACTAATTAAGAATAATTATTATGGAATAATTAGGCAAGTTATATGAATAGGAGTTCATGGAGAAATAAATAATTAATGTAGGCTTAAGATTCAATTGAGTCGAGACTTAATTTAGGGCCATAATTAATTTGAGTAGGTCATGGACAAAGACTAATGGAGGCCTTAATAATTTCAAGTGCAAACCCAACTCCCTATTGTGAGACTTATCCCAAGGAAGACCACTTAGCAATTGCCCAATTTGGTTAAATGAATTAGAGGTCCAAGACCCTACTAAAATCCTAGAAATTCTATAGCCTAACTCATGAAATCTGGCCCAGCAAGACATAATCTGAATCCCTATATGGATTTGGGCCTTTGCGTCACCCTATAACCCATTTAGGACCTAACTTAAACCCTAAAACCAACTTCAGCCTTTCTTACTCTATAGAACCACAAAACACATAGGAAACACACAAAGCATTTTCGAAGGTTTTGGAGAGAGGCTAGGGTTCTTGGCAAAAATTTATCTTTTCCCACTTCTAAAGTCAAAATCAGCCAAGGTGAGTGTTATATAATTTGACTTCCTCCTTTTCCTTTTCAATTTGACTCAATTGGTTTTCCATTTGGAGCATTAATTTGATATGGATCATTTGATGTTTTCTTAGAGGATTTTTGGAGGTTGAGGCTAAGAGAGGTATTGGGTAAGTATAAACTCCTAATTTTGATGCATTTACTACTAGTTAGAGACCCCAATAACTTACTTATGATATAAACTTTGTTTTTATGAGAAAATATCTATAATTTAGGGTGATATTTTGAGGTCTCTGGTGTAAGGAAAACAACATCCAAATTTTATTCTTGTAGTGTGTAACATCTGGTTCTCTAAAAATGAAAGAAAACGTGAGAAACTTAACATATGATTTCTCTGTCAATAAATGAAATTCACCGGATACAAAAGGAAGTCCCCCAAGATGAGATAGTTAAGGTCCTAAAAAATTTGGGAAGCATTGTAGACTCCTAAGAATGAGAATTTTAGGCTCAAATAGAAAGAAAAACAGAGTTAGAATGAAGAAACAATTTCTTACGAATTGAAATTGATAAATTCAAATCTCTTATCTCCTCAATCAACCTTTGCTCTCTAAGCATCATCATTGCCATGTGAAAAATTCATCCACTACATAATGCAAATCAATTTATTATTTTAATGCATTTTCTTGGGATTTTTTTGAAGAATTATATAATCCCATTTGCACAAAAGAGGATCAATGTTAGAAATAATATGTTATTATAGTATCCTAGTTCGTTAAGTTAAAGAAAAAGAAGCTAAGGGATTCTAGTGATTCTAAAACTGTAAGAAACAGTATTATGAATGAATCCCCTATATGGAATGATGCCAAAAAGAATGTGCTGGTAGCATTAGAATTATAAAAGCTAGATAGGACAAGTTCAGTATGTGTTGTGACGACCCTAATTTCTTATCATCATAATTAAGGTTAAACACGCGATTAATCATCATAGGTTATGAAAATGTGGAGAAATTTAAACCTTAAGGTGATTAGAGTCATCAATCATATGATTACATACACTTATGTTCATAAGGGAATTAAACATCCATTTATAAGCCTTGGATTCTATTACTCATCAATTATAACTCATCCTAATGACTCTAGATTATCCCTTGTGATTAACATATGAAAAACCAAAGTTTTCTAGTTAATATAAGTGTTTCAGCATGTTAGCCGCGGCCAAATTACTCTTAGTCGTGGCCAATTCCTTTATGTTTTACCCCTTTCTTCATTACTAATTTTGCCGCAGTGATAGCCGCGACGAGTTGAACCTTCGCCGCGGTCAACCTACCTGGTGCCGCGGTGAAGAAGCCTCCTGGAACTTCCTTCCTCGCCTCTCGATATTGGCCGTGGCCAATTCCTGCTTCCGCCGCGGCCAATTCCTCTCTGGAATGCCGGGGACATTTTCCTAAAAGTTTGCCGCGGCGAATTTCTCTCTGGATGACTTTCAGTTTGACCTCTCACATTCGCCGCGGCCAATTTACATTTTGCCGCGGTGAATTCCTCTTTGGCACTCTCCTTGGGCAACTTTGCCTCTATTGGCCGTGGCCAACTCCATTTTAGCCACGGTGAAGTGCCTTCTGGTTCTACACTCTAAAAATCTGGATTCATACTCTCCTTTCTCCCTCTAATCTTATCCTAGGGCCCCTCTACCTTAATTGTGGGCTCAAATAGCTTTCATTAGCCTAATTCATCCAGCTAATCTATCTTCTCTAATTCAAGATTTAAGGGTTAATTTCTTTTCTCTAATTACCCTATATCAGCAAATCCAGGGAATAACAACAACACAATTCATACACCATTGACATTTAACATTTGATATACTTTCCATTAGAGGTTCCATACATTAGTGATTCATATCGATATCTCAAGGTTACATTACCAAATGGTAAGTCATATCATAGGTTCAATAAGGTTTACAACAGATATCATAAACTCATATATTAATTACCAATTTAAAGTAAGGCCTACTCCTCAATAGGTACACATCATATTATCAAAATACAGACTCCTACACTTGGCAATACAGATATATGATGATGTTATACAAGACTTAACAAAATTAGCATCTACTCTATTCTACTCAGACCAAGTGTAGCTTCCCCACACTAGGCCTCAGCTCATAGATGTTCATCCACTTGCTTGCCCTTATCCTTACCCGAAGAACCTTCACCTGAAATTGTAATCCCATAAAACGGGGTGAGATATAAATCTCAGTAACTAAGGCAATTCCATCATATAATCCAGTTTAATTTAACATATATGCATGAAGCAAAAATAACATTTGAATCATATCAGTCATATCTATAAATGAAGCAATTAGGCTATCATAATTATTATCCCATACTAGCAATCACATTTTCACATGTTAAAGGCCATTAACACCGGGAGAGGCCCGTCCACGGCACCTACTCCTCATTGAGTACAACCAGGGCTCTGTGCATCTTGGGTTTAATTATAATCCAGTGCCCGATCGAAGCACCTGCACGGGTGGCAGTCGCACCACAGCTCCACCATGGACTCACAAGGTCCAATCATCATACAATAGATAGCCAACCAATTCATTCAACATTTCAAATCATTCATATACAGCAAGTATGAAATTTAAACTGACATATGCATGGAATTAATGTAAACCCTGGTTACCTCACTTGTGGACAACTTGCAACAGCCACCAATGGTACAGAGTCTCCCTATAATCATAGCATCAGATAATTACTACTCTAATTCATCATTAACAGTTACAACAAGTACCCAATAAATTTAAATGCTATTAACTACTTTAAGAATATTTACCCAGCCACCATAAATCCTAAATTCGGATTAAAGTGTCATCTACCAGAAATCTCAATATTCCACCCAAAATCCTAAGCAAATTCATACAAAATCAATACCCATAATATAAATCAGCTATGGGGGTCTCAAACCAACAAAGAAAGCATCAAAATGGGGGGTTTAACTCACCTAATACCAGCCCTAACCTCAACCTACGAATTTCACCAAGAAAATCCCCAAACACCCACATTTCATATTTTGGGTATGATGAAATTACTCCAAATGAAAAACTAATTGGACCAAATTAAAGAGAAAGATGAGGGGATTAAGTTGTATAACTATTACCTTGGCTAAATCTTGCTCCAAATGTGAGAAAAGGTGGAATTATGCCAAGAACCCTAGCTTCTCCTCCTCACCTCCGAATTGTCCTTGTGTTTGTGTGTTTTGCAGAATAGGGGAGGTGGCTGGTTAGTTTTTAGGATTTTAGTGGAGTTAAGTTGGGTCAAGGGATGGGTCATGGGTTGCTCCAAGTCTAACTCCTAATGGGCTCCAGATTTTTAGCTTTGTTGGGCCAATTTTTAAGTGTTGGGCTGCAGGATTTTATTGGGCTAGTTTTATACATTGGGTTGCTGAAGTTTAATGGGATTTGGGCCAAGTTTGAAGAGCTCAAGGGTTTGGATCTGCACAAGGGTTATTGGGCCACTTATAAAAGCCTATACAAGGTGGGTCTTGGGCCTCTATCACATTAAATTGGGTTGGGTTTGCACCTAACTCATTAGGCCTCCATTAGCCTCTCATCATGATCTATTAATTTGGGCCTAGATGAAATTTCTATCCCAATTAATTCTCAAACCCATGTTAACAATTTATCTCTCTAAAATTTTCATTCACTAACTTGTCCAATTATCCTCTATTAATTATTCTTAATTACTCTAAATCCATGATCAACACCTTAATTAATTTTAGGGTGTTACAGTTGAAGTGGGTTCAACAAATTACAACCTCAGCCCAACAACTAGGGGGAGCCCAATAGGTTATTGGGTTGATAGGTTGACCCATAACCCATTTATAACCCAACTTAAAACCCTAAAAAACCATTTTAGCCACCCCTATTCTGCAGAAACACAAGAAACAAAAAGGGAAATTCAAAGGTCCAAAGGGAAGGCTAGGGTTCTTGACATATTTTCACTATTTCCCACCTCTAGAGCAAGATTCAGCCAAGGTAATAGTTGTATAACTTAATCCCCTTCTCTTTCTCTTCATTTTAGCCTAATTAGTTTTTCATTTGGAGCATTTTCACCATACCTAAAATCTAAAATGTGGTTGTTTGCAATTTTCTTGGTGAAATTTTGTAGGTTGGGGCTAAGGGTGTTATTAGATAAGTATAAACTCTTCATTTTGATGCATTTTCTACTGGTTTAAGACCCCCCATAGTAGACTTATAGTATGGGCCTTAATTTTGTGCGAATTTTCCTATGGTTTGAAGTGATATTTTAATGTTTCTAGTTTAGGGAAGGAAAAACCCAAAATTAGAGGCTCTTGGAGATTGGGTAAGTGCTTCTGAGTAGTTTTATATAGCTTAGCTCCTTGAGTAATGGGTCTACTGGTATAAATTGTAATTAGGGATAGTAGTGGCTTGGTTTTGTGTCCACAAGCTGAAGTAGCATTCAATTAGCTTTTAGAAGATTGACTACACGTGAGGTAACTGGGGTTTATGTTAATTCCATGCATATGTCTGTTTTAATTTTGTATTTCCCGCATGATTATGATTTTAATGTTAAATAAATTGGTTAGCTATCTGTTATATATGATTAGACCTTGTGAGTCCATGGTGGACCTGTGGTGTGGCTGCCACTTGTGCATGTGCTTTGATTGGGCACCGGGTTATGATCAGATCCTAGATACACTGAGCCCTGGTTGTGCTTAATAGGGAGTGGGTGCCGTGGATGGGCCTCTCCCATGTTATTGGCCTTTAACATGTGGAATTGTGATTACTAGTATGAGATAGTAATTATAGATAGCCTAATTATTTCATTTACTGATATGGTTAGTATATTTTCTAATGCTTATATGAAATCATGCATATATGTTAATTAAATTAAAATATATAAATGGAATTTAACTTGGTTACTGAGATTTACATCTCACCCCGTTTCATGGGATTATACTTTCAGGTGAAGGCTCTTCGGGTAAGGATAAGGGGACGCAAGTCAATGAAAATCCATGAGTTCTAACCATATGTGGGGAAGGCTACACTTAGACTAATTTAAATAGAATAAATACTAAATTTTGTATTCTTTTTTTATAGCATCATCATGTAATCATGTTGCTAAGTGTGGCATTTATATTTTGATTACTTAGGATGTATCTATTGAAGAGTTAGGCCTCATCTTAGCTTGGCATTAGACGTATGAACTTATAACATCTGATGCATGAACCTTATTAAATTTATGATATGGTCTACTATTAGAAACGTAATCATGTGATACATTAGATGTTGATATGAACCAGTGATGTATGGAACCTCTAATGGAATGTGTATCGGGTGATAATTATTGATAGTTTATGAATTCTAACTACTATTACTTGCTGATATAGGGTAGTTGGAAGAGTAGGAATTATCACTTAAATCTTGAAATAGTAATGATAGATAAGATAAGCAAATTAGGTGAATGAAAACTATTAGAGCCACATAAATTAAGGTAGAGGGGTCTTAGAGTGCCTCTAGGGGTAGAATTAGAGTGCATAGTGTAACACCATATATTCTAGCTCATCTCATACTTTTAAATGGCATAATATCATGAATCATATTGGTTTTCCATAGAAAAGCCAAAGAAATAATAATTATTCTCACGTTGCGTCGTATCTAAAAATTTATTTCGGTGTCACGTAGACTGTGTGAGCCCATACTATGCATCCTCATATTTAATTATATCACTACAACTCATTTACATCCTAAAAACATACATACAACCTATGGAAACCAAAATGGAGCATGAAAGAAAAATAGGAGTTTATTTTCGGCCAGACTTGGCTTCTTTTTTGGAAAAATTTTGAAAAATCATAACTAAATCTAGAAAAATTAAAATAATGAAATCTTAGTCATTATGGAAATCTTAGGATATCTACATCACACTAAAAATATTCCTAGACCATAACATGTATCATGAAGGACGTTTGACATCCAAAATGCTACTGAGGTTGATACTGCTTGAGCTACTATTTCAAATTACTGATACAAATTTCTAAAATTCATAACTAATTCTATAAAAATCAAAATCACATAAATTTAATCATTATAGAAATATAAAAATGTTAAATTGATACTAAAAATAATTCCAGAATGAAATAGATACGTTTAGCCATTGGAATCCTATGGAACAATGGCTGAACTCCTGGGGCACCATTGCTACTGATAGCCAACTTCAAAAATGCATAACTCTTTGCTCAAACCTCCAAATGAGGTGATCTTAGTGGCCACAGAAAGCTTATGACCTCTAGTTTATGTCTATAAAATTTCACAAGCATTAGATGCCATTTGACCATCAGGTGACACAAAACCCAAATCTGCTAGTGTGAACACTGCACATACTAGAAATAATAGAAAATCCCAACTTTGAAAATTCATCAAATATTCTCTGGAACTCTAAAAATTATGTTATTTAGCTTTCCAAAAATATCTCAATGAGACCTAATTGCATGCCAAATTTCAGAGCAAGAGTAACTTGTTTGGCCAAAAAGTGATATAGGGTTCCATTATGGTCAATTTTGGCTCTATATTGGGTACCAAAGTTGCCAAATGAATTTCCCTTAGTCTTGGCACCTTTTGGGCAAGTTTAAAAGCTTATTTGAGACTTGTGTGAGCTTCCCAAATGATCTCAAGCCTCATACATCTCATTTTGGCTACTCAACCCACACTTATGCATATTTCCATCAAACTTCTATAATGCATAATTAGACATTCAAAACTCAAGTTATATTCTAAAGTTCATATATCATATCCATGGCTCTAAACATTACATAATAGTATATTTACATATGTCTCAAGGTTCATTGTACATATACAATATCATATACAATATGAACCATCACTATGGTTCTAAAATGGACAAAACCATGCATAAACTTGTCAATCTTTCCTCTTCATAGTTGTTGGCTCCCTTTACCATAATTACTTGGTCCACCTAGCATGTTAGATCATTGGAGAGGAGGGAATGAGATTCAAAGAATCCCAATAGCTCATCTCCCATTCAATCATACATAATATGTGCAAAGCAAGCTTTTCAAATGCATACATGGTGAAAATGTAAGACATGCATATTCTAAAAACAATCTTGGTATGTGAATCAATCATACAAGACATCCAAGAGCTCACCAAGTGCTTAGATTGGCCTTACACTTCTCCTCATGAATTTTGGACTTGCCTCACCCATTCTTTAAGAGCTTTGGACTCAATCGTACTCTTGGGAGCCCACTTTGCTTTTGGGAGACTCTTTACTTTGTCTCAACTAAGCTCAAGGGTTCTTGGCTCATCCTCTCCCAAGGGAAGAGTTCTTGGCCTCTCTACACTCAAGCAAACTCACACAAACATCATGTAATCATTTGAAAACATAACATGGCATCAAGCATCATGGCATATAAAGGCATGCTAGCATACTTTTCATAGCTTGAAAATACATATACACACATTCTAAAATAAGCTAAACACACATCCATGCATGAGAGAAGGTGGAGAGAGCTACCTTGTGTATATTCACACACTTTTTCCTTAGTTTTCAAGCCTCCTCTTTCGGCCACACACCCAAAAGTTGGTGAAGATAGTTTCTCTTGGCCTAGATACAATTTATGGGAGCCAATTAGGTTTATGGAACACATTCTAAGGCTACATAACTTGATGAAACACTAGATTGCTCTATGGGCTCCATTATGGTCCATAATTGCACCTAATGAAGCAACACCCCTCAAATGATTTCTAGGCCTCATTCTTTCCTTTCAAATATGATTCTTGACTCCTTTTAAGTCTCTTGGAGTCATCACACCATTAAAACAAAAGGCCTAGCACCATGTTGCTTCTTTAGGTCATAATATGGAACCTAAGACACCAAATCACTTTGCATGAGTTCTAAATTTTTTCCAAAGCCTCCCTTCATTTTCATTTATCAAATATGACTCAATAATGGCCTTATAAATGTTTAAAACTCTCCCTAGCACCATGAACATGGTTTGGCTGAGACATAGCATGGTTTAGGGCTTCTTGGAGATTTCTTTGTTTTCTTGAAGGAGGAAGCTTGTGGGGAGCATCTTAGGGATCTTAGGAGCTCATTTAAACTCTTAATTAGACCTAGAAATTATCATATAAAATCAGATTTTGAAAGGTGCACACAAAACCCTAGAATTTGCATCTTGAAATCTAATGGTTTTTTGATAATTCCCTTTGCATATTCTTAATCTCCACACCCTTTTTCCTTAGATTCATGCTTGGTTCTACCAAAAAATCATCTCCTCCTAGGGTTTTCTCAAGTGGGGCGCAATGGTGGAGAAGGGAACCAAAAATGACAACCATAAGAAGAGAAATTACCTTGTTTTCTTACTTTTTCTCACTTAAATCTTGTGTTCTTTGAGCTCCTCTCTTCAAATCCGAATTTTCCCCTCAATTTCTCCCTTAAAACAGATTTATAAACTTCATTTTAATCATAGTAAATAAAGGAGAATGGAGGAGAAGAGATTTGGAAGAGAAAGAGCATGAAAAACTACTAATTTCCATACCTTAAGCCTTTGATTTCTCCTCCTTTTCTTCCCCTTCTTATGAGCCTCATCCCCTAGGGTTTTCTTCTGGTTTTAGGTAGAACATGGTCGTGCATAATGAAGGGAGGGGAAGGATGCATCATATATAGGTGGGATAAGTTACACTTTTCAAAAATTTCCATTTTGCCCTTCATACTTTGCATTTTTGTTTCTCCTTCATTTTAGCTCCTTTTTTAGAACCGTCTTTTCCATTATAAAATTTAGGTTCCCAATTTTATAAAATGCCTTTGGAATCACTCAAATTGGATCTAAAATCTTCCCTAATGAATCTGTCAAAGTTCAGGCACATCGACGTTGGAAAACGTCCACTGGAGGGGCTTTAGTTGTCCCAGGGCTTTCCATGTTTTTTAGGGCCTCTGAGAACCCTGGGGAACTCAAAATTTTCATTTAAAAAGCCCTCCTATATGAATTCCAAAATTTACTCAAAATTATGAAAATGTCATTACGTTTCGTAAGTTTTTCGTAAGAAATTGTTTCTTCATTCTAGCTCCATTGTTCTTTCCATCTGAGCTTGAGATTCTCATTTTCAGGAGTCTAGAATGCTTTTCAAATTTTTTGGGACCTTAACTATCTCATTCCGGGGGACTTCCTTTTGTATCCAGTGAGTTTTGTTCATTTATGGAGAAACCGTACGTTACGTTTCTCACATTTTCTCTTGTTTTCAGAAAATAAGATGTTACACACAGGACGAAATTTGGGAGATGTATTTGCAGGAGGGGGTTACATCGCAGCTAGGAAGGTCTTGCCATAGCCAAGAGTGTGTCAGAGGCGAGCAGAGCTGCGGTGCGAGTAATCTTGCTGCGGCTCAAAGTAGAAAGGTTACCCAGGGAGGGTGACAGAGCGAAAACTCACCGTGGCGTAATGTGTCCTGCTGCAACTCAAGTTGAAGAAACTAGGTAAGGAGTGTCCAGTAGCTAGTCTCACCATGGCACAAGTGTATCCCTCCAAGGCGAGAATCGTGGGACTTCAAACAGTAGCTCCATAAGGCATTTCAGCTACAGCACCACATAGGCTTGCCTCGGTGACATTCACGTGAGTTGCCTAATAAAATTCTCAAGAGTAACTTAGCCATGGCACAGAAGGTCAAGGCTGCGACACAGAGTGAAAAACTTAGTTTTTGAGCTCCAATAACTAACTTAGTCATGGCGAGAGAGTTTCAAGTCGTGACAAAGGTCCCAAACTCCTACCTTTAGCCTAGAAACCTTAATTGCTTAAATGATAATGCCAGAAAATGATGTAGGAACACCTGTGGGAGGTTTTTGTGCATTGAAATCAATGGATGGATGAATCATAAAGGCCTCATGATAGTACAATTTCTTTTATGCATTCTCCCATTTGTGGTTATGTAGTAATGACCCTAATATTATCGAGGTGTAAATTTTTCTATAATTTTTATGATGCATTAAATTGTAATGACTCTAAACCTTGATCATTAAGCAGTAATCATATATTTAACCATAATTACTATGATTAGATGTTAGGGTTGTCACACACTCGCCCTCATTTAGCTTCAGATTATTTTGCCCAAAATCAGAAGAAAATCCAAGTTTAAGGTATGGAAATTTGCTAGTTTTTTATGCTTTTCTTCATCTACACCTCTTCTCTTTCCTTCTCGTTGTTTCCTTTGATTAAAATGGAGTTTATAAATCTGATTCAAGGGAGAAACTCAAGGGAATTTTCGGATTTGGAGATAGGAGCTTGGAGAAAGCAAGATTTAAGCAAGAAAAAGAAAGGAAACTAGGTAATTTATCTTCCTACGGTAGCTATTCTTGGTTCCTTTTCTTCTCCAATTTGACACACCCAAGGAACCCTAGGAGGAGGTGACTTTTAGGTAGAACCAATGATGAATCTAAGGAAAAAGGGTATAGAGATTAAGAATATGCAAAGAGAATTAACATAAAAATCATTAAATTTCAAGATGCAAATTCTAGGGTTTTGTGTGCATCTTGTAAAATCTAATTTTATATGATGATTCTTAGGTCTAATTAAGAGTTTAAATGAGCTCCCAAGATCCCTAAAAGGCTCCCCATATGCTTCTCCTCTTGAGAAAACAAAGAAAGCTCCAAGAAGGTCAAACTTGCTCTATGTCTCGGCCAAGCATGGATGGGGTAGCTAGGGAGAGTTTTAAATTTTTCCAAGCCCATTTTTGTGTCATATATGATAAATGAATGTGAGGAGAGGCCTTGGAAAAAATTTAGAACCCATAGAAAGTGAATTGGTGCTTTAGGTTCCATATTATGACCTAAAGAAGCAACATGTTGTTAGACTCTTTGTTTTAATTGTGTGATGACTCCAAGTGGCTTAAAAGAAGTCAAGAATCATATTTGAAGGGAAAGAATGGAGCTTAGAAATTATTTGAGGGGCGTTGCTTTATTAGGTGCATTTATGGACCATAATGGGGCTTATAGAACAATCTAGTGTCTAAGCAAGTTGTGTGACCTTAGAAATTATTTCATGAACCTAATTGGCTTCCATGAATTGTGCTTAGGCTAAGAGAAACCTTCCTCACACTTTTGTGAGTGTGTGGCCGAAGTACGGGAAGGAATTTCAGAAGGAAAAGTGTGTGAGTGTGTACAAGGTAGCTCTCTCCACCTTCTCTCAAGCATGGATGTATACTTAGCTTATCTTAGAATGTGTGTATGTGTATTTTCAAGCCATAAAAACTATGATAGCGTGATTATGCCATGGTTTTATGATAACATATTATGTTTCATATGATGTTTTGATGTGTGCTTGGGTTTGCTTGAGTGTGGTGAGGCCAAGAATCCTTAGCCATGGTGAGGATGAGCCAAGAACCCTTGAAATTAGTTGAGACAAAGTAAAGAGTCTCCCAAAAGCAAAGTGGGCTCTCAAGAGCATGGTTGAGTCTAAGAATGTATTAAAGAATAGGTGAGGTAAGTCCAATATCCACAAGAAATTGGGTGAGGGTAATCCACTTACTTGGCAAGCCTCTGTATGCTATGTATGACTTTCTTAAATGATGAAAATGTTTCTTGAATGCTTGCACATGTCTACATGACCATACATGCATTTATGAGACTTGTTTGTATCCACAATGTATGATTGAATGGGAGATGAGTTATTGGGATTCTTTAAATCTCATCCCCTCCTCTCCAATTCTCTAACATGTTAGGTGGACCAAGAGAGCAAGAAAATGGAAGGCAAGCACATGAGACATGAGAGGATGACATGAAAGTGTTTGAATTTTGTTACTTTAAGACTACAAGAATGGCATATGCTGAAATTCATGAATGTATATGTCTTATGAAGTTGTGAATATGTATAAATATGTTGATATATTACGTATAAGTGAGAGATTATGACTTGTGAATACAAGAATATAAGATGAGCTTCTTATGTCAATGTAGCTTCTTAAATATTAGTATGGAAATGTATATAAGTGTATATGAGATAGCCAAAATGAGATGCATGGAGTTTAGGACTATTTGGGCAGTTTATACAAGTCCTAATTGTGCTTTTAGACTTACCTAAGAGGTGCCAAACCTCAAAGAAAGCCATTTGGACAACTTGGTACCCCATATAGAGCCAAAATTAGTTAATTTAGAACCCCTGTCACTTTTTATCCAAATGAGCTCTTCTTGATCTGAGATTTGGCATAAAATTTGAGCTTTTTGAGAGTTTGGAAAGCTAAAGAACATAATTTTTAGAGACCTACAAAATATTTGATGAATTTTCAAAATTGGCAAATTTTCTGATTTTGGTATGATGCACTGTTCACTAGGTCCGAAAATGAAATTTGTCACATAGGGATCAAACGATGTCCAATTGTCAAAAAATTTTATACAAAGAAACTAGACATTGCCAGGGACTTGTGCCACCTAGAAGCACCTCATTTGGAGGTCTAAAGAGGGAGATATAAATTTTTAAAGATTCTATCTAGTATCAGGAGCTTTATCAGACTTCAGTTATTGTTCCATTGCATTCTGAGGTCCGGGCTGCCTGAACTGGTCTAGAGCTAATTTTTCCCTCTAGCTAACATCCACATATTTCCATATTGGTATCATTTGTATAGATTGGATTTTTGCGAAATTAATTGGACATTTTCAAAGTTTGCTGTAGAAATTTGTGACAGCACTAGGAGGCAGTTTAATCTCTAGACCTTTTTGGATGTCAAAAATCCTCTATGATAGATGTTATGATCTAGTCATATTTTTAACATAAATTAGGCATTCGTAGCCTTTTAGAATGACCAAGAATGCATGATTTTAATTTTTCTAGAATTAGTTATGATTTTTCAAAATTTGGGTAGAGAAGGAGCAAATTCTAGCCGAAATTTAATATGCCTATTTTAAGTTTTTCTTTGAGTTCCATAAGTTGTGGGCCACATTTTATGATCCAAATGAGTTGTATCTATGTAATTAAATATGGGAATGTGTTGTATAGGTTCACATAGTCCATATGACATCGAATGAAATTTTTATATACGATGCAACGTAAGAAAATGTATTAATTTTAATGGAATTTCTTACTTCCTTCATGCAACATATCACATCAACATGTAAGTGATGATAGATAGGAGCTAGAAATGATGGTGTTACATTTATTGGTATTAGAGCAAAGTTTTAGGCTCTCTCAGATTAGATTTGGCTTGAGGATATAGTAATAGGGCTATGTAAAAGGCTTGAATAGATAGGTAGAGCCTTGTATGAGACATGATGGGTGTGTAAGGATAGTTTATGGCTTTGTTCATGATGAGTAAGTTGTATGATGGTCTTAGAGTAGTTAGTGGACACCAGGAAAGAGTGGCTTCTAGTGTAGCTTGAGTAGAGTTAACCTTGAGCAGAGTTAAGTGATCCAACGGCTAGAGCTTGATGAGATGTGATAGCTCGCCGGGATCAGTGGCAAGCCATAAACATAAACGATGAGAAATGATCTCGTTGATATGAAAAGGCTTGCTAAAGAAATTATGTGAGGCCTAATTCTCCCTAGTGGTCATACTCAGGCCATTCCTAGTTATGTCGCATAATGCAAAGACAAGTGGTGATGCAGCACGTCGTGAGATGAGACTACGATTGCACAAGACTAGTTTAAAAGGAGAATAAGAAAAAGAATTACCCCTTTGCCATAACACCTAAATGTCTAGATAAGTATTAGAGCTCGAAAGGTTAATTCCCTCAGGTCAGGGGTTTGAGTTACAAGCTACACCCTTCAGAGCCCTGACAGCTCGAAGGTGATAGTTAGCTATTCATGAACAAAATAAAAGGTAGAACTCTTTAGCTTGATGATGGGCTGGGTATAGAGGCAATGAGGCTCAAGTTCGTAGCTAAAGATGAAAATTCAATTCCTAAAAAAGTAAGTCAATCAGAGGCCATTAACTATGGCCAATTAATTGCTTAGCCACGGCCAATTATTCCATAGAAGTAGTGAGGTAATCCAGAGAGTTCCTCATTGTGGCCAATTAAGAAGTTAGCCATAGCTAATACTCAGACAGGAAAACTAGGGTGAACCCAAGGCTAGTTAGCCGCAGTGAATGGCACCATGAATGCCTTGTTGGTCATATTTAGGCCAACTTAAGAAAAGAGTTAATGAGGGGTTAGACAACCCATAGAGAGCGGGAACCCCTAGTATAAGTAGAGAAAAGGGTATTGAATAGTTACGAAAGATTAGTAAGAAATCCGTGGGCCTAGTAAATGAGATTGAGAAAAGAGCTCAGCATAAAGAATATCAGATACAAGGATAATAAGGTTGTTGAGACCTGCCTATAAGGCGTTGACTCCAACCTAGAATGCCACCCTATGAGACACTGAATGATAGAATGTTAGTATAGCCCTGAAATAACGTAAGATAAGACTACCAGCAGTGAGGCATATAGTGAGTGGCCTAGAAAGGTGTACCTTATAGGTAATACTTAGAGGTAAGTATGAGTAGCCCAGTGACAGGGGCCCAGAAGAAAATGAGAATAGTTAGTAAGCTATAGATCCGATAAGATAGCTAGCCTAGGCTGAGCATAAGCTGAAGCCTGGGGAAGATGACCAGTAACATTATTTCAGTTAAGATATGTGAATAAAAGGGTCAGTAAAAGTTCTCCCTAGATCGAGAAAGAAAAGATGAGACATCCTCATGTTGGGGAAACCACCTAGTAGTGGTTAGTAATTTCCCCTAGATAGACCCCCCTGAGTCATAAAGTATAGTGATAAGGGAAGCAAGGAAAAGCTAAGAAACTAGCTACCAAAAGAAAATAATAAAAATACCCTCATTCTAGTAATGACTAAACGAGTGAGCTAAACACATAAAAGTAAAAAGATAGGGGTCCAATAGCTAGTTAGACGAGCTCCCTAATATAAGAATGCAGGGGTTAAGGCACATGCATGATTAAAGCACCCAATAGAGTATAAGTTTTCAGTAAGGTAGAATCCAGACATTGAAAGTACGTATCCTGGATGAGGTTAGTAAAACCTTAGAAATAGTATACTATGCTCCTAGGGATGAGGCTAAAGAGGTTGAATAGAGAAAAAGCCCAGCTCTGATCCAAAAGTAGAAGTAAGCTAAGATAGACAGTTAGTGCCTTAGTACCCTCAGAAGGTAAGTCTTGTATTATGCAAAGAAAGAGTGTAAGCCGAGAATGCCGTAGAATGAAATTCTTAGGATTACATGAAATAGAATTCTTCTTACCAAGGAATGGTATAGCTAAGAGTAGAGTAAGAATATGAGCGAAAAATAGACCCCTTTGATGTTATAGAAAGTGAATAAGTGGAGGAACCCTGGGAAAATGCAAGTGCTCTTGAGCATAAAGAAACCTGAACTGGCAATAGAAATAGCTAGTAGTAGAACATTCTTTTACCTAAGTAAGAGGATAAGAAAGGTAGAAAGAGAAGATGTGATAGTGTTCAAGCTAAGGACATACTAGATTGAGAATAGATATTCAGTTAATGTGCTTGAGTATTTAAGAAAGCACGCTTGTCCTTGGCATGGACGCCCTTTTAGTATGATAGTGCTAGAAGTAAAAATAGTTGGGCAATACAGAGAGATCTCGGGATGAAATAGAGAAAGAATCCTATGTTCCCTGAGCACTCTACGAGAATAGGGCTGATAAAGAAAAGTACGAGAGGAATATTTTAGATTATTGGGAAACTTATAATATACAGGCGATAGTGGCTTTGAGCTCAGTCATGAAGTGCCCATGTATTAGTGTTTGATGTTATGGTTTGCTTGCAACAATGGTTACATGATATTAGGCCTGATCAAGCTAATGGTAATGCGACTTGAGTGTGTAGCAAACGATGACATCGACCATCAAAGTGTCCCAATAATCGAAGGATATCCTGATTTGCTAGATAACGAGATAAGTTAAAAAGGAAAGGTAAAGGGATTCCAGTAATATCAGAATAGTAAGGAAAGCATGCAGAATGTAACACCATAATATATTAACGCTATCTAGCCTCCCTCTGGGTTCGGTTCCATATGATTTCCAAAGAACCAGTACCAACCGTGGCATTTTTATGCATTAAAAACGGGGTTTCAAACACTCATTTTCTGCCCCGTGGGTCCTATGAACCCATCATTCACATTCTTTACTCACACTCCATTTATACAACTCATACATAGCATAAAACAAGCATAAGCCACGGGTATGAAGCCAAAATCCAGAAAATGCAATTTCTTACATGAGCCCAAAAATCGGATTTTTGACTTTAACTTTGGAAAATCATAACTAATTATAGAAAAATAGGAATCTAGAAAACCCTAGCTTTCTAGAAATATCTAAGTGTTAACTTTACACTAAAAATACTTTCCAACCACAATCTCAATGTTTGGACCATCTTTGACATCGAAAATGAGACAGAGGTCCGGCTATCCCTGTTTCTGGCGCAGCTTATTGTCATGAACTTCGAAAATTCATAACTAAATCCAAAAAAATCCAATCTGGGAAAACTATACCAATTTGGAAAGCTACAAATGTCTACTAGAGGAGAAAAATAAGTCCAGATCAGTTCAGCAGCCCTTAGACCTCGAAAACTGATAGAATAGTAACGGAGGTCAGATGGCTTCCCTGATGCTGATATAGAACTTCAGAAGGTTCTTTCTCTCTCTACAGACCTCCGATTTGGGTGATTCTGTATAGGTCACTGTGGTTGTCTAGTTTATGCCTATAAAATTTCATGACATTTGGTCACCGTTTGGTCTATAAATGACATGGATTTATTTTCGGACTAATAAAACAGTATCATGACCAAACCATCAAAATTTCCCAATTTCAAAAATTCACCAAATATTCCCTAGACCTCCAAATATTACCAACTTTATCTTCCTAAGAAGCTCCCTACAAACTCTAGAGGCATGCCAAATTTCATAGCAAGAAGAGCTCGTTTGGTCATACTTTGATGTAGCTCACAAAATTAACAGTTTTGGCACCCAAAACGGTTCAAATGGGTCCAAATGGCCTCCCACATGTTCCAACAACTCATGGACAAGTTTAAAAGTAGGAAAATAGTCTATATAACATGTCCAAGTGGTCCAAATCATCATACATTTCAAACTCACTATCCTACGGGCCAAAATACACTATCACATACAAGCCATAAAAAGGGAAAAACCCACATTTGCATTACTTTGGCTATCTATATAGTTTATACATCATGTTTCCTTACATTTACACTTGCTACAACATTTACATCTCAAAAATAGAAGGTGTACATTCATTTTTAGCACCTCTTTACATCAAAAGAGTCAAAACAAACTAACATTCATCTAACATTCTCCTAGGCTCTTTGGTGTGCACTTGATTCTCCTTGAGCTCCACCTAGCATGTTAAGATGGGAGGGGGAAGGGGTGAGATTCATGGAATCTCAGTAGCTCATGCACTCATTCAAGGAAGCAATCAAGGCATATAATAAGTCAAAGCATGTAAATAAGTATCTAACCATTCACAATCATACAATACATGTTGTACATGCCATGAAAACCATATCAATGCCACAAATGAGCTCTAGGGACTTTTGGTCCAGCCTTACCCGAGTTTAGGGACTTTTGGATGGTCTCACCTAATTTTAGGGACTTTTGACTTGGCCTCACTCGGTTATGAGACTTTTGACCTTGTCTTACCCATCTCAAGGGACTTTCGGCTCTACCTCACCCATCTCAAGGGACTTTCGGCACTACTTCACCCGAGCAATCCTCGCAATTCTCACAATCCAACACACAAGCATATTGGTCCCAATGCATCAAGACAATAACATATGGCATATCTCACACAATAAGCATATACATAAGCATACAATGACTATTACATCCAAGAATGCAACAAGAAAGAGTGGAGGGAGAGCTACCTTAGGAGCTAACACAAGCCTTCCCTTTCAATTTCTCTTCTCCCTTCTTAGTTTCACAATCACACCTTGATGGAGGTGCTTCACTTGAGCCTAGACACAACAAAAGCATGGAATTACTCTCTCATAACTCAACAACTCTTAGGAGTTCTTCAGAGCAAACCTTGCTAACATATAAGAACCTAGGGGTTCTCTCTCTCTCTAGAATGTCACTAACTCTTCCTCTCTCTCAAACTATCATGGTAGTAGAATCATCATATTCAAAGAAAACAAAGAAGTTCAAGAGTGTTTTCCACTTTCCCTCTTCTGACCCATGCCTAAAACTCCACTAATTTCACAAGCAAAACCATAGAAAGAGAGGGCAAAGAGAGGAGATCAAGATTCTAAGAAGAAAAGAAAGAAGCTTGCTTACCTTTACTTTGTTCTTCCTCCCTTCTCTTGGTCTCTCCCACTCTCCACGCCTCTTTTCTCTCCTTGGGTCGAAGTCTAGGTCAAATAAGAGAGAAAGAATGAATTGGGACGTTTAAAGAAGTCCAATTCTCCCTTTTTACATTTCTCCAGACTGACCCTCGCTATAGCGAAAATTAACCTTCGCTACGGCGAGCTCGTATCAGTTACCTTCGCTATGGCGAGGTTTAACCTTCGTTACGGTGAGCCCGTATCAGTTCCACACCCCTGCTTTCGCTATGGCTCATGCTACAGCGAGCAACTCCCTAGTTTTTATATGGAATGCCCGCACTTGCTATAGCTAAAAGCATTTTCGCTATAGCAAACAGCTACTCTCGCTATAGCTAGACCATTTCTCGCTATAGCGAACAGGTACATTCGCTATAGCTAGGCCTTTTCTCGCTATTGCGAGCAGACTTAGAAACATTTCTGAATTTCGAAAATTTTCAACTTTTTTTCTTTCTTTTTCTTTTCTTTTATTTTTTTGGTTGTTACACAGAAAGGCATCCCTAGTAGAGAATGTTCAGATTCAATATACATAGCTTAAGTCCCTTATAGTATGTGTAAATGAAAGGAATAGGGACCAGTGCATAGCCTTTCTCCTGCCAGAGATGTTAGCCACACTCAGTGTGTAAGATGCCCTAATGCAAAGCATTTAAAAGCAGAACATGAGTATAGTTAGAAACTACAGGATATGAGAGGAAGGCTAGAACAAGCATATGTAAAGTAAGTAAGTCAATAGAGTAAGAAAATGAAGCCCAAGTAAAAGGGGCTAAAGTGGGAATCTAAGGATCCTATGAGGAGCGATAAGTGAAAAATTTAAAAGGCTCCCTAGTATCAATGTGATGGGATCCTAGAGAATCAGATGACACAGAACCCACTTCATATGAAGAGCGCTATGTACTTCTGAGTTTAGCCTCAGTTATTATGAGCGATGGTAATCAGACTTACTGAGTATGTATTTTACTGTTAGATACAGTAATCTTAGGCTTTGACATCTCCTAGAGATGGATCGCAGTAGATCCTAGCATAGCACAGTGGGTTGCAGTAGACCCTAATAGGGCTTTGAGAGGTTGCAGTAGACCCAGGGGTCACAATAGATCCCATAGAGTTATAGATAGCCCTAGCCATAACATGATAGTTCTCTAGTGAGATGACGGCCTGAGATAATTTCACAGAGTAGTTAGTCTCAGAGACTAGTACAGTTTCAGCTAGCCTTTATTTTAGAGACTACAGATCTCCTAAGTCTGGTAGACCATTGCTACAGTGATATGAAAGCTTTACTCAGATAGTTAGACCACTGACTATATCTCTTTAGAAATGAGCATAGTATATGGGATGAAGAAAGTAAGAAATTAGCTTTCTGGAGTTAAAGCCAGATGAACTACTACCTAGCAGATAGTAGCCTTGACCGAGGGGTAGAGAGATCTTCCACATGCTAACTTATGTATTCAGAAAGGGGTCAGGTGCAATTTTTACATGAGGTAAATGGTACAGTATGTCTTCAGTGAGTAAAACTGTGAGAATACCTAGCATCCCACCAGAGCTCAATAGTAGTTGCTCTTTGATGCTAGTATGAGACACACATGTTAGCCCTATCAGTGTTACAATAAGGGACTATAAAATGCCACTGTAAGTAAGCAAAGAAAATGAAAAAAAGTCCTGGTCTACAGAGACAGATGTAGTAATAAACAGAGAAACTGGGATCATTAAAAGTAAAAACTCTTCAAAGGAGTTGTAATTCCGGTAAGTAATCGAGATGTGAGGCCTATGACAAAAAGAAATGTGAATTGTAACTATGGGATAAACTAGTGAGAAAGAATGCAGAGATGAACTGTGAACGATACTTGTAAATATAAATAAGTAAATAGACAGACAGACAAATACTTCCGACGGCTCTAATGATCAGAAAAAGATGATGAGATATTATGAAAAGCCATTGAGAGAGGATATGAGAGATATGATATGAAATAAGTTACCTCCCAAGATATGTAAATGAGTCCACTAAAAGAAACGTTAATCCTATAAACGGGTTAACATTAACCTGATATGATTAGTAAGCTCTCCCAAGATAGGCCTCTAGAGTCAGAAATTTCTTTCCCTTATGAAAAGAATTAGCAGTACATTATAGTAATAGAGCTCTCATTAAAAGCCAATATGAAAATTCCCTAGTTGAGAGAAAATTCAAACGAGTGAAATCGCTGAGAAAAATGTATAGAGCCAGGAAGAAGAGAAAGAAAAGAATAGTTAGCCAAAAAAGAAAAGAGTAAGAAAAAGCATGCCTTAAATTTCAAGAATGAAATTTATTTAAGAGGAGAGAAATGTAACATCCGGTTCTCTAAAAACGAAAGAAAACGTGAGAAACATAACGTACAGTTTCTCCATCAATTAATAAAATTCACTAGATACAAAAGGAAGTCCCATAAGATGAGATCGTTAAGGTCCTAAAAAATTTGAGAAGTATTTTAGACTCCTAAAAATGAGAATTTCAGGCTCAAACAGAAAGAAAAATAGAGTTAGAATGAAGAAATAATTTTTTACGAAAAGCTTACGAAACGTAATAGCATTTTTGTAATTTTGAGCAAATTTTGGAATTCATACAAAAGAACTTTTTAGATGTAAGTTTTGAGTTTCTCAGTGTTCTCAGAGGACCTAAAAACCATGGGAAGGCCCAGGATAGCTAAAGCCCCTCTGGTGGATGTTTTCCAACTTCTGTGTACTTGAACTTTGACGGATTTGTTCGGGAAGGTTTTAGATCTAATTTGAGTGGTTCCAAAGGCATTTTATTAAATTATAAATCTAAATTTTATAATGGAAAAGATGGTTCTAAAAAAGGAGCTAAAATGAAGGAGAAACAAAAATGCAAAGAATGAAAGGCAAAATTAAAATTTTTGAAAAAGTATTTCTTCCTCCCTTATAAATAGGTGGCGCCTCACACTCTCCCTCATTTAGCTTCAGATTATTCTACCCAAAATCAGAAGAAAAGCCTTAGGAGAGTGGTGCACCAAGAGAAGAAGAAAAGGAAGAGAAAATCCAAGCTTAAGGTATGGAAATTTGCTAGTTTTTCATGCTTTTCTTCATCCACACCTCCTCTCCTTCCTTCTCCTTTGTTTCCTTTGATTAAAATGGAGTTTATAAATCTGATTCAAGGGAGAAACTTAAGGGAATTTCCGGATTTGGAGAGAGGAGCTTGGAGAAAGCAAGATTTAAGCAAGAAAAAGTAAAGAAACTAGGTAATTTCTCTTTCTATGATTGCTATTCTTGGTTCCTCTTCTTCTCTAATTCGACACACCCAAGGAACCCTTAGAGGAGATGATTTTTAGGGAGAACCAAGGATGAATCTAAGGAAAAAGGGTGTGGAGATTAAGAATATGCAAAGAGAATTAACAAAAAATTATTAGATTTCAAGATGCAAATTCTAAGATTTTGTGTGCACCTTGTAAAATTTGATTTTGTATGATAATTTCCAAATCTAATTAAGAGTTTAAATGAGCTCCCAAGATCCCTAAGAGGCTCCCCATATGCTTCTCCCCTTGAGTAAACAAAGAAAGCTCCAATAAGGCCAAGCTTGCTCTATGTCTCGGCCAAGCATGGATGGGGTAGCTAGGGAGAGTTTTAAATTTTTCCAAGCCCATTTTTGTATCATATATGATGAATGAATATAAGGGGAGGCCTTGGAAAAAATTTAAAACCCATAGAAAGTGAATTGGTGCTTTAGGTTCCATATTATGACCTAAAAAAGTAACATATTATTAGGCTCTTTGTTTTAATTGTGTGATGACTCCAAAAGGCTTGAAAGAAGTGAGGAATCATATTTGAAAGGAAAAAATGGAGCCTAGAAATTATTTGAGGGGTGTTACTTCATTAAGTGCATTTATGGACCATAATGGGGCTTATAGAACAATCTAGTGTTTAAGCAAGTTGTGTAACCTTAGAAATTATTTTATGAACCTAATTGGCTTCCATGAATTGTGTTTAGGCCAAGAGAAACCTTTCCCACACTTTTGTGGGTGTGTGGCTGAAGCAAGGGAGGGAATTTCAAAAGGAAAAGTGTATGATTATATTCAAGGTAGCTTTATCCACCTTCTCTAATGCCTGGATGTATACTTAACTTATCTTAGAATGTGTGTATGTGTATCCATTTGGGAGGCTCACACAAGTCCTAATTGTGCTTTTAGACTTGCCCAAGAGGTGCCAAACCCCAAGGAAAGCCATTTGGACAATTTAGTATCCTATATGGAGCCAAAATTTGTCAATTTAGAACCCCATGTCACTTTTTGTCATCATAAACTCTTCTTGATCTAAGATTTGACAAATTTGATGAATTTTTGAAGTTGGCAAATTTTTTGATTTTGGTTTGATGCACTGTTCACTAGATCTAAAAATGAAATCTGTCATATAGGGCTTAAATGATGTCTAATTGCCACAAAATTTTATAAAAAGAAATTAGACATTCCTAGTAACTTGTGTTACCTAGAAGCACCTTATTTAGATTCTGAGGTTTGGGCTACCTAAACTGGTCTGGAGTAATTTTTCCTTTCTAGCTAACATCCACATATTTCCAAATTGGTATCATTTGTATAGATTGGATTTTTTTGGAATTAATTGGATATTTTCAAAATTTGCTACGAAAATCTATGACAGCACTAGGAGGTAGTTTGACCTCTGGACCTTTTTTGATGTCAAATGTCCTTTATGATAGATGTTATGGTCTAGTCATATTTTTAACATAAAGTTGACATTCGTAGTTTTCCAGAATGACTAAGAATGCATGATTTTTATTTTTCTAGAATTAGTTATAATTTTCCAAAGTTTGGGCAGGAAAGGAGCAAATTCTGGTCGAAATTTAATATGCCTATTTTAAGTTTTTCTTTGAGTTCCATGAGTTGTGTGTCACATTTTATGATCTAAATGAGTTGTATCTATATAATTAAATATGGAAATGTGTTGTATAAGCTCACATGGTCCACGTGACACAAAATGAAATTTTTATATACAACATAACACAAGGAAATGTATTAATTTTAATGGAATTTCTTACTTCCTTCATGCAACATATCACATCAACATGTAAATGATGATAGATAGGAGCTAGAAATGATGGTGTTACATAGTGACTGGGTAAATGTCCTCTAGGTAGCTATTGGTGGTTTAATTTTTTGAGTATCAGGTTGCTACTATAATTGATGAATAGAAATGGTAATAGTCTGATTTTGTGTTCATAGGCTAAAGTAACATTATTGTTAGCTCCTATGGAATTGTCTACAAGTGAGATAATTGGGATTAATGTCAATTCCATGCATATCTACTTTAATTTTATATCTATTATCCATGTATAATTTTGAATGCTAAATGAATGGTTGGGTATTTGAATTGTATGTTTGGACCTTGTGAGTCCATGGTGGAGCTGTGGTATGGCTGCCACCCATGCATTATGCTTCGGTCAGGGCATCGGGTTGTGATCAGACCCTTATACGCATTGAGCCTAGGTTGTGTTCATTAGGGAGTTGGTGCCATTGATGGGCCTCTCTCAGTGTTAATGGCCTTTAACATATGAAAATGTGATTGCTAGTATGGGATAGTAGTCATTGGTAGCCTACTTGTTTTATTTGCTAATATGATTGGTATATTTTTCTGATGCTTATATGATTTCATGCACATATGTTAATTAAATAAGAATATATGAATGGAATTTGTCTTCGGTTACTGAGATTTGCATCTCACCCAATTTCATGGGATAATACTTTTAAGTGAAGGCTCTTCAGGAAAAAATAAGGGAAAGCAAGTGGATACACATCCATAAGCTGAGGCCTTGTATGGGAAGCTACACTTAATTGAGTTAATTTAGGGTTGATGCTAATTTTGTTGTTCTCTTGTATAGCATCATCATGTAATCATATTACCAAGTGTAGGAGTTTTATGTTTTGATAACCCATGATGTATCTAATAGGGAGTTAGGCCTTATACAAATCTGGTATATAGTGTATGTACTAATTTATATCGGATATGGAACCTCTTTAGTATGATTGTATGACTTGACTCTTGAGAGCATGCTTTTATATCTCCAAGAATGATAATATTAGTTACTTATGGATCTTGTTGCTGTCAATACTTCATGAATTTACTGATGCATGATAGTTTGATAAGTAGAAATCAACCCCTAAGTCTTAAATTGGTAATGATAAGTATGTTAAGTATATCAGGTAGATTAATGCTATTAGAGCCTTACAAATTAAGGTAGAGTGGCCCTAGATTGTTGCTAGAGGTAGAGTTAGAGTGTATGAGATGGAACTTGGAAGGTATAGGTATAGAAGAGAGTCACATCGCAGCCAAGAATGATTAAGTCAGTGCCAATAATCAATCAAAAGTGAAGAGCATTGCAAAGCAGAATGTCTTGCCATAGCACAAAACAAACAAATTTGCCTAGGGTGAGTGACAAAGTGAAACCTCATTGTGGTGCACTATGTGCCATCGCAACTTAAGGCAAAGATTTTACCTAGGGGGTAACATAATGTAACTTTATCATAGCGCAGGTGCTTCTACCATAGTGCAATTCAAATAATTTAGGTAGAAAGTTCTAAGAGGCATGCCCATTGCAGTGCCACATTGTCTTGCCATAATGAGGGTCTAACTAGCAGTGGCGAGAATCACAAAAATGTAAATAGTAGGTCCTTAAGAGCACTTTGTAGTGTTGGAAAAAACCTAAGTCACAGCACAAGGTGTAAAATTCATGTTTTGAGCTCCAGTAGTCACCTACGCCATGACACTGATGTACCAAGTCATAGTGAGAGTCCCTAAACTTGGTTTTTAGGTTCCAGTAACCAACTTAGCTGTGGCAGGGAAGGTCCAAGTCACGACAAAGGTTTCTAAACTCTTATTTTTGACATAAAAACCTTGAATTTCACTATGTTAAAGTTATGTAATGAGTTGGGAACATTTATAAGAGGTTTTGTGAGTTAAAATCAATAGTATGATGAATCAAAGGCTTTAACTGATAATTATGGTCACTTATGGATTCAAATAGTTGTGGTTTCTTAGCTAATAACCCTAATAATATTAAGGTTCAAATTTTTTCTCACTTTTTCCCAATCTAAATTAATTGTAATGGCTTTAGACCTTGATTTTTGATTATTAATCATGCAATTAATCATAATTATGATAATTAGGAATTAAGGTTATTATATCAGTAAATCTTAGTAAATCTCACATATTATGAAAAAGTTACTGTTGACATCAGAATGACATATATGCTAACTTAAGTAGTATTAAAGGCAACTTTATCTTCACACATAACAAAAAGGTAACCATGGTTAAAAGTTAATCGCAGTTAAATCCAATGGCTAATATTTGCCCATAAAATGTGATGTGATCTTAACCATTGATACAATCCAATAGCTTAGATTTCCTTACTTTTTAAGATCAAATCATAACCCTTGATCTAATCCAAAGGTCTATATTAAATCTCTAATATCAAGATTAAATCATAGCCATCCAATGAATCTAAAGGCATAAATTTAACATAATAAAACATAACAAATCCTAGCCATCCATTCGTGAATAAAACTTACAAAACACATACACACTTTCATGCGACACTCACACACAAAACACACACACAATTCAACCAAAATAAGAAGAAGAAGAAGAATGTAACACCCTATTTATCTAGCTTGTCTCATGCTAACTCTAGGTCTTATGCCATGTATTTCACAAGGAAGCAAGAAGGATGGCATTAGAACAATGAACATACTAGCATCATGTCATGGATAAATTTTTTCTTTCAGAGTCCCATGGGCCATATGGACTCTTCCATCTTATTCTTATATCTAAATATATAAATACAACTCATAACAAGCTCAAACAGTGGCCTATACCTCGAGCAAAGGGAGTAGATACACAAAACACAATAGTGCAGCCTCGAGTAGGATTTCTAGATTCTGTGCCTAAATTTTGAAAAATCATAACTTATTCTAAGAAAATCAAAATCAGGCACACTATATCATTTTGGAAAGCTCCAGATGTCTGTTTTATGTTACAAATAAATACAGACCATAACAACGGCTGCTAGCCACTAGAAACTAATATAACAATACCAGAGGTCAGCTATCATCCTTGGTACTAATCTTCAACTTCAAAAATCCATATCTCCCTACTTAGAGGTCCAATTAAGGTGATCTCAATGGCCATGGAAAGATCATCATGTATAGTTTTTTTCTATAAAATTTCATGAGCATTAGACATCATTTGGCATACGAATGACACAGTTCAAATTTTTGACCATATGAATAGTACTTGTATCAGTTTAGCAAAAAATGAAAACTTTGGAAATTCATAATTAATTCCACAAAGCTCAAAATAATCTGATATTTCACTTCTCAAAAATATCTACATAAGATTTATATGTGTGTCAAATTTCATGGGCAAATTCGTTCATTTGGTTAGATTTTGACATTGGGTTGCAAAATAGTTCAATTTGTGTCTTACAAAGGGTCCAAATGGTCCAATTTGAGCTCCAAGGCAACCATGACCACTTGAGCACGTGGGAATGCACCAAAATGACATTCTAAACTTGTCTCAAAGGTGCACAAACCTAGATTTCTCAAACTCACTCTCACACCCCATGCCATACATAAGATTTCATAAGTCTAGTTTTGCCATTCCATGCCCAAATTGCATATCACCATTCATTTGGCACTAAAACTCATACATATATCAAACATTTGGGTAATTATATATGTTCATATGTGTAATACCCTAAAATTAATTAAGGTGTTAATAATATATTTGGAATAATTAAGAATAATTATTATGGAATAATTAGGTAAACTATATGAACAGAAATTTACAGAGAAATAAATTATTAATATAGGTTTAAGATTTCATTTAGGTTAAAGCTTAATTGGGGCCCAAAATTTAATTTGAATAAGCCATGGATAAGGATTTATAAAGGCCCAATAATTTTTGGGTGTAAGCCCAACTCCTTATCATGAGACTTGGGCCAAGAGAAATTGCCTAGCAATGGCCCAATTTGATTTAGTAGAATAGGGGCCCAAGACCCAATTTATGTGAGTTGGCCCAACATGTAAAATTCGATTCTTTGAAAATGAGAGATTATGTTATGCGACCATTAGAGTGTATATTGAGCATGAAGTATGGTAGGAGACCAAGTTAATTTAAGGGCTGAAATAATATCTCATCACCTGGGTCGAAGATCTTGTCGACAAGATCTTGTAATCTGTAGTGTAATATCCAAGACCTTGTCGACAGGGTTTCTGCCAGCAAGTACAAGGTCTTCTTGTAAAATATGTTAAACTTGTGTGGTCTAGAATTGAGAATGGAGGGCTTTTTAAACCAAAGTTCTGGGTTCCCCGGGGTTCTCAGAGACCCTAAAAACCATGGAAAGCCTAGAGACAGTTAAATCCCCTCCAGTAGACGTTTTCCAATGTCAGAGTGTCTAAACTTTGACGGATTTGTTCAGAAAGGTTTTAGCTCCGATTTAAGGGATTCCAAAGCCATTTTTCTAAAGTGAGAACCTAAATTTTACAATGGAAAAGACGGTTCTAAAAAAGGAGCTAAAACGAAGGAGAAACGAAAATGCAAAGTGTGAAGGGCAAAATGCAAATTTTTGAAAAGTCACTTTGCCCTAGCTATATATAGGTGGCACCTTACACTCTCCCTCATTTATCTTCATATTTTTCCAGCCCTAAATCAGAAGCAAAACCCTAAGGGAGAGGCGCCCAAGAGAGGAAGAAGAAGAAGGAAAAAAACCAAGCTTAAGGTATGTTTTCATGATGGTTTTCCTTACTTTCTTCATCCACACCTCCTCTCTCCCTTCTCCTTTGTTTCCTTGGATTGAAATGAGGTTCATAAATCTGATTCAAGGGAGATATTTAAGGGAAAGTTTGGATTTGAAGAGAGGAGCTTGGAGAAATCAAGATTCAAGCCAAACTAAGTAAGAAAATAAGGTAAAAATGCATCCTATGGTTCATATCTTCCATGGCTCTTCTCCTCCATTTCGACCTAGACTTAGACAGACCTAAGGAGTCAGATTTTTAACCAAACCAAAGGTGATTCTTAGGTATTTGATGGAAAAAAATAAGAATATGCAAAGAAAACCAAGAAAAAGGCATTAGAAATTAAGATGCAAAACCTAGGGTTTTAAATGCACCTTCCAATTTATGAATTTGTATGATGCTTCCTAGGTCTAAGTTAGAGTATAAATGAGTTCTTGAGATACCAAAGATGCTCCTTACAAGCTTCCACCTTTAAGAAAACCAAGCAAACTTCATGAAGGCCATTAAGCTCTATAGCCTCGGCCTAAAGAGTTTCTCATAGCTAGGGAGAGTTTTAAATTTTTCTAAGGCTATTCTTGAGTCATATTTGATAAATGAAAATGAGGGGAGGCCTTGGAAAAAATTTAGAACTCATAGAAAGTGATTTGGTGTCTTAGGCTCCATAATATGACTTAAAGAAGCAACATGGTGCTAGTCCTTTTGTTTTGATGATGTGATAACTCCAAGAGGTTTAAAAGGAGTCAAGAATCATAGTTAAAAAGAAAGAATGAGGCCTAGAAATCATTTGAGGGGTGTTGCTTCATTAGGTGCCAATATGGACCATAATGGAACCTATAGAGCAATCTAGTGTTTCATTAAGTTGTGTAGCTTTAGAGTGTGATTCATAAACTTAATTGGCTCCCATAATTTGTATCTAAGCCAAGAGAAACTATCTCCACCATATTGTGGGTGCGTGGCCAAAAGAGGAGGTTTGAAAGTTAAGGAAAAAGTGTGTGCTTGTATACAAGGTAGTTCTCTCCACCTTCTCTCATGCATGGATGTGTGTTTAGCTTGTTTTAGAATGTGTGTATGTGTATTTTCAAAGTTTGAAAAGTATACTAGCATGCCTTTCTATGCCATGATGCTTGGTGCCATGTTATGTTTTTAAATGAATTCATGATGTTTATATGAGTTTACTTAAGTGTGGAGGGGCCAAGAACTCTTCCCTTGGGTGAGGATGAGCCAAGAACCCTCAAGATTGGTTGAGACAAAGTAAAGAGTCTCCCAAAAGCTAAGTGGGCTCCCAAGAGCATGGTTGAGTCCAAAGTGCTCAAAGAATGGGTGAGGCAAGTCCAAAATCCATGAGGAGAAGTGGAAGGCCAATCTAAACACTTAGTGAGCTCTTGAATGTCTTGTATGATTGATTCACAGGCCAAGGTTGTTTTTCAAATGTCTATGATTTCTACCTTTTCCATGCATGCATTTGTGAAACTTGTTTTGCACATATTATGTATGATTGAATGGGAGATGAGCTATTGGGATTCTTTGAATCTCATCCCCTCCTCTCCAATTATCTAACATGCTAGGTGGACCAAGCAATTATGGTGAAGGGAGCCAACAACCTTGAAGAGGGACAATTGACAAGCTTATATGTTATTTTGTGTAGTTTGGAACCATAATGATGGTTCATCATGTATATGGTGATGTATATGTACTATGAACATTGAGACATGTATAACTATACTACGATGTGATGTTGAGATGTATGATTACCATATATGACCACTAGCCCATGTTTTGAGTATGTAATGCCATGATATGAGAATTTAAAGTTTGATGAATATGTGTATAAATGTGGGTTGAATGGCCAAAATGAGATGCATGAGGTTTGAGACCATTTGGGCTACTCACACAAGTCTTAAATAAGCTTTTAGACTTACCCAATAGGTGCCACAACCAAGGAGAGGCCATTTGGCAAATTTGGTACCTCATATGAAGCCAAATTTGACTATAATAGAATCCTATATCACTTTTTGGCCAAATGAGTTACTCTTGCCCTGAAATTTGGCATGAAGTTAGGTCTCATTAAGAGCTTTCTATGAAGCTAAAGATCATAATTTTCAGAGATCTAGGGAATATTTGATGAATTTTCAAAGTTGAGACTTTTCATGGATTCTGGTATGGGTACTGTTCATACTGGCAGTTTTGAATTCTATGTCACTCGATGGCAAAATGGTATTTAATGCTTATGAAATTTTATATTCATAAACTAGAGGTCATAAGCTTTCTGTGGCCACTGAGATCACCTCATTTGGAGGTCTGAGCAGAGAGTTATGCATGTTTGAAGTTAACTGTTAGTATTAGTAGTGCCCCAAGAGCTCAGTTATTGTTCCATCAGTTCCAGATGTCTAAACGTATCTGTTTCATTCTAGAATTATTTTTAGTAACATTTGTAGCTTTCCAAAATGACCGAGTTTGTGTGATTTCAATTTTTATAGAATTAGTTATGAATTTTAGAATTTGGTATCAGTAAATTGAACAATAGCCTAGGTAGCCAGTGACCTTGGTAGGGTTTTGGATGTCAAACATCCTTTGTGATGAATTTTGTGACCTGGAAATATTTTTAGTATCAAGTAGACATCATAACTTTCCAAAATGATTGAGATTTCATGATTTCAAATTTTCTAGATTTAGTTATGATTTTCCAAAGTTGGGTCAGAAAATGGAGCAAATCTGGCCGAAAATATGCTTGTTTATTTTGAGCTCCATTTCGGTTTCCATGAATTGTAGGCATGTTTTTGTGATGCAAATGAGTTGAAATAATGAAATTAAATATGAGGAAGTATAGTATAAGCTCACACGGTTTACGTGACACCGAATTGAATTTTTTTAGATATAGTGCAACGCGAAAAAGATCTATTATTTTATCCCCTTTCTTATATGCTCTTGTAGGATTGATGATATAAAGCTTATAAATGATATGAAATGAGCTAGGAGTTATGGTGTTACAACATACATTATGTAGACCCAAATTAGATTGGCTTTTGAAATTTGGCCTGACCCAACTACAAATCTGAAGCCTAACTCATGAGATTCAGCCTAACTTATGAGATAAGGCCCAACAAGCATAAAAATCTAAACCTACAAAGAATTGGGCCATTGGGTCAGCACATCCCACTTTTAGTTCTAAATTTTCTGCAGCCCATTCATTAAACCATAGCCCAACCACTAGGAATGAGCCCAATTGGACCTTGGGCTGATGGGTCAGCCCATTTCTCACTAATAACTCTAAAGGGTCAGCAGCCTCCCCCTATTCAGCAGAAAACACAAGAGGCAAGGGAGGAAATTCGGAGGTTTAAGGGAGGCTAGGGTTCTACCAACATTGCAGCTCCATTTTTGACTCCTAGAGTATGATTTAGCCAAGGTGAGTTATATATAGCTTCATCCTCTCATCTTCCTCTTCGATTTGGCCCGATTGTTCTTTTATTTAGAGTATTTTCACCCACACCCAAAAACTGGAACTTGTTGTTTGGTCCTTCCATGGTGGATTTTCGGAGGTTGAGGCTATGGGTGTTGTTAAGTGAGTATCTCCTTCCCATTTTGATGCATTGTTTATTAGTTTGAGACCCCTATAGTTGACCTATGATATGGGCTTTGGTTTCATGTGAAATTACCCAGAAATTGGAGTGAACTATGACAGTTTCTGGTGTGGGAAAGTTGGAACCCGAAATTAAATCCCTTGGAATTAGGTGAGTAACCTCTAGGCTGTCATTAGCAGGTCAACTCTTTGGATATCTAATTTGTTCATTAGAAATGATGATAATTATGCTTGTTATAAGCTTGATGTGCATTTGGATTATTATGGTAGCTAGGGGAAGAGTAATTGGCTTCATTGAGGTAACTGGGGTTATTTTCCTAATTCCATGTATATGCTCATGTTAATCTGATATTTGTTACACATGTTTGATTTTGAAATATTAAATGATTGGTTGACTATTTGATTGTTATTGTAATTGGATCTTGTGAGTCCATGGTGGAGCTGTGGTGCGACTGCCATCCGTGCATGTGCTTCGATCGAGCACTGGGTTGTGATCAGACCCCAGATGTATTGAGCCCTGGTTGTGCTCATTATGGAGTAGGTGCCGTGGACGGACCTCTCCTGGTATTATTGGCCATTAACATGTTATGTATTACTAATGGTATGGGACAGTAGTTATTGGTAGTTCAACTAGTTCATTTGTGAATTGAATTGATGATTCTGGTATTGATGACATGAAATTGCCTTGGATTGATTGACTTGTACATATATATGGAAATTGCCTTTTGTTACTGAGATTGTATATCTCACCACATTGTAGGCTAACATTTTCAGAGACCGGACCTCTTAGTGGCAACGAGAAAATTAATGGAAGCTTGTTAAATGGTTTGGTAACATATAGGTTTAGGAGCCTTGTCAAATTGTATTGTAACTAAATTGCTAGTTTTGTATCATTGCTACATTACATTATGAATTGCCAAGTATAAGGACTGTATATGTAATTTAATTATCATGGGATTGAACATTATGATTGTAATTGGCTAACAATGGATAAGTGATTTGATTTTATATGAACATTAAGCATTGACCCCATGCACCTTGTGACCAGAATACAATTGTTGTCATTGATCTATGAGCTCACTGGTTTATGGTGGCTAGAGGGTTAAGGATCCACCTTTGCATTTTGAATGGGTAATGATAGATGTGTTAGGTAGATTAGGTAAAAGAAAGACACTAAATCTTCACAAACCAAGTTAAAGTGGCCTAAAATGCTGCTAGAGGGGAAATTGGAGAGCATGAGATGAAATCTTAGGAGTTCTAGGATCAAAAGGGGTTTCACCGCGGCTAAAATGGAGTTAGCCATGGCCAATAGAGGTGAAGTTGCCCAGGGAGAGTGCCAGAGAGGAATTCGCTGCGGTGAAATGTATAACTAGTTGTGGTAAAATGTGAGAGGCTAAACTGGGAGTCGTCCAGAGGGAAATTCACCGCGACGAAAGGGGGAATTTGCCGCGGTGAACTTTTGTGAAAAGGAGTTAGGCATTCCAGAGAGGAGTTATTGGCCGCAGCCAATAGTGAGAGGCAAGTGAGGTGAGTTCCAAGGGGCTTCTTCGTCGCGGCGCTAAGTAGGTTAGCCACGGCGAAGGTCCAACTCACCGCGGCTATCATCGCGGCGAAACTAGTGATGAAGAAAAGAGTGAAACCGAGAGGAATTGGCCGTGGCTAGGTGTAATTTGGCCGTGGCAAACATTCTGAAACACTTATATTAATTAGGAAACCTTAGTTTTCATATGGTAATCTCAAGGGATGATTTAAAGATATTAGGATTAGTTATAATTGATGGGTAATAGAATTAAAGGCTTATAAATAAATATTTATTTCCCTTATATATATAAGTGCTTGTAATTGTATGGTTGATGACTCTAATAACATTAAAGTTCAAATTTTCCTGTATTTTCATAATGCAATTGGTTGTAATGCCTTGTAACCCCAATCTATGATTATTAATCACGTATTTAACCTTAATTACAATGATTAGAAGTGAGGGTCGTCACAATATGATTACATAACAATTTCATTATGAGATTACATCATATGCCATGTGTATGGCTACAAGAGAAACAAAACTAGGTATTTTCATATACTTTGATATCAATCTCCTTCTTCTAGGCTTGGTGGCTTCTATTACCTTGCTCAATGCTCCAACTAGCATATTAAGACATTGGAGAGGAGGGGATGAGATTCAAAGAATCCCAGTAGCTCATCTCCCTTTCAATCACACATAAAGTATGCAATACAAGCCTTGAAAATGCATGCATGGGCATATTAATATGTGTGAGCATTTAAGAAATATCCTTAGCATTTGAACAAGTCATACAAGGCAAGCCTCACCCATTCACTTATAGATTTTGGACTTGCCTCACCTATTTTCTCTAAGAGGTTTTGATTCAACCTCCCTCTTAGGAGTCAACCTCACTCTTAGGAGACTCTTTATCTTGTTCCGACCAAGTTTAAGGATTCGTGGCTCATCCTCATCATAGTTAGAGGGTTCTTGGCTTTTCCACACTTAAGCAAACTAAAGCAAGCATCTAAAACATTATTTGAATGCATAAAATATCATCATGGTACCATGGTATATGAAATCATGCTAGAATACTTTTCATGGCTTAAAACATACGTACACACATCCAAAGAAAATGTAATCACACATTCATACATGAGAGAGCTACCTTTGCCACACAAGCACACTTTTTCCTTGGGCCATGAGTCCTCTCATTCGACCTCACACACCCAAAGAGGTAGAGATCATTTCTCTTGGCCTAGACACATCATATGGAAGTCAATTATACTCTTGAATTAAATTTTAAGGCTATACATTCACTAGAAAAGATAGGTGGTTCATATAACTCTTTTATAGTTCCATAATGCACTCAATGAAGTAACCTTAAGAAAACATCATCTTGGCTCCATTCTCTTCATTCATTTATGATTCTTGACTCCATTTAAGCCTCTTGGAGTTATCACACAATTAAATCAAGGAGCCTAGCTACATGTTGCTTACTTAGGTTATATTATGGAACATATAAGGCCATCTCACTTTCTATGGTTTCTAAATTTTTCCCAAGGCTTCTTCCCATCCTCTTCCATCTTATATGACTCAAAGATAGGCTTAGAACAAATTAAAACTATCCCTAGGTACTCCAACTATGCTAGGCTGTGGCTATAGAGCAATAGGATACCAAAGGAGTTTGCTTTATTTTCTTGATGAAAGATGTAATATCTAGTTTTCGTTAAATGACGAAAACAGACGTATTTTCAAAGCAAGTCCCCCGAAATGAATTAGTTAAGGTGCTAAAAAATTTAAGTAACATTTTAAACTCTTAAAAATGAGAATTCTAGGCTCAAAAGGAGAGAAAAACAGAGCTAGAATGAAGAAATAAATTTTGATAGAAAACTTATAAAACATAATGTCATTTTCGTAATTTTAAGTAATTTTTAGAATTCACATAGGAAGGCCTTTTAAATAAAATTTTTTAGTTCCCTAGGGTTCTCATAGGTCCTAAAAACTATGGGAAGGCTTGAGATAGCTAAATCCCCTCTGGTGGATTTTTTTAATGTCAGTATACCCGAATTTTGATAAATTCATTCGGGAAGGTTTTAGCTCCGATTTGAGTGATTTCAATGGTGTTTTAATAAATTGGGAATCTAAATTTTATAATAGAAAAGACGATTCTAAAAAAGGAGCTAAAATGAATGAGAAACAAAAATACTAAGAATAAAGGGCAAAATGGGAATTTTTGAAAAGTGTTTCTTCCTCCCACCTATAAATAGGTGGCGCCCCACTCTCACACTTACATAGCTTTATATTGTTCTGCCCAAATTCAAAGGAAAGAGCTAGGGTTTAGGTGCACCAAAGGGAGAGAAGAAGAAGGAGATATCAATTCAAAAAGATATGGATTCTTGGTAGTTTTCTATGCTTTCTTCCATCCAAACCTCTCATCCTCCATTCTCCTTTGTTTCTTTTGATTAAAATGAAGTTTACAAATCTATTTTAATGGGAAAATTGAGGGGAAATTTTGGATTTGAAGAGAGGATCTTGAAGAAGACAAGATTCAAGTGAGAAAAAACAAGAAAATAAGGTAATTTCTTCTTCCATGGTTGCTATCCCTTCCTCCTCTTCCTCCATCATTTTGACCCACTCAAGAAACCCTAGAAGGGATTTATTTTTAGGCAAAACCAAGAGTGATTCTTTGGAAAAAGGGTGTGGAGATTAAGAATATGCAAAGAGAATTAACAAAAAACTATGAAATTTCAAGATGCAATTTCTAGGGTTTCAAGTGTTCCTTACAAAATCTGATTTGATATCTTAATTCCTATGCCTAAATAAGTTTTTGAATGAGCTCCTAAGATCCCTAGAAGTCTCTCCATGTGCTTCCTCCATTGAGAAAACAAAGTAAAGTCCATGGGTGCCAAAACTATGTATAGGTTTAGCTAAGAAAGGTTAGGGTAGCTAGGGGGAGTTTTAAATTTTTCTAAGCTCATTTTTGAGTCATATATGATGAATGAAGATGAGGGGAGGCCTTGCAAAAAATTTAGAAACCATAAAAAGTGAGTTGGCCTTATATGTTCCATAATATGACCTAAAGAAGTAACATGTAGTTATGCTCTTAATTTTGATTGTGTGATGACTCCAAGAGGCTTAAAAGGAGTCAATAATCATATTTGAAAGGAAAGAATGGAATTTAGAATTTATTTGAGGGGTGTTGCTTTATTAGGTGCATTTATGGAATCATAATGAGCTTTATAGATTAAGCTAGTATCTAAGCAAGTTATGTAGCCTTAGAATTCCTTTCATGAACCTAATTGGCTTCCATAAATTGTGTTTAGGCCAAGAGAAATCATCCCCACACCTTTATATTTGTGTGGCCGAAGGAGGGAGCATTGATTCAAGAGAAAAAGTGTGTAGTTGCTTCTAAGGTAGCCCACTCTTCCTTCTCTCATGCATGATTGTTTGCTTTACTTGTCTTTGAATGTGTGTATGTGTATTTTAAGCTATGAAAAATGTTCTAACATGAGCTCTTACTCCATGGTACCATGATGATGCATTATGTTTTCCAAATGATGTTTATGATGCTTGCTTTAGTTTGCTTGAGTGTGGAGAGGCCAAGAACTCTTAACCATGGTGAGGATGAGCCAAGAACCTTTATAATTGGTTGAGACAAAGTGAAGTGTCTCCCAAGAGTGAGATGGACTCCTAAGAGCAAGGTTGAGTTCAAGAATCTCTTAAAGAATGGGTTAGGCAAGTCCAAAATCTACAAGTAAATGGGTTAGGCCAATCTACTTGCTTGGAAAGCCTTCGTATACTATGTATGACTTGCTCAAATGTTGAAATTGCTTCTTGAATGTTTGCACATGTCAACATGATCATACATACATTTATGAGACTTGTTTGCATCTTTTATGTATGATTGAATGGGAGATGAGCTATTGGGATTCTTTGAATCTCATCCCCTCCTCTCCAATGATCTAACATGTTAGGTAGACCAAGAGATCAAGGGAATGGAAGCCAACCACATGAGAAATGAGAGCTTGACATCAAAGTGCATAGTTTTTTATTTTTTAAGGCCATATTGATGTCTAATGATGTAATCCACTACTGCATATGGTCTATGACCTTTGAAACATATGTAATTATGTTAAGATGTGATGTATAAATGAGAGGATATGTTATGTGAATGATAGAATGTAATTTCAGTATGTAATGGCAAATTATGCTTCTTGAAAGTTTGATGCAAGTATGTACAAATGCAAGTGAGATGGCCAAATTGAGATGCATGAGGTTTGGGACCATTTGGGTAGTTCATACAAGTCATAATCATGCTTTTAGACTTGCCCAAGAGATACCAAACATTAAGAGAGAACATTTGGATACTTTGGTATCCTATATAAAGCCAAAATTGACTATAATGGAACCCTATGTCACTTTTTGTCCAAATGAGCTCTCTTGATATGAGATTTGGCATGTAATTAGAGCTTATAGAGAGCTTTTTGAGAAGTTAAGGAATAAATTTTTAGAGGTCTAGAGAATATTTGATGAATTTTTAAAGTTGACAAAAATTCTGGCTTTGGTCATGTCACTGTTCATTCAGGTCCAAAAATAAAATCTATCACATAGGGCTCAAATGATGTCCAATATAGCACCTTATATTTCTAGCTTATTTCTAACACATTCCCATGCTTTACATCATCAATTCCATGAAGGAAGAAAAAAATTCATTAAAATAATACATTTTCTTGTGTTTCGTCATGTATAAAAATTTCATTCGGTGTTACGCGGGCCATGTGAGCTCATACATCACATTCCCATATTTAATTGCATAAATACAACTCATTTTCACCATAAAATATGGCCTACAACTCATGGAATTCAAAGGAAAGCTCAAAATATTCTTCTATAATTTCAGCCAGAATTTGGCTCTTTTTTGACTAAACTTTAGAAATTCATAACTAATTTTATAAAATATATATATATATATATATTATTAGCTATTTAGGAAAGTTATGGATGTCTACTTCATATTAAAAATATGCCCAGACCATAACATCCATTACAGAGGGCGTTTGACATCCGAAATGATCCAGAGGTTAAACTGCTCACTGGTGCTGTCACATATTTCTACAGCAAATTTCAAAAATGTCCACTTAATTCTATAAAAATCCAATCTATGCAAATGATACCAATCTAGAAAGTTGTTGATGTTATAAAGAGGATACAAATATTTTCAAACCAGCTCAGGCACGCCCAGACCCAAAAATTTAATAGAACAGTAACTGAGGTCGGGTGAAGTTCCTGATACTGGATAGAATCTTTAAAAATTCATATCTCCCTTTCTAGACCTCCAAATGAGGTGCTTCTAGTTATCATAAGTCACTGTGAATGTCTAGTTTTGTTGTATAAAATTTTGTGGCAATTGAACATCATTTAGGCCCTATGTGATAGATTTTATTTTCAAACTAGTATGAATAGTAATATGACCAAAACTTGAAAATTTTTCAACTTTGGAAATTCATCAAATATTTTGTAGACTTCTAAAAATTATGTTTTTTAGCTTTCCAAAAATATCTCAACAAGTTCTAATTGTATGCCAAATCTCAGAGCAAGAAGAGCTCATTTGGCCAAAAAGTGATATAGGGTTCCATTATGATCAAATTTGGCTCCATATAGGATGCCAAATTGTCCAAATAGCTTTTCTTGGAGTTTTGCACCTCTTAGGCAAGTCTAAAAGCATAATTAGGACTTGTGTAGGCTACCCAAATGGTCCCAAACTCCATGAATCTCATTTTGGCCATTTCATCCATACATATGCATAATTCTATCAAACCATTCATGGAGCTTATTTGCCATCATATACTCAATTCACATTCTAGTGGCTACATAACATATTCTCTCATTTATACATGGCATAATATCATAATTACATATGTTTAAGAGGTCATAGACTATATACATCATAGGTTTACATACTTTGATACAAAATGGCCTTAAAGAACTAAAAACTATGCATTAGGTTATCAAGCTCTCTTCTTTAACGTGGTTGGCTTCCATTACCTTGTCCACTTGATCCACCTAGCACATTAGATCATTGGAGAGAAGGAAATGAGATTCAAAGAATCCCAATAGCTCATCTCCCATTCAATCATACATAATGGATGCAAATAAGTCTCATAAATGCATATATGGTCATGTTGACATGTGTAAACATTCAAGAAGTATTTTCATCATTTAAGAATGTCATACATAGTATACAAAGGCTTGCCAAGCAAGTGGATTAGCCTTACCCAATTTATTTTGAATATTGGACTTGCCTCATCCATTCTTTAAGAGATTCTTGGACTCAACCATACTCTTAAGAGCCCATCTTGCTTTTAGGAGACTCTTTACTTTATCTCAACCAATCTTAAGGGTTCTTGGCTCATCCTCACCATGGCTAAGGATTCCTGGTCTCACCACACTCAAGCAAACCCAAGCATATATCAAAAACATCATATAAGAGCATATTGTAACATCATGGCACCATGGAATTAAAGTCATGCTATAACACTTTTCATGGCTTAAAAATACATATACATACATTCAAGACAAGCTAAGCACACATCTATGCATGAGAGAAGGTGGAGAGAGCTACCTTGCACATAATCACACACTTTTCCCTTTGAAAGAATGCTCCCTCTTTTGGCCACATACACACACAAATGTGTGGGGAAGTTTTCTCTTGGCCTAAAGATAATTTATGGAAGCCAATTAGGTTTATGGAATTAATTCTAAGGCCACACACTTGCTTAAACCCTAGCTTGATCTATAAACCTCATTATTGTTCTATAATTGCACCTAATGAAGCAACACCTCTCAAATAAATTCTAGGCTCCATTCTTTCCTTTCAAATATGATTCTTGATTCCTTTTAAGTATCTTGGAGTTATCACACAATTAAAACTAAGAGCCTAACTACATGTTACTTCTTTAGGTCATAATATGGAACATAAAGCACTAACTCACTTTCTATGGTTTCTAAATTTTTTCCAAGACTACCCCTCATATTCATTCATCATATATGATTCAAAAATGAGCTTAGAAAAATTTAAAACTCTCCCTAGCTACACAAAGCCCTTTAGGCCGAGGTTATGGAAAAAATGGGGCCTTTTGGAGTTTCCCTTATTTTCTCAAGGGAGGATGCATATGGGGAACCTCTTAGGGATCTTAGGAGATCATTTAAACTCTTAATTAGACTAAGGAATCATCATACAAAATCAAATTTTACAATGTGCACTTAAAACCCTAGAATTTGCATCTTGAAATCTAATAGTTTTTTGTTAATTCTCTTTGCATATTCTTAATCTCCACATCCTTTTTCCCTAGAATCACCCTTGGTTCTACCTAAAAATAAACTCCTCTTAAGTCTTCTCAAGTGGGGCGAAATGGTGGAGAAGGGGAGCAAAGGGTAGCAACCATAGAAGAAGAAAATACCTTATTTTCATGACTTTTCTCACTTGAATCTTGTGTTCTTTGAGCTCCTCTTTCCAAATCCGAATTTTCCTCTCAATTTCTCCTTTAAAACAGATCCATATACTTCATTATAATCATAGGAAATAAAGCAGAATGAAGGAGAAGAGGTTTGGAAGAGAAAGACATAAAAAACCATGAAAATTCATACATTTCTACCTTGAATTTCTCCTCCTTTTCTTCCTCCTTTTGTGTGCCTCATCCCCTAGGGTTTTCCTCTGGTTTTAGGCAGAACATGGTCATGCATAATGAAGGGAGAAGAAGGGCACATCATATATATAGGTGGGAGGAGGTTACACTTTTCAAAAATTTTCATTTTGCCCTTCGGTCTTGGCATTTTTGTTTCTCCTTCATTTTAGCTTCTCTTGGCCTAAAGAATGGTATCTTTTTAGAAAGAGAATTCATCTCTAAAAGAACTAGTGGGAGTAAGATATATCTCAAAGAAGTTTAAGAGCCACAAAATTGCATTGAACCGGAGATAGAAAATTGAGAAGACTCATAACAAGTTGTTGAGCCTACTTAAGTAACACAAGGCCCATGAAGGTTTGATAGGACATGACATCAGCTTCAAAGATATGGATTTCTTTTAACTAAAAATCGTGATGTGTTACTCATTGATTAAGATGAGCCAACCACCTATTAAGAGGCCATAATGGGATTAGACTATGAGAAATGGCTAGAAGCCATGAAGTCTGAGATGCAATCTATGTATGACAATCAGGTATGGACCTTGATTGACCTACCTAAAGGTATAAAAGCCATAGGGTGCAAGTGGGTTTTCAAGAAGAAAACTGACATGGATGGCCAAGTGCATACCTTCAAGGCACGATTGGTTGCAAAAGGATTCAAACAAATACATGGCATAGACTATGATAAAACCTTTTCACCAGTTGCTATGATCAAATCAATCAGGATCCTTCTCGCCATTGCTACATACTATGATTATGAGATTTGGCAAATGGACATGAAAACAACATTCCTTAATGGAAAGCTGCTTGAGGATGTGTATATGACACAACCTGAAGGTTTTATGCATCCAGAGGATTCTGGGAAGGTTTGCAAGCTTTAAAAATCCATTTATGGATTGAAGCAAGCATCTCAGAATTGGAATCATTGCTTTGACGAAGTAGTCAAAGATTTTGGTTTTATCCAAAATGTTGATGAAACTTGTGTTTACAAGAAAGTTAGTGGGAGCACAATTGTATTTCTAGTGCTTTATGTTGATGACATCCTACGCATTAGAAATGACATTCCTACCTTGCAGATTGTCAAGTCTTGGTTAAGAAAGTGTTTCTCAATGAAGGACTTAGGTGAGGCCAATTACATCCTTGGGATTAGGATCTATAGAGATAGATCCAAGAGGCAAATTGGTCTAAGTCAATGCACCTACATAGACAAGGTATTACGTAGATTTAGTATGCAAGATTTAAAAAGGGGTTTTGTACCTATGTCTCATGGCATCAATCTCAGCAAGACTCAGTGTCCTAGTACACATGATGAGCAAGAACGCATGAGTAAGATTCCATATGCCTTGGCTATTGGATCTATCATATATGCCATGTTGTGCACTCGACCAGATGTCTCATATGCCTTGAGTATGACTAGTAGATTTCAATTAGATCTAGGTGAGAATCATTGGACTGCCGTCAAGAACATCCTAAAGTACTTGAGAAGAACTAAGGATGTATTCTTGGTGTACGGAGGATTGGATGACGAGCTTGTTGTAAATGGTTACACAGATGCAAGTTTCCAATCTGACAAAGATGATTCTAGATCATAATCAGGATTTCTATTCTGTTTGAATGGTGGAGCAGTAAGTTGGAAGAGCTCAAAACAAAGCACTGTGGCTGATTCTACAACAAAAGCTGAGTACCTAGCAACATCAGATGCAGCTAAGGAAGTTATTTGGATTAAAAAGTTCATAATTGAGCTAAGGGTTGTGCCTACCATCTCAAATTCGATAGATTTGTTCTGTGACAACAATGATGCAATAGCATAGGCTAAAGAGCTTAGATCACATCAAAGGACCAAACACATACTCAAGCGATATCACCTTATCAGAGAAATCATTGATAGAGGTGATATAAAGATATGCAAAGTACCAACTGATGACAATGTTGTTGATCCTCTTACTAAGCCGCTTGCATAGGCTAAGTATGATCGTCATGTTAGGTCAATGGGTATTAGAAACATTAATGATTGAACCTAGTGCAAGTGGGAGTTATTGGAGATTGTGCCCTAGGCCAATCATTGTATTGTGAACATTTTTTTTATTACGAAATAAGAGTTTTTTTTATTACATTATTATATTATTTGCATATTTATATATAATAATATCCATGGATAAATCATTTTTTAGATTATCCAAAATGTCCCTAGTCAATCATCCTTGTGAGAACAACAATGAATTAAGACTAGTATGATTTTAATTGATTAAGTGTATGATGATATGAATCAAAATCATAGGCGTGTGTTAGAGAATAGGATGCTGGATAGACCCATCATGAGATAAGCTACATGGATTATATCATAAGTTTATCTCATATATAACTGTGTCATTAATCCCTTGGACCTAAGATCACCATAGATTCCTATATGAAGGACACTATACTTTGGCATAGTCTAATGTCACCTTTAACCAGGTGATTATAAAGGCTATGATCGGGTATTATGGAATCCATGCAAAGGAAGATGAGTGGTCAAGATGAAATTTGTCCCTCTGATTAATAGAGAGATATCTCTGGGCCCCTCGATGAGTGTGACTGAGAAATGCATGGCCATGCTCAGATGGAAAGAGTTCCATCTTATATCAGTCTGCTCGGAAATCGAGAAAGTTACGATCGAGCAAGTTGAGGATGACATTTCCATGCCTCATACTCGATCTAGATGTCATGTGACAAAAGGGATATGATAGGGTTGTAAGATAGGTTGCAACAGATCACCGATCCTGTATGATTTGGGTAGTCACAATGTCTTACTAGAGGGCCGCTTGTGACTTGTGGGTTAAATAGTGCAATTGGCCCACTGCCAATATTATATAGGACTGCAGGGTCACACACAAGAACGGACCAACTCGAGCTAAAATGTCCACATTCATTTAATCAGAAATGTGTCTAGATTCAATGAATTTAATTTTTTAAATCTAGGATGGAGAAATTATTTATATATATATATATATAAATAATTAAATTCAAAATATATTTTATATATATTATATTTGATATTATATATATATGAATTAGTTTAAATTTGATTCTATTAGATAGATTTAAATTTAAACTAATCAGATAATTTAAATTTGATTTTATTAGATAGATTTAAATTTAAACTAATCAGATAATTTAAATTTGATTCTATTAGATAAATTTAAATTTAAACTAATCAGATAATTTAAATTTAAATTAGACTCTGAATATTGTTAGTTTAAATTTAAACTATAGGATAGATTTGAATTTAAACTAATAAGTATATTTAATGATATATTTAATTAATTTTAATTAATTAAATATATCTGAAACCCTAGTCTATAAATAGGGTTTCCATATCAGAAAATTTTTTTTCTAGAGTTGCTTCCAAAACTCTAGAGAGAGGGACAGTGTACGGACGCTATACAAAATTGTATGGACGTTGTACGGATAGGTGCTAGTACACCGTTTGAGTTGCTGAACCTTGTTTGTGTAGATACTAGTAGAGGGAGCCGATCTATGGTCAGTTCCTGTGATTCAGATGAAGAGTAAACAGCAAACTCAATTGACAGAAAAGGTAATTCTCTGAATCTATTCGGTTTAAACGATTTTGATGGATCCTTAGTAGGAATCGGAATTAAAAATTTTAAATGTTTCCACTGTGTGCCTCCCATGATTCCCAACAGTTCATATATTTGATGTATGTATACCTTGAATGTAGTGTGAATGGGTGTGTGAGCTATTGAGATTCTTAGAATCTCAATCCCCTTTCCCTCTCATGCTTAAAATGTCTAGGTGGTGCCCAAGGCCAAGGAAATGCAAACCAAGAACATTAAATGGCTACACTTTATTTAATTTGTAGTGTAAATTGTAATGGAGTGTCAAGAAGCATTGTACATATTATTTTTGGTTGTGTTACACCTTGAGCATATGTAATATGATGTATAGACTATATGTATAATGTATGTAGTATTAAATCAATGAAGATATGTAGTTGGACCATTGAATGGCATGTGTGTTTAGTGTATAAATAGATGTTGAGAGACCAAAATCAGATGCATGGACTTTGGGACTATTTGGGCAGCCTTTAAAAGCCATATTTGTGCTTTAAAACTTGCCCAAGAGGTGCCAAACAATTAAGAAAGCCATTTGGACAAATTGGTTACCCATATGGAGCAAAAATTTACCATTTTAGGAGGCTATACCACTTTTTGTCCAAATGAGTTCTTCTTGGTCTATAATTTAGCATTCATCTAGAGCTTATTGAGAGCTTTTTGGGAAGCTAAAGTTTGTAATTTTTTGAGGTCTATGGAATATTTGGCGAATTATTGAAGTTGAGAATTTTTCTGCTTTTGATCCTTGGTACTGTAGCACTGGTCCGAAATTAAATTCTATCACTCATGCGGCAAATGATGTCCAATTGCCACAAAATTTTATATAGAGAAACTAGACATTCCCAATGACCTGTGCCAACTAGAAGAACTTCATTTTGAGGTATAGAGGGGGAGATATGAATTTTTTAATATTCTATCCAGTATCAGGACCCTTACCTAACCTGAGTTATTGTTCTATTAAATTTTGAGCCTTGGGCTACCTGAACTGGTCTAGAAATATTTTTCCCTTCTAGTGAACATCTACATCTTTCTAGATTGGTATCATTTTCATGGATTTTATTTTTGTAGAATTAATTGGACATTTTCAAAATTTGCTATAGAATCTGTGACAGCATCAGGAGGTAGTTTGACCTCTGGACCTTTTCAGAGGTCAAACGCCCTCTGTGATGAATGTTATGGTCTAGGAATATTTTTAATGTGAATTAGACATCTGTAGATTTCCAGAATAGCCAAGATTGTGTGATTTATATTTTTATAGAATTAGTTATAATTTTTCAAAGTTTGCCCAGAAAAAGGGCCAAATTTGGCCAAAAATAAACCTCCATATTCTATGTTCCATTTCGGTTTCCATGAGTTGTGGGCATGATTTTATGATGTAAATGTATTGTATACATGTAATTAAATATGGGAAAGTATAGTATGAGCTCACATGGTCCACGTGACACTAAATGGAATTTTTATATGCAACACAACACAAAAATAATCAATATTTTAATGCTATTTTCTTCCCTCTCATATGTATTAATTGATATGAGATATAAAGATAGCATGGAATGAGCTAAAAAAGTATGGTATTACACAAGACATATATGACTTGAACTTTAATGTGAATGGCTTGATACCTTGGACATGAACAACAATGACATGATATAACTTACTTGGATGACTTGGAATTATGATTATGTAAGGATGCAATGTAGATCAAGGACTTTAAAGCACAAAAGACATGAAAGATACTAAAAGAGATAATAATATAATAGGTTAAATTAGAATCTATGTAGACTACCCTTCATGATATTGTTTATAAGCTTCTCTTGCATGTATGCTACCTTGATTGAGTTCCTTATCCCATGGAATGCCTAATTAATGTATTTGGTTAAGATAAATAATATTTGTAAATCTTCTGAATATGAAATTAGCATGTTTCTTATTTATATGTATAGGCCATAGAAGTGGAAATACTTTAATGCATCATTTATACAAGGAGATAGGGTTCTTAAAAAGATTATCTCTGGTAGATAGGGTTAAAGGAAATGGTCTCCAAGAGATAAGGTTCTAAGGCTAGATGGTTTCCATTAGTATAGGCAAGGTTCTCAAGGGATAAAGGTCCCTAAAGGAGATGGTATTTGATTGTTTTATGTTGTGGATCCCTCTTAGGAGATGCCTTAGTATGCAACTATTATCCTCAAATTTTATGTATAGTTTTGACATATTATAACCCCTTTACTAATTGCATATAAATGAGTTATCTTATGTCTCTTTATTCACAACGGAAACTATCTAGTCTCTTAATGATTACATAAGATAATAAGAAAATTACATAACACATAAATATAAGATCTAAATTTCCATGCCTTTAGGGATACTAAATATGTGATCATCTTCTTATTTAGTTCAGTGAATGTTCTTAATGTGAGAACAACACCATCTGTAACATCCGGTTCTTCCATAAATGTGGGAAACGTAATGTCCAATTTCTCTGTAAACGTATAAAATGCACCAAATATAAAAAGAAGTCCCCCAGATCGAATCATTTAAAATTCAACAAAATTAGAGTAATAATCTAGACCTCAAATAAGGAGTATCTAAGGCTAGAGATGCCCTAAAAGTGGAGCCAAAATAACCAAATGAAATTCAATAAAGACGCAGTGGCATTTTTGTAATTTTGGGAACTTTTTGGAAAACTTATAGGAGGGATTTTTAAATGAGAAAAATGAGTTTTCCGGGGTTCTCAGAGGCCCTGAAAACTATGAAAATCCTTAGAACAATTAAAACCCTTCTGGTTTACGTTTTAGAATGTCAATGAACTTAAACTTTGACCCTTTTCGTTTGGGAAGGTTTTAAATCTAATTTGAGTGATTTCAAATGTATTTTATAAGTTAGAGAACCTAAATTTTATGATGGAAAAGATGGTTTTCAAAAATAAGTTCAAATGAGCCTAAAATCAAAAAACCAAGAAAGTGGGACATAAATGGAATTTTTAAACAACAAAGTTAAGAAACCATGTGATATATGTCATGCTCCTTCTCCTCCCTCACTTAGACTGACTTATTTTCTGGCCAAAACAGAGAGAGGACCAGCAAAGAAGGGCGCACTAAGAGGGAGGGAGAAGAGGAGAAAAAATTCAAGAAAAAGGTAAGAAAAGTGTAGAAATTCATGCTCTTTCCTTCAGTAACCTTGTTCTCCTTTTTCTTTCTATGGTTTCCATGAATGATTTGGATATGTTTTGGGTCTAGTTCAGAGGGAGAAAGATAGAGTTTGAAGGAGAGGAGCATACCAAATGGAAGAGCTCTTGAAATAAGCCAATAATCAAGGTAACTTGTCTTGTTTCTTGTAACACCATATTTACTAAACTCATCTCACATTATTACTACGCTCATCTCCTTGGATTACATAAGATTTCTCAGAAGAGCTATTAAAAATATTCTATTAAATTGCATTACGTCATAGATAAAATTTTTATTCAATCTTCTATGGGCCATATGGATTCATCCATCTCATTCTCATATTTAAACACACAAATACAACTCATAACCATCTCAAGAAGTGGCCTAGAACTCGAGCAAATGAAGTATTCACATAAAATTCAATGATGCAGCCTTAGGTAGAATTCTAGAATTCTGGCATAAAATTTGAAAAATCATAACTAATTCTAAAAAAATTAAAATCATGAATACTTTACCATTATGGAAATATACAGATGTCTATGTTATTCTAAAAATAAATCTAGACCCTAACAGAGGCTGATAGTTATCGAAATTTGAAGGAATAGTACCAGAGGTCGTCTGTCACTACTAGTACTATCCTTCAACTTCAAAAATTCATATCTCTCTACTCAAGTGTCCAATTAGGGTGATCTTGATGGATATGAAAAGATTATTATGTCTAATTTATGCTTGTAAAATTTTATGAGCATTGGACATCATTTGTCCTTCGAATGGGACAGGCCAAGCAACTGACCAAATGAAAAAGGTCTGCATCAGTTTAGCAGAAAAATGTCTATTTTGGAAAATCATAATTAATTCCACAGAGCTCTAAATAATCTGATATTTGTCTTTCCAAAAAGCTTTGGATGAGATCTATATACATGTCAAATTTTATGGGCAAATTCATTCATTTAGTCAGATTTTGATATTGGGTTGCATAATGGTCATTTTTATGTCTCATAAGGGGTTCAAATAGTCCATTTTGAGTTCTAAGGCAACCATGGCCACTTGAGCACGTGGAAAAGCACCAAAATGGTCTACTAAACTTGTCTCAAAGGTACAAAAACCTAAATTCCTCAAACTCACTCATTCACCTCAAGTTATACACAAGAGCATACATGTCAAGTCTTGCCATTCCATACCCAAATCATGCTATAGTATGCATATTGCACCAAATCTCATTCATACATAATACATTTACATATTTACATATGCTCATAAGGTCATATAATATATATAACGAAGGATTACATCATGTGCCACTCATATGGTTACAACTTTGTATTTTCACATACTTGGTTATCAATTTTCTTCTTCTAAGCTTGGTGGCTTCCATTACCTTGCTCATTTGGTCCACTTAGCATGTTAAGACATTGGAGAAGAGGGAATGATATTCAAAAAATCCCAATAGCTCATCTCCCTTTTAATTCTATATAAAAAATGCAATTCAAGTCTTGAAAATGTATGCATAACCATAATAGAAAGTGTGATCATTCAAGAAGTATTCTTGGCATTTGAACAAGTCATACAAAGCATACATAGGCTTCCCAAGTAAGTGGATTAGCCTCACTCATTCTTTTCAAGGTTATTGGACTTGCCTCACCCTTTTTTTTAAAGGCCTTGAACTAAGTCTTGCTCTTGGAGACTCTAATCTTTGTCTTAACCATTCTCAAGGGTTCTTGGCTCATCCTCCCTATGGCTAGAAAGTTCTTTGCTTCTCCACACTCAAGGAAACCAAGGCATGCATATAAAATATTATTTGAAAAGATAATATCATATCATGGTACAATAATATATATGCACATGCTAGAACACTTTTCATGGCTTAAAACACACATACACACATTCAAAGACAAGGCAAACATTTATCCATGCATGAGAGAAAGAGGATAGAGTGACCTTTGTCACACTTGCACACTTTTTTCTTTAGAATTGCACTCCCTTCCTTGGCCACACACTTACAATGATGTGAGGCTTGTTTCTATTAGCCTAAATACATAAAATAGGAACCAATTATGCTTTTGAAATCATTCACAAAGCTACCTATCTACTTGGAACTCTAACTTTGTCTTATGGTTCATTTATAGTTCCTAAATGCACCTAATGAAGCAACATCCATCATTTGAGTTCTAGGCTGCATTCTTTCCTTGCATTTATGATTCTTGACTCCTTTTAAGCCTCTTGGAGTCATCACACAACTAAAATAAGGAGCCTAACTAGGTGTTGCTTCTTTAAGCCATAATATGGAACCTAAGATACCATCTCACTATCTATGGCTTCTAAAATTTTTCTAAGGCTTCCTCTCATCCTCTTCCACCATATATAACTCAAAAATAAGCTTGGAATAAATTAAAACTACCCTTAAGTGCTCCAACCTCTCTAGGCTGTGGCTATGAAGCATGTGTGCACCAAGTGAGTTTGTTTTGTTTTTTTGATGAAAGAGGCATATGAGGAGCCTTCTAAGGATCTCAAGAGCTCATCCAAATACTCATTTAAGCCTAGGGATTATTGTATCAAATCAGATTTTTGGTGGAGCACTTGAAACCCTAGCTTTGCTATCTTGAAAATCAATGGCTTTTACTTGATTTTCTTTGCATATTCTAAATTCCTACACCTTAATTCACATGATTCATTCTTGGTTATACCCAAAAACACTCTCCCCTTAGCTGGCTATAGGGAGGACGAAATGCACACAAGAAGAACAAGAAAAGTCAAGCATGGAAAATAAGAATTTCACCTTGAATTCAAGCGTTTCTTGAATGCTTTCCCTTTTCTTCCAACTCCTCCTCAAATCTGAATTTTTCCCCTCTGATCTGACCATAAAATAGCACCAAAAACCTCAATAAAACCATGGAAAGGAAAGGGGAAGGAGGAGAAGAAGTTTAGTAAAGGAAAGTGCATGAAAAACTAAGATTTTCATACCTTTCTTGCCTTGTTTTTCCCTTCCTCTTACCTCCTCTTGTGCACCTATTTCCCTTGCTCTCACTTCTGTTCTTGGGTAGAAACAAAGTCAGCTCTAAGAGGGAGAGAAGAAGGGCATGTAATTAAAAGGAGTTTCTTGAAGCTTCTTTTTCAAAAATTTCAATTTTGCCCTTCGTTCTTGACATTTTCTTTTCTAATTCATTTTAGCTCCTTTTTTAGAACCGTCTTTTCCATCATAAAATTTAAGTCCTCAATCCTATAAATTGACTTTGGAATCACTTAATTTGTGTAACATCTGATTTTCTGAAAATGAGAGAAAATATGAGAAACGTAATATACAGTTTCTCCATTAATAAATAAAATTTATCAGATACAAAAGGACGTCCCCCAAGATGATGTATTTAAGGTCCCAAAAACTTTGGGAAGCATTTTAGACTCCTAAAAATGAGAATCCCAGGCTAAAAGAAAAACAGAGCCAGAATGAAGAAACAATTTCTTGTGGAAAACTTACGAAACATAATGACATTTTCGTAATTTTGAGCAAAATTTGGAATTCACATAGGAGGAATTTTTAAATGAAAGTTTTAAGTTCTTCGGAGTTCTCAGAGGCTCTAAAAACTATAGAAAGCCCTGGGATAGTTAAATCTCCTCCGGTGGACGTTTTCCAATGTCGGTGTATCCAAACTTTGACGGATTCATTCGAGAAGGTTTTAGCTCCAATTTGAGTGATTCTAAAGGAATTTTACTAAATTGGGGACCTAAATGGAAAGGACAGTTCTAAAAAAGGAGCTAAAAAGAAGGAGAAATGAAAATGCCAAGAACGTAGGGCAAAATGGAAATTTTTGAAAAGTGTAACCTCCTCCCACCTATATATATGATGCGCCCTTCTTTTCCCTTCATGTTGCACGACCAAGGTCTGCCCAAAACCAAAGGAAAACCCTAGGGAGAGTGGTGTACAAGAGGAAGGCAAAAGGGAAGAGAAATCAAAGGTTTAAGGTATGGAAATTTAGTAGTTTTTCATGCTCTTTCTCTTCCAAACCTCACCTCCTTCATTCTCCTTTATTTCCTATGATTAAAATGAAGTTTGCAAATCTGTTTTAAGGGATAAATTGAGGAGAAAATTCGGATTTGAAGAGAGGAGCTCAAAGAACACAAGATTCAAGTGAGAAAAGCCATGAAAACAAGGTATTTTCTTCTTCCATGGTTGCTACCCTTTGCTCCCCTTCTCCACCATTTCGCCCCACTTGAGAAGACTTAAGAGGAGTTGATTTTTAGGCAGAACCAAGGGTGATTCTAAGTAAAAAGGGTGTGGAGATTAAGAATATGCAAAGAGAATTAACAAATAACCATGGAAATTCAAGATGCAAAGTCTAGCGTTTCATATGTTCCTTACAAAATCTGATTTGATACCTTGATTCCTATGTCTAAATGAGAGTTTAAATGGACTCCTAAGATCCCTAGGAGTCTCCCTATGTGCTTCCTCCATCAAGAAAACCAAGCAAAATCCATGGACACTAATAAGCTCCATAGGCTCGTCCTAAGTAGGTTAGGGTAGCTAGGGAGAGTTTTAAAATTTTCTAAGCCCATTTTTGTGTCATATATGATGAATGACTATGAAGGGAGGTCTTGGAAAAAAATTTAGAACTTATAGAAAGTGAGTTAGTGCTTTAGGTTCCATATTATGACCTAAAGAAGCAACATGTTACTAGGCTCTTTGTTTTAATTGTGTGATGACTCCAAGAGCTTAAAAAGAGTCAAGAATCATATTTGAAAGGAAATAATGGAGCCTAGAAGTTATTTGAGGGGTGTCACTTCATTAGGTGCATTTATAGACCATAATGGGATTTATAGAGCAACCTAGTGTCTAAGTTATGTGACATTAGAGATTATTTCATGAACCTAATTGGCTTCCATAAATTATGTTTAGGCCAAAAGAAATCTTCCCCACACTTTTGTGGGTGTGTGGCAGAAGCAAGGGAGGGCATTTCAAGAGAAAAAGTGTGTGATTGTATGCAAGGTAGCTCTCTCTACCTTCTCTTATGCATGAATGTGTGCTTAGCTTGTCTTAGAATGTGTGTATGTGTATTTTCAAGCCATGAAAAGTATGATAGCATGATTTCATATGCCATGGTTTTATGATGACATATTATATTTCATATGATGTTTTAATGTGTGCTTGGGTTTGCTTGAGTGTGGTGTGGTGAGGATGAGCCAAGAATCCTTAAGATTGGTTAAGACAAAACAAAGAGTCTCCCAAAAGCAAAGTGGGCTCCCAAGAGCATGGTTGAGTCCAAGAATGTATTAAAGAATGGGTGAGGCAAGTCTAATATCTACAAGAAATTGGGTGAGGCCAATCCACTTACTTGGCAAGCCTTTGTATACTATGTATGACTTTTTCAAATGATGAAAATGTCTTTTGAATGTTTGCACATGCTAATACGCCCATGCATGCATTTGTGAGACTCGTATTGCATGCTTTATGTGTGATTGAATGGGAGATGAGTGATTGGGATTCTTTGAATCTCATCCCCTTCTCTCCAATGTCTTAACATGCTAGGTGAAACAATTGAACAAGGTATTGGAGGCCACCAAGTCTAGAAGAAGAAGATTGACATCAAAGTATTTGAATATGCTTAGTTTTATTTTCTTTTTAGCCATATACATGGCATATGATGTAATCTCACGATGAAATTGTTATGTAACCATATAAATATATGTAAATACCCAAATTCATGATGTATGAATGAAATTTGATACCAAATCTATGAGATAGTATGTTTTGGGTATTAAATAGCAAGTTTAGCTCTTGAATGGCTAGATAGATTAGTGCAATAATGGAAGTAGAATGGCCAAATTGAGATGCATGAGGTTTGAGATCACTTGGGCAGTTCATACAAGTCATGTTCATATTTTTAAACTTGCCTAAAAGGTGTCAAAACCCAAGGAAAGCCATTTGGACATTTTGGTACCATATATGGAGTCAAAATTGACCATAATGGAACCCTATATCACTTTTTGGCCAAATGAGCTTTTCTTGATCTGAGATTTTGTATGCAATTAGAGCTTGTTGAGAGATTTTTGGGAAACTAAAGAACAAATTTTTGGAGGTCTACAAAATGTTTCCAGAATTTTCAAAGTTGGCAAATTTTCTAGTTTTAGTCATGTCACTGTTCATACTAGTCTAAAAATGAAATCTATCACACAAGGATCAAATGATGTCTAATTTTCACAAAATTTTATAGAGAGAAACTAGACATTCCAATGATTTTTGCCAACTAGAAGCACCCCATTTGGATGTCTAAAAAGGAAGATATGAATTTTTAAAAATTCTATCTAACATCAGAAGCTTCACCCGACCTCAGTTACTATTCTATTAAATTTTGAGGTCTGGGCATGCCTGAGCTGGTCTGGAGTTATTTTTTTCCTCTAGCTAACATCCACAGTTTTTCAGATTGGTACCATTTGCGGATTGGATTTTTTTAGAATTAATTGGACATTTTCAAAATTTACTACAGAAATCTATGACAGCACCATGAGCTGTTTGACCTCTGAACCATTTCGGATGTCAAACATCCTCTGTGATGGATGTTATGGCTTGGACATACTTTTAGTATGAATTAGACATCCATAGCTTTCCATAATGGTTAAGAATACATTATTTCAATTTTTTTAGAATTAGTTATGATTTTCCAAAATTTAGACAGGAAAGAGGTAAAATCTGGCCAAGAATATATGTGAATATTTCATGCTTTCCTTCGTGATTCTTGAGATGTAAGCCACATTTTATGATGCAAATGAGTTGTGTTCATATAATTAAATATGAGAATGTATGGTATGAGCTCACACGATTCACATGACACTAAATGAAATTTTTATACACAATGTAACGTAAAAAAATGTATTATTTTAATAGATTTTCTTACTTCCTCTCATGGAATGTATCATATGAGTATGAAAATGTGATAGAATGAGATAGAAATTATGGTGTTACAATTTGGAGCTAAAACCTTCTCGAATAAATTAACTAAAGTTCGAGCTCATCGCTATTGGAAAATGTCTACCTAGGGACTTTAATTGTCCTAAGGATTTTCATAGTTTTTAGGGCCTTTGAAAATCTCAGAGAACTCATATTTTCCATTTAAAAAGCCTTCTTGTGACTATTCTAAACATTTTTTGAAATTACAAAAATGCCATTACGTTTCGTTGCATTTTCGTTAAAATCTATCTGGCTATTCTGGCTCCAGTTTCAAGGCACCTCTAGCCTTGAATCACTATTATTTGAGGTGTAGAATATTATTCTAATTTTATTGGACCTCAAATCACTCTATCTAGGAGACTTCCTTTTGTATCCGATAAATTTCGTGCATTTACAGAGAAATCGTACGTTATGTTTATCGTGTTTTCTCTTATTTTCAAAAAATCAGATATTACATTTTTCATGCACTTCCTCGGTTGTCCTTCTTGTATGTGTTTCATCCCATTTAGAGCCTAATCAAGGGAGGATGAATTCTAGTCCTAGCAAGGGAGAATCATAGGTTTTCGAGTGTGAGGAACAAGTATATACAAAGAAATCTAAGAAAGAACTACTGAAATTCAAGATAAAAGCCTAGGGTTTCACTTGCACCTTGGCTTGTAAGAAACTTTCTAGCCATAATTTGAGGGGTCTAAGAGTTTGTTTGAATCCTTAAGACATCAAGAAAGCCTCTCACATACATCTCCCATCAAAGAAACAAAAAAACTCCATTGGTGCCAAATAGAAACATAGCCTTAGCCTAAAGGGGTTCATGCACCTAGGGAATGTTTTAAATTTTTCTAAGCCTAGTTTTGCATCATATATGATAGGAGAATATGAAAGGAGACGTTGGAAAAAATTTAGAAAGCCTAGATGGTGAGGTAGAGGTATAGGCTCCATAATGTAGCATAATTAAGCAACTCCTAGCTAGGCTCCTTAAAATGAATATGTGATAGCTTTAAGCAGTCTAAATGGAGTCAAAAGACCTAGAATGAAAGAGAAAATGGAGCTAAGATCTTGGATTGTAATAGTTGCTTCATTATGTCTTATATGGAAGCATTATGGAGGCAAGTGAGAAAGTGAGCATGCATAGGAGTTGCATAAGACTAAAACTCAATAAGGAGGAAGAATCTAAAGAAAAAGTGTGTGACATTGGCTCCAAGCTAGCTCTTTCTCCTTTCTCTCATGCATTCTTGAATGGTTTCTTGTCTTTGGATGTGTGTATATATGTTTACGCTATGCAACATATTTCTAGCAAATGTCCACATGCCATGGTACCATGTTGCTTTGTTTATGCTCTTGAAAGATGTTTTATAAATGTGTTTTGGTTTGCATGAGTTTGGTGAAGCCAAAAGTCCCTTAACAAGGGTGAGGATGAGCCAAAAGTTTCTAAGAATGGATGAGACAAAGCCAAAAGTCTTTAAAAGAGTGAGACTTAGTCAAAAGACTCTTGAAAGTGGGTGAAGCAAGTCCAAAAGTCCCAAAGAAAATGGGTGAGGCTAAACCATTATTTTGGCAAGCCTATATATGATGAGCATGTTTTCTTAAATGAGAGAAATGCTTCATGTATGTTCATGAATTGCTAGATTACCATGCAATGCATTCATCTTTGGACTTGAATTTACATTCATTATGTATGATTGAAAAGGGTGAAGAGCTATTGGGATTCTTAGAATTTCACTCTTCCCTCCCTATTGCCTAACATGTCTAGGTAGACCAAGTGAGCTGATGAATGGAAGCCACCACACTTGAGAGTAAGGAGAGTGACAAAAGGGTTGTTATTTGTTCATTTTGTAACCATAACATTGTCAAATTATGTACTCCTATAATGTATAACCTCTTAAACATATGTAATTATATAGATATGTGATGTATGTATGAGAATTGAAAGCATATAAATGATATTGAAGGATTTTGACATTGAGTGGCAAAGATGAGCATGTAAGATCTTTGTATATAGCAATAAGTGGGAGAGTGATTTTGAGATGTATGGATATTTAGACCTTTTATACATGTTTAGAAGTTTATTTTGATGATTTCCCACGTACTCAAATGGCCTTAGAAAAGCTAGAAGTCAAAGTGGACCATTTTTGACCCTTTGAGAGGCATAAAAATGCCATTATGCAACCCTATGTCACAAACTGACCAAATGGACGAATTTTTTGATGAAATTTGGCATGGATATAGGTCTCATCTAGATATTTTTGGAAAGCTAAAAACCAGATTATTTGGTATAACACCCCAAAATTAATTAAGGTGTTAACCATAGATTTAAGTTAATTAAGAATAATTAATATAGAATGATCGGGTAAGTTAAATGAATGGGAATTTTAGAGAGATAAATTATTAATGAGCTTGAGATTTAATTGAGATAAAAACTTTATTTAAGCCCAAATTAATGTAGGAGATCATGATAAGAGGCTAATGAAGGCCCAACAAATTAGGTATAGACCCAATCTAATTCAATATGATAGAGGCCCAAGATCCACCTTTTATAGGCTTTTATAAATGGCCTAATAAATTTTATTTAGACCCAAATCAATGGAGTTCTTTAAACTTGGCCAAACTCAATTAAAATTTTACAGCCCAACACATGAAAGCTAGCCCAACAATGCTTAAGTTTGAAGCCCACTTGGTATTAGACCTTGGGTCAGCCCATGATCCATATTAGACTCAACTTAAAACCCTAAAAACTAACTTAGCCACTCCATTCTGCAGAACATAAGAACACAAAAGAGAAATTCAGAGGTTTGAAGGGAGGCTAGGGTTTTGGTAAGAGATCCACCATTTCCTAATTCTAGAGCAAGATTCAACCAAGGTAATAGTTATATAACTTAATCCTCTCATCTTTCTCTTTAATTTAACTTGATTAATGTTCCAATTGGAGCACTTTCACCCACACCCAAAATCTGAAACTTGCCATTTGATGTTTCCATGGTGAAATTTTGTAGGTTGAGGCTAGGGCTGACATTAGGTAAGTATAAACTCTTCTTTTTGAGGTATTTCTACTAGTTTGAGACCTCAATGATATGGTATGGGCATTAATTTTTCACGAATTTGCTTAGGATTTAGGGTGATATATTGAAGTTTCTAGTAAAGGACACCCCTATCCCAAATTTTAGGAATTAGTAGTGGCTGGGGAGATTTTTGTACCACTAGTGGCTTTTGTAAACTTATCTACAAGTGAGGTAACTGGGACTATATTAATTCAATGCATATATCTACTATAATTTCATATTTACTGTACATGAATGATTTGAAATGCTAAATGAATTGGTTGGCTATCTATTGTATTATATTTGGATCTTATGAGTCCATAGTAAAACCGTGGTGCTGTTGCTACCTGTGCATATGCTTTGATCAGGCATCGGGTTATGATCAAACCCTAGATGCACTGAGCCCTAGTTGTGCTCATTGGTGAGTGGGTGCTGTGGACGGGCCTCTCCCGGTGTTATTGGCCTTTAACATGTGGAAATATGATTACTAGTATAGGATGATAATCATAGTAGCCTAACCATTTCATTTGCTAATATGACTGATATGATTCTGATGTTGATTTTGATTCATGCATATATGTTAATTAAATTGGATATTATGAATGGAAATTTCCTTGGTTACTGAGATTGCCATCTCACCCCATTTCATGGGATCATATTTTCAGGTGAAGGCTCTTCAGTAAGGATAAGGGGAAGTAAGTGGATGAAAATCTATGAGCTCTAGCCATGTGTGGAGGAAGCTACACTTAGGCTAATCTGAGTAGAGTAAATGCAATTTTGTTATTAGTTTACATAGCATCATCATGTAATTATATTGCCAAGTGTAAGCATTTACATTTTGATTAGTTGGAATGTATCTATTAAGGAGTTAAGTCTCATTATAGCTTGGTATTGGATATATTAACCTATAACACCTGATGTATGAATTTTACTGAATTTATAGTATGGTATACTATTAGAAATATAATTAGGTGACGCGTTAGATGTTGATATAAACCATTGATGTATGAAATCTCCAACAGAATGTATATCGCATGTTGATTATTGATAGTGCATGAATTCTTACTCTCATTAATCCATGAATTAGCCGACATGTGGTAGTTGGACGAGTAGAAATTAGTACTTAAGTTTTGAATTGGTAATGGTAAAATAACTGGGTAAATAAGGTAGATAAACACCATTAGAGTCATGTAAAATGAGGGGGAGTGGTCCTAGGGTGTAACACCATAAATTCTAGCTCATTCTAACTCATCAAGTGCCTTTACATAACTTAATATCATGAATCATGTGAGTTTTGCATGAAAAAGGCAAAGAAATAATGCTCATTTTAGCATTGCACTGGGTCTCAAAATTTCATTCGGTGTCACGTGGACCGTGTGAGCTCATACTATACTTCTTCATATTTAATTTCATCATTACAACTCATTCACATCACAAAAACATACTTACAACCCATGGAAACCGAAATGGGGCATGGAAACTTAAAGATCATTCTCGGCCAGAATTGGTCCTTTTTATGGGCAAACTTTGGAAAATCATAACTAAATCTAGAATACTCAAAACTATGCAATCTTGGTCATTCTGGAAAGCTTGGACTACTTTACACTAAAAATATGTCTAGGTCACAATATTTATCACTCAGGACGTTTGACATCCAAAAAGCTACAGAGGTCCGACTGAAATCTGGAACTGTCACAGAATTTTGCAGAAAATTTTGAAAATATCCAATTAATTCCAAAAAAATCCAATCCATGTAAATGACACTAATCTAGAAATCTATGAGTGTTAACTAGAGGGGAAAAATATCTCCAGATCAGTTCATTAACCCAGACTCCATAATTCAATAGAACAATACTTCTGGTTAGGCAATTTTACTGATACTGGACAGAAAATTCAAAAATTCATATCTCCCCCTCTAGACCTCCAAATGAGGTGCTTCTAGTTGGCATGAGTCACTATGATTGCCTAGTTTTTTTGTATAAAATTTCGTGGCAATTGGATATCATTTGGGCCTCGTGTGACAGAAAACAATTTCGGACCAAATGAATAGTGCAGCAGACCAAATCCATAAAATTTGCCAATTTCGAAAAATCATCAAATATTCTGTAGACCTCCAAAAATTATGATCTTTAGCTTCCCAGAAAGCTCTCAATGAGATCTAATTGCATGCCAAATTTCAGATCAAGACTAGCTCATTTGGCCAAAAAGTGACATAGGGTTTCATTATGGTCAAATGTGGCTCCATATGAGGTACCAAATTTGCCAAATGGTCTTCCCTTGGTATTGGCACCTTTTGGGCAAGTCTAAAAGCACATTTGACACTTGTGTGAGCTACCCAAATGGTCCCAAACCTCATGCATCTCATTTTGGCCATTCAACCCACATTTATACACATATTCATCAAACATTAAACTTGTATACTATGGCATTACATACTCAAAACATGTGCTAGTGGTCATATATCATTTCCATACATCTAAACATCACATAATAGTATCTTTACATATGTCTCAACATTCATAATACATATACAACATCATATACATGATAAACCATCATTATGGTTTTAAAATGGCTAAAATCAAGGCATAAGTTTGTCAATCTCCTTCCTTTAGGGTTGTTGGCTCCCATTAGCATATCCACTTAGTTCACCTAGCATGTTAGATCATTGGAGAGGAGGGGATGAGATTTAAAGAATCCCAATAGCTCATCTCCCATTCAATCATACATAATATGTGTAAAGCAGGCCTTTTAAATGCATGTATGGAGAAAATAGAAATCATAGACATTTTAAAGGCAACCTTGGCATGCGCATCAATCATACAAGACATTCAAGAGCTCACTAAGTGTTTGGATTGGCCTCACACTTCTCCTCATGGATTTTGGACTTGCCTCACCCATTCTTTGAGCATTTTGGACTTAACCATACTCTTGGGAGCCTACTTTGCTTTTGAGAGACTCTTTACTTTGTCTCAACTAAGCTTAAGGGTTCTTAGCTCATCCTCACCCAAGGGAAGAGTTCTTGGCCTCTCCACACCCAAGCAAACTCATACAAACATCATTGATTCATTTAAAACATAATGTGGTATCAAGAATCATAACATATAAAGGCATGCTAGCATACTTTCCATAGCTTGAAAATACACATACACACATTCTAAAATAAGCTAAACACACATTCATGCATGAGAAAAGGTGGAGAGAGCTACCTTGTATACAAACACACTTTTTCCTTAGCTTTCAAGCCTCCTCTTTCAGCCACACACCCACAACTTGGTGGAGATAGTTTCTCATGGCCTAGATACAAATTACGGGAGCCAATTAAGTTCATGAAATAATTTCTAGAGCCATGTGACTTGCTTAAACCCTAGATTACTCTACAACCTCCATTATAGTCCATATTGGCACCTAATGAAGCAACACCCCTCAAATGATTTCTAGGCCTCATTCTTTCTTTTCAAATATGATTCTTGACTCCTTTTAAGCCTCTTGGAGTCATCACATCATCAAAATAAAAGGCCTAATACTATATTGCTTCTTTAGGTCATAATATGGAACCTAAGACACCAAATCACTTTTTATGAGTTCTAAATTTTTTCCAAGGCCTCCCCTCACTTTCATTCATCAAATATGACTCAAGAATGGCCTTAGAAAAATTTAAAACTCTCCCTAGCTAGGAGAACCCATCTAGGCCGAGGCTATGAAGCATATTGGGTTCCATAGAGCTTTCTTTGTTTTTTTCAAGGGAAGAAGTATATAGGGAATCTCTTAGGGATCTTGGGAGCTCATTTAAACTCTTACTTAGGCCTAGGAATTATCATACGAAGTCAGATTTTACAAGGTGCAATTGAAACCCTAGAACTTGCATCTTGAAATCTAATGGTTTTTTGTTAATTCCCTTTGCATATTCTTAATCTCTACACCCTTTTTCCTTAGATTCATGCTTGGTTCTGCCTAAAAATCATCTCCTCCTAGGGTTTTCTCAAGTGGGGCGAAATGGTGGAGAAGGGGACCAAAAATGACAACCATAGGAAGAGAAATTACCTTGTTTTCTTGCTTTTTCTCACTTGAATCTTGTGTTCTTTGAGCTCCTCTCTTCAAATCCGAACTTTCCCCTCAATTTCTCCCTTAAATCAGATTTATAAACCTCATTGTAATCATAGGAAATAAAGGAGAATGGAGGAGAAGAGGTTTGGAAGAGAAAGAGCATGAAAAACTACTAATTTCCATACCTTAAGCCTTTGATTTCTCTTCCTTTTCTTCCCCTTCTTGTAAGCCTTATCCCCTAGGGTTTTCTTCTGGTTTTAGGCAGAACATGGTCGTGCATAATGAAGGGAGGAGAAGGGTTCATCATATATATAGGTGGGAATAAGTTACACTTTTTAAAATTTCCCATTTTGCCCTTCATACTTTGCATTTTCGTTTCTCCTTCATTTTAGCTCCTTTCTGAGAACCGCCTTTTCCATTATAAAATTTAGGTTCCCAATCAAGTAAAATATCTTTGGAATCACTCAAATTGGAGCTAAAAACTTTTTGAACGAATCTGTCAAAGTTCGGGCACAATGACATTGGAAAACGTCCACTGGAGGGGCTTTAGCTGTCCTGGGGCTTTCCATAGTTTTTAGAGCCTCTGAGAACCCTGGAAAACTCAAAAATTTCATTTAAAAAGCCCTCCTGTGTGTTTTTCAAAAAGGGCCCTTTGGCAAATTTTTTGAATCACTCTGGCCTTGATTTCTAGGCAACTCAAGGCTCAAATCCTTATTTTCTAATATTTAAAATTTTATCATAATTTTAGTTAGCCCCAATTCCTTCTATTTCAAAGACTTCCTTTTGTATCTGACCCATTTCTGCTGTTTACGGAGAAACCAAACATTGCGTTTCTCACGTTTACAGAGGGACTGGATGTTACATAGGGTGTTCCTTGGAAGAGAATTGGAGTGCATGGGATGCAATTTGGGAGATGTAGTTACAGGAGGGAGTTACACTGTAGCTAGGAAGGCCTCACCGCGGCCTAGAGAGTGATATTGGTGAGAAACGCCACAACTCAATGCGAGAAAAATCACCCAGGAGGATAGCAGAAAGAAACCTCATTACAACGTAACAGATCCTGCCACAACGTAAGTCGAGGAAACTAGGTAAGGAGTGTATAGTAGCGAGCCTCACCACGACACGACACAAGTGTATTCTACTAAGGCAAGAATCGTGGGACTTCGAATAGTAGCTCTAGGAGGCATTTTCCACCGTGGTGCCATGTAGGTTTGCCACGACGATGGTCCAACTCACCGCGGTCGTGTGAATTGCCCAATGATTCCCGATAGTAACTTAGTCACAGCATCGAAGGTCAGGGTAATGACACAAAGTGAAAAATGTAGTTTTTGAGCTCAAGTACCTAACTTAGCTGTGGCGAGAGGGTTTCAAGTCGCGGCGCAAGTCCTCAAACTCCTGCCTTTAGCCTAGAAACCCTAGTTTCTTCAATGGTAATGCTAGGAAATGATATAGAAACACTTGTGGGAGGTTTTTGTGTGTTGAAACTGATGGATGGATGAATTGCAAACCCCTTATGATAGTACAATTTCTTTTATGCATTCTCACGTTTGTGGTTGTTTTGTGATGACCCTAACATCAAGGTTCAAATTTCCCTATATTTTCATAATGTAGTAAATTGTAACGACTCTAAACCTTGATCATTAATTATTAATCATGTATTTAACCATAATTACCATATTTAGAAGATAGGGTTGTCACATTTGGAGCTCTAGGGAATTAATTATGAATTTCCAAAGTTGGCAAAAAGCTACTAAAATGGTCTAGACACTGTTTACACAGTCAATTTCTTCTCTTGTGTCATTCGAGAGCCAAATGGTATCCAATGGATATGAAATTTTACAATCATAAACTAGACTTAATAAAATTTTCATGGCCACTAAGATCATTGTATTTAGAGGTCTGAGCAAAGAGATATGAATTTTTGAATTTGTAGTCAGTATTAGTAACACAACAGTACCTTTAGTATTGTTCCATCAATTTTTAGTAGTTAAATGCGTCTATTTTGGTCTAGAATTATTTTTAGCCTAAGTTTAACATCTATATATTTCCATAATGATATGATTTTCTAGGTTTTGATTTTTCTAGAATTAGTTATGAATTTTTGAAATTTATATTAGTAACTTGTGACAGCAAACTTAGGCAACTGGACCTTTGGTACTTTTCTGCTACCAATCATGGTCCAAATGATGTTTTCATGACTTGGAATGATTTTTAACCTATAGTGGATATCTAGAGCTTTCTATAAAGCTATCATTTACTTGATTTCAATGTTTTTTTATTTAATTATGAATTTTCAAAGTTGATACTAAAATTTTGTCATTGTAACCCGAGAGCAAACCATTGAAATTGTAGAATGTGCTTTGAAATCCGAAACTCTTAGGTTGTTTTATGATGTGTATGACTTGTACAAAGTTTTTATGAATGGAAAATGATATTGATGAGTAGATATAGTCCCTAGAGCTATAAATTTTATATGTAGCCTCCCAATTTCACAACTTTCCATGTGTGAAAGTGTATGTTTTCTTCCAATATACATGGGATATTTTGAGATAGCTCATGGAACAATGGTTTGGGAGCTAAGAGGTTAAGGTTTTACACCATCCATACATCAACTAAATATCAAATGTCAATCAATATTCAAGGCACATATATAATATAGTCAAAGGATCCCTAAGTCAAACATCATTAAGCCAGATAAAGGAGCTAATATGTATAAACAAAAGGCTCCATAATATTACTTCCTAATACTCCAAGACCAAATTGTTTAGGTCCAACATCCTTGGCATATTAGGTGCCCTAGTATTAGGAGGCATATACTATATCTCCTCAATCTTTATAATGGCCTTCATGTCTATGATCAGTTGTACCTAGTCAATACCTAATATTCGTATGTATATTCTGTAATATCTAGTTCTAATTAACATTTGACTTATGGATTAAATACAAATATTTAATTAATATGACTAAGAGAATGTCCTCAATTAACCAAGAATATGGGTCCATTAAAACTCTTACTAAAAATAGGCTGCTATATGAGGAATCTATCACAAAGTTACACTTAATAATATGTTAGGGGAATTAGAATTAGCATCTAATATAGCTCATTAACATCTTAAGACTAAGTCTCTAGAATGATACCCTTAACAAAACCCTATAAAAAACCTTACAAATATACTCAAAACCATAGTTTGCATACATGGCCTTATGGCCTCATAGGGCTTTTCTATAGCATACCTCACACTAAAACAAACAAGGCAAAATTTAATGCATGACAACACATTGCCAAATAAACACATTGTGGCATCTCTACCTTTATTTGATCAAGGCCATGGCATCACACCTTAGATGATGACTACTAGGGGAGAAGGCCTATCTAGCATCACATAGCAAAAGAGCTACACCATGGCATCCCCTATATAAAGAGCATAAACAAAAAAAATTTAGCTGCAACAAAAAGGGATGCCTTAACCACAACCTCCCATCTTAAATATATAGATGTGGGACATCTTTAGCTACAACAAAAAGGGATGCCTTAACCACAACCTCCCATCTCAAATATATAGATGTGGGACATCTATAGGGATCCCTAACCATGTGGCAACTTAAGAAATAATAATCTAACTTTCACAACACCTAAAATAACATATTAAAGATGCATAATTAGAGAATGTAGAACTATGGTAGCTATGTATTTCTATGACAGCAAAATACACATTTGAATCAACAAGTCACATACCCAAAATTATCAATATAGAATCATTTGACTTTAAACCAAGTGTCACAAGTCTTAAAATGCCCAATGGTGATGTTCTCAACTCTTATGATAGCAAAACATCTAGAAACTCAAATTTTGACCATGTGACTTCCTTGAACAAATACCACACTCCTAAAATCCAACATTTGCTACCATATATCTATCAATATCATGCCATATATCCAAATGTCATATCTCTAAGCACAATGACATGCTCATGGTCCAAGGTAGTATGTAATTATCAATAGTCAAGCCCATCATTAGCATAAAAAACACATGTACAAGCAGACATATAGCTATAACTGCACATGTATATGGAATTAAACCCTTGGTTACCTAAACTAAAGTTCAATTACTCTTCCACTAACTACCAACACATCCCAAGAGGCAATGCAAGCTTGAGATGACCATAAACAATAAACATGTAACCATCAACACAAGGGGAACTTTAATCTTATCAGCTATACATGCCATAAATCATAAAGTCTCAACTTACAAGTTTCCAAGAGTTCAAAAACATTTATTTGAGCTTACTTGATCAAGCCAACATAATGGGTTGTAACAACCGGGAAAAGGGAAAAGGAAAAGAAAGTAGAAAGTGGAGAATTTTCAAAATTTAGAAATTTTGCTAAGTCTTCTCGCAATAGCTAGAAATAGTCTTGCTATAGCGAGATTGCCTATTCGCAATAGCGAGATTGCCTGTTTGCAATAGCGAGATTGCCTGTTTGCAATAGCGAAAGTGAGTCTAGCTATAGCGAGTGCGAGCAGCAGTCCATACAGAAACCAGGGAGTTGCTCGCCGTGGCGTACACCATAGCGAAAGTGGGAGTCTGGAACTAATACAAGTTCGCCATAGCGAAGGTTAAATCTCGCCATAGCAAAGGGAACTGATACATGCTTGCCATAGTGAAAGCTAAACCTCGCCATAGCGAAGGTAGCTGATACGAGCTCGCCATAGCGAAGGTTAATTTTCGCCGTCCGGAAAAGAGTAAAAGGTGAGAATTTGACTCCTTTAAATGCTCTAACTCATTCTTTCTCTCATATTTGCCCTAGACTTCGACCCAAGAAGAGAAAAGAGGCATGGGAGAGAGAGAGACCAAGAGAAGAAGGAAGAGCAAAGGAAAGGTAAGCTAGTTTCTCTCATTTCTTCTTAGAATCTTGATCTCCTCTCTTTGCCCTCTCTTTCTACGGTTTTGTTTGTGAGATTAGTTGGATTTTGGGCATGGGTCAGAAGAGGGAAAGTGGAAAACACCTTTGAACCTCTTTATTTTCTTTGAAAATGTTGTTTCCACTACTATGAGAACTTGAGAGAGAGGAAGAATTGGTGGCATTCTAGAGAGAGAGAGAGAACCCCTAAGTTCTTGTATGTTAGGAGGGTAGCTCTGAAGATTACATTCTAAGAGAGTAATTCCATGTTCTTGATTGTGCCTAGGCTCAAGTGAAGCACCTCCATCAAGGTGTGAGTGTGAACCTAAGAAGGGAGAAGAGAAGTTGAAAGGAAAAGCTAGTGTTGGCTTATAAGGTAGCTCTCTTTCCACTCTTTCTTGTTGCATTCTTGGATGTAATAGTCAATGTATGTTTATGTATATGCTTATTGTGTGAAATATGCCATATGCTATTGCTTTGATGCATTGATGCCAATGTATTTGTGTGATGGATTTTGAGAATTGCTCGGGTGAGGTAGTGCCGAAAGTCCCTTGAGATGGGTGAGACAAGGCCAAAAGTCTCATAACCGAGTGAGGCCAAGTCAAAAGTCCCTAAACTCAGGTGAGGCCATCCAAAAGTCCCTAAACTTGGGTGAGGCTAGACAAAAAGTCCCTGGAGCCCATTTTTGGCATTGTTGTGATTTCCATAGCATGTACAACATGTAATATGTGATTGAGAATGGTTAGATGCCAAATTACATGCTTTGACTTGTTATATGCCTTGATTGTTTACTTGAATGAGTGCATGAGCTACTGAGATTCCATGAATCTCACCCCTTCCCCTCCCAACTTAACATGCTAGGTGGAGCTCAAGGAGAAATAAGTGCACACGAAGGAGCCTAGGAAAATGTTAGATGAATGGTAGTTTATTTTGGTTATTTTGTTGTAAAGTGGTGCCAAATGAATATGCACCTACTATTTTTGAGATGTAAATGTTGTAGCAAGTGTAAATGTATGGATATATGATGTACAAACTATGTGAAAGTGTATTTTTGGACGTAGCATAGTGAGTTTGGAATGTATGATGATTTGGACCACTTGGACATATTATATAGACTATTTTTATGCTTTTAAACTTGCCCATGAGTGGCTAAAACATGTGAGAGGCCATTTGGACCCATTTTGGACATTTTAGATGCCAAAACCGCCAAGTTTGTGAGCTCCATCAAAGTATGACCAGATGAGCTCTTCTTGCCATGAGATTTGGCATGTCTCTAGAGTTTGTAGAAAGCTTCCAAAGAAGCTAAAGTGGGAAATATTTGGAGGCCTAGAGAATATTTGTTGAATTGTTGAAATTGGAAAAATTTGATGGTTTGGTCATGTACTGTTACTATAGGTCCGAAAAGAAATCCATGTCATACATAGACCAAACGGTGGCCAAATGTCATGAAATTTTACACATATAAACTAGGCAACCACAATGACCTATACCAACTAGAATCACCTAAATCGGAGGTCTGTAGAGAGAGAACGAACCTTCTAAAGTTCTATATCAGCATCAGGGAGCCACCTAACCTCCGTTACTGTTCCATCGGTTTTCGGGGTCTAAGGGCTGCTGAACTGATCTGGACTTATTTTGCTCCTCTATTAGACATCTGTAGCTTTTCAAATTGGTATAGTGTGTCCAGATTGGATTTGTTTGGATTTAGTTATGAATTTTCGAAATTCATGACAGTAAGCTACGCTAGAAACAGAGACAGCCGGACCTCTATCTCATTTTCAATGTCAAACATGATCCAAACACTGATATTATGATTAGGAATTATTTTTAGTGTAAAGATAACATTTAGAGCTTTCTAGAGAACTATGGTTTACTAGATTCCCATTTTTTTATAATTAGTTATGATTTTCCAAAGTTAGAGCCAAAATCTGACTTTTTGGCCCAAGTGAGAAATTTCATTTTTCTGGTTTTTGGCTCCATACCCGTGGCTTATGGCTTGTTTTATGCTATGTATAAGTTGTATAAATGGAGTGTGAGTAGAGAATATGAATGATGGGTTCACAGGACCCACGGGACAGAAGATGAATGTATGAAACCCCGTTTCATAGCATGAAAATGCCACGGATTGGTACTGGTTCTTTGGAAATCATATGGAACCGAGCCCAGAGAGAGGCTAGATAGAGTTACTATACTAAGGTGTTACATGGGTCACCACTTTCACTTGAATTTTCGCACATACACATGGCCATGTACAAAAATCAGACTTCAAGATGGAATTTGAACAAAACATCACCACAAATGGAGGGATTTAACTTGCCCAAAAATCCCAAATTTTAGCACCTAAAGTTTCATGAATCTTCACCAAATCACAAAAAAATTGGACTAAAATGAAGAGAAGAGTAGATTGAGTTCTTTTCACTCACCTCAGCCAAAAGTCATGTTTTCCCAATGGATTAAAGTTTCAAAGTTTAACTTCCACACTTTCTCTTCCTTGGCCATATTTTTCTCTCTTCTTGCTACATTTTCTTAAGGGCAAGCCAAAAATGAGGGAGAGAAATGTAACGTCCAATTTTTCGTAAAATACTGAAATAAGTTAGTTTTCAAAGCAAGTCCCTTGAGATGAGTGATTCAAGGCCAAATAAAATTTGGATAAAATTTTAAATAATAGAAAATGAAGATTTGAGCCTTAAGTTACCCAGAAACCGAGATCAGAATAATTCAAAAAATTTGCCGAAAGGCCAGTGGCATTTTCATAAATAAGTGGACTTTTTGAAAAATATACAAGAGGGCTTTTTAAATGAAAGTTTTGAGTCCTTCGGCGTTCTCAGAGGCCTTGAAAACCATGGGAAGCCCTGGGACCAATAAAGACCCTCCGTATAATTTTTTCGATGTCAGTTGACCTAAACTTTGACCGATTCGTTCGAGAAGGTTTTAGCTCTGATTTGAGTGAATCTAAAGGCATTTTATTAAATTAGAAACCTATTTGTTATGATGGAAAAGACGGTTCTTAAAAAGGAGCTAAAATAAAGGAGAAACAAAATTGCTATTACGAAAGGGTAAAAATGGAATTAAAGTGTTAAAGGAAGCTTCCAAATTCCATTTTATAAGTCACATTCTATCTCTTCTTCATTAAATCGACTTGCTTCTGCCCATTTTCAGAGAAAAACTCCAGCTTCTTAGGTGAACAAGAGAAGGAGGATTTTGGAGGAAGAAATTCAAGAAAAAGGTAAGAAACTTTAAGAAATTCCATATCCTTCCTTCTTGAAACTTGTTCCTCTCCTCTCAAGCTTTCTTTCTATAGTTTTAATGGAGAGTTTGGTGCTATTTTAGGGGCTGAACAAAGAGGGGAATTTCGAAAATTGAGGGAGCGAGCCAACCAAGTGGAAGAACAAGCCAAAGGAAGCAAGAAAATAAGGTAAAATTTCCATTCTTTGGTAGTTTCTTCCTCCCCCTTCCTCTTGCACGAATTTGGCCACCATGAGCCCAAGTCTTAGGGGATGTTTTCTGCCCAATTCATGGAGGGATTAGAGGTTTTAGATGGTAAGGATTAAGAAGGAACCAATAGAATCAAGAAAGGAGCATTAGAAAACAAGATGGAACCATTAGGGATCCAAATGCTCCCTTGCAAATATGATTTAGCATGAATGTTCTTAGGCTTAAATACATGTTTAAATGTGCTCCTAGGATCCCTAAAAGGTCCCCCATATGCCTCTTCCTCCATCAAAATGAACAAAACCCCATGAAAAGTCATGAACCTAGAAGTTGAAAAAATATAGAGCACTTAAGGGGATTGTAAAAACTGATTTAATCCATAAGTTCCCTTGGCTATTTAAGTGTTTCCTTGACCTCCTACAACTCTTAACAACCTCCCTAAATGGTTCCCCCATCAAGGAAAAATCAAAAATCCATTAAACCCTATTTATGCTCTAGGTTTCGACCAAGTAGGGATGGCATAGTTAGGGAGAGTTTTAAATTTTTTCAAGCCCATTTTTGAGTCATATATGATGAATGAATGTGAGGGGAAGCCTTGGAAAAAATTTAGGAAGCTTAGAGAATGAGTTTGTGCTTTAGGTTCCATATTATGACCTAAAAAGCAACATGGTACTAAGCCCTTTGTTTTAATGGTGTGGTTGCTCCAAGAGGCTTAAAAGGAGTCAAGAATCATAATTGAGAGGAAAGAATGAGGCCTAGAAGTTATTTGAGGAGTATTGCTTCATTAGGCACCATTATGGACCATAATGAAGCCTATAGAGTAATCTAGGGCTTAAGCAAATTGTATAACTTTAAAATATGTTTCATGAACCTAATTAGCTCTCTTAAATCATGTCTAAGGCCAAGAGAAACCATCTCCACCAAATTGTGGGTGTATAGCCGAGACAAAGGAGGGAAATCCAAGGAGAAAAGTGTGTAGATTTGCACAAGGTAGCTCTCTCCATCTTCTCTCATGCATGGATGTGTGTTTAGCTTGTTTTATAATGTGTGTATTTGTATTTTCAAATTATGAAAAGTATGCTAGCATGCCTTTGTACACTATGATCCTTGATGCGATGTTATGTTTTCTAATGAGTGCATGATGTTTGTATGAGTTTGCTTGAGTGTGGAGAGACCAAGAACTCTTCCCTTTTGTGAGTATGAGCCAAGAACCCTTGAGCTTGATTGAGACAAAGCAAAGTGTCTCCCAAAAGCAAAGTGGGCTCCCAAGAGTATGGTTGAATCCAAAGTGCTCAAGAAATGGGTGAGGCAAGTCTAAAACCCATGAGGAGAAGTGTAAGGCCAATCCAAACACTTGGTGAGCTCTTAAATGATTTATATGAGTTGTTCACATGCCAACTTTACTTCTAAAATGTCCATGGCTTTTATTGTCTCCATGCATGCATTTATAAAGCTTGCTTGCACATATTATGTATGATTGAATGGGAGATGAGCTATTGGGATTCTTTGAATCTCATTTCCTCCTCTCCAATGATCTAACATGCTAGGTGAACTAAGTGGATATGCTAATGGGAGCCAACAACACTAAAGGAAGGAGATTGACAAATTTATGCCTTGGTTTTAGCTAATTTGGAACCATACTTATGTATCTTAATGTCTATGATGTTGTATATGTACAATGAACTTTAAGACATATGTAAATATACTATTATGTCTATGATGTTGTATATGTACAATGAACCTTAAGACAATTTGAGTTTTGAATGTCCAATTATGCATTATGAAAGTATGAAGTAAATGTGCATAAGTGTGGGTGAGAAGGCCAAAATGAGATGCATGAGGTTTGGAACCTTTTGGGTAGCTCACAAAAGTCTAAAATGTACTTTTGGACTTGCCCACAAGGTGCCAAGACCAAGGGAAATCCATTTGGCAACTTTGGTACCCTATATGGAGCCAAAATTGACCATTATGGAACCTTAAGTCATTTTTTAGCCAAATAAGTTGGCCTTGATCCAAGATTTTGCATGTAATTAGGTCTTGTTGAGAACTTTTTGGGAATCTAAAGAAAATAATTTTTGGAGGTCTAGAGAATATTTGATAAATTTTCAAATTTGGGATTTTCTATTGATTCTGGTATGTGCACTATTCACACTGGCAGATTTGTATTCTGTATCATCAGATGGGAAAATGTTGTCTAATACGTGTGAAATTTTGTAGGCATAAACTAAAGGTTATAAGCTTTCATGGCCATTGAGATCAACTCATTTGGATGTCTGAGCAGAGAGTTATGCAGTTTTGAAGTTGATTGTCAGTACTAGTAGCGCCCCAGGAGTTCAATTACTGTTCCATATGTTCCTGATGGCTAAACGTATTGGTTTCATTCTGGAATTATTTTTCGTATCAATTTAACATTTGTATCCTTCCAGAATGACTGAATTTATGTGATTTTGATTTTTATAGAATTAGTTATGAATTTTATAAATTTGTATCAGCAATTTGAACAGCAGCCCAGGCAGCCAGCGACCTCTGTAGCTTTTCGAATGTCAAACGTCCTTCATGATGTGTGTTATAGTCTGGGCACATTTTTAGTGTGAATTAGACATCCTAGTATTTCTAGAATGACCAAGATTGCATGGTTTTGGTTTTTCTAGATTTAGTCATGATTTTCCAAAATTTGCCCAGAAAAGAGACCAATTCTAGCTGAGAATGCTCTTTAAATTTCCATGTCCCATTTCGGCTTCCATGGGCTGTAGACATGTTTTTGTGATGCGAATGAGTTGTAATAATGAAATTAAATATGAGAAAATATAGTATGAGCTCACATGATCCAAGTGACATCGAATGGAATTTTTTTAGATATAGCGTAATGAGAAAAAGTCTATTATTTTCATCCCCTTTTTCATATGCTCTTGTGGGATTGATAATACAAAGCTTATAAATGACATGAAATGAGCTAGAAGTTATGGTGTTATAGAGAGTGAGTGTTGAGGTTGATGTATTAGTGAGTTAGGTCATAGGTAGTGAATTTGGATCATGGGTCTAGGCTTACTAACTTTATTTTAGTTAGGTCTCTACTTAGTTCCAACTTTGAGCTCTTGTAATCATATTTTAATTAGGTTTTAAAAATTAATGGGCTCTAAATAATTTCCTTAGTGTTATTAATTAATTTCCACCTAATTAATTAAAACCTATAATTAAATTTATTTTCCTCATGAATTTCCAAATAAATTATTTTTCCTTGAAAATTCCTATTTTCCTTATTATTATAAAATAAATTCTCGTTTTCCAAATAATTCCAATTACATAAATTCTTAGGATGTTACAAATCCACTTTACCTTTGCCACATACTTAATGATAGGCATCCTAGTTCTCTAAATACATTACCATACCATATAATAATTATAAAAATTCTCAGTAAGATAATAATAAATTGAAGACCAATAATGGTTTAGCTGCCAAATGTGTAGAAAACATTTTTCCATTTCTCTTGTCTATATGAGATATAATTATATCATACATAAAAGTGGATAAAATGCATGGTAATCACATAATTAACAGTAAGCATCTCATATGTAATAATCGATAATTTAAAAATTAAACTAAATCTGATAAATTAATATTGGAACACCTTAAAGCAGAGCAAATTGAGGCCAAATAAGATTAGGATATTAATTAAAATATCTAAAATTATGGTTTAGAGTCTAAGAATAGTCGAAGTCAAAACAACCAAACAGAGGAACCGAAAACGCAGTGGCAAAATCATAATTTCGAACAACTTTTAAAAAATTCAAAGGAGGGTGCTTTAAATGAGAAAATTGAGCTTTTCGGAGTTTTTAAAGGTCCTAAAAATCATAGGAATTCCTAGAATAGTCAAAACCCATTCGGTATGCGATTTAGGTCATTAGTTGATTGAAACTTTGACTGAATGATTTGGTAAGGTTTTAAATTCAATTTGGGTAAAACCAAAGGCATTTTATGAATTAGAGGACTTAAATTTCATGATGGAAAAGATAATTCTCAAAAAGGAATTAAGATGAGCTCAAATGAAAAGAACTAAGGTGAGGGACGAAATTGGAATTTAGAAAGTGTTATAATTAGGCCTCCCTTCTTCTTAAAGTCATACCCCACCTTCTCCACTCTTCCTAACTGACTTCTTTCTACTCTAGAATAGAACCAAAACAAGCTTGAAGTAGCACACCAAGTGGGGAGAAAAGGAAGGACAAGATCAAGTTAAAAGGGTAAGAAATTATGACTTCTTCATACTCTCTCCTTCATTAAAGTTATTCTCCTCTCTCTTTTCATGGTTTTGGTGTCTTAAATGGTGATGCTTTATGGCTAGTTTAGTATAGGGATAGGAGAATTTGGAGAAACTCTTGCAAGCTTAGAAGAGCTCTCTTAATAAGCTTTGAAATAAGGTAAGAAACCATGGTTAAACTTGCTTCTTCTTGGCTTCCTCTTGCTTGTGTGTTTTAGCTAAACCTAGGATGATATGTAGGGAATATGATTTTGATGCAAACATGATAGAAATTGGGGTTTTGAAGCCTAAGGAATCATATGGAAGTAATAGGACTAAAAAAGAAGCTATAGATAACAAGTAATGGAAATTAGAGTTTTGATTACACCTAGGGATTTATGAAGCTTTTTAATGATAAATTAACTTATGTAAGAGTATATTTGAGTTCATAAGAGATCTAAGAGGCTTCACAAGTGACAATTCCCTAAGAAAAATAAACAAAACTCCAAGGGTTCCTAATATGGTGGGTGTCTTGGCCAAGAAGGGAATGAAGTAGCTAGGGAGAGTTTTCCTTGATTCCAATGATAGAAATGGTTTAGATATGAATTATAGATACTAAAGGAAAATTGGTTTGAATTTAGAAACCATACTTTGAAAGTTGGAAGTTTAGGGTTCCTTTAGACATAACGAAGCAACTTGATGTTTGGCTTCTTGAATTGAGTTTGTGATGACTCTAATGAGTTTAAATGGAGTCATGTGACTTAGATTGAGTGAGAAATTAGATCCAAGATGATGAATTATATGAGTTGCTTTATTATGCTATTGTATAGAACCATATGCATGCCATAAGTTAGAAGTAACTTATGAGGCTAGAGATGGTTCCATTGATGTATTTGTGGCTTGTTTGATGTACCTAGGCCAAGCAAGTCAAGCCTCCTCCAAGTGTATATGTGAGGCCAAACCAAGGAGCTAGGAATCAAAGGAAGATTTTGTGCTTCTTAACTTAAGGTAGCTTTTTATTCATTCTTGTTTGCATTTTTTAGTTGTTTGATTGTTATTGATTTCTTGTATGCATGTTTGAATCATGAAACATACCAATAGCTATTGGTTTGATGTTTCAATACCATTATGCTTCTCAATTTGTATTTTAAATGTGAGATGGCTCTTGATGGGTAAAGTTGTGCCAAAAATCCTTTAAATTAGGTGAGGTGAAGCCAAAAGTCCCTAGGCAAGGGTGAAATAAGCCCAAAAGTCTCATGAAATAAGTGAGGCTAAGTTGAAAGTCTCTAAAATGGGTGAGGTTAATCCAAAAATCCATATAATCGATAAGGTTAGACTAAAAGACCCTAGAGCATGTTCTTGACCTTGATGGAACCTTATGACTTTGAAAACACGTTTATGTTTGATATTTGGAAGTATTGGATGCATGCTTACTTTCTTTGACATGATACCATGCCATATATGTATATTTGAAAGGGTGAATGAGCTATTGAGATTCTTTGAATCTCACTCTCCATCACTTTTTGTCTAACCTTGCCTAGGTAACTCTCATGGAGCAAGGATTGGAGGCCAAGAAGCTTATGTTGTGACACTTTGACAATGAAATAGAACTTGATGTAACTTAATGTCAAAGTGTGTGCGTATATATTATTTATGAGATATAATGTTTAACTCATGTGTAAAAGTATGGAAATATGTTGTATGTACCATATTTGGAACCAAATGTAGGATAACATAGATTTTTGGTATGTGTATGGCTTGCCAAGTGTGTATATAGAGCTAAGTGAGAGAGTGACTTTGAGTTCTATGATATTTTAGACCTAATATGATACTCTTATATGCTATAATTGAGGTTTTAGACATACTCAAATGGTCACAATGCATGTGAGAAACCATTTTGATCCATTTAAGACCATTGATGCACCATTATGAGACATAATCTTGCCGTGAACCAAAACTAGACCAAATGGATGAATTTGGGCATGAGATTTGGCAGGCATATATATCTCATTTAGAGCTTCTCATAGAGTTAAAAATACAATTTTTGGAACTCTGTAGAATTTCTTATAATTTTTTAAAGTTGGATAAATTATGTAGAAATTGCTTATGCACTATTCATTTGGTCAATTTGTTTTTTTTTGCATATTTTAGGGGGTAAATCATGTCTAATGCTTATAAAGTTTTATAGGCATATAGTTGGCATTATAATATTTTCATAGCCACCAAGATCACTTAATTTGGAGGCTTATAGCTTATGATATAAATTTTCAAATTTTCAGGTTTATAGTTGGGCGAAATTCTGATAATGGTACATTCCATTGAAATTTTATGGACCAAATGATATTGTTTTGATCAAAAAATTTTATAGCATGTAGATTATATCCTGAGCTTTCTATAAAGTCCTAGTTTTCATGATTTGGAGTTTTCTTGATGTGCATGGCTTATATGGAACCATGGAAAAATGGAAGTGTAATGTTAGTCTTGATGTGCATGGCTTATATTTGAATTCCATGCCCCTTTTTGTGATGTTTCAATGTGAGCAATTGTATTAAGGATGGAGAATGAGTTTGATAAGTTGAAATGGTTCATTTAATCTGAAATGAATTATTTTGACCTTTAATGACGATATTTTTTGCTACTAAAAGTACTGAATTTATGAAAATAGATGCCATAGGCACTTTATGATGAAAGTTAAGTGCGATCTACTTATGGCATTACGTCATCTAATGGAAACAATAGAAAATATCACATAATAAAAGCCTTGCACATTAGCCATTAATTTAAACTTCTCATAATCATCATATATGTCAACAAATATGGCATTCAATATATTCTCATTTGAAAGAAACATGACTTTGCCATCCTTAGTCATACGATTAAATTAAATTACATATAGTTGTTTGTATCCAATGTCCCATAGCATTGAATACAAGCCTACATTTTTGAAATCACTGTATAACTAGGGATAAAGAACCACTTTCCTTTAGCTCTTTCATATATGTAAAAGTAACCATTAAAGTATCCATAAATATAAAGAACCCAAGTCATAAAACATGCTATTTTGGGTGTCCCCTAGAGTAGATCTACATCATATGCATAAATGAGGTTTCTTGGTACATTTTCAAAGAGAAGTTGTGTAACGCCCGGTATGTTATAAAAATAATGAAATAGGCTAGTTTGAAAAGTAAGTCCCCTGAGATGAATGATTCAAGACCAAATGAAATTTTGATAAAATTTTAAATAATAAAAGATGAGGATTTAAGCTTTGAGTTACCTAGAAACTAGGGCCAAAGTAATTTGAAAAAATTTGTCAAAAGGCCAGTGGCATTTTCATAAATAAGTGTAATTTTGGAAAAACACCTAAGAGGGGCTTTTAAATTAAAATTTTGAATTGTCCAGGGTTCTCAAAGGGCCCAAAAACCATTTGAAGCCCTAGGACTAGTAAAACCCCTCAGGTGTACTTTTTTTTATGTTAATTGACTTTAACTTTGACCAGTTCATTTGGAAAGGTTTTAGCTCCGAGTTGAGTGATTCCAAAGACATTTTATTAAATTGGGAATCTAAATTTTATGATGGAAAAAATGGTTCTAAAAAAGGAGCTAAAACGAAGCCAAACTGGAAATGCCATTATGAAAAGGCAAAAATGGAAACAATTTGCAAAAGGAAGCTTCTAAATGCCACTTTAAAGTCCACATTCATCCTTTCCCTCCCTAAACTGACTTTCTTCTGCTCATTTTTAGAGAAAACTCATAGCTTCTTAGGTGTACAAAAGAGAGGGATTTATGGAGGAAGAAAGCAAGGCTAAAATGTAGGATTTTGCTACTTCTTCTTCTTGAAACTTCATCCTCCTCTTCTTGCTTTATCTTTCCATGATTTTAATGAACTTTTTGGTGGTGGTTTGGGGTCAGACTAGAGGAGAGAAATTTGAAATTCAACGAGGAGGAAGAGGGAAGAGGAAGGACTCTTGAAGAAAGCTTGATTGCAAGGTAGTTTCTCTTCCTTTATTACTTCTTTTTCTCCTTTTCCTCTTCCATGGTGGGATGCCTAAAACAAAACCATGAAGAGGGAAGAGTTTTTATTTTATAATCCAAAAGAATTCATTAAACTAGGCCATAGGAAGATGGAATACACTAAAGAAATGCATGAAAAGCTAGTAAAATTCAAGTAGGAAAAGTGTAGGATTCTTGAACATAATCTAAAATCTAGGTTGATCTAAGAATTCCCCATCATATGTGAGTGTTTGTTTGAGTTTCTAAGACTCCTAAGGAGCCTTCCAAGTGCCCCATCCATTAAGGAAAAATTTCAAACTCCATGGGTCCTTAATGGAAGTATAAATCAGTCAAAACCCATAGAGATAACTAGGGGATGTTTTAAATGGTTCCAAGCTTGATTTGGGACTTTATATGATAAAAGAAGATAGAAGAAACCCTTAAGAAAAATTTAGAAGCCTGAGGTTGGGAGATAAGGCAATGGATTCTATAATGTATTCTTATGAAGCAACATGGATCTAGGTTTGTGAAAGTGAGTATGTGATAGCTTCAAAGACCTTAAATGAGGTCAAGAGGCCTAAATATGACAAGAGAATGGAACCAAGAATGTTCATTATGGTAGTTGCTTTATTAGGTCACTAATGGAACCATATAGAACAAAATGTGTCCTTAAGAGTGAGTTGGATGTCATAGCTTGTTCCAAGAGTATAATTGTGTGTTATTTATTGTGAATAGACCAAGGAAATCCAACCTCACCTAATTATGTTTGTGGAACCAAAAGGGAGAAAGAGTAAACAAAGTAAAGTTTGAAATTGCACCAAGGTAGCTCTCCACCTTTTCTTGTTGCATATATGTCATTGTGTGCTTGTGTGTATATGTATATGTTTGAGACATGCTACTTGATGCTATTTTGGTACCAATATGCTTTCTTGAATGTCTTTGTATTGTGGAAATGGCTCATAAGGGTGAGGTAGTGCCAAAAGTCCCTTAATGTAGGTGAGGAGATGCCAAAAGTCTCATGGCATGGATGAGACAAAGCTAAGAGTCCCTTGGATGGGTGAGGCTAAGTCAAAAGTCCCAAGAACAAAGAGTGAGGTAATCCAAAAGTCCTTGAAATGGGGTGAAGCCAAACTAAATGTCCCTAGAGCTCATTCTTATGCTTGACATGAGTTTGTGACACAAAAATGTGAAAGATGAATGCTTCATAGATTGATTGATGGCATACTTGTACCTTGACATGTTGTGTGCCTTAAAAATGTGCTTGAATAGGTGTATAAGCTATTAAGATTCAATGAATCTCACCCCTTCCTTTCTCTTATCTTAAATGGTCTAGGTGGAGTTTAAGATCCAAAGGATGGAGGCCAAGGAGCTTAAATCTCCATCTCTTAGCAAATCTTGCTATTTTGATGTACTAGAATGTCAAAGTCTATATATATATGTTATTTTTGAGTCATGACACTTTGAACAAGTGTAAAACTATGTAAAGATAGTATATATATCAAGAATAGAGTTAAATGAGTGGAAGTGTGTAATTTGACCCCTGGAGAGCTCACTTGTGCATGTATGTTTATAGAAGTGGCATGATGAATTTGAGTTGTATGATGGTTCAAACCTTATGAGAGACTTATTTATGCTATATTTATGCTTTCTAAGTTGCTCAAATGTGTGTGAAGCAATGTAGAGCTCATTGGACCAAATTTGCTTCTTGTTGGGACCAAAAGTGCCATAATCTTGAGCTATGGCAAAGTCTGACCAAATGACCTCTTCTTGACTTGAAATTTTGCATGCAATTAGATCTTGCCTAGAGATTTTTTGGAAGCTAGAGACTAGGTCATTTGGAGGTATGTGGAATCTTCTATGATTTTTTAAAGTTGGTATTAGAAATTTGGATTTGCACCAGTACTGTTCATTTGGTTAGTTGTGTAATTGTGTCATCTGAGGGGAAGACGTCATCCAATGGCTACAAGATTTTATAAGAAGAAACTAGACATTTATAGTGACTTGTAGTAACTTGAAGCACTTCATTGGGAAGTCTGAGCTAAGAGATATGAATTTTTGAATTTCTAGAACAGCAATAGTAGCCCAACACGACCTGAGTCATTGTTCCATTGAATTCCAGTGCTAAACGTGTTTTTTTTTTTGTCTAAATTGATTTTTACCATAAATGAAACATTTATATCTTTCCAAATTGGTATCATTTGTATAGATTGGATTTTATTGGAATTAATTGGATATTTTTGAAATTTATAGTAGACACTTGCATAAGTACCAGTAGCTGTTTGAAACTTTGCACCTTTTCATATCAAACATCTTTTGTGTTATGTTTAATAGCTTGAACATATTTTTAGCATAAAGTAGACATCTGTAGCTTTCCAGAATGCTATAATATGCTTGATTTAGATTTTTTTGGAATTAAATACGAATTTCCAAAGTTGGTGATAGAATTGACAAAATACTGGCCGAAAATATAAGTGTGAGTTTGATGCTCCCCTTTGATTTCCACGAGTTGTAGGCTAATTTTGGTGATGCAAATGAGTTGTATTCATATAACTAAATACGACAATGTGATATATGAGTTCATATGGTCTGCATGACACTGAATGAAATTTTCATACGTGACGCAATGCTAAATAAGGCATTGTTTTAATGCCATTTTTCCATTCCCTTTGTGCAATTCATGATGTGAGACTTAGAAATGATAGGAAGCAAGCTAGAAATATATGGTGTTACAAGTTGGTATGGAGATCATCCTTGAAGCATTATCTCTTTTGGATACTAATAGTACCTAGTCATCTCAAAATCTCATACATGTCTAAAGTACAATTATGGTGTCCTGCATGCTAAAATTCTATCCTCAAGGAAATAACTCATTAAATTAGATAAATATATTAGTGTGTGTGTATCACCACAAGTATCATCACATAGCATATCAAAAATAAAATGCTCTTAGTCACTCATAATGATTTCCATGAACCTATTCCTCTTATGATATTTTTTAGTATCTTGAATGTTTTAATAGTTTGTAGTTCATATTCAGGATTCCCTGAGCACTAGTCTTCCATAGGTATCATTTAGAGTTTAGTCCTCTATGTATAGAAACTAGGGCATATGAAGGAATATAATCATGTGTACATAAACATTGTTCATAGTTTAGTCTTCCATGTATAAGAATCACAATTTATGGAGGAGGTCAATTATCTATGCATAGGGAATGATTATCTCAGTAAGACAAGAAATTCTTACTTTGAATTAGGCTGCATATTGCTTCGATTCCTCTTTTTCTTCGTCTTCCCTCATATTCTCATGCTCTGTCTCTATGTTCTTTGTGCCTCACATTCTCTCTCTACTTTTCTTAGTCTTTTCTTTCTTGATTTGACAGAGTAAATGGAGTGGAGATCTAAAATAAATCGAGGTGATACGAAGCTTCAGTTGGTCTCCTTTAAATCTTCTATGTATCTCCCTAATTTCCTCACATTTTACTAGCTTCCTTAGGAAGTTAGTGACTTTTCTCTATTAGATACTGTTTTACACATAAAAATGTTACTAATTTGGGTAGTATTAGATATAACAATTATTACCATAATGGAATAATGCATATTAAAATTCTCAGTTTTTCCTCCTTGTTATTTCTACATCTTTAGTTTGTTGGTAAAAATTGTATTTTAGCATAAGCTAAAGTTATACTTTGGACTTGCCAAAATTACATTTTGGGTCTTATGAAAATTATGTATTTTTGTCCTAAATTTTTAATAATTAGATTTTGATCCCAAAATTTGACTTGAAAATTTTTATTTTTCAAATATTTTTCTTATATTTTTGGAGTATTTTTTGCCTTGGGAGTTCCTAAGATTTAAATTCCCAAGTATTTCTTTCATAATTTCTTTTAATTTCATAACTATTAATAATTCTAAATAATTCTCAAAAATTCTGAAAAATTCATATTAAATCCCAAAAAAATCTAATTTTTTTGTTTTATAAATATGAAATTTACTAAATCCCTTTCACTTAGCTATACATTGGTTCTTAATCATTTTCTTCATATTATTTAATCTACCCTAAATTACTTAAATATTATTAAATAAATCATAAGAGGGAGGAGAATGTTAAACATATGCATAATGTAATATGATATGATATGTAGAATAAATAGGAATAGCCCCACTCTTTCTTGGTCATGCTAAAAACTGAGGTTATGCATCAAGTAGTATAGGATACTTAGTGCATAGCTTATAATTAAAAAAAAAAAAAACTAGGTTTGTATTAATTGGTATGGGAGATTTGGTACTGTACCTATGAAAATTTTTACAACAATAGCATTTTCAAGAAATGGGTTTGCTATGTTCCCTTATAAGGATGTTGAGTTAAAGGTTTGATGGCCTTAATATGCTAAGAATGTATGATGAGTTGTATGATTTTATATTTTCTAATATAGCAATTGATGCTAAATATTTTATATTGATGCTTAGACTATATTATATTAGTTCATGATTTATATGGTTATAATGAGGATTTGTCAATGGTTTTTATGGCTTTACAATTTATGAGGTTTTATAATGTGGCCATCCAATGATCATGTGATGCCAAGCATTTGACTTATTCACATGAATGATGCTCTTACTTCTCAATTAAACAAGAGAAATGAAAATGTTGTCTATGCATGTGACAATTGAACCATTATTAGTTTACAAATTACAATTGTCCAACTATGAGTTTGAATGATTCTTACATATATGGTAATGTGTTTAGATAATTGAAATGCCAACCACTAGATATATTGTAGAGATCAAATGGGTATACATAGACATCAAAGGCATAGGGCAAATGCCGATAATTATCAACATAAAGAATGTGGTAGTCACTAAATGTAACACCATAGATTCTAGTCCATCTCATACATTTACATGGAATAATATCATGAACTATGTAGGATTTCCATGGGAAAAGCAAGAAAAGTGGGATTATTTTCGCATTGCGCTATGCCTCAAAATTCATTTCGGTGTCACATGGACCATATGAGTTCATATTATGCATCATCATATTTAATTGCATCATTACAACTCATTTAGACCCCAAAACATGCCTCCAACCCATGGAAACCAAAATGGAGCATGTAAATTTGGAGATCCATTTTCGGCCAGAATTGGCCTCTTTCCTGGGCAAACTTTGGAAAATCATAACTAAATCTAGAAAACTCAAAATCATGCAATCTTGGTCATTCTGGAAAGCTTAGGATGTCTACTTCACACTAAAAATACGTCCAAGTCACAGCATTCATCACACAGGACGTTTGACATCCAAAAAGATACAAACTCGCTGGCTGCCTGGGCTGTGATTCAGGTTACTGATGTAAACTTCTGAAATTCATAACTAATTCCACAAAAATCGAAATCACACACATTCAGTCATTCTGGAAAGCTAAAAATGTTAAATTGACACTAAAAATAATTCCAGAATGAAACAGATACGTTTAGATATCTGGAACTGATGGAACAGTGATTGAGCTCTGGAGATGCCACTGTTACTGACAGCAAACTTCAAAAATTCATAACTCTCTGCTCAGACCTCCAAATGAGGTGATCTAGGTGGCCACAGAAAGCTTATAACCTCTAGTTTGTGTGTATAAAATTTCATAAGCATTGGACACCATTTGGCCATCGAGTGACACGAAAATCAAATCTGCCAGTATGAACAGTGCACATACCAGAAACCATGAAAAATTCCAACTTTGAAAATTCATCAAATATTCTCTAGGTCTCCGAAAATTATGATCTTTAGCTTCTCAGAAAACTCTTAATGAGACCTAATTGTATGCCAAATTTCAGGGCAAGACTAACTCATTTGGCCAAAAAGTGGCATAGGGTTCCATTTTGGTCAATTTTGGCTCCATATTGGGTACCAAAATTGCCAAATGGATTTCCTTTGGTCTTGGCACCTTTTGGGCAAGTTTAAAAGCATGTTTAAGACTTGGGGAAGCTGCCCAAATGGTTCCAAACCATTTGCATCTCATTTTGGCCATTCAACCCATACTTATACACATAATCACCAAACTTTACATTCTTATATCATGGCATTTCATACTCAAAACATGTGCTATTAGTCATACACCATACTCATTCATTTATCTATCACATAATATCATTTTTACATTTGTTCAAGGGGTCATAGACTATTTACAATAATAATATACATCATGAAGTCTCCTTATGACTCAAAAGACCAAAAATCAAGCATAAGGATGGCAATCTTCTTTCTTCAAGGTGGTTGGCTCCCATTGCCATGTCCACTTGGTCCACCTAGCATATTAGGACATTTAAGAGGAGGGAGTGAGATTCAAGAATCTCAATAGCTCATCTCCCATTCCATCACACATAATATGTGCAAGCAAGTTTCACAATTGCATGCATGGAGAAAGTAGAAATCATAGGCATTTTAAAAGCAACCTTGGCATGTGAATCAATCATACAAAACATTCAAGAGCTCACTAAGTGTTTGGATTGGCCTCACACTTCTCCTCATGGATTTTGGACTTGCCTCACCCATTCTTTGAGCACTTTGGACTCAACCATACTCTTGGGAGCTCACTTTACTTTTGGGAGACTCTTTACTTTGTCTCAACCAAGCTCAAGGGTTCTTGGCTCATCCTCACCCAAGGGAAGAGTTCTTGGCCTCTCCACACTCAAGCAAACTCATACAAACATCATAGAGTCATTTAAAACATAACATGGCATCAAGGATCATGACATGTAAAGGCATGCTAGCATACTTTTCAAAGCTTGAAAATATACATACAAGCATTCTAAAACAAGCTAAACACACATCCATGCATGAGAGAAGGTGGAGAGAGCTACCTTGTATGCAAGTACACACTTTTTCCTTAGCTTTTAAACCTCCTCTTTTAGCCACACACCCACAAGTTGGTGGAAATAGTGTCTCTTGGCCTAGACACAAATTATGGGAGCCAATTAAGTTCATGAATCACACTCTAAGGCTACACAATTTAATGAAACACTAGATTGCTCTATAGGCTCCATTATGGTCCATATTGGCACCTAATGAAGCAACATCCCTCAAATGATTTCTAGGCCTCATTCTTTCTTTTCAAATATGATTCTTGACTCCATTTAAGCCTCTTAGAGTCCTCACATCATCAAAACAAAAGGCCTAGCACCATGTTGCTTCTTTAGGTCATATTATGGAACCTAAGACACTAAATCACTTTCCATGAGTTCTAAATTTTTTCCAAGGCCTCCTTTCATTTTCATTCATCAAATATGACTCAAGAATGACCTTAGAAAAATTTAAAACTCCCCCCACCTACACAAACAAGCCTAGGCCGAGACATAGGCTTCCTTTGGGCTTCTTAGAGTTTTCTTGCTTTTCTTGAAGGAGGAAGCTTGTGGGGAGCATCTTTGGTGTCTCAAGAACTCATTTATACTCTAACTTAGACCTAGGAAGCATCATACAAATCCAGAAATTGGAAGGTGCACTTAAAACCCTAGGTTTTGCATCTTGCTTTCTAATGCATTTTTCTTAGTTTTCTTTGCATATTCTTATTCCTCTCCATCAAATACCTAAGAATCACCTTTGGTTTGGTTGAAAATCTAAATCCTAAGATCTGTCCAAGTGTAGGTCGAAATGGTCATGGAAGGGAGGAAGAAGACCAAGTGGGAGAATTGCAAAATACCTTGTTTTTCTTGGATTTTCTTGCTTGTTCTTGCTTTCCTTGGCGTCCTTACTTGGAATTCGAACTTTCCCCTCTGTTCTCCCTTCAAAACAGCCCTTAAAACTTCAGAGAAATCATGGAGAAGAAGAGGGAAAAAGAGGAGAAGAAAGTGGAGGAGAGAAAGCATGAAAAACAAGCAAAATTCCATACCTAAAGTCTTGAATCTTTCCTCCTTCTTCCCTTCTCTTTGTGCACGACTCTCTAAGGGATTTGCTTCTGATTTAGGGCTGGAAATTCTGAAGTGAATGAAGGAGAGTGTGAGGTGCCACCTATATATAGCTAGGGTAAAGTGACTTTATTTAAAAATTCCCATTTTGCCCTTCATACTTTGCCTTTTTGTTTCTCCTTTGTTTTAGCTCCTTTTTGAGAACCGTCTTTTCCATCATAACAAATAGGTTCCCAATTTAATAAAAATGGCTTTGGAATCACTCAAATCGGAGCTAAAACCCTTCCGAACGAATCGGTCAAAGTTTGGGTCAATTGACATTGGAAAACTTACACCGGAGGGTCTTTACCGGTCCCGGGGCTTCCCATGGTTTTTGGGGCCTCTGAGAACCCTGGGCAACTCAAAATTTCCATTTAAAAAGCCCTCCTAGGTGCTTTTCCAAAATTGCACTTATTTATGAAAATGCCACTGGCCTTTCGGCAAATTTTTCAAATCACTCCGACCCCAGTTTCTGGGCAACTCAAGGCTTAAATCCTCATTTTTTATTATTTAACATTTTATCCAAATTTTATTTGGCCTTGAATCACTCATCTCAGGGGACTTACTTTGAAAGCGTGCCCATTTCCATCGTTTAATGAAAACGGGACATTACACTAAAGACTTATAATAAACACCACCTACCAAGGGATGATGGACCTAAATTTGATATCTCAAGATGTTGCATAATCATTATGGAGCCTTTTGTTATATATTAACTCCATGAACTGATGTATGCTTAACCCAAGACTTTCTTTTGGATGTATGATGATGTATATACTAGTCTTGCAAAATAACTAGTAATGCCCTTTTTGGCCAAGCTAATGAGGTGATACTTCTAGATGAGGGCATATATAAAAATAATGATGATAAAATGGTTGGTGAATTTGAATGAATATGGTAATTCAATTATATATTATGTGATGTGCAATCTCTTTACTACTTTATATTAAAAGTAAGATAATAAGTAGCTTTTGCTATAAATGTCCTACAATAAAGTGATTAATTAGTATGTAAAAGGTAAAAGGGTTACATATCAAAGTTATTTGTCCCTAGAAGAGTCAAGATATAATTAGAAATAATAGAGAACTTTGGTGGCCTAACTTTATTTTGATAGGCATGTAAATATAAGTAACAATGCTACCAATACTTATATACTTGTATATCATTTCTTGATGACATAATTGTGTTTATAGGTAGAGTAAAATTTATTGAGCCTGGTTACCTTGAAAATAATAATTTTGTTTGTGCACTTGAAGCTTTGATATTAGGAAGGAGAAGCAACTTTAATAGTAATGGGGACAACTATGACAATGGTATGACAAATGCCATTGAAAGGATGGCTATTGCTATGAGGGAACATTCACTTTTGCCATAAGGAAATAGGTTGCTGCCACTAATCAGTTGATTCAATAGATATAGGAAAATAGGAATGACAATAAGGCTCCAACTGTTAAAAACTGAGAAGTGGTACTAGACAATCAAGCCCTAATAAGGGAAAATAAGGATGTGGCATCGAATCTAGTACTAAACCCAAATTATCAAGGCCTATTAAAGTTTAAGAAAGCCAAGCCTCCATCTTTCTACAGAGAATAAAACCCTTTTATTGCAAACAAGTGGTTAAAGGAGTTAAAGAAAATCTATAAGGTGTTAAGATCCATAAATGCCTAGAGAGTGATGTTCACCATGAACGTGTTGGTAAGTGATGTGAACAATTGGTAGAAAGAACATGAAGAATAAGAAGGAGATAGAGTTTTTGCTTTGATGCAAGGGAGTATAATGGTGGACCAATATGTGGCCAAGTTTGAAGCTTTGTTAAAGTATTCATCATATTGGAAATAAAACACTGACGAAGCCTAGAAGGTGAGGAAGTTTGAAGCAAAATTAAGGCCAAAGATTAAAGGAGTTATGGTCACCTTAGAGGTCCGAGATTTTGCTCCCATCATGAACAAGTGTAGGACAATAGAGAAACACCTGGTAGAGGAGGAGGAGGAAAAATAGAAAAAAATCATTCTAGAACAAGAATAAAGGTGGTAAATGTACAAAGGAAGAATTTTAAACCCAAAATCAACTTTGGCAAAGGAAGCAAAATAGCATGTTGAACCCTGTGATAAATGTGGGAAATCATATGGGAATAGGTTGTGCTAATTTGGCAAAAAATGCATGCTAAGATTGTAACATCCCAAATTTAATTAATTAAGGTTATTTGGAAAATAAGGATTTGATTTGGAATATTATGGAAAAGGGAATTTTTAAGGAAAGATAATTAATTTAAGAATTTATGTAAAAATAAATTTAATTATGGAATTTTAGTTAATTAGATGAAATTAATTAGTGACACTAAGACAATTGATTAAATGCTCATCAATTTCCTAAGACCTAATTAAAATATGTTTAAAGGGCCCAAAGAGAAGAAAGAAATTGAAGCCCATTAGTGTAATGTGACACATGAGCCAGTTCATTTAAAACACCCATATAAATTGTAATGTCTGGTTTTCATAAAAACAATAGAAACAAATATGTATTAAAAGTAAGTCCCTCGAAATGGATGAGTTAAGGTCCAGAAAAATTAGGATAATAATCTATACATCAAATAATGAAAATAAGAGGCCAGAGATACCTTGAAATTAGAGCCAAAATAACTAGATAGAATTTAACAAAATAGTTATGAAACAGAATGGCATTTTTGTAATTTTAGGCAATTTTTAGAATACTCACATGAGGGCTTTCTAAATGAAAATTTTGAATTCTCTAAGATTCTCAAAAGCCCTAAAAACCATGGAATGCCCTGGAATAGTTAAAACCCTTACGATGTATATTTTCTAATGATAGTTGACCCAAACTTTGATCTTTTCATTCAGGAAGGTTTTAACTTCAAATTGAGTGATTCTAAAGGCATTTTACAAGATTGAGAACTTAAATTTTATGATAGAAAATACAATTCTAAAAAAGGAGGTAAAATGAACCTAAAACAAAAATACCAAGAAAACAGAACGTAACAGGAATTTTTAAGGAACAAGTTTTAATTCTTCTTCTTTATATGAGACACCTCCTTCTTTCACCAATTTTATTTCTACCAAAGACCAGGACAGAGGCTAGCAAGAAAGGGTGTACCATTGAAGGAGAAAAAGAAGGAGAAAGGTAGGAAAATTCATGGATTTTCTTGGTCTTTCCTTTAGTAAACTTATTCTCCTCCTTCTCCTCTTTCTTTTCATGGTTTCATTAAAGTATTTGATTTTGTTTTGAGCCTAAACCAGAGGGGAGGAGTTCAAATTTCAAGAGGAGGACCAAGGTAAAAGGGAAAGCTCTTGAGAAAAGCTTGAATTCAAGGTAAATCCATTAGTTTTCATGCTTCTTCTTCCTTGCTTCCTTTATGTATGGTTCGGCCACTATATGGACAGCCAAGAGGAAGTTATTTTTGAATCAAACCAAGGATGAATCTTAGGAATTAGAGTATGGGAAATAAGAATATGCAAAGAAAACAAAGAAAGAACCATGATTTTTCAAGATGCATAACCTAGGGTTTTAGTTGCACCTTGGTTTGTAGGAAAGTTTCTAACCATAATTCAAGATGTCTAATAGTTCATATGAGTTCCTAAGACATCAAGGAAGCCTCCCACATGCATCTCCCATCAAAGAAAACAAAACAACTTCCTTGGTGCCAAGAAGAAGTCATGTCTTGGCCAAGAAGAGACAAAGCACCTAGGGAGTGTTTTAATTTCTTCCAAGCTTAGTTTTGCATGATATATGATGGGAGAGTATGAGAGGAAGCCTTAGAAAAATTTTAGAAAGTCTAAGAAGTGAGATGGAGGTTTAGGTTCCATATTGTGATTTAAAGAAGCAACATATAGCTAGGCTCCTCAAATTAATTGTGTGATAGCTTCAAGGAGTCTAAATGGAGTTAAGAACCATAGATCGAAGGATAGAATGGAGCCAAGATCATGAATTCTTGGTATTGCTTTATTAGGTGCTTTATGGAACCATAATTGAACTATATGAGTGCCAAAGTCATTCTAGAGTGTGTGTGGCATTAGAAAGTTGTTTCAAGAGTGTAATTATATCCCATTTAATGTGTTTAGGCCGAAGGAATCAAGCTCTACCTCCTTGTGGGTATTTGGCTGAAGGAGAGGAAGAAACCCTAAAGAGAAAAGTGTGTTCTTGGGTACAAGGTAGCTCTTTCTTCTTTCTCTCATACATGGTTGGATGTTTTCTTGTCTTTGAATGTGTGTGTATGTTTAAGCTATGAAAAATGTTTCTAGGATATATGTACATGCCATGGTACCATGATGCTTTGTTTATGTGCTTGAAAGATGTCTTATGAACATGTTTTGGCTTATATGAGCTTGGTGAAGCCAAAAGTTCCTTAGCTAGGGTGAGAATGAGCCAAAAGTCCTTATGAATGGGTAAGACAAAACCAAAAGTTTTTAGAAGAGTGAGGCTTAGTCAAAAGTCCCTTAAGAGTAGGTGAGGCAAGTCTAAAAGTCCCAAAGAGAATGGGTGAGGCTAAACCATTGTCTTGGCAAGTCTATGTATGTTGTATGTGACCTCTTGAATGAAGGAAATGTTTTATGTATGTTTATGAATTTCAAGGTAGCCATGCGTGCATTTTTAGACATGAAATTGCATCCTTTATGTGTGTTTGAAAGGGAGAAGGATCATTGGGATTCCTAGAATCTCAGTCTTCCCTCCCCATTGCCTAACATGTCTTGGTGGACCAAGTGAACCAAGAAATGAGAGCCACCACACTTGAAAGCAAGAAGCTTGACAAAGGAGTTGTTATTTGTTCATTTTGTAATCATAACATTGTCAAATGATGTACTCCTATAATGTATTTGATGTATAATCCTTTGAGCACTTGTAAATGTATGGATATATGATGTATGTATAAGAATTGGGTCCATATGAATGATAGTGTATGTTTTTGACATAGAAATGCAAGATGATGCATGCATGTTCCTAGTGTATATCATCAAGTGGGAAAGTGAATTTATGAGATCTGGGTTTTTGGACCTTGAGGACATGTTTAATAGGCTATTTTAATGCTTTTTCACATGCTCAAGTGGCCCTAAAAGAGCTAGAAGCTAAATTGAACCATTTTGGACCCTTAAGGTGGCATAAAAGTGATATTTTGCAACCCTATGTCACAAACTGACCAAATGGACGAATTTTCCCATCAAATTTGGAATGCATATAGACCTCATCTATAACTTTTTGGGAAGCTAAAGATCAATTTATTTGGAGCTCTAGATAATTAATTATGAATTTTCAAAGTTTCCAAAAAGTTGTTGAATTGATATGGTCACTATTCATATGGTCAATTTCTTCTCCTATGTCATTCGAGTCTCAAATGGTATCTAATGCTATTGAAATTTTATAAGCATAAACTAGACATAATAATTTTTCTATGGCCACTAAGATCATCTCATTTGGAGGTCTGAGTAGAGAGATATAAATTTTTCAAGTTGGGAGTTAGTACTAATAATATAGCAGTACCTTTAGTATTATTCCATCAATTTCCAATGGCTAAACATTTCTGTTTTAGTCTAAACTTATTTTTACCTAAAGTTAACATCTTTAGCTTTCCAAAATGGTAGTGTGCTTGATTTTGATTTTTTTAAAATTAGTGATGAATTTTCAAATTTGGCACCAGAAATCTGGCAGTAGAACCCGAGGCTAATTGTGTGATTTTGTGTATGTATGCTTCAAACTTAGGATTCTTGTGCCATTTTGAGATGTTTTTGAGTTGTATGAATATATTTTCATTGGAGGATGATATGAGTGAGTTAATATGTAATGTCCAGTTTTCGTTAAACGATAGAAACGGGCACACTTTCAAAGTAAGTCCTCTGAGATGAGTGATTCAAGGCCAAATAAAATTTGGATAAAATGTTAAATAATAAAAAATGAGGATTTGAGCCTTGAGTTGACCAAAAACCGGGGTCAGAGTGATTCAAAAAATTTACCGAAAGGCCAGTGGCATTTTCGTAAATAAGTGTAATTTTGGAAAAGCACCTAGGAGGGCTTTTTAAATGGAAATTTTGAGTTGCCCAGGGTTCTCAGAGGCCCCAAAAACCATGGGAAGCCCCAGGACCGGTAAAGACCCTCCGGTGTAAGTTTTCCAACGTCGATTGACCCGAACTTTGACCGATTCGTTCAGAAGGGTTTTAGCTCCGATTTGAGTGATTCCAAAGCCATTTTTCTTAATTGGGAATCTAAATGTTATAATGGAAAAGACGGTTCTCAAAAAGGAGCTAAAACAAAGGAGAAACAAAAAGGCAAAGTATGAAGGGCAAAATGAGAATTTTTTAAAAAGTCACTTTACCCTAACTATATATAGGTTGCACCTCACACTCTCCTTCATTCACTTTAGAATTTCCAGCCCCAAATCAGAAGCGAATCCCTTGGAGAGTGGCACACAAAGAGAAGGGAAGAAGGAGGAAAGATTCAAGACTTTAGGTATGGAATTTTGCTTGTTTTTCATGCTTTCTCTCCACCACTTTCGTCTCCTCTTTTTCCCTCTTCTTCTCCATGATTTCTCTGAAGTTTTGAGGGCTATTTTGAAGGGAGAATAGAGGGGAAAGTTTGAATTTCAAGTAAGGAGGCCAAGGAAAGCAAGAACAAGCAAGGAAATCCAAGGAAAACAAGGTATTTTGCAATTCTTCCACTTGGTCTTCTTCCTCCCTTCCTTGAGCATTTCGACCTACACTTGGACAGATCTAAGGATTCCTATTTTTAACCAAACCAAAGATGATTCTTAGGTATTTGATGGAGAGGAATAAGAATATGCAAAGAAAACTAAGAAAAAGGCATTAGAAAGCAAGATGCAAAACCTAAGGTTTCAATTGCACCTTGTAAAATCTAACTTTGTATGATGATTCCTAGGCCTAAGTAAGAGTTTAAATGAGCTCCCAAGATCCCTAAGAGGCTCCCTATATGCTTCTTCCCTTGAAAAAACAAAGAAAGCTCCATGGAACCCAATATGCTTCATAGCCTCCGTCTAGATGGGTTCTCCTAGCTAGGGTGTAACATCCGGTCCCTCCATAAACGTGAGAAACGCAATGTTCAGTTTCTCCGTAAACGTCAGAAATGGGCAAAATATAAAAGAAAGTCCTTGAAATAGAAGGAATTGGGGCCAACTAAAATTATAATAAAATTTTAAATATTAGAAAATAAGGATTTGAGATTTAAGATGCCTAAAAACCAGAGCCAAAAGAGATCAGAAAATTTACCGAGGGAAGTAATTTTTGAAAAATTTGGAAAACTCATTGGAGGGCTTTTTAAACAAAAAATTTGAGCTTTCTAGGGTTCTCAGAGGCCCTGAATACTATGGGAACCCCTAGAACAGTTGAACATGTTTTTGTGATGCAAATGAGTTGTAATAATGAAATTAAATATGCGAAAATATATTATGAGCTCACACGGTCCTTGTGACACCGAATTGAATTTTTTGATATAGCGCAACGCAGAAAAAGTCTATTATTCTCATCCCCTTTCTCCTTTGCTCTTGTGGGATTAATAATACAAAGCTTATAAATGGCATGAAATGAGTTAGAAGTTATGGTGTTACATAGGGAGAGTTTTAAATTTTTCTAAGACCATTCTTGAGTCATATTTGATGAATGAAAGTGAGGGGAGGCCTTGGAAAAAATTTAGAACTCATAGAAAGTGATTTGATGTCTTAGGTTCCATATTATGACCTAAAGAAGCAACATGGTGCTAGGCCTTTTGTTTTGATGATGTGATGACTCCAAGAGGTTTAAAAGGAGTCAAGAATCATATTTGATAGAAAAGAACGAGGCCTAGAAGTCATTTGAGAGGTGTTGCTTCATTAGGTGCCAATATGGACCATAATGGGGGTTATAGATCAATCTAGTACTTAAGCAAGTTTTATGGTCTTAGAGATTGTTTCATGAACCTAATTGGCTCCCATAAATTGTATGTAGGCGAAGAGAAACCATCTCTACCAATTTGTAGGTGTGTGGCCGAAAGAGAAGGCTTGAGTCCAAAGGAAAAAGTGTGTAATTATGTGCAAGGTAGCTCTCTCCACCTTCTCTCATGCATGAATGTGTGTTTAGCTTGTTTTAGAATGTGTGTATGTGTATTTTCAAGCTTTGAAAAGTATGCTAGCATGCCTTTATATGCCATGATGCTTGGTGCCATGTTATGTTTTTAAATGAGTCCATGATGTTTGTATGAGTTTACTTGAGTGTGGAGAGGCCAAGAACTCTTCCCTTGGGTGAAGATGAGCCAAAAACCCTTGAGCTTGGTTGAGACAAAGTAAAGAGTCTCCCAAAAGCAAAGTGGGCTCCTAAGAGTATGGTTGAGTCCAAAGTGCTAAAAGAATGGGTGAGGCAAGTCCAAAATCCATTAGGAGAAGTGTGAGGCCAATCCAAACACTTAGTGAGCTCTTGAATGTCTTGTATGATTGATTCACATGCCAAGGTTGCTTTTAAAATGTCTATGATTTCTATCTCCTCCATGCATGCATTTATGAAACTTGCCTTGCACATATTATGTATGATTGAATGGCAGATGAGCTATTGGGATTCTTTGAATCTCATTCCCTCCTCTCCAATAATCTAACATGCTAGGTGGACCAAGTAATTATGGTGAAGGGAGCCAACAACCATGAAGAGCAAAGATTGACAAGCTTATGTCTTGTTTTATCTATTTTGGAACCATAATAATGGTTCATAATGTATATGAGGTTGTATATGTACTATAAACGTTGAGACATATGTAAAGATACTATTATGTGATGTTTAGATGTATGGAAATGATGTATGACTACTAGCACATGTTTTGAGTATGAAATGCCATGGTATGAGAATGTAAAGTTTGGTGATTATGTACATAAGTGTGGGTTGAATGGCCAAAATGAGATGCATGAGGTTTGGGACCATTTGGGCAGCTCACACAAGTCTTAAAGAAGCTTTTAAACTTGCCCAAAGGGTGCTAAGACCAAGGGAAATCCATTTGGCAATTTTGGTACCCAATATGGGGCCAAAATTGACCATAATGGACCCTATGCCACTTTTTGGCCAAATGAGCTAGTCTTACCTTGAAATTTGGCATACAATTAGGTATCATTAAGAGCTTTTTGGGAAGCTAAAGATCATAATTTTTGGAGACCTAGGAAATATTTGATGAATTTTCAAAGTTGGAATTTTTCATGGATTCTAGTATGGGTACTGTTCATACTGGCAGTTTTGAATTCTATGTCACCCAATGGCCAAGGATGTCCAATACTTATGAAATTTTATATGCATAAACTAGAGGTTATAAGCTTTCTGTGACCACTGAGATCACCTCATTTGGAGGTCTGATCAGAGAGTTATGTATGTTTGAAGTTAACTGTCAGTATCAGTAGCGCCCTGGGAGCTCAGTTACTGTTCCATCATTTCCAGAGGTCTAAACGTATCTATTTCATTCTGAAATTATTTTTAGTGTCAAGTTAACATTTGTATATTTCTATAATGATTAAGTGTGTGTCATTTCAATTTTTATAGAATTAGTTATGAATTTTTAAAGTTGGTATCAATAAACTGAACACCAGCCCAGGTAGTCAGCAACCTCCGTAGGTTTTTGGATGTCAAACGTCCTGTGTGATGAATGTTGTGACTGGGACGTATTTTTAGTGTGAATTATACATCCTAAGCTTTCCAGAATGACTAATATTTTATGATTTCAAATTTTCTAGATTTAGTTATGATTTTCCAAAGTTGGGTCAGAAAGTGGAGTAAATCTGGCCGAAAATATGCTTGTTTATTTTGAGCTCCATTTCGGTTTCCATGAATTATAAGCATGTTTTTGTGATGAAAATGAGTTGAAATAATGAAATTAAATATGAGGAAGTATAGTATAAGCTCACACGATCCACGTGACACCAAATTGAATTTTTTAGATATAGCGCAACGCGAAAAAGTCTATTATTTTTATCCTCTTTCTCATATACTCTTGTGGGATTGATGATATAAAGCTTATAAATGACATAAAATGAGCTAGAAGTTATGGTGTTACATAATATGGTTCATGGAATGTGAAATGAAAATTTTAAGTACTACGTAATGCAAAATATTCCATTCTTTTAATTGAGTTTTTCCTTGGAGAAGTTGCTATCCTAAGGGAAGGAAACTGGAAATGAGATGGGGAAAGGCTAGATGAATATGGTGTTACATAAACCTTAACTGTCCCACTCTATGTAATACCTGGTAATCCAAAATTGAATTGAACCTGATGAATTGAAATGAGAATACCCTAGAGTAAGGAAAATTAAATCTAAATGGGATTAGAATATTAATCAGAGCATCTTAAAATATGGATTAGAACTTAAGGTTAGCTCAGAACCAAAGCTAAAACTATCAAATAGAGAGTTACAGAGGCTAGTGGAATTTTAGTAATTTCGCGTAACTTTTAGAAAACTCCAAGGAGAGATCTTTAAATGGGAAAATTAAGTTTCTCGAGCTTTTTAAAGGCCCTAAAAATTATAGGAACCCCTAAAATGATTAAAACCCCTGCAGTTTGCATTTGAGTGTCAATTGACCAAAATTTTGATCAGATCATTTGGTAAGGTTTCAAATCCAATTTGGGTGAAACCAAAGGCATTTTATGAACTAGAAGTCCTAAATTTTATGATGAAAAAGATAGTTCTAAAAAAGGATATGAAATGAGCTCAAACGGAGAAACCAAAGTTTACGGACATAGTTAGAATTTTGGAAGTTGTTATAAGTGAGCCTACTTCTCTATTTTCTTAATTAACTCATTTTCACTCCAAAATAGAAATTGAACCAACTGAAGGTGCTGCACCAAAGAGGGAGCAAAAAATAAGAAAACCAAGCTTGAAAAGTGTAGGAAATTGTCTCTTTTTCATGCTTTTCCTTTTACTAAACTTCTTCTCCTCCTTATCCTCTCTCTTCCTATGGTTTTGATGATTTGTTTAGACATGCCTTGTGACTAGTTTTGTAGAGAAGAGGGAGAGTTTGAAGGGAAGCTTTGAAGCATAAGAAAGTGTTCTTGAAAAGTTTGAAAACAAGGTAAGAAAGCATGGTTTAAAGTGCTTCTTCTTAGCTCTTTCTTGTCTTCTTCATTTTGGCTATAACAAGGGTGATAGTTCACATATTTTTTTTATATTTTTAACCACTAATTCTGGACTTTTTATTCATGAATTGATTCACTTTGAGCTTCAGAGGATGTTATTTAGTTTAGGAAATAAATTTTTATCTTCTGGAATTTTGTTGAATAATTTGGGTATTTTAATGGTTTTATTTTCTAGATGACTATTTTATTTCATGGGCCATTGATTTTATTTTGTTTCATTTTATTTTGCAGATTTTAATAGGAAAAAGATTTAAAATAAAGATGAATTGATGGCATGTAGAAGGCTCTTTGGGAGGCATAAGTCTAAGGGGCAAATCATCTCTCATGTTGATGAAGGAATGGATGAATCATACTACACAATTCCTACGTTGACATACATTCACACACACATAAGCCCACACAAGCTCACCCTCTCATGTCACTCATAGGTCTTCACATAAATACAACACATAATACACTCATTTGAACCATGCTCCATGTTGCAGCAACACAAACACACACATTCCACATAGCAACCCATCAAATCATCATGTAATTTCACTCACTCATGGTCCAGCCATGTCAAACACTCACTTCAGTTCACTCATGCTTGCTTTGTCACATCAGCTCACTTGATACACACTCACACTCTTTCCATTCACATGCACACTCTAATCTCTCCCATGTCACATATTCACATGAAATTGCATGCATTCATTTCACTCACACACACAAAGCAACAAAGGTGGCTCCACATAGAAGAATCATGCATCTCTAGGTAGCCACTATCCCTTCCACATAAATATAACACATGCACCACTCTCTTTCATATACCACGTCGCTCACTCATTCAACACACTCCTTCATTCACATAGCATACGTCCAGTAGTTCATACATGTAAACATAGAAAAAGCTCACGTGAACAAGAAATAAGGAAGACACGTGATTAAGAAAAAATGTAGTTTTAACGTGAAAGGAAGCCACAGGTTCTATTTTTTCTGCAAAAGGAAGCTTCACAATGACAACTAGTATGTTGCCATGAGCTCATCCTCCATACATTCTCATGTTGCAGCATACTTCTAGAAACACACATGAGGCCTAGGTTTTATGTTGTAATAAAAGAAGAGGGAGCTGGCAATTAAGGAAAAGACACACACACTTCATTCAAGCTCACACATAGGAAGTCATGAGCTTGTGGAAAGGAGCAAAATAGAGACTCATGTGGGGCTGGAAGGAACAAGTAGCATGAGTGGAGGAATCATGAGTTGAATGAAGCAAAAGAGCACACGAGGAAGCTATTCTAAGCTACGGGTTTTATGTGCATGGAGAGGAGAAGAAGATGTGAGAACCATGACCAGAACAAACACATAAGGTAGAACGTGGAAGCATTAGTTGAAGCACATGATGGGAGGAGAAAAAGACGTCAAAAATGTGAAGAGAAAAGCTGCTGGAGAACAATGCTATAGGGGAGAGGAAGCTTACAAAGCTAGGAGAAGCAGGCTTAGGTTCACCAGTTTTGGGTTTGAGATAGAAAGCAACTCCACATTGTATTCACTTATGCATGATGACATGTAACAAATGAAGCTACGGGGCAGCTCACGTGGAGAAGAGGCAGAACGTGTTGACGGAGGGTAAAACATAGGAAAAAGATGAATTACACAAGAAATGTGAAAAAAAAAAAAGATAAAAGAGGAGTATAAATAAATTGATGTGAAAGGGGCCTACACATTCACTAAAGGAGCACATGAGGGAAAGTATGTGAGATGAGGCTTGAGGCACAACCATTCATCATCAATCCATCGAATAAAATACACCATTTTTCCATGGTCATTTTTCATCATCCACTCTCCACGTCGTAACCATTCCATCTCCCATTTCCTCCATTATTCCACCTCTAATGAAGCATTAATTCTCATCTTGTGATTAGCTTGGAAGAAGACTCTTGGAGAAGCTTGAATCCATGGATTATAAACAGATTTTTAGGCTAAGATTTTCCTATTTTTCAACACTTTTTCTTTTTCTTGTATATGCTTGGTTGAGATGTATTTGATTGAGATTGGTGTAGTTGTAATTAGTAGCTAGTTAGGCACTAATTAGGAGACCTTTTTGAGTGATTAAATACTGGATTTTCATTTTTCTCTAATTTCTCATGTATGTAATCAAGGTGTTCGATGAAATGCATGAGTGAACTTGTGTGCTTAATTACTTAATTTGAGGATTCCTTGGAGTTTGATTAGTTAATTAAACATCCTATGATGATAATTCAAAGGCTAATTAATGATTAATCAATCAAATTTTAGTGTTCATTGATCCTAACAACAAGAGTTAGCGATTTGATGTGGGATTGAGGTTTCAATTCAACATTAAATTGTTAATCTCTTGAATCTTGAATGGTAATTCAAGATCAATTGCTATGAACACAATTAGGGACTCTTAGACCAGAATCAATGAAAATTGAATTAGGATAATGATAGTGGATACCAAGGGATGAATCCAAGCTAGTCACATGTTTATCATTCACCCCATACTTTATGCAATTAGGAATTTTGTTTTAATTAAATTTTAGTTAGTTAAATTTAGGCAAAACCCCCCTTTAGTTAGGTAATTTTGAGAGTCCTTTTACACTTAGAAAATATAATTAAATATTAAATTCTATTTCCTAAGGAGATAATTTAGGTTGCACCACTAGCTATATATTTTTTCAACCTAGTTTATTTTGAGGTTGCGCTAGACAACCTTTCAAAATTTGGCACCGTTGTCAGGAACATTGGATTCTCAATTATTTGAAAAGAATTTCTAAGTGTTTTTACTCTATTTTAGCTATATTTTTGTTTAGTTTTTGCTCTTTTTTAAGCTTGGTTTTTGGACATTTCAGTATTGTGTAACAATTATCCTACTTGTTGGAATTTTTGTTTGACGTGCCCAGAAAATTCTCAAACTTTATTTTTCAAGGTTTTTGAGTGTTTTGAGCAAAAGTAATAGCAAAGCTAATAAGTGCACCTTTTTTTGGCCAAATTTCAACGTTTAAAGCACTTTTTCTAATTTTCTCAAATTTTTTAAGAATTTTTCAATTTTTCTAAATTTAACTTCTTTAATTTTTGTGAGTTCATTTTGTGTAATTAACCTCTGTTTTGTAGTGTGCTTTTTTTTTTGTTAGGAAGTTGTTAGCTTTATTTGAAATTTATTTTCTTGATTTAGAATTAATTTTAGTTATAATTTGTTAGTGATTTTTCTTGTGCTTAAATTGATTGTACTTGTCATTTTCTTTGCTTTAAATGGATCCGTATTATTTGTCTAATCAAGATGTCTATGATTTTTGTGCAAACAATAGGATTGTATGAAAAATAGATGAAGTTATATCAATGCTTCATGGCATTCTTGATTTTTGTAACACCATAAATTCTTATCTCATTTCATGCTATATCTATGCCTCACATCATACAACTCACATGAGAAGCAAAACAATGGCATTAAAATAATGTATTATTTAGTGTTACGTCATATATAAAATTTTCTTTCAGAGTCCCGTGGGCCATATGGACTCATGTATCACATTCTTATATTTAATTATATAGATACAACTCATTTTCATCATTAAAATTGGCCCACAACTTGTGGAAACCAAAGGGAAGCATAAAAGTCATACCTATATTTTTTGCCAGAATTTTGCCATTTCTATCACAAATTTTGAAAAATCATAATTAATTATAGAAAAATTGAAATCATATATTCTTAGCCATTATGGAAATATACATGTGTCTAATTTATACTAAAAATATTTCTAGATCATGAAACACAACATAGAAAATGTATGACATTTGAAAATGTCCAGAGCTCAGGCTATCCACTGGTGCTGTCATAGGTTTCTGCAGTAAACTTAAAAAATGTCTAATTAATTCCAAAAAAATATAATCCATGCAAATGATTCCAATATGGAAATTTATGGATGTTAGCTAGAAGAAAAAAATAACTCCAGACCAGTTTAGGCATACCCAAACCTTGAAACACAATCAAACAATACCTGAGGTCAGTTAGAGCACCTAGTACTGGACAGATTCTTTGAAAATTCATATCTCCTTCTCTAGATTCCAAATGAGGTGCTTATAGTTGTCACAAGTTAGTGGAAATGTCTAGTTTCTTCATATAAAATTTTTTAGCAATTGGACAACATTTGGACCTTGTGTGATAGATATCATTTTCGGACCAAGTGAATAGTGCATCAGACCAAAACCAGAATTTTTGCTAACTTTGGAAATTCATCAAATATTCTCTAGACCTCCAAAAATTTTGTTCCTTAGCTTTCTAAAAAGCTCTTAACAAGCTCTAATTTCATGCAAAATATTAGATCAAGAAGAGCTAAGTTGGATAAAAAGTAGTGTAGGTTTCTAATATGGTCAATTTATGCTCTATATAGGATACCAAAATGTCCAAATGGTTTCCCTTGATGTTTGGCACCTTTTGGACAAGTCTAAAAGCATAATTAGAACTTGTATAAGCTGCCCAAATGGTCTTAAACCTCATGCATCTCAATTTGACTACTCTACTTTCATTTATATATGCATTTCTAAGATGCTAGTTTGTCATTACATCCAAATGGTACATTTTCATTCATATAACCTTAACTCTCATTCATACATGATACATTAACATATTTACATATGCTCATATGGTTACATAATAATTTTATCAAGGGATTACATCATATATCATGTATATGGCTAAAAAGGAAACAAAACTAGGCATATTCATATACTTTGATGCCAATCTTCTTCTTCTAGGCTTGGTGGCCTCTATTATCTTGTTCAATTGTTTCACCTAGCATATTAAGACATTGGAGAGGAGAGGATGAGATTCAAAGAATCTCAATAGCTATTCTTTCATTCAATCATACATAAAAAGATGCAAAATAAGCCTTACTAATGTATGCATGGGCATATTGTCATGTGTAAACATTCAAGAAGCATTTTCAACATTTGAACCAGTCATACATAGCATACAAAGGCTTGCCAAGCAAGTGGATTAACCTCACCCATTCACTTGTGGATTTTGGACTTGCCTAACCTATTCTTTAAGAGGTTCTTGGACTCAATCTTGCTCTTAGGAGTCAACCTCACTTTTGGGAGACTCTTTACTTTGTCTCAACCAATCTTAAAGGTTCTTGGCTCATCCTCACCATGGCTAGAGGGTTATTAGCTTCTCCACACTCAAGCAAACTAAGGCAAGCACATAAAACATCATCATGGTACCATGGAATAAAAGTTCATGCTAAAATACTTTTCATAACTTAAAACATATATACACACATTCAAAGACAATGTACGCACACATTCATGCATGAGAAAAGGTGGAGAAAGCTACTTTGCTAGCATTTGTACACTTTTTCCTTAAGTCTTGAATCCTCTCCCTTGACCTTACACACCCAAGAAGGTGGAGATCATTCCTCTTGGCCTAGACACATCATATGGAAGTTAATTATATTCTTGAAGCAAAGTCTAAGGCCACACAACTTGCTTAGACACTAACTTGGCTCATTAGCCCCTTTATATTTCCAAGAATGCACCTAATAAAGAAATACCCATCAAATAAATTCTAGGCTCCATTCTTTCCTTTCAAATATAATTCTTGACTCCTTTTAAGCCTCTTGGAGTCATCAAACAATTAAAATAAAGAGCCTAACTATATGTTGCTTCTTTAGGTCATATTACGGAACATAAGGCACCAACTCACTTTCTATGGTTTCTAAATTTTTTTCCAAGGCTTCCTTTCTTACTCTTCCATCATACATGATGCAAAACTAAATTTGGAAGGAATTAAAACACTCTCTAGGTGCATGAACTCTCATTGGCTGAGGCTATGCTTCTATACGATACCAATAGAGTTGTTTTAATTTCTTTAATGGGAAAAGCATATGGGAGGCTCTCTTGGTGTCTTAGGAACTCATATATACTTTTAGATAACTTAAATTACTACTAGAAAGCTTCATCTTAGCCTAGGTGCAACCAAATCCCTAAATTCCATAACTTGTATTCTAAAGCTCCTTTTTTAATTCTAGTTGTATATTCTTAATCCTCACACTCCATAACCTTTGGTTCCATCAAGAATACATAAAGAAAAACTCTCCTCCTCACTTTCTCTCTCTAGACCTAAGCTTAAATAGCTTGAAAACACAAGATTTTGCAAGTGTTTCAAGTGAAGTCTTACTTTAAAACGAAACTCTCTTTGCGTAGACTATTTCCCACCGATTGGTTTCTTAAAAAGAGTTCTTTTTTGGCTCGGGCTAGACCTAAATTGTCAAGTTTTCAAGAAAAGAAAACCACCATTATAGAGCTCTTAGGGAGAGAAACAACTTTCCTAATTGGCGTGGAATGAAACGGGCCATTTACTTACCTAAATGGGAGTTTAAACTTCTTCTCTCTCCCCTCTTAATGTCATGCCATAGCTACTGAATTTTCTACAAATGGAAGCTTGAAGAAGGTGATGAGGTGTAATCTTACTTAAGAAGCCTCTTTTACAATTTTTCAAAATGACCATTTTGCCCTTACATGCCTATTTGCTCCGTTTAAGCTTATTTTAACTCCTTTTTGAGAACTGTCTTTTTCATCATAAAATTTAGGTCTTCTAATTCATAAAATGCCTTTAGAATCACTCAAATTAGAGTTAAAATCTTTTTGAATAAATCAGTCAAAGTTTGGGTCAACTAACGCTAAAAAACATCTATTAGAGGGGTTTTAACTTTCCCGGGCCTTCTGATGGTTTTCAAGGCCTTTGAGAACCCTGGGAAACTTAAAAATTTCATTTAACAACCCCTCTTGTGTGAATTTCAAAATTTACTCAAAATGACGAAAATGCCTTTACGTCTTGTCAACCTTTCGTCAAAATTCGTTTCTTCATTCTAGCTCCATTTTTCTTTCCGTTTGAGCCTGGGATTCTCATTTTTAGAAGTCTAGAATGCTTTCTAGATTTTATAGGACCTTAACTAAGTCATTTTAAGGAACTTCCTTTTGTATCCAGTGAATTTTGTTTGTTTACGGAGAAACCATACGTTACATTTCTCACGTTTTCTCTTGTTTTCGGAGAACTAGATGTTATAATTTTTCTACCTCTAGTTGTGACCATAGTGATGAATTCATTTCTAAACTTGTTAATAATGATTCTATTGAGTCTAGAGTAGTAGATAAGTGTGGGGGTGACTTAGAATGTTATGATCATTCTATTCTTAGTGTGGGATTAGTTAATAAGCCCATTAATGCTGCATCTTTTGAGTTCAGGGACAGTCTACCATCTGGACCATGTGACGTAGTTAATTTGAATGATTCTCTTCATTGTGTATGTGCTGAATCCACTATATGTGATAGATGTTCACAGATTAATGCTTTCATTAAAACTAGTGAGTTCCTCACATATTCTGATCATCATGATTCCTCACTAGCATGTGATAATATGATTGATGAAATAGTGAATGTAGCATGTAATGATGATATAGATAGTAAAATTGTTGAACAACTTGTTGTTGATGAATCAGACTCCACTTTGAAATGCTTATGTGATGATATGCATACATGTCTTGTATGTATTGAGATAGATGAGTTTTTGAGGTCTGATAAGTTTGTTGAATCCATGAATTCCTTTGTTTACACTGAAATTGTTGATAAGATTGATTCTACTGATCATACTAGTATTGATGAGAGCATGCATAGAGATAGTGCTGATATTGAAAATCTTATTGATTCTTATGCTATTGTTGACACTAGTAAGAGGATAGATTTTGCTGTTGATCATTGTTTAGAATCTTGTGAGCCTACTGATGTCTCTTTAGTCTAGGAAGATATTGTTTCTTTTGCTAAGAGTCCTGGATAAATTCTTGAAGTTGGTGAACTAGTTCCCAACAATCAACAGATTCTCTTAACTGAGAAGAAGCAACTATTAGATACCTTGAAGGACTCCAATTAGAAAGACTGTGAGAAGTTACAATTGAATTCTTCTGTTGATGCAGTGACTCTTACCGATAAGAGTCCAGTTGATTTTATTGGCTTTAATAGATATCTAGAGAGTATTAATTTCAAATTTTCTTTCTTTAGCTTTGAACATGCTAAATTTAATTTTTCTTCCCTTACTGTTTTTGAACATGTTGAATATGACTTTCCTAAACTACTAATGGTTAAGGAAGTCCATGCATCATCACTACTTGATCAATCAAAATGCTTTAAAGTAGTTAAACTTAAATTTGTTCAGTTAAAGAGGAATAAAACTATTTTAATTCTAGTTTTTTATACTTATGATTAGTTGGTCTCTGATAAAGTTCTTTTTAGTATAGGATTTAGTTTTCTTTTATTTTCTACATAATTGTTTGCTTTGTTTTTGTTTTATAGGGAATAAATAGTTGCTAACAAGCTATATAAGAATCTGAGCCCACCTTGAGATCTTTAATTCACCTTCATCTGGTTGTATACTTTCCTTCCACTCTCTTTATATTGTGCTTTTTATCTATTGATTAGATTGTGTGCTAGCATTGAGGACAATGCAATATTTAAGTGTATGTGGGGGAAAGCCATTCCATTTCATCTTCTCTTTGTTTAAAAACTAGAAATTTTTGAAATTTTTTTTTTGAAAAATAGAATGATTTTTTAAAAATTTTCTGTGAAAGTAGCAAGTTGAGATGATTATAGCTTGGATTTAGTTTGACATGATAAGTAATAGATCTTGTGTCTTGATTTAAGTGAAGTGGCAATGAATTTGATTTCAATGAATTATAGCCATTAGTTGGTGAGGATTTGAGCCGTATTTATTCATTTCTAGTGTGTATTCACCTATCTTTGCTTTCACTCTAGAACTTGTCTTGATTCTTTGTTAAGACCACATTTGCATTTGCATGCATGAAAATGATAAGGCATTCATTTCTTTTGTAACTAGTGAGCCAAATAACTGCCCCCTACATGCATTTTATCCATTATTTAGCCACTTTAGACTTGATTTTATTTTCTTGTTGAACCCATAGCCATTAAAAATGTTTTCCACCTTATTTTAAGATACCTTATGGATTTCAAAGAGTATTATGTTTTGCATCCATTTAGGCCATTATTATTCAAAGTTGAGGAAAATGTTTAAAGTTAAAGAAAAGAAGAGATAGAAAAGCAAAAGGAAGACAATGAATGAGAAGTTTGAAGGGGAAAAAAGAAAGAAAGAAGGCATTAGAAAATTAAAAGAAAGAAGCATTATAAATTTTGTTTGTAGTTGTTTATACTAGTTGGAAATAAGGCCTAGGAACACATTCTTCCTATCCTAGGTTTCCATTGATTACTTTTGAAGTTCTAAGGTATCTAATTGTTATTTGTTTTTCCTTGTTTTTATATCCATTCATTTCTTTCCTTGGTCCCATTACAACCTTGAATAAAGTCCTTTGATTGGTGTCTTGCATTTGACATGGGTGGTGGAGACTTAGAAGCTTGACAAGCTTATGGTAGTGAACTTTGATAGGTGGAACTTGAGTGAAATACATTCCCTTAAACATTGGAAAGTTGAGAGTAAACACTAACCTATGTGAGGGGCTATGCATTTTAATTCATTCTTTTCAAATGAAATTGCCATGGAATTTGCTTTCTTGATGAAGTGAAGCTACCTTTGATTGTTGAAGTGTTGAAGAGTTAGAATTATTTTTAACTTTTGATTTTTACTCTTCTTTTTCATTTTCATTTTTCCACTTGTCATTTTATTAGCTTTTTCTTGGAGTTTTGAGTTTTTCCCAAGAGTGCAAAAGTCCAAATGTGGGGGAATTTGATAGTTCACATATATATTTTTTTATATTTTTAGCCACTAATTCTGGACTTTTTATTCATGAATTGATGCACTTTGAGCTTCAGAGAATGTTATTTAGTATAGGAAATAAATTTTTATCTTTTGGAATTTTGTTGAATAATTTGAGTATTTTAATGGTTTTATTTTCTAGATGACTATTTTATTTCATGGGCCACTGATTTTATTTTGTTTCATTTTATTTTATTTTAATATTTTAATAGGAAAAAGATTTAAAATGAAGGTGAATTGATGGCATGTGGAAGGCTCTTCGGGAGGCACGAGTTTAATGTAATGAGGGCAAATCATCTCTCATGTTGATGAAGGAATGGATAACGTGCTACACAATTCCTACATTGACATACATTCACACACACATAAGCCCACACAAGCTCACCCTCTCATATCACTCATAGGTCTTCATGTAAATATAGCACATAATATACTCATTTGCATGGGCATTCACATATTCACACACAAGCTATCCACGTTGAACTATGCTCCATGTTGTAGCAACACAAACACACACATTCCATGTAGCAACCCATCAAATCATCATGTAATTTCACTCACTCATGGTCTAGCCACGTCAAACACTCACTCATGGTCTAACCAAGAGGATATCCTTATTACACAGCTGTTTGACTTTTAAGTCCATAATCTTTTCTGGCTCAATCACATAAGACAAATCATCTTATAGATGTACACTTTCATGCTCAATGACATGCGAAGGGTCCAGGTTATACTTTTTCAATTAGGACACGTGGAACATATCATGCAATCTAGCCAGGTTTGGAGGTAAAGCAACTCTACAGGCCACGAGTCCTATCCTTTCAAGGATTTGGAAAGGACCAAGATTACAAGGATTGAGCTTTCTTGTTTTAATAGTTTGTCCTACACCCATCACCAGAGTAGCCTTAAGGAACATATGGTCTCCTACCTTAAATTCTAAGGGTCTCCTTCTCTTATTTGTATAACTCTTTTGCTTACTCTAGGCAGACAACAACTTCTTTCTTATGAGTTCTATTTGGTTAGTGGTCTGGTCTATTATGTCTGGTCCTAAGAGACTCCTCTCACCGAGCTCTACCCAGCACAAGGGTGACCTGTACTTTCTCCTATAAAGTACCTCAAATAGTTCCATCTAGATACTAGAATGGTAACTATTATTATAGGCAAACTTAGTTAAGGGCAAGTACACATCCTAGTTTCCCTTCAATTCTAACACACTAGCTTTAAGCATGTCCTTAAGGGTTTGAATGGTTCTTTATATCTATCCATCTAATTGGGGATGATAAAATTGAAACTAGTACCTAAAGCTTCTTGCAAAGACCACCAAAATTTCAATACGAACCTTGGGTCTTTATCTGACACAATGCTATTGGGGACACCATGTAATCTCATAATCTCACAAACATACAATTAGGCTAATCTATCCAGAGAATAAGTGGCTCTAATAAGTAGAAAGTAGACAGACTTTGTTAATCTATCCATAATCACCTAAATAGCATCATAACCTAGGGATGTTCTAGGCAAAACCATCATAAAATCCATGGATATGCTATCCCATTTCCATTCCGGAATCTCTAAAGAGTGTAACAAGCCTATGGGTCTTTGGTGTTCGATCTTAACCTTCTGACAAACTAGACATCTAGCAATGAACTTTGCTATGTCTAACTTCATCCCAAGCCACCAAAAACTCTTCTTAAGATCCTTATACATCTTAGTGGTACTCGGATGAATAGTGTACCTACTCTTATGAGCTTCCGAAAACACTATATTCCTCAACTCTTTATCCTTGGGTATGCACACTCTACCTTGGTACCTCACCAAGCCATCTTCTGATAGGTCAAAATCTTTGACCTCACCACTCCCTAATTACTCTCTAATTCTTCCTCAGTATTTATCTAGCTCTTCGGCCTCTTTAATCCTCTTCTTAAGGTCATTTTCTATCCTCAATTCTCCCAAAAGAAGGCTACTAGAATGTATTGAAATGGATAAGTTCAAATCTCTCAATTCCTCAATCAACTTTTGCTCCCTAAGAATCATTATTGCCATATGAATAGATTTCTTACTCAAGATATTGGCAACCACATTCACCTTCCCTGGATGATACTTTAAGAAGAAATCATAGTCCTTAAGGAATTCCACCCGCCTTTTTTGCCTCATATTCAACTCCTTTTAGTCAAACAGATACTTTAAAATCTTGTGGTCACTATATACCTCAAATTGTGCACCATAGAGATAGTGCCTCTAAATCTTAAGGGCAAAAACTATAGCTGCTAGCTCTAGGTCATGGGTGGGGTAATTTTCCTCATTAGGTCTAAGTTGCCTAGAAGCATAGGTTATCACCCTACCTTGGTGCATTAAAACACACCCTAATCCCTTCTTAGAAGCATCACTATAGACTGTGAATATCTCTTTAGGGTCGGGTATCACTAATATAGGTGCAGTGTTAAGCCTATCCTTAAGCTCCTAAAAGGCATTCTCACACTTGGTATCCCAGACAAATGGTTGGTCCTTCCTAGTCAATTCAGTCAAAGGCATGGCTAACTGAGAAAATCCCTTAATAAATCTTTTATAGTAGCCAGCTAGGCCTAAGAAGCTATAGATTTCAATCACCATTTTGGGTCTCTCCCAGTTTTGTACCACTTCTACCTTGCTAGGATCTACCACTAGCCCTTGTTCCAATATCACATGACCTAGGAATTTAACTTCCCGTAACCAAAACTCACACTTGTTCAACTTAGCATATAATTGATGTTCTTTTAATATTTGAAGAACTATCCTAAGGTGCCCTTCACTACTTTTAGAGTAGATAAGGATGTCATCAATGAATACTACCACAAACTGGTCAAGATAGGGCCTAAAGATCCTATTCATGTAATCCATGAAAATGGCAGGGGCATTAGTTAACCCAAAAGGCATAACCAAGAACTCATAATGGCCATATCGAGTCTTAAAGGTGATTTTAGGCACATCTTTAGCCTTAACTCTAAGTTAGTGATATCTTGATCTAAGATCAATCTTTGAAAAGATTGATGCTCTAACTAATTGGTTGAGTAAGTCATCAATTCTAGGCGAAGGCTATTTATTCTTGATGGTCGCTTAGTTCAATTACCTATAATCAATATAAAGCCTAAGGCTACCATCCTTCTTTTTGACAAATAACACTAGTACTCCCCACAGAGACACACTTGGCCTAATAAACCCTTTCTCAAGTAACTCCTCTAATTAACTCTTCAACTCAACTAACTCGACAGGCACCATTCTATACAGGGCCTTAGAAATTAGACCTATACTGGGTACTAAATTAATGAAAAATTCTAGCTCTCTCTCCAAAGGTAGTCCACTAAACTCCTTAGGGAAAACCTCAGGAAACTCTCTAATCATAGGTATATCCTCCAACCCATCCTCAACCTCAACATGTAATGAAAAGAATACTAGAAACCCTTGGCAACCATGCCTTAGGTACCTTCTGGTTTTGGCGACAAACACACAAGCAAGCTCAGTCATAGGACAAGTTTTAGGTATATTGGCAAGTAAAGAAAGAGTCTTACAGTTACAATCAAGTATCACATTATTAGTTGACAACTAGTTCATGCCAATGATTACATTAAAGTCACATAAAGGGATACAAATCAGGCCAAGGGTAGTACAACAGCTATCCAATTGTACAATGCAATTCAAACACACATCAGATGTAACCATAAAATATCCAGTAGGGGTGGACATAGATAGTTCAAATGGCAACAAGCTAATTTTAAGACTGAGACGCTTAACATAGTCAAAAAAGATGAATGAGTAGGTCGCACCCGAGTCAAACAATGTTTCTACAACATGATTATGGACAAGTAAGGTACCTTGGATCAGATTAGGGGATCTACTAGCCTCTTGCTATGTAAGTGCAAACAACCTTCCTTATGTAGGTGGCTTAATAGATGAGGGTAAATCTCATGACACCGTGCAAGTCTGTGCATAGTGTCTAGGCTTCCCACAATTATAGTACACCGGGCATAGTCCATTACCATGGTTCTTCCTACACTTGGCACAAGTTGGTAGGTCACTCGCTGCACTTCTTAAGGGTCCTATACTCCTTCTTTGGGGAACATTTCTTAGGGGTGGTCTCCTATCCCAAGAGTGTAACGTCTGATTTTCTTTAAACAACGGAAATGGGTGCATTTTCAAAGCAAGTCCTCTAAAATGAATTAGTTAAGGTCTTAAAAATTTTGAGTAACATTCTAAACTCCTAAAAATGAGAATTACAGCCTCAAACAGAAGGAAAATTAGAGCTAGAATGAAGAAACAAATTTTGACAGAAATTTTACTAAACGTAATGGCATTTTCATAATTTTAAGCAATTTTTGGAATTCACATAGGATGGCTTTTTAAATGAAATTTTTGAGTTCCTTGGGGTTTTTAAAGGCCTTGAAAACCATGGGAAGCCTCGAGATAGTTAAATCCCCTCCGGTGGATGTTTTCCAATGTTGGTGCTGTAATGTCCAATTATCGTTAAATGACGGAAACGGACGCGTTTTCAAAGCAAGTCCCCCAAAATGAATTAGTTAAGGTCCTAATGTAACACCCCGAAATTAATTAAGGTGTTAATTATGGATTAATATTAATTAAGAATAATTAATATGGGATGATTGGGCAAGTTAAGGAAATAGGGATTTTAGATAGATAAATTATTAATATGGGCTTGAGAATTAATTGAGATAGAAACTTCACCTAGGCCCAAATTAATGAAATATGACAAGAGGCTAATGGAGGCCCAATGAGTTAGGTGCAGACCCAACCCAATTTAATGTGATAGAGGCCCAAGATCCACCTTGTATAGGCTCTTATAAGTGGCCCAATAACTCTTGTGCAGACCCAAACCCTTAAGCTCTTCAAACTTAGCCCAAACCCAAGTAAACTTCAGCAACCCAATGTATAAAATTGGCCCAACAAAATCCTGCAGCCCAATACTTTAAAACTGGCCCAACAAGCTAAAGTCTGAAGCCTATGTGGAGTTAAACTTGGAGCAACCCATGACCCATTCCTTGACCCAACTTAAACCTACCTAAAACCCTAATGCTTCAGCCACTTTTTCATTTGCTGAAACACAAGAAGCAAAATTCGGAGGTTGAGAAGGAGGCTAGGGTTGGGGGCAAGAATTCTTCATTTTCACACACTTAGAGTAAGATTTAGCCAAGGTAATAGTTATACAACTTAATCCCCTCATCTTTCTCTTTAATTTGGTCTAATTAGTTTTTCATTTGGAGTAATTTTCATCATACCCAAAATCTGAAATATGAGTATTTGGGGATTTTCTTAGTGAAATTCGTAGTTTGAGGTTGGGGCTGGTATTAGGTGAGTTTAAACCCCCCATTTTGATGCTTTCTTTGTTGGTTTGAGACCCCCATAGCTTATTTATATTATGGGTATTAATTTTGTACGAATTTGCTTAGGATTTTGGGTGGAATATTGAGATTTCTGGAAGAGGATACTTAAATCCGAATTTGGTATTTGTGGTAGCTGGGTAAGTATTCTTTAGGTAATTAATAGCATTTAAATCCCTTAGGTACTTGTTGTAACTGTTAATGATGAATTAGAGTAGTAATTATTTGATGCTATGATTATAGGGAGACTCTGTACCATTGGTGGCTGTTGCAAATTTGTCTACAAGTGAGGTAACCGGGGTTTACATTAATTCCATGCATATGTCGGTTTAAATTTCATACTTGCTGTATATGAATGATTTGAAATGCTGAATGAATTGGTTGGCTATCTATTGTATGATGATTGGACTTTGTGAGTTCATGGTGGAGCTGTGGTGCGGCTGCCACCCGTGTATGTGCTTCGATCGGGCACCGGGTTATGATCAAACCCCAGATGCACTGAGCCTTGGTTGTGCTCAATGGGGAGTAGGTGCCGTGGACGGGCCTCTCCTGGTGTTAATGGCCTTTAACATGTTAAAATATGATTGCTAGTATGGGATAGTAATCATGATAGCCTAATTGTTTCATTTACTGAGATGATTGATATGATTTTGATTCATGCATATATGTTAACTAAACTGGATTATATGATGGAATTGCCTTGGTTACTGAGATTATTATCTCACCCCGTTTTATGGGATTACAATTTCAGGTGAAGGTTCTTCGGGTAAGGATAAGGGCAAGCAAGTGGATGAACATCCATGAGCTGAGGCCTAGTGTGGGGGAAGCTACACTTAGTCTGAGTGTAATAAGGTATATGCTAAATTTTAGTTAAGTCTTGTATAGCATCATCATGCATCTGTATTGCCAAGTGTAGGAGTCTGTATTTTGATTATATAATGTGTACTTATTGAGGAGTAAGCTTTACTTTAAATTGGTAATTGATGTATGGATTTGTGTTATCTACAATGAGCCTTGTTGAGCTTTGATGTAGCTTATTATTGGAGATGTAATCTTGACATAAGTGATATCTATGGATAGTTCATGAACTCTTGTTATTGTTATTCTACAAATTGCTGATAAATGGATTTATTGATATAGGGTAATTAGAGAAAAGAAAATGACCCTTGAATCTTGAATTAGAGAGGATAGATTAGTCAGATAAATTAGGCTAATGAAAGCCATTTGAGCCCCACAATTAAGGTAGAGGAACCCTAGGGTGAGATTGGGGGGAGAAAGGAGAGTATAAGTCCAGATTTTCGGAGTGTAGGACCAGAAGGTACTTTGCCACAGTTAAAATAGAGTTGGCCGAGGCCAATAGAGGCGGAGTTGCCCAGGGAGAGTGTCAGAGAGGAATTCGCCGAGGCAAAATGTGAGAGGTCGAACTGGGAGTCGTCCAGAGAGAAATTAGCCGCGACGAATTATGGAATTGGCTGCGGCGAACTTTTAGGAAAATGTCCCCGGCATTCCAGAGAGGAAGTGGCCGCGGCGGAAGGAGGAATTGGCCATGACCAATATCGAAAGGTGAGCGAGGGAGGTCTAGGAGGCTTCTTCCCCGCGGCGCTATGTATGTTGGCCGCGACAAAGGTCCAACTCACCGTGGCTAATGAAGAAAGGGGTAAAACGGAAGGGAATTGGCCACGGCTAACATGCTGAAACACTTATATTAACTAGAAAATCTTGGTTTTCCATACGTTAATCACAAAGGATGATCTAGAGTCATTAGGATCGGTTATAACTTATGAGTAATAGATCCAAGGCTTATAAATGGATGTATAATTCCCTTATTAACATAAGTGTATGTAATCGTATGATTGATGACTCTAATCACATTAAGGTTTAAATTTCTCCACATTTTCATAACCTATGATGATTAATCGCATGTTTAACCTTAATTATGATGATAAGAAATTAGGGTCGTCACACCCAAAAAATTTGAGTAACATTCTATCCTCCTAAAAATGAGAATCCTAGCCTCAAACAGAAAGAAAAATATAGCTAGAATGAAGAAATAAAATTTGACGAAAATCTTACGAAATGTAATGGTATTTTCGTAATTTCGGGCAATTTTTGGAATTCACACAAGAGGGCTTTTTAAATGAAAATTTTGAGTTCTCTGGGGTTCTCAAAGGCCCTGAAAATCATAGGAAGTCCCAAGATAGTTAAATCCCTTCCGATGGACATTTTTCAATGTCAGTGTGCCCGAATTTTGATGAATCCATTTGGGAAGATTTTAGCTCCAATTTGAGTGATTCCAAAGGCATTTTTTTAATTGGGAACCTAAATTTTAGAATGGAAAACATGGTTCTAAAAAAGGAGCTAAAATGAAGGAGAAACAAAAATGCAAAGTACGAATGGCAAAATTAGAATTTTTGAAAAACTCCTTTTACCCTAACTATATATAGGTGGCACTTCACACTCTCCCTCATTTAGCTTCAGATTTTCCAGCCCCAAAATAGAAGCAAAGCCCTAGGAGAGTGGTGCACCAAGGGAAGAGAAGAAGGAGGAAAAATTTAAGTCTTTAGGTATAGAAATTTACTTGTTTTTCATGCTTTCTCTCTACCAATCTCTTCTCCTCTTTTTCCATCTTCTTCTCCATGATTTTTCTAAAGTTTTGGGGACTATTTTCAATGAAGAACAGAGGGAAAATTTCAAATTCAAGTAAAGAGGCCAAGGAAAGCAAGAATAAGCAAGGAAATTCAAGGAAAACAAGGTATTATGCCATTTTCCCACTTGGTCTTCCTCCTCCCTCCCTTTGAGCATGTTTCGACCTAGATATAGATAGCCCTAGGGAGTTAAATGTTCAACCAAACCAAGGGTGAATATTAGGTATTTGATGGAGAGGAATAAGAATATGCAAAGAAAACTATGAAATAGCCATTAGAAATCAAGATGCAAAACTTAGGGTTTCAAGTGCACCTTCCAATTTTTGAATTTGTATGATGATTCTTAGGTTTAATTGAGAGTTTAAATGAGTTCTTGAGACACCTAAGATGGCCGCCACAAGCTTCCTCCTTCAAGAAAGCAAAGAAACTTCCATGGAGGCCAAGGAAGCCTATGTCTCGGCCTAGGCATGTTTGTGTAGTGGGGGAGAGTTTTAAATTTCTCTAAGGCCATTCTTGAGTCATATTTGATGAATGAAAATGAATGGTGTAACAACCGGGAAAAGGGAAAAGGAAAAGAAAGAAGAAAGTTGAAAATTTTCGAAATCCAGAAATTGTTCCAAGTCTCCTCGCAATAGCGAGAAATGGTCTCGCTATAACGAGAGTGCCTGTTCGCAATAACAAAAGTGATTCTAGCTATAGCGAGTACGGGCAACAGTCCATACAGAAACCAGGGAGTTGCTCGTCGTAGCGTGCGCCATAGCGAAAGTGGGAGTCTGGAACTAATATGAGTTCGCCATAGCGAAGGTTAAATCTCACCATAGCAAAGGGAACTGATACGTGCTCGCCATAGCGAAAGCTAAACCTCGCCATAGCGAAGGCAGCTGATACGAGCTCGCCATAGCGAAGGTTAATTTTTGGCGTAGCGAGGGTCAGTCCAGAAAAGAGTAAAAGGCAAGAATTTGACTTCTTTAAACGCTCCAACTCATTCTTTCTCTCATATTTGCCCTAGACTTCGACCCAAGGAGAGAAAAGAGGCGTGGAGAGTGAGAGAGACCAAGAGAAGGAGGAAGAGCAAAGGAAAGGTAAGCAAATTTCTCTCATTTCTTCTTAGAATCTTGATCCCCTCTCTTTGCCCTCTCTTTCTATAGTTTTGTTTATGAGATTAGTTAGATTTTGGGCATGGGTCAGAAGAGGGAAAGTGGAAAACACCCTTGAATCTCTTTGTTTTCTTTGAAAATGTTGTTTCCCCTACCATGAGAGCTTAAGAGAGAGAAAGAATTAGTGACATTCTAGAGAGAGAGAGAGAGAGAACCCCTAAGTTCTTGTATGTTAGGAGGGTTGCTCTGAAGATTACATTCTAAAAGAGTAATTCCATATTCTTGATTGTGCCTAGGCTCAAGTGAAGCACCTCCATCAAGGTGTGAGTGTGAAATCAAGAAGGGAGAAGAGGAATTGAAAGGAAAAGCTAGTATTGGCTCATAAGGTAGCTCTCTTTCCACTCTTTCTTATTGCATTCTTAGATGTAATAGTCATTGTATGTTTATGTATATGCTTATTGTGTGGAATATGTCATATGTTATTGCCATGATGCATTGTTACTAATGTGCTTGTGGGATAGATTGTGAGAATTGCTCGGGTGAGATAGTGCCGAAAGTCCCTTGAGATGGGTGAGGTAAAGCCGAAAATCCCTTGAGATGGGTGAGACAAGGCCAAAAGTCTCATAACCGAGTGAAGCCAAGTCAAAAGTCCCTAAAGTTGGGTGAGGCCATCCAAAAGTCCCTAAACTTGGGTGAGGCTAGACTAAAAGTTCCTAGAGCTTACTTGTGGCATTGTTGTGATTTCCATAGCATGTACAACATGTATTATGTGATTGAGAATAGTTGGATGCTAAATTGCATGCTTTGACTTGTTATATGCCTTGATTTCTTCCTTGAATGAGTGCATGAGCTACTGAGATTCCATGAATCTCACCCCTTCTCCTCCCAACTTAATATGCTAGGTGGAGTTCAAGGAGAACCAAGTGCACACCAAGGAGCCTAGAAGCTTATGTAGCTAGATGTTAGCTTATTTTGACTCTTTTGATGTAAAGTGGTGCCAAATTGTATATGCACCTACTATTTTTGAGATGTAAATATTGTAGCAAGTGTAAATGTATAGATATATGATGTACAAACTATGTAGAGAACCAAATTAATGGAAATGTGGGTTTTGCCCTTTTTGTTGAATGTATGTGATAGTATATTTTTGGCCGTAGCATAGTGAGTTTGGAATGTATGATGATTTGGACCACTTGGACATGATATATAGACTATTTTTATGCTTTCAAACTTGTCCATGAGGAGTGAGAACGTGTGAGAGGCCATTTGGACCCATTTTGGACCTTTTGGGTGCCAAAACTGCCAAATTTGTGAGCTACGTCAAAGTATAACCAGATGAGCTCCTCTTGCTATGAAATTTGGCATGCCTCTAGAGTTTGTAGAGAGCTTCTTGGGAAGCTAAATTAGGTAATATTCGGAGGTCTAGAGAATATTTGGTGAATTGTTGAAATTGAAAAATTTTAATGGTTTAGTCATGTACTGTTTCATTAGTCCGAAAATGAATCTGTGGCATTCATGGACCAAATGGAGTCCAAATATTGTGAACTTTTATGCACATGAACTAGATAACTACAGTGACCTATACCAACTAGAATCACCTAAATCGGAGTTCTTTAGAGAGAGAATGAACCTTCTGAAGTTCTATATCAGCATCAGGGAGCCACCTGACCTCTATTACTATTCCATCCGTTTTCGGGGTCTAAGGGCAACTGAACTGATCTAGACTTATTTTTTTCCTCTAGTAGACATCTGTAGCTTTTCAAATTGGTATAGTTTTCCTAGATTGGATTTTTTTGGATTTAGTTATGAATTTCCTAAATTCATGACAGTAAGCTGCACTAGAAACAGAGACGGCCGGACCTATGTCTGATTTTTGACATCAAATATGGTCCAAACGCTGAGATTATGGTTGGGAATTATTTTTAGGTGTAAAGATAACACTTAGAGCTTTCCAGAAAGCTATGGTTTGCTAGATTCCCATTTTTCTATAATTAGTTATGATTTTCCAAAGTTATAGCCAAAATATGACTTTTGGGCCCAAGTGAGAAATTGCATTTTTCTGGTTTTTGGCTCCATACCCATGGCTTATGGCTTGTTTTATGCTATGTATGAGTTTTATAAATGGAGTGTGAGTAGAGAATGAGAATGATGGGTTCATAGGACCCACGGGGCAGAGGATGAGTGTATGAAACCTCGTTTCATAGCATGAAAATACCACAGATTGGTATTGGTTCTTTGGAAATCATATGAAACCGAGCCCAGTGAGAGGTTAGATAGTGTTAGTATACTAAGGTGTTACAAATGGAGGCCTTGAAAAAAATTTAGAACTCATGAAAAGTAATTTGGTGTCTTAGGTTCCATATTATGATCTAAAGAAGCAACATGATGCTAGGCCTTTTGTTTTCATGGTGTGATGACTCCAAGAGGCTTAAAAGGAGTCAAGAATCATATTTGAAAGGAAAGAATAAGGCCTAAAAACTATTGGAGGGGTGTTGCTTCATTAGGTACCTTTATGGACCATAATGAAGGTTATAGAGCAATCTAGTGTTTAACCTAGTTGTGTGACCTTAGAATATATTTCATGAACCTAATTGGCTCCCATAAATTGTATTTAGGCCAAGAGAAATCATCTCTACCAATTTGTGGGTGTGTGGCCAAAAGAGGTGGCTTGAATTTCAAGGAAAAAGTGTGTGATTGCATACAAGGTAGCTCTCTCTAACTTTTCTCATGCATGGATGTGTGTTTAGCTTGTTTTAGAATGTGTATGTGTATTTTCAAGATATAAAAAGTATGCTAGCATGCCTTTATATGCTACAATTTTTTATGCTATGTTATATTTCTAAATGAGTACATGATGTTTGTTTGACTTTGCTTGAGTGTGGAGAGGCCAAGAACTCTTCACCATGGTGAGGATGAGCCAAGAACCCTTGAACTTAGTTGAGACAAAGTAAAGAATCTCCCAAAAGCAAGGTGGGCTCCCAAGAGTATGGTTGAGTCCAAAATCCATGAGGAGAAGTATGAGGCCAATCCAAACACTTAATGAGCTCTTAAATGTCTTGTATGATTTGTTCATATGCTAAGTTTGCTTTTAAAATGTCCGTGACTTCCATTTTCTCCATGCATACATTTATAAAGCTTGCTTTGCATATATTATGTATGATTGAACGGGAGATGAGCTATTAGGATTTTTTGAATCTCATCCCCTCCTCTTCAATGATCTAACATGCTAGGTGGACCAAGTGGCTATGGTGATGGGAGCCAACAACAATGAAGAAGGGAGATTGACAAGCATATGCCTAGCTTTACCCATTTTGGATCCATAATTATGTTTCTTGATGTATATGTTGTTGTAAATGTACCATGACCCTTGAGACATGTATAAATATGATATTATATGATGTTTAAATGTATGGATATGATATATGACCTCTAGCATATATTTTGAGTATGAAATGCCAAAGTTTGCAATGTGAAAGCATGATGGAAATATGCATAAGTGTGGGTTGAATGGCCAAAATGAGATGCATGATGTTTATAACCATTTGGGAAGCTCACACAAGTCTCAAATGTACTTTTAGACTTACCCAAAAGGTGCCAACACCAGGGAAAAGCCATTTGGCAAGTTTGGTACCCCTTATGGAGCCAAATTTGACCATAATGGAACCCTATGTCACTTTTTAGCCAAATGAGTTAGTCTTGATCTTTCAATTTTGGCATGCAATTAGGTCTCATTGAGATCGCTTTGGGAAGCTAAAGATCATATTTTTTAGAGGTCTATAGAATATTTGATGATTTTTCAAATTTGGCAATTTTCATAGTTTCTAGTTTGTAGCACTATTCATTTGGTCCGAAATTGCATTCTAATATACGAGGCCTAAATGATGTCCAATTGCCATGAAATTTATGCAAAGAAACTAGACAATTATAGTGACTTGTTCCAACTGGAAGCATCTCATTTGGAGGTCTAGAGAGGGAGATATGAATTTTTGAAATTTCTATCCAGTATCAATAATTTTGCCCAACCAGAAGTACTGTTCTATTGAACTATGAGATTTGGGCTTGATGAACTGATTTAGAGATATTTTTCCTCTTTAGTTAACATCCACAGCTTTCTAGATTGATATCATTTGCATGGATTGGATATTTATGGAATTAATTGGACATTTTCAAAGATTTCTACAGAATTTTGTGATAGCTCCAGAATTCAGTTAGACCTTTAGACCATTTTGGATGTCAAACGTCCTCTGTGATGAATGCTATGGTCTGGGCATATTTTTAGTGTGAAGTAGACATCCAAAGCTTTCTAGAATAACCAAGATTACATGATTTTGATTTTTTTAAATTTAGTTATGATTTTGCAAATTTGGTCAGAAAATGGAGCAAATTTGACTGAAATTCAATAAGCCCATTTCATGCTTCATTTTGGTTTCCATGAGTTGTAGGCATGATTTTGTGATGCAATGAGTTATAATGATGTAATTAAATATAAGAATGGATAGTATGAGCTCACACGGTCTATGTGACACTGAATGAAATTTTTAGATACGACGTAACGCGAAAATATGTATTATTTTCCTTGCCTTTTTATGAGAGACTTGCATTCTTCATGATATTAGGTCACTTAAAGGCATGAGATGAGCTAGAATTTATGGTGTTATAGATGCACCCAAACTTTGACGGATTTGTTTGGGAAGGTTTTAGCTCTGATTTAAGTGATTCCAAAGGCATTTTATTAAATTGGGAACCCAAATTTTATAATGAAAAAAACAGTTCTCAAAATGGAGCAAAAATAAAGGAGAAACGAAAATGCAAAGAACGAAGGAAAAAATTGGAATTTTTAAAAAAGCCACTTTCCTACCCCTATATATAGGTGGGCCCTACTTTCTCCCTTATTTGGAATTAGAATTTTCTGCCAAATTTCAGAGAAGAGAGCTAGGGTTTTGGGCGCACAAGAGGGGAAGAAGAAGAAGGAAGAATTCAAGCTTAAAGGTATGTTTCCATGGTAGTTTTTCATGCTTTTCTTCATCCATACCTCCTCTCCTTCCATCTCCTTTATTTCCTTTGATTAAAATCAAGTCTATAAATCTGATTCAAGGGAGAAACTCAAGGAAATTTTTGGATTTGGAGAAAGAAGCTTGGAGAAAGCAAGATTCAAACAAGAAAAAGCAAGGAAACTAGGTAATTTCTCTTCCTATGGTTGATATTCTTGGTTCCTCTTCTTCTCCAATTTGACACACCTAAGGAACCCTAAGAGGAGATTATTTTTAGGCAGAACCAAGGATGAATCTAAGGAAAAAGGGTGTGAAGATTAAGAATATGCAAAGGGAATTAACAAAAAACTATTAGATTTCAAGATGCAAATTCTAGGGTCTCATATGTTCCTTTCAAAATCTGATTTTATATGATAATTCCTAGGTCTAATTAAGGGTTTAAATGAGCTCCTAAGATCCCTAAGATGTTCCCCACATGCTTCCTCCTTCAAGAAAACCAAGTAAATTCCATAAGGCTCAATAAGCTCCATAGTCTCAGCCACGTAAGGTTGGAATATCTAGGGAGAGTTTTAAATTTTTCTAAGGCCATTCTTGAGTCATATATGATGAATGAAAATGAGGGGAGGCCTTGGAAAAAATTTAGAACTCATAGAAAGTGATTTGGTGGTTTAGGTTCCATACTATGACCTAAAGAAGCAACATGTTGTTAGGCTCTTTGTTTTAATTGTGTGATGACTCCAAGAGGCTTAAAAGGATCAAGAATCACATTTGAAAAGAAAGAATGGAGCCTAGAATTTATTTGAGGGGTGTTGCTTTATTAGGTGCAATTATGGACCATAATGGGGTTTATAGAATAACTTAGTGTCTAAGCAAGTTGTGTGACCTTAGAAATTATTTCATGAACTTAATTGGCTTCCATAAATTGTGTCTAGGCCAAGAGAAAGCATCTTCAGAAGTTTGTGTGTGTGAGGTCGAAGCAAGGGAAGGAATTTCAAAGGGAAAAGTGTGTGATTGTGTGTAAGGTAGCTCTCTCTGCCTTCTCTCATGCATGGATGTGTGTTTAGCTTGTCTTAGAATATGTGTACATATATTTTCAAGCCATGAAAAGTATGCTAGCATGATTTTATATGCCATGATTTCATGATGATAGATTATGTTTTTAAATGAATGTATGATGTTTATTTGAGTTTGCTTGAGTATAGAGAGGCCAAGAACTCTTAACCATGGTGAGGATAAGCCAAGAACCCTTAAGATTGGTTGAGACAAAGCAAAGAGTCTTTCAAAGGCAAAGTGGGCTCCCAAGAGTATGGTTGAGTCCAAGAATTTCTTAGAGAATGGGTGAGGCAAGTCCAAAATCCATGAGGAAAAGGGTGAGGCTAATCCATCTACTTGGCAAGCTCTTGGGTGTCTTATATGACTTATTCACATGTCAAGCTTGCTTCTTGAATGTTCATGACTCCCATTATATCTAAGCATGCATTTTCAAGACTTGCTTTGCATATATTATGTATGATTGAATGGGAGATGAGCTATTAGGATTCTTTGAATCTCATCCCCTCCTATCCAATGATCTAATATACTAGGTGGACCAAGTGGGCAAGGTAATGGAAGAAGAGAGCTTGACACCAATGTGCCTAGCTTTTGCCCTTTTAAAGCCATAATGATGTATATTATTATTGTAAATGGTCTATGACCCTTAGAACATATGTAATTATGATATTATATGATGTAGAAATGAAAGAATGTATTATGTGAATGATGGAATGTAAATTGAGTACATTATGATAATGCAACTTCATGAATGGCTTTATGGAAATATGTATATGTGTGGATGAAATGGCCAAAATAAGATGTATGGAGCTTGGGACCATTCTCAAAAGGTGCCAAACCCTAGGGAAAGCCATTTGGTTACTTTGGTACCTCATATAGAGCCAAAATTGACCATAATGGAACCCTATATCACTTTTTGGCCAAATGAGCTCTTCTTGATATGAGATTTGGCATGCAATTAGATCTTGTTGAGAAATTTTTGAGAAGCTAAAGAATATAATTTTCGAAGGTCTACAAAATATTTGATGAATTTTCAAAGTTGGCAAATTTTCTTATTTTGGTCTGCTGCACTATTCATTTAGTCCGAAAATAAAATCTATCACACAGGGCTCAAATGATGTCCAATTGCCATGAAATTTTATACTAAGAAACTAGAATTCATAGTGACTTATGCCAATTGGAAGCACCTCATTTGGAGATCTAGAGAGGGAGATACAAATTTTTAAAGATTCTATCTAGTATCAGGAGTTCTACTAGACCTCAGTTATTATTCCATTGAATTTTGAGGTTTGGACTACCTGAGCTAGTCTGGAGTTATTTTTTCACTCTAGATAACATCCACAACTTTCTAAATTGGTATCATTTACATAGATTGGATTTTTTTGGAATTAATTAGATATTTTCAAAATTTACTGCAGAAATTTGTGACAGCACCAGTGAGCAGTTCGACCTCTGGACTATTTTGGATGTCAAACGTCCTCTGTGATAGATGCTATGATTTGGACATATTTTTAACATGAAGTAGACATCTGTATCTTTCTAAAATGGCCAAGAATACATGATTTTTTCAGAATTAGTTATGATTTTCCAAAGTTGGGTAAAAAATGAGCAAAATTTTGGTCGAAAATATGTATGAATATTTTAAGCTTTGCTTTGATTTCCATGGGTTGTGGGTCACATTTTGTGATGCAAATGAGCTGTATTTATGTAATTAAATATGAGAATGTATGGTACGAGCTCACACGATCCACGTGACACTGAATGGAATTTTCATACACGACATAACACGAAAATATTCATTATTTTTATTACCTTTTTCATTGGAAACTCACATGGTTCATGGAATTCAGTTAATTAAAGACATGAGATCAGTTAAAAATTATGGTGTTACAAAGAGCCACTCCCACTATTAGCTCCCTTCTTACTTCTGCCTCTAAAAGGCTCTATACCCCGATCACGCTTACCTTCTATGGTCTTCTTCCTCTTGGTCTCACTTTCCATCATGGCCCTCTCTGTTACTCTACACTTCTCCACCAATGCATCGAAATTGTGGATTTGTAGGGATACAATTTTGTCTTTTAACTCTAGTTTCAGGCCTCTTTTAAATTTTTTAGCCTTCCATGGCTCATCAATCATCAAATCATTTCAAGTTGGATGAGAAACGAGACAATTGAATGAACTTGGCTGCATACTGATCTACATTCATGTCCCCTTGTTCAATGAAGTTAAACTCGGCTTTCATGTCAGCCCTCATTGAAGATGGGAAATACTTGCCCTCAAAGGTGGTTTGGAAGCTTTCCTAGGTCAAGGTTATCTCCCTTGAAGTCAATAACCTGAAGGCATTTCTCTACCAATACTCAGCCTCACCTTTCAACTTATATATAGCCAACTTTGCCTTTTTCTCTGTGTATATGTCATGACCTCAAAGTTCTTCTCTAGTTGCATTAGCCACCTCTCAGTCTTCTCAGTGTCTAACTCCCCTAAAAATGATAGAGGATCAGCCTTTTTAAACTTGGTTAACATAATAGAAAGGTGATGCATCCTACCCTTGGTGTCCCATACTAAGGTTCTGACCAATACCAACACGGTTCTCCACTAGTACCTTTTGATTCTGCCTATTCATGGTTTCATGTAGCTATTGTAGCATTTAAGCAATTGCTGCATGAGCCTTAGCTAACTCTTGAAGCCAGTTAGTCATTGCCTTAACTATAGCTTTATGGGCCTTAACTTGTTCTCTTATTCAATTGGCCATTACAGCCATGGCCTCTTGCATTTCTCTATGTAATGTACGGTTTCTCCGTAAATGAATGAAACTCATCGGATACAAAAGGAAGTCCCTCGGAATGAGATAGTTAAGGTCCCAAAAAATTTAGGAAGCATTCTAGACTCCTAAAAATGAGAATTGTAGCCTCAGACGAAAAGAAAAATAGAGCTAGAATGAAGAAACAATTTCTTATGAAAAGCCTATGAAACGTAATGGTATTTTCATAATTTTGAGTAAATTTTGGAATTTACATAGGAGGACTTTTTAAATGAAATTTTTGAGTTCTCCAGGGTTCTCAAAGGCCCTAAATATCATGGAAAGCCCCAAGACAATTAAAGCCCCTCCGGTGGATGTTTTCCAACATCAGTGTGCTTCAAATTTTGACGGATTCATTCGAGAAGGTTTTAGCTCTAATTTGAGTGATTCCAAAGGCATTTTACCAAATTGGGAACCTAAATTTTATAGCAGAAAAGACGGTTCTCAAAAAGGAGTTAAAATGAAGGAGAAACAAAAATGCAAAGTATGAAGGGCAAAATGAGAATTTTTGAAAAGTGTAACTTATTCCTAACTATATATATGATGCACCCTTCTCCTCCCTTCATTATGCACGACCATGTTTTGCCTAAAAAAAAGAAAACCCTAGGGGATGAGGCTCACAAGAAGGGAAAGAAAAGGAGGAGAAATCAAAGGCTTAAAGTATGGAAATTAGTAGTTTTTCTTGCTCTTTCTCTTCCAAACTTCTTGCCCTCCATTCTCCTTTGTTTTCTATGATTAAAATGAAGTTTATAAATCTGTTTTAAGGGATATATTCAAGGGAAAGTTCGGATTTGAAGAGAGGAGCTTGGAGAAATCAAGATTCAAGCCAAATTAAGCAAGGAAACAAGGTAAAAATGCATCCTATGGTTGATACAGTTCATCACACTTCTTCTCCATTTTGACCTAGCCTAAGAACCCTAGTAAGATCTGATTTTCAAGCCCAACCAAGCATGATTCTTAGGTATTTGATGGAGAGGAATAAGAATATGCAAAGAAAACCATGAAATAGACATTAGAATTCAAGATGCAAAACCTAGGGTTTCAAGTGCACCTTTCAAATTCTGAATTTATATGATGCTTCCTAGGTCTAAGTTAGAGTATAAATGAGTTCTTGAGACACCAAAGATGCTCCCCACAAGCTTCTCCCTTTAAGAAAACCAAGAGAACTCCAAGAAGCCTAAATAATGCCATAGTCTCGACCAAGCATGTTCCATGGTGCTAGGGAGAGTTTTAAATTTTTCTAAGACCATTCTTGAGTCATATTTGATGAATGAAAGTGAAGGGAGGCCTTGGAAAACATTTAAAACTCATGGAAAGTGATTTGGTGGCTTAGGTTCCATATTATGACCTAAAGAAGCAACATGGTGTTAAGCCTTTTGTTTTGATGATGTGATGACTCCAAGAGGCTTAAAATGAGTCAAGAATCATATTTGAAAAGAAAGAATGAGGCCTAGAAATCCTTTGAGGGGTGTTGCTTCATTAGGTGCTAACATGGACCATAATGGAGGTTGTAGAGTAATCTAGAGTTTAAGCAAGTTGCATGGCCCTAGAAATTGTTTCATGAACTTAATTGGCTCCCATAATTTGTATCTAGGCCAAGAGAAACTATCTCCACCAAGTTGTGACTGTGTGGCCAAAAGAGTAGGCTTGAAAGCTAAGAAAAAAGTGTGTGCTTGTATACAAGGTAGCTCTCTCCACCTTCTTTCATGCATGGATGTGTGTTTAACTTATTTTAGAATGTGTATATGTGTATTTTCAAACTTTGAAAAGTATGCTAGCATGCCTTTATAGGCCATGATGCTTAATGCCATGTTATGTTTTCAAATGATTGCATGATGTTTGTGTGAGTTTGCTTGAGTGTGGAGAGGCCAAGAACCTTTTCTTTTGGTGAGGATGAGCCAAGAACCCTTGAACTTGGTTGAGATAAAGTAAAAGTCTCCCAAAAACAAAGTGGGCTCCCAAGAGTATGGTTGAGTCCAAAGCTCTTAAAGAATGGGTGAGGCAAGTCCAAAATCCATGAGGAGAAATGTGAGGCCAATCTAAACACTTGGTGAGCTCTTGGATGTCTTGTATGATTGATTCACATGCCAAGATTGTTTTTAAAATGTGCATGTCTTACATTTTTACCATGCATGCATTTGAAAAGCTTACTTTGCACATATTATGTATGATTGAATGGGAGATGAGCTATTGGGATTCTTTGAACCTCATCCCCTCCTCTCCAATGATCTAACATGCTAGGTGAACCAAGTGGATATGCTAATGGGAGCCAACAACACTAAAGGAAGGAGATTGACAATCATGTGTTTAGTTTTTGCCACTTTAAGACCATGATTGTGCCATATGATATATATGATGTAGTAAATGGGCTATGACCCTTGAGACATGTGTAAATATGATATTATATGATGTTTAAATGTATGGATATGATATATGACCTCTAGAACCTATTTTGAGTATGCAATGCGAAAGTGTGTAATATGGAAGTTTGTTGGAAATATACATAAGTGTGGGTTGAATGGCCAAAATGAGATATATGATGTTTGGCACCATTTGGGCAGCTCACACAAGTCTCAAATAAGCTTTTAAACTTGCCTAAAAGGTAGCAAGACCAAGGAAAATCTATTTGGCAATTTTGGTGCCAAGTATGGAGTCAAAATTGACCATAATGGAACCCTAAGTCACTTTTTGTCCAAATGAGCTAGTCTTGATCTAACATTTGGCATGAAATTAGGGCTCATTGAGAGCTTTTTGAGAAGTTACAGATCATAATTTTTGAAGGTCTAAGGAATATTTGATGAATTTTCAAAGTTGGGTTTTTTCATAGATTCTGGTATGGGTACTGTTCATACAGTTAGTTTTGTGTTCTGTATCACTCGATAGTTAAATGGTATCCAATGCTTGTAAAATTTCATATAAATAAACTAGTGGTCATAAGTGTTCTGGGGCCATAGAGATCACCTCATTTAGAGGTCCGAGCAAAGAGTTATGCATTCTTGAAGTTGACTATCAGTACCAGTGATACCCCAAGAGTTCAGTTACTATTCCATAGATTCCCTAAAGCTAAACATATCTTTTTCATTCTGGAATTATTTTTATTATCAATTTAACATTTTTATCTTTCCATAATGACTAAATTTGTGTGATTTCAATGTTTATAGAATTAGTTATGAATTTTAGAAGTTTGTATCAGTAATCTGAACAGCAGCCCAGGCAGCCAGCAACCTCTGTAGCTTTTTGGATGTCAAACATCCTATGTGATGAATTTTGTGATCTTCATGTATTTTTAGTGTGAATTATACATCCCAATCTTTCTATAATGACTAAGATTACATGATTTTGAAGTTTTTAGATTTAGTTATGATTTTCCAAAATTGGGTCAGAAAATGGAGCAAATCTGGCTGAAAATATGCTTGCTTATTTTGAGCTCCATTTTGGTTTTCATGAATTGTAGGCATGTTTTTGAGATGTAAATGAGTTTTAATGATGTAATTAAATATAAGTATGCATAGCATGAGCTCACACAGTCCACGTGACACCAAAATGAATTTCTAGATACGATGCAACGCAAAAATATTCATTATTTTCCCTTGCCTCTTTTTGAGAGACTTGCATTCTTCATGATATTATGCCATTTAAAAGTATAAGATGAGCTAGAATTTATGGTGTTACACGCATCCCCTATTAAGCTACAATCCAAGGTAATCCAAACACAACTCCACCCATAGTAGGTATGTACAAGTATAAGAGTCATCACTAGATCATAATGTTCCCGTTCCTAACATGCATGCATCATGATTGCCAAGAGAAATTATGGTGTTACAAAGAGCCACTCCCACTATTAGCTCCCTTTTTACTTTTGCCTCTAAAAGGCTCTATACCCTGATCACACTTACCCTCCATGGTCTTCTTCCTCTTGGCCTCACTTTCCATCATGGCCTTCTCCGTTACTCTACACTTCTCCACCAATTTATCGAAATTGCGGATTTGTAGGGATACAATTTTGTCTTTTAACTCTGGTTTCAGGCCTCTTTCAAATTTTTTAGCCTTCCATGGCTCATCAATCATCAAATCATTTCAAGTAAGATGAGAAATGAGATAATTGAATGAACTTGGCTGCATACTAATCTACATTCATGTCCCCTTGTTCAACGAAGTTAAACTCGGCTTCCATGTCAGCCCTCACCGAAGATGGGAAATACTTGCCCTCAAAGGTGGTTTGGAAGCTTTCCTAGGTCAAGGGTATCTCTGTTGAAGTCAGTAACCTGAAGGCACTCCTCCACCAATGCTCAGCCTCACCTTTCAACTTATATATAGCCAACTTTACCTTTTGCTCCGTGGTATATGTCAAGACCTCAAATATCTTCTCTAGTAGCATCAGCCACCTCTCAGTCTTCTCAGTGTCTAACTCCCCCAAGAATGATGGAGGATTAGCCTTTCTAAACTTGGTTAACATAATAGAAAGGTCACCATCCTACCCTTGGTGTCCCACACCAAGGTTCTAACTAATACCAACATGGTTCTCCACTAGTACCTTCTGATTCTACCTATTCATGGTTTCATGTAGCTACTGTAGCACTTTGAGCAATTGTTGCAAAAGCCTTGGCTTGCTCTTGAAGCCGGTTAGTCATTGCCTTAACTATAGCTTCATGGGCCTCAACTTGTTCTCTCATTTAGTTGGCCATTGCAACCATGGCCTCTTGCATTTCTCTTAGCATCTTAGCAATTTCTCTGCGTGCAGCCATCTTACTCTGCAATGCCACAAGCACAACCATAAGCATCCCTCATTAAGCTATAATCCAAGGTAATCCAAACACAACTCCACCCATAGTAGGTATGTATAAGTATAAGAGTCATCACTAGATCACAATGTTCTCATTCCTAACATGCATGCATCATGATTGCCAAGTTTACTAACCACAAAGTTCTAAATCTAACATAATTTCCTGAACCATTGCTTTGATACCAAATGTGACAACCCTAACTTCTAATCATGGTAATTAGGGTTAAAGACGTGATTAATAATCAAAATTTAATGTTTTGAAGTCATTTCGATTACTTACATTAGGAAAAAGTGGAGAAATTTAAATCTTAATGTTGTTAAAGTCATTGATTAGTTACTCATAACCAATTATGAACATGAGAGAATTAAACCCACAATTATAAGCCTTTAATCCATTCATCCATTAATTCTAACTCACAAGAACCTTCTACAAGTGTTCCTAAATCATTTCTTAACATTTCCATAAAGAAAACCAAAGCTTCTAGGTTATCAAGAGGAATTGAGTACCTTCGCGCCATGGCCAACTACTTTTGAGATCACTTGACACATTTTCACAAAATTCACCGCAGCCAAATATCCTTTACACAGTGGTGAATGATGTAATATCTGGTTCTTTGAAAACAAGAGAAAAAGTGAGAAACGTAACATACGGTTTCTTCGTAAATGAATAAAATTCACTAGATACAAAATGCAAGTCCCCCAAAATGAATTATTTAAGGTCCTAAAAATTTATGTAGCATTCTAGACTTCCAAAAATGAAAATCCCAGGCTTAGACGGAAAGAAAAATAGAGCTAGAATGAAGAAACGATATATAACTAAAAGTTGACTAAATATAATGGCATTTTTGTAATTTTGAGTAAATTTTAGAGTTCGCTTGGGTTCTTAGAGGCACTAAAAATAATGGGAAGCCCTGAGACAACTAAAGCCCCTCCAGTGGATGTTTTTTAATTGCGATGAGCCTGAACTTTGACAAATTCATTCGGGAAGGTTTTAGCTCCAATTTGAGTGATTCCAAAGGCATTTTATTAAATTGGGAACCTGAATTTCATAATGAAAAAGAAAGTTCTAAAAAAGGAGCTAAAACGAGTTAAAAACAAAAATGTCAAGAATGAAAGGCAAAATTAGAATTTTTGGAAAATGGAAGCTTCTTGAAACCTCCTTATATTTTGCCCTTCTTCTTCCCTCTTCTAGACGGACCTAATTCTACCCCAAAATTAGATAAGAGAGCTAGCTCCTAGACACACCAAGAGAAGAGGCTTTGAAGGGAGAAAAGGCAAGGAAAAGGTAGGGAATTTAATGGAATCTTAAGCTCTTTCTTTAGCAACATGTTTCTCCTCCTTCTCCCCTTTCTCCCCATGGTTTTCTCAAATTTTTTGGCATTGTTTTGAGGGAAGAACAAAGGGAAAAATTCGGATTTGAAGAGAGGAGGCCAAGGAAAGTGAGAAACAAGCAAGAAAAGCTAAGGAAATAGGGTAAAATCTTCATCCCATGGTAGCTACTCCTTCTCCCTTCTTCTCCCTATTTCTCCCCATGTATATAGTTGCAAGAGGGCTTGAATTTTGGGCTGAACCAAGGGTGAATCCTAGGAATTTAAGGGAGGAGAATGAGAATACGTAAAGAGAATTAACAAATAACTATGGAAAATCAAGATAGCAAACCTAAGTTTCAAATGCTCCATTAAAAATCTAATTTGATGTAATTGTTCCTAGGCCTAAATGAGTATTTGGATGAGCTCTTGAGATCCCTATAAGGCTCCTCATATGCATCTTCCATCAAGAAAATAAAGCAAACCCACTTGGTACTCACATGAAGCATGATTTCGGCCTAGGTTAGAAAGAGTACCAAAGGGAAGTTTTTATTTGTTCTAAGCTTAGTTTTGAGTCATATATAATGGAAGAGGATGAGAGCAAGCCTTGGAAAAGTTTTAGAAGCCATAGAAAGTGAGATGGTATCATAGGTTCCATATTATGACTTAAAGAAATAACACCTAGCTAGGCTCCTTGATTTGATTGTGTGATGACTCCAAAAGGTTTAAATGGAGTCAAGAATCATAAATAGATGGAGAAAATGGAGCCAAAATTATGTTTTCTTAAGGTTGCTTCATTGAGTGCATTATGGAACCATAAAAGAGCCATGTTAGCCACCTAGCTTCTTTAGTGAATGTATGGCCTTAAAATTTGATTCAAGAGTATAATTGGCTTTCATATGATGTGTCAAGGCCAAGAGAAATGATCTCCATCTCCTAGTGTGTGTGAGGTCGAGGGAGAGGACTCAAGGCTCAAGGAAAGAGTATGCTTGTGTAGCAAAGGTAGCTTGATGAAGGCTATTTTTATATATTTTAATCCTTTTAACCTAGACATTTTAGTGTCTAAATATGGCTTTAGAGGTTTAATTAAGTAAAATTTGATTTTAATTGGCCATTTTCCATATTTTATGAATTAATTTACAAATAATGGGATTTTAATGCTTAAATTTCTTTTAGAATAATTCTACAATTATTTCTACTTAATAGTTTTCATCTTTTTTGTGCCTATTTTGTGGGCAATGGAAATTCAAAGAAGTGAAAGCCACATGATTGAATCAAAGGGGCCAAAAAGTTGAAGATCAAAGCTTCATATGTTCCATGAAGTCTTAAAAAATAAAATTTGAAAATGGGAAATGAGTGGTAAAAGAATAACACACATAGAAACATTCCACTCACATATTCTCACACTTAGAACGTAGCAGCTCACCTAATGTTACAATCAACACTCCCTCATCCATGTAGGAGCTCACTTGTACATGGCTTCATACACAAACATGTAGTCACTAGCACAAGCACACTCACGAGGCCATAAAGAAAAACATAGCAGCTTGCATGTCCAGATCACCTATGTTAAACACATGTGTTGCTTAACTCCACATTGTACCCACTACACTTCCACGTAGCTAACCATTCACCCACATCCCTACGTCACAAGAAACTGCATTCCATCTATGTAAAGCTTATGTGTCTCTCTAGTGTACACTCATGGGCTAGCCCTGTACACACACTCTCATCCATTCATTCACATGCATGGCTCACTTAAATATACTTCATACTACTGCCACTTCACTCACACACACATGTAGCAGTTAGATAGAATGTAGAAAAAGCTGGAATGTTGAGCAATAAGAGATCAAAAGAAGCTTGAAAGGAGGTATAAGCTAAAAGTAGAACGTGAAGAGGCTTGGGTAAAAAAAAAATGTAGCGAGTTGTTGTGGAAGAAGGTGCTACGGTTTTAACGTGAAAGAGCTAAGAAAAAGAAGAGAGAAGGGCTCAAGTTGAATGCGTGAAAAGCATAGCACATGATTAAGCTTTCAATATATAAAGCCACGTGATTCATTTATGAAGACTTAAGCTACAGGTTTCTGATTGTGAAGGTAGTAAATCACGTGGAACCAAAAGGCTATGAATAAAAGTAAAAGAAGCATGTGATGAAGAAGCCAATGTGGAAAAGGAAAAACATAAAAAAAGGTCAGAATAACAAGAAAGAGAGGCTAGGCAACAACAGAAAATGCACACGTAAATTTTGCTATGGGTTTTTTATGTGAAGTCCACATGAGTAGCAGCAATGAGCTAAGAACAAAGGGAGCCATGTATCGATTCATCCACGTCAAAAGGAGCTATAGGTTGATTTATGAAAGTGCATGTGAAGAAGATTAATGAAGCATGTGATTAGGGGGTTGAAGCTGGGAGGCAGAGATCATTCACACAAGATCCGTCATCACACTCCACTTCATAACGCAGTAGCTTCTTTTCCATTTTACCATCTCCATCTCCACCACCATGAAGCATTAAATCTCTATCTGGTGGCTGGCTAGGAGAACAACCTTCGAAGAGTTTGAATCCATGGAGATAACAAAGGATTTTTGGCTAAGATTTTCCTATTTTTCTACACTTTTCCTTTTTCTTGTACATGCTTGGTTGAGATGTATTTGATTAGCAATTTGTGTAGTTGTAATTAGTGGCTAGTTAGACACTAATTAGTATACTTTTTGTTGATTAATTGATTGAATCAAGTGCTTAATTTTTCATTCTCTTCCCATTTCCCATGTATGCAATCGAGGTGTTCAATGAAAATGCATGAGTGAGATTGTGTGCTTAATTATTTGATTTATGAATTCCTTGGAGTTTGATTGGCTAATTAAATATCCCAGACTGATAATTCAGAAGCTAATTAATCAATTAATCAATCAAATTGAGTGTTCATTAATCTTAATGATAAGAGCTAGTGATTTAGTGCAAAATTGAGGTTTCAATTCAATATTAGATTATTAATCTCTTGATTCTTGGGTGGTAACTTAAGATATATTGCCATGAACACAATTAGGAACTCTTAGACCAAAATTAATTGCAATTGAATTAGGATAAGGATAGTGGATACCAAGGGATGAATTCAAAGCTAGTCACAAGTCTATCATTCAACCATTAGTTCATGCACTTAAGTAGCAATTAGGAATTTTAATTTAATTTCATTTTACTTAGTTTAATTAGATCAAACCCCCTTTTAGTTAGGTAATTTTTAGAGTCCTTTTACACTTAGAAAACCTAATTAAACATTGAATTCCATTTCCAAGGGAGATAACCTAGGTTGTCTCACTAACTATAAAATTTAATCTAACCTAGTTTTATTTTAGAGGTTGCGTGACACGACCTATCAAAATTTGGCGTCGTTGCCAGGGATTGGATTCTCAATTGTTTGAAAAGGATTTCTAAGTGTTTTAACTCTATTTTGGATTGATTTTTCCCCTGTTTTGAACTTAGATTTTAGAAATTTGTGTGTTACGTGTCAATTAGTTTGCTTGCTGGAATTTTTGTTTGATGTGCCTAGAAAATTCTTAAACTTTGTTTTCCAAGGTTTTTGGGTGTTTTAAGCAAAAGAAATAGCAAAGCTATTAGTTACACCATTTTTGGCCATATTCCAGCGTTTAGGGCACTTTTCTAATTTTTAATTATTTTCTTGAATTTTTTTGGAAATTTTTAATTTTTTGGATTTAATTTCTTTATTTTTTGTGAGTTTATTTTATGTGATTAACCTCTATTTTTGAGTATTTTTTATTGTTAGGTAAGTCTTAGCTTCATTGGATTTTTATGTTCTTAATTTAGAAGTCATATTATTTGTAGTTTCTTAGCAATTTATTTTATGCTAAAATTGATTGTACTTCTCATATTCTTTGTCTAAAATTGATCCTTATGACATGTCTAATCAAGGTGTCTATGATTCTTGTGCAAATGATAGGATTACCCGAAAGTTGGATGAAGCCATATCAATGCTTCATGGCCTCCTTGAGCAATGCAGATAAGCACAGCAATATTAACAAGTTCAACAGCCATGCTACCATCCATATGAAATCCACCCCAGTTACATGGAGCCATACCATAACTTCCATATGCAAGAACCAGAATATCATCCTTTCAACTATCATAAGGAGTATATTCAATAAGAGCCTAGTTGGGAACCAAGTTAGGAAGAGAGGATGATGCAACAAATGGAAGCCTATAATCTTCAACTCCAACAAGAAAATGAACAGTTGCATCTTCAAAACTAACAAATGATTGATAACCTTATGAAGGATTTGGGAGTTCAAATGAATCAATCGACTTTAAGTGCTACTAAATTGAATAAGGAACAATTTAGAAAAGAATGGATAGAGGAGGAAGAGTCCTATTCATTAGGTAATATACTTCCATCTTTTAATACTTTGCAATTTGTTAGAACTGACACTAGTTAGCATGATAGCACTTTGATCACTAATGTACATGATTGTGTTGATTCTAAATTACATGATGATGACATAGATGAAGAAATTGTTGTTGAATTTCCTGATATGGTTGATTGTGGTAATGCATTGAATAAAATTGATACTTTATGTGATGTTAATGAATCTTTGTGTACTGATGCATTTTCTTTTTCTACCCTTAGCTGTGACCATAATGATGAATTCATTTTTAAGCCAATTGATAATAATTCTATTGAGTCTAAGGTAGTAGATAAGTGTGAGGGTGACTTGGCATGTAATGACATGATTACTGAAATAGTGGATGTAGCATGTAATAATGATATGGATGATACAATTGTTAAATAGCTTGTTGTTGACAATTTAGACTCTACTTTGAAATGCTTATGTGATGATATGCATACATGTCCTGTATGTGTTGAGATTAATGAGTTTCTAAAGTCTAATAAATCTGTTAAATCCATAGAGTCCTTTGTTTGCACTAAAATTGTTGATAAGACTGATTCTACTGATCATATTAGTATTGATTATAGCATGCATAGAGATACTACTAATATTGAAAATCCTATTGATGCTTGTGCTCTTGTTAGCACTAGTGAGAGACTTGATCTTGTTGTTGATCATTGTCTAGAATCTTATGAGCCTACTGATGTCTCTTTGGTCAGGGAAGATATTGTTTCTTTTGTTGAGAGTCCTAAATAGATTCTTGAAGTTGTTGAGCTAGTTCCCAACAATCAATAGACTCTCCTAATTGAAATGAAGCAATTGCCAGATACCTTGAACTTGAAAGACTATGAGAAGTTGTAATTTAACTTTTTTGTTGATGCAGTGACTCTTACTAATGAGAGTCCAATTGATTTTATTGGCTTAGATAGATATTTAGAGAGTCAAAACTTTAAATTTGATTTCAAATTTTCTTTCTTTAACTTTAAATGTCCTAAATTTGTTTTTCCTTCTTTTATTGCTTTTGAATATGCTAAATTTGACTTTCCAAAACTACTGATGGTTGAGGAAGTCCATGAATCAACACTGAATGATCAATCAAAATGCTTTAAAGTGATTAGACTAAAATTTATCGAACTAAAAAGGAATAAAGCTGTTTTAATTTTAATTTTTGATACTTATGATTAGTTAGTCATTTATAGAGTTCTTTTTTGTTTAGGATTTAGTTTTGTTTTTCTTTTCTGCATTACTGTTGTTTTGTTTATGTTTTATAGGCAATAAATTGCTAACCAGCTACACAGGAATCTGAGCCACCCTTTTAATCTCCAATTTCAACTTCATTCAATTGTATATTTTGCTTCCACTCTCTTTATATTGTGTTGTCTTTCTGTTGATTGGACTATGTGTTGTCATTGAGGACAATGCAACATTTAAATGTTGGGAAGGAAAGCTATTTCATTCCATTTCATCTTCTCTTTGCTTTGTCTTGTTAAAAAAAAATTTGAAAATTTTTTAGAAAAATTTTTGAAAAATAATGTGAATTTTTTTAAAAAAATTTTGTGAATGTTGCAAGTTGAGATGATTATAGCTTGGATTCAGTTTGACATGATAAGTGATGGACCTTGTGTCTTGATTCAAGTGAAGTGGCAATGAATTTGATTTCAATGAATTATTTGATAGCCATTAGTTGGTGAGGATTTGAGCCACATTTGTTCATTTTTAGTGTGAATTCACCTATTTTTGCTTTTACTCTAGAACTTGTCTTAATTTTTTATTGAGACCACATTTGCATTTGCTTGTATAAAAGTGATAAGGCATTCCTTTCTTTTGTAACTAGTGAGCCAAATGAAAAAAAAAAAACAAACCATTACCTGTATTTTATTTATTGTTTAGCTATTTTGGACCTTATTTTATTTTTTTGTTGAACCTATAGCCATTAAAAATGTTTTCCACCTTATTTGAAGATACCTTAGGGATTCCAAAGAGTATTACATCTAATTAGGATGAGAGAATATGTGCTTTGTATCCATTTAGGCCATTGTTATTAAAAATTGAGGAAAATGTTCAAAGTTAAAGGAAAGAAGAGATAGAAAAGCAAAAGAAAAGCCAAAAAACAAAAGAGAAGGAAAAGTAATTGAAAATCAAAAGAAAGTAGTGTTTGAATTTTGTTCGCATTTACTATTGCTAGTTGGAAATAAGGCCTTGAATGCACATTCTTCCTTATCATAAGTTCCATTGATTGCTCTTGAGGTTCCAAGGTATCCATTTGTTTGTCTTCTTTTGTGTATCCATTCATTTCATCTCCCTAGCCCCATTACAACCCTGAATAAAGTCCTTTGATTAGTGTCTTGCATTTGGCATGGGTGGTGGAGATTTAGAAGCTTGACAAGCCTATGGTAATGAGGTTTTGATAGGTGGAATTTGAGTGATCTACCGTGCCCATAAACACTTGAAAGTTAAGAGTAATCACTAACCCATGTGAGAGGCTAGGCATTTTAATTCATTCTTTTCAAATTAAATTACCATGGAACTTATTTCTTGATGCAAGTGAAGTTAGCTTGGATTGTTGAAGTGTTGAAGAGATGTGATTATTCTTTATCTTGCGATTTTTACTTTCCTTTTTCATTTTTATTTTTCCACTTGCCATTCCACTAGTCTTTCCTTAGATTTTGAGCTTTACCCAAGAGTGCAAAGATTTAAGTATAGAGGAATTTGATGAAGGCTATTTTTATATATTTTAATCCTCCTAACTTAGGCATTTTAGTGTCCAAATATAGCTTTAAAGGTTTAATTAAGTAGAATTTGATTTTACTTAGCCATTTTTCACATTTTACGAATTAATTTGCAAATAATTAGTTTTTAATGCTTAAATTTCTTTTAGAATAATTTTGCAATTATTTCTCTCAATAGTTTTCATTCTTTTTAGGTAGATTTTGTAGGCAATGGAAATTCAAGGAAGTGAAAGCCATATGATTGAATCAAAGGGGCAAAAATGTTGAAGATGGAAGCTTCATATGTTTCAGAGAGTCTTAGAAAATAAAATTTGAAAATGGGAAATGAGTGGTAAAAGAATAACACACATAGAAGCATTTCACTCACATATTCTCACACTTAGCAAGCAATCCATGTAGCAGCTCACCCAACGTCACAATCAACACTCCCTCATCCACGTAGGAGCTCACTTGTACATGGCTTCATGTACAAACATATGGTCACTAGCATAAGTGCACTCACGAGTCCATGAAGAAAAACATAATAGCTTGCATGTTTAGATCACCCATGTTAAACACATACATTGCTCAACTCCATGCTATACCCACTACACTTCCACGTAGCTAACTATTCACCCACATCCCCACGTCATAAGAAGCTGCATTCCATCTATGTAAAGCTTCTGTGTCTTTTCAGTGTACACTCCATGTCACAAGAGCTTTAAGCACTTACGGGTTTGCCCTATACACACACTTTCATCCATTCAGTCACATGCATGGCTCACTTAAATATACTCCACGTTGCTGCCACTTCACTCACACACACACAGAGTAGCTAGATAGAACGTAGAGAAAGCTAGAATGTTGAGCAACAAGAGATCAAAAGAAGCTTGAAAGGAGGCATGAGCTGAAAGTATAACGTGAAGAGGCTTAGGTACAAAAACATGTAGCAAGTTGTTATGGAAAGAAGGAGCTATGGTTTTAACATGAAAGAGCTGAGAAGGGCTCAAGTTGAATGCGTGAAAAGCAAAGCACATGATTAAGTTTTCAATGTGCATAAAGCCATGTGATTTATTTATGAAGAATTAAGCTACAGGTTTCTGATTGTGGAGGCAGTAAATCATGTAGAACTAAAAGGCTAAGAATAAAAGTAAAAGAAGCATGTGATTAAGAAGCCAACATGGAAAAGGAAAAACATAAAAAAAAAAAATAGTCAGAATAACATGAAAGAGACGCTGGGCAATAGCAGAAAATGCACGTGTAAATTTTGCTATGAGTTTTTTATGAGAAGTCCACATGAGCAACAACAATGAGCTAAGAACAAAGGGAGCCATATATCAATTCATCCACATCAGAAGGAGCTATAGGTTGATTTATGGAAGAGCATGTGAAGAAGATTAATGAAGCATATGATTGGGGGGCTGAAGCTGGGAGGCAGAGATCATTCATGCATGATCCCTCGTCACACTCCACTTCATAATGTAGTAGCTTCTTTTCCATTTTCCCATCTCCATCTCCACCACCATGAAGCATTAATTCTCCATCTTATGGTTGGCTAGGAGGACAACCTTCGAGGAGCTTGAATCTATGGAGATAACAAAGGATTTTTGCCTAAGATTTTCCTATTTTTCTACACTTTTCCTTTTTCTTGTACATGCTTGGTTGAGATGTATTTGATTGGCAATTTGTGTAGTTGTAATTAGTAGCTGGTTAGACACTAAGTAGCATACTTTTTTTTGATTAATTGATTGAATCAAGTACTAAATTTTTTATTCTCTTCTAATTTCCTATGTATGCAATCAAGGTATTTGATGAAATGCATGAGTGAGATTGTGTGCTTAATTATTTGATTTGAGGATTCCTTGGAGTTTGATTGGTTAATTAAACATCTTAGGGTGATAATTCAGAGGCTAATTAATCAATTAATCAATCAAATTGAGTGTCATTGATCTTAATGATAAGAGCAAGTGATTTGGTGTAGGATTGAGGTTTCAATTCAATATTAGATTATTAATATCTTGATTCTTGCATGGTAACTCAAGATATATTGCCATGAACACAATTAGGAACTCTTAGACTAGAATTAATCACAATTAAATTAAGATAAGGATAGTGGATACCAAGGGATAAATCCAAAGCTAGTCAAAAGTCATCATTCAACCATTAGTTCATGCACTTAAGTAGCAATTAGGAATTTTAATTCAATTTTATTTTACTTAGTTTAAGTAGATCAAACCCCCCTTTGGTTAGGTAATTTTTAGAGTCCTTTTACACTTAGAAAAGCTAATTATACATTGAATTCCATTTTTAAGGAAGATGACCTAGGTTGTGCCAGTAACTATAAAATTTAATCTAACCTAGTTTTATTTTAGAGGTGGCATGACACGACCTATCATAGCTCTCTCTACCTTCTCTCATACATGAATGTGTGCTTACATTATCTTTAAATGTGTGTATGTGTGTTTTAAGTCATGAAAAGTATTCTAGCATGATTTCATATACCATCGTACCATAATGATGTTTTATGCATTCAAATGATATTTTACATGCTTGCCTTGGTTTGCTTGAATGTAGAGAAGCCAAGAACCTTTTTTCCATGGTAAGGATGACCCAAGAACCCTTAAAATTGGTTGAGACAAAGTAAAGAGTCTCCCAAGAGTGAGGTTGACTCCTAATAGTAAGGTTGAGTCAAAACCTCCTAGAGAAAATGAGCCAGGCAAGTTCAAAATTTATAAGAGAATGGGTGAGGTGAATCCACTTACTTGGAAAACTTATGTATGTTATATATAGCTTGTTCAAATGCCAAGGATGTTTATTGAATGCTCACACATTTCAATCATGCATGCATTTTCAAGGCTTGTTTTGCATACTTTATGTGTGATTGAAAGAGAGATGAGCTATTAGGATTCTTTGAATCTCATCCCTTCCTCTTTAATGTCTTAACATGCTAGGTAGAGCAATTAAGCAAGGTAATGGAAGCTACCACGTCTAGAAAAAGGAGATTAACATTAAAGTGTATGAAAATGCCTAGTTTTGCTTCTTTTATATCCATACACATGGCATATGATGTAATACCATGATGAAATTGTTATATAATCATTTGAACATATGTAAATACCCATATATTTGATGAATGAATGAGGTTTGATGCCAAATAAATGATAATGTAGTTTTTGGGTATTGAATGGCAAGAGAAGGTGTATGCATGCTTGTGTATGGCATGGGGTGAGAGAGTGAGTTTAAGAAATCTATGTTTATGCACGATGCCCAAAGAAAATTATTTTAGTGAAACTTTATACACATTTGATATTGGTCAAAATGATCTTGGTGCTAGCTTTTTTAGTAATAAGACTCCAGAGCAAGTCAAGTTTAGAGAGCCATTTTGGTGCATTTCCATATGCTCAAGTGGTCATGGTTGCCTTAGAACTTGAAATGGACCATTTAGACCCCTTTGATGACATAAAATGAGCTATTTTGCAACTCAATGTCAAAATCTGACCAAATAAATGAATTTGCCCATGAAATTTCACACACATATAAATCTTGGGAAGCTAAAGACCATATTATTTGGAGTTCTATGGACTTAATTATGAATTTCCAAATTTGGCATTTTTCTGCTCAACTAATGCAAACACTGTTCATATAGTCAGAAACTTGGCCTCTGTCATTCGTGGACCAATGATGTCTAATGCTCATGAAAATTTACAAGCATAAAATAGATATAATATGATTTCCATGGCCACTAAGATCATCCTAAGTGGACCTCTAAGCAAAGAGAAATGAAGTTTTGAAGTTGGAAGTCAGTACCAGTAATGATAGTCGAACTCTGATACTGTTCCATCAATTTTTAGTGACTAGCAGCCTCTGTTGTGGTCTAGATTTATTTTTAGCATAAAATAGACATCTATATCTTTCCAAAATGTTATAGTTTACCTAATTTCAATTTTTCTAAAATTAGTTATAATATTTCAAAGTTTAGGCACAAAATTTGGAATTCTACCCGAGGCTACATTAGTGAATTTTATGTAAACCCTCCCTTTGCTTAAGGTATAGGCCACTTCTTGAGCTTGTTATAAGTTGTATTTGTGTAATTAAGCATGAGGATAAGAAGAATGAGTCCATATGACCTACAAGATATCGAATGAAAAATTTTACTTGTGACGAAACTAAACTTATCCATGATTTCTAATGCCATTATATTACTTTCTAAAGACCTAGCATGAGATAAGGCGTGGAAATTGCATGAGTTGAGTCTTATTAGAATTATCGTGTTGTAAATTATCCTTTGGAACTCAATTAGACACACCTTTTAGATTTTGCCATGGCTAACTTCACTTCTCGCCGCGGTGAATTCCTTTCTGTTACCCTCTTTGGGCAAATTTGCCTCTATTGGCCATGGCGAAATACCTTCTGGTCCTACAACTTCTAAAATTGTCTCATACACTCCAACTCTCTCTCTCTCGTGACACTATAGGACCATTCTCCCATAATTAGTGAGACTCTAATGGCATTTATCTACTTGATTTACCTAGCTAATCTTTCATTATCTACTTTAAGATTTAGGGATTGATTCCTACTCATTAATCTACCACATATAAGCAAGTTCCATGTGATACTAATAAAACATTCAAATTCATAAACAACCAATATTATCATTAAGATACATATCTTATTGAAAGCTTCATACATCATTAGTTTGAGTTAGCATCAAGGCATCATATGATTACATTTCCAAATAGCGAATCATGTCACAGGGTCAACAAAGTCTCAAATCAGATACATAAGCACATACATCAATTACTAGATTGAATAAGACCTAACTTCCTATTAGATACATCTTAAGTTACTAAAAAGTAAAGCTCCTACACTTGGCAACATGATTACATGATGATGCTATACAAGGAGAAATATAAAACTTATCATCTACTCTACTCAGCTCAGCCCAAGTGTAACCTCTCCTACACATGGTGGAGTTTATGGATTCTGATCCACTTGCTTCCCCTTATCCTTACCTGAAGGACCTTCACCTAAAATGGTTAACCCATGAAATAGGGTGAGATGAAAATCTCAGTAACCGAGATAATTTCCATTCATATAATCCAATTTAATTGACATATATGCATGAATCAAAATAAGCATCAGAATTATATTAGTCATATCAGCAAATGAAATGATTAGGCTACTATGATTACCATCCCAGACTAGCAATCACATTTTCACATGTTAGAGGCCAATAACACCGGGAGGGGCTTGTTCACGGCATCACTGCCCAATGAGTACAACCAGGGCTCAGTGCATTTGGGGTCTGATTATAACCCGGTGCCTGATCGAAGCATATACACAGACGGTAGTTGCACCACAACTCCACCATGGACTCATAAGGTCCAAATACAATACAATAAATAGCAATCAATTCATTTAGCATTTCAAATCTTTCATGTGCAACAAATATAAAATTAAAGTAGATATATGCATGGAATTATATAATCCTCAATTACCTTACTTGTAGGTAATTTGCGAAACTAACAGTAGTACCATAATCCTCCTATAATCACAACATTAGAAAATTACCACTCGAAGTTAGTCCATTACCATCCCCATTCATCAATTATGGCAACAACCTAATAATCAAAGAATTAATCCATTAATACTTGCCTAAGGGATACTTACCTAGCCACTAAGAGACTCAATTTTAGATTTTTCCTTTCCTAGCCTAAAAACTTCAAAACATCACCCTATAGCATATAAATGGAGCCCATATCATAAATCAGCTAATAGGGTCTCTAACTAGCAGAGAAAGCATCAAAATGAGGAGTTTATACTTACCTAACAACACCTCTAGCCTCAACCTCCGAAATTTCACCATGAAAACACCAAATAACAAGTTTCTGATTTTGGGTGTGCGTGAAATGCTCTAAACGAAACATTAATAAGGTCAAAATGAAGAGAAAGAGAAGAGGATTAAGTTACATAACAACTACCTTAGTTGATTTTAAGCCTGAAAGTGAGAAATGGTAAAAATATGACAAGGACCCTAGCCTCCACCTTAAACCTCCGAAATTTGCCTTATGTTTCTTATGGTTCTATAGAAAAAAGGTGGCCAAATTGATTTTAGGGTTTTAAGTTGAGTCCTACATAGGTTATGTGTTATCCAAAGGCCCAAATTCTCATGAGTTCAAATTTTATACTTGCCAGGCCAGATTTCATAAGTTGGGCTGTAAAATTTTGATTAGGTGAGGCTCAATTTCAAGAGTTCATTTCATTTAGGTCTGCATAAGGAATGTTGGGCCAACTATAAGAGTTCATGTAAATAGAGTCTTGGGCCTCTACCTTACTAAACCTAATTGGGCTATTGCTAAGTGATCTCTCTCTTGGGCCAAGTCTCACAATAAGAAGTTGGGTCTACACCTAAATTCATCGGGCCTCCATTAATCCTTATCCATGAGTTACTAAAATTAATTTGGGTCTAGATGAAGTTTTTAACCTGATTAAATCTTTAACCCATATTAATAATTTATTGCTCTAGAAATTCCAATTCCCATAGCTTGCTCAATTATTCCATAATAATTATTCTTAATCAACCCAAATCCATAATTAATACCTTAATTAATTTTGGAGTGTTATAGAATGCACATATAAGTAGAAGGTCTTGTTAACCATATTTCAATTAAAAAGAAGCATATTATTGGTAGAGGAGTACAAATCTAATCATGAGGTCAAAGAACATCTCAATCAACTAGGATACCTTCTTACATAAATTTTATGAGAAATATTTTTCGAGCTTGATTAGAGATAAAAAAGAATTAGAGTTTATTCTACTAGACAGATAGAGAATATGTCAATAGATTTGTAAGTAGCTAAATTCCTTGAGCTTTTTAGATACTTCTCTTACCTTCAAAAGTAAGACGAAGGGTAGATAAACTAGAAAAAGGGGTTATTGCTTGAAATCAGAGATAGGGTTATGTACTAGAGGATTAGAGATTTAAATGCCTTAGTCAAAGATGTAGACTAATAAAAAATAATTTGGGAAGAATGCAAATAGTCTCTAAATCCCCTCATAAGAATAAGAGACCAAGAGAAGAAGAGATGGCCAGAGGTAGTAATAAGAAAGGTGGTAAAGGGTTCTCATATAAAAACAGCCAAAGCAGAAGGAGATCTAATTAATCAAGCAGAGGCAATTCCACCCAAGCAATATGCGACCAATATGGTAAAAATCATGGTGCTAGACTGTGTTTAGCTAGCTAGAATGCCTACTATAGATGTGGTGTAATATTTGGCTCCTCGAAAATATGAGAAAACATGATAAACGTAACATATCTCTGTAAATGCGTAAAATTCATCGGATACAAAAGGAAGTCCCCAGATAGAGTGATTTGAGGTCCAATAAAATTAGAATAATATTATATAACTCAAATAATGATGAGTCAAGGGCAAAAGTGCCTTGAAACCAGAGCCAAAATAACCAGACAGATTTTAATGAAAATGCAACGAAACATAATGGCATTTTCATAATTTTAGGTAATTTTTAGAATACTCATAGGAGGCTTTTTTTAATGAAAAATTTGAGTTCTCTAGGGTTCTTAAAGGCCTTAAATACCATGGAAAGCTCCGGGATAGTTAAAGCCCCTCAAATAGATATTTTTTAATGGCGGTGAGCCTAAACTTTGACCGATTCATTTGTAAAGGTTTTAGCTTCAAATTGAGTGATTTCAAAGGAATTTTATAAGATTGAGGACCTAAATTTATGATGAAAAAGATGTTTCTAAAAAAAGAGCTAAAACGAAACTAAAACAAAAATGCCAAAATGAAAGGGCAAAATTGAAATTTTTAAGAAAGTGGAAGCTTCTTGAACCCTCTTTAAGTTTCATGTTTCTTTTCCTCAATATTTGCATGACTTATTCTACCCAAAAACTAGAGAAAGACCAGCTCTCTTAGGCGCACCAAGGAGGAGAAGAAAGGAGGAGAAAAAGCAAGAAAAAGATAAGGAATTTCATGGATTTTCATGCTTCTTCTTCTTCCAAACTTGTTCCTTTCCTTTCAAGCTTCCTTTTCATGTTTTTATTGAGGAGTTTGGTTCTTTTTTTAGGGTATAATAGAGAGAAGAATTTTGTTTTTGATGAAAGGAAGCCAACCAAGTGAAGAACAAGCAAGAAAACACAAGAAAACAAGGTATTTTGTCATTCCTATACTTGATTCACCTTGTTCCTTCTATGGTGCATGTTTCGCCCTTTGTGAGACCAACTAAGAGGGTTGGAGTTCTAGCTAAACCAAAGGTGGATCTTAGGAAAATGAGGGAGGAGAACAATAATATGCAAAGGAAACAATCAAATAGCTATTAGATTTCAAGATAGCAAAGTTAGGGTTTCAAATGTTCCACTAAAAATCTGATTTGATATAATAATTCCTAGGCTTAAATGAGTATTTAGATGAGCTCTTGAGATCCCTAGAAGGCTCTTCACATGCATCTTCCATCAATAAAACAAAGCAAACTCACTTAGTGCTCACATGCTCTTTAGCCATAGCTTAGAGAAGTTGGAGCACGTTAATTTGTTCCAAGCTTATTTTTGAGTCACATATGATGGAAGAGGATGATAGGAAGCTTTGGAAAAATTTTAGAAGTCATTGATAGTGAGATGGTATCATAGGTTCTATATTATAGTTTAAAGAAGCAACACCTAGCTAGGCTCCTTAATTTGATTGTATGATGACTCCAAAAGACTTAAAAAGAGTCAAGGATTATAAATGAATGAAAATAATGGAGCAAAGATTATGTTTTCATAGGGTTGCTTCATTAAGTGCATTATGGAACCATAAAAGAGCCATATGAACTACCTAGCTTTTCTAATGAATGTGTAACTCTAGAAATTGGTTCAAGAGTGTAATTGACTTTCATATGATGTGTCTAGGCTAAGAGAAGCAAGCTCCACCTTTTTGTGGGTATGTGTGGCCGAGAAAGGGAAGTCCAATTCAAGAGGAAAAGTTTGCATTTGTAACAAAGGTAGCCCTCTCTTCTTTCTCTTATGCATGAGTGAATGTTATTTTGTCTTCAAATATGTGTATGTTTGTTTTAAGCCATGAGAAAATGTTTTAGCATGTATCTAAATGTCATGGTACCGTAATGTTGCATTATGTCTTCAAATGATGTCTTGTGACTTTGCTTAGGTTTGCTCGAGTGTGGTAAAGCTAAAAACCTTCTAGCCATTGTGAGGATGAGCCAAGAACCTTCAAGAATGGTTGAGACAAAGTTTAAAGCCTCTCAAGAGTAAGGCTTAGTTCAAGGCCTTTAAGAAAAAGGGTAAAGCAAGTCCAAAATCCTTGAAGAGAATGGATAAGGCTAATCCACTTACTTAGCAAGCCTATGTATGTTATGTATGACATTTTAAAATGCTAAGAATGTTTCTTGAATGATCACATGTTCTATAATAGTCATGCATACATTTTAAGAGATAGATTTGCATTCTTTATGTGTGATTGAAAGGGAGAAGGGCTATTGGGATTCCTAGAATCTCATTCCTTCCTCCCCACATGTCTAACATCTCTAGGTGGACCAAGTGAGCCAAGGAATGGAAGCTACCAAGCCTAGAAGAAGAAGATTGACAACTAAGTGTGTGAAAATACAAAATTGTAACCATATAAGTGGCACATGATGTAATTCTTCATTGTATATTTTATATGACCTTATGAACACATGTAAATTTGTAAATGTATTATGTATGAATGAGATTTAGTGCAATATGCATGATATAACATGATTTGGGTATGGAATGGCAAGACTTGACATATGCATTCTTATGTATATCTTAGGGTGAATGAGTGAGTTTGAAAATTTTGGATTTTTGCACCTTTGAGACAAGTTTAGTAGACCATTTTGGTGCTTTCCCACATGCTCAGGTGGCCATGGCTGCCTTAGAACCTAAATTGGAGGACCCCTTATGAGACACAAAAATGACCATTATGCTTCATAATATCAAAATCTAATCAAATGAATGAATTTGCTCATGAAATTTGGCATGAATATAGATTTCATCTAGAGCTTTTTGGAAAGAAAATGACCAGATTATTTGGATCTCTATGACATTAATTATGATATTTCAAAATTGGCATTTTTCTACTAAATTGATGCATACACTATTCATATGGTTAGTAACTTGGACTGTGTCATTTTAAGGCTGAATGGTGTCCAATGCTCATGAAATTTTACAAGTATAAACTAGACATGATAAGATTTCCATAGCCACTAAGATCAAACCAATTAGACATTTTAGTAGGGAGATATGAATTTTTGAAGTTGAAGGATAGTAACATGACGGGCTTGTCGTGCAACCCTCAAAATAAAACTAGGTTGATCTAAAAATATAGCAAGTGGCACAACCTAGGTCATCTCCCTTGGAATTGGAATTCAATGTTCAATTAGGTTCTCTAAGTGTTCTAAGATTCTAGAACTATCTAGTTTGGGGGTTTTTGAATGAATTAAACTATCCTAAAACTAAATTGAATCAAAATTCCTAAATTCTACTTAATTGTGTGAATTGTAAATGATAATGGCTTGTGACTAGCTTAGGAATCATCTCTTGGTATCCACTATCCTTATCCTATTCCAATTTTGATTAATTATGGCCTAAGAATTCCTAATTATGTTCATTAGCAAATGATCTTTAATAACCATTCAAGATTCAAGAGATTAATAATCTAATGTTGAATTGAAACCTCAATCCCGCATTAAACCGTTAACTCTTGTCCTTAAGATCAATGAACATCCAATTTGATTGATTAACTAATTAATTATCTTCTGATTCATCATCCAAAAATGTTTAATTAACCAACTAAACATTAAGGAATTCTCAAATAGATATTTAAACACATAACCTCACTCATGCAATTCATCAAACACTTTCGTGGCATACATGGGAGATTAGAGAGAATAATGAAAAATCAGATTCAAATCCAACCAATTAATCAACAAAAAAAGATTTCCTAATCAGTGTCTAACCAGCCACTAATTAATTACACAATTTCTCAATCAAATATAACTCAACCGAGATTGTACAGAATAAGAAAAAGTGTAGGAAAATTAAAGAAATCTTAGCCAAAATTCTGCTTCTTCTCCAAGGATTCAAGCTTCTACTCAAGAGCTTCCTCCCTTGCTAGCCTCAAGATGGAGATTAGATCTTCATTCGGGTGATGGATGATGGAGAATGGAATGGAGAGATGGATGTGTGGATGGACGAAGGCGAACGAGGCGAGGATGTACGAGGCGTGGATGTGAATGGATGCGAAGGAGGCGAGGTTGAGGCGTTGATGAGGCGTTGGTTAATGAGATGTATGAATAAAGACGGAGGTGAGGGTTTTAAAAGGCCAATGACCGAGGGAATAAAGATTAATGAGGCGTAGGGGATGGAGAGAATGGGCTGTGGGTGAGAGGCGTGGATGAGCGAATGACGGCTAGGGCTTGTATATGAATGAATACCCTGGATCCTCTTTCACGTGGCTTACTTATTTTTCACGTGCTCCCCTCTCTAATTTCAGTCGGCTGAAGCTTGCATGTGCATGTAAGGTGGGCCCCATTGCTTTTATTTTATAATATTCTGCTGCAGTTTCTTATTCTTTCTGACGTCGTTTTATCATGTTAGCTCCTATTCCACGTGATTGCTTCTTCTGCAGCTAGAGTTTCTCGCGTTCAGCTCATACAGACTTCAACTCGTTGCTTCGTGTTCTTTTCTTCTTCGCCTGCAGTGTCCATTTCGTTCTACGTTAGCTGCTGGTTTGTGTGTTGCTCGAGTTGTAAGCTGCTGCCATTTGTTTCTTCATGCTATTTCTACAACTGCATGTGAGCTTGTTCGCATTTTGTAGCTGCTGAGCTTCATTTCTCTCTACTTCGAGTTTGCTTCTTGATGCTTTCCACTTCTCGAGCTTCGTGCAGCTGCTCTTTCTTCCTCACATGTTTTCATACGTATTTCTCACGTTCTTCATGTGGCTGTTCTGCTCGAGCTTCAACCTTCTCTACTTCAACAGCGTTTCTTCGTTTCAGCTGCTTAAGTTTGTTCTCTGTTTTGCATGTAGCTTCTTCGTATAAGTGTTGCCTCGTCTGTTCAGCCATTCTCCACGTGATTTTCTTCTTCCTTTGTTTTGTGAATTCTGTAGCAGGACCCATGGCTTCTCCTCATGCATAACCCAACTCGTACCTTTCTTTCCTTCTCTTTCAACATAAACCCAAGCTCAAGCTTCTCACGTGACTTTGCTTCTTTCTTCCTTGCTTCTTCTTTATGTGGCTACAACCCTTTTGGTTTGTGGTTTTCCTTCAAAGCTCAAATTGTCCAACAAAAATCTGCATAAAAGAATGAAAGAGATGGAATAGAAAATTCACAAAATTCATTTAAAATGATTTATGCATTAAAATTCAAGAATTTTGCAATTTTAATTCCTAGAGTGCAAAAGTGGCTAATGAATTCAAATTGAATCTAATTAAACCCTTAAGACCATATTTGATCATTAAAATGCCTAAGTTAGGGGATTAAAATATATAAAATATCATGGTTATCATAACAGTAGTGATAGACGACCTCTAATATTATTCTATCAATTTATAGTAGCTAGATATCTTTGTTGTGGTCTAGAATTATTTTTAGCCTAAAGTATACATATGTATCTTTCCAGAATGGTATAGTATGCATGATTTCAATTTTTCTAGGATTAGTTATAATTTTTCAAAATTCATATCAGAATTTTGGAATTCCAACCCGAGCCTACACACTCTATTCTCATGTATACCTTCCACTTGCACGAGTTCTAGGCCACTTCTTGAGCTTGTTATGAGTTGTATTTGTATATTTAAATATGAAAATAAAATGGATGAGTCCATATGGCCCATAGAACACTAAATAAAAATTTTATCCATGACATAATGGAATATTTTTAATAGTTCTCCTTGGAAATCTTATGTAATCCAAGGAGATGAGACTAGTAATGATGTGAGATGAGCTTAGTAAATATGTGTTACATGTGGCAAGCCAAGGCATATGGCTAAAGATTGTCTCTAGTAGAGAGAGATAGTTTCTACATTTTGACAGCATAATGCTCTGACACGGTAGGAAGCTAGCGGATTCTTGAGTCTAATCTAAGGTACTATTAAGATTAATGGTTGTAATGTAAATGCTATCTTTCATTTGGATGCTAGTCACTTATTTATATCTTATAATTGTGTTAGGAGGTTAGGTTTGAGTATTTGTGCATTACCTTATGACTTACATGTGTCCACACCCACAAGAAATAAAGTTATTACCTCCCATGCCTGTTTGAGTTGCATATTCTAGTTTAAAAATTACTTTAGCACACTTGATATGATTTGCATGCCCTTTATTGATATTGATTTAATTGTTGGTATGGATTGGATGTCTGCTAATAATGCCTTACTTGATTGCAAAATAAATGTATCATAATGCCTAATTAAGGAATTATCCTTAATACTAGGACTAAACTAGTATTTCTAACCACTACCCAGGCTGAGAGATCCCTAGAACACAGTTGCTAGTGTTTCTTTTTTTCTTTTCTATATAGGCAGAAGTAGAGGAAGGAATAGAGGATATACCTTAGTTAGGGAATCTCTAGAAGTCTTCCTTAAAGATATTTACAAATTACCCCTGATAGAGAAGTAGAGTTTTCTATAGATATTGTGCCTGGGGTAGGTCTAGTGTCTAAAGCTCCTTATGGAATAGCTCTCATTGAGCTAACTAAATTAAAGGAATTAGTAGATGAGTTATTAGAGAAATGTTTCATTACACCTAGTGTTTCTCCATAAGGAGCCCTCGTTTTATTTGTTAAGAAGAAAGATAGGAGTCTTAGGTTATGTATAAATTACAAAGAGTTGAACAAAGTCACAGTTAAGAATCAGTACCCTTTACTTAGAATAAATGATCTCTTAGATCAGTGAGTAGAGCATTTGTATTTTCTAAGATAGATCTTGGCTAGAACTTACAAGAATTAGATCCCTCAAACCCACGATCAATGTTAAAGTATATGCACCCTAAGAAAGCTAAATAAAAGTTTGGTGATCTACTTAGAACCCTTTAGCATAGACAAACAAGGACCTCGAGTGTTGGAAGATGTCATAAGGTTAATCAAGCCTTGATAAGCTTGTTACTCCTATGCAGAGCCCTAGAGAGGATCCACTCTCAAGTTTAGAATCTTTAGAATTAAAATTTCATTCATTCATCCAATCTAATTATAATGGTCGTAGAATATATATTTTATAAAGTGTGAGTCAAATATGCTTTTAATTGGCCTAGGAAAGGAAAACTAAGGAAAATAAATGCATATTCCTAATTTAATGATCTAGGAATCAAAAATGCAAAATAGTCAAATATTCTCAAAAATTGAAAAAGAAAGAAAAATCTGCCCAATTAATTCTAATTTTTGTCCAAATACATAAAGCTTTTGGAAATCAGCATGTTGAGCCAATAATAGCATTATTTAAGCCTAACTAAGTTAATCTATGTATGGTCCTTAGTCCAAACTCTTTAATTTGCAATGTTCTAACCCAAATTTATGAAAAGTTGGCTTAGGCCAAGTCTCCTGAACAAGTTCACTCAATGCTTCTTTAAGTCTTTTAGGCTTAGTCCTTGTGATAGGTCCAACTAGAAGATGCAAAAGATCATTTGAAAGTTTTGAGTTAACTTGTTCTAGATTAGCAAATGGCACTTTTGAGTTAGTTTGTTCTTTTGAGTTAGCTAATTTTGTCCCATGGTTTGCAGTATCCTATCTCTCCTCAAAAGGATTTGTCCTCAAATCTTTACCTGCATCAAAAGGAGATAAATTAACAACATTAAAAGTAGCACTAACATTATAATCACCAAGAAAATCAATCTTGTAGGCATTCTCATTGATTTTCTCAAGAACTTAGAATGGTCTATTGCCTCTAGGAGCTGATTTAAATTTCCTTTGAGATGGAAACCTCTCATTTCTCATATGCACCCAAACCCAATCACTAGGCTTAAAAGTAACACACCTCTTTCCTTTATTTGCCTTGGATGCATATTGCTCATTTTTCTTTTCAACTTGTTGCTTGACACATTCATGAAGTTGCTTCACCAATTAAACCTCCTTTTTCCCATCAAGACTTACTCTCTCATCAATAGGTGATGGTATTAAATCTAGCAAAGTTAGTGGATTAAAACCATAAACTATTTCAAAAGGAGAAAAGTTATTAGATGAATGAATACTCCTATTATATGCAAACTCAATGAATGGGAAGCAATCTTCCCAATTCTTCAAATTTTTTTGAATGACAATTTGAAGCAATTAAGTTAAAGTTCTATTAACAACTTTAGTTTAACCATTAGTTTATGGATGACAAGTTATAGAAAACAACAATTTATTGCCAAGCTTTCCCCGCAAGACCTTTCAAAAATAACTAAGAAACTTTGCATCTCTATTAGAAATAATGCTTTCAGGAACGCCATGAAGTTTTATAATCCCTTTTAAGAACAAATAAGTAATATAAGCGGCACCATTAGCTTTATGGCATGAAATGAAATAAGTCATTTTAGAAAATCTATCAACAACCGCACACATTGAATCTATTCCTCTTTTTGACCTAAGTAGTCTTAAAATGAAATCCATTGATATGTCTACCTGAGGTTCACTAGGTACAAGTAATGATGTATACAAACTATGTGGTAAGATTTTAGATTTAACCTATTTGCATGTTATGCATCTACCACAAATCCTTTAAATGTCACATTTCATTCTAGGTTAAAAGAAATGTTTAAGCAATACATCTAAGGTTTTTTATCTCACCAAAGTGTCCCATTAATCCTCCTCCTCCATGGACTTCCCTCACAAGTGTAACACCATGAATTTCTAGTCTTTCTCATGCAAATTATATACCTCATGCCATGCACTTTGTAAGAATCACAAGAAATGGCATATAAAATAATGAATATTTTAGCATTGCGTAGCGTATAAGTTTTTCATTCAGTGTCTTGTGGACCATGTGAACTCATGTATTACATTCTCATATTTAATTACATGGATGCAACTCATTTCCATCCCTAAAAGTGGCTTAGAACTCTTGCAAGGCAAGGGGATACGTAAAATTCATGGTTGCTACCTTTGCCAGAAATTTCCACTTTTTGTCACAAACTTTGAAAAATCATAACTAATTCTAAAAAAATCAAAATTATGCATGTTTCACCATTCTGGAAAGCTACAGATGTATAATTTATGATAATAATATGTCTAATCCATGAAACATAACATAGAAGACCTTGGATATTCAAAAATGTGTAAAGGTCTGACTGGCTACTGGAACTGATATAAGTTTCTGCTATGAACTTCAAAAGTGTCTAATTAATTTTACAAAAATATAATCTATACAAATAATACCAATCTGGAAAGCTACAGATGTTAGCTAGAGGAAAAAAATTAATTTAGACTAGTTTAGGCACATCCAAGACTTGAAAACTAATTAAATAGTAACCTACATCTATTTGGAGACTTGATATTGGACAAAAATTTCAAAAACTCATATCTCCCTCTCTAGATATCCACTTGATGTGCTTCTAGTTAGCACAAGTCATTAGAAAGGTTTAGTTTCTCCTTGTAGAATTTTGTGGCAATTGGATATCATTTACCTCATGAGTGATAGAATTTAATTTCGGACCTGAGTGAACAGTGCACTGAACCAATTTTAGAAAATTTTCCAACTTTAAAAATTCATCAAATATTCCATAGACCTCCAAAAATTCTGCACTTTAGCTTCCCCAAAAGCTCTCAACAAGCTCTAAATGCATGCTTAATATCATGTCAAGAAGAGCTCATTTGGATAAAAAGTGGAATAAGTTTCCAATATGGTCAATTTTGCTCCATATAAGATACCAAATATGTCCAAATGACTTCCCTTTATGTTTGGAACCTCTTGGACAAGTTTAAAAGCATAAATGTGAATTGTATGAATTGTCCAAGTAATTCCAAACCTTATGCATCTCAATTTGGCCATTCTACTTCCATTCGTACATGCATTTCCATAATACTAGTTTTGCCATTACATGTCTAAAATGCACATTTCCACACACATAACCTTGAATCTCATTTATACATGATACATTAGCATAATTATATATGTTCATAACATCATAGGACATATACAACCATAGATTATAACATTTGCCATTCATATGGCCTTAAAGAAACAAAATCTATACACTTTAATGTCATGCTCTCATCTCTCAAGTGGTTGGCTCCCATTTCCTTGTTCTCTTAATTCACCAAGCATGTTAGAACATAGGAGAGGAGGGAATGAGATTCAAAGAATCCCAATAGCTCATCTCCCTTTCAATCACACATAAAAGATGTGAAACAAGTCTTACAAATGCATGTATGGGAATATTGACATGTACAATCATTCGAGAGACATTTTTAACCTTTGAGCAAGTCATACATAGCATACATAGGCTTTCCAAGTAAATGGATTAGCCTCACCCATTCACTTGTAGATTTTAGACTTACCTCACCCATTTTTTAAAGAGGTTTTTAACTTAACTTTACTCTTGAGAGTCCACCTCATTTTTGGGAGACCTTTTACTTTGTCTCAACCAATTTAAGGGTTCTTGGCTCATCCTCACCATGGCTAAGAGTTCTTGGCTTCTCTACACTCAAACAAACCCAATCACACATAATAAACATCATATAAAAGCATATAGTAACATCATGGCACCATGAAATTACACATACACACATTTAAAGACAAGCCAAGCATACATTAATGCATGAGAGAAGGAGGAGTGAGTTACCTTGGTAATACAAGCACACTTTTTCTTTAAATTTCCTTTCCTTCTTCTCGGCCTAACTAAAAGCTTAGGGAGCATTGACTTCTCTTGACCTAAATACACCAAAAGAAACATGAATTACTCATGGGAACAAACCTTGGCATTATACATACTTTACATGATGCTACTTTGGTCTATGGCTCCATTATGCTTCCATAAGACACTTAATGAAGCAACTACAAAAATTTATGATCTTGGCTCCCTTCTCTCCTTCAATCTATGATTCTTGACTCCATTTAGACTCATTGGAGTCATCACACAATTATTTTAAGGAGCCTACCTAGGAGTTGCTTCATTATGCTATATTATAGAGCCTACACCTCCATCTCACTATCTATGGTTTTTAAAATTTTTTCAAGGACTTCTATCATCCTTTTCCATCATATATAACTCAAAAATAAGTTTGGAACAAATTAAAACTATCCCTAACCTATAGTTCTGCCCTAAACCGAAATAACACATAAAAAAAGGAAGTAATGGGTTTGCTTTGTTTTCTTGATGGAAGAGGTGTGTGGGGAGGTCTCTAGGGATCTTAGGAACTTAAGCAAACATTCATCTAGGCTAGAGAATTCATGGATCAAAATAGATTTCACAATGTCTCCATGAATCCCTAACTTTTCTAGTATTTTCAAGCTTCTTTCTTTGATTTCTTTGCACCTACTTGCTTTTCACACTCCAAAATCTATGAATCTCCCTTGCTAGGACCAGAATTCATCTCCCTTAGGTTGGGCTCTATATGGGACAAAATGCTCACAAGGAGGAGAAGGGAAGAAGAAGCATGGAAGATAACAACATACCTTGATTTCCTAGCTTTTCTCAAGCGCTCTTCCAAGTGATGAGTTCCTTTCCTTCAAATTCTGTTATTCCTCCTCTGGACCAGATCGAAAACATCACCAAATCCATCAATGAAACCATAAAAATGAAGAGGAGAATGAGAGGAATAAATTTACTAAAGGGAAAAGCATAAAATTCCACACTTTTCTTACCTTTTTCTTGAATTTTCTCCCTTGAAAATCTCCTCCTTTGGTGCGCCTAAGAGTTGCCTTATTTTTCTGGTTTAAGGGCAGAGGTGGGTTAGTCTAAATGTGGGGGAACATAAATGTGAATAATAAAGAGTACTCAAAAAGCTTCCTTTTTCTCAAAATTCCAATTTTGCTCTTAGTTCTTAGCATTTTTGCTTCTAACTTGTTTTAGGTCTTTTTTTAGAAATGTCTTATCTATTATGAAATTTAGGTTCCCAATTTAGTAAAATGCCTTTGGAATCACTCAAATTAGAGTTAAACCTTCTCGAATGAATCAATCAAAGTTTAGGTCAACTGACATTGAAAAATATCTACTAGAGGGGTTTTAACTGTCTTGGGGCTTCCCATGATTTTTAGAGCCTTTGAGAACCTCGAAGAACTCAAAACTTTCATTTTAAGAAGCTCTCCTGTGTGAATTCTAAAATTTGCTCAAAATTATGAAAATACCATTACATTTTATAAGTCTTTCGTCAAATTTCGTTTCTTCATTCTAGCTCCATTTTTCTCTTCGTTTGAGCCTGAGATTCTCATTTTTAAGAATCTAGAATGCTTTGCAAATTTTTTAGGACCTTCACAAATTCATTTCCAGGGACTTCCTTTTGTATCCGGTGAATTTTGTTCGTTTACAGAGAAACTGTACATTACATTTCTCATGTTTTCTCTCGTTTTCAGAGAACTAGATATTACAACAAGCAATTCATGCATAAAACATTGAAGTGCACACAATTTATTCTCTTTAAGCAAGTAGCCATCAAGTCGATAAAACATATCAAATGCTCTCTTTTCATAAGCAACAAACACATCAACAAGATCGATATCATTAATGTACAACTTTTCCTTTCTCAAGACATCAAGTACATAACACAAATGACTTAAATGTTCATCAAGATTTCTACCATAAATCAAAATATATTCAAAATAAGCCATAGCAGACTTTCCCTTGTATGCATATAAAACATGATTCATTAACCTTATAAAGGTGCTAAGCGCTTTAGTTAGCCTAAATGGCATGATAAACCATTCATACAATCCATGTTTTATTTTTAAAGTAGTTTTCCACTCATCCACTTCCTTTATCCTAAATTGATGATACCCAAATTTTAAATTAATTTTTGAAAAGATACTAAACCCATGCAATTCATCAAGCATATAATCTAATCTAGGTATGGGATGGCAATACTTTACAGTGATATTGTTTACAGCTTTACAATCGATGCACATCCTCCAAGATCCATCTTTCTTTGGCACCAAAGTACTAGAACCACATAGGGACTCAAACTTTCTCCAATGTATCCCTTGGCCATGAGCTCTTCAACTTATCTTTAAAGCTCATTTGTCTCCTTTGGGTCAATTCTATAAGCTGGCTGGTTAGGAATTGTTGCACTAGCAATGAAGTCATTATGATGTTTAATGCCTCTAATAGATGGTAACTCACTATGAATATCTTCAAAAAAGACATCCTCAAATTCTTACAATAAAGAACCAACAACACTAGGAAATGAAAGGTTAAGGTCATTAGTATTCAAAAAGGCCTCCTTGTAAACAAGTACAAGCAAAAGCTATTTTGCAAGATAAGCATTCCTCACTTCACTTTATTTTGTATAAAAACTCACTTTTCCTCGTCTTTTCTTTTCACTTTCTTCTCCTTTTTTCTGAATTTCTTTATGGGAGCTCTCAACTTTTCTCTCTTTTTCCCAAACATTTCTTTCTAATCTCTTTCCCTCATTTTTCAAATCACTCTCTTTCTTCTTGTCATACTCAGTCTTTCTAAAATTGAACTAGAACTAATGAGTTATAAAAAGAAGACCCCATAATGAGATGATGAGAAGTTAAACACAATTAGAATAATGATTTAGACATTTAAAAATGAGAATACAAAGCTAATAATAGCCCAGAATCAGAGTGAAAATGGCCAAACAGAAAGCTACATAGCCAATGGCATTTTTGTAATTTAGGATAACTTTTAGAAAACTTAAAGAAGGGATATTTGAATGAAAAAATTAAGTTTCCTGGGATTCTCAGAGGCCTTAAAAATCATAGGAACCCTTAGAATAGTTAAAACACCTTTGGTTTACATTTTAGAGTATTAGTTAACTAAAACTTTAACTGATTTATTTGATTAGTTTTTAAATCCAATTTAGGTAAAACCAAAGGCATTTTATGAATTAGAGGACCTAAATTTCATGATGGAAAAGATGGTTCTAAAAAAGGAGTTGAAATGAGGCCAAAAAGGAAGAACCAAAATGAAGGATTAAATTGAAAATTTGAAAAATGTTATCAATGAGCCTCCACCTCCCTTAAATCACGTCCTACTTCTGCCCAGCACTCATAATCAACTCTCTTCTAGTCCAAAATAGATTCAAGGGCTACTCAAAGAGGCACACAAGTGGGGGAGCAAAAGGAAGAGAAATAAGCTTTGAAAGGGTAAGAAATTCAAGCCTTTTCATGCCTTCTCCTTTGTGAAACCTCTTCTCCTTTTTCTCCTTTCTCTTCTCATAGTTTTGATGATTTATTTAGTGATGTTTTATGGCTGGTTTAGAAGGAGGAAGAGAGAGTTTGAAGGAGAGATTAGAAGCTTTAGAAAACTCCTTTGAAAAGCTTGAAAATAAGGTAAGATGCCATGGTTTTTGTTGCTTCCTCTTGTCTCCTTCTTCCATGCTTGTTTCAGCTAAACCTAGGCCCATATAGGAGGGAGTGAATTCAGGTCATAGCAAGGTAAGAACAAGGGTTTTAGAGCATGAGAATTAAGAATATGCAATTGGAACTAAAAGAGAAGCTTTAGAAATAAAGTTATGTCACCTGGGGTTCTTGTTGCACCTAGTAATTTTTGAAGCTTTCTAATGTATTATATAAGAGTATGTATGAGTTCATAAGACATCTAGGTAGTTTCACAAGTGACAAATTTCTTAGGAAAACTAAGAAAACTCTATAGGCCCTTCATTAGTGATATGTCTCAGCCAAGGATCTAAGAGGCACCTAGGGAAACTTTTCTTTGACTTTAAAGATAAGAATGGTCTAGATATGAATAAAAAACATCAAAGGAACCATTGGTTTGAATTTGGAAACTGATTTATAAGATGGAAGTTTAGGTTCCTTTTTAAGCATAAAGAAGCAACTTGATGTTTAGCTCCTTGGAGTGCATTTGTGATAACTCTAATCCATTTAAATGGAGTCCTATGACTTAAATTGAATGAGAAATTGAAGCCAGGATCATGAATTCTAGATGTTGCTTCATTATGCCTTTCTATGGAATGATAATTATGTTATAAGCTAGAATAAGCTTATGTAATGCTTATGTGAGGCTAGAGTTAGTTCCAATGAGGTAATTATGTCTTATTGAATGTATCTAGGACAAGAAAATCAAGCTTCTCCTAGATATGTGTGTGAGGTCGAGAAGGGGAAGTAGGCTTCAAGGAAGGAAGTTTGTATTTCTTGATTCAAGGTAACTTTCTATCCTTTCTTGTATACATTTCTTGGTTGTTTGATTGTCTTAGAATGCTTGTATGTATATTTATAAGATATATGTATAGCTATTAATTTAATGTCATGGTACCATATTGTTTCTTAAATGCCAATGTGAATGTGTATAGCTCATAATAGGTGAGGTTGTGCCAAAAGTCCCTTAGAAATGGGTGAGGAGAAGCCAAAAGTCCCTAAGAATGGGTGAGACAAAGCCAAAAGTCTCAAGAAAGAGCGAGGCTAAGCTAAAAGTCCCTAAAAGTGGGTGAGGCAAATCCAAAGTTCTTAAAAAATTGGGTAAGACTAGACCAAAAGCCTTTAAAGCCTATGCTTGACTTGAATGAGCTTATGTGACATGAAAATATGCTCATGTATGTTTACTAGAAGTTTTTATGCCATGCTTGCAATCTTTGACATAAAAATATGTCATGTATATGTATGCTTGAAAGGGTGAAAGAGTTATTGGGATTCTTTGAATCTCACTCTTCCTCACATTATGTTTAACCATATTTAGTTGAGCCACATGGAGCAAGAAATGGAGCTAAGCAACTTAAAGAATGAGACTTTAACAATAAATTAAGAAATTTATGCATTTTGATGTTAAATTTTATAATGTTTATAAGATGTAAACCCTTGAGCACAAGTAAAAGTATGTAATTATGATGTATGAATCAAATTTGGCACAAATGTATGAGTATGTGAGTTTTTGACATTCATGAGCTTTGATGTACATGTGTATATGAACAATTAGGAAAGTGATTTTGAGTTCCATGATGATTTAGACTATTTAGGATGTTTCTATATGCTGTTTATGCTTTTGGATGTGCACAAATGGTTATGGTATGATTAGAAGCCCATTTGGTGCACTTTGACCCCCTTATGGTCCCAAAATTTGCTACATTCTTGACCTGAACCACAAACTAACTAAATGGATGAATTTGTGCATGAAATTTGGCAAGAAAATAGTTCTCACATTCGCAAAGCGAAAGAGCACTATTTTTGGAGGTCTATAGAATTTATTATGATTTTTCAAAATTGGTCAAATTATGCAGAAACTGTCACTATTACTGTTTATGTGGTAAGTTTGGTTTTTGGTGTCACTCAGGGGTCAAATAAAGTCCAATACCCATGAAATTTACAAGCATATAATAGACATCATAAGCTTTCTATAGGCACAAAGAGCATCTAATTTGGAGCCTGTAGAAGAGAGAAATAAATTTTTGAAGTTCTAGGTTTGCCATAGAATGACCACCAAACCCAAAGTATTATTCCATTGGATTTCATGGGCCAAACATTGTTGTTTTGAATTAAAATTTTTATGGTAACTGGGTGACATCCTAATCTTTCCAAAAAGCTATAATTTATATGATTTGAATTTTTCTAAAATTAGTGATGAATTTCCAAATTTCATATCAGAATATGGAACTTAAGGAAAAATGCAATTGTAATGTGAAATTGTGTTCTATGCCTTGGACTTGAGTTTTGACCTTCAATTTGTGATATTTTTTATAGAACAAATGTGTTATGGATGGAAAATGAGTTTGGTAAGGGGTCCACTTAGCCAAGAACAAATTATTTTGGCTTTTAATAACAGCAAATCCCGTTGTTAAAAGTGTTAATTTTATGAAAGTAGATACTTTTAGCTAGTTTTGATACATATTAAATGCTAGATAAATATGGTGTTACACTTCATCTTAAGTTGATTCTCAAACACTTGCTTTGGTGTCAAAGGTATAAACATAATAGGTCTTTTATTCATTGCAAATAAATATTTGTTAGTAAACCCATCATTAATTGCCCTTCTATCAAACTCTCAAGGTCTTCCTAAATATATATGTCCAGCATGCATAGGAATAACATCACACAAAACTTCATCATTATATTTACCAATTGAGAATGAAACTGAAACTTGTCCATCAACCTTAATTTCCCTACATTTATTCAACCATTACAAGTTGTATGGTCTAAGGTGTCTAATGGTAGACAAATTCAATTTCTCAACTAAAGTGGTACTAGCAACATTGGCATAACTTCTACCATCAAGAATCATACTACACAACTTGTTGTTTATGAGGCAACGAGTATGAAAAATGTTCTCTCTTTGTTATGCCATGTGACGGGCTTGTCGTACAACCCTCAAAATAAAACTAGGTTGACTAAAAATATAGCAAGTGGCACAACCTAGGTCATCTCCCTTGGAAATAGAGTTCAATGCTTAATTTGGTTCTCTAAGTGTTAAAAGTCCTAAAGGCTACTTGATTTTGGGGGGTTTTTGATTGAATTAAACTAACCTACAACTAAATTGAATCAAAAATTTCTAAATTCTATCTAATTGGATGAATTGTGAATGATAATGAGCTTGTGACTAGTTTAGGAATCATCTCTTGGTTTCCACTATCCTCATCCTAATCTAATTGTGATTAATTCTGGCCTAAGAGTTCCTAAATGTGTTCATTAACAAATGATCTTGAATAACCATCCAAGATTCAAGAAAGTAGCAATTTAATGTTAATTGAGACCTTAACTCTCATTAAATTACTAATTCTTGTGATTAAGATCTTTGAACACTTGAATTGATTGATTACTTGATTAATTAGCCTCTGACTTACCATCCAAAATGTTTAATTAACCAATTAAACACTAAGAATTCCTCAAATCAAACAATTAAATACTCAATTTCTCACATGCATTTCATCGAACACCTTGACTGCATACATGGATAATTGTAGGAAATTAGAAAATCCAGTACTAATTCAATCACATAATCAGTCAATTAATATCCTAATTAGTGTCTAACCAGCCACTAATTACTATTACATAAATTCTCTATCAAATACAGCTTAACCAAGACAATAGATGAAAGAGAAAAAAATATAGAAAAATAGAAGAAATTCTTAGCCAGAATTTTGCACTCCAAATCTTGGATTCAAGCTTCAACTCAAGACCTTCCTCCTTTGCTAGTCACAGATGAATTAGAGTTTCATTTCGGCGTGGAGAGATGGAATGGAGATGGAGAATGTATGGTTCTGTGTATGGACGAAGGGAATGGAGTGTGGGTGAAAGGCGAATGACCGAGGAGTCAGGATTAATGAGGCGTGATGATTGAATTGGGCGTGGACGAAGTGAATGATAAATGGACGATGAGGATTGGATCTGAAAATGCTCTCCTTCACGTGCACACTTAATGATTCACGTGTTCAGCCCTCATTTTTCAATTTGTCTGAAGCTATTATGCATGAGTGTGGGCCCCATTTCATCTTATTTTATCATATTTCATGTGCTGCCCAGCTTCAGCGTTTTCATTCAAACCAGCAGCTCGTACCTCTTCTTCTTCGCCTGCAACGTTCATTCCTCTGTTCCAGCAGCTCCATTTCGTTTCCCTGTGCATCCCTTCTCTATTTCTGCTCGAGTTTGTGAGCTCGTGGCTACTGCATGGGTTTATTTTTCTCTGTCCACACGTTCAGCCCTTCATTTCTTTACGTTTCTGTTCATAGCACATTCTGCATGTATACGCATTCCTCTAATCACGTGGCTTCTTGTTCCTGCTGTCCAAACTTCAACTCATTGCTTTTCATTCTTAGCTTCAGCTTCTTCTTCGTTGTCTCTCTTTTGTTCTGCTCAGCTTCTTCACGTGTTTTTCCACATCCCATGCAGCTGCTGTACTCTTTATTCTGCTAGGTGCGTGTGTTTCTGCTCGTTTTCTTTCTCATGCTCCAGCATCTTCGTTTCTGCTCCTTACTTCTCTTCGTGTTTGCTTCATTTAATTCTCATGCAAATCCACATCATCTTCCACGTTGTCTGCTGTTCTTTCTTGCCACGAGTTAAGATCACGTTGCTTCTGTGTGTTGTTTTGCCTCTACATGTGTGTGTTTAACAGCTTCTACTCACCAAAATAGAGCATCGTGAAGACATGGTTGGTCATGAGAGTGAATGCACACAAGCCTCCCTCAACCAACCTCTTTTCCACGTACATCCTTTTCCTCTTCCTCCCATATATACATGCCTTCATTTCTTCTTCTTCTTTTCCTTAAATCAAATACTCATTTAAGCTATTTGCCCTTCACAAATCTTTACAAATAATAAGAACAATTCAATAGGAAAATTCGCAAAATCATTTAAAATAAAATTGAGCATTAATATTTCAAAATTTTGCAAATTAACTCCTAAAATATAAAAATGGCTATTAAAATGAAATCTTATCTAATAAAACTCATTAAGCCATAATTGCTCACTAAAATGCTCAAGTTAGGAGAATTAAAACATATAAAAATGATGCTTATCACCATGTCATCTTCTTTAACTTGAGAATTCAAAGCTCTTCTAGTCACAAGAGTTTCCCCTTTCATTGCTCACTTAAATCCATCATCACTTTCACATTCAGTCACCATATCCCCATTATCTTTTCATAAACGTGACTCACTTTTTAGGGCAATGCAAAGCTATATGACCTATTTCTAAACATTTGAAACATTTAATATATCTATTTCTAGAGGGTTAAGAATCAAATTTACCTTTGCCCATTTTTAAAGCCTCATCCTTGCTTTTGGAATTCTCCTTAGATATAGCTTTTTCCTCCTTTTTCTAGTTTAGCTTCAATGAAGAACTAGAGCCTGAGATGTATTTTGCTGCTCCTTTATGCTTGAGTTGCCTTTAAATCTCCATCGCCACATGCACCATGTCTTCTAAGCCCACATAATGCTATAACTCCACTATGTTAGCTATATTTCTATCCAACCCACTCAAGAATAAAGCCATTGTGGCTTCCCTATCTTCCCTTACATTAGCTCTTATCATAGCCACTTCCATCTTTTTGTAATATTCCTTCATACTTTTAGAACCTTACATGAGGATTTACCACTTTTAATAGAGGTCTCTATAGTAATGGCTAGGAATAAATTTGCTTCTCATAAGAGCTTTTATTCCCCTCTATCTTTCTATAGGTCTCTCCTTATTTCTCCTCTTATTTAGATCCAATTTATCCCACTAAATGATTGCATAATCATTGAATTCAATCACTACCAACTTCACCTTTTTCTCTTTAAAATAATTATGACACTAAAAATTAACTTTTTTTTTTTTTTCTACTCTAAATAAGCTTTAGGGTCATTTCTACCTTGGAAAAAGAAAGTATTTTCATTTTATTTACCCAAGGTTCCCATCTACCTTATTTCTATTTCTTGGAGCATTTTGGCCATATCTCCTTTCATACCTAGCTCTTCTAAACCTATTTCTACCCAGCTGAACTATAGAATCAAAATCTTCTTCACTACTAGCTCCTACTTCATTTTCAAGTTCAAACTCATCTATAAACACATCCCTATGCCTACTATGTCTTTTAGGATTAGGACTTATAATAAGTTACTTTTTTTACAAGTTTGCAATCATTGTATCTTGCCTACCCATCCGATCCCTTATTCCTCTAAGAACAACATTAAGGTGTTCAAACTGCTGTTGTATGGCTTTTACAACAAAGTTTATATTCTGCTAACCTCCACTAGATGTTTCCTCCCTGTTAGACATTTTAGAAAGCTGTAAGAAATTTTATTAGTGAAATAAAGTTCCTTACAATTTTTCCTCACATGTCTACTCTTAAGAGATGACACTCTACACTCGCGTTTCACTTTTCATAGGCTTTTCTTGATGTTGGTCTCACACCGTCTTGCCTTTTTCCACTCTTACGTTCCTGTTTTGGCTTTTCAAAGCGACTAGTTAACCCAATCAAAGGCTATCATAGTACTTGTAGAACCAACTCAACACTTAGAGATTTTAAGATAGAAAAAGGTAGATATTGAGATCAGGGAAGCAAGAATTCAAATGATAGAAATTTTTGTAGAAGTTTAGCCCAGGTCAAGCAATATTTCCAGGGCAACACAATTTTTTTCTTTTTTATTTTTTTTTAAAAACAACACAGAATTCTTGTTTTTTTGTTTTCCTTTTCTTCTTTTTCTTTTTAACTAAAATATGGAGAAAATATGAAAATCATACAAATAGAATACAAACAACCAAATTAATATGAAAAGTCTTACATGACATGTCAGGTTAGAAACATCTATATTTCACTCTAGAAAACCCTTATTTACGTGATTCCAAAATGACTAGAAAGATGAGATTCTAATTTATGAAAATGACCTATTAAACATTGAATAACTCAAAGGAAACTATAAAGAATAGAGGCACAAAGAAGATGAACAGATATAAGAATAGAACGCACAATCCAAAAAAAATGAAGACAGAAAAAACACAAGAATATGACTTGAGTTTATAACCAAACTTTGAAACCAAGATAGTGTGAATCCACAAGGATTAGATCCCTCAAACCCACAGCCAATGCTAAAGTACACACACCCCAAGAAAGCTAAAAAAAGGTTTGTGATCCACTTAGAACCTTAAGCATGGACAAAGTGTTAGAAGACACCACAAGGTTGATTGAGCCTTGATAAGTCTATTAGACCTATGAAGAACCCTAGAGAGAGTCCACTTTTAAGTTTTAAATCTCTAGAATTAAAATTTTATCCATTCATCCAATTTTATTACATTAGAGGTAGAATACATTTTTTATAAAGTGTAAGTCAAATTTGCCTTTAATTAGCCTAAGAAAGGGAAACTAGGGAAAATAAATGCATGATCCTAATTTAATGACCTAACAATTGGAAATACAAAATAGTTAAATCTTCTTGAAAACTAACAAAGAAAGAAAAATCTACTCAGTTGATTCTAATTTTCATTCAAATACATAAAACTTCTAGAAGTTAGCATGTTAAGCCCATGATAGTATTATTTAGGCCTAATTGAGTCAATCCATGTATGGTCCTTGGTCCAAGCTCTTTGATTTGCAATGTTCTAACCCAAAATAGTTTTAACAGCTCCATCTTTAGCCTAAATAATGTTGATGATATCCTAATTAATGCTTGAATAAATTTGTGAAAATTTTGGTTAGCCCACCAAGTCTCTTGAACAAGTTTACTCAATACTTTTTTAAGTCTTTTAGCTTTAACCCTTGTGATAGGTCTAACTAAAAGATGCAAAGAATTATTTGAAAGTTTTGAGTTAACTTGTTCTAGATCAACAGATGATGCTTTTAAGTTAGCTTTTTCTCTTGAATTAGTTAATTTTGTCCTATGATTTGCATAAGATCTTAGATTAGGGTACTATTAGTTTGAGAATAAAGCTAAGGATATCCCTAAGATAGCCTTTAGAATGAGGTATGGGCATTATGAATTTTTAGTGATGCCCTTCAAGTTGATGAATGCACCTACAATTTTCATGGACTATATAAACCAAGTTTTTAGGCCATACCTAGACAAGTTTATTGTAGCCTTTATAAATGATATTCTCATCTATTCTAAGATTAGAAAAGAGCATGTGTAGCATTTGAGATTAGTCTTGAAAACCTTAAGAGAGAAACAACTTTATGAGAAACTTCGTAAATGTGAGTTTTGGCTCATATAGATGAAATTCTTAAGCCAAGTGATCTTTTAGATAGGGTCTGCAATAGATCCTTACAAAGTAGAGGTAATACTTCAGTAAGAGAGACTTAGGACAGTTACAGAAATTAGGAATTTCTTAGGTTTGGTTGGCTATTATAAGAGGTTTATCAATGGCATTTCTCAAATGGCCATGTCACTTACTAGGGTCACTAAAAAAGATGTACCATTTGTTTAGGATGAAAAGTATGAACAGAGCTTGCAAGAATTGAAGCATAGGTTAACACAACCCTAGTTTTAGTTATCCCTGACCCAAGAGAAACTTTTGTAGTCTACAATGACACTTTTAAGAAATGGTTAGGATGTATGCTTATATAGCAGGGTAGAGTTGTAGCCTATGCTTCTTGACAGTTAAAACCACATGAAGAGAACTATCCACCTATGATTTAAAGCTAGTAGTAGTGATATTTGCTCTTAAGATATAGAGACACTACTTGTATAGTGTGAGTATAGAAATATTTAGTGACCACAAAAGCCTTATGTACCACTTTAAGTAGAAAAAGTTAAGCATATGATAGAGAAGATGTCTAGAATTCTTGAAAGATTATGATTATACTCTTAAGTATCATCTATGTAAGGCTAATGTAGTAGCAGATGCATTAAGTAAAAAGTCCAAGCATATAGTCATGATGATGGTGAAAAAGCATGGAACTTATAGAAAAGTTTAGAGACAAGAATCTCTCATATCGGGTGCATTCCAATAAACTACTAATGAGTGAAGCATGAATAGAAAATGAGTTGAGAAATCAAATAAGAAAAGCCCAGAAAGAGGACCAATACTCAAGAGAAGTGAGAGACCATATATCTTAGGGTAGAACCTTAGAGTTTAATATATTTAAGGATGAGATAGGTTATGTGTACCCAAGAAGCCAAAGTTAAGAGATAGAATACTAGAAGAGGCATATAAAAGTAGGCACACGATTTATCCAAATAGTAATAAGACGTATCATGACTTAAAGAAAATGTTCTAATGGACTAAGATGATAATTAGCACAACAAAGTATGTAGCAAGAGTCTAATATGTTAGAGAATTAAGATTGAGCACCAGAGACTAGTTAGGTTACTCAACCATGTGATATTTCTAAGTAGAAATGGGATAGTATTTTTATGGATTTTATTATGGGTTTACCTAGAACATTATTAGAGTATGATATAATATAGGTGATAATGGATAAATTGACTAAATCTACCTACTTCTTACTAATTAAAGCCACATATATGCTAGATAAGTTATCCCAGTCATACATAAACTCTGTGGTGTACCTAGGAGTATAGTCTCAGATAAAGATCCTAGATTTACTTCAAATTTCTAGAGATCATTATAGGATGCCTGTAATATCCAGGTCTTTGAAGTCAAAGCCTAAGATTACTGTATCTGACAGTAAAACACATGCTCACTAAGTCCAATAACCACTGCTCATAATAGCTGAGGCTAAACTCAGAGGTATATCATGCTCTTCGTGCAAAGTGGGTTTTATGTCTTCTAGTTCTCTAGGATCCCGTTATACTAATACTAGGGAGCATTTTAATTTTTATTTATCGCTCCTCGTAGGATCCTTATATTCCCACTTCAGTCCCTTTTTCATTTGGGCTTTCTTTTCTTACTCTATCAACTTACTTACTTACATATACTTGTCTTAGCCCTCCTCTCATATCCTGCAATTCTTACTATGCCCACATTCTGCTTTTAAATGCCTTAGCACTAGGGCATCTCACACTGAGTGTGGTTAACATCTCTTGCAGGAGAGAGGTTATGCACTGGTCCCTCCTTTATACATACCATAAGGGACTCAAGCTATGCATACTGAATATGAACATCCTCTACTAGGAACCCCTTTCTACATGCTTTCCTTACTATTCTGATATTACTGGAATTCCCTTTACCTTTCTTTTCTAACTCATTTCTTTATCTAACTAGGATGCCTTTCGATTATCGGGACACTTTAGTGATTGATGTCGTCGTTTGCTATGCACTTAAGCTACATTACTACTAGGTTGGCCAGACCTAATATCATGTAGCCTCTGTTGCAAGCAAACCATAACATCAAACACTAATATATAAGCACTTCATGACTGAGCTTAAAGCCATTATCGCCTGTATATTGCAAGTTTTCCAATAATCTAAAGTACCCCTCTCTTACTTTTCTCTATCTATCCTATTCTCGTAAAGTACTTGGGGAAAGTAGGATTCTTCCTCTACTACATCTTGAGATTTCTCTGTATTGCCCGGCTATTTTTCTTCGGGCGTTATCATGCTAGAAGGGCATCTACGCCAAGGACAAGTGTGCTTTCTTAAGTACTCAAGCACATTAACTGAATGTCTATTCTCAATCTAATATGTCCTCGGCTTGAACATTGTCATATCTGTTCTTTCTATTTTTCTTATCCTCTTACTTAGGTAAAAGGATATTCTACTACTGGCTGTTTCTATTGCCAGTTTAGGTTTCTTTACGCTCAAGAGCACCTGTATTTTCCTAGGGTTCCTCCACTTAATCACTCTCTGTAACATCAAGGGGGGTCTACTTTTTACTCATACCCTTGCTCTGCTCTTAGTTAGACCATCCCTTGGTAAGGAGGATTCTATTTCATAAAATCCTAGGAATGTCATTCTATAGTACTCTCAGCTTACATTCTTTCTTTAGGCTTACTTTCTTTCTCTACATAAGACGAGGCTCGCCTTCTTAGACGGTCTCTAACTCCCTCGAGCTTCCCTAAGGGTACAAAGGCACTACTTATCTATCTCAGCTTATTTCTATGTTTAGATCAGAGCTGGGCTTTTTCTCTCTGTTCAGTCTCTTTAGCCTCATCCCCAGGAGCACACTATGCTATTTCTAGGGTTCTGCTAACTCCATCCAGGACATGTACTCTCAATGTCTGGACTCTCTTTTACTGAAAACTTATGCTCTACTGGGTGCTCTAATAACTCGTGTGCCTTAACCCTATATCAGTCTTATATTAGGGAGCTCATCTGACTAATTAACTAGTAGATCTTTATTCATTTACCTCTCTAGCTCAGTTTACTCGTTTACTCATAACTAAAACGTGGGCATCTCTTGGGTAGCTAGTTCCTCGACTCTTCCTCACTTCCTTTATCATTATACTTTATGACTCAAGAGGGTCTAGCTAGGGGAATTTACTAACCACTATTGGTGGTTTCCCTAACATCAGGATGTCTCATCTTTTCTTTCTCGGTCTAGGGAGAACTTTTATTGAACCTTTCACTCACATATCTCACCTGGACGATGCTACTGGTCATTTCCTCTAGGCTTTAGCTTTTGCTCAGCCTGGGCTAACCATTTTGTCAGACTTGGAGCTTACTCTGTCACTAGCTACTCATACGTACCTTTTAGTGTTACCGATAAAGTACACCTTTCGAGGCCACTCACTATATGGCCTACTACTAGCAGCCTTACCTTATATAAGTTTCAAGGCTATATAAATATTTTATCAACAGGGTCTAGGATCTTGGCAACAAGATCTCATATATTGCCATGAGAAATTTAAAACCCTGGTAACAATGTTTTTCTTGGCAGTGCCTATATAGCCCTAAACTCATCATATCACCCATCATCATATTCATAGGGTTAACATTATAGGTTGGAGTCAACACCTCATAGGCGGGTCTCAACAACCTTACTGTCCTTGTGTCTAACTTTCTCTGACATTGAGTTCTTTCCTAGTCTCACTGCTAGGCCCACTAATCTCTTACTGTCATTTGCTGCGGCTAATTAGGCTTGGGTTTATCCTAATTTCCTGTCTAAGTATTGGCCATGACTACCGATCTCTGATTGACTTACTTTTTCATGGATTGGATTTTTATTTTTAGCTACCAACCTGAGCCTTATTACCTCTATCATCAAGCTAGAGGGTTCTACCTCTTGCTTCATTCATGCATAACTAATTGTCATCTTAGGGTTGTCAGGTCCCAGGGTGTAGCTTATAACTCAACCTTTAGCCTGAGGAGACTGACCTTATCTAGACATTTGGGTGATGTGGCTAGGGGGTGACTTTCTTTCTCATTCCTCTCTAAATTGGTCCTGTGCAGCTACAATCTCATTTGATGCCACGCTACATTGCTCATTCTTTCTGCATTAAGTAGGATATTTCAGAATGGCCTGAGTATGACCAGGGAGAATTAGGCCTCACATAAAGCCTCATTTCTCATCGTTCACATCTAGGGCTTGCCACTGATCCCGGCGAGCTATCATATCTCATTAAGCTTTAGTCGTTGGATTCCTTAACTTCGCTTAAGCTTAACTCTGCTCAAGCTACTCTAGAGGCCACTCTTTCCCGGTGTCCACTAACTACTCTAAGACCATCATACAACTTACTTATTATGCATAAAGCCACAAACTATACTCATACACCTAACATGTCTCATATAAGACTTTACTTATCCATTCAGCCTTTACATAGCCCTATTGCTACATCCTCAAGCCAAATCCAATCTGAAAGAGCCTAGAACTTTGCTCTAATACCAATAAATGTAACACCATACTTCTAGGACTCAATTCATGCAATTCACATGCCTCATCTTATATTTGTTCTATGGAAACAATATAGTGGCATAGGGAGTTATGAATTAAAATGCATTTCTCTATAGGTAAAATTTTTCTTTCGGAGTCCCGTGGGCCATATGAATGCATCTATAACATTCTCATACTTAAATACATAAATATGGCTCATTTCCATCATCAAATTTGGTCTACAACTCGTGGAAAGCAAAGGAACACATTAAAAGTCATGTTTGCATTTTCGACCAGAATGTCCTTTTTTCTGTCACAAACTTTGGAAAATCATAACTAATTCTAGAAAAATTGAAATCATGTATTAATATGCCCAGACCATAACATTCAACATGGAGAATGTTTGACATCCAAAAAGCTACTGAAGTCACTGGTTGCCTGGGCTGCTGTTCAGATTACTGATATAAACTTTTAAAATTCATAACTAATTCTATAAAAATCTAAATCACACATATTTGATCATTCTAGAAAGCTACACATGTTAACTTGATACAAAAATAATTCCAGAATGAAACAGATACGTTTAGCTATTGGAAACTTATGGAACAGTAACCAAACTCTGGAGGCGCCACTGTTACTGACAGCAAACTTCAAAAATGCGTAATTCTCTGCTCAGACCTCCAAATGAGGTGATCTCAGTGGCCACAGAAATCTTGTGACCTCTAGTTTATGCATATAAAATTTCACAAGCATTGGGCACCATTTGGATATCAGGTGACACAGAATTCAAAACTGTCAGTATGAACAGTGCACACACCAGAATCCATGAAAAATCCCAACTTTGAAAATTCATCAAATATTCTCTAGACCTCCAAAAATTATGATCTTTAGCTTCAAAGAAAGCTCTTAACAAGCTCTAGATGTATGACAAATATCAGATCAAGAAGAGCTCATTTGGGTAAAAAGTGGTATAGGTTTCTAATATGGTCAATTTTGATCCATATTAGAGACCAAGTGTGCCCAAATGGTCTTGCTTGGTGTTTGGCACCTCTTGGGCAAGTTTAAAACCATAAATAGGACTTGCATAAACTGCCCAAGTGGTCCCAAACTTCATGCATCTAAATTTGGTCATTCCACTTCTATTATTCCACTAATCTATCTAGTCATTCAAGAACTAAACTTGCCATTCAATACCTAAAACATGCTATCTCATACATTTGGCATCAAATTTCATTCATGCACCACACATTTGGGTATTTACCTATGTTCATCTAGTTACATACCAATTTCATCATGAGATTACATCATATGCCATGTATATGGCTAAAAAGAAGGCAAAACTAAGCATATTCATATACTTTGATACCCATATTCTTCCTTTAAGCTTGGTGGCCTCCAATACCTTTCCTAATTGTTTCACCTAGCATATTAAGACATGAAGAGGAGGGGATGAGATTCAAAGAATCCTAATAGCTCATCTCCCATTCAATCATACATAATATGTGCAAAGCAAGTTTCACAAATGCATGCATAGAGGAGATAGAAATCATAGACATTTTAAAAAGCAACCTTGGCATATGAATCAATCATACAAGACATTTAAGAGCTTACTAAGTGTTTGGATTGGCCTCACACTTCTCCTCATGGATTTTGGACTTGCCTCACCCATTCTTTGAGCACTTTGGACTCAACCATACTCTTGGGAGCCCACTTTGCTTTTGGGAGACTCTTTACTTTGTCTTAACCAAGTTCAAGGGTTCTTGGCTCATCCTCACCCAAGGGAAGAGTTCTTGGCCTTTCCACACTCAAGTAAACTCATAAAAACATCATGGATTCATTTAATAACATAACATGGCACCAAGCATCATGGCATATAAAGGCATGCTAGCATACTTTTCAAAGCTTGAAAATACACATACAAGCATTCGAAAACAAACTAAACACACGTCCATGCATAAGAGAAGGTGGAGAGAGCTACCTTGCTTGCATTTGCATACTTTTTCCTTAAGTCTTGAATCCTCTCCCTTGACCTCACACACCTAAGAAGGTGGAGATCATTCCTCTTGGCCTAGACACATCATATGGAAGGTAATTACACTCTTGAAGCAAAGTCTAAGGCCACAGAATTACTAGAAAGGCTAGATGACTCATAAGGCTCTTTTATGATTCCATAGTGCACTTAATGAAGCAACCTTCAGAAAACATCATTTTCGGAGGTCTAGAGAATATTTGATGAATTTTCAAAATTGGGATTTTTCATGGATTCTGGTGTGTGCACTGTTCATACTGACAGTTTTGAATTTTGTATCACCTGATGGCCAAATGATGCCCAATGCTTGTGAAATTTTATATGTATAAACTAGAGGTCACAAGCTTTCTGTGGCCATTGAGATCATCTCATTTGGAGGTTTGAGCAGAGAATTCTACATTTTTGAAGTTTGCTATCAGTAATAGTGGCGCCTCCAGAGTTCGATTACTGTTCCATAATTTTCCAATAGATAAACGTATCTATTTCATTTTGGAATTATTTTTAGTATCAAGTTAACATGTGTAGCTTTCCAGAATACCAAATATGTGTGATTTGGATTTTTATAGAATTAGTTATGAATTTTAGAAGTTTATATCAGTAATCTGAACAGTAGCCCAGGCAACCAGTGTCCTCAGTAGATTTTCAGATGTCAAACATTCTCCATGATGAATGTTATGATCTTGGCATATTTTTAGTGTGAAATAGACATCTGAAGCTTCCTAGAATGACAAAGAACACATGATTTCAATTTTTTTAGAATTATTTATGATTTTCCAAAGTTTGTGACAAAAAAAAGGACATTCTGGCCGAAAATGCAAACATGACTTTTTTAATGTGTTCCTTTGCTTTCCACGAGTTGTAGACCAAATTTGATGATGGAAACGAGCTATATTCATGTATTTAAGTATGAGAATGCGATAGATGCATTCATATGGCCCACAGGACTCTGAAAGAAAAATTTTACCCGTAGAGAAATGCATTTTAATTCATAACTCCCTATGCCACTATATTGTTTCCATAGAACAAACATAAGATGAGGCATGGGAATTGCATGAATTGAGTCCTAGAAGTATGGTGTTACAATGCCTTAGGGACTAAGTTAAGGTTTAACATAACATATCATCCCCAAACAGATGGCTAGACAGAGAGAACTATCTAAATCCTAGAGGACAAGTTAAGGGCCTATGTCTTAAAGATGAAAGGGAATTAGGACACTTACTTGCCACTAACAGAGTTTGCCTATAATAACAATTATCATTCTAGCATTTAGACAACACCTTATGAGGCTTTGTATTGGAGGAAATGTGGATCTATAGTCCGTTAGCTTGAGCTTGGAGAAAAGAGCCTTATAGGCCTAGATATAGTGGACTAAACCTCCAAATAGATAGAATTGATTAGAAAGAAACTCTTAATAGCATAGAGTAGGCAAAAAAATTATGCAGATAGAAAAAAGAAGGTAGTTAAAGTTTAAGATTAAAGACCATGCATTCATTAGAGTGTCTTCAATCACAGGGATAAGTAGGTCCACGAAAACTAAAAGTTTAGTTTAAAGTACAGAGGTCTATTCTAAATTTTAGATCGAATTAGACTAGCAGCCTATAAAATAGTCCTTTCTTCCAACCTAGCCTAGATTCATGATGTTTTTCAAGTGTCCTAGCTCAAAAAGTACTAACTTGACCCCTCACATATCATAGAATATGAAAACGCTCATTTATAGGACAATCTATCTTATATAGTATCACCAGATTTAATTGTGAATGCTAAGCTTAAGTAGTTAAGGAACAAAAGCATATAGCTAGTGAAAGTAGTTTGAAAGAGGCTATATCTTGAGGAGGCCACCTGGGAACATGAAGAAGAGATGAGGAAGAAGTATCTAGAGTTATTTCAATAAGGTATGTTTCTAAATTTCGAGGACAAAATTTTATTTAGGCGGTAAAATGTCATAACCACTATTTTGATAATTTCTAGATATTAAAAGAAAAGATAATTGACATTATAATGATAAACTACAAACCCAAGTAAAATGAAAGGAAAAGGCTAAAAGACAAAAGCTTTAAAAAGGCCATTCAAACTGAAAAAATGAGAAAAATATAGACTAAAAAATAATGAGATTTAATGAGAGAAACCCATATTCCTCATCACAACATGACAAAATAAGATTACTAGATGAACTAGATAAGGTTAGAATGGTTAAATACCTAACAGCGTATGTTATAGGCTTCTTAGTAGCAATATTTTTTACTAAACTTTTTTAAACTATTTTAAATCCCAGAAATTCTAAAGCAGATATTTTTAATAAATTAGAGAATCTAAATGTTAGTATGGAAAAGATAGTTTTTGAAAAAGGATACTAGATAAGCTCAAACAAAAAAGGTTAAAGTGTAAGGATGTAAATGAAAATTTTGAAAATTTCCTAAAATATCATCTCCTCCCTTATAAGGTCACATCAACCCATCTCTTACCTTTAAAACCAACTCAAGCAACTCTGAACTAAACCAAGAGAAGGGTGGAAAAGAGGAGGAAAGCAAAAGGAAGAAAACGTAACACCCTATAATTAATTAGGAGTGATTATGAAGAATTAAGGAAATTACTATGAGGAATTTAGGAAGAATAAGGAAAATAAGAAATTTTATGGAAATAGATTATTTTGGGCATTTTGAAACTAATAATAATTTTTTGCCATTATTGAGCAAAAAAAAAAAATTTAATAGTGAATTTGGGTTGATTAAGAGAAATTAATTAAGGGAAGGTGGGCATTTAATATTTAAGCCTCATGGTTAATTTAATTATGATAAGAATCAATTATAGAAGCCCAACTTCATTCTAAGGGAGGCCCAAATCATTCTAATGGGGCCAATTAGGTTTTGAACACTTGGGTTAGCCCATTCCAACCTTAAACCCTAAAACCATTTGTAGCCACCCTAAAATCTTTGAGACAAAACATTTCTTCAATAGAAAAATGTCATAACTAGTTCCTTTAGCTCATTCATATACATTAAGAAGATAAACAACCAAGTTCACATCCATTTACATGTAATTTAACATCAAAATTTGGCACATTTATGGGTCAAATATAGTTACAAGGGTCCAAATTCATTTCTTTCTTTTCCTTTATTCATTTTTGTCATAAAAAATTTTTTTCGTACTTATTTTATCATGTTTAGCTCATGGAACCCCTTAGAAAGATCAAAAACTTGAAATGGACATAGTGACCAAAAATCTACACTAACTTTGAAACTTCATAACTTGGGCTATACAACTTCAAATCATATAAATTAGGTGTCTATATAAATCTTAGGATGTGAAATACATCTATAAAAATTTTAGGAGAAATTGAGTTCATTTGCCTAACCAAATACAATGGAATAGTACTGCAAGTCAAAATTAGAGGCATGTAGCAAACCTAAACTTTAAAATTTCATATCTTGAACTACAAAACTCCAAATTTGGTGATTTCAGTGGAAAGCTTGAGATGAGATCTATGTGTTGGAAACATTTCAAGAGCATCTAAGCTCATTTGGCCCATAAAAAACCTTGCATATTAGTGGCTGTTGTAGTATTCAGACATAATCAAACCCTTAACTTCAAAAATTCATAACTTCCTCTATATAACTCCTTTTTATGCAAACTCCTCAGTGGTCCTAGAAAGCTTATAATTTCAACTATATGTTTGTAAAAATTCATGAGCATTAGACTTCATTTGACCCTTAAAAAACATGAAAATTTATAGCTATTATGTGTGAATAGTACCAGGACCTAATTGAAAAATTTACACAATTTTAAAAATGTAAAATATTTTGTACAGCCCTAAAATTATGGTTCTTGGCTTGACAAAAAAATTTAGGAGGGGTCTAAATGTATGCCAAATCTTAGTGTCAAACTAGATCATTTAGGCCACTTTTGGCATAGGAGTTGCTTATGGAAGTTTTAAGACAACTTTAGCTCTAATTTAGACCATTTGGGATCCAATTGGTTTTCTTACACTTTGAGTACATTTCTTTCTTCCTAAAAGACATTTCTAATCATTCCATAGCATGCCAAAATAATTGGATCAAGATTTGACCCTTTGAAACCCAAGATTTACATGTGTACTATGCCATCTCACTAATCAAATACCATCATAATGCACATACATTACCTAAGATGGTTATACCTAGCTATTTTCATACTTTTACACATGAAGTAACATCATCATAGACATCGTAGGTTCATCATGGTATATACAAAGTATCATATACATACATATGTCAAGATTTGGTACAAAATGGAATTCTAATACATCATATCCTAATATTTATGTCTTCTCATGGTCTTGGCTTTGGCTTGGTGAACCTAAAATGGTTAGTAGAAGCATAGGGGGTGAGATTCGGAAGAATCTTAGTAGCTAATCTCAAACAATTCTATACATACAACAATGCATGTGGTGCAAGAATGCTATGTTTATGCTTTATATGAATCAAATGCATCATAAAACATAAAAACCCATTCATACCTAAGCCATGGCCTCATCATAAACTTTACTAGGCTCAACTATTCTTAACCTTGAGCAAAGGAAAAGCTACGATGCTCAATTCCATGCCTTAAGGGAGTTAGGAGTGATCTCATTGCCTTTCATATACATAGTGTAATACCTTAGCTTCCTAGCCTTTAAACCATATAACAAGGCTTATTCTTAAATATTTATATGAAAATAGCACATTAAAGAGTAGAATTTTGTGTCACAAAGAGCCCAACTAATTCATTCTTGGATTTAAGGACTATGTAGGCACATCAATTTCATTTTACATCTATACTATTTCCACCCATATCAGAAACATCACATTTTATCTCACAAAGCTCGAGTTTGGAACCATACATCACAACATTAGATTTTTGCTTTCGGGTTGGTGGTCCAAATTTCTAATATGATCTTTAGAAATTCATAACTAATTCTAGAAAAAATTGAAATCAAGCATATGATAGCTTTCTAGAAAGCTCTAGATGTAAAATAATGAATAAAAATAGTTTTAGACCAAAATAATAGGATTTAACCCACAACAAGCAATATAATAATACATCAGGTTTGTTCTCAAACAACTGAGACCTAAAACTTCAAAAATTTGTTTCTCCCTCTACAAATCTCCAAATGGGGTGCTGTCAATGGCTTTGGAAATTTTATGATGTCTAATTTATGCCTATAAAGTTTTCTGAGCAATGGACTTCATTTGGCCTACAAGTGACATAGAGAAGCAAACTGACCATATGAATAGTATCCATACCAATTCTACATAATTTGGCTAACTTTGAAAAATCATAATAAATTCTATAGACCTCTAAATTAAGTTCTCTTTACTTCTATGAAAAGCTCTAGATGAGAGCTATTTTTTGGGCTAAATTGCATGTAAAAATTCATCCATTTGGTTAGACTTTGGTTCAGCTTAAGAAATGGTCAATTTTGAAGTCCATAATGAGTTCATAAGGTACCAAATGACTTTCTTAACATTTCATAGCCACTTGGGCAATTCCAAAAGCACAATTACAGCATACGAAAGTATGCCAAATAGTTTAAATCATCATGGAGCTTACTCTTACCTTGCCACTTATGTAACACCATAATTTCTTAGCTCATTTCATGCTATCTCTATGCCTCATACTAAGCAATTCATATCAGAGGCAAGAAAATGACATTAAGATATTGATTGTTTTAGTATTGCATCATGTATAAATTTTTCATTCAATGTCACGTAGATCATGTGAGCTCATACATCATATTCTCATATTTAATTACATAAATACAACGCATTTGCATCATTAAAAGTGCCCTACATCTCGTGGAACTCAAAGGGAAGCATGAAACACATACATATATTTTCAGCCAGACTTCCCACATTTCTATCGTAAAATTTGAAAAATCATAACTAATTCTAAAACATTGAAATCATGCATTCTTGGCCATTTTGGAAAGCTACACATGTCTACTTCATGGTAAAAATATGTTTAGACCATAACATCCATCATAAAAGGTGTTTGACATTCGAAAAGGTCTAGAGGTCAGAGTGTTCACTAGTGCTGTCACAAAATTCTGTAACAAACTTCAAAAATGTCCAATTAATTTCAAAAAAATCCAATCCATGTAAATGATACCAATTTGGAAAGCTGTGGATGTTAGCTAGAGGGGAAAAATAACTTCAGACCGGTTCAGGCACTCCCATCCTTAAAACTCAATCAAATAGAGGTCAGCTAAAATTCCTAATACTAGACAGATGATTTGAAAATTCATATCTCCCTCTCTAGACATCCAAATAAGGTGCTTCTAATTGGTACAAGTCACTGGGAATGTCTAGTTTCTCTGTATAAAATTTTATGGCAATTGACATCATGTGAACCCTTTGTGATAGATTTCATTTTTCAACCAGTATGAACAGTGACATGACCAAAACTAAAAAAATTTTCAACTTTGAAAATTCATCAAATATTCTATAGACCTCTAAAAATTCTATTATTTAGCTTCCCAAAAAGTGCTCAACAAGCTTTAATTTCATGCTAAATCTCAAATCAAGAATAGCTCATTTGGACAAAAAGTGACATAGGGTTCTATTATAGTTAATTTTGGCTCCATATAGGATACCAAAATGTCCAAATGGCTTTCCTTGGGGTTTGGCACCTCTTGGGCAAGTCTAAAATCATAATTAGGACTTGTGTGAACTGCCCAAATGATCCCAAACCTCATGCATCTCATTTTTGCTATTATACTTCCATTCATACATGAAATTCTATAATGCAAAATTTCTATTACATGGCCAAAATGAGTATTTCCATACATACAACCCTAACTCTCATTTATACACAATACATTAACATAATTATACATCTCATAACATCATAGGTCATATGCAGGTAAGGATTTCATCAATTACTATCCATAAGGCCTAAAGTAACAATTTCAAGACACTTTGATGTCATGGTCTCATCTTCAAGATGATTGGCTTCCATTACCATGCTATCTTGGTCTACCTAGCATGTTAGAAATTGGAGAGGAGAGGATGCGATTCAAAGAATCCCAATAGCTCATCTCCTATTCAATCATACATAAAGCATGCAAAACAAGTCTCACAAATAAAATGCATGACATATGGACATGTGCAATCATTCAGGAAGTATTCTTAGCATTTGAAAAAGTTATACATAGCATACATAGGCTTACCAAGCAAGTGGATTGACCTCACCTATTTACTTGTGGATTTTGGACTTGCTTCACCCATTCTTTAAGAGGTTCTTGGACTCAACCATGCTCTTGGAAGTCAACCTCACTTTTGGGAGACTCTTTACTTTGTCTCAACCAATCTTAAAGGTTATTGGCTTATCCTCACCATGGCTAAAGGTTCTTGGCCTCACCACACTCTAGCAAACCAAAGCAAACATCATAAACATCATTTGGAAAACATAATGCATTATCATAGTACCATGGAATAAGAACTCATGCTAGACCATTTTTCATGGCTTGAAATACATATACACACATTCAAAGACAAGTAAAGCAAGCAATCATGCATGAGAGAAGGTAGAGAGAGCTACTTTGCTAACATTTGTACACTTTTTCCGTAAGCCTTGAATCCTCTCCCTTGACCTCACACACCCAAGAAGGTGAAGATCATTCCTTTTTGGCCTAGACACAATTTATGGAAGCCAATTAGGTTCATGGAATTAATTCTAAGGCCACACAACTTACTTAGACTCTAACTTGGTCTATAAACCCTTTTATGTTTCCAAGAATGCACCTAATGAAGAAACACCTATCAATTAAATTCTAGGCTTCATTCTTTTCTTTCAAATATGATTCTTGACTCCTTTTAAGCTTCTTGGAGTCATCACACAATTAAAATAAAAAGCTTAACTACATGTTGCATCTTTAGGTCATATTATGGAACATAAAGCACCAACTCACTTTCTATGGTTTCTAAATTTTTTCCAAGTCTTCCTCTCATCTTCACTCATGATATATGACTCAAAAATGGGCTTGGAACAAATTAAAACTATCCCTAAGTAGACAAACTCCTTTAGGCTGAGATTAGGAAGCTTTATGATCTCCTTGAACTTTGCTTTGTTTTCTTGATGGAGGAAGCACATGGGGAGACATCTAGGAATCTTAGGAGCTCATTTAAAGTCTCATTTAGACATAGGAATCAAGGTATCAAATCAGATTTTATAAGGAACATATGAAACCCTAGACTTTGCATCTTGAATTTCCATGGTTATTTGTTAATTCTCTTTGCATATTCTTAATCTTCACACCCTTTTTCCTAAGAATCACCCTTGTTTTTGCCTAAAAATCAAATCCTCTCAAGTCTTCTCAAGTGGGGCAAAATGGTGGAGAAGGGGAGCAAGGGGTAGCAACCATGGAAGAAGAAATTACCTTATTTTTTTACTTTTTCTCACCTGAATCTTGTGTTCTTTGAGCTCCTCTCTTCAAATTCGAATTTTCTCCTCAATTTCTCCCTTAAAACAGAATTATAAACTTTATTATAATCATAGGAAACAAAGGAAAATGGAGGAGAAGAGGTTTAGAAGGAGGAAAGCATGAAAAACTATCAAAATTCCATACCTTTTTACTTGAATTTTTCCTCCTCTTCTTCTTCCTCTTATGCGCCTCATCCTAGGGCTTTTTTCACTGGTTTAGGGAAAAAACATATAAGGCTACATAAGGATGAAAGTGGGGTGCCACTTATATATAAATAAGGGAGGAAGAAGAACATTTCAAAAATTCCCATTTTGCCTTTTGTTCCTAACATTTCTGTTTCTAATTCGTTTTAGCTCCTTTTTGAGAACCGTCTTTTCCATTATGAAATTTAGGTGGCCAATTTAGTAAAAGGCCCTTGGAATCACTCAAATTGGAGTTAAAACCTTCCCAAACGAATCTGTCAAAGTTCAAATGCACCGATATTAGAAAACATCCACCAGAGAGCTTTAGTTGTCCCGAGCCTTCTTATGGTTTTCAGGGCCTCTGAGTGTAACACCATAAATTTTAGCTCATTTCATGCTATCTCTATGCTTCCCATTATGCATTTCATGGAAGAGCCAAAGAAATAGTATAAAATAATGAATATTTTTGCATTACATCGTGTATAAAAATTCCATTCGGTGTCAAGTGGACCATGTGAGCTCATACAACATATTCTCATATTTAATTACATGAATACAACTCATTTGGATCATAAAATGTGGCCCACAACTCATGAAACTCAAAGGAAAACTTAAAATAGGCATATTAAATTTCGGCCAAAATTTGCTCCTTTTCTGCCCAAACTTTGGAAAATTATAACTAATTCTAGAAAAATCAAAATCATGCATTCTTGGCCATTCTAGAACGATACAGATGTCTACTTCATACTAAAAATATTTCTAGACCATAATATCCATAAAAAGGATGTTTGACATATGAAAATATCTAGAGGTCAAATTGCCTTCTAATGCTGTCACAAATTTCTGTAGCAAATTTGAAAATGTCCAATTAATTTCATACAATTTCAATCCATACAAATGATACCAATTTGAAAAGCTATGGATATTAGCTAGAGGGAAAAAATATTTTTAGACTAGCTCAGGCATGCTCAGAGCTTAAAATTCAATAGAATAGTAACAGAGGTCGGCTAGAATCCTTATACTAGATAGACTCTTCAAAAATTAATATCTCCCTCTCTAGACATCCAAATGGGGTTATTCTAGCTGGTAGAGTCACTGTAAATATCTAGTTTCTTTGTATAAAATTTCATGGCAATTGGACATCATTTGAAACTGTGTGATAGATTTCATTTTCAGACCAAATGAATAGTGCAGTAGACCAAAATCAGAAATTTTGCCAACTTGGGAAATTCCTTAAATATTCTATAGACCTCCAAAAATTTTATTTTTTAGCTTCCCAAAAATCTCTAAACAAACTCTAATTGCATGCCAAATCTTAGATCAAGAAAAACTCATTTGACCAAAAAGTGATATAGGGTTCTATTATGGTCAATTTTGGCTCTATATAGGGTACTAAAGTGACCAAATGACTTTCCTTAGGGTTTGGCACCTCTTGGGCAAGTTTAAAAGCATAATTAGTGTGACGACCCTAAATTCTAATATCGGTGATTATAGCTAAATACACAATTAATAAATAATGATCAAGGTTTGGAGTCGTTACAATTAATTACATTAAGAAAATATAGGGGAAATTTAAACCTTGATACTACTAGGATCATCAACTAACAACTATAACGGGAACATGCATAAAAGGGTTTGTACCATCATTAAAGGTTTATGATTCATCCATTAATCAATTTCAACCCACAAAAACATCCCACCAATGTACTTATGCTATTCCCTAACATTAGCCTTACTGAAATTAGGGTTTCTAGGTCAAACATAGGAGTTTGGGGACCTGCGCCGCGGGCTGGAACCTTCCCGCTGCGGCTAAGTTAGGTTCTAGAGCTCAAAAACTAAGTTTTTAAACTTGCGCTGTAGCCTGGAACTCTTGCACCGCGGCCAAGTTGCTCTCGGGAATTTTCCTGACTTTCTGCGCCGCGGCCAACCTATGTGGCGCCGCGGTGAGTTTTGCTACTGTAACCTCCCTAATTAATTTCCTCGACTCGTGCTGTGGCGAGACTTCTTGTGTCGCGGCAAGGTTACGTTCTGTCACCCCCTGGGTGATTATTTTCACTCCGCGCCGCGGCGAGATTTCTCAAGCCGTGGCGTCCCTCGCCACTGTCACTTCCTTGGCCTCGGCGAAGCCTTCCTGGCCGCGGCGTGATTCCCTTCTGTCACTGTTTTCCCTATATTTCACCCCCTACACTCCATTTCTCTTCTTAGGGACACTCTAAGGTCACTTCCCCTCATTTTATATGGCTCAAATGGCATTTATCTACCTTATTTACTTAGCTATGCTTCCATTACCAATTCAAAACTTATATGCCCACTTTCTTTCTCTAATTACCCTCTATCAGCAAGTTTATAAAGTAACAACAACAGAATATACAGGAATTACCAACAGCTATCCTTTAATACTCAATAAATGGGGGTTCCATACATTAGGGGTTCATATCAATATCTTAAGGGTTACATTTCCATTAATAAGCAATATTATAGGTCAGCATCAATTACAGCAGAAATCATGAATCCATACAACAATTACTAAATTAGGATGAGGTCTAACCCCTCAATACATACATCCTCAATAATTCAAATGTGCAAGCCTACACTTGGCAATATAGATACATGATGATGCTATAGAAAACTTAACAAAATTAGCATCTACCCTATTACACTTAGACCAAGTGTAGCCTCCCCACACTAGGCCTCAGCTCATGGATGTTCATCCACTTGATTGCCCTTATCCTTACCCGAGGAACCTTCACCTGAAATATTAATCCCATAACACGGGGTGAGATATAAATCTCAGTAACCAAAGCAATTCCATCATATAATCCAGTTTAATAAACATATATGCATGTGTCAAGATCAACATTCAAAATCATATTAGTCATATCAGTAAATGAAGCAATTAGGCTATCATGATTACTATCCCATACTAGCAATCATATTATCACATGTTAAAGGCCATTAACACTAGGAGAGGCCCGTCTACGGCACCTACTCCCCATTGAGCACACCAGGGCTCAGTGCATCTGGGGTTTGATCATAACCCAGTGCTCGATCGTAGCACATGCATGGGTGGCAGCCGCACCACAGCTCCACCATGGACTCACAAGGTCCAATCATAATACAATAGATAGCCAACCAATTCATTCAATATTTCCAATCATTTATATACAGCAAATATGAAATTAAAGTAGATACATGCATGGAATTAATGTAAACCCCGGTTACCTCACTTGTAGACAAATTCGCAACAGCCACCACAAATCCTAAATTCGGATTCAGGTATCTCCCACCAAAATTCTCAATGTTTCACCCAAAATCCTAAGCAAATTCGTACCAAATTAATACCCATAATATAAATAAGCTATGGGGGTCTCAAACCATCAAAGAAAGCATCAAAATGAGGGGTTTAAACTCACCTAATGTCAGCCTTAGCCTCAACCTACGAATTTCATCAAGAAAACCCCAAATAACCACATTTCAGATTTTGGGTAGGGTGAAAATCCTCCAAATGAAAAACTAATCGAACCAAATTAAAGAGAAAGATGATGGGGTTAAGTTCTATAACTATTACCTTGGCTAAATCTTGCTCTAAGTGTGTGAAAATGCAGAATTCTTGCCCCCAACCCTAGCCTCCTTCTCAACCTCCGAATTTTCTTTTGTGTTTCAACAAATGGGGGGAAAGTGGCGGAAGCATTAGGGTTTTAGGTGGGTTTAAGTTGGGTCAAGGGGCTGGGTCATGGGTTGCTCCAAGTCCAAATCCAATTGGGTTTCAGATTTTGCTTATTGGGCTAGTTTTCAATTGTTGGGCTGCAGAATTTCATTGGGCCAATTTTATATATTGGGTTGCTGAAGTTTAATGGGTTTTGGGCCTAATTTGAAGGGCTCAAGGGTTTGGGTCTGCACAAGGGTGATTGGGCCACTTATAAGGGTTTATACAAGGTGAATCTTGGGCCTCCATCATATTAAATTGGGTTGGGTCTGCACCTAGCTCATTGGGCCTCCATTAGCCTCTCATCATGTTTCATTAATTTAGGCCTAGATGCAATTTCTATCCTACGTAAATTCTCAAAACCATATTAATAATTTATCCTTCCAAAACTTTTATTCACTAACTTGCCTAATTATCCTCTATTAATTATTCTTAATTACTCTAAATCCATAATTAACACCTTAATTAATTTTGGGGTGTTACAATTAGGACTTGTGTGAGCTACAAAAATGGTCCCAACCCTCATGCATCTCATTTTGGACATCTCATCCACATATATGCATAATTGCATAATACCATCAATGAAGCTAGTTTGCCACCATATACTTAAATCACATTCTAACGGCTATATGACATATTCTCTCATTCATACATGACATATTATGATAACTACATGTGTTCATAACATTATAATACATATATATCCATCGATTACATCAATTGTCACTTGCATGGCCTTAAAGTAGCAAAATTCACACACTTTAGTGTCATCCTCTCATCTTCAAGGTAGTTGGCTTCTATTACCTTGCTCTCTTGATCCACCTAGCATGTTACAACATTGGAGAGGAGGGAATGAGACTCAAAGAATCCCAATAGTTCATCTCCCATTCAATCATATATAATGGATGCCAACAAGTCTCATAAATGCATGTATGGTCATGTTGACATGTGCAAACATTCAAGAGACATTTTTATTATTTAAGAAAGTCATACATAGCATACAAAAGCTTGCCAAGCAAGTGGACTGGCCTCACCCAATTTCTTGTGGATATTGGACTTGCCTCACCAATTCTTTAAGAGATTCTTGGACTCAACCATACTCTTAGGAGCCCATCTTGCTTTTAGGAGACTTTTTGCTTTGTCTCAACCAATCTCAAGGGTTCTTGGCTTATCCTTACCATGGCTAAGAGTTCTTGGCCTCACGATACTCAAGCAAACCCAAGCACATATCAAAAACAACATATGAAAGCATATTGTAACATTATGGCACCATGGAATCAAAGTCATGCTAGAGCACTTTTTATAGCTTAGAAATACATATACATACATTCAAGACAAGCTAAGCACACATCCATACATGAAAGAAGGTAGAGAGAGCTACCTTGTACATAATCACACACTTTTTCCTTAAGCCTTGAATCCTCTCCCTTGACCTCACACACCGAAGAAGGTAGAGATCATTCCTCTTGGCCTAGACACAATTTATGGAAGCCAATTAGGTTCATAGAATTAATTCTAAGGCTATACACTTGCTTGAACTCCAGGTTGATCTATAAATCTCATTATGGTTCCATAATTACACCTAATGAAGTAACACCCTTCAAATAAATTCTAGGCTTCATGCTTTCCTTTCAAATATGATTCTTGACTCCTTTTAAGCCTCTTAGAGTCATCACACAATTAAAATAAAGAGCCTAACTACATATTGCTTTTTTAGGTCATAATATGGAACATAAATCACTAACTCACTTTCTATAAGTTCTAAATTTTTCCCAAGGCCTCCCCTCAATTTCATTCATCATATATGACTCAAGAATGAGCTTAGACAAATTTAAAACTCTACTTAGCTATGATATCTCCCTTAGGCCGAGACAATGGAGGTTTTTGCTTCCATGGACCTTGCTTTGTTTTCTCGATGGGAGATACATGTGGGAAGCTTCTTAGGGATGTTAGGAGCTCACTTAAACTCTTATTTAGGCCTAGGAATCATCATATAAAATCAGATTTTACAAGGTGCAATTGAAATCCTAGAATTTGCATCTTGAAATCTAATGGTTTTTTGTTAATTCCCTTTGCATATTCTTAATCTCCACACCCTTTTTCCTTAGATTCACCCTTCGTTCTACCTAAAAATCAAGTCCTCCTAGGGTTTTCTCAAGTGGGGTGAAATGGTAGAGAAGGGAACCAAAGATGACAACCATAGGAAGAGAAATTACCTTGTTTTCTTGCTTTTTCTCACTTGAATCTTGTGTTCTTTAAGCTCCTCTCTTCAAATCCGAATTTTCCCTTCAATTTCTCCCTTAAAACAGATTTATAAACTTCATTATAATCATAGGAAACAAAGGAGAATGGAGGAGAAGAGGTTTGGAATGAAGAAAGCATAAAAAAACATAAAAATCCATACCTTTCTACCTTGAATTTCTCCTCCTTTTCTTCCTCTTCTTATGCGCCACTCTCCCTAGGGTTTTCCTCTGGTTTTGGGCAGAAGTTGGTCGTGCAACATGAAGGGAGAAGAAGGGTGCATCATATATATAGGTGGGAGGAAGTTACACTTTTCAAAAAATTTTATTTTGCCCTTCATTCTTGGCATTTTCGTTTCTCCTTCATTTTAGCTCCTTTTTTAGAACTATCTTTTCCATTATGAAATTTAGGTTCCCAATTTAGTAAAATGCCTGTGGAATCATTCAAATCAAAGTTAAAACCTTCCCAAATGAATCAGTCAAAGTTCGAGTACACCGACATTGGAAAACATCCACTGGAGGGGCTTTAGCTGTCCCAGGTCTTCCTATGGTTTTTAGGACTTTTAAGAACCCTGAGGAACTCAAAAATTTCATTTAAAAAGCTCTCCTATGTAAATTCCAAAATTTGCTCAAAATTACAAAAATACCATTACATTTCGTAAGCTTTTCATAAGAAATTATTTCTTCATTCTAGCTTCATTTTTCTTTCTATTTGAACTTAGGATTCTCATTTTTAGAAGTCTAAAATACTTCCCAAATTTTTTGAGACCTTAACTATCTCATTTCGGGAGACTTCCTTTTGTATCCAGTGAATTTCGTTCATTTATGGAGAAACTATATGTTACGTTTCTCACGTTTCCTTTGGTTTTTCAGGGAACTGGAAGTTACATTGAGAACCCTAAGGAATTCAAAACTTTAATTTAAAAATCCCTTTTATGTGAATTCCAAAATTTGCTCAAAATTATGAAAATGCCATTACATTTCATAAGTTTTCCGTCAAATTTCATTTCTTCATTCTAGCTCCACTTTTCTTTTCGGCTAAACTTGGGATTCTCATCTTTAAGAGTCTAGAATGCTTCCCAAATTTTTTAGGACTTTAACTAGGTCATTTTAGGGGACTTCATTTTGTATTTGGTGAGTTTCATTCGTTTACAAAAAAATTGTACATTATGTTTCTCACATTTTCTCTCGTTTTCAGAAAATCGAATGCTACAACTTGCATTTATACACATACACATAAAGGCTCATGGGTGGAAAAAACTCACATATTCATTCATTTGGTTCCAAAATGGATACATGCACCATATTTACATATATTTAAATATGCTCAAAGGTCTACATCATATCATTACAATTCTTGACATTAAAATGCCATTAAAAAGCTTATTTCTCTACTTCATTGTCAAAGTCTTGTTCTTCAAGGTTGTTGGCCTTCATTTCTTGGTCCACTTGACTCACTTAGACATGATTAGACATATGCAGGGGAAGAGTGAGATTCAAAGAATCCCAATAGCTCTTAACCCTTTCAAACATACATAATGGATGTAATTTCATGTCAAAGAATGCATACATGGCATTTAAGTGACTAATAAACATACATAAATCATTTTCCATGTCATATGAACTTATACATATCAAACATAGGTTCTCAAGGGCATTGGTCTAGCCTCACCCAACTTCTTTGGAATTTTTGGATTTGCCTCAACCACTTTCAAAGGACTTTTGACTTAGCCTCACTCTTTTTGTCTTTGTCTCACCTATTCCTAGGGACTTTTGGCATAACCAAACCCATTCAAGCCACTTTGTATTCATAAACACATTTCAAGAAACATAATGGTACTATAACATGTAATTAATGGCTAGGACATTTCTCATAGTTCAAACATACACACAAGCATTCAAAGACAAGTAAACATCCAAGTAATGCATGTGAGAAAGGTTAGAGAGCTACCTTGAAATAAGAATACAAACTTTTCTCTTTAATTCTTCTTCCCCTTTTCGGCTAAGCACATGCAACTAGGTAGCACTTGATTCTCTTGGCCTAGAAACATCAGATGAGGCATATTTCAACCATTGGAACAAGCTCTTGCTTCTCACAAACTCTATGTAAGGGTACTTTGTTCTAAGACACAATTATGGTTCCATACAAGACATAATGAAGCAATTATTGGAATTCATGATCTTGGCTCCAATTTCTCCTTCTATCTAAATCTCTTGACTCCATTTAGACTCCTTAGAGTCATCATAAATTCAATTCAAGGATCTTGATACAAGTTGCTTTTTTATGTCTTAAAATGGAGCCTCCACTTCCATCTCACAAACCATGCTTCCTAAATTTATTCCAATGCTTCCTTTGATGTCTACTAGTCATTTCAGTCCCTTTCTAGCCTTAGAAGAAATTAAAACTCTCTCTAGGTGCATGATCTTACTTTGGCCAAGATATAGACATGATTATGGGCCCATGGAGTTTTGCAAATTTTCTTTAGGGAGTTGGCACATGTGAGGCTTCCTTGGTATCTTAAGAACCTATACACACTCTCAGACAACTTAAATTATCACTAGAAAGTCCTATACATATCAAGGTGCAATAAAATCCCTAACTTTGACAACTTAAATTCTAATGCCTTGTGAATTTCATTGCATATCTTGTTTCTCATACTCTAAAACCTATGTTTCTCCCTTGGTTTGGTCAAAATTCATCTCCTATTGGATGGGCTTAAAGTTGGACAAAATGATCATGGGAGAAACAACTAAGAAGAAGAAAGACAACCATGAAGGTTTACCTTGTTTTAAGGCTTTTTCCAAGGAGCTTTCCATTTCTTCTAGTCTTTTCTTCAAATGCTCCCTTCCACTTGTTGGACCAGACATAGAACATCCTCAAATAAATCAATAAAACCATAAGAGAAGAGAAGGGAAAGAGAAGAGCAAGGTTGGTGAAGGATGAAGCATGAAAATCTATGAAATTTCTTACCTTTTTGTCTTGAATCTTCTTCTCCTTACTCCCTCCTTAGGTGCGCCACTCCCATCTACCCTTGGTTCTATTTTAGACTAGAGAAGTTCGGTTATGAGGAGAGGGCAGAGGTGGGATGTGTTTTAAGGAGGCTAGAGCTCATTTATACAACTTTTTAAAAATTACAATTTAATCCCTCTTCTTACTTCTTTCCAATTTGGCTCATTTTAACTCCTTTTTTAAGACTTTTTTATCATAAAATTTAGGTCCTCTAACTTATAAAATTCCTTTGGTTTCACCTAAATTGAATTTAAAATCCTCCCGAATGAACCGATCAAGGTTTGATTCAACTAACGTTTTAAAACATAAACTGGAGAGGTTTAAACCATTCTAGGGGTTCCTATGGTTTTTAGTGCCTTTGAGAACCTTGAGAAACTCAATTTTTTTATTTAAAGATCCCTCCTTTGAGTATTCTAAAAAGTGCCAAAAATTATAAAAATGCCACTAGTTTTCATCTAATTTTTTTAGCTGTTATAGCTCCATTTTTGGGACACCTTTGGCCTTATATTCTTATTATTTGATGTCTAGATCATTGCTCTAATTTTGTTTAGCCTTAATTCTTCCCATTTAGGGGACTTTCTTTTATAACTAATTAGTTTTTGGCCATTTACAGAAGAACCGGGTATTACACATATAATGCTTATATTGTTCATACAAAGAACATAATGAAACATTTCTCATGAAAACATCAAGTAACAACACATGCAAGCATTTCAACTCATTCAAACATTCAAATGTATGCAAGAAAGGGAGATAAAGCTACCTTGTAACTTTAGGAACTTAGATATACCATAATCCCACTTATAAGCTTTCTTTTTCTTTACTTGCTTTGGTTTGACACCTACAAATGAGTGAGTTCGGGTTAGCTTAACCTATATAGAGCACTTATAAGGTAAATTAATCCTATAGAACTCATTCTAGGTTCCAAAATACTTACTTAATCTCATTAGGACTCAAAGTGCCAATTAAGACTAGTTTAAGCCCATTATGAAGCAACCTTTGACTTTTGCTTTCCTAAACCTAAACTTTTGTTTTGTATAAGTCTCATAACTCCCAAGAAACTCATTTGAATCATTACATGCTTGGTTAGATGGATTTTGAACTAACTTCCTTCGTTAACCTCATTTAGGTCCTTAAAATTTCAACTTCCATTCTATGGTTCCTAAATTCAATCCAATGCTTCTGTAATTATTTATTCATCATATCTAAGTCTCTAAATTTATTAGAACTTAAAGAAACACTCCCTAGCTATAACACCATATTCATTTAATACATCTCATCTCATTTCTAGGCATACTTCCTTGAATAACACATGAGTCTTAAGAAAAATCCATTAAAATAAGAGATTATTTTTGCATTACGTAGAGGATAAAAATTTCATTTCATGTCTTGTGAGCCATGTGAACTCATCCATCTCATTCTCCTATTTAAATACATATATACAACTCAAAACCATTTCAAAATGTGGCCAACAACTCGAGCCCATAGCATATATACACAAAATAATGGAAGGTTACCTCAGGTGCGTGTGCCAAATTTTTGTCATAAAATTTGAAAAATTATAACTAACTCTAGAAAAATTAAAATCAAGCACACTATACCATTCTGGAAAGCTATGGATGTCTAATTTATGTTAAACATATGTCCACACCAAAACAAGAATGTCTAGTTATTAGAAATTAATGGAATAGTACCCAAACTCAGCTAAGGCTACTAGTACTACCACAAAACTTCAAAAATTCATATCTCTTTGCTTAGACATCCAATCAAGGTGATCTTGGTGGCCATTGAAAGTTTATCTAGTTTATGATTGTAAGCCTTCATGAGCATTGGACACCATTGGCCCCTTGAATGACATAGGAGAAGAAATTAACTATATGAATAGTAACTATACCAGAAAAAATGAAATTTGGCAACTTTGAAAATTCATAATTAATTCCACAGAGCTCCAAATAATTGGTCTTTAGCTTTCAAAAAAGCTTTGGATGAGATCTATATGCATGCCAAATGTCATGAGAAAATTCATTCATTTGGTAAGATATTGACATTAGGTTCCAAACTGGTCAATTTTGTGCCTTCTAAGGGTTTCAAATGGTCCACATTAGCTTCCAAGACATTCATGGCCACTTGAGCATGTGGAAAAGCACTAAAATGGCCTATTAAACATGTCTCAAAGGTGCTCAAATCCAGATTTCATAAACTCACTCTCTCACCCCAAGGTATACACAATAACACATAGGTTATATCTTGCCATTCAATGTCAAGAATTTGCTACAACATTCACATGACACCAAATCTCATATATACATCAAGTATCCATATATTTATACATGATCAAGTGGTTGTACAATATATTCATCATAGGATTACATCATATGCCATCAAAATGGTTACAAGGTAAACAAAATCACACACTTTCTTGTCAATCACTCTTCTTCAAGTTTGGTGACTTCCATTCCTTGGTTCACTTGGTCCACCTAGACATGTTAGGCAATGGGGAAGAAGGAATGAGGTTCTAAGAATCCCAAAAGCTTTTCTCCTTTTCAACCATACATAAAGAATGCAAATCTAAGTCTAAAAATGCATGTATGGATATCATGGTAGTGCATGATCATTCATGGAACTTTTCGTGCTTCAAGAAGTCATATAAAGCATACATAGGTTTGCCAAGAAGATGGTTTAGCCTAATCCACTTATCTTGGGGGATTTTGGACTTGCCTCACCTATTTTCTTAAGGGTTTCTTGACCAAGTCTTACTCTTTAGAGACTTTTGGCTTTGTCTCTCTCATTCTTGGGGAATTTTGACTCATCCTCACCCTAGCCAAGGGACTTTTGGCTTTACCACACTCAAGCAAACCAAAACATGTCCAAAAAACATTATTTAAGTACAAAACATAACATCATGGTACCATGGCATATAGATACATGCTAAAACATCTTTCATAGCTTAAAACATTCATGCACACATTCAAAGATAAGATAAACATCCACTCATCTATGAAAGAAAGAAGAGAGAGCTACCTTGGTTACACAAGCACACTTTTCCTTTCTGAAATGCTTCCTTTCCTTCAGCCACGCACTCACAAGGATGTAAGACTTGATTCCTTTGGTGTAGACACATCATATGGAACCTAATTACACTCTTGAAATAATTTCTAAAGCCACACACTCACTTTAAAAGCTTGATTGTTCCTATGCCTTATTTATGGTTTCATATTGCACCTAATGAAGCAACCTTGGGAAAACATAATCTTGGCTCCATTCTCTCCCTTAATTTATGACTCTTGACTCCATTAAAACTCCTTGGATCCATTACACATTTATTTCAAGGAGTTTAGCTACGTGTTGCTTCTTTAAGTCACAATATGAAACCTATAGCTACATCTCACTATCCATGACTTCTAAAATTTTTCCAAGTTTGAAAGAAATTAAAACACTCCCTTGGTGCTCTTTCCATGCTAGGCTAAGGCAATGCTCCAAAATGGCACCAAAGGAGTTATTTTGATTTCCTTAGTGGGAGAAGCATGTGGGAGGCTCTCTTGGTATCTTTGAAACTCATATGGACTATTAAACATCTTAATTTATGGCTAGAACTTATCTTACAAACCAAGGCGCAACTAAAACCCTAACTTTTCTATCTTGTAATTTCATAGTTTTTATTTTGTTTCCTTTGCAAATTCTTATTCTCCTCACTCATTTTCCTAAGAGTTATCCTTGGTTTGGTTAAAATTTCAACTCCTCTTGCCTATCTATACATAATGGGAAATGTACAAGAAGAAGAACATGGAAGAAGAAGCATGAAAAAAACAAAATTCCCCCCTTGGTCTGACCTCAAAATAGACCCAAATACATTACTAAATCCATAAAAAGAAAGAGGAGAAGGAGGAGAGCAAGATTGGTAAAAGAAGAAGCATGAAAAGCCATGGATTTTCTTACCTTTTTGCTTAGTTTTCTCTTCCCTTCTTCTTCCCACTTGGTGGGCCACTTCAAGGAGCATATGGTTTTGTTTTGGTGCAGAGGAAAGTCAGCCAAGGTGATAGGAAGAAATGGGCCCTGATATATATAGGCTAAGGACCCGTTTAAAACATTTCAAATTTTCTATTTTGCCCTTCATTTTTAGCTTTTTCATTTTAGGCTTATTTCAACTCTTTTTAAGAACCATCTTTTTCATCATAAAATTTAAGTTCCCTAACTTATAAAATGCTTTGGTATCACTCAAATTGGATCTGAAACCTTTCCAAATGAAAGGGTCAAAGTTTAGATCCACTGACATTTTAAATTGTAAACTAAAGGGGTTTTAACTGTTCTGGGCGTTCCTATAGTTTTTAAGGCATCTGAGAACCTCAAGAAACTCATTTTTGCAATTTAAAACTCCCTTCTTTGAGTTTTCTAGAAAGTGTACAAAATTACGAAAATATCATTATGTTTCGTTGCATTTTCATTAAATTCTAACTGGTTATTCTGACTTCGATTTTAGGGCACCTTTGGCCTTGGATCATCATTATTTGAATCTATAATATTATTCTAATTTTATTGGATCCCAAATCCTTCTCTTTGGGAGACTTCCTTTTGTATCTAGTGAATTTTATACATTTACGGAGAAACTAAATGTTACGTTTCTCGTGTTTTCTCATGTTTTTGGAGAACCGAATATTATATTTCTTCCCCCCTTAAAAAAATTTTGTCCTTAAAATTTAAAGGTGCAACCTCATCTAATCTCTCTGAAATTCTCCTTAACTGGCCTTTTCTTCCCCTTTTGTTGGCTCTTTCATATTTCTTTTTGTACTATCATTATGAGCCCATAATGAGAGTTTTTCTTTTCTTGTACTATCATTATGGAGTACATGTTAGTCCTTTTCATAAGGGAAATACATTCTGACTCTAAATTATGCTCTTATGATTTTGATCTTATCTTGGGAAAGCTTATTAATAATATTTTATTAGTCTTAACTCATTCGTAAGGGTTAACGTTCTTCTCAATAAACTCATTCACGTACTTCAAGGAGATAATTCATTTAGTATCAAGTCTCGCATATCATCTCCCAATGGCTTCCTATAAGGTCTCATTACCTTTCTTTGTTCATCAAAGCCATTGGAGATTTCTATCTATTTACTCATTTATTTCAATATAATGTTCACTGTTCATCTTAGTGCTTTTTCTTACTAGTTCATCCTATAATTACAATTCATATTTCTTTCCATTATAGGCCTAACATCTTAATCGCTTATAGCTCTTTTAAGGAGTCTCCACTTTTAATTATCCCAGTTTCTTTGTTTATGAAGATATTTGCCTTTTTAGGCTGGGACTTTTTCCTTACTCTCTTTACTCTCTTGAGAGTGGGCAATTTACAGTCCCTTATCACAATGAACTGGCATTATTTTTAACTTTTATGCCAGCATTGAAGAGCCACTACCAATGACAATTTCTAAATTCTGGTGGGATGGTAATTGTACTCACAGTCTCAATCACGGGATGCATGGTCTACCCTTTGCCCCATTATAAAAGGCTGTTCCTGACCTTTTTGAATATATGGCTATAACATATAAGGATCTCTCTATCCATTGGTCAGGTCTATATCTAATTGGCAGTGGTTCATTTGTCTCTAACTCTGGAAAGCTACTTTCTTGCTTTCTTCATCCCATATATTATGCTCATTTATCAATAAGTCTAGTCAGTGATCTTACTATCTGAGTCTAGCATAAGTATCTTTGTGGCTATGGTATACCAGACTTAGAAAATCTTTAGTCTCTGAGATAAAACAAACTGAAACTATACTAGTCTCTGAGAATAATTGCTCTATGAAAACTATCTTAGGTTGTCATCTCCCCAGAGAACTACTATGCTATAACTGTAGGCTCTCTATAGCTCAATGGGATCTACTATGACCCCTAGGTCTACTGTGACCTCTTAGAGTCCTGTTAGGGTCTACTGCAACCTATTATACTGTGCTAGGATCCACTGCAATCCATCTCTAGGGGATGTCTAAGCCTAAGATTATTTGGTATCTAACAGCAAAATACATGTTCACTAAGTCTAGTAACCATTGCTCATAATCTCTAAGGCTTAGCTCAGATATCCATCATACTTTTCATATAGAGTGGGTTCTGTGTCACTTATTTCTTTATTGATCCCATTGGAACATTATTTGGTAGTATTCTAATTTTCACTTACTACTCCCTGTGGGATCCTTGAGTTCCCATTTCAAGCCTTTTCACTTAAGCTTTCTTCCCTTACTCTATTTGCTTGCCTTACTTTACTTATACTCATTATGTCTTTCCCCTCATATCCTGCAATTTCTGATTATACCCACATTCTACTCTTGAGTATCTTTAGCATTAGGCCATCTCATGCATTGAGTGTGCTTAACATCTCTTATAGGATAGAGGTTATACATTGGTCCCTTCTCATTTGTTTACATATACCATAAGGGACTCATACTATGCATATTGAACTCATGCCATCTGAATCTAGACATTTTATACTGTTAAACACTTTCTTTTTTACATTAGTATTCTTTATTAAGGATTCTTTTTTGCATGCTTTTCTTACCATTCTAATATTACTGGAATCCCTTCACTTCTCTTTCTTGACTTATCTCATCATTTAACTAACTAGGATACTCTATGATTATTGAGACACTTTGTATGATTGATGCCATTATTTACTACACACTTAAGTCACATTACTACTGGGTTAGCTAGACCTAATATTTTGTAACTGTTGTTGCAAGGAAACCATAGAATCAAACATTAATACACAGGCATCATGACTGAGCTCAAACCTACTATCACTAGCGTATTACGAGTTTCCCAATAATCTAAAGTATTCTTCTATTACTTTTCTTTATCTTCCTTAGGGAAAAAAGGACTATTCCTTTGATTCTTTACGAAATCTGTTACTTCATCCTGAGGTCACTTTATGTTACTTGATTGTCTCTATTTCGGCCATTGTCTTGCTAAATAGACATATATGCTGAGGATAATCATGCTTTCTTAAGCATTCAACTACATCAACTCGGTATCTATTCTCAATCTATTATGTCCTTGGCTTGAGCATCATTACATATTTTCTCTCTTTTTACTCTCACTATCCTTTTACACTAGTAAAAGGATACTTTCTTACTTATTTATTCTCTTACTACTTCCTGTTCCTTTACGTTCAAGAGCATTTGCATCTTTTAGGGGTTCTTCTACTTTCTCACTTTCTATAACATTAGGGGAGGTCTGATTTCTCTTACACTCTTGCCTTTCTCTTAACTAGACCGTCCCTTTGTAAAGAAAACTTTATTTCATGCAACCCTAAAATTTGCATTCCATAGTGCTCTTGGGTTAAACTCTTTCTTTGTATATTGCAAGGACTTACCTTCTTAGGCAGTCTCTGGCTCCCTCGAGCTTCCCTGAAAGTATTAAGGAGCTAACTATTTGCCTCAGCTTATTTTTACATTCGAATTAGAGCTAGGCTTTCTCTCTATTTAATCTCTTTACTTTCATCTCTAGGAGCATAGTCTATTGATTTTAGGGTTTTATTGACCCACTCTAGGATGTGTAGTCTTAATGTCTGGATTCTACCTTACTAAAGACTTATGCGCCATTACGTACTCTAATTACTTATGTGCCTTAACCTTACCTTAGTCTCACATTAGGGAGCTTGTTTGGCTAACTACTAGACCTCTATCTGATTACTTTTTTTGTGCTCAATCTATCCCTTTAGTCATTACTAAAGTGAGGGCATCCCTTCTATGAACTAACATCTCAATTCTTCTCTGCTTCTTATTATCACTATACTTTACAGTTTAGGGGTCTATCTATAGGGATTTTTACTAACCACTACTGGGTGGTCTCCCTAACTCAAAAAATCTTATCTTATTTTCATTATCCCAGGAAGGACCTTCATTGAGTTTTCAGTCAGTTTATCTTCTCCTTTTATAATGGGTTCTCTTTTTGCTCATTTCATCTCACCTAGAAGCCTCTACTAATCACTTTCCTTAAGCTTCAGCTCATACTTAGGTTGAGCTACCTATCTCATCAGAGCTATAGCTTACAATAAGCCTCATTAACTCATATGGGCTTGCAATAAACTTAATGCTTTTAAACTATTCTCATTCTCTTGTCTAGACTTTTGATACTAGGCTAATCATACTCATTCATGGCACTACCTTAGAGGCACATTCTCAATATAGGTCCACCTACCAATAAGGTCTTAAACTCATCATATCAGCCCGTTGTTTGCTGTTTCATGGGGTAGCATCCTAGGTTGGAGTCAATGCCTTATAGGCGGGTCTCAACAACCTTATTGCTCTTGTATCTGACATTCTTTAACATTGAGTTCCTTCCCAGTCTCAACTACTAGGCCTACTGCTTACCTGTTACTTATTTTTTGTGACCATTTACTACTCTCTTTCTTTATTTATTCGATGGGTCCCCATTCTCAGTGGCTTGATTGACCCCACAATAGCTTATTTTTCAGGTTAGCTTGAATATGACTAATAAGGCCTTTCATGCCACAATACACTCGGCTATAACTAAGCGCTTTTTCTTTAGCTACGTGATCCGAGCCTCACCACTTTTGTTTGTCACCCATCATCAAAGCTAGAGGATTCCACCTCTTGCTTTACTTATAAATAACCATTTGCCACCTCTGGGCGATCAGGGCTCTATGAAGTGTAGCTTATAACTCAAACCTCTGGCTTGAGGGAATTGCTTTCTGGGCTTTTTACATCATCATAATATTTGGGTGTCGTGGCTAGGGGGATAACTTTTTCAACCTTTACTCTGCTACATCACTTCTTGCTCTTACATCGGGCAGGACATCCCCAAATAGTTTAAGTGTGGCAATCAGGGAAATTAGGCCTCTCATAACCTCTCTGAGCAAGCCTCTTTAGCAGCTACATAGTCATCTCTTACTGCAAATACACAAACTTGGCACTTATCCTGGTGAGCTACTACAGCTTATAGAGCTCTAGCCGTTAGATCAATTTACTTTAAAAGCTCTAGAGGCCAATGCTTTCTAATGTTCACCACTTACTCCAAGACCATTCCACAACTCACATAACATAAACATTGTCATATGCCAACTCTAGACACCCTAAATGTCTCATTTAAGGCTTTCCATACCTATACAAGTCTTTATATAGCCTAATCACCACCTCCTCAAGCCATATACAACCTTAAAAAGTCTGAAACTTTGCTCTGATACCAAACAAGTGTAACACCATATTCATTTAATACATCTCATCTCATTTCTAGACATACTTCCTTGAATAACACGAGTCTTAAGAAAAATCCATTAAAATAATATATTATTTTTGCATTACGTTGTGAATAAAAATTTTATTTCCCATCCCGTAAGCCATATGAACTCATCGATCTCATTTTCCTATTTAAATACATACATACAACTCAAAACCATCTTAAAATGTGGCCAACAGCTTGAGCCCATAGCATATATACATAAAATAATGGAAGGTCGCCTTAGGTGCATGTGCCAGATTTCTATCATAAACTTCAAAAATTCATAACTAATTCTAAAAAAATTAAAATCAAGCACACTATACCATTTTGAAAAGCTTGTCTACTTTATTCAAAAATAATTCTAGACCAAAATAGGAATGTCTAGCCACTAGAAATCAATAGGACAATATTTAGACTCAGCTAGCACTATTGGTACTATCACAGAATGTCAAAAATTCATATCTCTCTACTTAGACATCCAATTAGGGTGATCTTGGTGGCTATAGAAAGCTTATCATGTCTAGTTTTATGATTTTAAAATTTCATAAGCATTGGACACCATTTGGCTCTCAAATGACATAGGAGAAGAAACTAACCATATGAATAGTAATTATACCAGAATAGTCAAAATTTAGCAACTTTAAAAATTCATAATTAATTTCACAGAGTTCCAAATAATCTAGTCTTTAGCTTTCAAAAAATATATGGATAAGATCTATATGCATGCCAAATTTCACTAGTAAATTCATTCATTTGGTTAGATTTTAATATTGGGTTTCAAAATGGTCAATTTTGTGCCTTCGAAGGGTCTCAAATGGTCCACATTAGCTTCTAAGACATTCATGGCCACTTGAGCACATGGGAAAGCACCAAAATAGTCTATTAAACATGTCTCAAAGGTGCACAAACCCAGATATCATAAACTCACTTTCTCACCCCAAGGTATAAACAAGAATACATAGGCTATATCTTGCCATTTAATGTCAAGAATTTGCTATAACATTCACATGACATCAAATCTCATATATACATCAAGTATCCATATATTTATACATGATCAAGTGGTTGTACAATATATTCATCATAGAATTACATCATATGCCATCAAAATGGTTACAGGGTGAACAAAATCACACACTTTCTTATCAATTTCTCTTCTTCAAGTTTGGTGACTCCCATTCCTTGGTTCACTTAGTCCACCTAAAGATGTTAGAAAATGGAGAGGCAGGAATGAGATTCTAGGAATCCCAATACTCTTCTCCCTCTCAACCATACATAAAGAATGCAAATCCATTTCTAAAAATGCATGCATGGATATCATAGAGTGCATGATCATTCATGGAACTTTTCTTGCATTTAAGAAGTCATATAAAGCATACATAGGTTTGCCAAGAAGATGGTTTAGCCTCACCCACTTCTTTTGGGGGATTTTGGCCTTGTCTCACCCATTTTTTTAAGGGTTCTTGACTAAGTCTCACTCTTTAAAGACTTTTGGCTTTGTTTCATCCATTCTTGAGGACTTTTGGCTCATCTTCACCCTAGTTAAGGGACTTTTGGCTTTACCACACTCAAGCAAACCAAAACATGTTCATAAAGCATCATTTAAGTGCATAACATAACATCATGGTACGATGGCATATAGATACATGCTAAAACATCTTTCATGGCTTAAAACACTTATACACACATTGCAGCCAAATAGGAAAGATTAGAGCAAGAGGCGAGATGATGCACTTTGGGACTATAGGACTGCCTATAAGACTCCTATTAGCATGTCACCTTATCGACTAGTATTTAGAAAAGCTTGTCACTCACCGGTAGAAGTGGAGCATAAGGCTTACTAGGCTGTAAAGAAATGCCATTTGGATTTGAATAGAGTGGGATCTTATAGAAAATTCCAACTCCAAGAACTTGAAGAAATTAGATTTGAAGCCTATGATAATGTAAGGATCTAGAAAGAAAAGACAAGGCATTCCATGACAAGATAATTGTAAGAAAGGAGTTTGTTGTTGGCAAAAAAAATTTACTTTGTAAATCCCGCTTGAAGCTTATGCCAAGTAAACTTCATTCCAAATGGGAAGGTCTTTACATAGTTTCTAATGTTTTCCCTTTTAGTGCAATTGAGCTTTTGGATGAGCAGACGGGAGCTAAATTCAAAGTTAATGGACATCGGCTCAAATACTTTCATGAAGGAGTTCCAAGGGATGACAAGGAGGAGCTCTAACTTCATGACCCATCCTGATCCCCGGTTGTACTCTTTCCCTTTCCCTTTTTATATTGTGTTGTCTTTATCTGTTTATTGGATTGTGTGCTAGCATTGAGGACAATGCAATGTTTAAGTGTGGGGAGGGGGATACAAATAAAATTTTTAGTTTAGTTTTGTTTTGGTTAGTTGATTTTTCTAGTTTTTAGTGTTGAGGTTTTGTGTTATTTTTTAGTTTTTGAGAAAAAAACAATAACTGTGCTTTTATGTAAGTTGCTAGTATTAAAGGGATAATAGCTTTGATATATCTTGATTTGATAGGGAATTGACCTTGTGTTGAGAATGCAAGTTAAGTGGTAATTAGCTTTGCTTTGATGAAATTTGATGTTGGTCAATTTACCTTGTGAGATTTTTGAACCTATTGCCTATTGATTTCTAGTGTGTATTCCCTATCTTGCTTTTACTCTAGAACTTGGCTTGAATCTTATTCAGGGTCATATTTATTCATTTGCCATGCATGAAAAGGTAAGGCATTCGTTGTTGTTTTGTTTTAGCTAGAGCCAAAAAGCTATCCTGCATGTGTTAAATCCATTTGTTTTACCCCTTTTGAGCCATTTATGTTTCCCTTTTCACCTTTTAGCCATGAAAACCAAACAAATGTTCTTGCTACCTTGAATAGGATGCTTTTGATTATTAAGGGTATTGTATCTTGTTAAAGTGGGTGAAGGTGCATTTTTCACATCATTTATAGGCCATTTGTTTATTCCTCTTTGAAAATATTCCCAAATATATATATATATATATAAAAAAGAAGCAAAGTAAAAGAAAAGCATTTGGAAATATTAAAAAAGAATTTGAAAGAGAAAAAAAGAAGAAAAAGGAAAGAAAAGTTGTTCTCTTAGTGTATATTTTTGTTTGTGGTAAACAGGGCCTTAAGATGCACTTTCACTCTATCCTTATTCTTATTTTGATGTTCTTGATGATTTTAAGCATCTAATTTGCTTTTTTTTTAATTTCCTTCATTCTTTTGTTTACCACATGTTTCATACCTTAGCCTACATTACAACTATAATAAAGACCTTTTGATTCATTAGTTGGCATTTGATTTTGGTGGTGGAGATGTAGATAATTGCCAAGCTTACAGTAGTAAAGTTAGATAGGATGGAATTTGAGAGTAAGCACTTCATCTTAAACACTAAAGAGTAGAGTGATAAATACTAATCCAAGTGAAGGACTTTCATTACATTTCATTTTTTATTAAGTGTATTGCCATAGTATTTGTTGCATTGATACAAGTGACATGACTTGGAGAATTGAGCTATTGATTTACTTTGAGTTTCCTTGTGCTAAGTGACTTACACAACTCCATTTCTCTTGATTTCCTTTCCATTATCTCTTTCTTGGAGCATTAGTTTTCTCTTGCCTGGGAGTGCAAAAGCTTAAGTGTGGAGGAATTTGATAATTGTTAATTTCATATAATTTTCCTTTTCTAATTAGGCTTTTTGATTATAAATTTTGGCTTAAGGGACTTTATTTGAATGAAATTTAATTTTATTGACCATATTTACAATTCAGGAGGAATTAATTTTCAAAAATTTGAATTCTTAATACATAAATCTCTTTTTAAATAATTTTGTAATTTGTTCCTACTTAATTGTTTCCATTCCTTGGGTGTAAATGTAATTGGGCTTCCTTAGTTGCATGCAAAGCCCACAAGCTACAAAGATGAGAGAAGTAGCTTAATCCTAACATGAAGGGCAGGCCATAGTACATAACAACTGGATGAAGCTAGGAGGAGGTTTCCAATGAGAAAAGAGAAGGAATGCTACGGGTTCAAGCAAGGAATAGTGAAGCATGAGCTAGAAAAAGCTAGAAGATGCTTGGTCTAGATATTGTGTGAAGAATAATGAGGCCAAAACAACAGAGCATGTGAAAAAGAAGATACGTAAATGAGCTAAAAGCTTGTGGAATTAAAATGTAAAGAATAGAACGCGAGGTGAGGTAGCTACATGAATCCAGCTCTCTTATTCGCATGCATGAAACCACTTCACTTCCATCCACTAGAACAGAGCAAAGAAATGAAGGAAGAAGCTCACACGTAAGCACAAGCTCGAGGAAGTGAAGATGGGCTTGAGCTGGAGGAGAAGCAGAGTTAAACATTGAACAGAACCATGCTTGAAGCACGTTGATCCATCGAGGAACCCATCAAGGCTACACACTCCATTCCTTATACCTTATCCGAAGGAACCACATATTCGAGCTGAACCAGAGTAGAAATAGCTCCAAGGCAAGTTGTGTGAAAGAGTAGAAAAGAGGAGGAGCCATGAGTTATGTGGAATGAAAGAGCTTGGTTTTAATGTTGAAGTGGCTGAACATGAGTTGGAAATAGTAGCTCACATAAAAAAGAAGCAGAACAGAGGAAAAGCAATATGAAAGGTTGCTAAAAACATACATGCAGAACAAGTGAAGTAAAGCAGCCTCTATTTGAAGGCTAGACAAAGAAGAAGAAGCAACTTGATCAATCTACGTGGTACTAAGCACGTAGAATTTAAAGAAGGCTAATGTGAAGGATATGAAGCTGACCCACATTGAAGTTAGAAGCATCCCATGTCAAAGAAGCATCATGCAGAAGAACAATGCGACAGAGTGAGCTGAGAGGCATATGGCTCATTAAGGGCATTCATCGAGAAGAAAATGTGATCAAAACGTGGGCTGATGTGGGAATAAATAAGCTGAATGAACTGGGAGGATTTAGCTACCGGTAAAAGAAGTAAAATGAGTGAGCTGAGCACGTGGAAAACCAAAGGGGCACGTCAAAGGAGTGAAGCTACAGACCACGTGGAAATAAGATAAATCTCAAGAAATTTACACACACAGAACACGTGAACTAACATGAGAGTAAATTGCAAGATGAATGAGCTGTGGCTGACGTGTGTTAATGAAGATGAGCTGGAGATTGAGTGGCAAAAAGAAAACATGTACAGCGTGAAGAGTAAGTGGGGGATTAATGCGAGAAAGGGGGAGCTATGGGAAAAAAGGAGAGAGACTACAGAAAAGACACTGAAGCTTTAGAGACGAACGAAGGAATTCATCCATCCTTTCTCCATGGTTGCAATTATTATCATCAATTTTCTCTTGATTAAACTCTCAATGGCAGCTTGAATCATCCATGGTGGCTAGCTAAAGCTTGGAAACTCTCATATACAAATTTGAGCTCCCAATTTTTCCACCAAATTGGATAAACATTCTTTGCTCCATCTTTTAATTTCAAAATTATTTTTCTTATTAATTTGACTAGGTTTAGTTTATTGATTTAGGAATTTAATTGCTGGAAATTACTGGACTAGTTTAATTTGTAGATTGATTATAATTTGATCTTTGGAATTTCAATTTTGATCATTACATGTTTGTAAAAATTCCAGAATTAGTTTTGTGCAATTTACTTTTAATTTCCTCTTGATTTTAGGCCAATTGATGCAATGGTTTTTAGATTAGGTGGCTGGAATTTTTGTGCAATTAATTGTTTGAGGGATTCATTTAGTTAATTAGCATCTTAAGTAGATTGTGCTATAAATTTTATTGATCAATTAGGATTGGCTTTAGTGTGTTCTTGTTCTTAATTCAATTAATTAATTTTTCAAGGTTTCTTATGGTTGCAAATTCCTTGAATAATTGATGAATTGAATCTTGGATGGTCATTCAAGAGCTTTTATGAGTAATACACTAATGTGTAAGAAATTAAATCTAAATTTGATCCACTAAAAAGGGAGTAAAGATAATTGAATTCTAGGGAGTCCAATACAAGGCTAGCTACCACATTTTCTTAACTATTCAGTTCAATTGAGTCTTAAAGTTTTTTATTCTTGTCAATTAAATTTTAGTTCAATTAAATTCTAGCATTTCAAAACCCCCCTAAACAAGTTCCAATTAGTAATACTTGGAATACACTTTTACAACAAATTGAGGCATAAAAACTCCTTGGGAAATGACCTAGGTTGCACCATTATCTACAGAATTCATTTTGCTTCCTAGTTTTATTTGAGATTGCGCGACACAATCGTCAAATTTGGTGCTGTTGCCAGGGAGTTTGGTTTCTTAATTGTTTGAAAGGGTTTCTTAGTATTTTTTTCATGCTTTTGCTCTATTTTTGTTCTATTTTTCTCCTATTTTGAATTTGGATTTGGATCATTTCAGTCGCTTGAATCAACTTGTCTGCTTGCTGAAATTTTTGTTTAAAGTGCCCAGAAAATTCTCAAACTTTGTTTTCCAAGGTCTTTTAGTGTTTTCAGCAAAAGTAATAGAAAGGCTATTAGGTGGAGCATTTTTTGGCCAAATTCCAACGTTTAAGGCACTTTTTCTAATTTTTTAGTATTTTTTCGAATTTTCTAAGATTTTTTCTAATTTTTCTAGATTTATTGTTTTAATTTTTCTTTGTTGATTTTTGTGTTCCTTCTTAGTTTTTGCTTATCTTATTGGTTTATGACAAGGACCTTTAGTGAAAAATTAATTGATTTAGATCCAAAAATTGAAAGAACCTTTAGAAGACAAGTAAGGATTAAGAAGAATAAGGATAGTGTAGGAATCAATAGCTCTATTTCTTCAGCTTTTGATTGTGTGCAAGGAATTGATTGTGTACTTCAATTTGCTAGTGATAATATGGCTGAACAAGATCAAATGAATGCTAACATGAATATGCATGTTTAGGCTAACTTAAATGCAAATGCTAATTTAAATGATAACATGTATGCCAGGACCATTAGAGAATTGACAGCTCCTAATGTGCATTATCAAAATCTCTATATACAATACCCAGAATTAGATGCAAATTTTGAGCTTAAATCTGGTTTGATTCATTTACTTTCTAAGTTTCATAGACTTGCAGGAGATGACCCTCACAAACATCTAAAGGAATTCCATGTTGTATGCTCTACAATGAAGCCACAGGGCGTCTTAGAAGAACAAATTAAGCTCAGAGCATTCCCTTTTTCCTTAGATGGTTTAACCAAGGATTGGTTGTATTATCTACCTCCCAATGCCATCACTTCTTGGGACCAATTAAAAAAGCTCTTCTTGGAAAAATTCTTTCCTGCATCTCGCACTGCATCAATAAGGAAAGAAATATGTGGTATCAGATAGATTGGTGGAGAGACTTTGTATGAGTACTGGGAAAGATTCAAAAGATTGCTGGCTAGTTGTCCTCACCATCAAATCTCTAATCAGTTGCTTATTCAGTACTTCTATGAGGGGTTGTTGAACATGGACAGAAACATGATTGATGCTGCCTCTGGTGGAGCCTTAGATGATCTAACACCTACAAGGCCCTGGGGGTTGATTGATAAAATGATTCAAAATGCTCAACAATTTGGGTCTATCGATAGTAAGAGGAGTCAGTGAATTGTATGCTCCAAGCTTTGGTCAGAGAATTGAGAGTAAGCTTGATGTAATGTCTACTGTGCTCCAATAGCTTGCTTTAGATTAGTAGTAGCCACATTTATCCTCTACTCCTTCTCAGACTTGTGCACCACAGTCTTACCCTACTTAGACTCATTCTTATCCACAGTGCTATGCACTTGGGCAGACATCTACCTCTACTATCTTGGTGGGACTCCTGTGTGATATATGCTGTTTGGCCACACATGCTACTAATCAGTGCCCTATGCTAGAGGATACGGTGGAGACTTATGCTGGGATGTTTCCAGTCAAGCTAATGTAACAAGGGCAACAAAAATATAATCCCTATTGTAATACATACAACCCAGGATGGAGGGATCACCCCAACCTGAGATATGGGGGAAGGCAACAGTAAAATAGATATAATGTTACAGGAGCTAGTGCATAATCTTCTTAACCTATTAGGCAATTAGTTCCTATCTAAGAGGAACCCAAAAAAGATAATAGTATAGAGTTTATGATGAAGCAACTCATGAAAAAGATAGATCAAAATAAGGCTATGCATAAACAAGAAATGGCTAACTTGAAAACTCAGAACAAGCATATGGAGAGTTTGGTTAGTCAGTTGGCTAGCTCTCTCGATGAGATAAAAAGCCAAGGATCAGGCCACTTACCTTCACAGACAATTGTCAATCCAAGGAATAGCAGCAATATTAGTGCTATCACTCTTAGAAGTGGAAAGGAAGTTCAGGGATCCTCAGATACTACTACCATGGATAAGCCGGCATCATCAAAAACACATGTCGCACCAAATGAGCTTAACAAAGAAGAGGAGCTAAAGAAAATTTTGCCTTTCCCATATAGACCTACTTTGGGAAAGAGGTAAACTGAAGCAGAAATTGAAAAAGAAATTCTTGAGACTTTCAAAAAGGTAGAGGTCAATATACCCTTGTTGGATGCAATCAAGACCATCCCCACATACGCCAAGTTTCTTAAAGAAATATCTACCAACAAGAGGTGTCTAAAAGGGAATGAAAAAGTCAATTTTGGGAAGAATGTTTTAGCACTCATACAGCCAACAATGCCCACTAAGTGTCAAGATTCGAGCACTTTTACAATTCCATGCACCATTGGGAATTTTGAGTTTTCTGATACTTTGATTGATCTTGGTGTTGCTATAAATGTTATGCCTAAATCTGTTTATTCATCTTTGTAGATGAGATAGTTGAAACTTACCGGAGTGGTTGTGCAGTTGGCAAACAAGAGCATTACTTATCCTTCAGGAGTGTTGGAGGATGTTCTAGTTAAGGTAAAGGATTTGATTTTTCTAGCTGATTTTTATGTCCTTAACATGGAGGATGATAGATATAGATCTAGTGGACATGCTCCACTCATTTTAGGTAGACCTTTCTTAAAAACTACAAAAACAATTATCAATGTGCATTAGGGTACTTTTAAAATGGAGTTTGCTGGTAATGTGATACAATTCAATATATTTGATGCTCTAAAACACCCTTATGATGATAACTCTATTTTTAGTATCAGCCTGATTGATATGCTAGTTGATAGTGCCAATGTTGATTTTAGGGATAGTTTATTGACTAATTCCTATGATATTATTGACTTGGATGATTCTTTTGATTGTATATGTTCTGGAACTACTATATATCACATATGTACCTAGATTAGTGCTTTTATTGAGAATAGTGAGTCCCTTTCATGTACTGATTATCATGGTTCTAAGACCTCTTCTTTTTGTGCTAATTTCATTGTTGGTCAGCCTATGACTGATTTGGATAACTATATTGGTCTAGGTCAATCTTCTTGTTCTAGAGATGATGTGCATGTTGTTATTTTTCTTGATTGTTCTGACATTACTGGATTTACTGATTCTCAGGATATGTTGCATGTTGATGTCACTTTTGAATATGTTGATTGTGCTAGTTCATCTATTTCCACTCTTACATTACCTATTGATAGTGGTATTAGATGTTGTGTGACTAGTTCATCTAATAGTGATACTGATGTTGCTACTGCTATTGGTTCTCTTGTTGACATTCCTTCTGTCGATATTCCAAAAGATGGGAAAGTTGTTTCTTCTATCAATGAGTTGTCTGAACAGGTATTTGGCATGGAAGAGATTGAAATCAAATAGTTCATACCTTCGATTGAGCAAGCTCCTACCTTAAAGCTCAAACTATTGCTAGACAATCTCAAGTACACCTATTTGGAGAAAGATGAGAAGCTTCCGGTGATTATAGCTAGTGACATTATTCTAAAGGAGGAAAAGAAGCTTCTTATGGTCTTGAAGAGGAGAAGACAAGCAATAGGATAGACCTTAGCAGATATACCTGGCATTAGCCCTAATACATGCATGCACAGAATTCTATTGGAAGATGGGGCAAAGCCAGTAAGGCAACCTTAGAGGCGACTGAACCTACTTATTCTGGATATGGTTAAAAAAGAAGTTTCTAAACTTTTATCTACTGGTATTATATATCCTATTTCTGAAAGTTAATGGGTTAGTCCTGTACAGGTGGTTCTAAAGAAATTAGGGATCATAGTTGTCCAAAATGAGAATAATGAATTGATTTCCACCTGTTTATAGAACAATTAGAGGGTTTGCATTGACTATAAGAGGCTTAATTTAGTCACTAGAAAAGATCATTACCCCCTCCCTTTTATTGATCAGATGCTTGAGTGTTTAGCTGGTAAATCTCACTACTGTTTTCTAGATGGATTTTCAGGATATTTACATATATGCATAGCCCCAGAGGATCAATAAAAGACGACATTCACATGCCCATTTGGAACATATGCCTACAGACGAATGCCTTTTGGTATTTGCAATGCCCTGGAACTTTCCAGCGGTGCATGGTTTCTATTTTTAGTGATTTCCTTGAACATTGTATAGAAATTTTTATAGATGATTTCATTATATATGGGAACTCTTTTGATGATTGCTTGTGTAGTCTAGATAGAGTCCTAGCTAGGTGCATAGAGAAGAACCTTGTACTTAATTTTGAAAAGTGTCATTTTATGGTTCGAAAAGGCATTGTATTGGGTCATATTATATCTGAACAAGGCATAGAGGTTGATAAGCATGATATTTTATATATTTTAATCCCCTAACTTAGGTGTTTTAGTATCCAATTATGGCTTTAGGAATTTAATTAAGTGGAATTTGATTTTAATTTGCCATTTTTACAATTGAGGAATTAATTTGCAAATTATTGATTCTTAATGCTTAAATTTATCTTAAATAAATTCTGAATAATTCCACTTAATACCTTCCAATTTTTGTGTGTAGAATTTCAATGGACAATTAAAGCTTGGATGGAAAATTGAATTGGAGAAGGTATGAGGTCCAAAACACCATGCAATCCTAAGTGGCTGGAATAAAGAAGAGGCAACACAATGAATGGAGCTGCATAAAGGGAAGCTTGAAAGGAAACTCGTGGCAAAGGAAGAAAGGCATGGTTTTGGCTCAAAGAGGGACAGCAACACACACAAGTAGCCAAACAGAGAAGAACAATGTTGGAGGGAGTTTAAATGAAGAAGAGAAGCTGGAACAGAGGAATGCAAACATGCATAAGCTGTAGGAAGAGGCTTCGGTTTCCTACGTTGCAAGCTGAGAAAAAGAAAATATATGGGAGGCAGTGTGTGATTCATTAAGCTGCAGAACATGGAAGCACTCTCGAGCTGGTTTGTAAGTCTGAATGGAGGAGGAAACTCGTAGAAAAGCACTTGAATGGAGCTCACGTGCATCCAGGAACAGAAACAGTAACATGCAGCAGCTTACAACTCGAGAACACAAAGAGAAAGAGGCTGCCACTTAAAGAAGCTACAGAAACAGGGGAGGAGTAACGTAGCAGCAACACGAATTGATGAAGGATTAAATGAAACTGTAAAAAGACGCTGGAGCTGGACGTGAACTTGAGCAGAACACGAATGAACAGAGGAGCCTCGGATGAAGAAAGCTGAACGCTGGAGCTTCGCATGAAAATCACGTGGGGGCAGTAGCTAAACATGCACGAAGCACACGAACAGAAACAGAGCTGAATAGAGAAGAACGAAGAGGAAGTGCAGTAGAGAATTATCCACAGGGCAAAATGCTGAAGCAAAATATGGAAATTATATTTAACTTACAATGGGGCCCACACTCATGCATAATAGCTTCAGATAATTAAAATGAGAAGGTGGAGCACGTGGAGAATAAATGAAGCACGAGGAGAGGCTACCATTCACGTCATTCATTCACCACGCACATCCAGCGTCCAGATTCATCACGCCATCAACCTCGCACACTCCAGCCCATTCACACCTTCTCCCAATTCCTTCATCCATTCACACAAACCCTAGCCGTCTTTTATTAATTCACGCCTTCACTCTATAAAGGAGGCATCCATCATTCATTCAAGAGAGGGGACAACCATTCGGCCATACACACACGCCTCCATACACACCTACGCCTCCATCCACCCCTTCGCTTTCGTCCATCTCCTCCATCATCCATATTCCATCTCCATCCACCGAATGAAGATTTGATTCATCCTTGAGGCTAGCAAGGGAGGAAGCTCTTGAGTAGAAGCTTGAATCCTTGGGGAAGAAGCAGAATTCTGGCTAAGATTTTCCTATTTTTCCAGCACTTTTTCTTTTTCTGTATAATCTCGGTTGAGTTATATTTGATTAGGAAATTGTGTAATTAATTAGTGGCTGGTTAGACACTGATTAGGAATTATTTTTGTTGATTAATTGGTTGAATTTGAATCTGATTTTTCATTATTCTCTTTAATCTCCCATGTATGCCACGAAGGTGTTCGATGAATTGCATGAGTGAGGTTATGTGCTTAAATGTCTATTTGAGAATTCCTTAGTGTTTAGTTGGTTAATTAAACATTTTTGGATGATGAATCAGAAGATAATTAATTAGTTAATCAATCAAATTAGATGTTCATTGATCATAAAGACAAGAGTTAACGGTTTAATGCGGGATTGAGGTCTCAATTCAACATCAGATTGTTAATCTCTTGATTCTTGTGTGGTAACTCAAGATAATTTGTAATGAACTTAATTAGGAATTCTTAGGCCAGAATTAATTATAATTGGAATAGGATAAGGATAGTGGATACCAAGAGACAATTCCTAAGCTAGTCACAAGACCATCATTCACCATAATTCATCCAATTAGGTAGTAATTAGGAATTTTAATTCAATTTAGTTTTAGATTAGTTTAATTCAATCACAAACCCCCAAACTAGATAGTTCTAGGATCTTAGAACACTTAGAGAACCTAATTGAACATTGAATTCCAATTCCAAGGGAGATGACCTAGGTTGTGCCACTTGCTATATTTAATATCCAACCTAGTTTTATTTTGAGGGTTGCACGACGAGCCCGTCAGAGGTTGATAAAGTGAAGATAGATGTTATCACTTCTCTACCATACCTTACATGTGTTTGGGAGGTCTAGTCTTTTCTAGGTCATGCAGGTTTCTATAGAAGATTCATTCAGAATTTTAGTAAAATTGCTTTGCTATTGTCTAAGCTATTACAAAAAGATGTTGATTTCCATTTTGATGATACATGTAAAATAGCTTTTGATGATTTTAAAAAACGCTTGACTTCCCCACCCATTATTCAACCCCCTGATAGGGACCTTCCATTTGAGCTTTTATGTGACGCGTCTAATTTTGCTGTAGGTGCAGTCTTGAGCCAGAGAGTGAATAAGAGGTCCCATGTTATAGCTTATGCATCCAAGACTTTGGATGGGGCCCAAGCAAATTATATAACCACAGAAAAAGAGTTTCTTGCTATTGTTTTTGCTTTGAATAAATTTAGATCTTATTTGCTTGATACTAAAGTTATTGTTTTTACTGATCATGTAGCCTTAAAGTACTTGCTGAAGAAGCCTGATGCAAAGCCAAGATTAATCAAATGGATGCTTCTACTTCAAGAATTTGATATTGATATTCGGGATAAAAGTGGAGCTGAAAACTTGGTGGTAGACCACTTGAGCAGAATTGAAGCTCCAAAGGTAAATTCCTTACCTATTGATAATGATTTCCCTTATGAGCATTTATGTGCTATGCATAATTTCTATCCTTGGTATGCAGACTTAGTGAACTATCTAGCTTCTTCTGAACTGGCTGTTGATTTGAGTAAACATCAGTTGAATAAGTTTAGGGGTGAAGCTAGGTATTATATTTAGCATGATCCATACTTGTGGAGACTATGTAATGACCAAGTAATTAGACATTATGTGCCTGATATAGAATTTGATTCTGTTTTGAATTTTTGTCACACACTTATGTGTGGAGGTCACTTTAGTCCAAAATGCACAGCTAGAAAGGTTCTAGATAGTGGATTGTATTGGCTTACTCTATTTCATGATGCCTTTGATTTTTATAAAAGATGTGTCAGGTGTCAACAAATAGGTAGCATATCTAGGAGAAATGAAATGCCATAGCATCCCATTTTGTTTTGTGAAGTCTTTGATGTGTAGGGCATTGATTTTATGGGACCTTTTCCTATATCTTATTGGCTATTAATTATCATTGGAAGTGGGTGGAAGCCAAACCCACTAGGACTGATAATTCTTTTGTGGTTGTAAAGTTTGTTCGCTCTCACATTTTCTACAGGTTTGGTATCCCCAGAGCCATTATCAGTGACCAGGGCACCCATTTTTGCAACTGGAATATGCACAGCTTGCTTAGCAAGTATGGTGTTGTGCATAAAGAAGCTACTCCATACCACCCTTGAACAAATGGCTAGGCAAAAATTTCTAACCAGGAGGTGAAGTAAATTTTAGAGAAAATAGTGTAGCCAAATAGGAAAGATTGGAGCAAGAGGCTAGATGATGCACTTTGGCCCTATAGGGACTATCTACAAGACTCCTATTGGCATGTCATTCTATCAGCTAGTATTTAGAAAAGCTTGTCACTTACCAATAAAAGTGGAGTATAAGGCTTACTGGGTTATAAAGAAATGCAATTTGGATTTGAATGGAACAGGATCTCACAGAAAATTCCAACTCCAAGAACTTGAAGAAATTAGATTGGAAGCCTATGATAATGTAAAGATCTATAAAGAAAAAGACAAAGGCATTCCATGATAAGATGATTGCAAGAAAGGAGTTTGTTGTCAGCCAAAAAGTTCTACTTTATGAATCCCACTTGAAGCTTATGCTAGGTAAACTTCGTTCTAAATGGGAAAGTCCTTACATAGTTTCTTATGTTTTCCCTTTTAGTGCAGTTGAGCTTTTGCATGAGCAAACGGGAGCTAAATTCAAAGTTAATGGACATCGGCTCAAACACTTTCATGAAGGAGTTCCAAGGGATGACAAGGAGGAGCTCTAACTTTATGAGCCACCCTGATCCCCGGTTATACTCTTTCCCTTTCCCCTTTTATATTGTGTTGTCTTTATCTATTTACTAGATTGTTTGCTAGCATTGAGAGCAATGCAATGTTTAAGTGTGGGGAGGGGATACAAATAAAATTTTTAGTTTAGTTTTGTTTTGGTTAGTTGATTTTTCTGGTTTCCAGGTTTTTAGTGTTGAAGTTTTGTGTTATTTTTCAGTTTTTAAGAAAAAAAAAAACAACTGTGCTTTTGTGTAAGTGGCTAGTATTGAAGGGATAATAGCTTTGATATATCTTGATTTGATAGGGAATTGACCTTGTGTTAAGAATGCAAGTTAAGTGGCAATTAGCTTTGCTTTAATGAAATTTGATGTTGGTCAATTTACCTTGTGAGATTTTTGAACCCATTGCTTATTGATTTCTAGTGTGTATTCCCTATCTTGCTTTTACTTTAGAACTTGGCTTGAATCTTATTCAAGGTCACATTTATTCATTTGCCATGCATGAAAAGGATTAAGGCATTCATTGTTGTTTTGTTTTAGCTAAAGCCAAAAAGCTATCCTGCATGTGTTGAATCCATTTGTTTTACCCCGCATGAAAACCAAACAAATGTTCTTCCTACCTTGATTAGGATGCTTTTGATTATTAAGGGCATTGTATCTTGTTAAGGTGGGTGAAGGTGCATTTTTCACATCATTTATAGGCCATTTGTTTGTTCCTCTTCGAAAATATTCCATATATATATATATATATATAAAAGAAGCAAAGTAAAAGAAAAACATTTGGAAATATTAAAAAAGAATTTGAAAGAGAAAAAAAAAAAGAAAAAGGAAAGAAAAGTTGTTTTTTAGTGCATATTTTTATTTGTGGTAAATAGGGCCTTAAGATACACTTTCACTTAATCCTTATTCTTGTTTTAATGTTCTTGATGATTTTAAGCATTTAATTTGTTTTCTCTTTTTTGAATTTCCTTCATTCTTTCATTTACCACTTGTTTCATACCTTAGTCTATATTACAACCATAATAAAGACCTTTTGATTTATTCATTGGCATTTGATTTTGGTGGTGGAGATGTAGATAATTGCTAAGCTTATGGTAGTAAAGTTAGATAGGTTGGAATTTGAGAGTAAGCACTTCATCCTAAACACTAAAGAGTAGAGTGATAAATACTAATCCAAGTAAGGGACTTTTATTACATTTTATTTTTAATTAAGTGTATTGCCAAGGTACTTGTTGCATTGATGCAAGTGACATGACTTGGAGAATTGAGCTATTGATTTACTTTGAGTTTCCTTATGCTAAGTGACTTATACAATTCCATTTCTCTTTATTTCCTTTCCATTATCTCTTTCTTGGAGCATTAGTTTTCTTTTTCCTAGGAGTGCAAAAGCTTAAGTATGGGGGAATTTGATAATTGCTAATTTTCATATATTTTTCCTCTTCTAATTAGGCTTTTTTATTATAAATTTTTGCTTAAGGGACTTCAATTGAGTGAAATTTGATTTTATCGACCATATTTGCAATTTAGGAATTAATTTACAAAATTTTGAATTCTCAATACATAAATCTCTTTTTAAATAATTTTGTAATTTGTTCCTACTTAATTGTCTCCATTCCTTGGGTGCAAATCTAATTGGGCTTCCTCAATTGCATGCAAAGCCCACGAGCTACAAAGATGAGAAAAGTAGCTTTATCCTAATGTGGAGGGCAAGCCATAGCACATAACAACTGGATGAAGCTAGGAGGAGGTTTCTAATGAGAAAATAGGAGGAATGCCATGGGTTCAAGCAAGGAATAGTGAAGCATGAGCTAGAAAAAGCTACAAGATGCTAGGTCTAGATATTGTGTGAAGAATAATGAGGCCAGAACAACAGAGCATGTGAAAAAGAAGCTATGTAAATGAGCTGGAAGCTTGTGGAATTAAAACGCAAAGAAAAGAATACGAGGCGAGGTAGCTACATGAATCCAGCTATCTTGTTCGCATACATGAAACCACTACACTTCCATCTACTAGAATAGAGCAAGGAAATGAAAGAAGAAACTCACACGTAAGCACAGGCTTGAGGAAGTGAAGATGGGCTTGAAGTAGAAGAGAAGCAGAGTTAAACATTGAATAGAACCATGCATGAAGCACGTTGATCCATCAAGAAACCCATTAAGGCTACACACTCCATTCCCTATACCTCATTCGAAGAAACCACACATTCGAGGTGAAATAGAGTAGAAACAGCTCCAAGGTGAGTTGTGTGAAGAAGCAGAAAAAAGGAGGAGCCACAAGTTATATGGAGTGAAAGAGCTTGGTTTTAATGTTGAAGTGGCTGAACATGAGTTGGAAATAGTAGCTAACATCAAAGAGGAGTAGAACAGAGGAAAAGCAATGTGAAGGGTTGCTGAACACATATATACAGAACAAGTGAAGTAAAATAGCCTCTGTTTGAAAGCTAGACGAAGAAGAAGAAGCAACTTAATCAATCTATATGGAATTGAGCACGTGGAATTTAAAGAAGGCTGATGTGAAGGATATGAAGCTGACCCACATTGAAGCTGGAAGCACCCCACATCGAAGAAGCATCATACGGAAGAAAAATGTGAGAGAATAAGCTGAGAGGCATATGGCTCATTAAGGGCATTCATCAAGAAGAAAACGTGACCAAAACATGGGCTGATGTTGGAATAAATAAGCTAAACGAGCTAGGAGGATTTAGCTACGGGCAAAAGAAGTAAAATGAATGGGCTGAGCATATGGAAAATTAAAAGGGCACGTCAAAGGAGTGAAGCTACAGACCATGTGGAAATAAGATAAAGCTCGGGAAATTTACACACACAGAACATGTGAGCTAACGTGAGAGTAAATTGCAAGATGAATGAGCTGTGGCTAATGTGTGTTAATGAAGATGAGCTGGAGATTGAGTGGCAAAAAGAAAACACGTATAACATGAAGAGTAAGCGGGGGATTAATGCGAGAAAAGGGGAGCTGTGGGAAAGAAGGGGAGAGACTACGGAAAAGATGTTAAGGCTCCAGAGATGAACGAAGGAATTCATCCATCGTCTTTCTCCATGATTGCAATTATTATCATCAATTTTCTCCCGATTAAACTCTCCATGGTAGCTTGAATCATCCATAGTGGCTAGCTAAAGCTTGGAAACTCCCAGATGCAGATTTGAGCTCCCAATTTTTCCACCAAATTGGATAAACATTCTTTGCTTCATCTTTTAATTTTAGAATTATTTTCCTTATTAATTTAAGTAGGATTAGTTTATTGATTTAGGAATTTAATTGCTGGTGATTACTGGACTGGTTTAATTTGTAAATTGATTATAATTTGATCTTTGGAATTTCAATTTTGATCATTACATGTTTGTAAAAATTCCAAAATTAGTGCTGTACAATTTACTTTTAATTTCCTCTTGATTTTAGGCCAATTGATGCAATGGTTTTTAGATTAGGTGGCTGAAATTTTTGTGCAATTAATTGTTTGAGGGATTCATTAATCTAATTAGTTAATTGGCATCTTAAGTAGATTGTACTGCAAATTTTATTGATCAATTAGGATTGGCTTTAGTATGTTCTTGTTCTTAATTCAATTAATTAATTTTTCAAGGTTTCTTATGGTTGCAAATTCCTTGAACAATTGATGAATTGAATCTTGGATGGTTATTCAAGAGCTTTTATGAGGAATACACTAATGAGCAAGAAATTAAATCTAAATTTGGTCCACTAAAAAGGGAGCAAGGATAATTGAATTCTAGGGAGTCCAATACAAAGCTAGCTACCACATTTTCTTAACTATTCACTTTAATTTAGTCTTAAGTTTTTTATTCTTGTTAATTAAATTTTAGTTCAATTAAATTCTATCATTTCAAAAACCCTCTAAACAAGTTCCAATTAGTAATACTTAGAATACGCTTTCACAACAAATTGAGGCACAAAAACTCCTTGAAAAATAACCTAGGTTGTAGCATTATCTATAGAATTCATTTTGCTTCCTAGTTTTATTTGAGATTGCATGACACAATCATCAGAAAACATAATCTTGGCTCCATTATCTTCCTTAATTTATGACTCCTGACTCCATTAAAATTCCTTAGAGCTATTACACATTCATTTTAAGGAGTCTAGTTAAGTGTTACTTCTTTAAGTCACAATGTGAAACCTATAGCTACCTCTCACTATCCATGACTTCTAAAATTTTTCCAAGGCTTCCTCTCATCCTCTGCCACAAAATTAAGCTTGGAAGAAATTAGAACACTTCCTTAGTGCTCTTCCCATGCTAGGCTGAGGCTATTCTCCAAAATGGCACCAATGGAGTTGTTTTGATTTCCTTAGTGGGAGAAGCATGTGGGAGGCTCTCTTGGTGTCTTAGTAACTCATATGGACTCTTAAACATCTTAATTTATGGCTAGAACTTATCTTACAAACAATGGCACAACTAAAACCCTAACTTTTCTATCTTGCAATTTCATGGTTCTTTCTTTGTTTCCATTGCATATTCTTATTCTCCTTACTCATTTTCCTAAGATTCATCCTTGGTTTGGTTAAAATTTCAACTCTTCTTGGCTGTCCATACATAGGGCAAAATGTACAAGAAGGAGAACATGGAAGAAGAAGCATGAAAACAACTAAACTACCTTGTTTTCCTAGCCTTTCTTGGATGCTCTTCCTTTTGCTTGGATTCTCCTCTTAAAATTCAAAATTTCTCCCTTTGTTCTAACCTCAAAACAGACCCAACTACATCACTAAATCTATAGAAAGAAAGAGGAGAAGGAGGAGAGCAAGATTGGTGAAAGAAGTATGAAAAACCATGATTTTCTTACCTTTTTGCTTTGTTTTCTCTTCCCTTCTTCCTCCCACTTGGTGCACCACTTCAAGGAGCTTAGGGTTGTGTTTTGGTGTAGAGGAAAATCAACCAAGGTGATAGGAAGAAATGGGGCATGATATATATAGGCTAGGGACTCATTTAAGACATTATAATTTTTTCATTTTGCCCTTCATTCTTGGCTTTTTTGTTTTAGGCTCATTTCAACTCCTTTTCAATAACCGTCTTTGCCATCATAAAATCTAAGTTCTTTTACTTATAAAATGCCTTTGGAATCACTCAAATTGGATCTAAAAACTTCCCAATCAATAGGGTTAAAGTTTAGGTCCACCGATATTCTAAATCATAAACTGGAGGGGTTTTAACTGTTCTAGGGGTTCCTATAGTTTTTGGAGCCTCTGAGAATCTTGGGAAACTCATTTTTTCCATTTATAACTTTCCCCTTTGAGTTTTCTAGAAAGTTCTCAAAATTACAAAAATGCCATTACGTTTCGTTGCATTTTTGTTAAATTCCTTCTCCTTATTCTGACTTTGGTTTCAGGGCACCTCTGGCCTTGGATCATCATTATTTAAAGTCTATAATATTATTCTAATTTTATTGGACCTCAAATCCTTCTCTTTGGGGGACTTCCTTTTGTATCCAATGAGTTTTATACGTTTATTGAGAAACTAAACGTTATATTTCTTGCGTTTTCTCATATTTTCGGAGAACCAGATATTACACTAGCTATCCATTTCTCTCCTTGGCCAAACCATATACATGTAAGAAGCCATATGGAGTGTTGTTTGTTTTCTTTGAGAATTTGACACATATTCTTGTTCCTTAGTTTCTCTAGAGTCTAGACACAATTAAATATGGCTTAGGTTATTCTCTTAAAGTTCCATAACTCTTAAAGTGCAATTGAAACCCTAACTTCTCTACATTGTTTCCTAATGCTTCCTTCTTGATTCCAATTGCATATTCTAATTCTCCATACTTTAAAACCCTTGGGCCAGTATTGTTTTTGGTTAAAATCATCTCCCTTCATCCTCCTCTAGGTTTGGCCAAACACTCACAAAAGATGGAGGCCAAGGAGAAGCAAGTTTCAACCATAGAAATATACCTTGTTCTAATGTCTTTGAAGTGAGAAATTTGATGCTTGGCTTGGTTTCTTCAAACTCTCTCCTTTCTCTAACAAACCAATCACAAAATGATTCTTTTTAAAAACCACAACCACCAAAAGAAAGAGCTCAAGGAGGAGAACCAAGTTAGTGAAGATGAGCATGAATAACCATTATTTTCTTACCTTTTCTTAGCTATCTTTCCTTGTCCTTTCTCCTCTCCCTGGTGCACCTCTCTCCTCTGGTCTAAAAGCTTCAAGGTCTATCTTAAAGTGTAGAGGATGTGTTGGATGGATTTAAGAAGGAAGGGGGTGAGTTATAACATTTTTTGCAATTCTTATTTTGCCCTCCAACTTCATTTTCCCTGTTTTTGGTCATTTTAGCTCCCTTTTTAAAATCATATTTTCCATATAAAAATTTATGTCATCTAATTTATTGAAAATATAAAATTTCAATTTTATGGGCTTTACAGCCATCCTGGATCATTCATTCAAAGTTTAGATCAACTAACATACTAAATTGAACCCTAGAGGGATTTTAACCACTCTAAGAGTTCTTGTGGTTTTTGGGGCCTCAAATGTAACATCTGTTATCTTAAAAGCTATAAACTAAGTAGATTACTAGAGAAAGTCCCCTAAATTGAATTATTAGAGGCCTAACAAAATTAGAGCAATAATCTAGATAATTAGAAATAGGGATGCAAGGCTTAAGATACCAGGAAATTGAGCCAAAATAGATAAACAAAATTTGATGAAAATATTGGCCTTTTTTGTAATTTGGGAAAACTTTTAAAAAACTCAAAAGAGGGATCTTTAAATGGAAAACTTGAGTTTCTCGGGGTTTTCAGAGGCCCTAAAAATCATAAGAACCCCTAAAATGATTAAAATACCTCCAGTTTACATTTTAGAATGTCGATTGATCGAAACTTTAACTGATTTATTTAGGAAGGTTTTTAATCCAATTTGAGTGAAAGCAAAGGCATTTTAGAAATTAGAAGACCTAAATTTCATAATGGAAAAGATGGTTCTCAAAAAGGAGTTAAAATGAGCCCAAATGGAAAGGACCAAAAAAAGGGGTAAAATGAGAATTTTGAAAAAGTATCTTAAACTAACCCAGCCTGTATATATCATGCCCTACTTCTCCCATGTGCCTTAAATGACTTTCATTTGCACTAAAACAGAACCCTAGGCTTCTTAAAGTGGTGCACCAAGAGGGAGAAGAGAAGGAAGGAAAAACCAAAGAAAAAGGTAAGAAATTTCATAGTTTTTTATGCTTCCTCCTTTACCAATCTTGTTCTCCTTTTTCTCCTCTCTTTTCCTATGGTTTCGATGATTGATTTGAGGATGATTCATAGCTAGTTCAATAAAAGGAGGAAAGAAATTGAAGGAGAGATAATAAGCAAGTGAAAGTGTTCTTGGAAAAGCTTGAAATCAAGGTAAATTCCATGGCTTCCTTTGCTTCTTTTTCTCTTTTTTTCATTGGTGAAATTTCAGCCAACCCTAAACCACAAAAGGTGGGATGATTTCTTATCTTAGCAAGGAAGAAACAAGGGTTTTAGAGTATGAGAAACAATAATATGCAATTAGATTTACAAGAGAAACTTTAGAATTCAAGTTGTAAAATCTAGGGATTTTGTTACACCTAACCATTTTTGAAGCTTTCTAAGGATAGTCTAGCCTATATAAGAGTATGTATCAGTTCTTAAAATATCTACGAATCTTCACAAGTGCTAATTCCCTAAGAAAAATCAAGCAAACTCCATAGGTCCATTATCTTGCTCATGTCTCGGCCAAAGCTAGGACAAGTGCCTATGGAGATTTTTCTTTAATTCCAAGGATGGGAATGGCTTAGATATGATTAATAAATATCAAGGGAAGCATTGGTTTGAATTTAGAAATCATGGTTTGTGAGATGGCAATTTAGGTTCCTTTTCAAGATATAAAGAAGCAACTTGACTCTAGGCTCCTTGAATTGAATTTATGATGACTCCAAGGAGTTTAAATGGAGTTAAAAAACCTAGATTGAATAAGAAATTGGAGCCAAGATCATGAATTCTAAGGTTGCTTCATTATGCACTTATATAGAACCACAACCATATCTGAGAACAAAGTAAGCTTGCATAGAGTTTGTATAAAACTAGAACTTGTTCCAATGATGTAATTGTGTCTCATTTGATGTGTCTAAGTCAAGTGAACCAAGCTTCACCTAGTTGTGTGTGTGTGGCCGAGAAGGGGAAAGAAAAGACCAAGGAAGAGAGTTGTAATTCTTGATACAAGGTAGCTCTCTAACCTTTATTACATGCATTTCTTAGATGTTTGATTATCGTTGAATGCTTGTGTGTATGTTTGAACTATGAGATATGTCTAAAGGTTTTGAGTTAGTATTTTGGTACCATTATGCTTCTTGAATGGAAATTGAATGCAAAATAGGTTGAATGGGAATGGTTTTGGCAAAAGTCTCTTACAATAGGTGAGGAGATGTCAAAAGTCCTTAAGAATGGGTAAGACAAAGCTAAAAGTCTTAAGAAAGAGTTAGGCTAAGTCAAAAGTCCCTTAAAGTGGGTGAGCCAAATCAAAAAGTTCCAAGGAAATTAGGTAAGGCTAGACCAATATCCTTTAGAGTCTATGTTTGGTTTATATGAACCTATGTGATGTGGAAATATGCTTATAGATGTTTCTAGAAGCTTTTATGACATATTTGCATTCTTTGACTTGAAACATGCTATGTATGTATGCTTGAAAGGGTAAAAAAGCTACTAGGATTCTTTAAATCTCACTCTTTCCTAACATATGTCTAACTATGTCTAGGTGATCCAAGTAAGCAAGAAATGGAGGCCAAGCACCTTGAAGAATGAAACTTTGATAATAGAATAGGAATTTTATATAGTTTGATATCAAAATTTGTATCAATATGATGTACATGTGATGTAAACCATTAAGCACAAGTAAATGTATGTAAATATTATGTATGAATGGAATTTAAAACTAAATGAATGATTATGGGAGTCTTTGATATCCTTATGCTTTGATATCCATGTATGTAAGAACAACTAGGATAGTGATTTTGAGATGCATGATGATTTGGACCATTTGGGATGCTCTCATAGGCTGTGTTTATGCTTTTGGATGTGCTCAAATGATTGTGGAATGATTAGAAGACCATTTGGTGCAAATTTGACCCCTTTGTAATTTCAAAATTTACATAATCTTGAGCTAAACTAATGTTTAACCAAATGGAAGATTTTGGGCATAAAATTTGGCATGATTATAGGTCTCATCTAGATATTTTCATAGAGCTAAAGATCACCTAATTTGGAGCTTTAGAGAATTTATTATGAATTTCGAGCATGAAATTTGGCATGATTATAGGTCTCAATTATTGTTTTTATGGTTAGTTTGCATTTCTATATCACTTGAGGGTCAAATGAAGTCCAATACTCATAAAATTTTACAAGAATAAACTAGGCATATAAGCTTTCTATAGCCACTGAGAGTGCCTCATTGGAGCTCTATGAATTTTTAAAGTTTAAGTTCAGTTGTAGGATGTATCAGTGACCAGTGTTACTATTTCATTAGTTTTCATAGGGCAAACCTAGTTGTTTTGATCTAAAATTTTTATGGTAGTTAGAGAACATCCATAGCTTTCTAAAATAGTATAATTTGCAAGATTTCAATTTTTTTAGAATTAAGTATAATTTTCCAAATTTCATATCAGAATATGGAATGGATAGGAAAAATGCCAAGTGTAATGTGATTTTGTGTTTTATGGATTGTGTAACACCATAATTCTAAGACTCAACTCGTACAATTCCTGTTACACCATAGTTCTAGGACTCAATTCATGCAATTCCTATGCCTCATCTTATGTTTGTCCTATGGAAACAATAGTGACATAGGGAGTTATGAATTAAAATGCATTTTTCTACGGGTAAAATTTTTCTTTCGGAGTCCCGTGGGCCATATGAATGTAGCTATCACACTATCATACTTAAACACATGAATATAGCTTGATACAATATCAGTAGGCATGCCCATTAAAGCATTACAAATTCGAAAAGCCCTTATCCATCAAGAACTTCAAAGAGTTCAAAATAATCTCTATGTTGGATGTCGACCCAAGTTTATAGCTCACGATCCATATTTGATCAAGATCTCCTTAAAGATGCAAAAGTGGAAGTCCAAGTGGAAGCCCAATATCTTAAGAAGATCCATGGAGCAACTAAATTCAATATCCAACATGTTGAAGGCCCAATGAAGAACAATGAAAGGGAAAAACACAAAGATATACCTTGTACTAGCGACCAAAGCTCTGATACCAAATGATGAGAGACCCTCTAGGAACCTTATCCTAGGAACCTTCAACAAGATGACACTTTGCCCGAGACCGGCTAGAATACAAGAATGTTGGTCAAAGGAAAGACCCTAAGAGAACTTGTCTCTTAGAACCCTAGCCTCAAGATGCCACAAAGGAAGACCAATCCTTTGATAAGTCACGTGAACTCCCAAAGAACACAAAGAAGCAAAAGCCTCACAAATAATTGAATAATACTCAAATTTATTCATGTGTAAAATAGAGTACAATAGGAAGCCTTTTATAGACAAAATTTCTAGAGTCCTAATTAAAGTAAAACTCTAAAATTTGATTAGAAATATTTTAAATAATACCTAATATATATCCTAATTAGATTAGGATACTAATCTTAACTTGATCTCCAAGATAAGCTCTTTGACCAAGTTCAAAAAAAAATAATAAAATAATAAAAAAACGAAATTTCAAAAGGAATCCTAGTCAAAACTAATCAGCTTCTTAAGTTGTCATATGGAATGCTCATGCTTCATTAAAAATTACATGGTTGTCACATGATTCTTAATCTCTTGCAATTGGACTCCAATTGGGCCTTAGCACTCCTCTTGTAGAATGTGTAACTACATTAGGCCTTCAACATGTTGGATATTGAATTTAGTTGCTCCATGGATCTTCTTAAGACATTGGGCTTCCACTTGGACTTCCACTTTTGCATCTTTAAGGAGATCTTGATCAAATATGGATCGTGAGCTATAAACTTGGGTCGACGTCCAACATAGAGATTATTTTGAACTCTTTGAAGTTCTTGATGGATAAGGGCTTTTCGAATTTGTAGTGCTTTAATGGGCATGCCTACTGATATTGTATCATAGCTCATTTCCATCATCAAATTTGGCCTACAACTCGTGGAAAGCAAAGGAACACATAAAATTCATGTTTGCATTTTCGGCCAGAATTTCCTCTTTTTTGTCACAAACTTTGGAAAATCATAACTAATTCTAGAAAAATTGAAATCATGTGTTCTTTACCATTCTGGGAAGCTACACATGTATAATTTATGCTAAAAATATGGCCAGACCATGAAACACCACATAGAAGATGTTTGATATTCAAAAGCGACAGAGGTCTGGCTAGCTACTGGTACTGCACAAGCTTCTACAGCAAACTTCAAAAATGTCCAATTAATTCCAAAAACATCCAATGCATATGAATGATACCAATCTAGAAAGCTACAGATTTTACTAGAGGGAAAAAATAACATCATACCATTTCATGCATGTCCAGGCATCGAAAACTAATCAAATAGTATCCTAGGTCAGTTTGGATGCCTGATGCTGGATAGAAACTTCAAAAATGTATAACTCCCTCTCTAGACATCCAAATGGAGTGCTTCTAGTTAGCACAAATCACTTATTTAGTTTCTCTTTATAAAATTTTGTGGCAATTGGGCATCATTTACCCCTTAAGTGATAAATTTCATTTTCAGACCTGAGTAAACAGTACACTAGACCAAAACCAGAAAATTTCTCAACTTTAAAAAGTCATCAATATTCTATAGACCTCCAAAAATTCTGCACTTTAGCTCCAAAAAATATCTCAAAAAGCTCTAGATGTATGCCAAATCTCAGATCAAGAAGCCCTCATTTGGGCAAAAAGTGATATAGGTTTCCAATATGATCAATTTTGATCCATATTAGAGACCAAGTGTACCCAAATGGTCTTACTTAGTGTTTGGCACCTCTTGGGCAAGTATAAAAGCATAAATAGGACTTGTATGAACTGACCAAGTAGTCCCAAACCTCATGCATCTAAATTTGGCCATTCTACTTCCATTATTACACTAATCTATCTGGCCATTCAAGAGCTAAACTTGCCGTTCAATACCCAAAACATGCTATCTCATACATTTGGCATCAAATTTCATTCATGCATCACACATTTGGGTATTTACATATGTTCATATGGTTACATAACAATTTTATCATGAGATTACATCATATGCCATGTATATGGCTAAAAAGAAGGAAAAACTAGGCATATTCATATACTTTGATACCCATCTTCTTCTTCTAAGCTTGGTGGCCTCCAATACCTTGCTTAATTGTTTCATCTAGCATGTTAAGACATTGGAGAGGAGGGGATGAGATTCAAAGAATCCCAATAGCTCATCTCCCATTCAATCATACATAATATGTGCCAAGCAAGCTTTTCAAATGCATGCATGGTGAAAGTGGAAGACATGCATCTTTTAAAACAATCTTGGTAAGTGAATCAATCATACAAAACATCCAAGAGCTCACCAAGTGCTTGGATTAGCCTCTCACTTCTCCTTATGGATTTTGGACTTGCCTCACCTATTTTTTAAGCACTTTGGACTCAACCATACTCTTGGGAACCTACTTTGCTTTTGGGAGACTCTTTACTTTGTCTCAACTAAGTTTAAGGGTTCTTGGCTCATCCTCACCAAAGGGAAGAGTTCTTAGCCTCTCCACACTCAAGCAAACTCACACAAATATCATATAGCCATTTGAAAACATAATATGGCATCAAGAATCATGGCATATAAAGGCATGCTAACATACTTTTCATAGCTTGAAAATACACATACACACATTTTAAGACAAGCTAAACACACATCCATGCATGAGAGAAGGTGGAGAGAGCTACCTTGCTTGCATTTGCATACTTTTCCCTTAAGTCTTGAATCCTCTCCCTTGACCTCACACACCTAAGAAGGTGGAGATCATCCCTCTTGGCCTAGACACATCATATGGAAACTAGTTATACTCTTGAAGCAAAGTCTAAGGCCCCACAATTACTAGAAAGGCTAGGTGACTTATAAGGCTCTTTTATGGTTCCATAATGCACTTAATAAAGCAAACTTAAGAAAACATCATTTTGGCTCCATTCTATCTATTCATTCATGATTCTTGACTCCATCTATCCCTCTTGGAGTCATCATATATTCAATTCTAGGAGCTTATCTAGGTGTTGCTTCTTTAAGTCATATTATGGAACATATAAGGCCATCTTGCTATCTATGACTTCTAAACTTCTTCCAAGGCTTCCTCTCATACTCTCCCATCATACATGATACAAAACTAAGTTTGGAAGGAATTAAAACACTCTCTAGGTGCATGGACTCTCCTTGACCGAAGCTATGGTTCCATAAGGCACCAATGGAGTTTCCTTGCTTCCTTTGACGAGAGAATCATGTAGGAAGCTCTCTTGATGTCTTAGGAACTCATATGAACACTTAAACATCATAAAATATGGCTAGGGTTCATGATAGAGCTTAAGGTGCAATCAAAATCTTGACTTTTCTATCTTGCAAAATCATGGTTTTTACTTAGATTTCTTTGCATATTCTTACTCTCCTTCCTCAAATTAATGGAATTCACCCTTGGTTTTCCTCAAAATTCCAGCCCTCTTACATCTACATATATGGGGCGAAATAGGGAGAAGAAGGGGGAGGAACTGTCTACCATGGAATGAGAGATTTACCTTGTTTTCCCTTGTTTTCTCACTTGACTCTCACTTTCTTTGGCTTCCTCTCTTCAAATCCGAATTTTCCCCTCTTGGTCTGACCCTAAAATAGCATCAAAAACTCTAAAAAAGCCATAAGGAGAAAGGGGAGAAGGAGAAGAAGAGATTTCCTGACAAGAAGACTAGGAAATTCTAACAATTCTTACCTTTTTCTTGAAAATTTCCCTTCTCCCTTGCCTTAGTCTTGTACACCTCCTTCCCTTGAGCTTTCTTTGGTTTTTGGGCAGAGTTTGGTCGATCTAAATGAAGGGTACAGAAGAATGCTTCATATAAATATAGGTTTAAGAAGGACTTTTTCAAAAATTCCTATCTTGTCCTTTGTTCTTGGTAGTTTTGTTTCTAACTCGTTTTAGCTTCTTTTTTAGAACTGTCTTTTTCATTATAAATTTTAGGTTCCTAAGTTAGTAAAATGCCTTTGGGATCACTTGAATTAGAGCTAAAACCTTCCCAAACAAATCCATCAATGTTCGGGTACACTAACGTTAGAAAACATCCACCGGAGGGGCTTTAGTTGTCCCGGGGCTTCCCATAGTTTTTAGGGCCTTTGAGAATCTCGAAGAACTTAAAACTTTCATTTAAAAAGCCCTCCATACTCAATTCCAGACCACACAAGTTTAACATATTATACAAGAAGACCTTGTACTTGCTGGCAAAAACCTTGTCGACAAGGTCTCAGAATTTGCACTACAGATTATAGGATGTTGTCGACAAGATCTTCGATCCTAGTGATGAGATGCCATTTCAACCCTTAAATTAACTTGTTCCACTGCCATACTCCATGCTCAATATAAATTCTAATGGTCATATAACATAATCTCTCATTTTCAAAGAATCGGATATTACAATTCCCATGCTTCATATCATGCTAGTTCTATGGGAAGCAACATAATGGTATTGCAAATTCATGAGTAAGTTGCATTTCACTATGGGAAAATTTTTCATTCGATATCCCATGGGCCATATGGACTCATCCATCTTATTTTCACATTTAAATATATAAATGCAACTCATAACAAGCTCAAAAAGTGGCTATACCTCGAGCAAAAGGAGCAAATACACAAAACATACTAGTGCAGCCTCAGACTGGTTTTCTAGATTCTATGCCTGAATTTTGAAAAATCATAACTAATTTAAGAAAAATTAAAATCAAGCACACTATAATATTCTAGAAAGCTACAGATTTCTTTTTTATTCTAAATAAATTCAGACCACATCAGAGGCTATTAGCCACTGAAAATAGATGGAACAGTACCAAAGGTTAACTGTCATCCCTGGTACTGATCTCTAATTTCAAAAGTTCATATCTCCCTGCTCAGAAGTCTAATTGGGGTGATCTTAGTGGCCATGGAAATCTTATCATGTCTAGTTTATTATTATAAAATTTTATAAGTATTGGACATTATTTGGCCCACAAATGACATAGCCCAAATTTCTGACCATTTGAATAATACTTGTATCAGTTCAGTAGAAAAATGAAAAATTTGGAAAATCATAATTATTTCTACAGAGCTCCAAATAATTTGATCTTTAGCTTTCTAAAAAGATCTAGATAGGATCTACATGTGTGCCAAATTTCATGAGCAAATTCATTCATTTGGTCAGATCTCGATATTGGATTGCAAAATAACTCATTTTATGTCATCAAAGGGGTCCAAATGGTCCATTTCAAGTTCTAAGGCAACCATGACTACTTGAGCACATGGGAATACACCAAAATGGCTCTCTAAATGTAACACCATATATTTCTAGCTCATTTCATAACATTCCCATGTTTTGAAACATAGATTCGATGAAGGGAGTAAGAAAATCCATTAAAATAATACATTATTTGGCATTGCATCATGTATAAAAATTCCATTCGGTGTCACGTGGACTATGTGAGCTCATAAAATATATTATCATATTTAATTTCATGAATAAAACTCATTTGCATCATCAAAAGTGGCCTACATCTCAAGAAACGCAAAGGGAAGCAAGAATTAAACATATATTTTTTGCCAGATTTTGCCCCTTTTCTGTCATAACTTTGGAAAATCATAACTAATTCTAGAAAAATAAACATCATGCATTCTTAGCTATTCTAAAAATCTACAGATGTCTACTTCATGCTAAAAATAATTCCAAACCATAACATCTAATACATAGGATGTTTGACATGTGAAATAGTCCAAAGGTTAGGCTATCCACTGATGCTATCACAGAATTTTATAGTAAATTTAAAAAATGTCCAATTAATTCCACAAAAATCCAATCTAAGCAAATGATATCAATTTAGAAATCTGTGGATATTAGCTAGAGGTAAAAATAACTCTAGACCAGCTCAGGCATGCCCAGACCTTAAAATCTAATAAAACAGTAACTGAGGTCAGGTAGAGTTCTTGATAATAGATAGATTTTTTGAATATTCATATCTCCCTCTCTAGACCTCCAAATGAGGTGCTTCTAGTTGACCCAAGTAATTGAGAATGTCTAGTTTTTTTGTATAAAATTTCATGGCAATTAAACATCATTTGAGCCTTGTGTGATAGATTACATTTTCGGACCTGCGTGAATAGTGATATGACCAAAACCAGAAAAATTGCCAACTTTAAAAATTTATCAAATATTCTATGGATATCCAAAAATTATATTCTTTAGCTTTCCAAAAAGCTCTTAACAAGATATAATCGCATGCAAAATCTTAGATTAAGAAGAGCTCATTTGGACAAAAAGTGACATAGGGTTCTAAATTGGTCAATTTTGACTCTATATAGGATACCAAAATGTTCAAATGGCTTTCCTTAGGGTTTGGCACCTCTTGGGCAAGTCTAAGAGCATAATTAGAACTTATGTGCTGCCCAATAGGTTCCAACCCTCATGCATCTCATTTTGGCCATCTCATCCACACATATGCATAATTCCATAAACTCATTCAAGAAGTTACATTGTCCATACATACTCAATTTGCATTCTAATGGTCACATAATACATTCTCCCATTTAAACATAACATATTATCATAATTACACATGTTCCAAAGTCCATAGACCATTTACAATAGTAATTTACATCATTAGACATCATTATGGTTTCAAGGAGCAAAAACTATGCATATTGGTGTCAAGCTCTTCTCTTCAAGGTGGTTGGCTTCTATTACCTTGTCCACTTGGTCCACCTAACATGTTAGATCATTGGAGAGGAGGGAAGGATATTCAAAGAATCCCAATAGCTCATCTCCCATTCAATCATACATAATGGGGTATAAAGCAAGTCTTAAAAATGCATGCATGGATAGAATACATGACATGAACATTCAAGAAGCAAGCTTGACATGTAAATAAGTCATACAAAACATTCAAAGGCTTGCCAAGTGGATGGAGTGGCGTCACCCTTTTCCTCATAGATATTGGACTTGCCTCACCCATTCTTTAAGAGATTCTTGGACTCAACCATGCTTTTGGGAGCCCACTTTGCTTTTGGGAGACTCTTTGCTTTGTCTCAACCAATCTTAAGGGTTCCTAGCTCATCCTCACCATGGCTAAGAGTTCTTGGCCTCTCCATACTCAAGCAAACCCAAAAAAATATCATAACATCAATTAGAAACATAATATGTCATCATAAAATCATGGCATATAAAATCATGCTAGCATACTTTTCATGGCTTGAAAATACACATACACACTTTCTAAGACAAGCTAAACACATATCCATGCATGAGAAAAGGTGGAGAGAGCTACCTTGTACACAATTACACATTTTTCCTTTTGAAATTCCCTTCCTTGCTTTGGCCACACACACATAAAAGTGTGGGGAAGATTTCTTTTGGCCTAAACACAATTTATGGAAGCCAATTAGGTTCATAAACTTAATTCTAAGGCCATACAATTTGCTTAGACACTAGGTTGGCTTATAACCTCATTATGGTTCCATAATTGCACCTAATGAAGCAATATCTCTCAATTTGATTTTAGGCTCCATTCTTTCCTTTCAAATATGATTCTTGACTCCCTTTAAGCCTCTTGGAGTTATCACATAATTAAAACAAAGAGCCTAACTACATGTTGCTTCTTTAGGTCATAATATGGAACCTAAAGCACCAACTCACTTTCTATGGGTTCTAAATTTTTTCTAAGGCCTCCCCTCACTTTCATTTATCATATATGACTCAAGAATGGGTTTAGAAAAATTTAAAACTCTCCCTAGCCATGCCATCCTCTCTAGGCTGAGACAATGGGGATTTTTGGCAACCAAAGACTTTGCTTCATTTTCTCAAAGAAAGAAGCATGTGGGGAGCCTCTTAAGGATCTTGGGAGCTTGTTTAAACTCTTATTTAGCCATAGGAATCATCATACAAAATCAGATTTTACAAGGTGCACTTGAAACCCTAGAATTTAGATCTTGAAATCTCATGGTTTTTTGTTAATTTCTTGTGCATATTCTTAATCTCTACACCCTTGTTCCTTAGATTCATCCTTTGTTCTTCCTAAAAATCAGATCCTTCTAGGGTTCCTAGGGTTAGGTGAAATGGAAAAGGAGGGGGAACTAAGATAACAACCATAGAAAGAGAATTTACCTAGTTTTCTTGCTTTTTCTTGCTCAAATCTTGCTTTCTCCAAGCTCCTCTCTTCAAATCCGAAATTTCTCTTAAGTTTCTCCCTTAAATCAGATTTGTAAACTTCATTTTAATCAAAGGAAACAAAGGAGAATGAAGAAGAGGACGTTTGGATGGAAGAAAGCATGAAAAACTACCATATAATCAAACCTTAAAGCTTGGATTTCTTTTCTTCTTCTTCCTCCCTTGGTGTGCCTAAACCCTAACTCTCTTCTTTGAAATTGAGCAAAAAATTCTGAGTCTAAATGAAGGAGAGAGTGGGGTGCCACCTATATATAAGAGGAGGAAGAAGTATTTTTCAAAAATTCTCATTTTGCCCTTCGTTCTTTGCATTTTCATTTCTCCTTCGTTTTAGCTTCTTTTTTAGAGTCGTCTTCTTCATTATAAAATTTAGGTTCCCAATTTAGTAAAATATCTTTGGAATCACTCAAATCAGAGCTAAAACCTTCCCGAACACATTCATCAAAATTAGGGTCCACTGACATTAAAAAACATCCACCAAAGGGGATTTAACTATCCCGGGGCTTCCTATGGTTTTTAGGACCTCTGAGAACCCCGGAGAACTTAAAATTTTCATTTAAAAAACCCTCTTATGTGAATTCTAAAATTTACTCAAAATTATGAAAATGCCATTACATTTTGTAAGATTTCTATCAAAATGTGTTTCTTCATTCTAACTCCATTTTTCCTTCCGTTTAAGGCTAGAATTCTCATTTTTAAGAGTTTAGAATGTTACTTAAATTTTTTGGAACCTTAATTAATTTATTTCAGGGGACTTGCTTTGAAAATGCACCCGTTTCGTCGTTTAACGAAAACCAAACATTACACTAAACTTGTCTCAAACGTGCACAAACTCACTCTCTCATCCCATGCGAAACACAGGGTTTCACATGCTTAAACTTGCCATTCACTACCCAAATTGCACATTATCACTCATTTGGCAGTAAAACTCATACATACATCAAACATTTGGGTAATTACATATGTTCATATAATTACATGACAATTTCATCATGGGATTACATCATATGCCATGTGTATGGCTACAAAAGAAGCAAAACTAGGCATTTTCATATAATTTGATGTCAATCTCCTTCTTCTAGACATGGTGGCTTCCATTACCTTGCTCAATTGCTTCATCTAGCATGTTAAGACATTGGAAAGGAGGGGATAAGATTCAAAGAACCCCAATAGCTCATCCTCCTTTCAATCACACATAAAGTATGCAATACAAGCCTTAAAAATGCATGCATGGGCATATTGATGTATGTGAGCATTCATAGAATATCCTTAGCATTTGAACAAATCATACATAGCATACATAGGTTTGCTAAGTGAGTGGACTAGCCTCACCCATTCACTTATGGATTTTAGACTTGACTTACCCATTTTCTCCAAGAGGTTTTGACTCAATCTCACTCTTGGGAGCCAACCTCACTCTTAAAAGACTCTTTACTTTTTCTTAACCAAGTTCTAGGGTTCTTGGCTCATCCTTACTATGACTAAAGGGTTCTTGTTTCTCCATACTTAAGCAAACTAAGGCAAGCATATAAAACACCATTTGCATGCATAAAACATCATCATGGTACCATAGAATAAAAGCTCATGCTAAAATACTTTTCATAGTTTAAAACATACATACACACATTCAAAGACAATGTAAGCACACAATCATGCATCAGAGAAGGTGGAGAGAGCTACCTTTACTATATAAACATACTTTTTCCTTGAGCTTTAAGTCCTCTCCCTTGACCTTACACACCTAAGGTGGTGGAGATCATTTCTCTTGCCCTTGACACATCATATGGAAGCCAATTATACTCTTGAATCAAATTCTAAGGCCATACATTCACTAGAAAAGCTAGGTGGTTCGTATATCTCTTTTATGGTTCCATAAAGCACTTAATGAAGCAACCTTAAGAAAACATCATCTTTGCCCCATTTTCTTCATCTATTTATGATTCTAGACTCCATTTAAACCTCTTAAAGTTATCACACAATCAAATCAAGGAGCCTAGCTAGGTGTTGCTTCTTTAAGCCATATTATAGAACCTATGATACCATCTCACTATTCATGGCTTCTAAAATTTTTCCAAGGTTTCCTCTTATGCTCTTCCATCATACATGACTCAAAACTAAGCTTGGAACAAATTAAAACTACCCCTTGGTGCTTCATCTAGCCTAGGTTGAAACTATGTATTATATGAACACCAAGTGAGTTTGCTTCCTTTTCTTGATGGAAGATGCATATGAGGAACCTTCTAGGGATCTCAAGAGCTCATCCAAACATTCATTTAGGCCTAGGAACAATTGCATCAAATCAAACTTTCAAGAAAGCTTATGAAACCTTAGGTTTGCTATTTTGAAATTTAATGGCTTTTACTTAAATTTCCTTACATATTCTTACTCTCCTCCCTTAAATTCATAGAATTCACCCTTGGTTCTCTCCAAAATTCAAGCCTTCTTGTAGCTACATATATGGGGCGAAATAGGGAGATGAAGGGGGAAGGAGTAGCTACCATAGGATGAAGATTTTACCTTGTTTCCATGGCTTTTCTTACTTGTTTCTTACTTTCCTTGGCCTCCTCTCTTCAAATCCGAATTTTCCCCTCTATTCTTCCCTTAAAACAGATCCACATACTTCAATAAAACCATAGGAAAGAAAGGGAAATAAAAGAGAAGAGGTTTGCTAAAGAGAAAGCATGAAAAAACCAAGAAATTCTATACCTTTCTTGTCTTTTTCTTCCTCCTTTTCTTCCTTTCTTGGTAAGCCTCAAGGAGCTGCTATTTTTCTGTAATTTGGGTAGAGGAAGTCGTGCTTAAGAAGGTGGGAGAAAAAGGGAGAAGTGTGTGGGAGCTTCTAGAAACACACTTTTTCAAAAATTCCAATTTCATCCTTCCATAATGATAATTTCGTTTTGGCTTCGTTTTAGCTCCTTTTTTAGAACCGTATTTTTTAATATAAAATTTAGGCTCCCAATTTAATAAAATGTCTTTGAAATCACTCAATTTGGAGCTAAAACCTTACCGAATGAATCCATCAAAGTTTGGGCTCATCGACATTAGAAAACGTACAGCGGAGGGGTTTTACCAGTCCTGGGGCTTCCCATGGTTTTTAGGCCCTCTATGAACCTTGGGCAACTCAAATTTTTCATTTAAAAAGCCCTCCTATATGTTTTTCCGAAAGTTGCACTTATTTACAAAAATGCCATTACATTTCATCAATTTTTATCACAAATTGTTTCACCATCCTAGCTCCTTTTTTCTTTATGCTTGAGCTTGGAATTCTCATTTTTTGGAGTCTAGAATACTTCCCAAATTTTTTGGGACCTTAACTAAGTCATTTCAGGAGACTTGCTTTTGTATTTGGTGAATTTTGTTCATTTACGAAGAAACTGTATGTTATGTTTTTTGCATTTTCTCTCATTTTCAGTGAACCGGATATTATAGATTAGACCCAAATTTTAAGCTCCTAATTGTGATACCCTAAAAATTACAAGGTCAGAGGAAAAAAAAAGTAAAAAGTATATGTCCGTATGTGTACGGACACAAAAATAATGGTTGACACATAGCCCCGTGTGGAGCCGCACTGTAGATGGCTTATATACAGTGTGGCTTGTCCAGACTTTATATATTAAATGATTTTAATTGAACAAATGTGTTATTGAGTTAAAATGAATGTGGTAAGCTCATATGGTGCCTAAAGCCAAAAATGAATTAATTGAGCATTCGATGTCAGTTTTTTCTGCCGATAAAAGTGTGATTTTCATGCACATAACTGTCGTAAGCTATTTATGCTATGGATCGAGTCCTATATAGTTATGGTATTACATTTGAGGACCATGGGAAACTTAATTTTAGCATTTAAAGCTATTTCCTTTTAGTTTCTAAAAAGTTGCCCAAAATTACAAAATGCCACTACATTTTTGGATAATTTTATTTAGCTATCCTAGCTCTGGTTTCAATGCATCTTTAGCATTGTATCCTTATTTCTAGATATTTAAATTATTATTATAATTTTGCTTAGCCTTTATTCCTTTGATTCTAGGGTCTTCCTTTTATAACTTATCGGTTTTAGTTAAATTTAAAAAGAGCAGGTATTACATTTCCCCCCTTAAATAAAATTTCATCCCTAAAATTTATGTAATACCTTATATTTATATTATCATACTCTTCCATTTTGGTCAATTGGTGCACATTTACAAGACAAAAGTAAGGAAAAGTATGGAAAAATGCACTTTTATTGCGTTGCATCGAGGTAAATTTCCTCGATTTGTGTTACATGGGCCCCATGGATCATCCAACAATATTCTCTAGTCATTTCTCATTGGAAAAAATCATAATCAACTCAAAATAACAAGCAATCCATGGTTTCCAAGTCAAAAACCCTGAAATTCCATTATTTCTTCTCGGATAGCATGTGGCAGATTTCAGGGGCAACTTTGAAACATCATAACTAAATGTAGAAAAATCTAGATTATACAAACCATAGCTTTCTAGGAATATGTGGATGTCAAATTTACACTAAAAATAAGTCCCAGCCACAAAAATCCCATATGGACCATGTTTGACAATGAAATAAGCTCAAAGGTCTGACTGCCCTCTAATATTGATACAGTTTACTATCGTCAATTTCCAAAATGTCCATTAATTCCATAAAAATCCAATCAATGAAATCTATATATATTTGGAAAGCTACAGATGTTAACAAGAGGGAAAAAATAGTATCAAACCAATCCAATTGCATTTAGACCCTGAAAATCAATTAAATAGTACCATGAGTATGACTATGTGCCTAGTACTAGATAGCAACTTGAAAAATTAATATCTCCCTCTCTAGACATCCAAATGAGGTGCTTCTAATTGGCACAAGTCACTAGGAAGGTCTGATTTCTCCCTATAAAATTTTGTGATAATTGGGCATCATTTTCTCTATGAATGATAGAGAACAATTTTTTGATTATATGAACAGTACCAGTGCCCAAACTAGAAAAAGTATCCCAACTTCAAAAATTCACCAAATATTCCATAGGCTGCCAAATAATACCCACTTTAGCTTCCCAAAAATCTATCAACAAGCTCTAGATGCATGCCAAATTTTAGACCAAGAAGAGCTCATTTAGATAAAAAGTGATATAGCTCACCAAAATGGCCAATTTTACCTCTCATAAGGTATCACTTTGCTCCAAATAGCCTTTCTTTGAGTTTGGCACCTCTTCGGCAAGTTTAAAAAGTATGAATATAACTTGTATAAACTGTCCAAGTGGTCCCAAACCTTATGCATCTTAATGTGGCTATTCTACTTCCATTAATGCACTAATACATCAAGCCATCAAGGAGCCAAAATTCCCATTTCCATGGATTTCATACCACATATGGTCTATACAAGAGTCATACATCATATTACATTTGTCCATGAGCTTACATCTCAAAAATAATATGTACAAAGTAACTTTGGTATCCAAATACATAACAAGCTACATAATGGACAAAGTATGACTTTTCAATGCTCTTGGCTTGCCTTCCTTGCTTCTTGGACATCACCTAGGCATTTCAAGATAATGGAGGGAAAGGGAGTGATATTTCTTGAATTTCAATAGCTCATACACCAATTCACATACACATTCAGGGCATTTACACATCGAAGCATATGTATGGAAGGTTTGCCAATCATAAAGTATGCGAAGTCACAATTTCCATGCCACTTATTCACATTCAAGCCAAGAACATGTTCTAGAGACTTTTGGTTTTGCCTCACCCATTTCTAAGACTATTGGATTTGCCTCACTCTTGGCCTAAGAACTTTTGACTTGGCCTTACCTTTCCAAGAGACTTTTGGCCTTATCTCACCCATACCATGAGACTTTTGGCATCTCCTCACCTTTATTAAGGAACTTTTGGCATTACCTCACCCTTATGAGCTATTTCCACAACCAAAGCCATTCAAGGAAATACATTGGTACCAATGTAATGTCAAGGCATCAAGTGGCATATTCTCAAATCACAAGAGCATACATAAGCACAGAATTACATACATACGCACAGAAGAATATAAGAAGAATGAGGTGGAGAGCTACCTTGTATTTATGCAAGCTTTTCTTGATCCTTTTCCTTCCCTTTTTTGGTCCTAGAAGTACACCTAGGTAGGTGGATGTTCTCTTGGCTTAGACACCATAAACAACACACAATTACACCCTTGAAGCAAGCTAAGACACTAAACTCATTCTTAAACATATACTTGGTTCTATAAGTGGCATAATGGTTCCATAAATGGCCTATTGAAGCTGTAGCACCATGAATTCTAGCTTATTTTAACTCATCTCATGCCCTTACATAACTTAATATCATGAATTATGTGAGTTTTGCATGAAAAAGGCAAGGAAAATAATGCTCATTTTAGCATTGCACTGGGTCTCAAAAAGATTTACAAGGGAGCATTTGGATCCCTAATGATTTCATCTTGTTTCCTAATGCTCCTTTCTTGATTCTATTAGTTCCTTCTTAATCCTTGCCACTTAAAACCTCTAATCCCTCCATGAATTGGGCAGAAAATAGCCCCTAAGAATTGGGCTCATGGTGGCCAAATTCGTGCAAGAAGAAGGGGGAGGAAGAAACTACCAAAGAATGGAAGTTTTACCTTGTTTTCTTACTTTTCTTTGCTTGCTCTTTGCCTTCTTTGGCCTCCTTACTTGATTTTCAAAATTTTGCCTCTGTTCTCCCTTCAAAACAGCCCTTACAACTTCAGAAAAATCATGGAGAAGAAGAAGGAAAAAGGGAAGAAGAGGTTAGCCAAGGTGAAGCATGAAAAACCAAGAAATTTCCTTACCTTTGGCTTGAATTTTCTCTCCTTTTTCTTCTTCTCTTGGGGCGCCTAGAAGAGCAGAATATTTTCCTATCTTAAGGCAGCAAGAAGGTCGGCCAAATAGAGGAGAAGAAACATTAGAAATAGAGAGAGTTCAAGAAGCTTTAAGAATTCTAATAATTCCCATTTTGCCCTTCATTCTTTGCATTTTCATTTCTCTTTTGTTTTAGCTCTTTTTTGAGAACCATCTTCTCCATCATTGGAATCACTCAAATCGGAGCTAAAACCTTCCTGAACAAATTAATCAAAGTGCGGGTCAACTGACATTTAAAAAATTACACCAGAGGGTCTTTACCGGTCTCGGGGCTTCCCATAGTTTTCAAGGCCTCTGAGAACTCTGGAGGGCTCAAAACTTTCATTTAAAAAGCCCTCCTGTATGTTTTCCAAAAAGTCCACTTATTTACGAAAATGCCACTGACCTTTTGGCAAATTTTTTGAATCACTCCGCCCTCGGTTTCTGGGCAACTCAAGGCTCAAATCCTCATTTTCTATTATTTAAAATTTTATCCAAATTTTATGTGGTCGTGAATCACTCATCTCAAGGGACTTGCTTTGAAAACTGACTCAATTCGGTATTTTATGAAAAATCGAGCGTTACATTTCTACCCCCCTTAAATAAATTTCGTCCTCGAAATTTAGGGGTACACTTTCTCTTACTCTTTTATATTTTGACTAACTGTTTCTTTCTTTCCCTTCTTCCTGGCTCTATACGCTTTCTTAGCGATTTGATTCTTTTGAATTTTCTTGTAGCTAGGGGATTTTTCATTACTAGTTCTTAATAAGGGCTCTATTGCTACAAAATACTAGCTAGGTCTTTCTCATAAGGGAAATAAATTTCTAACTCTAGAGGCCTATCCTAAGAAAGCTGACTAATCATGTAGGGTCAATGTTAACTCGTCGTAAGAGTTATCATTCTTTTCAGTGGGCTCACTTACATATCTTGGGAGGTAACTTATTTTGTATCAAATCTCCTGTATCATCTTCTAATGGCTTCTCATCATCTTTTTCTAATCATTACAGCCATTGGGGATTTCCATCTGACTACTTACTTATTTATATATGCTATTTACTGTTTACTTCTATGTTCTTTCTCACTAGCTCATCGCATGATTACAATTCACATCCCTTTCTGTCACAAGCCTCGTATCGCAACTGCTTATTGGGATTATAGCTCCTTTGAGGAGTTTCTGCTTTTAATGATCCCAGTTTCTTTATTTATTACTATATCTATCTCTGTAGGCCGGGACTTTTTCTCACTTTCTTTGCTCACTTACAGTGGCATTTTATAGTCCCTCATTTCAGCACTGATTAGCCTAACATGTGTGTCTCATACTGGCATCGAAGAGCTACTACCATTGACTACTATTGGGTTCTGATGGAATACTAGCTATTCTCACAGTTTTGCTCACTAGAGACATATTATACCACTTATCTTATATAAAAATTGCCCCTGACCCCTTTCTGAGTACATAAGCTAGCATGCAGGGCTCTCTATCCCTTGGTCAAGGCTACTATCTGCTAGGTAATGGTTCATCTAGTTTTAACTCTGAAAAGCTAATTTCTTGCTTTTCTCATCCCATATACTATGCTCATCTCTAAAGAGATCTAGTCAGTGGTCTAACTATCTGAGTAAAGCCTTCATGTCTCTGTGGCAACGGTCTACTAGACTTAGGAGGTCTGTAGTCTCTGAGATAAAAGTTAGATAAAACTGTACTAGTCTCTAAGACTAACTACTTTGTTAAACTATCTTAGGTTGTCATCTCTACTAAAGATCTATCATGCTGTAGTTAGGGCTCTCTGTAACTCTGTGGGATCTACTGTGACCTCTAGGTCTACTGCGACCTCTCAGAGCTCTGCTAGGGTCTATTGCAACCTACTGTGCTATGCTGGGATCTACTATGATCCATCTCTAAGAGATGTCAAAGCCTAAGATCACTGTATTTGACAGGAAAATACATACTCACTAAGTCCAGTTACCATCACTCATAATAGCTGAGGCTAAACTCAGAGGTACATCATGCTCTTTGTGCGAAGTGGGTTCTATGTAATCTGATTCTCTAGGATCATAGCATACTAATACTAGGGAACACTTCAATTTTCACTCATCGCTCCTCATAGGATCCTCAGATTCCTACTTTAGCCCCTTTTTGCTTGGGCTTTTCTTTCTTACTCTATTGACTTACTTACTTTGCATGTACTCGTTCTAACTTTCCTCTCATATCCTGCAGTTTCTAACTATGCCCACGTTCTACTTTTAAATGCCTTGGCACTAGGGCATCTCACACACTGGATATGGTTAGCATTTCTGGCAAGAGAGAGGCTATACACTGGTCCCTTCTCATTTCATTTACATATACTATAAGGGACTCGAGCTATGTATATTGAGTCTGAACATTCTCTACTAGGGATTCCCTTCTACATGCTTTTATTACTATTTTGATACTAGAATCCCTTTACCTTTCTTCTCTGACTCGTCTCATTCTTTAACTAACTAGGATACCTTTCGATCATCGGGACATTTTGATGATTGATGTCATCGTTTGCTATGCACTCAAGTTACATTACTAGGTTGATTAGGCCTAATATCATGTAACCATTATTGCAAGCAAACCATAACATCAAACATTAATACACGGACACCTCATGACTGAGCTCAAGGCCACTATTGCCTGTATATTACAAGTTTACCAATAATTTAAAGTACCCCTCTCTTACTTTTCTCTATCTAGCCTATTCTCGTAGAATACTCGAGGAAAGTAGGATTCTTCCTTAACTATATCCTGAGATCTCTCTGCATTGCCTAGCTATTTTTTACTTCGGGCTCTATTATGCTAAAAGGGCGTCTATGCCAAGAACAGATGTGCCTTTTTAAGTACTTAAGCATATTAACTGAATATCTATTCTCAATCTAATATGTTCTCAGCTTGAACACTGTCATACCTTCTCTTTCTACCTTTCCTATCCTCTTACTTAGGTAAAATGATGTTTTACTATTAGCTGTTTCTATTGCCAGTTCAAATTTCTTTATGCTCAAGAGCACCTATATTTTTCTAGGGTTCTTCCATTTATTCACTTTCTATAACATCAAGGGGGTCTACTTTTCACTCATACTCTTACTCTACTTTTAGCTAGACCATCCCTTAGTAAAAAAGATTCTATTTCATATAATTCTAAGAATTTCATTCTATGGCACTCTCGGCTTATACTCTTTCTCTACATAATGCAAGACTCACCTTTTGAGGCGGTCCCTAATTTCCTCAAGCTTCCCTAAGGGTACTAAGGTACTAACTGTTTGTCTCAGCTTATTTTTAAGTTCGGATTAGCGTTGGGCTCTCTCTCTATCCAGCCTCTTTAATTTCATCCCCAAGAGCACAGTATACTATTTCTAGGGTTTTAATAACCTAATCCAGGACACGTGCTCTCATTATCCAGACTCTATCTTACTGGAAACTTATGTTTTACTGGGTGCTTTAATCACTCACATGCCTTAACCCTATATCATTCTCATATTAGGGAGCTCGTCTGACTAACTATTGGACTCCTCTCTATTTACCTTTCTGAGCTTAGCTTACTCATCCAATCATGACTAAAGTGAGGGCATCTTTTTTATAGCTAGTTTCTTAGCTCTTCCTCACTTCCCTTTATGACTCAGGGGGGTCTATCTGGGGAAATTTACTAACAAAATCTCATATATTGAAATGCAAGAATTAAGACCCTATCAACAAGGTTTTCTTGACCATGTCTACATGGTCTTAACTCATCATACTAGCCCATTACAATATTCACAGGGTTAACATTCTAGGTTAGAGGCAACGCCCCATAGGCAGATCTCAACAACCTTATCATTCTTCAGTCTCAACTACTAGGTCCACAGATTTCTTACTAACCTTTCATAACTATTTATTACTCCTTTTCCTTACTTATACTAGGGGTTCCCGCTCGCTGTGGGTTGTCTGACCCTTTATCAACTCCCTTCTCAAGTTGGCCTGAATGTGGCCAACAAGGCATTCATGATGTTATTCACTGCGACTAACACATCATTCACTGTGACTAACTTCTGAATTGGTCGCAGCGAGAAACTCTCTAGATTGTCTTGCTGCTTCTATGGAGTAATTGGCCGCGGCTAAGCAATTAGTTGGCCGTGACTAACGGCCTCTGATTGGCTTACTTTTTTTTTCAGAGATTGGATTTTCATCTTTAGCTACCAACCCGAGCTTTATTGCCTCTATATCTAGCCCATCATCAAGCTAGAGGGTTCCACCTCTTGCTATGTTCATGCATAGCTAACTATCGCCTCTGGGTTGTCAGGGCTCTAAAGGGTGTCGCTTATAACTCAAATCTCTGACCTGAGGGAATTAACCTTTCAGGCTCTAATACTTATCTAGATATTTAGGTGTTATGGCTAAGGGGTAACTCTCTTTCTCATTCCCCTCTAAATTGGTCCTGTGTAGCTGCAATCTCATCTTATGCTATGGTACATCACTACTTCTCTTTGCATTAAGCAAGACATCTCAGAATGGCCTGAGTATGACTACCAGGGAGAATTAGGCCTCACATACTCTCTCTAGCAAGCCTCTTCATATCAACGAGATCAGTTCTTATCATTCATATCTAAGGCTTGCCACTGATCTTGGCGAGCTATCATATCTCATCAAGCTTTACCTGTCAAATCCCTCAGCTCTGCTCAAGCTTAACTCTACTTAAGCTACTCTAGAGGCCACTCTTTCTCGGTGTCCACTAACTACTCTAAGACCATCATACAACTTACTTATCATGAATAAAGTCACAAACTATACTAATACACCCAACATGTCTTATATAAGACTTTACCTATTCATTCATCCCCGGAGGACTTAAAACTTTCATTTAAAAAGCCTTCCTGTATGTTTTTCAAAAAGTCCATGATAAACACATATTTTATCTATTTTTATCCTCCTAAACTTAGACATTTTATGTCCAAATATGGCTTTAGGGCTTTAATTAGATAAGATTTTAATTTAGTAGCCATTTCTGCCCTCAAGGAAATTTATTTGCAAATTTTTAGTTTTTAATGCACAACTTTCACTTAAACATTTCCTTTATGAATTCTCCACTCTTAATATTTTGTTTTGTTTCATTCTACTTCATTTTATTTTATTTTTCTTGTGCAGATTTTAATGAAAAAAAGATTTAAAATGAAGATTAATTGTTGGCATTTGGAAGGCTCTTTGGAAGGCATAAGTTTTCAAACACAAAGCCATGAGTTTGATGGAAGGATGAAGCAAAACAAGAAGAGCACGAGGAAGTATTAGTCACTCGTGGACAGAAGGTAGCTCACATGCAGAACAGAGCATGAACAGAGGAAAGCAAACATGCATGAGCTGGAGGAAGAAGCTTTGGGTTCCAACACCGCAAGCTGAAGAAAAGCAACCAAATGGGAGCTGAATTCATAAAAGAAAAGGGAGAACTCACTCGAGCAGAACATGAATGAAAGGAGGAGGTTTAGAAGCAACACACACAAGCAGATGAAACAAGAAAAACTGGGCACAAAGGAAGAAGAAAATCATGTGAAGCATGGCTGAATCAAAACATGAAGGGCTGAAATAAGAAGCCATGGCATCGTGGACTGGGTTTAAAAGAATGAAGCAACGAGCTGTCCAGAACCACATCAAGAAGAAGAAGCTACACATTCTCGTGTGAAGTAATGAGCTAGAGCTTAAATGGACAGCAACGTGATCTTAACTCGAGGCAAATGAAGAGAAGCAGAAGCAGAGGAAAAGACGCTAGAGCTGGAAGCAAAACACAAACCAGAAGCAATGTCCAGTTGTGCGTAGAAGCATGCAGAATCACATCTGGACAGCTTTAAGTTGAAAAGAGAAGCTTTAAGAAGAAGAAGGAAGAGCAGAACCACGTAAAAGCAACGTGAAGAATGAGTAGAAATAGAGAGAAATGAAGCTCAGGCAAAACGTGAAGCAGCTGCATGGGACGTGAAAAACAACACGAAGAAGCCTTGCATGGAGAAAACAATAAGAGAACCTCGAGTGAGGCTTGTACAGAAGCTGCATGAAGAAAAACACGAACAAATGAAGGTTGGAACATGTAAAGAGCCGCGGGTTCTGGTTTGTGAAGAGAAGCAACGTGGAACCCGACGTGAACATGAATGAAGAGACATACAGAAGCTACAGTAGCTCACGTGGATTATTATATTGACGTTGGGGCCCACATTTATCATGCAAAGAAGAAAAGAATGCTACGGGCAATTGGCATAAAGAGCTGAGCATGTGAAGTCATTGAAAAAACACATGAGAAGGGGATCACGCCATCAGCACTCATTCACTCCATATTCACGACGTGAGAGATTCATTCATTGGCACATTCACACAGCCCACTGGACGTCATTCCATTCACTCCATTCACTCATCCACACTTCGCCCATTCTGCCTTTTCCACACATCCATCCCTTCGTCCAGAACACAGAACCACCTCCATCATCCATTCTCTATTTCCATTCCACCGAATGAAGCTCTAATTCATCCACCTTTAGGCTAGCTTGGAAGAAACCTTGGAGAAGCTTGAATCCTTGGAGAAGAAGCAGAATTTTGGCTAAGATTTCTCAATTTCCTACACTTTTTCTTTTTCTTGTACAATCTCGGTTAAGTTGTTTTTTATTAGGAATTTGTGTAATTAATTAGTGACTGGTTAGACACTGATTAAAAAGCTTTTCTTGTTAATTAATTGGTTGGATTTGAATCTGATTTTTCATTATTCTCTCTAATCTCCCATGTATGCCACGAAGGTGTTCGATGAAATGCATGAGTGAGATTATGTGCTTAATTGTCTATTTGAGAATTCCTTAGTGTTTAGTTGGTTAATTAAACGTTTTTGGATGATGAATCAGAGGCTAATTAATTAGTTAATTAATCAAATTAGGTGTTCATTGATCTTAAAGACAAGAGTTAATGAATTGGTGTAGGATTGAGGTCTCAATTCAACATTAGCTTGTTAATCTCTTGAATCTTGAATGGTTATTCAAGATCATTTGCTAATGAACATAATTAGGAACTCTTAGGTCAGAATTAATCACAATTGGAATAGGATAAGGATAGTGGATACCAAGGGACCATTCTTAAGCTAGTCACAAGCCCATTATCACCATAATTCGCACAATTAGGTAGTGTTTAGGAATTTTAATTCTAGTTAGTTTAATTCAATGAAAAACCCCCCCAAATTAGATAATTCTAGGACCTTAGAACACTTAGAAAACCCAATTGAACATTAAATTCTATTTCCAAGGGAGATGACCTAGGTTGTGCCCTATAGTGCATTTAATATTCAACCTAGTTTTATTTTGAGGGTTGCACGACAAGCCCGTCAGTCCACTTATTTATGAAAATACCACTAGCCTTTCAACAAATTTTTCGAATCACTCCGACCTTAGTCTCTGGGCAACTCAAGGCTCAAATTCTCATTTTCTATTTACATAGCCCAATTGTTACATCCTCAAGCCAAATCTAATCTAAGAGAGCCTAGAACTTTGCTCTAATACCAATAAATGTAACACCATGAATTCTAACTCATCTCATGCCTTTACATAACTTAATATCATGAATCATATGAATTTTGCATGAAAAAGGTAAGAAAAATAATGCTCATTTTACGTTGCGTTGGGTCTCAAAATTCCATTCAGTGTCACGTGGACCATGGAGATCATACTATGCATTCTCATGTTTAATTACATCATTATAACTTAAATGCATCACAAAAATGTGCCTACAACTCATGAAAATCGAAATGGGGCATGACAATTGGAGATTCATTTTTTGCCAGAATTGCCCTCTTTTCTGGGAAAACTTTGAAAAATTATAACTAAATTTAGAAAAATTAAAAACATTCAATCTTGGTCATTATGGAAAGCTTAGGATGTCTACTTCATACTAAAAATATGCCCAAACCATAAAATTCCTCATGTAGGATGTTTGATATCTGAAAAGCTACTGAGGTCGCTGGTTACTTGGGCTACTATTTAGATTACTGATACAAATTTCCAAAATTCATAACTAATTCTATAAAAATTGAAATCACACAAATTTGGTCATTATGGAAATTTACAAATGTTAACGTGATACTAAAAATAATTCCAGAATGAAATAGATACGTTTGGCCATTGGAATTTTATAGAATAGTGACTAAACTCCTAGGGCACCACTGCTGCTGACAGCCAACTTCAAAAATACATAACTCTTTGTTTAGACCTCCAAATGAGGTGATATTGTGGCTACAGAAATATTATGACCTCTAGTTTATGCATATAAACTTTTACAAGCATTGGACATCATTTGACCATCAGGTGACATAAAATATAAAACTGCCAGTATGAATAGTGCCCATACCAAAATCAATAGAAAATCCTAATTTTGAAAATCCATCAAATATTCTCTAGATGTCCTAAAATTATGTTCTTTAGCTTTCCAAAGAGCTATCAATGAGACCTAATTGCATGCCAAATTTTAGATCAAGACTAACTCATTTGGCTAAAAAGTGATATAGGGTTTCATTATGGTCAATTTTGGCTCCATATTGGGTACCAAAGTTGCCAAATGGGTTTCCCTTGGTCTTGGCACCTTTTGGGCAAGTTTTAAAGCTTTACATAATATGTGCAAGAAAGCTTTACAAATGCATATATGGAGAAAATAAAAGCCATGGACATTTTAGAAGCAAAGTTGGCATGTGAACAACTCATACAAATTATTGAAGAGCTCACTAAGTGTTTGGATTGGCCTCATACTTCTCCTCATGGGTTTTGGATTTGCCTCACCCATTCTTTAAGAGCTTTGGACTCAACCATACTCTTGGGAGCCCACTTTGCTTTTGGGAGACTCTTTACTTTATCTCAACCAAGCTCAAGGTTTCTTGGCTCATCCTCACCAAAGGGAAGAGTTCTTCGCCTCTCCACACTCAGGTAAACTCATACAAACATCATGTGCTCATTTGAAACATAACATGGCATCAAGGATCCTAGAATATAAAGGCATGCTAGCATACTTTTCATAGCTTGAAAATGCACATACACACATTCTAAAACAAGCTAAACACACATCCATGCATGAGAGAAAGTGGAGAGAGCTACATTGTGCACACTCACACACTTTTTCCTTGAAATTCAAGCCTCCTCTTTCGGCTACACACCCACAAATTGGTGGAGATGATTTCTCTTGACCTAGATACAATTTACAGGAGCCAATTAGGTTCATGAAATACATTCTAAGGCTACATAACTTGATGAAGCACTAGATTGCTCTATAGGCTCCATTATGGTTCATAATTGCACCTAATGAAGCAACACCCCTCAAATGACTTCTAGGCCCCATTCTTTCCTTTCAAATATGATTCTTGACTCCTTTTAAGCCCCTTGGAGTCATCGCGCCATTAAAACAAAAAGCCTAGCACCATGTTAATTTTTTAGGTCATAATATGGAACCTAAGACACCAAATCACTTTCTATGAGTTCTAAATTTTTTTCGGTATTTTATGAAAAATCGGACGTTATAGAAGCAACATTCATAATTAAAGCTTTAAACTCCTATTTCTTTCCATTTCTGGGCCTTTTGGCCCTATTTAAAGTCCTTGGAGCCCCTCACACATTCATTTGCACAATTGAAAAACCAAGTTGCTTTATAAGGCACCATTATGGATACCATTGTCCCATCTCCCAATCCATGGCTCCTAAATTTTTCCCAATAGTTTCTCCCATCTTGTAATATCATATAGAGTTCCAAACCAAGGTTAGAACAAATTAAAACGCTCCCTAGCTTAATTATCCTAGCTTGTCCGAGACATACACACCAAGGGAGGTTCATGGAGTTCTTGATTTTTCCTTGATGGAAGAGCCACTTGGGAGGGTTTCTAGAGGTCTTAAGAGCTTAAGGAAACATTCAAATGGTTAAGGGAACATTCACACAAAATTAGATTTCATAAAATCCGAAAGAATCCTACACTTTCTATCTTATTTTCCATGGGATTTTCTTGGAATTTCTGGCCATATTCCTCTTCCTCATGGTCTAAAACCCTAGTTCCTCTCTTGTTTTTGGGTAGAAAATCCCTCCCCCATATGGTTCTGGTTTAGCCCAAAATACACACAAGGAAGGAGAAAGAGAAAGAAGCAACCAAAACAAGAAATTACCTTGGATTCAAGCTTGCTTTCAAGAGTCTTTCTCCTTGATTTACTTCTTCTCAAGAATTTTGAATTATCCCCCTTTGTGTTGGACTCAAAACAGAACCAAAACCATTTAATAAAACCATGGAAAGAAAGCTTGAAGGGAGGAGAACAAAATTGGAAGAAGAAGAAGCATGAAATTCCTTAAATTTGGCTACCTTTCTTTGGCTTTCTTCCTTCTTTCTCTCCTTCTCTTGTGTGCCTAAGAAAGAGATTCTTTTTTCTATATTTTGGGTAGAGAGGGTCTTCCTATATGAAGGGGAGAAGAGACAAGAAGCTTATGGAACATTCATGAAACTTACTTTTTACAAAATTTCAATTTCATCCTTCCATAATGGCAAATTTCATTTCGGCTTCGTTTTAGCTCCTTTTTGAGAACCGTATTTTTTATTATAAAATCCAATTTAATAAAATGCCTTTGAAATCACTCAATTTGAAGTTAAAACCTTTCCCGAATGAATCTATCAAAGTTGGAGCTCACCGCCATTAGAATACGTACACCAAAGGGGCTTTGCTAGTCCCGGAGCTTCCTATAGTTTTTGGGGCCTCTGAGAACCCTAAGCAACTTAAATTTCCCATTTAAAAAGCCTTTCTATGTTTTTTTTTTCAGAAGTTGCACTTATTTATAAAAATACCATTATGTTTCATCAGTTTTTGTTACAAATTATTTCACCATCCTAGCTCTATTTTTCTTTCCATCTAAGCCTACAATTATTATTTTTAGGAGTCTAGCTTATTTTAGAGGAATTGCTTTTATACAACTTATTTCGTCATTTTACAAAAATTATGTTTGTTACATTTTCACCCCCTTAAAATAAATTTCATCCTTGAAATTTAAATATGTACCTTAAAGAAATAATTCTGGATATTTTTGTCTCATCTCATCTTCTAGCTGCTAGGTTGCCTCCTTAGACGTCAGACCCTTCCAGACCACTTTCACTAGAAGGATGCTCTTGTTTCTCAGCTGTTTCAGCCTAGCATCTACAATCATCTCTGGTTTTACTACATAGGAAAGACTTTCCTGCAATTGAATATGCTCATATTCTATGATATGTGAGGGGTCTAGTAAGTACTTTTTTAGTTGAAAGACATGAAAAACATTATGGATTTAGGCTAGGTTCAGAGGTAGGGCTATCCAGTAGGCCACGGGTCCAATTTTCTTGAGGATTTTGAATAGACCAATATACCTAGGACTGAGCTTCCTTACCTTTATAGACTGACCTCTCCCAGTCACTAGAGACACTCAGATGAATACTGGATCTCAAACTCTAACAACCTCCTTCTCTTATCGACATAACTTTTTTGCCTCCTTTGGGTCGTAAGGAGTTTCTTTCTAATAATCTCTATCTGTTTGGTAGTTTGGTCCACTAACTTAGGTCTTAGTAAGCTTCACTCACCTAGCTCAACCTAACATAATGGAGATCTACACTTTCTCCCATACAGAGCTTCATAAGGGACTAGCTAAATACTGGAATGGTAGTTGTTATTGTACGCAACCTCTACTAATGACAGATACTCATCCCATACCCTTCATTTCTAGCACACATGCCCTCAACATGTCCTCTAGGGTCTGGATGGTCCTCTCAGTCTGACCATCTGTCTGTGGGTGGTAAGTAGTACTAAATCATAATCTGGTCCTTAAGACATGCTGTAATGACCTCTAGAAGTTCAATGTGAACTTAGGGTCTCTATCAAATATTATGCTATTAGGTATTCCGTGAAGTCGCACCATCTCACCTATATACAATTGGGCTAATCTATCTAATGAATAAGTAGCCCTGATCGCTAAAAAGTGTGTAGACTTTGTCAATTTATCTACAACTATCAAAATAACATTGTGTCCAGAGGATATCCTAGGTAACCCCATAATGAAATCCATAGTTATACTATCCATTTCTACTCTGGGATATCTAGGGGTTACAATAAACTAGTTGGTCTCTAGTGCTCTATCTTAACTCTCCGGCACACTAAATATCTCACCACATAATCAATGATATCATTCTTCATTCCTGGCCACCAGAAAATTCTTTTCAGATCTTGATACATTTTGGTGGCACTTAGGTGGATAGTATATTTACTTTTGTGTACCTCTTTTAAAATTCTCTCTCTCAATTCACTATTACTAGGCACACAAATTCTATTTTAGTATACTATCACACCGTCCTAAGATACCCTGAAATCTGAGGTCCTATCCTAGGAAATTTTGCTCTTAATCTATCTCAAAAACTCATCTTCTCTTTGGGCATCTAAGATCTAAGTTCTCAACTCATTCTCAATTTGGGTTTTACTCAGATATAATTTACCTAATACCAGCTGACAAGAGAGATTTAGATTTCTAAATTTCTCTAAGAGCTTTTACTCCCTAATCATCATATGGGCAGCATGAATGGATTTCTTACTCAAGGCATCAACCACCACATTAGCCTTACCTGGATGATATTTCAACACATAATCATAATCTTTTAGGAACTCCATCCATTTCCTCTATCTCATATTGACTTTCTTCTGATCAAATAGGTATTTCAGACTCTTGAGGTCACTATAAATCTCTATACTCGCACTATACAAATAGTGCCTCCAAATCTTAAGAGCAAAAACTATTGCAGCTAACTCTAGGTCATATGTAGAATAGCTCCCCTTATGAGGCCTCAGCTGCCTAGAGGCATATGCCACTACCCTAACCTACTGTATCAGTACACATCCTAACCCTCTCCTTAAGGCATCACTATATTCCACAAACAGTAAACTACGATAAGGAATACTCAGTACAGGGGCAGTTATCAATCGGATTTTTAACTCCTGGAAACTCTTCTCATATTTATCATCCCACATGAAAAGTGTATCCTTCTGAGTGAGCCTCGTGAGTGACAAGGCCATCTGAGAAAAGTCTTGAATAAATTATCTATAATATCCTACCAAACTAAAAAAACTCCTAACCTTAGTGATCGTTCGAGGCCTTTCCCATTGTAACATAGCCTCAACTTTATGGGGATCTACCGTAACCTTATCTCGTGAGATCACATGACCTAAGAATTTCACCTTAGTTAGCTGAAATTCACATTTACTCAGTTTAGCATACAATCTCTTACTTTTCAGAGTCGCTGGACAAATCTCATGTGCCTCTCATGCTCCTAAAAAGACCTAGAGTACACTAAAATATCATCAATAAAGACTGCAATAAATTTATCTAGATACGGTCTGAATACCCTATTCATATAATCCATAAACACCATGGGCACATTTGTCAACTCGAATGGCATCACAAGGAACTCATAATGGCCATATCTAGTCTTGAAAGCCGTCTTTGGGACGTCTTCAGGTCTCACCCTCATCTAGGGATACCCAAATCTAAGATCTATCTTAAAGAATATAGATGTCCAGCCAACTGATGTAACAAGTCATCTATTCTAGGGAGAGGATACTTATTCTTGATGATAACTTTATTTAATTCTCTATAATCTATACATAATCTCAAGCTACCATCTTTCTTTTTTACAAATAACACCAGAGCTCCCCATAGTGAAACACTAGGGTAGATAAACCCTTTCTAACTCCTCTATCTATTTCTTCAACTCAACGAGCTCGGTAGGAGCCACCTTGTAAGGAGCCTTGGACACCGGTCTAACGCCGGGCACTATATCTATAGGAAATTCTATTTCTCTTTCAAGGGGTAGGTCACTATAATAAAAAATCTTTAGGGAAAACTCTGGGAATTCCCTAAATATTAGGATCTTTCTTATCCCTTCTTCTACCTCAGCTTGAATAGAGAAAAAGACTAAAAACCTCTTACACCCATACTCTAAGTGTCTCTCAGCTTAGGCAATAGTCATAAAGGATAACTCAGCCCCTATCCTAGCTATGGTCCCACATGAAGGTACAGATATGGTGTGGTGCTCATTGTGACGACCCTAACTTTAATATCGGTAATTATAGCTAAATACATAATTAATAGATAATGATCAAGGTTTGGAGTCATTGCAATTAGTTACGTTAAGAAAATATAAGGGAAATTTAAACCTTGATACTACTAGGATCGTCAACTAACAACCATAACGGGGACATGCATAAAAGGGGTTTGTACCATCATTAAAGGTTTAGGATTCATCCACTAATCAATTTCAACCCATAAAAACATCCCACCAATGTACTCAAACTATTCCCTAACATTATCCTTACTAAAATTAAGGTTTCTAGGTCAAATATAAGAGTTTGGGGACCTGCGCCGCAACTTGGAACTTTCCCGCCGCGGCTAAGTTAGGTTCTGGAGCTCAAAAATCACATTTTTAAATTTGCGCCGTGGCCTGGAACTCTTGTGCCGCGACCCAGTTACTCTCTGGAATTTTCTTGACTTTATCGACGCGGCGAGTTGGACCTGCGCCGCGGCCAACCTATGTGGCGCCGCGGCGAGTTTTGCTACTGTAACCTCCCAAATTAATTTTCTCGACTCGCGCCGCGGCGAGACTTCTTGCGCCGTAGCGAGGTTACGTTCTGTCACCCCCTGGGCGATTATTTTTACTCCGTGCCGCGGCGAGATTTCTCAAGCCGCGGCGTCCCTCGCCACTGTCACTCCCTAGGCCGCTGCGAAGCCTTCTTGGCCGCGGCGTGACTCTCTTCTGAAGCTGTTTTCCCTATGTTTCGCCCCCTACACTCCAATTCTCTTCTTAGGGACACTCTAAGGTCACTTCCCCTCATTTTATATAGCTCTAATGTCATTTATCTACCTTATTCACTTAGCTATTCTTCCATTACCAATTCAAAACTTATATACCCATTTCTGTTCTCTAATTACCCTATATCGGCAAGTTTATAGAATAGCAACAACCGAATATACATGAATTACCAGCAACTATCCTTTGATACTCAATCAATAGGGGTTCCATACAATATCCCAAAAGTTACATTTCCATTGACAACCATATTATAGGTCAACAAAGTTTACAGCAGATCATATGAATCCATACATCAAATACTAAGTCAAGAGGGGGTCTAACCCTTTAGTACATACATTTTCAATAAATCAAATGTTCAAGCCTACACTTGGCAATGCCGATACATGATGATGCTATACATTAAGGAATACAAAATTAGCATCTATCTTAGCTAAGTCAGCCCAAGTGTAGCCATCTCCCCATAGGTTGAAGCTTATGGATTTTCATCCACTTGCTTACCCTTATCCTTACCCGAGGAACTTTCACCTGAAATATTAATCCCACAACACGGGGTGAGATATAAATCTCAGTAACCAAAACAATTCCATCATGTGATCCAGTTTAATCAACATATATGCATGAATTAAAATTCATATCAGAATCATATCAGTCATTTCAGTAAATGAAACAATTAGGCTATCATAATCACTATCCCATACTAGCAATCATATATTCAACATGTTAAAGGCCATTAACACTGGGAGAGGCCCGTCCACGGCACCTACTCCCTATTGAGCACAACCAGGGCTCAGTGCATCTGGGGTTGATCATACCCAGTGCCCGATCACGGCACATGCACGGGTGGCAGCCGCACCACAGCTCCACCATGGACTCACAAGGTCCAATCATGATACAACAGATAGCCAACCAATTCATTCAACATTTCAAATCATTCATATATAGCAAATATGAAATTAAAGCAGATACATGCATGGAATTAATATAAACCCCGGTTACCTCACTTGCAGACAATTGCAACAGCCACCACAATTCCCAAATTCGGATTCAAGTATCTCCCACCAGAATTCTCAATGTTTCACCCAAAATCCTAAGCAAATTCGTACCAAGTTAATACCCATAATATAAATAAGCTATGGGGGTCTTAAACCAACAAAGAAAGCATCAAAATGGGGGGTTTATAAGTCACCAAATACCAGCCCCAACCTCAACCTACGAATTTCACCAAGAAAATCCCCAAACACCCACATTTCAGATTTTGGGTAAGATGAAAATCCTCCAAATGAAAATCTAATCAGACCAAATTAAAGAAAAAGATGAGGGGATTAAGTTGTATAACTATTACCTTGGCCAAATCTTGCTCCAAATGTGAGAAAATGTGGAATTAAGTGAAGAACCCTAGCCTCTCCTCCTCACCTCCGAATTTCTCTTCTATTTTGTGTTTTGCTAAATGTGGGAGGTGGCTAGTCAGATTTTTAGGGTTTTAGTGGGTTTAAGTTGGGTTAAGGGTTGGGTCATGGGTTGCTCCAGGTCCAAGTCCAATTGGGCTTTCAGATTTTACTTGTTGGGCCAGTTTTTTAATTGTTGGGCTGCATAATTCTGTTGGGCCAGTTTTCACACATTGGGTTGCTGAAGTTTAATGGGGTTTGGGCCTAATTTGATGAGCTCAAGGGCTTGGGTCTGCACAAAGGTTATTGGGCCACTTATGAGAGTTCATACTAGATAAATCTTGGGCCTCTATCTCATTAAATTAGTTGAGTCTACCCTTAATTCATTGGGCCTCTATTAGCCTCTTGTCGTGATTCATTAATTTGGGCCTAGATGCAAATTTCTATCTTCAAAAATTCTCAAACCCATGCTAATAGTTTATCCCTATAAAATTCCCATTCAACTAATTTGCCCAATCATCCCATATTAATCACTCTTAATTACTCCTAATCCATGGTTAACACCTTAATTAATTTCGGGGTGTTACATTCTCCCCTCCTTTTAGAAATTTTGTCCTCAAAATTAAACATACCTTACTCAAATAATGCAGGATAATCTTTCCTCATAGCTTCCTCTATTTCCCAAGTTGCTTCATCCAGAGTAAGTCCCTTCCATACTACCTTTACCAGGAGGATGTCCTTATTACGCAGCTGTTTGACTTTTGAGTCCACAATCCTTTCCGGTTCAACCACATATGACAAATCATCTTGTAGATGCACATTCTCATGCTCAATGACATGCAAAGGGTCCGGGTGGTACTTTTTCAGTTGGGACACATGGAACACATCATGCAATCTGGCCAGGTTTGGAGGTAAAGCAACTCTATAGGCCACTGGTCCTATCCTTTCAAGGATTTGGAAAGGACCAAGATAACGTGGACTGAGCTTTCTTGTCCTGATAGACCGTCCTACCCCCGTCACCGGAGTAGCCTTAAGGAACACATGGTCTCCTATCTCAAATTCTAAGGGTCTCCTTCTCTTATCTGCATAACTCTTTTGCCTACTCTGAGCAGCCAACAATTTCTTTCTGATGAGTTCTATCTGGTGGGTGGTTTGGTCCACTATATCTGGACCCAAGAGACTCCTCTCACCCAACTCTACCCAACACAAGGGTGACCGACACTTCCTCCCATAAAGTGCCTCAAATGGTGCCATCTGGATACTGGAATGGTAACTATTATTATAAGCAAACTCAGCTAAAGGCAAGTACGCATCCCAACTCCCTTTTAACTCTAGTACGCTCGCTCTAAGCATGTCCTCAAGGGTCTGAATAGTCCTCTCAGTCTGCCCATCAGACTGAGGATGATAGGCAGTGCTAAAATTAAGATTAGTGCCTAAAGCTTCTTGTAGAGACCTCCAAAATTTTGATGTGAATCTTGGGTCTCTATCTGACACAATGCTATTGGGAACACCATGTAATCTTACAAGAGGATAAGTGGCTCTAATAGGTAGAAAGTGGGCAGATTTTGTCAATCTATCCACAATCACCCAAATAGCATCATAACCCGAGGATGTTCTAGGCAAACCCATCACAAAATCCATGGATATACTATCCCATTTCCATTCCGGAATTTCTAAAGGCTGTAACAAACCTGCGGGTCTTTGGTGCTCAATCTTAACCCTCTGACAAACTAGACACCTAGCAACAAATTCCGCTATGTCTGACTTCATCCCGGGCCACCAAAAGCTTTTCTTAAGATCCCTATACATCTTAGTGGTGCCTGGATGGATGGTGTACCGACTCTTATGAGCTTCCGATAACACTATGTTTCTCAACTCTTCATCCTTAGGTATGCACACTCTACCCTGATATCTCACCAGACCATCTCCTGATAGGTCGAAATCCTTGACCTCACCACTACCCAGTTGCTTATTAATTCCTCCCCAATAGGCATCTAACTCTTGGGCCTCTTTAATCCTTTTTCTAAGGTCATTTTCTATCCTCAATTCTCCCAGAAGAAGACTACTAGGGTTCATTGAAATTGATAAATTCAAATCTCTCATTTCCTCAATCAACCTTTGCTCTCTAAGCATCATCATTGCCATGTGAATAGATTTCCTACTCAAGGCATAGGCGACCACATTCGCCTTCCCTGGATGATACTTTAAGGAGAAATCATAGTCCTTAAGGAATTCCATCCACCTCCTTTGCCTCATGTTTAACTCCTTTTGGTCAAACAAGTACTTCAAACTTTTGTGATCACTATACACCTCAAATTGGGCACCATAGAGATAGTGCCTCCAAATCTTAAGGGCAAAGACTACAGCCGCTAGCTCTAGGTCATGGGTAGGGTAATTCTCTTCATGGGGTCTAAGTTGTCTAGAAGCATAGGCTATCACTCTACCTTGTTGCATTAAAACACACCCTAATCCCTTCTTAGAAGCATCACTATAGACTGTGAATGTCTCTTTTGGATCAGGTATCACTAACACAGGTGCGGTGGTAAGTCTATCCTTAAGCTCTTGAAAGGCATTCTCACACTTAGCATCCCACACAAATGGTTGGTCCTTTCTAGTCAGTTTGGTCAAAGGCATGGCCAACTGAGAAAATCCCTTAATGAATCTTCTGTAGTAGCCGGCTAGACCTAAGAAGCTACGGATTTCGGTCACCGTTTTGGGTCTCTCCCAATTCAGTACCGCCTCTACCTTGCTAGGATCTACCGCTACCCCTTGTTCTGATATCACATGACCTAGGAATTTGACCTCCCGCAACCAAAACTCACACTTGCTCAACTTAGCATACAATTGATGCTCTCTCAAGGTTTGAAGAACTATCCTAAGATGCTCTTCATGCTCTTCACTACTTTTAGAGTAAATGAGAATGTCATCAATGAACACTACCACAAATCGGTCAAGATAAGGCCTAAAAATCCTATTCATGTAATCCATGAAAATGGCAGGGGCATTGGTTAACCCAAAAGGCATAACTAGGAATTCATAATGGCCATATCGAGTCCTAAAGGCTGTTTTAGGTACATCTTCAGCCTTGACTCTAAGTTGGTGATACCCCGATCTAAGGTCAATCTTTGAAAAGACTGATGCCCCAGCTAATTGGTCAAGCAAGTCATCAATTCTAGGCAAAGGGTATTTATTCTTGACAGTCGCCTGGTTCAATTGCCTATAGTCAATGCAAAGTCTAAGGCTACCATCTTTCTTCTTGACAAATAAAACTGGCGCTCCCCATGGAGACACACTTGGCCTAATAAACCCTTTCTCAAGTAACTCTTCTAATTGACTCTTTAACTCAACCAACTCAGCAGGCGCCATTCTATATGGGGCCTTAGAGATTGGACCAGTACCGGGTACCAAATCAACAGAAAACTCTAGCTCTCTCTCTGGAGGTAGTCCACTAAACTCCTTAGGGAAAACCTCAGGAAACTCCCTAATCATGGGTATATCCTCTAACCCATCCTCAACTTCAACATGCAATGAAAAGAATACTAGAAACCCTTGGCATCCACGCCTAAGGCACCTCCCGGCTTGGGCGGCAGACACAGAAGTAAGCTCAGTCACAGGACAAGTTTCAGGTATGTTTGCAGGTAAGGAAATAGTTTTACGGTTGCAGTCCAGTATCACATTATTAGCAGACAACCAGTCCATGCCAATGATTACATCAAAATCACACAAAGGGATACAAATCAAGTCAAGGGTAGTACAACGGCTATCCAATTGTACAGTACAATTTAAGCATACATCAGATGTAATCATAGAATATCCAGTAGGGGTGGACACAGATAATTCAAATGGCAACAAGCTAATTTTAAGACCCAGACGCTTAACACAGTCATATGAGATGAATGAGTGGGTCGCACCCGAATCAAACAATGCATCTACGACATGATTATGGACAAGCAATGTACCTCGGATCAGGCTAGGGGATCTACTAGCCTCATGCTGCGTAAGGGCGAACACCCTTCCTTGGATAGGCAGCTTAATTGATGAGGCCGACTCACGTGACACTATGCAAGTCCGCGCATAGTGTCCCGGCTTTCCACAATTGTAACACACAGGACAAGGCCCGTTCCCATGGTTCTTCCCACATTTGGCACAAGTGGGTGGGGCATTCATTGCAATTCTCGGTGGTCCCATACTTCTTCTTTGAGGGACATTTCTTGGGGGTGGTCTCCTTCCCCAAGAGCCACTCCCACTACTGGCTCCCTTCTTACTCACGCCCCTAAAGGGCTCCATGCCCCGGTCCCGTTTTCCTTCCAGGGTCTTTTTTCTCTTGGCCTCAGTCTCCATCATGGCCCTCTCTGTCACTCTGCACTTCTCCACTAGTTCATCAAAATTACGAATTTGTAAGGATACAATCTTATCCTTGATCTCTAGTCTCAAGCCCCTCTCAAACTTTTCGGCTTTCCAGGGCTCATCATTAAACCTTTTCAGGTAGGAAGAGAAGCGGGACAACTGAATAAATTTGGCCGCATACTGGTCTACATTCATATCCCCTTGCTCAAGGAAGTTAAAATCAGCTTCCTTGTCGGCCCTCACTGATGGGGGAAAATATTTGCTTTCAAATACTGTTTGAAAGCTCTCCCAGGTCAAGGGTATCTCCCTTGCAACCAATAATCTAGAGGCACTCTTCCACCAGTGCTCCGCCTCACCTTCCAACTTATAGATGGCCAGCTTTGCTTTTTGTTCGGTGGTGCAAGTCATAACCCCGAAGATCTTCTCTATTTGCATTAGCCACTTCTCGGCCTTCTCAGTGTCTAACTCCCCCAAAAATGATGGAGGATTGGCCTTTTGGAACTTAGACAACACCACAGAGAGGTCACCATCCTCTCCCACACCAGGGTTTTGACCAGCCCCCACACGATCTCTCACTGGCACCTCTTGGTTTTGCTTACTCATATTCTCATGAAGTTGTTGCAGCACTTGCACAGTCGCTGCATGGGCCACGGCTTGCTCTTGAAGCCGATCAGTCATTGCCCTCACTGTAGTTTCATGGGCCTCAGCTTGTTCCCTCATTCGGTTGGCCATGGCAGCCATGGCCTCTTGCATCTCTCTTAGCATCTCAGTGGTTTCTCTACGAGTAGCCATTTAACTCTTCAAAGCTACAAGCACAACCACAAGCATCCCCTATTAAACTACAGCTCAAGGTACACAAAACACACTCCACCTATGGCAGATATATGTATAGGTATGAGAGTTATCATCAGGTCATAATGTTCCTATTCCTATCATGCATGTATCATGCTTGCCAAGTTTTCTAACAACAAAGATGTAAATCAAACACACATGCCTGAACCATTGCTCTGATACCAACTGTGACGACCCTAACTTTAATATCGGTAATTATAGCTAAATACATAATTAATAGATAATGATCAAGGTTTGGAGTCATTGCAATTAGTTACGTTAAGAAAATATAGGGGAAATTTAAACCTTGATACTACTAGGATCGTCAACTAACAACCATAACGGGGACATGCATAAAAGGGGTTTGTACCATCATTAAAGGTTTAGGATTCATCCACTAATCAATTTCAACCCACAAAAACATCCCACCAATGTACTCAAACTATTCCCTAACATTATCCTTACTGAAATTAAGGTTTCTAGGTCAAATATAAGAGTTTGGGGACCTGCACCGCGACTTGGAACTTTCCCGCCGCGGCTAAGTTAGGTTCTGGAGCTCAAAAATCACATTTTTAAATTTGCGCCGCGGCCTGGAACTTTTGCGCCGTGGCCCAGTTACTCTCTGGAATTTTCTTGACTTTATCGCCGCGGCGAGTTGGACCTGCGCCGCGGCCAACCTATGTGGCGCCGCAGCGAGTTTTGCTACTGTAACCTCCCAAATTAATTTTCTCGACTCGCGCCGCGGCGAGACTTCTTGCGCCGCGGCGAGGTTACGTTCTGTCACCCCCTGGGCGATTATTTTTACTCCGTGCCGCGGCGAGATTTCTCAAGCCGCGGCGTCCCTCGCCACTGTCACTCCCTAGGCCGCTGCAAAGCCTTCTTGGTCGCGGCGTGACTCTCTTCTGAAGCTGTTTTCCCTATGTTTCGCCCCCTACACTCCAATTCTCTTCTTAGGGACACTCTAAGGTCACTTCCCCTCATTTTATATAGCTCTAATGTCATTTATCTACCTTATTCACTTAGCTATTCTTCCATTACCAATTCAAAACTTATATGCCCATTTCTGTTCTCTAATTACCCTATATCGGCAAGTTTATAGAATAGCAACAACCGAACATACATGAATTACCAGCAACTATCCTTTGATACTCAATCAATAGGGGTTCCATACAATATCCCAAAAGTTACATTTCCATTGACAACCATATTATAGGTCAACAAAGTTTACAGCAGATCATATGAATCCATACATCAAATACTAAGTCAAGAGGGGGTCTAACCCTTTAGTACATACATTTTCAATAAATCAAATGTTCAAGCCTACACTTGGCAATGCCGATACATGATGATGCTATACATTATGGAATACAAAATTAGCATCTATCCTAGCTAAGTCAGCCCAAGTGTAGCCATCTCCCCATAGGTTGAAGCTTATGGATTTTCATCCACTTGCTTACCCTTATCCTTACCCGAGGAACTTTCACCTGAAATATTAATCCCACAACACGGGGTGAGATATAAATCTCAGTAACCAAAACAATTCCATCATGTGATCCAGTTTAATCAACATATATGCATGAATTAAAATTCATATCAGAATCATATCAGTCATTTCAGTAAATGAAACAATTAGGCTATCATAATCACTATCCCATACTAGCAATCATATATTCAACATGTTAAAGGCCATTAACACTGGGAGAGGCCCGTCCACGGCACCTACTCCCTATTGAGCACAACCAGGGCTCAGTGCATCTGGGGTTGATCATACCCGGTGCCCGATCACGGCACATGCACGGGTGGCAGCCGCACCACAGCTCCACCATGGACTCACAAGGTCCAATCATGATACAACAGATAGCCAACCAATTCATTCAACATTTCAAATCATTCATATATAGCAAATATGAAATTAAAGCAGATACATGCATGGAATTAATGTAAACCCCGGTTACCTCACTTGCAGACAATTGCAACAGCCACCACAATTCCCAAATTCATTTCAAGTATCTCCCACCAGAATTCTCAATGTTTCACCCAAAATCCTAAGCAAATTCGTACCAAGTTAATACCCATAATATAAATAAGCTATGGGGGTCTTAAACCAACAAAGAAAGCATCAAAATGGGGGGTTTATAAGTCACCAAATACCAGCCCCAACCTCAACCTACGAATTTCACCAAGAAAATCCCCAAACACCCACATTTCAGATTTTGGGTAAGATGAAAATCCTCCAAATGAAAATCTAATCAGACCAAATTAAAGAAAAAGATGAGGGGATTAAGTTGTATAACTATTACCTTGGCCAAATCTTGCTCCAAATGTGAGAAAATGTGGAATTAAGTGAAGAACCCTAGCCTCTCCTCCTCACCTCCGAATTTCTCTTCTATTTTGTGTTTTGCTGAATGTGGGAGGTGGCTAGTCAGATTTTTAGGGTTTTAGTGGGTTTAAGTTGGGTCAAGGGTTGGGTCATGGGTTGCTCCAGGTCCAAGTCCAATTGGGCTTTCAGATTTTACTTGTTGGGCCAGTTTTTTAATTGTTGGGCTGCATAATTCTGTTGGGCCAGTTTTCACACATTGGGTTGCTGAAGTTTAATGGGGTTTGGGCCTAATTTGATGAGCTCAAGGGCTTAGGTCTGCACAAAGGTTATTGGGCCACTTATAAGAGTTCATACTAGATAAATCTTGGGCCTCTATCTCATTAAATTAGTTGAGTCTACCCTTAATTCATTGGGCCTCTATTAGCCTCTTGTCATGATTCATTAATTTGGGCCTAGATGCAAATTTCTATCTTCAAAAATTCTCAAACCCATGCTAATAGTTTATCCCTCTAAAATTCCCATTCAACTAATTTGCCCAATCATCCCATATTAATCACTCTTAATTACTCCTAATCCATGGTTAACACCTTAATTAATTTCGGGGTGTTACACTCATAATAAAAAATGGCATTATTAGTAGTTATCTAGTTCATGCCAACAATCAAATCAATGTCATGGAATGGCATACAGATCAAATCAATAGTAGTGTAACAATAATTAAACTATACAGTGACATTTAAGCAAGCATAGGAAGTAACAACGTGGCCTCCAGTGGGTGTCATGACAAACAAATCAATATTAAGTACTAATGGCTAAACCCAAATGTCTTACACAATCATAGGATATAAACAAGTGGCTAGCACCCGCATTAACCATAGCAATCATAGGAAAATCATTTACTACGAGCGTACCTCGAATCAGATTAGGAGACGCACTAGCTTCCTGCTGAGAAAGGGCGAACACCCTACCCTGGGTTCGTGGCCTATGAGGCATTGCATCAGTTTGAGGGCAATTCCTAACTATGTGCCCTAGCTTACCACACTTGAAACAAGTCACTGTAGATTGCTATGTGGATGACTAAGTCCTTAGGGGCTGCACCTTCTTTCCTCTCAGTGGCCTCCTGCTTCACTGCACCTTGTTCTTCTTTTTACTAGTAGGTGCGAAGCTAGCACCCTCCTCTGGTCGCAATCTCTTCGATTTTGGAGCCCCTTTCTGACTAGATATGGTATCAACAGGCATGATCTCTCTCAAATTATTCTTGATCACTTTGCTGATCTCCACAAGGGCATTGAAGTTCTAAACCCCATGTGGAGTCACTTTATCTTTGATCAGGGACTTCAGCCCGATCTCAAATTGCTCGCACCTCTAAGGCCCATCATCATATCTCTGGAGGTAAGAAGAATACCAAGACAACTCAATAAATTTAACCACATACTGGTCTACCGCCATGTCATCAGTCTACTTCAGCCCCATAAACTGTACTTCTTATAAAATTGTACCAGAAAGTTCTCCTAGGTAATCTACAAATTTTTAGTCTCCATTAGAGACTTCATACTATGCCATCATTTGTCAACTTCTTTCTATAGCATAAAAGTGATTAACTGAGCTTTCTGCTCTTAGGTGCAGTCTATCACTGTGAAGATCTTCTCTATCTCTATCACCTAGGCCTTTGCCTTATCCATATCTAATTCCCCATCAAACACTGGCAAGTTGTTCTTCCTAAATTGATTTAACTATTTTTGAATTGAAGGTAGAGTCTAGACTGGCTTTTGGGGAGGTGGGGGTGGAATGTAACATCCAGTTTTCTAAAAACGAGAAAAAATGTGAGAAACGTAACGTATAGTTTCTCCATAAATGAACGAAACTTACTTAAATACAAAAGGAAGTCCCCCAAAATGATGCAGTTAAGGTCCTAAAAATTTTGAGAAGCATTCTAGACTCCTAAAAATGAGAATCCCAGGCTTAGACGGAAAGAAAAACAAAGCTAGAATGAAGAAACAATTTCTTATGAAAAGCTTACGAAACGTAATGGTATTTTCGTAATTTTGAGCAAATTTTAGAATTTACATGGGAGGGATTTTTAAATGAAAATTTTGAGTCCTTTAAGGTTCTTAAAGGCACTGAAAATTGTGGGAAGCCCTGGGACAGTTAAATCCCCTTTGGTAGACGTTTTCCAACATCGGTGTGCCTAAACTTTGACAGATTTGTTCAGGAAGGTTTTAGCTCTGATTTGAGTGATTCCAAAGGTATTTTACTAAATTGGGAACCTAAATTTCATAATGGAAAAGATAATTCTCAAAGAGGAGGAAGAAAAGGAGGAGAAATTCAAGGTATAAAGGTATGGATTTTTATGGTTTTTCATGTTCTTTCTCTTACAAACCTCTTCTCCTTCATTCTCCTTTATTTCCTATGACTATAATGAAGTTTATAAATCTGTTATAAGGGAGAAATTAAGGGGAAATTTTGGATTTGAAGAGAGGAGCTCAAAGAACACAAGATTCAAGTGAGAAAAGCCATGAAAACAAGGTAATTTCTCTTCCTATGGTTGTCATCTTTGGTTCTCTTCTCCACCATTTCGCCCCACTTGAGAAAACCCTAGGAGGAGATGATTTTTAGGCATAACCAAGCATGAATATAAGGAAAAAAGGTGTGGAGATTAAGAATATGCAAAGGGAATTATCAAAAAATCATTAGATTTCAAGATGCAAATTCTAGGGTTTTGTGTGTACCTTCCAAAATATGATTTCATATAATAATTCCTAGGCCTAATTAAGAGTTTAAATGAGCTCCTAAGTTCCCTAAGATGCTCCCCACATGCTTCCTCCTTCAAGAAAATAAAGAAAACTTTAAGGAGGCCAAAAACCCCCATAGTCTCAGCCTAGGCAAGTTTCCATAACTAGGGAGAGTTTTAAATTTTTCTAAGGCCATTCTTGAGTCATATTTGATGAATGAAAGTGAAGGGAGGCCTTGGAAAAAATTTAGAACTCATAGAAAGTAATTTGGTGCTTTAGGTTCCATATTATGACCTAAAGAAGCAACATATAGCTAGGCTTTTTGTTTTACTTGTATGATGACTCCAAGAGGCTTAAAAGGAGTCAAGAATTATATTTGAAAGGAAAGAATGGAGCCTAGAATTCATTTGAGGGGTGTTGCTTCATTAGGTGCATTTATGGACCATAATGGGGTTTATAGAACAACTTAGTGTCTAAGCAAGTTGTGTGCCCTTAGAATTTGTTTCATAAACCTAATTGCCTTCCATAAATTATGTTTAGGCCGAGAGAAACCTTCCATACACTGTGGGTGTGTGGCTGAAGCAAGGGAGGGATTTTCAAGAGAAAAAGTTTGTGATTATGTGCAAGATAGCTCTCTCCACCTTCTCTCATGCATAGATGTGTGTTTAGCTTGTCTTAGAATGTGTGTATGTATATTTTCAAGCCATGAAAAGTATGCTAGCAAGATTTTATATGCCATGATTTCATGATGGCATATTATGTTTTGAAATGAATGAATGATATTTGTTTGAGTTTGCTTGAGTGTGGAGAGGACAAGAAATATTAACCATGGTGAGGATGAGTCAAGAACCCTTGAAATTGGTTGAGACAAAGTAAAGAGTCTCCTAAAAGCAAAGTGGGCTCCCAAGAGTATGGTTGAGTCCAGAGCTCTTAAAGAATGGGTGAGGCAAATCCAAAATCCATGAGGAAAAGTGTGAGGGCAATCCAAACACTTGGTGAGTTCTTGAATATTTTGTATGACTTGTTTACATGCCAAGTTTGCTTCTTAAATGTTCATAGCTTCCATGATATCCATGCATGCATTTTCAAGGCTTGCTTTGCATATATTATGTATGATTGAATGGGACATGAGCTATTAGGATTCTTTGAATCTCATCCCCTCCTCTCCAATGATCTCACATGCTAAGTGGATAAGGTAATGGAAGCCAACTACCTTGAAGGAAAGAGTTTGACAACAAAGTATTAGAGTTTTGTCACTTTAAGGCTATATTTGTGATCAATATTGTAATCTTATGATGTATATGGTCCATGACTTCTTAAACATGTATAATTATGATATTATATAATGTATAAATGTATAGATATGATGTATGAACCCTAGAATAGAATTTGGGTATATAATGCCAAGGTATGCATTTTGGAAAGTTTGATGTAATGTGTATATGTGTGGATGAAAATGCCAAAATGAGATGTATGAGGTTTTGGACCATTTGGGTGGCTCACACAAATCCTAAGTGTGCTTTTAGACTTGCCCAAAAGGTGCTAAGACCAAGGGAAAATCATTTGATCACTTTGGTACCCCATATGAAGCCAAAAATAACCATAATGGAACCTCGTGTCACTTTTTGGCTAAATGAGCTCTTCTTGCTCTGAGACTTGGCATGCAATTAGAGCTTGTTAAGAGCTTTTGGGGAAGTTAAAGACCATAATTTTTGGAGGTCTACAGAATATTTGATAAATTTTCAAAGTTGACAATTTTTTTGATTTTGGTTTGATATACTATTCATTTGGTCCAAAAATGAAATCTGTCACATAAGGCTCAAATAATGTTCACTTGCCATGAAATTTTATACAGGGAAACTAGACATTCATAGTAAATTCAAAGGTCTGGGCTGCCTGAGTTAGTCTACAGTTATTTTTTCCCTTTAGCTAATATCTACAGCTTTCCAAATTGGTATCATTTGCATGGATTGGATTTTTTGAGAATTAATTGGACATTTTCAAAGTTTGTTGCAAAAGCTGTGACAACATCAAGAGGTAGTTTGACCTTTGGAGCTTTTTAGATGCAAACATCCTCTGTGATGGATGTTATGGTTTAGACATATTTTTACTATGAAGTAGACATCTATAGCTTTTCAGAATGACCAAGAATGCATGATTTCAACTTTTCTAAAATTAGTTATGAATTTCCAAAATTAGGTCAAAAAAAGGACCAATTCTGGCCGAAATTTGATAAGCATATTTTGTGCTTCCCTTCATGATTCTTGAGATGTGGGCCATATTTTATGATGCAAATGAGTAGTATTCATGTAATTAAATATGGGCATGTGATGTTTTAGCTCATATAGTCCACGTGATACAGAATAAAATTTTCATACACGATGTGACGTAATTAAATGCACTATTTTAATAGACTTTTCTACTTCCCTCATGAAATTTAATGATGTAAAGCACATAAGTATCATGAAATGAGCTAGAAATATATGGTTTTACATGGAACACCCGAAATGAAAGGTTGTGGAATACTAGAGGTAGAAGGCTAAGACTAAGGTGGAGGGGCCTCTCTCTTAGCTTCTTCCTGTCTAGCCAGGGAGTTCTACAGCTGCACAATTATCTCATGCTACTGCTGGATAATGTATTATTGCTGGGCCATCACATTCTCAAATCTGTCAATTCGATCTATGACAGCCTACAAGGGATTCTCAAACCCAACTTTTGGTTCCCTAACTGGTCTACCCCTACCTCTACCTCCTCTCATCTCAATATTTTCACTAAAAAGAGTCACAACCTTAGCCCACAATTACAATTCAAGCACATATGTATAGATATTCCACCCAGAAACAACCCAAAACATACCATCCAAGAGCCAGCTACCGAGCAAAAGTTCTTGAACCTTTGCTTTGATACCAATAAATGTAATACCATATATTTCTATTATCATACTCTTCCATTTTGGGCAATTGATGCACATTTACAAGACAAAAGTAAGGAAAAGTATGAAAAAATGCACTTTTATTGCGTTACATCAGGGTAAATTTCCTCAATTCGTGTTACATAGGCCTTGTGGATCATCCAACAATATTCTCTAGTCATTTATTATTGGAACAAATCATAATCAACTCAAAATAACAAACAATCCATGGTTTCCAAGTCAAAAACCCTAAAATTCCATTATTTCTTCTCGGACAACATGTGGCAGATTTTAGGGGCAATTTTGAAAAATCATAACTAAATGTAGAAAAATATAAATAATACAAGCCATAGCTTCCTAAGAAGTTTGGATGTCAAGTTTACACTAAAAATAAGTACCAGCCACAAAATTCCCATCTAGACCACGTTTGATAATGAAATAGCCACAAAGGTCTAACTGCCCTCTAATACTGATATAATTTACTATTGTAAACTTCCAAAATATCCAATTAATTCCATAAAAATTAAATCCATGAAATATGTACCAATTTGGAAAGCTTTAGATGTTAAAAAGAGGGAAAAAATAATACCAAACCAATCCAGGTGCATTCAGGCCCCGAAATCAATCAAATAATACCATGTATGCCTAGCACTAGATAGCAACTTCAAAAATTAATATCTTTCTCTCAAAATATTCAAATTAGGTGCTTCTAATTGTCACAAGTTACTTGGAAGGTCTGGTTTCTCTTTGTAAAATTTCATGGTAATTAGGCATCATTTGCCCCATGAATGATAGAGAACAATTTTTGGGTTATATGAATGGTACCAGTGGCCAAACCAGAAAAGTTTCCCAATTTAAAAATTTTTTCAAATATTCCATGGACCTCAAAATAATACCCACTTTATCATTCCAAAATGCTCTCAACAAGCTCTAGATGCATGCCAAATTTTAGGCCAAGAAGTGCTCATTTGGACAAAAAGTGACGCAGCTCACCAAAATGGCCAATTTTGCCTCTCATAAGGTATCACTTTGGTCCAAATGGCCTTCCTTTGAGTTTGGCACCTCTTGGACAAGTTTAAAAGTATGAATATAACTTGTATGAATTGCCCAAGTGTTCCCAAACCTCATGCATCTTAATTTGTCCATTTCACTTCCATTAATGCACTAATACATCAAGCCATCAAGGAGCCAAAATTCCTATTTCCATGGATTTCATACCACATATGGTCTATACGAGAGTCATACATCATATTACATTTGTCCATGAGCTTACATCTCAAAAATATTATGTATAAAGTAACTTTGGTATCCAAATACATAACAAGCTACATAATGCACAAAGTATGACTTTTCAATGCTCTTGGCTTGCCTTCCTTGCTTCTTGGACATCACCTAGGCATTTCAAGATAATGGAGGGAAGGGGAGTGAGATTCCTTGAATCTTAATAGCTCATACACCCATTCACACACACATTCAAGCATATATGTAACATCCGATTCTTTGAAAACTAGAGGAAACGTGAAAAATGTAACATACGGTTTCTCCGTAAACAAATGAAATTCACCAGATAGAAAAGGAAGTCCCCCGAAATAAGATAGTTAAGGTCCCAAAAAATTTAGAAAGCATTCTAGACTCCTAAAAATGAGAATTCCAAGCTTAAACGAGAAGAATAATAGAACTAGAATGAAGAAACAATTTCTTACGAAAAGCTTACGAAATGTAATGGCATTTTCGTAATTTTGAGTAAATTTTGGAATTCATATAGGAGGGCTTTTTAAATGAAATTTTTGAGTTTTCTAGGGTTCTCAGAGGCCCTGAAAACCACAAGAAGCCCTAGGACAGTTAAATCCCCTCTGGTGGACATTTTCCAATATCGGTTAATCTAAACTTTCACTAGTTCATTTGGTAAGGTTTTAGCTCCAAATTGAGTGATTCCAAAAACATTTTATTCGATTGAGAACCTAAATTTTATAATAGAAAAGACAGTTTTAAAATACAAGCTAAAACAAAGCCAAAATGAAATTGCCATTATAGAAGGACAAAATTGAAATTTTTGAAAAAATGTATTTCTAGAAGCTCCCACACACTTCTCCATTCTTCTCCCATCTTCTTAAGCATGAAATTTCTACCCAAAATAGAGAATATGATCTACTCTCTTTGGCTCACAAGAAGGGGAAGAAAAGGAGGAGACAAATCAAGAAAAAGGTATAGATTCTTGGTAGTTTTCTATACTTTCTTCCATCCATACCTCCTCTCCTCCATCTCCTTTATTTCCTATGATTATAATGAAGTTTATAAATATGTTTTAAGGGAGAAATTAAGGGAAAAATTCGGATTTGAAGAGAGGAGCTCAAAGAACACAAGATTCAAGTGAGAAAAAAGCAAGAAAACAAGGTAATTTCTCTTCCTATGATTGTCATCTTTGGTTTCCTCCTCCTCCATTTCGCCTAAGATGTGAAAACCCTAGGAGGACTTGATTTTTAGGTAGAACCAAGGGTGAATCTAAAGAAAAAGAGTGTGGAGATTAAGAATATGCAAAGGGAATTAAAAAAAACCTAGTAGATTTCAAGATGCAATTTCTAGGGTTTCAATTGCACCTTGTGAAATTTGATTTTGTATGATGATTCCTAGGCCTAAATAAGAGTTTAAATGAGCTCCTAAGATCCCTAGAAGTCTCCCCATGTGCTTCTCCCCTTGAGAAAACAAAGAAAGCTCCATGGAACCCAATATGCTTTATTGTCTCAACCAAGAAGGGTTCTCATAGTTAGAGAAAGTTTTAAATTTTTTCAAACCCATTCTTGAGTCATATATGATGAATGAAAATGAGGGGAGGCCTTGGGAAAAATTTAGAACTCATAGAAAGTGAGTTAGTGCTTTAGGCTCCATATTATGACCTAAACAAGCAATATATAGCTAGGCTCTTGATTTTAATTGTGTGATGACTTTGAGAGGCTTAAAAGGAGTCAAGAATCATATTTAAAAGGAAAGAATGGAGCCTAAAATTTATTTAAGGGATGTTGCTTCATTAGGTGCAATTATAGAACCATAATGAGGTTTAGAGATCAACCTAGGGTCTAAGCAAGTTGTATGGCCATAGAATTAATTCCATGAACCTAATTGGCTTTCATAAATTGTGTCTAGGCCAAAAAGGAATGATCTCCACCTTCTTGGATGTGTAAGGTCAAGGGAGAGGATTCAAGACTTAAGGAAAAAGTGTGCAAAATGCAAGCAAGGTAGCTCTCTCCACCTTTTCTCATGCATGGATGTCTACTTAGCTTGTCTTAAAATGTGTGTACGTGTATTTTCAAGTCATGAAAAGTATGATAGCATGATTTCCTATACCATGGTTTTATGATGACATATTATGTTTATATGATGTTTTTTATGTGTGCTTAGGTTTGCTTGAGTCTGATGAGGCTAAGAACCCTTAGCCATGGTGAAGATGAGCCAAGAACCCTTGAGATTGGTTGAGACAAAGCAAAGAGTCTCCCAAAAGCAAGATGGGCTCCCAAGAATATAGTTGAGTCTAAGAATTTCTTAAAGAATGGGTGAGGCAAGTCTAATATCCACAAAAAATTGGGTGAGGCCAATCCACTTGCTTGGTAAGCCTTTACATGCTATGGATGACTTTCTCAAATGATGAAAATGTCTCTTGAATATTTGAACATGTCCACATGACCATACATGCATTTATGAGACTTGTTTGCATCCATTATGTATGATTGAATGGGAGATGAGCTATTGGGATTCTTTGAATCTCATCCCCTCCTCTCCAATGTTCTAACATGCTAGATGGACCAAGAGAGCAGAGAGATGGAAGCCAACCACTTGAGAGATGAGAGGATGACATGAAAATGCTTGAGTTTTGCTATTTTAAGGCCATACAAATGGCAAAATATGTAATTAATGGATGTATATATATTATGATGTAATGAACACATGTAATTATGATAATATGCCATGTAGGAATGAGAGAAAATGTTATATTTCCATTAGAATGTGATTTGAGTATGTGGTATATAATACCATATATTTCTAGCTTGCTTCTTATCATTTCTAAGTCTCACATGATGAATTGCACAAAAGGGTGCGTCGTATATGATAATTCCATTTGGTGTCACGAGGACCATATGAGATCATACATCACATTCTTATATTTAATTACATACATACAACTCATTTGCATCGCCAAAGTTGGCCCACAACTCGTGGAATTCAAAAGGGAACGTCAAATTCACTTTATTATTTTTGACTAAAATTTCAGTTTTTCTATTACAACTTTGGAAATTCATAACTAAATCCAAAAAAATAAAAGCCAACAAAATTTACCATTTTAGAAAGATCTAGATGTCTAACCCATGCTAAAAATAATTTCATCTCATGAATCATTAAGGGAAGAACGTTTGATATCCAAAAAGCCACTGGGGTCGCTGCTGTCTGGGCTACTGGTTCAGATTACTGATATGAAGTTTCAAAATTCATAACTAAATTTAAAAAAATTACAAACATTCATTCTTGGATATTCTGGAAAGCTACACATGTCTACTTTATGAAAAAAATATATCCAATCTATGAAACATAACACAAAAAGCGTTTGACACGTGAAAAGGGGCAAAGGTTCAGACAGCTACTGGTACTAATGCAAGTGTCTGCTATAAACTTCGAAAATGTCCAATTAATTTAAAAAACCTCCAATCCATGCAAATGATACCAATTTGGAAATATATGAATGTTAAATTTATGGTAAAAATAGGCTCAGACTAGAGAAAGCACGTTTAGCCACTGAAATTCAATGGAACAGTGACTCAGGTCGTGCTGCACTACTATTACTGTTCCAGAAATTCAAAAATTCATATCTCTTAGCTCAGACCTCCAAATTATGTGCTTCTAGTTGCTAAAAGTCACTATGAATTTCTAGTTTCTGCCTATAAAATTTTGTAGCCATTGGACCACGTTTACCCCTCGGATGACACAATTTCACAACTGACCAAATGAACAGTATTGGTGCAAATCCAAAATTCTGATGCCAACTTTGAAAAATCATAGAAAATTTCACAGACCTCCAAATGACCTGATCTTTAGCTTGAAAACAATATCTAGGCAAGATCTAAGTGCATGAAAAATTTCAAGTCAAGAAGAGGTCATTTGGTCAGACTTTGCCATAGCTCAAGATTATGGCAATTTAGTTCCAATAAAGGGGCAAATTTGGTTCAAATGAGTCATTCATTGTTCCACACATATTTGAGCAACTTAGAAAGCATAAATATAGCATAAATAAGTCCCTCATAAGGTCTGAATCCTCAGACAACTCAAATTCACCATGTCACTTCCATATACATACATGCATAAGTGGGCTCCCAAGTGGTCAAAATACATAATTCCATTCATTAAACTCTATTCTTGATACATACACTAACTTTACATAGTTTTATACTTGTTCAAAGTGTCATGGCTCAAAAATAATATATACATATATTCTTTAACATTCTAGTATATCAAACTAGCAAAATGTGCCAAGAGATGGAGATTTAAGCTCCCTAGCCTCCATCTTTTGGATCTTGGACTCCACCTAGATCATATGAGATGAGAGAAAGGAGGGGGTGAGATTCATTGAACCTCAATAGCTCATACACCTATCCAAGCACATTTTCAAGGCATACAACATGTCAAAGGCACAAGTATGCAATCAATCAACTCATGAAGCATTCCACTTTCACATTTTTGTGTCACAAACTCATGTCAAGCATAAGAATGAGTTTTAGGGACTTTTGGTTTAGCCTCACCCCATTTCTAGGACTTTTGGATTGCCTTACTCTTGGTTCTTAGGACTTTTGACTTAGCCTCACCCATCCAAGGGACTTTTGGCCTTGTCTCACCTATGCCATAAGACTTTTGGCATCTCCTCACCCACCTTAAGGGACTTTTGGCACTACCTCACCCTTGTGAGTCATTTCCACAATTCAATAACATTCAAGAAAGCATATTAGTACCAAAATAGCAACATAGCATCAAGTGGCATGTCCCAAATATACAAATATACACACAAGTACACAATGACATATATGCAACAAGAAAATGCAATAAGAAAAGGTAGAGAGCTACCTTGGGGCAAATTCAAGCCTTACTTTGCTTGTTCCTTCCCTTTTTTGGTTCCACAAACACAAGGAGGTGGGGTTGGATTTCTTTGGCCTATTCACAACAAACAACACTTAATTATACTCTTGGAACAAGTTATAACATCCAACTCACTCTTAAGACTACACTTTGTTCTATTTGTCACAATATGGTTCTATTAATGACCTAATGAAGCAACTACCACAAGTAAAATTCTTGGTTCCATTTTCTTACCATATTTAGACCTCTTGACATCATTTAAGGTCCTTGAAGCCATCACACACTCACTTTCACAAACCTAGGTCCATGTTGCTTTATAAGGTTACATTATGGAAGCCATTGCCTCATCTCCCAACCTAAGGCTTCTAATTTTTCCCAAGGGTTTCTCCTATCTTCTTTTATCATATAAAGTCCCAAATCAAGCTTGGAACTATTTAAAACATCCCCTAGCTATCTCTAAGGGTCTTGACTGATTTATGTTTCCATTAAAGACCCATGGAGTTTAAGATTTTTCCTTAATGGATGGGGCACTTGGGAGGCTCCTTAGGAGTCTTAGAAACTCAAACAAACACTCACATATGATGGGGAAGTCTTGAATCAGCCCAAATTTTAAACTATGCTCAAGCACCCTACACTTTTTCAACTTGAGATTCAATGGCTTTTACTTGCTTCCAATGATAGATTCTTAATCCTTGCACTCCAAAACCTCTAATCCCCCTTGATTTGGACAAAAAACAGCCCCTAAGAATTGGGCTCATGGTGGCCAAATCGTGCAAGAGGAAGGGGGAGGAAGAAGCTACTAAGGAATGAAAGTTTTATCTTGTTTTCTTGCTCTTTCTTGGTTGCTTTTTACTTTCCTTGATTGCCTCACTCCAAACACAAATTTTTCCTCTCTATTTTGCCCCCAAAACAGCACCAAATATATCAATAAAACCATAAGAGGAAAAGAGGGAAGGAGGAAAACAACTTTGCTTAAGGAAGAACTAAGAAAATCCATGGATTCCATACCTTTTTCTTGGCCTTTTCTTCCTCCAAAATTCCCTCTCTTTGTGTGCCTAAGATAGCAGCTCCTTTTCTAAGATTTGGGCAGAAGAAAGTCAGTTTAGAGAGGGAGAGGCAGAACGTGGAGTTAAAAGAGGCATTTAGAAGCTTCTTTGTGCAATTTATTTCCATTTTTATCCTTCCATAATGGCATTTCCAATTTGGCTTCGTTTTAGCTCCTTTTTGAGAATCGTCTTTTCCATCATAACATTTAGATTCCTAATTTAATAAAATACCTTTGGAATCACTTAAATTAGAGCTAAAACCTTCCCGAACGAACCGATCAAAGTTTGGGATAACTGATGTCGAAAAGAGTACATCGGAGGGGCTTTACCAGTCCCGGGGCTTTCCATGGCTTTTGGGGCCTCTGAGAACCCTGGGCAACTCAAAATTTCCTGTTAAAAAGCCCTCTTAGGTGTTTTTCCAAAATTACACTTATTTACAAAAATGTCACTGGCCTTTTGGCAAATTTTTTGAATTACTCTGGCCCCAGTTTCTGGGCAACTCAAGGCTCAAATCCTCATTTTCTATTATTTAACATTTTATCCAAATTTTATTTGGCCTTGAATCACTCATCTCAAGGGACTTGCTCTTTAAATCAACCCATTTCTATATTTTTACAACGTACCGGGCGTTACATGATGGAAAACTAGTTTCATGAATGACATTATGGAATTATGCATATGTGTAGATAAGATAGCTAAAATGAGATGCATGAGATTTGGGACCATTTGGGCAGCTCACGCAAGACCCAATTATGCTTTTAGACTTGCCTAAAAGGTGCCAAAACCCAAGGAAAGCCATTTGGACAATTTGGTATCCTATATGGAGCCAAAATTGACTAATTTAGAACTCTATATCACTTTTTGTCCAAATGAGCTCTTATTGATTTAAGATTTGGCATGTAATTAGAACTTGTTGAGAGCTTTTTGAGAAGATAAAGAACAGAATTTTCGGAGGTCTACCGAATATTTTATGAATTTTCAAATTTGGCAAATTTTCTGGTTTTGGTCATGTCACTGTTCACTAAGGTCCAAAAAGTGAAATCTGTTACACAGGGCTCAAATGATGTCCAATTACTACGAAATTTTATACAGAGAAACTAGACATTTCAGTGACTCATGACAAAGCACCTCATTTGGAGGTCTAGAGAGGTAGATATGAATTTTCAAAGAATCTGTCTAGTATCAGGAACTTCACCCAACCTCAGTTACTGTTTGATTAGATTTCGGGCTTTGGGCGTACCTAAGCTAGTATGGAGTTATTTTTTCCCTCTAGTACATCCACAACTTTCTAGATTGGTATCATTTGCATGGATTGTATTTTTTTGGAATTAATTGGACATTTTCAAATTTTTCTGCAAAAATCTGTGATAGCACCAATGGACAGCTTAACCTTTGAACCTTTTCAAATGTCAAATATCTTCTATGATGGATGTTATGGTCTGGACATATTCTTAGTATGAAGTAGACATCCATAGTTTTTTAGAGTGGGCAATAGTGTATGATTTTGATTTTTTTAGAATTAGTTATAATTTTTCAAAATTTGTTTAGAAAAGGGCCAAATCTGGCAAAAAATGGACATGAATATTTCATGCTTCCCTTCGTGATTTTTGAGATGTAGGCTACTTTTGATGATGTAAATGAGTTGTAACCATGTAATTAAATATGAAAATGTGTTGTATGAACTCACACGGTCCACGTAATACTGAATGAAATTTTTATACATGACTCAACACAAAGAAATATAGTATTTTAATGGATTTTCTAATTTCCCCTCATGGAATGTATCATATGAGCATCCGAATGTGATAAAAATGAGATAGAAATATGGTGTTACATTTATTAGTATCAGAGCAAAGTTTCAGGCTCTTTTGGATTGGATTTGGCTTAAGGATGTAATAATAGGGTTATGTAAAGGCTTGAATGGATAGGTAGAGCTTTGTATGAGGCATGTTGGGTGTGTGAGGATAGTTTGTGGCTTTGTTCATGATGAGTAAGTTGTATGATGGTCTTAGAGTAGTTAGTGGACACTAGGAAAGAGTGGCCTCAAGCAAAGTTAAGGGATCCAACAGCTCAAGCTTGATAAAATATGATAGCTCACCGGGATCAGTGGCAAGCACTAGTCATAAATGATGAGAAATGATCTTGTTGATATAGAGAAGCTTGCTAGAGAAATTGTGTGAGGCCTAATTCCCCTGGTAGTCATACTCAGGCCATTTCCAACTATCTCGCATAATGCAGAGACAAGTAGTGATGCAGCACATTGTGAGATGAGACTGTGGCTGCATAGGACTAGTGTAGAGGGGAAGTAAGAAAAAAAATCATCCCCTAGCCACAGCACCCAAATGTCTAAATAAGTTTCAGAGCCCAAAAGGCTAATTCCCTCAGGCCAAAAGGTTAAGTTACAAGTTACACCCTAGAACCCTGACAGCCTAAAGGTAATAGCCAGCTATGCATGAATGAAGCAAGAGGTAGAATCCTTTAGCTTGATGATGGGCTAGATATAGAGGTAGTAAGGCTCGGGTTGGTAGCTAAAGATGAAAATCCAATCTCTAAAAAAGTAAGCCAATCAAAGGTCGTTAGCCATAGCTAATTAATTGCTTAGTCATGGCCAATTATTCCATGAAGTAGTGAGGTAATCCAAAGAGTTCCTCACTGTAGCCAATTAAGAAATTAGCCACGGCCAATACTCAGACAAGAAAACTAGGGTGAACTCAAGGCTAATTAGCCGTGGCAAATGATATGTTAGCTACAACGAATAGCAGTATAAATGCCTTGTTGATCATATTTAGGCCAACTTAAGGAATGAGTTGATAAGGGATCAGATAACCCACAGAGAGCGGGAACCCCTAGTATAAGTAGAGAAAAAGAAGGGTAGTGAATAGTTATGAAAGATCAATAAGAAATCCGTGGGCCAAGTAACTGAAACTAAATAAACAGCTTAACACAGAGGAAGTTAGACATAGGAATAATAAGGTTGTTGAGACCCACCTATAAGGCATTGACTCTAACTTAGAGTACTACCCTATAAGACATTGAATGATAGAATGTTAATGTAGCTTCGAAATAATGTAAGATAAGACTACCAGCAGTGAGGCACATAGTGAGTGGCCTAGAAAGGTGTATCTTATAGGTAACACCTAGAGGTAAGTATGAATAGCCAGAAACAAAGGCTTAACAAAGAACAAAGATAGTTAGTAAGCTACGGGTCCGATGAGATGGTTAGCCCAGGCTGAGATATGTAGATAAAAGGCTCAACAAAAGTTCTCCCTAGATCAAGAAAGAAAAGATAAGACATTCTAATTCAGGAAAACCACCTAGTAATGGTTAGCAAATTCCCCTAGATAGACCTCCTTAAATTATAAAGTGTAGCGATAAGGGAAGCAAGGAAGAGCTGAAAAGATACTCTCACTTTAGTAATGATTAAATAAGTAAGTTAATCCCAATAAAGTAAATAGATAGGGGTCCAATAGTTAGTTAGACGAGCTCCCTAATATGAGAATGTAGGGGTTAAGGCACATGCATGATTAAAGCACCCGGTATAGCATAAGTTTTCAATAAGGTAGAATCCAGATATTAAGAGTACATATCTTGGATTAGGTCAGTAGAACCCTGAAATCAATATACTGTGCTCCTGGGGATAAGGCTAAAGAGACTAAACATAGAGAAAGCCTAGCTCTGATCCGAACATAAAAGCAAGCTGAGACTAACAGGTAATGCCTTAGTACCCTCAAGGAAGCTCGAGAGAGTTAAAGATCACCTAAGAAGGCGAGCCTTATATTATGTAGAGAAGAATGTAAGTAGAGAGCACCATAGAATGTAATCCTGGGGTTATATGAAATAGAATTCTCATTATCAAGGGATGGTCTAGTTAAAAATAGAGTAAAATTATGAGCAAAAATGTAGACCCCCTTGATGCTCTAAAGAGTGAATAAGTAGTGGAACCCCAGGAAAATATAGGTGTTCTTATGTGTAAAGAAATTCGAACTAGCTATAAAGATAGCCAGTAGTAGAATATCTTTTTTCCTAAGTAAGAGGATAAGAAAGGTAGAAAGAGAAATTATGACAGTGTTCAAGCCAAGGACATAGTATATTGAGAATAAATATTCAGTTAATGTGCTTAAGTACTAAAGAAAGTACACTTTTCCTAGGCATAGATGCCCTTCTAGCATGATAGCACCTGAAGAAAAATAGCCAAGCAATACAGAGAGATCTCGGGATGAAATAGAGGAAGAATCATATTTTCCCTGAGGAAAGAAAGAAAGGAATACTTTAGATTGTTAGGAAACTTATAATATATTGGCAATAATGGCTCTGAGCTCAGTCATGAAGCACTGGTGTATTAGTGTTTGATGTTATGATTTACTTGTAACAGAGGCTACATGATATTAGGTCGAGCCAACTTAGTAATAAGGTGGCTTAAATGCATAGCAAACGTTGACATCAATCACCAAAGTGTCCTGATAATCAAAAGGTATCCTAGTTAAAGAACGAGATAAATCAGAAAAGAGAGGTAAAAGGATTTCAGTAATATCAGAGTGATTAGAAAAGCATACAAAAAGGAATTCCTAATAAAGAATGTATAGATTCAGATAGCATGAGTTTAGTATGTATAACCTGAGTCCCTTATAGTATATATAAATGAAATGAATAGGGACTAATGTATAGCCTCTCTCCTGCCAGACATGTCAACCACACTTAGAGTGTGAGATGCCCTAGTGCCAAAGCACTTAAAAGCAAAACATGGGCATAATTAGTAACTGCAGGATATGAAAGGAAGATTAGAATGAGTGCATGTAAAGTAAGTAAGTCAATAGAGTAAGAAAAGAAAGCTCTAGCAAAAAAGGGCTGAAGTGGGAATTTGAGGATCCTATGTGGAGTGATGAACGAAAAATAAAATCTTCCTGAATATCAGTGTGACAGGATCCTAGAGAATTAGATGACATAGAACCCACTTCGCACGAAGAGCATGATGTACATCTGAGTTTAGCCTCAGCTATTATGAGCAATGTTTACTGGACTTAGTGAGCATGTATTTTGTTATCAAATATAGTGATCTTAGGTTTTAACGTCTCCCAGAGATGGATCATAGTAGATCCTAGCATAGCACAGCGGGTTATAGTAGACCTTAGTAGGGCTCTGAGAGGTCGCAATAGACCCAGGGGTCACAGTAGATCCCACAGAGTTACAGAGAACCCTAGCCACAACATGATAGTTCTCTAGTGAGATGACAGCCTAAGATAGTTTCATAGAATAGTTAGTCTTAGAGACCAGTATAGTTTTAGATAGCTTTTGTCTCAGAGACTAGAGATCTCTTAAGTTTGGTAGACCATTGCCACAGAGATATGAAGGCTTTACTCAGACAGTTAGACCATTGACTAGCTCTCTTTAGATATGAGCATAGTGTATGGGATAAGAAAAGCAAAAAATTAGCTTTCCAGAGTTAGAGCCAGATAAACTACTACCTAGTAGACAGCAGCCCTGGCTGAGGGATAGAGAGATCCTTTACATGCTAGCTTATATATTCAAAAAGGAATTAGGTGCAGTTTTATATGAGGTAAGTGGTACAGTATGTCTTTAGTGAGTAAAACTGTGAGAATACCTAGCATCCCACCAAAGTTCAATAGTAATCAGTGGTAATCGCTCTTCGATGCCAGTATGAGACATACATGTTAGGCCTATCAGTATTGAAATGAGGGACTATAAAGTGCCACTGTAAGTGAGCAAAGAAAGTGAAAAAAGTCCAGACCTATAGTAAATGTAGTAGTAAACAGAGGAACTAGGATCATTAAAAGCAGAAACTCTTCAAAGGAGTTGTAATCCCAGTAAGTGATTGAGATGTGAGGCCTATGATAGAAAGGAATATGCATTGTAATCATAGGATGAGCTAGTAAGAAATAATGTAGAGATGAATAGTGGACGGTACATGTAAAAAAGTAAATAGATAGACAAAAGTCTCTAATGGCTATAATGATCAGAAAAGATGATGAGATGTCATGAGGAGCCATTAGGAGAAGATATAGGAGATGTGATACAAAATATGTTACCTCCCGAGATGTGTAAAAAAGTCTACTGAAAGAAACATTAACCTCTGTAAATGGGTTAAGACTAACCCAATATGATTAGTAAGATCTCCCAGGATAGGCCTCCAGAGTTAGAAATTTCTTTTCCTTATGAGAAGACTTAGCTAGTACTCTATAATAATAGAGCCTTCATAACGTAACATACTGTTTCTCTATAAATGAATGAAATTCGGCAAATACAAAAGGAAGTCCCCCGAAATGAGATAGTTAAGGTCCCAAAAAATTTAGGAAGTATTCTAGACTCCTAAAAATGAGAATTCCAGGCTCAGATAGAAAGGAAAACAGAGCTAGAATGAAGAAACAATTTCTAACGAAAAACTTACAAAACGTAATGGCATTTTCATAATTTTGAACAAATTTTGGAATTCATATAGCAGGTCTTTTTAAATGAAAATTTTGAGTTTCTCAGGGTTTTTAGAGGCCCTAAAAATCACGTGAAGCCTTGGGACAGTTAAATCCCCTCCGGTGGATGTTTTCTAATGTCGGTGGACCTAAACTTTGACTAGTTCGTCTGATAAGGTTTTAGCTCTAAATTGAGTGATTCCAAAGATATTTTATTAAATTGGGAACCTAAATTTTATAATGGAAATTACGGTTCTTAAAAAGGAGCTAAAATGAAGCTGAAATGAAATTGCCATTACGAAAGGACAAAATTGAAATTTTTGAAAAAATGTGTTTCAAGAAGCTCCCACACACTTCTCCTTTCTTCTCCCATGTTCTTAAGCATGAAATTTTTGCCCAAAATATAAAATATGATCTGCTCTCCTAGGCTCGCAAGAAGGGGAAGAAAGGGAGGAGAAAAATAAAAAAAAGGTATGGATTCTTGGTAGTTTTCTATGCTTTCTTCCATCCAAACCTCCTCTCCTCCATTCTCCTTTGTTTCCTATGATTATAATGAAGTTTATAAATCTATTTTAAGGGAGAAATTGGGGGGAAAATTGGGATATCAAGAGAGGAGCTCAAAGAACACAAGATTCAAGTGAGAAAAAAAGTAAGAAAACAAGGTAATTTCTCTTCCTATGATTATCATCTTTGGTTCCCTCCTCTTCCATTTTGCCTAACATGAGAAAACCCTAGAAATACTTGATTTTTAGGCAGAACCAAGGGTGAATCTAGGGAAAAAGAGTGTGGAGATTAAGAATATGCAAAGGAAATTAACAAAAACCCATTAGAATTCAAGATGCAATTTCTAGGGTTTTAATTGTACCTTATAAATTTTGATTCTGTATGATGATTCCTAAGCCTAAATAAGAGTTTAAATGAGCTCCTAAGATCCCTAGAAGTCTCCCCATGTGCTTCTCCCCTTGAGAAAACAAAGAAAGCTCCATGGAACCTAATATGCTTCATTATCTTGGCCAAGAAGGGTTCTCATAGTTAGAGAGAGTTTTAAATTTTTCCAAGCTCATTCTTGAGTCATATATGATGAATGAAAATGAGGGGAGGCCTTGGGAAAAACTTAAAACTCATAGAAAGTAAGTTAGTGCTTTAGGTTCCATATTATGACCTAAACAAGCAACATATAGCTAGGCTCTTGGTTTTAATTGTGTGATGACTCCAAGAGGCTTAAAAGGAGTCAAGAATCATATTTGAAATGAAAGAATGGAGCACAGAATTTATTTGAGGGGTGTTGCTTCATTAGGTGCAATTATGGAACCACAATGAGGTTTATAGATTAACCTAGGGTCTAGGCAAGTTGTGTGGCCTTATAATTAATTCCATAAACTTAATTGGCTTCCATAAATTGTGTCTAGGCCAAAAAGGAATGATCTCCACCTTCTTAGGTGTGTGAGGTCAAGGGAGAGTATTCAAGACTTAAGGAAAAAGTGTGCAAAATGCAAGCAAGGTAGCTTTCTCCACCTTCTCTCTTGCATGGATGTCTGCTTAGCTTGTCTTACAATGTGTGTATGTGTATTTTCAAGCTATAAAAAGTATGATAGCATGATTTCCTATGCCATGGTTTTATGATGACATATTATGTTTATATGATATTTTTTATATGTGCTTGGGTTTGCATGAGTGTGGTGAGGCCAAGAACCCTTAGCCATGGTGAGGATGAGCCGAGAACCCTTGAGATTGGTTGAGACAAAGCAAAAAGTCTCCCAAAAGCAAGATGGGCTCCCAAGAGTATAGTTGAGTCCAAGAATCTCTTAAAGAATGGGTGAGGCAAGTCTAATATCTACAAGAAATTGGGTGAGGCCAATCCACTTTCTTGGTAAGCCTTTGTATGCTATGTATGACTTTCTCAAATGAGGAAAATGTCTCTTGAATATTTGAACATGTCCACATAACCATACATGCATTTATGAGACTTGTTTGCATCTATTATGTATGATTGAGTGAGAGATGAGCTATTGGGATTCTTTGAATCTCATCCCTTCCTCTCCAATGTTCTAACATGCTAGGTGGACCAAGAGAGTAAGGAGATGGAAGCCAACCACTTGAGAGATGGGAGAATGACATGAAAATGCTTGAGTTTTGCTACTTTAAGGCCATACAAATGGCAAAAGATGTAATTAATGGATGTATATATATCATGATGCAATGAACACATGTAATTATGATAATATGCCATGTAGGAATGAGAGAACATGTTATGTAGCAATTAGAATGTGATTTGAGTATATGATGACAAACTAGTTTCATGAATGACATTATGGTATTATGCATATGTGTGGATAAGATAGCTAAAATGAGATGCATGAAGTTTGGGACCATTTGAACAGCTCACACAAGGACCTAATTATGCTTTTAGACTTGCCCAAAGGGTGCCAAAACCCAAGGAAAGCCATTTAGACAAATTGGTATCCTATATGGAGCCAAAATTGACTAATTTAGAACCCTATATCACTTTTTATCCAAATGAGCTCTTATTGATCTGTGATTTGGCATGTAATTAAAGCTTACTGAGAGCTTTTTGGGAAACTAAAGAACAAAATTTTTGGAGGTCTACAAAATATTTGATAAATTTTCAAAGTTGGCAAATTTTTGGGTTTTAGTCATGTCACTATTCACTCAGGTCTGAAAATAAAATCTACCACACAGGGCTCAAATGATGTCCAATTACCATAAAATTTTATACAGAGAAACTAGACATTCCTAGTGACTCGTAACAATTATAAGCACCTCATTTGAAGGTCTAGAGAGGGAGATATAAATTTTCAAATAATCTGTCCTATATCAGGAACTTCCCCCGACCTCAGTTACTGTTTGATTAGATTTTAGGCTCTGGGCGTGCCTAGTCTAAAGTTATTTTTTCCCTCTAGCTAACATCCACATCTTTTTAGATTGGTATTATTCATGGATTTGATTTTTTTGGAATTAATTAGATATTTTCAAATTTTTCTATAGAAATCTGTGATAGCACCAGTGGACAGTTTAACTTCTGGACCTTTTCGAATGTCAAACGTCCTCTGTGATGGATGTTATGGTTTTGAAATATTTTTAGTATGAAGTAGATATCCGTAGATTTTTAGAGTGGCCAAGAATGTATGATTTTGATTTTTCTAGAATTAATTATGATTTTCTAAAATTTGGTCAGAAAAGTGCCAAATCTGGCCCAAAATAGATATGAATATTTCATGCTTCCTTTCATGATTTTTGAGGTGTAGGCCACTTTTGATGATGCAAATGAGTTGTATCCATGTAATTAAATATGAGAATGTGTTGCAGTGCTAGTTTTAGCCAAGGCAAGAATACTATGTTAAGGAGTATTTTTATTTGTTCTAACCTTGGTTTAGGACTTTATATGATGTTAGAAGATGGGAAAAACCATTGGAAAAATTTTAGGAGCCATGGATTGGAAGATAGAACAATAGTATCTACAATGGTGCCTTATGAAGCAACTTGGTTTTCCAATTGTGCAAGTGAATATGTGAGGGCTCCAAGGACCTTAATGAGTCCAAGAAGTATAAAAATAACAAGAGAGTGGAGCCTAGAACTTGAAATGTGAGAGTTGCTTAAATAGGCCATTTATGGAACCATTATGTCACTTATGGAATCAAGTGTGTGTTTGTAACGTTCGATTTTTGTTAAACAACACAAATGGGCGTGTTTTCAAAGCAAATTCCCTGAAATGTATTAATTAAGGTCCCAAAAAATTTGAGTAACATTCTAAACTCTTCAAAATGAGAATCCTAGCATCAGATGGAAGAAAAAATAGAGTTAGATTAAACAAATTTTGACAAAAATCTTATGAAACATAATGGCATTTTCATAATTTTGAGTAAAATTTGGAATTCACATAGGAGGACTTTTTAAATCAAAGTTTTGAGTTTTCCAATATTGGTGTATCCAAACTTTAACAGATTTATTCTGGAAGGTTTTAGTTTTGATTTGAGTGATTCCAAAGACATTTTACTAAATTAGGAACATAAATTTCATTATAGAAAAGATGGTTCTAAAAAAGGAGCTAAAATGAAGGAGAAACAAAAATGCAAAAAACGAAGGGCAAAATGGAAATTTTTGAAAAATGCTTCCTCCTCCCCCTATATATAGGTGGCACTCCACTTTCTCCTTCATTTAAACTCAGAAGAAGAAGAAGAAGAAGAAGAAGAAGGAGAAATCCAAGCTTTAAGGTATGCTTTCTTGGTAGTTTTCCATGCTTTCTTCCATCCAAACCTCCCTTCCTTCATTCTCCTTTTTTTCCTTTGATTAAAAAGAAATTTACAAATCTGACTTAAGGGAGAAACTTAGGGGAAAATTCGGATTTGAAGAGAGGAGCTTGGAGAAAGCAAGATTCAAGTAAGAAAAAACAAGAAAATTGGGTAATTTCTCTTCCTATGGTTGATACCTTTGGTTCCTCTTCTCCTCCATTTTGCCTAGCATAAGAAACCCTAGGAGGACTTGATTTTTAGGCAGAATCAAGGATGAATCTAAGGAAAAAGGTTATGGAGATTAAGAATATGGAAAGGAAATTAACAAAAAACTATTAGATTTCAAGATGCAATTTCTAGGGTTTCAAGTGCACCTTGTAAAATCTAAGTTTGTATGATAATTCCTAGGCCTAAATAAGAGTTTAAATGAGTTCCTAAGATCCCTAAGAGGCTCCCCATATGCTTCTCCCCTTGAGAAAACAAAGAAAGCTTCAAGAAGGCCAAAAATTCTCCTTGTCTCGGCCTAAGTAGGTTCGGGTAGAAAGGGAGAGTTTTAAATTTTTTCAAGCTCATTTTTGAGTCATATATGATGAATGAAAATGAGAAAAGGCCTTAGAAAAAATTTAGAACCTATAGAAAGTGAATTGGTGCTTTAGGTTCTATATTATGACCTAAAGAAACAACATGTAGTTAAGCTCTTTGTTTTAATTGTGTGATGACTCCAAGAGGCTTAAAAGGAGTCAAGAATCATTCGGTGCAATTATGGAACCATAATAAGGTTAGCCAACCTAGTGTCTAAGCAAATTATATGGTCTTAGAATTGAGTTCATGAACCTAATTGACTTCCATAAATTGTGTCTAGACTAAGAGAAAATATCCTTACACTTTTGCGTGTGTGTGGCTGAAAAAGAGAGCATTCTTTCAAAGGAAAAAGTGTGTGATTATGTGCAAGATAGCTCTCTCCACCTTCTCTCATGCATGGATGTGTATTTTCAAGCTATGAAAAGTATGCTAACGTGATTTTATATGCTATGATTTCATGAGGACATATTATATTTGTAAATGATGTTATGATATTTGTTTGAGTTTGTTTGAGTATGAAGAGGCCAAGAACTCTTAACCATGGTGAGGATGAGCCAAGAACCCTTAAGATTGGTTGAGACAAAGCAAAGAGTCTCCTAAAAGCAAAGTGGGCTCTCAAAAGCATAGTTGAGTCCAAGAATGTAATGTCCAGTTTTCGTTAAACGATGGAAACGGGCACGCTTTCAAAGTAAGTCCCCTGAGATGAGTGATTCAAGGCCAAATAAAATTTGGATAAAATGTTAAATAATAAAAAATGAGGATTTGAGCCTTGAGTTACCCAGAAACTGGGGTCGGAGTGATTCGAAAAATTTGCTGAAAGGCCAGTGGCATTTTTGTAAATAAGTGCAATTTTGGAAAAGCACCTATGAGGGCTTTTTAAATGGAAATTTTGAGTTGCCCAGGGTTCTCAGAGGCCCCAAAAACCATGGGAAGCCCCAGGATCGGTAAAGACCCTTCGGTGTAAGTTTTCTAACATCGATTGACCCGAACTTTGACCGATTCGTTCAGAAGGGTTTTAGCTCCGATTTGAGTGATTCCAAAGCCATTTTTCTTAATTGGGAATCTAGATGCTATGATGGAAAAGATGGTTCTCAAAAAGGAGCTAAAACAAAGGAGAAACAAAAAGGCAAAGTATGAAGGGCAAAATGGAAATTTTTAAACAAGTCACTTTACCCTAGCTATGTATAGGTGGCACCTCACACTTTCCTTCATTCACTTCAGAATTTATAGCCCCAAATCAGAAGCAAATCCCTTGGAGAGTGGCACACAAAGAGAAGGGAAGAAGGAGGAAAGATTCAAGACTTTAGGTATGGAATTTTGCTTGTTTTTCATGCTTTCTCTCCACCACTTTCTTCTCCTCTTTTTCCCTCTTCTTCTCCATGATTTTTTCTGAAGTTTTGAGGGCTGTTTTGAAGGGAGAACAGAGGGGAAAGTTCGAATTTCAAGTAAGGAGGCCAAGGAAAGCAAGAACAAGCAAGGAAATCCAAGGAAAACAAGGTATTTTGTGATTCTTCCACTTGGTCTTCTCCCTCCCTTCCTTGAGCATTTCGACCTAGACCTAGACAGACCTAAGGAGTCAGATTTTTAGCCAAACCAAAGGTGATTCTTAGGTAATTGATGGAGAGGAATAAGAATATGCGAAGAAAACCAAGAAATAGGCATTAAAAATCAAGATGCAAAACCTAGGGTTTTAAGTGCACCTTCCAATTTCTGGATTTGTATGATGCTTCCTACATCTAAGTTAGAGTATAAATGAGTTCTTGGGACACCAAAGATGCTCCCCACAAGCTTCCTCCTTCAAGAAAAGCAAGAGAACTCCAAGAAGCCCAAAGGAAGCCTATGTCTCGGCCTAGGCTTGTTTGTGTAGGTGGGGGGAGTTTTAAATTTTTCTGAGGCCATTCTTGAGTTATATTTGATGAATAAAAATGAAGGGAGGCCTTAGAAAAAATTTAAAACGCATGGAAAGTGATTTGGTGTCTTAGGTTCCATAATATGACCTAAAGAAGCAACATGGTGCTAGGCCATTTGTTTTAATGATGTGATGACTCCAAGAGGCTTGAAAGGAGTCAAGAATCATATTTGAAAGGAAAGAATGAGGCCTAGAAGTCATTTGAGGGGTGTTGCTTCATTAGGTGCCTTTATGGACCATAATGGAGATTATAGAGCAATCTAGTACTTAAGCAAGTTGTATGGCTTTAGAGAATGTTTCATGAACCTAATTGGCTCCCAAAAATTGTATTTAGGCCAAGAGAAACCATCTCCACCAAATTGTGGGTGTGTGGCCAAAAGAGGAGGTTTAAAAGCTAAGGAAAAAGTGTGTACTTGCATACAAGGTAGCTCTCTCCACTTTCTCTCATGCATGAATGTGTGTTTAGCTTGTTTTAGAATGTATGTATGTGTATTTTCAAGCTTTGAAAAGTATGCTAGCATGCCTTTATATGCTATTATGCTTGATGCCATGTTATGTTTTTAAATGAACCCATGATGTTTGTATGAGTTTGCTTAAGTGTGGAGAGGCCAAAAACTCTTCCCTCGGGTAAGGATGAGCCAAGAACCCTTGAGCTTGGTTGAGACAAAGTAAAGAGTCTCCCAAAAGCAAAGTGGGCTCCCAAGAGTATGGTTGAGTCCAAAGTGTTCAAAGAATGGGTGAGGCAAGTCCAAAATCCACGAGGAGAAGTGTGAGGCCAATCCAAACACTTAGTGAGCTCTTGAATGTCTTGTATAAATTTTTGAAATTGGTATCAATAAACTGAACAACAGCCCAGGCAGTCAGCAACATCAGTAGCTTTTTGGATCTCAAACGTCCTGTGTGATGAATTTTGTGACCTGAACGTATTTTTAGTGTGAAGTAGACATCCTAATCTTTCCAGAATGACTAAGATTTCATGATTTCTAATTTTCTAGATTTAGTTATGATTTTCCAAAGTTGGGTCAGAAAATGGAGCAAATCTGACTGAAAATATGCTTGTTTATTTTGAGTTCCATTTCAGTTTCCATGGGTTGTAGGCATGTTTTTGTGATGCAAATGAGTTGTAATAATGGAATTAAATATGAGAAAGTATAGTATAAGCTCACACGGTCCACGTGACACCGAATTGAATTTTTTAGATACGACGCAACGCGAAAATAATCATTATTTCTTTAGCATTTCCATGGAATATTAATATGATTCATGATATTATGCCACTTGAAAGCATGAGATGAGCTAGAATTTATGGTGTTATAAAGAATCTCTTAAAGAATGGGTATGGCAAGTCTAAAATCCATGAGGAAAAGGGTAAGTCCAATCCATCTACTTAGCAAGCTCTTAGATGTCTTGTATGACTTATTCACATGCCAAGCTTGCTTCTTGAATGTTCATGACATCTATTATATCTATGCATACATTTTCAAGACTTGCTTTGCATCTATTATGTATAATTGAATGGGAGATGAGTTATTGGTATTCTTTGAATCTCATTCCCTCCTCTCCAATGTCCTAACATGTTAGGTGGACTAAGTGGACAAGGTAATAGAAGCTAACCACCTTCAAGAGAAGAGTTTGACACCAATATGCCTAGCTTTTTCTTTTCAAAGCTATAATGATGTCTAGTAATGTAAATTATTGTTGTATATGGTCTATGACCTCTTGAACATATGTAATTATGTGATGTATAAATGAAAGAATATGAGATGTGAATGTTAGAATGTAAAGTAAGTATATAATGCCAAGTTATGGTTCTTGAAAAGTTGATATAAGTATGTATAAGTGTAGATGAAATGGCCAAAATAAAATGCATGAGATTTGGGACTATTTGGACAACTCACACAAGTCCTAATTAATTATACTTTTAGACTTGCCCAAAAGGTGCCAAAACCCAAGGAAAGTCATTTGGACAATTTAGTACCCTATATCGAGTCAAAATTGACCATAAGGGAATCCTATGTCACTTTTTGCCCAAATGAGCTCTTCCTGATTTGAGATTTGTCATGTAATTAGATTCTGTTGAGAGCTTTTTCAAAAGCTAAAGAACATAATTTTTGGAGGTCTATAGAATATTTGATGAACTTTCAAAGTTAGCAAATTTTTGTTTTTGGTCATGTCACTGTTCACTCAGGTCCAAAAATAAAATATGTCACATAGGGCTCAAATGATGTCCAATTGCCACAAAATTTTATACAAAGAAACTAGACATTCCCAGTGACTTGTGAAAACTAGAAGCACCTCATTTAAAGGTCTAGAGAGGGAGATATGAAATTTTAAATAATTTATCTAGTATCAGGAGCTTCACCCAATCTCAGTTACTGTTTGATTGGATTTTGAGGTCTGGGCATGCCTGACTTAGTCCAAAGTTATTTTTCCCCTGGTTAACATCTATAGCTTTCTAGATTGGTATCATTTGCATGGATTGAATTTTTTGGAATTAATTGGACATTTTTAAAGTTTTGCTACAGAAATGTATGACAGCACCAGTGAGCAGTTTGACCTCTAGACAATTTTGAATGTTAAACATCATTTGTGATGGATGTTATGGCCTACAAATCTTTTTAGTATGAAGTAGAAATCTGTAGCTTTCCAAAATGCCAAGAATGCATGATTTTTATTTTTCTAGAATTAGTTATGATTTTCCAAAATTGTGACAGAAATGAGGGCAAATCTGGTTGAAATTATATATATTCATTTCATGCTCCCCTTTGAGTTCCATGAGATGTAGGCCACTTTTAATGATGCAAATGAGTTGTATTCATGTATTCAAATATAATAATGTGATACATGAGTTCATATGGCCCATGGGACTTTGAATGAAAAAATTCATGCATAACACAACGCTAAGAAATTCATTATTTTTATGTCCTTTTTCCTTGCTCCTTCATGGAATGCATGATGTGAAGCATTAGAATGGCATAAGATAAGCTAGGAAATTATGGTGTTACAGTGTTCAAGAGTGAGTTTAGTGTCTTGTGTAATGTCCCATTTCGTTAAATGACAAAAACGAGCACATTTTCAAAGCAAGTCCCTCAAAATGAATTAGTTAAGGTCCCGAAAAATTTGAGTAACATTTTAGCCTCCTAAAAATGAGAATTTTAGCCTCAGATGAAAGGAAAAATGGAGTTAGAATGAAGAAATAAATTTTGACAGAAATCTTATGAAATGTAATGACATTTTCGTAATTTCGGGCAATTTTTGGAATTCACATAGGAGGCTTTTAAACCAAAGTTTTGAGTTCTCTGGGGTTCTTAGAAGCCTTGAAAATCATGGGAAGCCCCGGGATAGTTAAATCCCCTTCGGTGGGCATTTTCCACCATCGGTGTGCCTGAACTTTGACGAATTCGTTTGGAAAGGTTTTAGCTCTTATTTGAGTGATTCCAAAGTTATTTTTCTTAATTAGGAACCTAAATTTTATAATGGAAAATATCATTCTTAAAAAGGAGCTAAAACAAAGGAGAAACGAAAATGCAAAGTATGAAGGGTAAAATGGAAATTTTTGAAAAAGTCACTTTACCCTAGCTATATATAGGTGGCACCTCACACTCTCCCTCATTTCACTTCAGAATTTCCAGCCCCAAATCAGAAGCAAAACCCTTGGAGAGTGGTGCACAAAGAGAAGGGAAGAAGGGGGAAAGATTCAAGACTTTAGGTATGGAATTTTGCTTGTTTTTCATGCTTTCTCTCCACCAATCTCTTTTCCTCTTTTTACCTCTTCTTCTCCATGAATTTTTTGAAGTTTTGAGGGCTGTTTTGAGGAAGAACAAAGGGGAATTTTCGGATTTGAAGAGAAGAGTTTGGAGAAAGCAAGATTCAAGCCAAACTAACCAAGGAAACAAGGTGAAAATGCATTCTATGGTAGCTATGTTGATGTCTCATTCTTCTCCATTTCGACCTAGCCTAAGAACCATAGGAAGATCTGATTTTCAAGCCTAACCAAAGATGATTCTTAGGTATTTGATGGAGAGGAATGAGAATATGCAAAGAAAACCATGAAATAGGCATTAGAATTCAAGATGCAAAACCTAGGGTTTCAAGTGCACCTTTCAAATTCTGAATTTATGTGATGCTTCCTAGGTCTAACTTAGAGTATAAATGAGTTCTTGAGACACCGAAGATGCTCCCCATAAGCTTCTCCCTTCAAGAAAACTAAGAGAACTCCAAGAAGCCTAAATAATGCCATAGTCTCAGCCAAGCATGTTCCATGGTGCTAGGGAGAGTTTTAAATTTTTCTAAGGCCATCCTTAAGTCATATTTGATGAATGAAAGTGAGGGGAGGCCTTGGAAAAAATTTAGAACTCATAAAAAGTGATTTGGTGTCTTCTATGACCTAAAGAAGTAACATGATGCTAGGCCTTTTGTTTTAATGATGTAATGACTCCAAGAGGCTTAAAAGGAGTCAAGAATCATATTTGAAAGGAAAGAATGAGGCCTAGAACTCAATTGAGGGGTGTTGCTTCATTAGGTGCCAATATGGACCATAATGGGGGTTATAAAGCCACCTAGTGTTTAAGCAAGTTGCATGGTGCTAGAAATCATTTCATGAACCTAATTGGCTCCCATATATTGTATTTAGGCCAAGAGAAACCATCTCCACCAAATTGTGGGTGTGTGGCTGAAAGAGGAGGCTTGAATCCTAAAGAAAAAGTGTGTGTTTGTATACAAGGTAGCTCTCTCCACCTTCTCTCATGCATGGATGTGTGTTTAGCTTGTTTTAAAATGTGTGTATGTGTATTTTCAAGCTTTGGAAAGTATGCTAGCATGCCTTTATATGCCATGATCCTTGATGCCATGCTATGTTTTCAATTGATTACATGATGTTTGTATGAATTTGCTTGAGTGTGGAGAGGCCAAGAACTCTTTCTTTGGGTGAGGATGAGCCAAGAACCCTTGAGCTTAGTTAAGACAAAGTAAAGAGTCTCCCAAAAGAAAAGTGGGCTCCCAAGAGTATGGTTGAGTCCAAAGCTCTTAAAGAATGGGTGAGGCAAGTCCAAAATCCATAAAGAGAAGTGTGAGGCCAATCTAAGTACTTGGTGAGCTCTTGGATGTCTTGTATGATTGATTAACATGCCAAGATTATTTTTAAACTATGCATGTCTTACATTTTCACCATGTATGCATTTGAAAAGCTTACTTTGCACATATTATATATGATTGAATGGGAGATGAGCTATTGGGATTCTTTGAATCTCATCCCCTCCTCTCCAATGATTTAACATGCTAGGTAGACCAAGTAATTATGGTGAAGGGAGCCAACAACCATGAAGAGGAAAGAGTGACAAGCTTATGCATGGTTTTGTCCATTTTAGAACCATAATGATGGTTCATATTATATATGATATTGTATATGTACAATGAACCTTGAGACATATGTAAATATACTATTATGTAATGTTTATCACTATGAATATGATGTATGAGTTTTAGAATACAATTTGAGTTTTGAATGTCCAATTATGCATTATGGAAGTTTGATGGAAATATGCATAAGTGTGGGTTGAATGACCAAAATGAGATGCATGAGGTTTGGGACCATTTGGGCAGCTTATACAAGTCTCAAATAAGCTTTTAAACTTTCCCAAAAGGTGCCAAGACCAAGGGAAATTCATTTGGCAACTTTGGTATCTAATATGGAGCCAAAATTGACCATAATGGAACCCTATGTCACTTTTTAGCTAAATGAGTTAGTCTTGCTTTGAAACTTAGCATGAAATTAGGTCTCATTGAGAGATTTTTGGAAAGCTAAAGAATATAATTTTTGGAGGCCTAGAGAATATTTGATGAATTTTCAAAGTTGGCATTTTCTATTATTTCTGGTATGTGCACTGTTCACACTGGCAGTTTTGTGTTTTGTGTCACCTGATAGTCAAATGATATCCAATGCTTGTGAAATTTTATAAGAATAAACTAAAAGTTCTAATCTTTCTGTGGCCATTAAGATCACCTCATTTGGATGTCTGAGCAGAGATTTATGTATTTTCAAGTTGACTGTCCATACAAGTGGCGCCCTAGGAGTTCAGTTATTGTTCATAAGTTCCCGAAGGCTAAACGTATCTGCTTCATTCTAGAATTATTTTTAGTATCAATTTAACATTTTCAGCTTTCTAGAATTACCAAATGTGTGTGATTTCTATTTTTATAGAATTAGTTATGAATTTTAAAAGTTTGTATCAGTAATCTAAATAGTAGCCCAGGCAGCCAGCGACCTCCATAGATTTTCGAATGTCAAGCATCCTCCATGATGCATTTTATGGTTTGAGAATATTTTTATTGTGAAGTAGACGTCCTAAGATTTTTAGAATGACCAAGATTGCATTGTTTTGATTTTTCTATACTTAGTTATGATTTTCCAAAGTTTGCCCAGAATTGCCCAAAAAAGAGGCCAATTCTGGCCGAAAATAAACTCCCATTTTTCATACCCCATTTCGGTTTCCATGGGTTGTAGGTATTTTTTTGGGATGTATATGAGTTGTAATGATGTAATTAAATATGAGAATGCATAGCATGAGCTCACGCGGTCCATGTGACACCGAAATGAATTTTTAGATATGACACAACACGAAAATAATCATTATTTCTTTAGCTTTTCTATGGAAAACCACTATAATTCATGATTTTATGCCATTTAAATGTATGAGATAAGCTAGAAACTATGGGGTTACATCTTGGCTTGCTTCAAGTGTGTAATTGTGTGTTGTTTATTGTGTTTAAGCCAAGAGAACATACACCCACCTAGGTGTGCTTGTGGGACCCAAAAAAAAAAAAAAGGAAAGGATCAAGAAAAGCTTGCATAAATCCAAGGTAGCTCTTCACCTTATTCTCCTTGCATTCTTGAGCACATATGTGTGTCATTGTATGATTTTGTGTGTTCTTGTGACTTAAGAATATGCCACTTGATGCCTTGACATTACATTGGTACCAATTGTCTCCTTAAATGACCTTGGTTGTGGAAATGGCTCATAAGGGTGAGGTGATGCCAAAAGTTCCTTAATGAAGGTGAGGAGATATCAAAAGTCTTATGGCATGGGTGAGACAAGGCCAAATGTAATATCTAGTTCTTTTAAAACGAGAGAAAACATGATAAATGTAATGTACGGTTTCTTTGTAAATGAACGAAATCCACTGGATACAAAAGCAAGTCCCCCAAAAATGACTTAGTTAAGGTCCCAAAAAATTTAGAAAGCATTCTAGACTCCTAAAAATGAGAATCCCTGGCTCAGATTGAAAGAAAAACAAAGCTAGAATGAAGAAATGAAATTTAACGAAAAACTTATGAAACGTAATGGCCATTTTGTAATTTTGAGCAAATTTAGGAATTCACATAAGAAGGCTTTTAAAATGAAAATTTTAAGTTCTCCAGGGTTCTTAATGGCCTTAAAAATCATGGGAAGTCTCAGGATAGTTAAAACCTCGACATTTTCTAACGTCAGTGTACCTAAACTTTGACGGATTCGTTTGGGAAGGTTTTAGCTTCGATTTGAGTGATTCCAAAGGCATTTTACTAAATTGGGAATCTAAATTTTATGATGGAGAAGACAGTTCTCAAAAAGGAGCTAAAACAAATTAGAAACAAAAATGTCAAGAACAAAGGGTAAAATGAGAATTTTTAAAAAGTCTTCCTTCCTCTACCTATATATATAGGGCGCCCCACTCTCCTACTCAATTAGCTTCATGTGTTTTGATAAGTGCTAATTTTTATATATTTTTATCCACATTTATTATTTTTTTTAATGATTAATTTGAGCTTAAATGGATTTATTATACAATATTTGAATTTTTGGTCAATTTTGGAAAAAAAAATAATTTTGAATTAATTAGGAGAATTTTTAGATTTAAATTGCTAATATTTTATTTTTCATATTTCTTTGAGGGATTAAATATTTCTAATCTTTAAAATGCTTATTAATTTTGTGCAGATTTTTAGAGATGAATTAGGAATCAATGGTGAAGATAATTTTTGGGCAAATGAATTGAGATTTAAAATGGATCAACGGTTAAGATTAGAGCAGATTTTTTTTTAGTTATTTTTATTAATAATTGATGATGGCATTTTTGTAATTAGATTATTAGGTTTAATTTTGTTTTCTTGTGTGTTGAGGCAGGAGGCGCTTGAGCATGGGAGGAGGCAACTGTTTTCATTTCATTCTTCTTGCCACTAGTTCTATAGACGCAAGACTGGGGAGAGCGCCAAAAATCTGGGGAGAAGGACTGCATCTTCATTCATTTTGCTGGGCCTCTGGATTCCCTTGAGACTACACACATAGCGACATCGAAAGGAAAAAAGGGGCTTGTTAGAAAATGCTTCAGGATGCCTTCTCTCTCTCGCTGGATGCTGGAGCTCTGGACTTCATGTGAGAGAGGCAGCCAGGAGACGCTGGCTGCTTTGATTCTTTTGACCTTCGTACTACACAGCAGAGGGCACTGGAGCTTGAAAGGACGCTAGAGCAACTTCATTCATTCACTCTTCTTCAGCTTCTGGACTTCATGTGAGAGTCAACGCTTGGAGGAATGAAAGTTAAAGCTAGACCTGCAGCAGAGGAATTAGGAATTGCTTCATTCTTCTTTGGTTTTGTTGGACTCCACACGTTACCCTCCCACTGAACCACCATCATCCATCTTTATCCTCCTTCATTATCTCTTCATAGCAGCAACATTGAAGGAGTGTAGAAGAACTAATTCTGTGGAAGCCTAAAGAAGGGTGGCACCAAGGTGGAGCAAGGAGCAGGAAGGCTTGAGCTCTTAATTTACATGGATTGAAGACCATTGGGGAGTTTTTTTCTTCATATCTTTTCCTCTTTCAATTTCAAGAACTTAGGAATTTTCTAGTTTTAGGAATTTCTATGTGGATTTAATGTTGAGACCTAGTTTTAGGTTGGACAATGGTTTTATCTTGAATTGTAATTGGAATTGGTGTTATTTGGGAATGGAATTATGTTTTATAGTTGCTGAAATTTTGGTTTCTAGACCTTATATGTTGATTGGATTGATGTTTGAGTTCTCTTGCATTAATTTGATTAATATTATGATTGCAATTGCGTATCTTGGTCTCTTGCACTACTTGATTGTTGAATTAGGTAGTATAATTGCTTACTTGTTCAATTAGGTAATTAAAAATCAAATTTTCCAGAATTAATTGAATCCAATTGTTGAAGGATTTGATGAGTTTAATTGGCTAAATTACTTGAATTAGCTAAGGATTTCCTAGTTAAGTCAAGTGATGTGCATTTGAGCTTAGGATTTCCTATCCTTAGATTAAGTTAATTAAATTCATTAGTCTATTGTTTAATCAATTCTCTTGGTCTTAATTAATCTTTGGTGAGTGATGAGAGCTGAAATCCCATTGCAAAACCTTGGTAGCCTCTTATTAGTTCTTTGCATTTTCACAATCATTTTAATTTCAATTTAGAGTATTCTAGTTTAATTACTTGTTTAGTTTTTTCTCTTTTAGTTGAAATTTAATTTCTTAATTTAAATCCCTCCATTTGCTTGCATTTAGTTTAATTAATTTTTCATTTGGCATAGAGATAATGTTTTAGAATTTGCATAACATTTTAAGCATCAAATAATCACCTAAATTCAATCCAATTAGCCCCTAAATTGCTCTTTAGGAAGAATGACCTAGGTTGATCTATACTGCATTAAATCAATCTTAGTTTAATTGAGTGCTTAAGAGACTAAGGCAACATCAATTTTGGCGCCGTTGCCGAGGAACAATGGCTTAGGTTTGAGTTTTTAGGTGTTTTCCCCTGTTTTCTTCATTTTGATTTTGTCATTTCGGTTGATTTTTCATAAGTGTTTTGTTCTGGAATTTTATTTGTCACTGCCCACAAAATTTTGATCTTTGGTTTTCCAAGGTTTTTAGGTGTTTTGAGCAAGACTAATACAAATAGTATTAGGTCTGGTATTGTTAGGGCAAATTCAATCGTTTTGATCACTTTTTTGAATTTTCTTTTATTTTTGCGAATTTTTCTTGAATTTTCTAATGTTTTCATATTTTCTTTTTGAATTTTTGTGTGATTTTTCTTGTGTTTTCTGCGTTCCCTAGTGTGTATTGAGTCTTTTAGGTTCTTTTGAATTTATTTCTTTCGTAGTTTGAATATTTTGTGTTTTTTTTTATTTACTACTTTAGTCTTACTTTGTTGATGTTGTATGACTCGATCCTCTTTTGAAAAGTTGTTTGACTTTGACCCTAAAATTGAGAGGACATTCCATCAGTGAAGAAGAGTTAAAGTTGGTAATCTTGTAGGTAGTAGTTCTTCTAAATCTTATTCTGTTGAGCATCTGTTGATTCTTCTGATTCTAAAACTAAAATGGAAGATAATGAGAGAAATGTAAATAATCAGGCACATTTAGAGCATGCTGATGTCAATGCTGATAATAATGTTCCTACTAGGACCATTAAAGACTGAGTTTCACCTGATCTGCATTTTCAAAGTTGGTGCAATAATTATCCTGATATTAATATTAATCTTGAGTTGAAACCTGGATTTATACACTTACTTCCTAAATTTAATGGACTTGCAGGTGAAGATCCATACAATCATTTGAAGACTTTTCATATGATTTGCGCTGCTATGAGACCTAGCAGTGTGGCTGAGGATCAGATTAAGATGCATACCTTCCCATTTTCTTTAGAGGGGTCTGCTAAGAACTAGTTACTTCGACTACCCCTTGGATTCATAACTACATAGGACCAACTTAAGAAGATGTTTTTGGAGAAGTATTTTCTAGCATCTTGCACTTCCTCTATTAGGAAGGAAATATATGGTTGCGACAAATGTCTGGGGAGTCCTTGCATGAGTATTGGGAGCGGTTTAAGACGTTGCTGTCTAGTTGCCCTTATCACCAGATCCCGAATACTTTATTGATCAATATTTTTATGAAGGTCTTTTGCCTTTAGAGAGAGATTCATTAGATTCTACTGCTGGAGGTGCTTTTCTTCACTTGACTGTTAATGCTGCTTGGGAATTGATTGAAAAGAAAGCTGAGAATACTCAACAATTTGGTACTAGACAACAAGCCAGAGTAAATGGAGTTGGGTCATATTCCTCAATTTCTGAGTCTCGTTTTGAGAGCAAAATAGATAAGCTTGCATCTCTTATAGAGAAAATAGCTATGCTCCAATTGCATAATCCTTCCAACATGGCCAATTCCATGGGATCTTCTATTTCTTTCACCCCGCAACTGAGCTCTTTCAGCTTTGATTGGCCTACTTTGCTCTATTTGCTCATTAGCTACTCATGTAACTGATGCTTGCCCATTCTTGAATGATAAAGCTGAGTCTTGCAATGCTGTGTATCCTTTTAAGCCTATGAATCAAGATGGCCAGAAATATGATCCATATTCTACCACATATAATCTTGGATGGCGTGATCACCCAAACCTTAGATATGGTAGTGGCCAACCTCAGCAACCCCGGTTCAATCAGGGTGCTAGTTCTAGTGGTCAAGTGTTCCAACCAGTTAGGCAAACTGTGCCTATTCAAGAAGAGAGTTCAAGGTTAGAGAACAAGATGGATACTATGATAAAGCTTTTAATGGATAGGTTAGACCAAACAAAGAAGGAACATCAACAAAAAGATTTGTAGCATAGACAAGGGATTCAAACTCTTCAAACTCAGATTGGGCAGTTGTCAAATGCAATTAGTAACATACAGAGTCAAGGTTCAGGAAAGCTTCCATCCCAAGTAGTAGTTAATCCTAATGTTAGGACCTCACAAAATCCTAATCATGGTGGAGTTAATGCAATCTCTTTTAGAAGTGGTAAGGTAGTTACCTTTGCAGATCTTGTTACCACTTATGCTTTCAAGGACAAGGATGCTATTATGGATGATTCTCCTTTCACCTCTACATCACAGGATAAGCCCACTTTAGCATAAACACAAGTGGCACCACAAAAAGAGCAAGAAAAGAAAGAGGAGGAATTGAGCAGACAAGTTCTACCCTTTCCTACTAGGGTAGCTAAGACCGAGAGGAAAAAGAAGGAAGCAGAGATGTTTAAAGAGGTCTATGACATTTTTAAAAAGGTGGTGATCAATGTTCCATTAGTTGACTTAGTTGCACAAGTGCCTAAGTATGCAAAGTTTTTGAAAGAGTTATGCACCACAAAAAGAAGGCTTAAGCATGACGGTAAAGTTGATTTAGGAGCAGTTGTCTCTTCTCTTTATCAGATGACAATGCCAGTGTAGTGCAAGGATCCTGGTAGTTTCCTTATACCATGCACCATTGGTGACATTAAGTTTTTAGATGCTTTAGCGAATCTAGGAGCAACAATCAATGTTATGCCAAAATCAGTCTTTTCTCAACTTCAAGGAGTAGATCTCAAGCCAACTAGCCTGATTGCCTCCCTTACTGATAGATGCTGCGTAGTCCCAAAAGGAGTCTTAGAGGATGTCCTGGTTAAGGTAAAAGATTTCATATTCCCTGCAGACTTCTATGTTCTTGATATAGATGATAGTAGGTTTAGGCAAAAGGGACATTTGTCTTTGATTTTAGGTAGGCCTTTCCTTAAAATTGCTAGGGCTGTGATAGATGTACATGCTGGTACTTTGACTATGGAATTTGCTGGGAATATCATTAGATTTGATGTACTTGATTCTATGAGACACCCATTGGATGATTGTGCTGAGATAGGGGTTAGTCTTATTGATGTGCTTGTTGATGATACTGCTATGGACTTTAGAGATAGCATGCTGAATAGATCATGTGATATTGTTAGTTTAGATGATTCTGTCTCTTGTTCATGTCTTGAAATTGATGGTTGTGATGCTTGCATTGGTATAGATCTTGCAGATATTGATGTTTTTACTGATTTTGTTGAAAGTGCTAGATATGCTAGAGATGATGTTTCTGTGCCTATTCATTGTAGTGGTGGTACCAGTGATCATTTATCTACCACTTCCATTGATTCAGATGGATTTTCTCAGTTACTTAGTGTGATTGATGCTATAGATGAAGTTGATATGAATTCATTTCCTGATTCTGAGTTGTTAATCAGTATTGATCATGTTTCTAATGTAGATGTTGTTGCTAATTCTGTCTTGGATTTGAGTGCTACTGATGGCAATACTTCTGTTGATGATTCTGTGGACTGTGATGCATTTCCTGATTTTTCTTCTATCACTGTTTCTACTGATGATTTTCAAGTTAGGAAAGTCTCCTCTTCTGTTTGTGAGTCTTTAGTGCAGGTTTCTAGTTTGCTTGACATTGATCTGAAGCCGCTTATACCTTCAACTGAAGAAGCTCCTTCTTTGGAGTTAAAGCCATTTCCTGACTCACTGAAATATGTCTATTTGGAAGAAAGTGAGAAGTAGCCAGTGATTGTAGCCAGTGACATAGCCAAGGAAGAGGAAATCCACCTCCTTGAGGTGCTTAAGTGAAGGATGAAAGCCATTGGATGGACTCTCACTGATATTCCTAAGATCAGTCCTGATGTATGTATACATCAAATTTTGCTAAAGGATAGTGCCAAAGCTATGCGATAGCCACAAAGGCGACTTAACCCATTAATGCTTGATGTGGTAAAGAAAGAGGTTTCTAAACTTCTTTCTGCAGGTATAATCTACCCTATTTCTAATAGTCAGTGGGTCAGCCCAGTTCAGGTAGTCCCGAAAAAGACTGATCTTACTGTGATGCATAATGATAAGGGTGAATTAGTTCCTACTAGGGTCTAGAATAGTTGGAGGGTATGTATAGACTATAGGAAATTGAATTCTGTGACTAGGAAGGACCATTACCCCCTCCTTTTATTGATCAGATGTTAGAGAGACTTGCTGGTAGATCCCATTATTGCTTTTTGGATGGCTTTTCAAGATATTTTCATATTTGTATTGCACCTAAGGATCAGGATAAGACTACATTTACATGTCCATTTGGAACCTTTGCATATAGACACATGTCATTTGGCCTGTGTAATGCACTGGGCACTTTTCAGCGTTGCATGGTTTCCATATTTTCTGATTTACTTGAGCATTGCATGGAAATTTTTATGGATGATTTCACTGTCTGTGGTGATTCTTTTGATGCATGCTTAGCTGATTTGGATAAGGTTTTGGAAAGATGCATTAAATATAATCTTGTGCTGAATTTTGAGAAATGTCATTTCATGGTTAGGAAAGGAATTGTTTTAGGACATGTTATTTCCTATGATGGCATTGAAGTAGATAAAGCTAAAGTTGATATCATTTCATCTCTTCCATATCCTTCTTGTGTGAAAGATGTACATTTTTTTCTTGGGCATGCTGGATTTTACAAGAGATTCATTAAGGATTTTAGTAAGATAGCATTGCCATTATCTCGTTTTCTGCAAAAAGATATGGGTTTTAATTTTGATAATGCTTGCAGGTGTGGTTGGGATGAGTTGAAAAAGAGACTTACTACACCTCCCATCATTCGGCTACCTGATTGGAACCTTCCATTTGAGCTCATGTGTGATGCTTCAGATTATGCACTAGGTGCAGTTCTTGCCCAAAGAGTGGACAAACGACATCATGTCATAGCCTATACCTCAAGAACATTGGATGCTACTCAGGCTAATTACACCACCACGGAGAAAGAGTTGTTTGCAATTGTCTTTAGGTTAAAGAAATTCTGATCCTACATCATCCACACAAAGGTGGTCATCTTTACAGATCACTCAGCTATCAAGTACTTGCTCAAGAAGCCGGACTCTAAACCCCGCTTGATTAGATGGGTAGTATTGATACAAGAGTTTAATGTGGAGATCCGTGACAAGAGTGGTGCAGAGAATATCGTAGCTGATCACCTGAATAGGATTGAGACACCTTTGGTAACATCTTCTCCACCCTTAGATGATTTTCCTGATGATAGGCTTTGTGTGGTTGGTATGTCTGTTCCTTGGTATGCTGATATAGCCAATTATTTAGCTGCATCTGTTTTGCCTGTTCATTTGAATAAAAACCAATTAGATAAATTTAAAAGAGAGGCTAGGTACTATATTTGGGATGATCCTAATTTGTGGCATCTAGGTAGTGATCAAGTGATTAGGCGATGTGTTCCAGAGCATGAACATGAGTCCATATTGCATTTTTGTCACACTCTTGCATGTGGGGTGTAACACCCCGAGATTAATTAAGGTGTTAATCATAAATTTAGATTTATTAAGGATAATTAATATGAGATGATTAGGCAAGTTAAATGAATGGGGATTTTTAAAGAGATAAATCATTAGCATGGGTTTGAGAATCATTTAGGATAGAGATTTATGTCTAGGCCCAAATTAATGAATCATGATAAGAGGCTAATGAAGGCCCAATTACCCTTGTGCAGACCCAAGCCCTTGAGCCCTTCAAATTAGGCCTAAAACCCATAAAACTTCAACAACCCAATGTATTAAACTGGCCCAAAAGAATTCTGCAGCCCAACAAGTGAAAATTGGCCCAATAAGCTAAAGTCTGAAGCCCATTTGAACTTGGACCTTGGAGCAACCCATAACCCATTTTTGACCCAACTTAAACCCATCTAAAACCCTAATACTTCAGCCACTTATCCCATTTGCTAAAACTCAAAAGTGAAATTCGGAGGTGGAGAAGGAGGCTAGGGTTTGGGGCAAAAATTCTGTATTTTCACACACTTAGAGCAAGATTTGGCCAAGGTAATAGTTATACAACTTAATCCCCTCATCTTTCTCTTTAATTTGGTCTGATTAGTTTTTCATTTGGAGAATTTTCATTCTACCCAAAATCTGAAATGTGGGTGTTTGGAGATTTTCTTGGAGAAATTCGTATGTTGAGGTTGGGGCTGGTGTTAGATGAGTTTAAACCCCCATTTTGATGCTTTCCTTGTTAATTTGAGACCCCCATAGCTGATTTATATTATAGGTATTAATTTTGTATGAATTTGCTTAGGATTTTGGGGTGGAATATTGAGATTTGTGGTAGAGGACACTAAAATCCGAATTTAGGATTTGTGGTGGCTGGGTAAGTGTTCTTTAGGTAGTTATTAGCATTTAAATCTCTTAAGTACTTATTGCAACTGCTAATGATGAATTAGAGTAATAATCATCTGATGTTCTGGTTATAGGGAGATATTGTATCTGTGGTGGCTGTTGCAAAATTTGTCTACAAGTGAGGTAACCGGGGTTTACGTTAATTCCATGCATGTATCTATGTTAATTTCATATTTGCTGCATATGAATGATTAGAAATTGCTGAATGAATTGGTTGGCTATCTGTTGTATGATGATTGGACCTTGTGAGTCCATGGTGGAGCTGTGGTGCGGCTGCCACCCGTGCATGTGCCACGATCGGGCACTGGGTTATGATCAAACCCCAGATGCACTGAGCCCTGGTTGTACTCAATGGGGAGTGGGTGCCGTGGACGGGCCTCTCCCGGTGTTAATGGCCTTTAACATGTTAAATATATGATTGCTAGTATGGGATAGTAATCATGATAGCCTAATTGTTTCATTTGCTGAGATGACTGATATGATCCTGATGTTGATTTTGATTCATGCATATATGTTAATTAAACTGGATTATATGATGGAATTATCTTGGTTACTGAGATTCATATCTCACCCCATGTTATGGGATTACAATTTCAGGTGAAGGTTCTTCGAGTAAGGATAAGGGTAAGCAAGTGGATGAACATCCATGAGTTGAGACCCGGTGTGAGGGAGCTACACTTAGTCTGAGTAGAATAAGGTAGATGCTAATTTTTGTTAAGTCTTGTATAGCATCATCATGTATCTGTATTGCCAAGTGTAGGAGTCTGTATTTTGATAATGTAATGTGTATTTATGAAGGAGTAGGCCTTACTTTAAATTAGAGATTAATGTATGGATTTATGTTATCTGAATGAGCCTTGTGGAATTCATGTTATTGTTATGTTACTAATTGCTGATCAATGGACTTGCTGACATAGGGTAATTAGAGAAAAGAAAATGATCCTTAAATCTTAATTTAGAGAGGATAGATTAACTGGTTAAATTAGACTAATGAAGGACATTTTAGCCCCACAATGAAGTTAGAGGAGCCCTAGGGTGTTAATGGAAAGAGAGTGGAGAGTAAGAGGCAACAAATTCAGAGTTATAGGATCAGGAGGAATTTAGCCGCGGCTAAAATTTAGTTGGCCGCGACCAATAGAGGCGGAGTTGCCCAGGGAGAGTTCCAAAGAGGAATTCGCCGCGGTGAAATGTTAATTGGACACGGCGAAATTTGAGAGGTCAAACTGGGAGTCATCCAGAGGGGAATTAGCCACGGCGAACTTTTGAGAAAATGTCCTCGGCATTCCAGAGAGGAATTGGCCGCGGCAGAAAGTGGTATTGGCCACGGCCAATATCGAGAGGCGAGCGAGGAAGCTCCAGGAGGCTTCTTCGCCGTGGCGCCATGTATGTTGGCCGCGGCGAAGGTCCAACTTGCCGCGGCTATCACCGCAGCGAAACTAGTGAAGAAGAAAGAGGTAAAACAGAAAGGAATTGGCCGCGGCGAAGGGTAATTTGGCCGCGGCTAACATGCTGAAACACTTATATTAACTAGAAAACCTTGGTTTTCCATATGTTAAGCATAAGAGATGATCTAGAGTCATTAGGATGAGTTTTAATTGATGAGTAATGGAGTCTAAGGCTTATAAATGGATGTTAGTTCCCTTATGAACATAAGTATATGTAATTGTATGATTGATAACTCTAATCACATTAAGGTTTAAATTTGTTCACATTTTCATGTCCTATGATGATTAATCACGTGTTTAACCTTAATTATGATGATAAGAAATTAGGGTTGTCACATGGGGGGCATTTTAGTGCTAAGCGTTCTCCTAGGAAGGTGTTAGATCGTGGGTTATTTTAGCCTACCCTATTCCATGATGGCCATGTGTTCTGTAAAAATTGTTCAAGATGTCAATTTGTGGGTAATCTTTCTAGGAAGCAAGAGATGCCTTAACAACCCCTTTTGTTCTGTGAAGTTTTTTATGTTTGGGGTTTAGATTTCATAGGGCCTTTCCCTGTTTCATTTGGCTATCTGTACATTTTGTTGGCTGTGGATTATGTGTCAAAGTGGGTTGAGGCAATCCCCACTCATACTGATGATTCGTCTGTAGTGGTTTCTTTTGTCAGGTCTTACATTTTTTGTAGATTTGGGATTCCAAAAGCCATCATCAGTGATCAAGGCACTCATTTTTGCAATCAGAATATGCAAAGCTTGCTTAGCAAGTATGGTGTGATGCACAAAGTGGCTACTCCGTATCACCCTCAAACGAATGGCCAAGCAGAGGTCTCCAATAGAGAAGTCAAGCTCATTTTAGAGAAGACTGTGCAACCCAACCGAAAGGATTGGAGCAAGAGATTAGATGATGCACTTTGGGCATATCGCACAGCATATAAGAGCCCTATTGGAATGTCTCCCTATTGGATAGTCTTTGGGAAAGCGTGTCATTTGTTGATAGAGGTGGAGCACAAGGCATATTGGGCGATTAAGAGGTGCAACCTAGATCTTGCCAATGCTGGTGTTGAAAGAAAATTGCAATTGCAAGAGCTTGAGGAGATTAGAAGAGATGCCTATAAAAATTCTAGGATCTACAAGGAGAGAACCAAGGCTATCCATGACAAATTTATAGTGAGGAAAGAATTTCAAGTGGGCCAAAAAGTGTTACTTTATGTTTCTAGATTGAAGTTAATGCCTGGACAACTCCGCTCTAGATGGGAGGGCCCTTTTATTGTCACTAATGTTTTTCCTTATGGAGTTGTAGAGATCCAAAGGGAGCTAACCAGGAGATGCTTCAAGGTTAATGGACACCTTTTGAAACCTTTCTATGAAGGATGCCCCACTCAAGCAGTGGAGGTTGTTGCACTACAGGATGCCACGTAGCCCTAGTTATATTCTTTCCCTTTACTCTTTTTACTTTGCATTGTCATATTACTGAGCTGGGCTGTGCTGGATATTATTTGTCCATGATTTGCTCTATTTGCTATGCATTGAGGACAATGCATTGTTTAAGTGTGGGGAAGGGATAATTTAATTTTGCTTGTAAATAGTTTTGTTAAGTTTTTGGTTTGTATAGTTTTTGATGTTGTCAAATGCAAATTTTTGAAAAAAAAATATAGAAATTTTTTTGGAAATTTATAAAAATTTTATTTTGAATGTGACAATTGCAAGCTTCAAGTGGCGTGGATATGATACATTCTTGATTTGAAGAGTAATTGATCATGTTTTGAGTAGATAAAGCTAAATGGCAATTGTTCTGACTTAGGTAGATCTAGGCTAGTTCTCATGACCTAGTGAGATTTTTGAGCCTACTGTATATTTCTTTTCATGTGTATATTCCCCCTATCTATTTCTTGCTCTAGAGTTTGGCTTAAATCTTGTTTGAGACCACATTTTGTGCATTTGCATGTATAGAAATGATAAAGGCATTCATTTTGTTTTTATCTAGTTATGAAAAAAAAAACCTACCCTTTTATGCATTTTATCCTTTGTTTTAACCCCTTTGGAGCCTTTATTTGCTTTCTTTCTTTTAACCCAAAACCCATAGCCATAAAAATATATATATATTTTTCCTACCCTTGTTGAATGTCTTGGGAGTTGATTAGCATGTTAATTTGCATGTTTTGGATGAAAGAACATGTAAATAGTTTGAATTTGGGTCCAAAAAAAGAAAAAAAAAATTGAAAGAAAACAAGTATATATATAAAAAATGAAAACAAAGAAAGAATAAATGTATATATTCAAAGAAAAGAATAGAATAGAAAGGAAGAAGTAATAAAAAAAAAAAAAGAATAAAGGCCCTATCCAAGTTTGTTTGTTTTGTTTCTTTCATTCCATATTCTCTTATATGGCATTGCTTTTCATTCTCCTAAGGTATTCAATTTTGGTTTGTCCTATCATTTGACCCTTCCTTTTTCTTAGCCTTAGCCTAGTCCAACCTAATAAAGTCCTTTTGATTTATATTTGCATTTGCTTGTTAGTGGTGGAGAGCTTACATTTTTGTCAAGCTTTTGAAAAGAGAATTGGATAGGTTAGTTTTGAGTGTACATACAAGCCTAAACACTTTTAAGTGAGAATGATATACATATTATCTTTGGTAAGGGATTGCTAGCTTGGGTTTTCCCTTGTCAAGTTAATTACCATGATGTCTTTAATCTTAATACATGTAATGATTACTTGGATAAGAAAGATGTTGAATGTTTTGGTTTACTTTTGGCTTATGATTAGAGCGTTCACTTTTTGCAGTTTTGTTTTGTTCCTCTTGTTTTTCCTTGGTTTTGTTTTGCTTTGCCCAAGAGTGCAAAGAGATAACCATGGAGGAATTGATAAGTGCTCATTTATATATATTTTTATCCACATTTATTATTGTTTTTAATTATTAATTTGAGCTTAAATGGATTTATTATACAATATTTGAATTTTTGGTCATTTTTGGAAAAAAATAATTTTGAATTAATTAAGAGAATTTTTGGATTTAAATTGCTAATATTTTATTTTTCATATTTCTTTGAGGGATTAAATATTTTCAATCTTTAAAATATTTATTAATTTTGTGCAGATTTTTGGAAATGAATTAGGAATCAATGGTGAAGATAATTTTTGGGCAAATGAATTGAGATTTAAAATGGATCAAGGGTCAAGATTGGAGCAGTTTTTTTTAGTTATTTTTATTAGTAATTGATGATGGCATTTTTGTAATTAGATTATTTGGTTTAATTTTATTTTTCTTGTGTGTTGAGGCAGGAGGCGTTGGAGCATGGGAGGAGGCTACTGTTTTCATTTCATTCTTCTTGCCTTTGGTTCTACAGACGCGAGACCAGGGAGAGCGCCGAAAATCTGGGGAAAAGGACTGCATCGTCATTCATTTTGCTGGGCCTCTGGATTCCCTTGAGACTACCCACACAGAGATTCCGAAAGGAAAAAAAGGGCTTGCTGGATGCCTTCTCTCTCTCGTTGGACGCTGGAGCTCTGGACTTCACGTGAGAGAGGCAGCTGAGAGATGCTGGCTGCTTTGATTCTTTTGACCTTCGTACTACACAGCAGAGGGTGCTGGAGCTTGAGAGGACGCTGGAGCAACTTTATTCATTCACTCTTCTTCAGCTTCTGGACTTCACGTGAGAGTCAACGCCTGGAGGAATGAAAGTCAAAGCTGGACCTGGAGTAGAGGAATTAGGAATTGCTTCATTCTTCTTTGGCTTTACTGGACTCCACACGTTACCCTCCCACTGAACCACCATCATCCATCTCTATCCTTCTTCATTATCTCTTCATGGCAGCAAGATTGAAGGAGTGTAGAAGAACCAATTCCATGGAAGCTTAAAGAAGAGTGGCACTAAGGTGGAGCAAGGAGCAGGAAGGCTTGAGCTCTTAATTTACATGGATTGAAGACCATTAGGGAGTTTTTTTCTTCATACCTTTTCCTCTTTCAATTTCAAGAACTTAGGAATTTCTATGTGGATTTAATGTTGAAACCTAGTTTTAGGTTGGACAATGGCTTTATCTTGAATTGTAATTGGAATTGGTGTTATTTGGGATTGGAATTATGTTTTGTAGTTGCTGGAATTTTAGTTTCTAGACCTTATATGTTGATTGGATTGATGTTTGAGTTCTCTTGCATTAATTTGATTAATATTATGATTGCAGTTGCGTATCTTGGTCTCTTGCACTACTTGATTGTTGAATTGGGTAATATAATTATTTAATTGTTCAATTAGGTATTTAAAAATCAAATTTTCCAAAATTAATTGAATCCAATTGTTGAAGGATTTGATGAGTTTAATTGGCTAAATTACTTACAAATTACTTGAATTAGCTAAGGGTTTCCTAGTTAAGTCAAGTGATGTGCATTTGAGCTTAGGATTTCCTATCCTTAAATTAAGTTAATTGAATTCATTGGTCTATTGTTTAATCAATTCTCTTAGTCTCAATTAATCTTTAGTGAGTGATGAAAGCCGAAATCCCCTTGCAAAACCTTGGTTGCCTCCTATTAGTTCTTTGCATTTTCACAATCATTTTAATTTCAATTTAGAGCATTCTAGTTTAATTACTTGTTTAGTTTTTTCTCTTTTAGTGGAAATTTAATTTCTTAATTAAAATCCCTCCATTTGCTTGCAGTTAGTTTAATTAATTTTTCATTTGGCGTAGAGATAATTTTTTAGAATTTGCATAACATTTTAAGCATCAAATAATCACCTAAATTTAATCTAATTAGCCCCTACATTGCTCCTTAGGAAGAATGACCTAGATTGATCTATACTGCATTAAATCAATCTTAGTTTAATTGAGTGCTTAAACGACTAAGGCAACATCATGTTTCTACCCCAAACCCGAGAAAAAACCCTAGGAGAGTGGCACATAAGAGGAAGAGGAAGAGGAAGAGGAAGAGGAGGAGAAATCAAAGCTTGAAGGTATGAATGCTTGGTAGTTTTTCATGCTATTTCCTTTCCAAACCTCTTCTCCTCCATTCTCCTTTATTTCTTATGATTATATTAAAGTATATGAATCTATTTTAAGGGAGAAATTAAGGGAAAAATTCAGATTTGAAGAGAGGAGGCCAAAGAAGGGATGATTCAAGTGAGAAAATAAGAAAAAATAAGGTAATTTCTTCTTCCAAAGTTGCTACCTTTTGCTTCTCTTCTCTCCATATTTTGCCCCACTTAAGAAGTCATAGGGGGGCTTGGATTTTAGGCAGAAAAAAGGGTGATTCTTAGGAAAAAGAGTGTGAAGAATAAGAATATGCAAAGAAAACAACAAAAGAACCATGGAAGTTCAAGAAAGAAATTCTAGGGTTTCATGTGCTCCTTGTAAAATTTGACTTGATACCTTAATTTCTATACCTAAATGAAAGTTTAAATAAGCTCCTAAGATCCTTAAAAGTCTCCTCATGTGCTTTCTCCATCAAGAAAACAAAGCAACCTCCCTTGGTATCTTATTACTCCATAGCCATGGCCTAGCATAGTTGGAGTACCTAGGGATAGTTTTAATTTGTTCTAAGATTATTTTTGAGTCATATATGATGAGTGAAGATAAGGGGAAGCCATGAGAAAAATTTAGAAACCATAGATAGTGAAATAGCCTTATATGTTCCATAATATGGCTTAAAGAAACAATACCTAGCTAGGCTCCTAGAATTGATTGTGTGATGACTCCAAGAGGTTTAAATGGATTCAAGAATCATAAATAGATGGAGAGAATGGAGCCAAGATGATGTTTTCCAAGGGTTGCTTCATTAAGTGCATTATGGAACCATTAAAAAAAGCCTTATGAGTCACCTAACTTTTCTAGTGATTGTATGGTATTAGAATTTAATTTAAGAGTATAATTAGCATCCATATGATGTGTATAGGCCAAGAGAAATATTCTCCACCTCCTTGGGTGTGTGAGGTCAAGGGAGAGGACTCACGGTTTAAGGAAAAAGTGTGTGAATGCAAGCAAGGTAGCTCTCTCCACCTTCTCCCATGCATGAATGTGTGCTTACATTATCTTTAAATGTATGTGTATATGTTTTGAGCTACAAAAAGTATTTTAGCATGAGCTTTTATTCCATGGTACTATGATGATGTTTTATGCATTCAAATGATGTATTATGTGCTTACCTTGGTTTGCTTGAGTGTGGAGAAGCTAAAAACCCTTTAGCCATGGTGAGGATGAGCCAAGAACACTTAAAGTTAGTTGAGACAAAGTAAATAGTCTCTCAAAAGTGAGGTTGACTCCCAAGAGTAAGGTTGAGTCAAAAACCTCTTAAAGAAATAGGTGAGGCAAGTCCAAAATCTACAAGTGAATAGGTGAGGCTAATCCACTTACTTAGTGCTATGTATGACTTGTTCAAATGCCAAGAATGTTTCTTGAATGCTCACATATGTTAATATGTCCATGCATGCATTTTCAAGGCTTGTATTACATACTTTATGTGTGATTGAAAGGGAGATGAGCTATTGGGATTCTTTGAATCTCATTCCTTCCTCTCCAATGTTCTAACATGCTAGGTGGACAAAGTGGACTAGGCAATGGAAGCTCATAACTTGGAAGATGAGATTGTGACAAGAAGGTGTTTAAATTTTGTTACTTTAAGGCCATTTGAACAGTAAATGATATAATCAATGGTTATATATGTCTTATGATGTTATGAATATGTATAATTATGCTAATGTATTATGTATAAATGAGAGCTAAGGTTATATGTATGGAAATATGCATTTGGACCTGTAATGGCAAAGTTGCATTATGGAAATGCATGCATAAATGGAAGTGGAATGGCCAAATTGAGATGCATGATATTTGGAACCACTTGGGCAGTTCATTCAAGTCATGTTCATGCTTTTAAACTTGCCCAAGAGGTGCCAAACATTAAGAGAAGTCATTTGGACACATTTGGTATCTAATATGGAGCAAAATTTACCATATTGGAAACCTATACTACTTTTTGTCCAAATGAGCTCTTCTTGATCTTAGACTTGGCAACCATTTAGAGGTTGTTGAGAACTTTTTGGAAAGCTAAAGTATAGAATTTTTGGAGGTCTATAATATTTGATGAATTTTCAAAGTTGAAAAAAATTCTGATTTTGGTTCATGGTACTGTTCACTTAGGACGAAAAATGAATTCTGTCACTTAGGGGAAAATGATGTCCAATTGCCATAAAATTTTATAGGAAGAAACTAGACACTCCAAGTTGTGCTAACTTGAATCACCCTATTTGGATGTCTAGAGAGGGAGATATGAATTTTTGAAGTTTATATCTAGTATTAGGCATCTAGACTAACCTAGGTTACTATTTAATTAGTCTTCAATGCCTAAACGTGCCTAAACTGGTCTGGCATTATTTTTCCCTCTAGCTAACATTTGTAGCTTTTCATATTGGTATCATTTACATGGATTGGATTTTTTTGGAATTAATTGGACATTTTTTAAATTTATAGTAGAAACCTATAGTAGTACCAGTAGCCAGTCTGATCTCTACACTTTTTCGAATATCAAATGTCTTTTGTGTTATGTTTCATGGCATAGACATATTTTTAGCATAAAGTAGACATGTGTAGCTTTCTAGAATGACAAAAAATGCATGATTTTGATTTTTCTAGAATTAGTTATGAATTTCTAAAATTTGTGATAGAAGTGAGAAATTCTGGCCAAAATAGAAACTATGAATTTTATGCATTCCCTTGCCTTGCATGAACTCTAGGCCATTTTTTGTGATGGATATAAGTTGTATCTATGTAATTAAATATGAGAAGGTGATATATGAGCTCACATGGCCCACTGGATGTTGAATGAAAATTTTATCCCCTATGCAATGCAAAGAACTTGAATATTTTAATGCCTTTTTCTTTGAGAACTTATGTGCTTCATGGAATGGAACTTAGTAATGGTATGACATGAGCTATTTAATTATAGTGTTACACCAAAAGACTCTTGGAATGATGAGGGCAAGTCAAAAGACCCTAAGCTAAGAGTAAGGCAAATCTAAAAGTCCTAGAAATGGGGTTAGGCAAAACCAAAAGTCCCTAGAGCATGGTCTTGGCTTGAATATGAATGAGTGGCATGGAAATTATGACCTTGCATACTTTATGGTTGTTAAACCTTCCATACATATGCTTTGATATGTATATGCCTTGAATGTGTGCGTGAATAGGTGTGTGAGCTATTAAGATTCAACGAATCTCACTCCCCTTCCCTCCATTATCTTGAAATGCCTAGGTGATGTCCAAGAAGCAAGGAAGGCAAGCCAAGAGTATTGAAAAGTCATACTTTGTCCATTATGTAACTTGTTATGTATTTGAATACCAAAGTTACTTGGTATATATTATTTTTGAGATGTAAGCTCATGGATAAATATAATATGATGTATGACTCTTGTATAGACCATATGTGGCATGAAATCCATAGAAATGAGAATTTTGGCTTCTTGATGGCTTGATGTATTAGTGCATTAATGGAAGTGGAATGGCCAAATTAAGATGCATGAGATTTAGGACTACTTGGATAGTTCATACAAGTAAGGTTCATGCTTTTAAACTTGCCCAAGAGGTGCCAAACTCAAAGGAAGGCCATTTGGACCAAAGTGATACCTTATGAGAGGTAAAATAGGCCATTTCGGTGAGTTATATTACTTTTTTTTCCAAATGAGCTCTTCTTGGTATGAAATTTTGCATGCATTTAGAGCTTGTTGATAGATTTTTGGAAAGCTAAAGTGAGTATTATTTAGAAGTCTGTGGAATATTTGGTGAATTTTTGAAGTTGGAAAAGTTTTCTAGTGTGGCCACTGGTACTGTTCTTATAGTCTGAAAATTGTTCTCTACCATTCATGGTACAAATAATTTTCAATTTCCATGCAATTTTATAGAAAGAAACTAGACCTTCCCAGTGACTTGTTCTAATTGAAAGCACCTCATTTGGGTGTCTAGAGAGGGAGATATTAATTTTTGAAGTTGCTATCTAGTACCAGGCCACCAGTCAGACCCATGTTATTGTTTGATTAATTTTTAGGTTCTAAATGTTCTTGGATTGGTCTGTAGTTATTTTTCCACTCTATCTAACATCTATAGCTTTCTATATTGATATTATTTATATGGATTGGATTTTTATGGAATTAATTCAATATTTTTGAAATTTATGATAGTAAACTGTATTAGTATCAGGTGGCAATAAGACTTTATGGCTATTTCATTGTCAAACATGGTCTAGATGGGGTTTTCGTGGCTAGGACTTATTTTTAGTATAGGTTTAACATCTAGAGCTTTCTAGAAAACTATGGTTTGTATGAGATTTATTTTTCTGTATTTAGTTATGATTTTTCAAAGTTACCCCTGAAATCAGTCATATGCTGTTCAAGAAAAAATAATGGAATTTTAGGGTTTTTGACTTGGAAACCATGGATTGCTTGTTATTTTGAGTTGACTATGATTTGTTCCAATGATAAATGACTAGAGAATGTTATTGGATAATCCACGAGGCCCACATAATGCAAATTGAGGAAATTTACCTCAACGTAATGCATTAAAAGTGCCTTTTTAAAATACTTTTCCTTACTTTTGTCTAGTGAATGTGCACCAATTGCCCAAAATGGAAGAGTATGATAATAGAAATATAAGATATTATAGTAGTGGTAGCTAGAGGAAGAGTAATTGGCTTCATTGAGGTAACTGAAGTTATTTTTCTTAATTCCATGTATATGCTCATGTTAATTTGATATTTATTACAAATGCTTGATTTTGAAATGCTAAATGATTAGTTGACTACTTGAATTACGATTGTGATTAGACCTTGTGAGTCTATGGTGGAGCTGTGGTGTAGCTACCACCCGTGCATGTGCTTCAATTGGGCATTGAGTTATGATTAAACCCCTCATGTACTGAGCCCTGGTTGTGCTCATTATGGAGTACGTGCCATGGATTAACCTCTCCCGATATTATTGGCTATTAATATGTTATGTATGATTGCTAGTATGGGATAGTAGTCATTAGTAGCTCAACTAGTACATTTGCAAATTGAATTGATGATGTTGGTATTGATGATATGAAATTACATTGTATTGATTAATCTATACATATATATAGAAATTTTCTCTTGTTATTGAGATTGTATATCTCACCCCGGTTGCGGGATAACATTTTCAAGAATTGGACCTTTTAGTGGTAAGGAGAAACTAATAGAAGCTTATTATATGATTAGGTAGCACATAGGTTTGAAAACCTTACTAGATTGTATTGTGTAATTAGATTACTAATTTTATGTAATTATCGCATTGCATCATGTATTGCCAAACATAGAGACTGTAATCATGTGATACATTAGATATCAACTTAAACTAGTGATGCATGGAACTTCTACTGAGATTTATGTTTGAATGGAAATGTGAGTCGTTTATAAATTCTTTACTGTCATTGATATTTGAACTCACTGGTTTATGGTAGTTAGAGGATTAAGGATCCACATTTGAGTTTTGAATGGCTGATGATAGATGTGTTGGGTAGATTAGGTAAAGGAATGACACTAGATCTTCATAAAGTAAGTTAAAATGGCCTAGAGTGTTACTAAAGGGAGGATTGGAGAGCATGGGTTAAAACGTTAGGAATTATAGGAACAAAAAGTAATTGGCGGCGGCCAAAATTTAATTGTCCTCACCCAAAAGCGACGAAGTTGCCCAAGGAGAATAACAGAAGGCAACTGGCTGCGGCAAAAATTTAATTGGCCTCGGCCAAAAGCAACAAAGTTACCTAGGGAGAGTAATAGAGGGTAATTAGTCGTAGCTAAAGGGATAGTTGGCCGTGGCCAATATTGAGGAGCAAGTTAAAAAGCTCCAAAAGGTCCTCTAGCCATGGTATAAGACTATTTAGTCGTGGCGAAAGTACTCAATTCCTTATAATGACTTAGAAACCTTGGTTTTCTCTATGAAAATGTTAAGGAATAAATTAGGAACTCTTATAGAAGATTCTTATAAGTTAGAATTAATGGATGAAAGGATGAAGGGCTTATAATTGTGTGTTTGATTCCTTCATGTGCATAAATGGTTATGAGTAATTAATTAATGACTCTACAACATGAAGGTTTTAATTTCTCCACTTTTTCCTAATGTAAGTAATTGTAATGACTTAAAACCTTGATTTAGGATTATTAATTGCATCTTTAACCTTAATTACCATAATTAAAATTTAGGGTCGTTACAGTGAAGCTAAATGAAAGTAAATGATTGAGGGTAAGAATAATCGAGGTATGAAGCCCTTTAGGGGCAGAAGCAAGAAGGGAACTAATAATTATAACAGCTTCTAAGGTAGAAGGCCATCCCTAAGAAATGTCCCTTGAAGGAAGAATATGGGACCCTTAAAGAGTTTAGTAAGTGCCCTACTAGCATGTGGCAAGTGTAGAAGGAACCATGCCCTGTATGCTATAATTATAGGCGGCCCAAACACTATACATGGACTTGTACAAAGTCACAAAAGTCAACTTCAACTGTTAAACCACCTGCACAAGGATGGGTGTTAGCACTTGAACAGTAAGAGGCTAGTAGATCCTTTAGTTTGATCTGAGGTACTCTCCTTATTCATAACCATATTGTAGATGCATTGTTTGACTTGAGTGCGACCCACTTATTCATCTTATGTTACTGTGTTAAGTGTATAGGTCTTAAAATTAGCCTATTGCCATTTGAATTATTTGTGTATGCTTCTATTGAATATTCTATGATCATAACTAATGTATGTCTAAATTGTGTTGTACAATTAAATAACTATTGTACCACCCTTTACCTAATTTGCATCTCTTTGCATGACTTTGTTGTGATCATTGGTATGGATTGGTTGTCAGTTAATATTGTGATACTTGATTGCAACTGAAAAACTATTTCCTTACCTACTAATGTACTTAAATCTTAACCTATGACTGAGCTTGCTCGTATGTCTGCCACCCAAGCTGAGAGGTACCTTAAGCATAATTATTCGGGGTTTCTTGTGTTTTTTCCTTTGCATGTTGAAGTTCAAGATGAGTTAGAGGATATACCTATGATTAAGGAATTCCTAGAAGTTTTATAGAAAGAGATTAGTGGTCTACCCTCAAAGAGAGAGCTAGAATTTTCTATTGACTTAGTTCCTAGAATAAGAGAAATCTCTAAGGCTCTATATAAAATAGCACCTACTGAACTTGTTGAGTTGAAGAGCCAAATATAAGAATTGCTTAAAAAAAGATTCATTAGGCCAACTATGTCTCTATAGGAAGCACAAGTATTATTTGTCAAGAAAAAAGATGGTAGTTTTAGGCTATGCATTGATTACAAGCAACTGAACTAGGTAACCATTAAGAATAAATATCCTTTGCCTAGAATTGATGACTTGCTTGACCAACTAGAGAAAGTGTCAGTCTTTTCAAAGATTAATCTTAGGTCTGGGTATTATTAACTAAGGGTGAAAGTAAAGGACGTACCTAAAAGCACTTTTAAGACTCAATATGACCATTATGAGTTCTTAGTCATGCTATTTGTAGGCCATACCTTAATTGATTTATGGTAGTGTTTATTGGTGATATCCTTGTGTATTCTAAGAGTAGTAAGGAACATGAAGAGCATTTTAGGATAGTTCTTCAGAACTTAAGGGAGCACCAATTACATGGCAAACTTAGCAAAAGTGAATTTATTTGTGAAAGGTGAGGTTCCTAGGTCATACGATATCAGAACAAAAGGTAGTGGTAGATTCTAGTAAGCTAGAAGTAGTGCCAAATTAGGAGAGGCCCAAAAGAGTGACTAAATCCATTGTTTCTTTAGTATAGCTAACTACTATAGAAGATTCATTAAGGGATTTCTTAACTAGTAATGCCATTAACCAAGTTGACTAAGAAAGACTACCTTTTTGTGTGGGATACCAAGCATGAGGAAGCCTTTCAAGAACTCAAGAATAGGTTAACTATTGCACCTATACTAGTGATATCTAACCCTAAAGAGACCTTTACAATCTATAATAATGCATCTAAGAAGGGTTTAGGAAGTGTTTTGACGCAATACGGTAGGGTGGTAGCCTATGCTTCTTGTTAACTTAGACCTTATTAGAAGAATTATCCCACCCATGATCTAGAGTTAGCCACTATAGTTTTTTCTCTTAAGATTTAGAGGCACTATCTCTATAGTGAAAAATTTAAGGTATATAGTAACCATAAGTGTTTGAAGTATTTGTTTGACTAAAAAGAGTTGAAAATGAGATAAAAGTGGTGGATTAAGTTCCTTAAGGACTATGGTTTCTCCTTAAAGTATCATCTAGGAAAGGCAAATATGGTTGTCAATGCCTTGAATAGGAAATCTATTCATATGCAATAATGATGTTTAGGGAGCAAAGGTTGATTGAGGAATTGAAGGATTTGAATTTATCCATGATCGAGCACCCTAGTAGCCTTCTTTTGCATGAGTTGAGGATAAAAAGAAATTTTAGGAAGAGAATTAAGGAGGCCCAAGAGCAAGATGAGCATTTGGTTAAGATTAGAGAGTAGTTGGGGAGTGGAGAGGTCAAAGACTTTGACCTATTAGATGATGCTTTGGTATGGTATTAGGGTAGAGTGTGCATACCCAAAGACAAGGAGATAAGAAATGTAGTACTATCTGAAACCCATAAAAGTAGATGCACCATCTATCCAGGCACCACTGAGATGTACAAAGACCTCAAAAAAGTGTTTTTAGTGGTTGAGAATGAAGTTGGACATAGTGGATTTTGTGGCTAGATATATACTTTATTAGAATGTTAAGATTGAACATAAAAAACTTATAGGCTTGTTACACTCTATAGAGATTCCAAAGTAGAAATGGGATAGTATATACATAGATTTTGTGATAGGTTTACCTAGGACATCCTCGGTTATGATACTATTTAAGTGATTGTGGATAGATTAATGAAGTCTACCTACTTTTTGCTTATTAGAGTCCTTTATCCTCTAGATAGACTAACACAACTTTATGTCCATGAGATTGTGAGGTTATATGGTGTCCCTAATGGCATTGTGTTAGATAGAAACCCAATCTTCATATCAAAATTTTGGCAGTCTCTATAAAAAGCTTTAGGCACTAGTCTTAACTTTAACACTGCCTAGCACCCTCAGTTGGATAGACAAATTAAGAGGACTATCTAGACTCTCAAGGATATGCTTAGGCCTAGTGTGCTAGAATTGAAAGGAAACTAGGATGTGTACTTGTCTTTAGTTGAGTTTGCCAATAATAGTTACCATTCTAATATTCAAATGACACTATTTAAGGTACTTTAAAAGAGAAAGTGTAGATCACCCTTTTGTTGGATATAACTGGGTGAGAGAAGCCTCTCAAGTCCTAACATAGTAGACCAAACTATTGGAGATTATGCCCTAGGCCAATCATTTGTAAACATTATGCTTCATTAAGAATACAAGTTTTTCTATTACAAATTATTATATTATTTGCATGTTTCTATAATAATTATATCCTTGGATAAATTATATTAGTTATCCTAAATATCCCTAGTCAATTATCATTGTGGTAATGATGATAAATTAAGATGAGTATGATTTTGATTGATGGTTATGTGTTAATCATGTATGGAGATACAAATCAAAATCATAGGCGCCTATTGGGAACAAGGCGCTGGATCGACCCGTTATGAGGTAGTTTCATGAATTTCTTAACATTGCACTATGCATAAATTTTTCATTTGGAGTATGTGGGCCATATGGAATCATGTATTCTCATATTTAATTACATAGATATAACTCAAATCCATCATCAAAATTGGCCTAGAGCTCGTGCAAAGCAAGAGAGTACATAAAATCCATAGATATTATTTTGGCCAGAATTTCCCTTTCTCTATCACAAATTTTGGAAAATTATGACTAATTCTAAAAAAATCTAAATCATGCATTCTTTGCCATTCTGGAAAGCTACACATGTCTACTTTATATTAAAAATATGTCCAAACCATGAAACATCACACAGAGGACACTTGACATTTGAAAAGGTCTTGAGGTCTAGCTGGCTATTGGTACTGTCATAGGTTTCTGCTATAAACTTAAAAAATGTCCAATTAATTCCAAAAAAATTCAATCCATGCAAATGATACCAATCTAGAAAGCTAAAGATGTTATCTAAAGGGAAAAAATAACTTCAGACCAGTTTAGGCACGCCCAACTATTGAAAACCAATCAAATAGTAGCTCGGGTTAGTCTGGATGCCTGATACTGGACAGAAACTTTAAAAATTCATATCTCCTTCAATAGACATGCAAATGGGGTGCTTCCAGTTGGCTAGTTTCTCAATATAAAATTTTGTGGCAATTGGACATCATTTGTCCCCTGAATGACAGAATCTAATTTCGGACTGGTGTGAATAGTACCATGAACCAAAATTAAAATTTTTCCCAACTTTGAAAATTCATCAAATATTCCATAGACCTCCACAAATTCTTTACTTTAGCTTCCCAAAAAGCTCTCAATAAGCTCTAATTGCATGCCAAATCTCAGACCAAGAAGAGCTCATTTGGACAAAAAGTGGTATAGATTTCTAATATAATCAATTTTGCTCCATATTAGATACCAAGTGTGCCCAAATAGTCTTTTTTTGGTGTTTGGCACCTCTTGGACAAGTTTAAAAGCATGAATGTGACTTGCATGAACTACCCAAGTGGTCCTAAACCTCATGCATCTCAATTTGGCCTTTCCACTTCCATTATTACATACAATTCCATAAGCTACTCTAGCCATTCCATACTCAAATTGCACTATACCATTCATACAACATTCAATCTCATTTGTACATGATACATTAACATAATTAAACATGTTCATAATTTCATAGGGCATATACAATAATAATTTACAACACTTGCTACTCATATGGCCTTAAAGAAGCAAGATTCATGCACTTTTGTTGTCAATCTCTTATCTTCTAAGGTGTTGGCTCCCATTACCTTGTTCTCTTAATTCAGCTAACATGTTAGAACATTGGAGAGAAGAAGATAAGATTCAAAGAATCCCAATAGCTCATCTCCCTTTCAATCACACATAAAGTATGCAAACAAGCCTTAAAAAAATGCATGCACAGACATATTAACATGTGTGAGCATTCAAGAGACATTCTTGCCATTTGTACAAGTCATACATAACATACATAGGCTTGCCAAGTAAGTGGATTAGCCTCACCCATTCACTTGTAGATTTTGGACTTGCCTCATCCATTTCTTTAAAAGGTTTTTAACTCAGCCTTACTCTTGGGAGTCAACCTTACTTTTGGGAGACTCTTTACTTTGTCTCAACCAACTTTAAGGGTTCTTAGCTCATCCTCACCATGGCTAAAGGGTTCTTGGCTTCTCCACACTTAAGCAAACCAAAACAAGCACATAAAATATCAGTTGAATGCATAAAACATCATCATGGTACCATGGAATAAAAGCTCATGCTAAAATACTTTTCATAACTTAAAACATATATACACACATTCAAAGACAATGTAAACACACATCCATAAATGAGAGAAGGTGGAAAGTGCTACCTTGCTTGCATTTACACACTTTTTTCTTGAGTCTTAAATCCTCTCCCTTGACCTCACATACCTAAGAAGGCGGAGATCACTTCTCTTGGCCTAGACTTATTATATGGAAGCTAATTATACTCTTAAATCAAATTCTAAAGCCACACAATCACTAGAAAAGCTAAGTGACTCATAAGGCTCTTTTATGGTTCCATAATGCACTTAATGAAGCAACCTTTGGAAAACATCATCTTGGCTCCATTCTCTCCATCTATTTATGATTCTTGACTCTATTTAAACCTCTTGGAGTCATTACACAACCAATTCTAGGAGGCTAGCTAGGTGTTGCTTCTTTAAGCCATATTAGAAAACATATAAGGCCATCTCACTATCTATGGTTTCTAAAATTTTTTCAAGTCTTCCTCTCATATTTTCCCATCTTACATAATGCAAAACTAAGTTTGGAAGAAATTAAAACACTCCTTAGGTGCACTAACTCTCCTTGACAAAAGTTATACTTCTATAAGGCACCAATGGATTTTCCTTGCTTCCTTTGATGGGAGAAACATGTAGGAAGGTCTCTTGATGTCTTAGGAACTCATATGAACACTTAAACCTCAAAATATGGCCAGGGGTCATGATAGAGTTCAAGGTACAATCAAAACCCTAACTTTTCTATCTTGCAAATTCATGATTTTTACTTGGATTTCTTTGCATATTCTTACTCTCCTCCCTTAAATTCATGGAATTCACCCCTAGGTTCTCCTAAAAATTTCAGCCTTTTTGCATCTACATACATGGGGCGAAATAGGGAGAAGAAGGGGGGAAGAGTAGCTACCATGGGATGGAGGATTTACCTTTTTGTCCTTGATTTCTCACTTAAATCTTGTCTTCTTTGGTCTCTTCTCTTCAAATCCGAATTTTTTCCTTAATTTCTCCCTTAAAATAGATTCATATACTTTAATATAATCATAAGAAAGAAAGGGAAATGGAGGCAAAGAGCTTTGCAAGAGAAAGAGCATGAAAAACTATCAAAATTCCATACTTTTTACCTTGTCTTTCTCCTTCCTTCATCCTGATCTTGGTGCACCTCATCCCTTAGGGTTTTCTTTTAGTCTAGGGTAGAAAAATCATGGGATGAATGAATGAGGAGGTAGGGTGCCACTTATATATCGGTGGGAGGAAGAAAGACTTTTCAAAAATTACCATTTTACCCTTTGTTCTTAGCATTTTCGTTTATAATTCATTTCAGCTCCTTTTTTAGAACCATCTTTTTCATTATGAAATTTAGGTCTCCAATTTAGTAAAATGCCTTTGCAATCACTTGAATTGGAGCTAAAACCTTCCCAAATGAATCTATCAAAGTTTAGGTGCACTAACATTAGGAAGCATCCACCGGAGGGGCTTTAGTTATCCCGGGCCTTCCCATGATTTTCAGAGCCTCTAATAATCTTGGGGAACCCAACTTTTATTTAAAAAGCCCTCCTATGAGAATTTCAAAATTTACTCAAAAATGACCAAAATGCCCTTACATTTCGTCAACCTTTCATTCAAATTCATTTCTTCATTCTAGCTCCGTTTTTCTTTTCGTCTGAGCCTAGGATTATCATTTTTAGGAGTCTAGAATGCTTTCTAATTTTTTTAGGGACCTTAACTAAGTCATTTTGGGGGACTTGCTTTTGTATCCAGTGAATTTTGTTCATTTGTGGAGAAACTATATGTTATGTTTCTTATATTTTCTTTTGTTTTTGAAGAACCAGATATTACATACTACACTCAATTCCATGCCATAGGGAGCTAAGAGCCAAAAACATATCAAACTTTTGCATAGAAAGTCATAATGAAAAGTATATCAAGGCATAGCTCATGAATACATACAAGCATCTTAACTCATCCAAGTATTCAAATGTATGCAAGATAAGGAGATAATGCTACCTTATGGCTTTGGAAGCTTTAAATCACCACTAACCCACTTGATCTTTTTCTTTTTCTTGGCTTTCCTTAGCTTGACACTTACAAATTGGTGTGCTAGGGCTAGTTTGGCTTACATATAATAATTTGCAATACAAAATAAGATATTAGGATCTACTTTAGCCCTTATTAACATTAACTAATTCTATTAGGAGTTAATGTGCCATTTTAAGTCATTCTTGGTTCCTTCGGAGGCAACTCTTATAATTCCTTTTCTAGGCTCTAAACTCTCACTTACTATGAGCCATATAACTCTAATGAAACTCATTTGCATCATCATATGATTGGTTAAAGGGTTTAAGGCCAATTTGTTTCTTTAGGCCTATTTGAACCCTAAAATTTCAACTTCTAATTTGGGGCTTCTAAATTCAATCTAACAGTTCCATTAATGTTTATTCATCATATTTAGGCCTGTTGAATCATTAGAATCCATTAAAATACCCTGTAGGTACCCTATACACCCTTTGGCCAAACCTATGCTATAATGGAGGCCTAAGGATGTTTTGCTAATTTTTTTTGGGACTTTGGCACATATGGAAGATCCTTAGCCTTTTTCTAGTTCAATTATGATCATATGTAGCTTAAAATGTCCTCTTATAATCCCAAAGCTCTCAACGTGCAATGGAAACCCTAAATACCGTAAGTTGCATTCCATGGCTTCATACTTAATTTTCTTAGTACCATATTAATCTTCACACTCTTAAACCTTTAGTTTTGTCATGTTTTAGCCCAAATCATATCCTTCTATGATGTTTGGCCAAATGATAAACATGATTTTTTATACATTTTATTCTCCTTATCTTAAGCATTTTAGTGTCCAAATATGGCTTTAGGAATTTAATTAAGTGGAATTTGATTTTAATTGGCTATTCTTACATTTGAGGAATTAAGTTGCAAATTATTGGTTCTTAATGCTTAAATTTATCTTAAATAATTTGTGGGTATTTCTACTTAATACTTTCCATTCTTTTGTACAGATTTTAATGGGCAAATGATGTTTGAATGAGAATTTAAGTTGAAGAAGAAAAAGAGAAGAGATAGGCTTCAAGTTTGTTAGTGTGCAATCTTAAGAGGAAATAATTTTCACAATTTAAATGCATTTGTTTGGGCAACAGAGTTACTTGGAAGCACAAGTAAAATAGAGCCATGCATGGGATATAAGAAGGAAAATAAGAAGGAGGAAAGCACGTGGAAAATGCATGGAAAATACATGGAAGAATTACATGTATAACTTGGAGATTGGAAGAACAAAGAAGAAGCTACGTGTTGAGTGAATGAAGAAGTAACCACGGGCTACAACAGAAATATAAGGCTATGTGAGCAACAAACACACTTGAGCAGAACATGAACATGAGTTAAATGAAGAAGCTGGGTTTCATGCAGTAGCTCATGTGATAACACACAACCCACCCACTCATACCGTAGCAAACTCGAGCTTGTGTGGAAAGAAAAAAGGAAAAGCAACATGAGCTGCTTGTGGGAAGAAAAAAAAGCTACATGATGAGCTTGGGTGAGTGAGCAAGAAGCTCACGTGGAGACAAGTACAAAAAGTATGTGTTAAATGCAGTAGAAACAAGGAAGCAACATGTAACAAACAGAGCTACGGATTCATGCAGCTAACGTGGAAAGTCAGGGCAAAGAAAGAAAAGGCATGATTGAGAAAAAACGACGTGGGAAGGAGCTGGAATTTTTGGAGAAGCTCCAGAAAGTGAAAAGGCATGTGTGTGTGAGAAAAAGAAGTTACAACACAGCTGCATGAAGGAGTTTGGTTCTGAAGTGAAGAAGCTAAAGGCAGCTATGTGGAAATTACGTAAATAGCTCCTCTCCACGTCACAAATATACACATGCAAAGTTAACGTGGGAATGAAGAAGCATGAGAAGAGAAGCTTCGAGTCAGTAGAACAAAGCAAATAGAACATGAAGAGCTATAAGTTAGTGAGCAGAAAAACACACACACATACAAAATTAAAAACCAAAGGCTGAGCACATAGAGCTGACGTGAATAATAACACGAAGAAGGAAATAAGAAGCTCATGTGGGGGCTGCATGTGAGTCATTAAAGAGCATGTGAAGAACAAATGGGAAGCACGTGATAAGGGCTAAACTCGGGCAGAGGCAAAATAAAACATCCAGACGCTATTCATTGATCCATCCGATATCCATCCATCATATCACACATTCCATCCAGAACCCATCATCCATTCACGCCCCTTCGTCCATTCCACATCCAGAGAGCAACTCCACACCATTTTCCCATTCCATCATCTTCCATTTCACCTCTAATGAAGCTCTAATCTCCATCTGTGACTGGTAAGGAAGAAGGCTCTTGGAGAAGCTTGAATCCATGGAGTTATAAGCAGAATTTTAGCTAAGAATTTCTACTTTCCTACACTTTTTCTTTTTCTTTTTCTTGTACAAGCTTGGTTAAGTTGTATTTGATTAGGAATTTATGTAATTATGATTAGTAGTTGGTTAGATACTAATTAGGACAGCAATTGTTATTTTAATTGATTAATTTCAGTGATGGATTTTCATTTTCCTACCATTTTTTAAGTGTGCAATCAAGGTGTTTGATGAAATACTTGTGAGAATTAGTGTACTTAATTGTCTAATTTGAGGCTTCATTGGAGTTTAATTGGTTAATTGAATCTACTAAAGTGTTAATTCAAAGGCTAATTAATCGGTTAATCAATCAAATTAAGTGTTCATTGATCTTAAAGACAAGAATTAATGATTTAATGTGAGATTCAGGCTTTAATGCAACATTACTTTATTAATCTCTTGATTCTTGCGTGGTAACTCAAGATACATTTACTGTGAACACAATTAGGAATTCTTAGACCAAAATTAATCATAATTGAATTAGGATAAGGATAATGGATACCAAGGGACGAATCCAAAGCTAGTCACAAGACCATCATTCACCCATAATTCATACAATTAGGTAGCAATTAGGAATTTTATTTCAAATTTCAACTTACTTATTTTAATTAGATCAAAAACCCCCTTAATTAGATAGTTCTAGGATCTTTTAACATTCAGAAAACCCAATTGAGCATTGAACTCCATTTCCAAAGGAGATGACCTAGGTTGTGCCACTAGCTACATATTTAGTCTAACCTAGTTTTATTTTGAGGGTTGCACAACAGACCCATCATCAAACCATAAAGGAAATGGAAGAGCAAGGAAAGCAATATTTCCACTTGGTATCATACCTTGTTTGCTTACTTACTTAATTAAGATTATTGTAGTAAAATTGGTTTCTTTAAATGCTCCCCTTTCCCTAAGAGTTCAGCCACCAAAGTGCTTCTTTCACGAAGTAAAACCATTAATAAAGAGGGCTTAAAGAGGAGAAAAATATTTGTAAATGATATACCATAAAAAAGTGCATAGTTTCTTACTTAAAATAGCTTCTTCTTCCTCTTTCTCCTTTCTCTTATACAACTAAGAGGGCTGGTTTTAGTTTGTTCTAAGTCGATTTAGAGAAGTGTCATACCATCAAGGAGTGATAAAGGCCATTTTTTATATATTTTATCTCCCTTAATTTGGATATTTTAATGATGAGTTATGACTAAATGGATTTAATTAGGTGAGATTTGATTTTATTTGCCATTTTTGTACTCTAAGAATTAATTTGCAAAATTCATGGATTTTAATACATAAATTTCTTTTAAATTATTTTTGTGAATATTCCTATTTAAAATTTTCCATTCTTTCAATGCAGATTTTAGGCAAATAAAATCTAAATGTTAGAGAAAAATTTGGAAAAGATGCTCATTAGGCAGAAATCATGTGAAGGGAAGCTCACGTGGAAATTAGATGGAAGAATCACATGGAAGGAGCTAAATCAGGCACCAGTTATCTATACAGCTCCTTGTAATTACAAGTAGATGCACGAGCTACAACATTAATATGCACACATGTGGATAGCTATTTCCCCTCGCTTGATAACACCCATCCAAACATTCACATGCTACGTCATTCAATCACTTGCATGAACCAATAGCTACACAGACCTCATCCTCGCACTCACAACATATACATAGCATCAATCATCAACCATGCACCAGGTCATATAGAGGCATTCCATTTTTCAAGTTCATATATATACACGCACAATGCATGCATGGATAAATGGAGGAGAGGGACCCACTAACTCACGAAGCTATATACATGGATAGCACATAAAACATGCATCATTTCACACATATATTCATGTACCCCTCCCTCCACTTACACATAGATACTCACACATTCACAATTGACGCAGGAGGTACACCCACTTTATTCAATCACACTCCATGGCCCATATAATCATTCACTCACTTTTCATGCATAGGCTTTCTCCCATATGAAACACTTCATGGCTATTTTGGAGAGTAAAAGGCTATGTGGTTACAAAATCCCATTTAAAAGCACACACTCAAGGCACGAGAGAACACGTGAGAAATAAAAAAAAAAGGGAGTTGAACGTGATTTTGGGATATGGGTAGAACACATGATGAAGAGAAAGGGGAGAAGGCAGCAGCTTATACATGTAATCAAACACACATAACACTTATATGAGGAGCCCACTCCTTAATACATACACTGACGCATATATATACACATGGCTTACACATAATCAAGTTCACGTGCAGTATATGAATTCAAGAAGAGAGAAGAATGAAGGAATATACACCAGAAGCACATGAAAGAGATGGAGGAAGAACACATGAAGATAAGAGAAGGCTTGGGCAAAGAAGGGGCCATCCATCTTATTAGCATCCATTCATTCTCCATTCAGCCATAGCTCTCCATTCCTTTTCTCCTCCATCATTTTACACTTTATGAACCACTAATTCCATTCTTATGGCTAGCTAAGAGGAAGACCTTGGATTGAAGTTTGAATCTATGAAGATTAGTAAGGGATTTTGGCTAAGATTTTCTATTCTATTTTTACTCTCTTTTTACACTACTTCTTGTTCATGTATTTGCTTGGTTAAGCTTGTAATGAATTAGGATTGGTGTTGTTTGTAATTAGTGGCTGGTTAGATGTAACACCATATTCATTAAGCTTATTTCACATCATCTCTAGGCTCATTTCCTTGAATTATACAAGTTCCTAAGGAAAAGCCATAGAAGAAATTTAATTATTTTGCATTATGTCATATATAAATTTTTCATTCCATGTCCTGTGGACCATGTGAGCTCATCCATCACATTCTCATATTTAATTCCACAAATACAACTCAAAGTCATCTCAAGAAGTGGCCTAGAACTCGAGCAAATGAAGTATATGTATGAAAATAATACGTGCAGTCTCGGACTGAAATTTTAGCTTTCTATCATGAACTTTAAAAAACTATAACTAATTCTAGAAAAATTGAAATCAAGCACACTATACCATTCTAGAAAGCTATAGATGTCAACTTTATGGTACAAATAATTCCAGACCAAATAGGGATGTCTAGCTACCATAAATTAGTGGAAGAGTAACAAAGGTCACCTATAACTATTGGTACTATCTCTCAACTTCAAAACTTCATATCTCCCTGCTTAGATGTCCATGAGCATTGGACATGATTGTCTCTCAAATGAAAAGCACAAGAAACTAACCATATGAACAGTATTTATATCAGTTTAGCAAAAAATGCCAACTTTAAAAATCATAATTAATTCTACAAAGCTCCAAATAATCTGGTATTTTGCTTCCCAAAAATATCTAGATGAGATCTATGTGTATCACAAATTTTATGAGCAAATTCATTCATTTGGTTAGATCTTGATGGTGGGTTGCAAAATAGTCATTTTTTGTCATATAAGGGCTCCAAATAGTCCATTTTAGCTTATAAGGCAACCATGGCCACTTGAGCATGTGGGAAAGCACCAAAATGGTCTACCAAACATGTCTCAAAGGTGCACATACCTAGATTTCACAAACTCGCTCATCCAACCCTAGATATACACAAGAGCCTACATGCCAAGTCTTTCCATCCAATGCCCAAAAGTTGCTATATCATACATATGGCATCAAATCTCATTTGTACATGATGCATTTACATATTTACATATGTTCATAAGGTCATACAACATATACAATAATAGATTACATCATGTGCCACTCATATGGCTACAATTTGGCAATTTCACACACTTGGTTGTCAAACTTTCCTCTTCAAGCTTGGTGGCTCCTATTTCTTAGCTCACTTGGTCCACCTAGACATGTTAGACATATGGAGAGGAAAGAATGAGATTCTAGGAATCCCAATAGCTCTTCTCCCTTTCAATCACACATAAAGAATGCAAATCCATGTCTATCATGGAGTATGTAATCACTCAAGAAGCATTCTTGGCATTTAAAGAGTCATACAAAACAAACATAGGCTTGCCAAGTAAGTGATTTAGCCTCACCTATTTTCTTCAAGGATTCTGAACTTGCCTTACCCTTTTTCTTAAAGGCTTTGAACTAAGCCTTACTTTTGGGTGACTCTAAACTTTGTCTTAACCATTATTGAGTGTTCTTGGCTCATCCTCACCATAGCTAGTGGGTTCTTGGCTTCACCACACTCAACCAAACCAAAGCAAGTTCACAAAACATCATTTGAAGACAAAATGCAACATCATGGTACCATGGCATCTAGAGACATGCTAAAACACTTTTTCATGGCTTAAAACGTAATACACACATTCAAAGATAAGACAAACATTTATCCATGTATGAGAGAAAGAAGAGAGAGCTACCTTTATCACACAAGCACATTTTCCTTCTTGAATTTGGTTGCTCTTCCTCGGCCACACACGCACACACAATAAGGTAAGACTTGTTTCTCTTGGTCTAGATACATCATATGAAAGCCAATTATACTCTTGGACCAAATTCTAAAGCTATACATTCATTAGAAAAGCTAGATGGTTCATTTAGCTCTTTTATGATTCCAAATACACTTAATGAAGCAATCCTATGGAAACATAATCTTTTTTCCATTCTCTTTATTTATTTATGATTCTTGACTCCTTTTAAGCCTCTTGGAGTCATCACACAAATAAATTAAGGAGCCTAGTTAGGTGTTGCTTCTTTAAGCCATAATATGGAACCTATGATACCATCTCACTATCCATGTCTTTTAAAATTATTTGAAGACTTCCTCTCATCCTCTTCCATCATATATGACTCAAAAATAAGTTTGGAATAAATTAAAACTTCCCTTTGGTACTCTTTCTACCCTAGGCTGAAACCATGCTCCATGTGAGTACCAAGTGAGTTTGCTTTGTTTTCTTGATAGAAGAAGAATATGAGGAGCCTTCTAAGGATCTTAAGAGCTCATCCAAATACTTATTTGGACGTAGGAATTATTGTATCAAATCAGAATTTTAAGGGAACCCATGAAACTCTAACTTTTCTATCTTGAAATCTAATGGCTATTTTGTTGTTTCCTTTGCATATTCTTGTTCTCCTCCCTCATTTTCCTAAGATTCATCCTTGGTTTAGCTAGAAATCCAACCCTTCTTGGCAAGTCTTAGGTGAGGTGAAACACACACAAGAGAAGAGAATGGAAGAAGAAGCTTAAAACATCATGAATTACTTTAGATTCTTGTTTTCTTTGGCTTGTTCTTCACTTGGTTGGCCTCCTCCCTTGAATTAAAAATTTTCCACCTTTGTTCTGCCCTCAATACAAACCCAAAAACATCATCAAATCCATGAAAATAATGAGGAGAAGAAGGAGTAGCAACTTGGTAAGGAGAAAGCTTGAATTTCCATGGAATTTCCTACCTTTTCTTGGCTTTTTCTCCCTTCAAAATCTCCTCTCTTTGTGCACCTAAGCACTGCCTTCTTTCTCTGGTTTACTGACATAAACAAGTCAGTCTAAAAATGAGGAAGAGTGGGGCAAGATTCTTAAAGAGTATTTAAGAAGCTTCCACTTTCTAAAATTCTAATTTTGCCCTTTTGTCTTGACATTTTTGTTTAAGCTTCATTACAGCTCCTTTTTTAGAACCGTCTTTTTCATCATAAAATTTAGGTTCTTACTTTTATAAAATTCCTTTGGAATCACTCAAATTAGAGCTAAAACCTTTCTAAATGAAAGGGTCAAAGTTCAAGTCAACTGATATTAGAAAAAGTACACTGGAAGGATTTTAACTATTTCAGGGCTTCCCATGATTTTTTGGGCCTCTGAGAACCCTGGAGAACTCAAAACTTCTATTTAAAAAGCCCTTCTATACGAATTTTAAAATTTTCTCAAAATTATGAAAAATGCCATTACGTTTCGTAACCATTTTGTTAATTTCCATCTGGCTATTTTAGCCTCTGTTTCAAGGTACCTTTGGCCTCCTAAATTCATTATTAAATGTCTAAATTATTTCTAAATTTTTTGGACCTTAACTAATTCATTTCAGAGGACTTGCTTTAAAAATGTATCTATTTCTGTCGTTTTAACAAAAACTAGATATTACATTAGACATTAATTAGGAGAGTATTTGAAGATTAATGGATCAATTTAAGTGCTGAATTTTTCATTAACCTTCAATTTTGCATGTATGCAGTCAAGGTGTTTAATGAAATGCATGCTAGAAATTGTGTGCTTGAATGTTTGATTTAAAGTTTCCTTTAAGTTTAATTGGTTGATTGAACATCTTAGGGTGAAAATTTTGAGGCTAATTTGAATGATTAATCACGCAATTTAAGTGTTCAACGATCCTAATGACAATAATTAATGATTCAATGTGGAGTTGAGGTCTCAATTCAACATCAAATTATCAATGTCTTGAATCTTATGTGGTAACTCAAACAAAATTGCCATAAATACATGTAGGAATTCTTAGATGAGGATAGTGGATATCAAGGGATAAATTCAAAGCTAGTCATATGTCCATTCCTTACTTGTTAATTCATGCAATTTAATTAGTAGTTAGGAATTCTAATTCAATTTAAATTCAAGCTAGTTAGATTTAATTAAGACCCTCTTCAATTAGGTAGCTTTTAACTTCATGCAAAACAAGTTTGTTAAGCTTAGAATATCACAAAAAGAGGCTTAAAATTCGAATCCTTCATATACTCAATTTCACAATTTTGACATACAATAAGTATCAAACTTTACAAAATCATAACTTGAGCTACACAACTCTGAATTGTGTAAACTCAGTAGCGATGAAAAGCTTATAATGAGATCTATCTACTATAAAATTTTTAGGCCAAAACAAGCTCGTTTGGTTGCCCAAAACACATAAAAGTAGTAGTTAGACCAAACAAACAATAAACCAGAAAGTTTGCATAATTTAGCTAATTTTGAAAATTCATAATAAATTTTATAGAGCTCTAAAAATTGTGTTCTTTTACTCTATGGAAAGCTCTAGATAAGCTCTATATGCATGGTTAATTTCAGCCCAAAATTCATCCATTTGGCCTTACTTTGGTTTAGAGAGTTCTTATGGCTCAAAAGTGTAAAAATTGGATCCCAAATGGTTATATTTGAACCTTACTATGCCATGTCTTCATTTGAGCACGTTTTAAATGACAATTATAGCACATATAGATGGATCAACATGTCTAAGAAGCCATACAACTCAAAATCCCACTTTCACTTGTTATTATACACATTTATGACATGGAACTCATGGTTAATTTGCACAATATCACATAACAACTCTAATTCTTAATTATCGTGATTAAGCTTAATAGCATGATTAGTAATCACAAATCAAGGTCTAAAGTTATTATGATTAATTAAAGTAAGAGAAAGTGGGAAAAAATTGAATCTTGATATCATTAGAGTCATTAGCTAAATAACCACAACTAATCAAATCTACAAGTGATTATAATTATCATTTAAGACCTCTGATTCATCTTGCCATTGATTTCAACTTACAAAAACCTCTTATAAATATTCCCAAGTCATTGCACAACATTATTATACTAAATCTCAAGGTCTTTAAGTCAAAAATAGGAGTTTGGGAACCTTCACCATGACTTGGACCTTCCTTGCCACAGCTAAGTTGGTTACTGGAACCTAAAAACCAAGTTTGGGGACTCTCGTCATGACTTGGTACATCCATGCCGTGGCATAAGTGACTACCGTAACTCAAAACTAAAATTTTGCACCTTGCCCCATGGTGGAGTGCTCTCAAGGACCTACTGTTCATGTTTCTACAATATTGCCATGCGCGAGTTAGACCTTTGCCACAATGGGCTTATGTGGCACTATGACAAAAAAATACCCTGGAACCTACTGTAGAGAATTTTTTGATTTACGTTGCGGTGGGCTATACATGTGCTGTGGCAAAATTAGCTACTGGGACCTTCATCACTTTATTCCCTCAACTTACACTGTGGCTAAAAATTTTATGTTGCGATGAGGTTGCTCTCTGTTACCCTCCTTAGGCAACTTTTTTGTTTTGTGCCATGATGAGACACCTTGCATCGTGGCACTTCTCACCTCTGCTTGTAATATCTAGTCCTTTGAAAATGTGAGAAAATGTAAGAAATGTAATGTTCGGTTTCTCTATAAATATATGAAATTCACCAGATATAAAAGGAAGTCCCCCAAAGAGAAGGATTTGAGGTCTAATAAAATTAGAATAACATTTTAGACTTCAAGTAATGATGATTCAAAGCCAGAGGTACCCTGAAACTGAAATCAAAATAACCAGACAAAATTTAACGAAAATGCAACATAACAAAATGTCATTTTTGTAATTTCGGGTAATTTTTAAAAAGCTCATAAGAGGGCTTTTTAAATGAAAAAATTTGAGCTCTTTGGGTTCTCGAAGGCCTTGAAAACCATGGGAAGCCTTGGGACAGTTAAAATCCCTCTTGTGTATGTTTTCTAACGATAGTTAACCCCAATTTTAACTCTTTCATTCGGGAAGGTTTTAGCTCAAAATTGAGTGATTCCAAAGATATTTTATAAGTTACAGAACCTAAATTTTATGATGGAAAAGATGGTTCTAAAAAAGGAGCTAAGTTGAACCTAAAACAAAAATACCAAGTTTACAAAACAAATATATAATTTCCTTAGAACAATTTTATTAGTGCTCCTTATAAACATGCATCCCTTCTTCTCTCCCATCTTAACAGACTTTAATTCTGCTTAAAAAAGAAAGTGAGACTAGGGGACAGAGGTGTACAAGAGAAAGGGTAAAGGGAGAAGAAAAACTAGGCAAAAGGTATGGAAATCTATGGAATTTCTTGCTCTCCTCTTTAGTAAACTTCTTCTCCTCCTTCTCCTCTTCCTTTCTATGGATTTATTAAAGCTTTTGGTTTTGTTTTGAGCTCATACTAGAGGGGAGGAATTCAAGTTGGAGGAACAAAGCCAAAGGCAAAGGAAGAGCATTCAAGGAAAGCTTGAATTCAAGGTAAAACCATTAGCCTCCATGCTTCTTCCTTCATGTTCATGTATGGGTGAGTTTCAGCCTTCATAGGAGCAAACATGAGGGAGTTGTTTTTGGGAAGAACCAAGAGTGAATTATATAAATTAGAGTTTAGGAAGTAAGAAAGTGCAAAGACAACAAACAACCATCCATGAGTTTGTAAGATAGAAAAGCTAGGGATTTATGAACATGACCTAAAATTGGTATTAATCCAATAATTTCCTAGCCTATGTAAGTGTTTGTTTGAGTTCCTAAGACCTTTAGGTAGCCTCCCAAGTATCTTTTTCTTCAAGTAAAAATTGAAAACTCCATGGGTGCAAAGGAGGAGCATAGGTTTGGCCAAGGAGAGTTCATAGACCTAAGGAGTGTGTTAATTTCTTCCAAGCTTAGTTTTGCATCATATAAGATGGAAGAGTATGAGAGGAAGCCTTGGAAAAAAATTTAGAAAGCCTAGGAAGTGAGATGAAGGTATAGGTTACATATTATGACTTAAGTAACATGTAACTAAACTCCTCAAATTGATTGTGTGAAGGCTCCAAGAGGTCTAAATGGAGTCAAGAACCATAGATGAAAGGAAAGAATAGAGCCAAGATCTTGTATTCTTCGTGTTGCTTCATTGGGTGCATTATGGAACCATAATTGAACCTTAGAAGCAATCTAGCTTTTCAAGTGTATACATAGTTGTAGAAATTGTTTCAAAGGTGTAATTGGCTTCCATGTGATATGTCTAGGCCAAAAGAATCAAGCTCCACCTCCTTGTGGGTGTTTGGCCAAGGGAGAGGAAGCATTTCCAAGGAAGAAAGTGTGTTCTTGTGTATAAGGTAGCTCTCTCTTCTTTCTCTCATGCATAGTTAAGTGTTTTCTTATCTTTGAAGGTGTGTATGTCTAAGCCATGAAAAATGTTTTTGGCAAGCATATATATGCCATGGTACTATAATGTTTACTTATGGGCTTAAAAGATGTTTTATGAACATGTTTTGGTTTGCTTGAGCTTGGTGAAGCCAAAAGTCCCTTAGCTAGGGTGAGGATGAGCCAAAAGTCTCCAAGGATTGATGAGACAAAACCAAAAGTCTCTAAAAGAGTTAGGCTTAGTCAAAAATCCCTTGAGAAAATAGGTGAGGCAAGTCCAAAAGCCTAAAAAGAACAAGTGAGGCTAAACCATTGTCTTGGCAAGCCTATGTATGTCATATGTGACTTCTTGAATGCAAGAAATGTTCCATATATGTTTATGAATTTCAAGATAGCCATGCATGCCCTTTTAGACTTGAATTTGCATCCATTATATGTGCTTGAAAGGGAGAAGAGCTATTGGGATTCCTAAAATCTCATTCTTTCCTCCCCATTACCTAACATGTCTAGGTGGACCAAGTGAGCAAAGGAATGGAAACCACCAAGCTTAAAGGAAGAGGATTGATATGGAAATGTGTTATGTAGTCACTTTGTAACCATTTTGATGGCATATGATGTAAATTTATAATGAATATGATGTAAACCCCTTTGAACATGTGTATTTACATGAACACTTGATGTATATATGAGAATTGATGCCATTTGAATGATATAGCAAATTGTTGACAATGAATGGCAAGAGTTACTTATGTATGCTTTGTGTAAACCTTGGAGTGGAAGAGTGAATTTGTAAGGTCTGGGTATTTGGACCTTGGGAACATATTTGATAGGCTATTCTTTTATGTTTCCAAGTGCTCAAGTGGCCTTGGAAGTCTTGGAAGCTAAAATGGACCCTTTGTGACCCTTGAAAAGCACAAAAATGACTAAATTGCAACTCTATGTCAAGATCTGACCAAGTGAACAAATTTCCTCATGAAATTTGGCATGCATATAAGTCTCATCTAGAGCTTTTTGAGAATATAAAGATCATATTATTTGGAGCTCTATAAAATTAATTATGAATTTTTAAAGTTACAAAATTTCTATTGTTCTAATATGGTTACTGTTCATATGATTAGTTTCTTCTCTTGCGTCATCTGAGGGTTAAATGGTTCCCAATGGCTATGAAATTTTATAGATATAAACTAGATATAATAAGCTTTCTATGGCCACCAAGACCACCTCTCTAAGGTCTGAGCAGAGAGATATGAGTTTTTGAAGTTTGGAGTGAGTAACAGTAATGCAGTAGTACGTTTGGTACTGTTCCATCAATTTCTAGTTATTAAACATTTCTGTTTTGGTCTGCACTTATTTTTAATATAAAGTTAACATTTGTAGCTTTCTAGAATGGTATAGTGTACTTGATTTCAACTTTTTTAGATTTAGTTATGATTTTTCAAAGTTGATGATAGAAATCTATATTAGTAGAGCCAAGGCTGACCTTTGTGAAAAGGTGTGTGGATGATCCAAGCTCGGGAATTTTGTGACAATTTGAGATGGTTTTAAGTTGCATGAATGTATTTTAATTGGAGAATGATATGGATGAGCTTGTATGGGCCATGAGATGTGAGGCAAAAATTTTGACCTTTACATTACGTAAGAAATCCCATTATTTTTAATGAACTTTTCCTTATTCTCTAATGAAATCAAGCACATAAATATCCAAAGAGGATCTAGAAAGGCTAATGTAATATGGTGTTACATTTTATTAGTATTAGAGCAAAGTTCCAGACCTTCTAGGGTTGTATATGGCTTGAGGTTATGGCGATAAGGCCATGGAAAGGCTTGTACAGCTATATAAAGCCTTGGATGAGGCATTTTGGGTGTGTGAAAGTGGCTTATGGTTGTGTTTATGACAAATGTGTTGTAGGATGGTCTTCAGTAGATAGTAAACCATAGGTGAGGTTTGCCTCTAGAGTTCCTAGATCAGAGTTAAGTGATCCAACGACTGAAGCTCTATAGTTATAGTAGCTCGCTGGGATCAGTGGTAAGCTTTGTATATTAGTAGCAAAAGATGATTGGGTAGCTGCTAGAGGGGCTTGCTTAAAGAGGTTATGAAAGGCCTAATCTCCTTTATTTCTACACTCAGACTATTTAGGGATGTCCTACCCAATGTAGGGGCAAGCAATGAGGTAACGCAGTGTGCAATGAAACTACCGCTGCATAGTGTAAGTGTTGAGGGAGTTATCCCCCTAGCCATGACACCTAGATGTTATGATGACATGAAGAGCCTAGCAAGCTATTCCCTCAAGCCAGAAGTTTAAGTTAAAAACTACACTCCATAGAGCCTTGATAGCCCAGAGGTGGCAGTTAGTTATGCACGAATGAAGCAAGAGGTGGATCCCTCTAGCTTTGATGATGGGCTGCATCTAGAGACAATGAGGCTCAGATTATGTAGCTAAAGAAGGAGCTTCCAGTGATAGTGGGATGTATTGCAGTATAAAAGGCCTTGTTGGTCATATTCAGGCTAACCTAAGAAATGAACTGCTTTGAGGTTAATCGAAGTCTAGAGAGTGAGGACCCCTAGTATAAAGAATGAAAAGAGCAATAAATGGTTCAATAGTGAACCTGAAGGACCAGTAAGTAATAGATGAGCAGTGGGCCTAGTAATTGAGACTAAGAAAAAGCCTAACGTAAGTGGGGGCTTAGCCCGAGAATGTTTGTAGGTGGGTAGCAATTAAAGTTAGAGAATGTCAGACGCAAGAATAGTAAGGTTGTTGAGACCCATCTACTGTAATATCCAGTTCTCTAAAAATGAGAGAAAACATAAGAAACATAACGTACTATTTCTCCTTAAACGAACAAAATTCACCAAATACAAAGGCAAGTCCCCTAAAATGAATTAGTTAAGATCCTAAAAAATTTGGGAAGCATTCTAGACTCGTAAAAATGAGAATCCTAGGTTCAGACAGAAAGAAAAATAAAGCTAGAATAAAGAAATGAAATGTAACGAAAGATTGACGAAACGTAAGGGCATTTTTGTCATTTTGGGCAAATTTTGGAATTCTTATAGGAGGGCTTTTTAAATGAAAGTTTTGAGTTTTCTAGGGTTCTCAGAGGCCCTGAAAACTATGGAAAGCCCCAAAACAGCTAAAGCCCCTCCGGTGGACAATTTCCTAATGTTGGTTGACCTAAATTTTAACTAGTTAGTTCGATAAGGTTTCAGCTCTGATTTAAGTGATTTCAAAGGAATTTTACTACATTAAAAACCTAAATTTTATGATGGAAAATATGGTTCTCAAAAGGAGTTAAAATGAGCCTAAACGGAGTAAACAGGCACGTAGGGGCAAAATGGTCATTTTAAAAAATTATAAAAGAGGATTCTTAAGTAAGATTACACCTCATCTCCTTCTCCAAGCTTCCATTTGTAGAAAAATGGGCAGCAATGGCATGAAATTAAGAGGGGAGAGAGAGAAGAAGTTTAAGCTTCCGTTTAGGTAAGTAAACAGTCCCGTTTCATCCTGCGCCAGTTAGAAAAGTTGTTCCTTTCTCTAAGAGCTCTCTAATGGTGGTTTTCTTTTCTTGAAAACTTGAAGATTTAGGTATAACCCAAGCCAAAAAGGAACTCTTTTCAAGAAATCAATTGGTGAAAAATAATCTACATAAAAAGAGTTCTATTTTAAGGTAAGACTTCACTTGAAACATTTATAAAATCTTGTGTTTCCAAGCCATTTAAGCTTAGGTCTAGAGAGAGAAAGTGAGGAGGAGAGTTTTGCTTTATGTGTTCTTGATGGAACCAAAAGTTATGGATTGTGAGGATTAAGAATATACAACTAGAATTAAAAAGGGAGCTTTAGAATGTAAGTTATGGAATTTAGGGTTTTGATTGCACCTTGAACTCTACCATGAACCCTAGCCATATTTTATGATGTTTAAATGTTTATATGAGTTCCTAAGACACCAAGAGAGCTTCCTACATGATTCTCCCATCAAAGGAAGCAAAGACACTCCAAGGATGCCAAGAAGAGTATATGCTTTGGCCTAGAGTAAAAATGGCACCTAGGGGTAGTTTTAATTTATTCTAAGCTTATTTTTGAGTCATGTATAATGGGAGAGTATAAGAGGAAGCCTTGGAAGAAGATCACCTAGCTAGGCTCCTTGATTTAATTGTGTGATGACTCCAAGAGCTTTAAATGGAGTCAAGAATCATAAATGAATAGATAGAATGGAGCCAAGATGATGTTTTCTTAAGGTTGCTTCATTAAGTGTATTATGGAACCATAAAAGAGTCTTATGAGTCACCTAACTTTTCTAGTGAATGTGCGGCCCTAGAATGTAATTCAAAAGTATAATTGGCTTCCATACATTGTGTTTAGACTAAGAGAAACTAATCCCACACCTTTGTGTGTGTGAGGCCAAGGAAGGGAGAGCAAGGAGAAAAGTGTATGGTTGCATCCAAGGTAGCTCACTCCTCCTTCCGTCATCTATGAATATATGCTTGACTTGTCTTTGAATATATGTATGTGTGTTTTAAGCTATGAAAAGTATTCTAGCATGAGCTTTTATTCCATAGTGCCATGATGTTACATTATGCTTTCAAATGATGTCTAATATGTGTGCTTGGGTTTGCTTGAGTGTGGAGAAACCAATAACCCTCTAGCCATGGTGAGGATGAGCCAAGAACCTTTGAAATTAATTGAAATAAAGTAAAGAGTCTCTTAAGAGTGAGGTTGACTCCTAAAAGTAAGGTTGAGTTAAAAACCTCTTAAAAAAATGGGTAAGGCAAATCAAAAATCCACAAGTAAATGGGTGAGACTAATCCACTTACTTGGCAAGCCTATGTATGCTATGTATAACTTGTTCAAATATTAAAGATGTCTCTTGAATGATTGCACATGCCAATATGCTATTGCATACATTTGTAAGACTTAGTTTGTATACTTTATATATGATTGAAATGGAGATGAGCTATTGGGATTGTTTGAACCTCATCCCCTCATCTCCAATGTCTTAACATGCTAGGTGAAGCAATCGAGCAAGGTAATGGAAGCCCTCAAGCTTAGAAGAAGGAGATTGACATCGAAATACATAAAAAGGGCTAGTTTTTCCTCTTTTATAGCCATACACATGGCATATGATGTAATCCCATGATGAAATTGTTATATAATCATATAAGCATATGTAACTACCCAAATGTATGATGTATGAATGAGAATTGATGTCAAATGTATGAAATAACATGATTTGGGTATTGGATGGCCAAAGCTAGTAAGTGTAATCTTGTGTATATCATGGGGTGGATGAGTGAGTTTGAGAAATCTGGGTTTATGCACCTTTGAGACAAATTTAGAATGTCATTTTGGTGCATTCTCACGTGCTCAAGTGGTCATGGTTGCCTTGGAGCTCAATTTGGACCATTTAGACTCTTTGTAAAGCTTGAAAATAACCATTTCACAACTTAATGTCAAGATCTGACCAAATGAACGAATTTGTCCATGAAATTTGGTACACATGTAGATCTTATCTAGAGCTTTTTTGAAAGACAAATACTAGATTATTTGGAGCTCTGTGAAATTAATTATGATTTTCCAAAGTTGCCATTTTTCTACTGAACTGATATAGGTACTGTTCATATGGTCAAAAATGTGGACTGTATCATTTGTGGGTTAAATGATGTCCAATGCTTATGAAATTTTACAAGCATAAACCAGATATGATAAGCTTTCTAGGCCACCAAGATCACCCCAATTAGACCTCTAAGAAGGGAGATATGAATTTTTGAAGTTAGAGATCAGTACCACAGATGATAGCTGACCTCTAGTACTGTTCCATTAGTTTTCGATGCCTAGCAGCCTCTGTTGTGGCCCGAATTTATTTGTATCATAAATTAGATAGCTGTATCTTTCCAGAATGGTATAGTGTGCATGATTTCAATTTTTATGGAATTAGTTATGATTTTTCAAAATTTAGGCATAGAATTTGGAAAACTGATCCAAGGCTACACTAGTATGTTTCATGTATTTGCTTCCTTTGCTCAAGGTATGAACCATTTCTTTAGCTTTTTATGAGTCACAATTGTGTATTTAAATGTGAGAATGAGATGGATGATTCCATATGACCCATGAGATGTCAAGAGAAAATTTTTACTGTGGTGAAATGTATCTTGATTCATAATTTCCTATGCCATTATGTTGCTTCCCATAAAATTAGCTTGATGATGAGGCATGGAAATTGCATGAGTTGAGTCTTAGAATTATGGTGTTACACCTACTAGGCATTGACTCCAACCTAAGATACTACTGTAATATCTAATTTTTGTTAAACAACTAAAATGGATGTATTTTCAAAGCAAGTCCCTGAAAATGAGTTAGTTATGGTCCACAAAAATTTAAGTAGTATTCTAGACTCCTAAAAATGAGAATCCTAGGCTCAGACAGAAAGAAAAATGGAGTTAGAATGAAGAAACAAAATGTGACAAAAGATTGACAAAAGGTAATGGCATTTTCATAATTTTGAGCAAATTTTGGAATTCATGCAGGAGGGCTTTTTAAATGAAAGTTTTAAGTTTTCCAGGGTTCTCAGAAGCCTTCAAAACTATAGGAAGCCCTGGGATAGCTAAAACCCCTCCGGTGGACGTTTTCCAATATCGATTAATCTAAACTTTGACAGATCTATTCGGGAAGATTTTAGCTCTGATTTGAGTGATTCCAAAGGCATTTTATTAAATTAGGAATCTAAATTTCATAATGGAAAAGATGGTTCTCAAAAAGGAGTTAAAACAAATCAGAAATGAAAATGCTAAGATGAAGGGGCAAAATTGTAATTTTTGAAAAATCTTTCTTAAAACCACCCCTATATATATAGGGCACCCCACCTCCTCACTCATTTAGCTCATTTAGTTTCTACCCTAAACCAGAGGAAGAACCCTAAGAGTGAGGCACATAAGAAGGGGAAGAAGAGAAGGAGAAAAGCAAGGTAAAAAGTATGGATGTTCTTGGTTTTTTCACGTCTTCTCTTTAGTAAATCTCTTCTTCTTCATTTTCCTGTCTTTCCTATGGTTTTATTGAAGTTTATGGATCTGTTTTAAGGGAAGAATAGATGGGAAAATTTGGATTTGAAGAGAGGAGGCCAAAGAAAGGAAGAATCAAGCAAGAAAACAAGGAAAAATAAGGTAAAACTTCCATCCCATGGTAGCTACTTCTTCTCCCCTTTCTTCCTTGGTTCGACCTACATATGGCCAGCCCTAGGGAATTGAATTTCTAGCTAAACCAAGGATGAATCTTAGGAATTTAAAGGAGGAGAATAAGAATATGCAAAGAAAACAACAAAAGAACCATGGAAAATCAAGATAGCAAAGTTAGGGTTTCAAGTGTTCCTTGCAAAATCTATTTTGATACAATAATTTTTGGGCTTAAATAAATGTTTAAATGAGCTCCTAAGATCCCTAGAAGACTCCCCATATGCATCTTCTATCAAGAAAACAAAGCAAAGTCCATAGGTGCCAAAATCAAGCATAATTTTGGCCTAGAAGGGATAAGGTACCTAGGGATAGTTTTAAATTTTTCCAAGCCCATTTTTGAGTCATATATGATGAGTGAAGATGAGGGGAAACCTTGAGAAAAATTTAGAAGGCCTAGAGAATGAATTGGTGTCATAGGTTCCATAATATGACCTAAGAAAGCAACATGTAGTTAGGCTCTTCGTTTTAATTATGTGATGACTTCAAGAGGCTTAAAAGGAGTCAAGAATCATATATAAAAGGAAAGAATGAAGCTTAAAATTCATTTGATAGGTGTTGCTCCATTAGGTATATTTAAGAACCATAAATGAACCATAAGGCAAAGTTAGAGATCCAAGTAGATGTATGGCCTTAGAAATGATTCCATGAACCTAATTGGCTTCCATAAATTATGTTTAGGCCAAGAGAAACAAATCCCACACCTTTGTGTGCGTGAGGTCGAGGAAGGGAGAGTATTTTCAAGAGAAAAAGTGTGTGGTTGTAGCAAAGGTAGCTCACTCCTCCTTCTCTCATGCATAAATGTATACTTAACTAGTCTTTGAATGTGTGTATGTGTGTTTTAAGCTATGAAAAGTATTCTAACATGATCTTTTATTCCATGGTACCATAATAATGCATTATGTTTTGAAATGACACTTAACATGTTTGCTTGGATTTGCTTGAGTGTGGAGAAGCTAAGAACTCTTAGTCATGGTGAGGATGAGCCAAGAACCCTTAGAAATAGTTGAGACAAAGTAAAGTGTCTCCTAGCAAAAATGGGCGAGGCAAGTCCAAAATCTATAAGTGAAGGGTTAAGGCCAATCCACTCACTTGGTAAGTCTATATATGCCATGTATGACTTGTTCGAATGTTAAGAATGCTTCTTGAATGATCATGCACCTTATGATGTTCATGCATACATTTTTAAGACTTTTTTTGCATTCTTTATGTATGATTGAATAGAAAATGAGCTATTGGGATTTCTTGAATCTCATTCCCTCCTCTCCAATGTCCTAATATGCTAGGTGGACCAATTGAGCAAGGTAATGGTAGCCATCAAGTTGGAAGATGAGAGTTTGACAGCAGCGTGCCTTGATTTTGCTTCTGTATGGCCATATGAGTGGCAAATATTGTAATCCATTGTTGTATATGTCCTATGACCTTATGAACATGTGTAATTATGCAAATGTATCATATGCAAATGAGATTTAATGTTATATGAATGGTATAGTGCATTTTGAGTATGGAATGGCAAGACTAGCATTATGTAATCTTGTGTATGGCATGGGGTGAGATAGTGGGTTTTCAAATTCTGTGTTTTTGCACCTTTGAGACAAGTTTAGAAGGTCATTTTGGTGCATTTCCACATGCTCAAGTGGTCATGGTGGCCTTAGAACTCAATATGAATTATTTGGACCCCTTATATGGCACAAAAGTGACCAATTTACAACCTAACGTCAAGATCTAACCAAATGAACAAATTTGCCCATGAAATTTGGTACACATGTAGATCTTATCCAAATATTTTTGGGAAGTCAAAGACTAGATTATTTGGAGCTATATGGAATTAATTATGAATTTCCAAAGTTGCCATTTTTCTATTGAACTAATACAAGTACTGTTCATATGGTCAGAAATTTGGGTTGTGTCATTCGTAGGACAAATGATGTCTAATACTCATAAAATTTTATAGACATAAATTAGATATGATAAGATTTCCATGGCCACTAAGGTCACTCCAATTGGACCTCTGAGCAGGAAGATATGAATTTTTGAATTTGGAGACCAGGGATGATAGTTGACCTCTAGTAGTGTTCCATCGATTTCTGGTAACTAATAGGCCCTGTTGCAGTCTAGACATACTTTCAACATAAAGTAGACATTAGTAACTTTCTAGAATGGTAACAAATGCATGATTTTGATATTTCTAGAATTAGTTATAATTTTTAAAAGTTTATGACAGTAAACTGAAAAACCTACCCAAGGCTGCACTCTTGAATTTCATGTATTCCCTTCACTTCCATGAGTTCTAGGCCACTTCCTTAGATGGTTATGAGCTGTATTTGTGGAATTAAATATGAGAATAAGTTAAATGGGTTCATATTGTAATATCCCGTCCCTTCATAAACGTGAGAAACACAATGTTCAGTTTCTCTGTAAACGTCAGAAATAGGCCAAATATAAAAGGAAGTCCTCGAAATAGAAGGAATTGGGGCCAACTAAAATTATAATAAAATTTAGGAAGCTTAGAGAATGAGTTGGTGCTTTAGGTTCCATATTGTGACCTAAGGAAGCAACATGATGTTAGGCCCTTTGTTTTAATGATGTGATGACTCCAAGAGGCTTAAAAGGAGTCAAGAATCATATTTGAGAGTAAAGAATGAGGCCTAGAAATCATTTGAGGGGTGTTGCTTCATTAGGTGCCAATATGGACCATAATGGAGGTTGTAGAGTAATCTAGGGTTTAAGCAAGTTGCATAGCCCTAGAAATTGTTTCATGAACTTAATTGGCTCCCATAATTTGTGTCTAGGCCAAGTGAAACTATCTCCACCAACTTGTGGGTGTGTGGCTAAAAGAGGAGGCTTGAAAGCTAAGGAAAAAGTGTATGTTTGTATACAAGGTAGCTCTCTCCACCTTCTCTCATGCATGGATGTGTGTTTAGCTTGTTTTAGAATACTTGTATGTGTATTTTCAAGCTTTGAAAAGTATGCTAGCATGCCTTTACATGTCATGATCCTTGATGCCATGTTATGTTTTAAATGAATCCATGATGTTTGTATGAGTTTGCTTGAGTGTGGAGAGGCCAAGAACTCTTCCCTTGGGTGAGGAGGAGCCAAGAACCCTTGAGCTTGGTTGAGACAAAGTAAAGAGTCTCCCAAAAGCAAAGTGGGCTCCCAAGAATATGGTTGAGTCCAAAGTGCTCAAAGAATGGGTGAGGTAAGTCCAAAAATCCATGAAGAGAAGTGTGAGGCCAATCCAAACACTTAGTGAGCTCTTGAATGTCTTGTAGGATTGATTCACATGCTAAGGTTGCTTTTAAAATGCCTATGATTTCTACTTTCTCCATGCATGCATTTGTGAAACTTGCTTGCACATATTATGCATGATTGAATAGGAGATGACCTATTGGGATTCTTTGAATCTCATCCCCTCCTCTCCAATGATCTAATATGCTAGGTGGACCAAGTGGACATGGCAATGGGAGCCAACCACCTTGAAGAAAGAAGATTGCCATCCTTATGCTTGATTTTTGGTCTTTTGATTCATAATGAGACTTCATGATGTATATTATTATTGTAAATGGTCTATGACCCCTTGGACAAATGTAAAAATGATATTATGTGATAGATAAATGAATGAGTATGGTGTATGTACTTTAGAACATAAATTGAGTGTTCATGCTAATGTATACACTTGAGAAAAGCTTGGTGTAATGTGTATAAGTGAGGGTGAAAATGCCAAAATGAGATGCAAATGGTTTGGAACCATTTGGGCAGCTTGCCCAAGTCTTAAACATGCTTTTAAACTTGCCCAAAAGGTGCCAAGACCAAAGGAAATCCATTTGGCAATTTTGGTATCCAATATGGAGTCAAAATTGACCATAATGGAACCCTATGCCACTTTTTGGCCAAATGAGTTAGTCTTGCTCTGAAATTTGGCATGCAATTAGGTCTTGTTGAGAGCTTTCTGGGAAGCTAAAGATCATAATTTTCGGAGACCTAGGGAATATTTTGTGAATTTTCAAAGTTGGGATTTTCTATGGTTTCTGGTATGTGCACTGTTCATACTGGCTGATTTGATTTTCGTGTCACTTGATGGCCAAATGGTGTCCAATGCTTATGAAATTTTATGTACATAAACTAGAGGTCATAAGCTTTCTGTGGCCACCGAGATCACCTCATTTGGAGGTCTGAGTACAGAGTTATGCATTTTTGAAATTTGCTGTCAGTAACAGTGGCGACTCCAGAGCTCAATCACTGTTCCATCAGTTCCAGATACCTAAACATATCTGTTTCATTCGGGAATTATTTTTAGTGTCAAGTTAACATTTGTAGCTTCCCAGAATGACTGAATGTGTGTGATTTCAATTTTTGTAGAATTAGTTATGAATTTCAGAAGTTTGCATCAGTAACCTGAATCACAGCCCAGGCAGCCAGTGAGTCTGTAGCTTTTTGGATGTCAAACGTCCTGTGTGATGAATTTTGTGACTTGGACGTATTTTTAGTGTGAAGTAGACATCCTGAGCTTTCCAGAATGACAAAGAACACATGATTTAGATTTTTCTAGATTTAGTTATGATTTTCCAAAGTTTGTGACAGAAAAGAGGAAATTCTGGACGAAAATGCAAACATGAATTTTAATGTGTTCCTTTGCTTTCCACGAGTTGTAGACCAAATTTGATGATGGAAATGAGCTATATTCATGTATTTAAGTATGAGAATGTGATAAATGCATTCATATGGCCCACGGGACTCTGAAAGAAAAATTTTACCCGTAGAAAAATGCATTTTAATTCATAACTCCCTATGCCACTAGATTGTTTCCATAGAACAAACATAAGATGAGGCATGGGAATTGCATGAATTGAGTCCTAGAAGTATGGTGTTACACATATGGTCCATGAGACACCAAATATGAATTTTATGCATAGCGCAATGGAAATTTATTCACTTTTTGTATGCTATTTTCTTGCTTCCTTGTGAATTGGATGACATGAGAGCTAGAGATAGAATGAAGTAAGCTAGAAATTTATAGTGTTATAGCTACCCTATGTAGTTGTGAACGATGGGCTAATATGGCAAGTTCAAGACCCTATTGATAGGATGTTAATATACCTTGAGGTTAATAACATTAAGATATTCAATGAATATATGAATAGGGTGTACCTTATAGGTAACACCTAAAAATGAGTACGATTAGTCCAGTGTCAGAAGTGCAGACAAGAGAATGAGAACAGTTTAAAAGCATTAAGTCCATCACAAGCCTATATGAGTTAATGGCCTTATTGTAAGCTATAGCTTTGAGGAGATAGGTAGCCTAGCTAAGTATGAGCTGAAGCTTAAGAAAAGTGATTACTAGAGGCTCCCAGGTGAGATGAGATGAGCAAAAAGAACAATGTAAAAGGAGAAAATGATCTAACTGAAAACTCAGTGAAGGTCCTCCCTGGGATGATGAAAAGAAGATGAGATATTTTGAGATAGGGAGACCACCCAGTAGTGGTTAGTAAAAATCCCCATAGATAGACACTTGAATTGTAAAGTATAGTGATAAGAGGAAGTGGGGAAAGAACTGAGTAGTTAGTTCACAGAAGGGATGCCCTTGCTTTAGTAATGGTTAAATGGATAGACTAAGCACAAAAAAAGTAAAAAGATGGGGGTTGAGTAGTTAGCCTAACGAGCCTCCCTAATGTGAGACTAATGTAAGGTTAAGGCATATAAGTAATTAGAGCACCCAGTGGAACATAAGTGTCACATCTTAAATTTCAAATCATTATAGTCATTTAGAACCATTTCTAAGTGCAATTTGAACCTTTACAATCTCTAAAATCTATATCCTTAAATAATAATATCACGAAACATAATAGCGGGTTAACTTTTAGATTCTTTGTCAACTTCAAAAATTCATAACTTAATATACAAAAATCATTTTCATATGCTTCAAAATTCTACTTAAAAGCTGATGAGTCGACTTTAAGGGAAAAATATGTTCCGGTTCATATTCCATGTCAATTGATTCAGTTTATTCCTTTTCAAAAGCTGTTCAATTCACTGACACAGTAAAGTTCCAGAATCTGACCCCTGACTTTGAAAAATTATAACGTTTTTTACACAGATCCAAATGAGGCAAATTATGACTTCATTTAAAGCTTAGAATGTCTTCTTTAACATGCTAAAAGCTCATGTGAACGCTCAGACAGTGGTAGAAATCGTGTGAGCTATAGTACAGATGACTTAGCAACAGTTATCCAGCATTTCATGACTAACTTGTAAGAATCATATCTGAGGCTACAGAGATCCAAATGACCCGATTTTTGGCTTGTTGGAAAGCTTAAAATGTCTAGTTTTTACCTTCAAAATCTCGTGACCTAATTCAAACATATGCTAGGACGTTTTCAATGAAACAACAATGTTACTTAGAATCCAAACAGATTCACAGTATGAAAACTTTTGCACAACTAAGCATAATTCCAAGCCATAAACATCCATGAGTTCATTCCAATCATAATTGGACATAATAAGGGGTCTATATTACCTCCCATGGACCAAGTAAATGCTTATAAGTTTTTTCACATGATTTTACAACTTGGTCAACAAAATCATGAACATTCAGGCTTCCACAAAACATAGCATAAAACAAGGAATAAATCTTCACGAATCAACTTGCTATCTCCTTGCCTTTGCCTTTAGATGTGCTTGCACCTAAAAGTGGGAATTTTGGGGATGAGATTTGGTGATATCTCGGTAATACAATACCCATCCATATTGAAGCATGCTTACATCATTTATAAAGCATAGCTTAGCCATAATAACCTTAAACATACATGCTCAAGCAAACATATCTATACATGGCCATGAAATATATCAAGCATAAGGAGATGTGAGCATTTAAATTCATAACATTATGGCAAACCATCAACATTTCATCAATCATCAAACCATACTTAAACAAGAATAGGTGAGAGTACTACCTTGGATTCTTCTAAGTTCTTGGGGTGATTCCCTTTCAAATGTGTCTCCACAAATATCAAATCCTAAATATTCATAGTCATATATAATCATCAACACAAGGTTTATCATAGCTTAATTAGCTTAAAACCCAAGCTCCCCTTTAGTTTTCTTTTACTTTGACTTTTAGGGGCCTAACTTTAACATTTTGTATGCTTGTCCTAAATTTAATTACATATCTTTTTTCTCCTTCTCTCTTTATGTTGCCTCTCCTTCTCTCTCTTGAGTGGATGAAGCTTGGTGTGAAGAAATGAAGGAGTGGGAGGGGGTATTTATAGGTGGAGGGAGGTGGTAGAAGTTTAAAGCAAATTTAATTATTGTTTCCAATCTACCGTTGGATCAAATCTCTTTAATTATGGGCCATTGATATTAAGGTTTTACTTTTTTACTTTTCCCTCCATTTGCATGCCTAAGGGCCCATCTAATTGGCCCAATTTCTTTTAATTCATTATTGGGCTTAATCTTTTATTTTATTTTTGAACTTCTTTCCCAATAGGCCTAAACCTCTTTTACCTATTGGGCTTAGTCTTTTCCTCTTATTGGACTTGGGCATAAACTTTAAATTATTGGCCCTCTTTTCTATTTTTCATTTGGGCTTGGTCCTTTTTATCTTATTGGGCTTTTCTAAAAATACTTTTATTTCATGGTATGCCATCTTTAATCATTATCATCAAAATACCAGATGTTACAATAAGTCTTTAGTAATGTAGAAATCGGATGTTGTAAGTATGTGTCCTGAAGTGGGTTAGTGAAACCCTGGAATCAGTAGACTATGCTCCTGGAGATGAGAGTAAAAAGATTAAATAGAGAGAAAGCTTAGCTCTAATTCGAATGTAGAAATAAGCTAAGACAAACAATTAGTACCTTAGTAATCTCAGTAAAGCTCGAGGGAGCCAAAAACCACCTAAGAAGGTGAGTCCTTGCATTATATAGAGAAGGAGTGTAAGCCAAGAGCACTACGGAATACAATTCCTGGGATTACATGAAATAAAATTTTCCTTACAAAGGGACAATCTAGTTAAGAGCAAAGCAAGAGTATAAGAAGAATTAGACCTCCCCTGATGTTACAGAAAGTGAGAAAGTAAAGGAACCCAAAAAGGATGCAAATGCTTTTGAGGTTAAAGAAGCAGGAAAGAAAATTGGGTAACATAAAGTGACCTCGGGATGAAGCAATAGATTTTGTAAGGAATCAGAGGGAAAGTCCTCTTTTCCCCGAGTGTCCTATGGAATAAAGGCTGATAAAGAAAAGTAATAGGAGAATACTTTAAATTATTGGGAAACTTGTAATATATTGGTGATATTGGCTTTGAGCTCAGTCATGATGTGCCTGTGTATTAGTGTTTGATGCTATGGTTTGCTTCCAATAACGGTTACATAATATTGGGTCTGGCCAACCCAGTAGTAATGTGACTTGAGTGCATAGCAAATAATGGCATTAATCATAAAAGTGTCTCGATAATGGAAGAGTCTCCTAGTTGGCTAAATGATGAGATAAGTCAAGAAAGAGAAGTAAAGGGATTCCAGTAATATTAGAATAGTAAGAAAAGCATGCAGAAAGGAATCCCTAATAAAGAATAATAATGTAGAAGAAAACGTGCTAGCAGTATAGAACATTCAGATTTAGATAGTACAAGTTCAGTATGCATAATATGAGTCCCTTGTGGTATATGTAAACAAATGAGAAAGGACTAATGTATAACCTCTATCCTATGAAAGATGCTAAGCACACATAGTGCGTGAGATGCCATAGTGCTAAAGACACTCAAGAGCAAAATGTGGGCATAGTCAGAACTGCAGGATATGAGAAGAAAGACAGAACAAATGCATGCTAAAGTATAGATCAAGCATAGTAAGATAGTAAAAGCAAGAAAAAAAGGCCTAAATGAAATAGGCTAAAGTAGAAACCTGAGGATCCCATAAGGAGCAATAAATGAAAGTTAAAGTACTCCTAAGCATTTGTACGATGGGATTACAGAGAAACAGATAACACAGAACCCACTTTGCATGAAGAACATGATGGATATTTGAGTTAAGTCTTAGAGATTATGAGTGATAGTTACTAGACTTAGTGAACATGTATTTCATTTTTAGATATAGTGATCTTAGGCTTTGATGTCTCCCAAAAATGGATCATAGTAAATCCTAGTACAGTACAACAAGTCACAGTAGACCTTAAGAGTGCTCTGAGAGGTCACAGTAGACCTAGGGGTCGCAGTAGATCCCACAGAGTTACAAAGAGCCTATAGTTATAGCATAATCGTTCTCTGGAGAGATGACAGCTTAAGATAGTTTTTTTTAGAGTAGTTAGTCTCAGAGACTAGTACAGTTTTAGTTAACTTTTATCCCAGAGAATAGAGATCTCTTAAGTCTGGTAGACTATCGCCATCAAGAACAGTAAGGCTATACTCAGATAGTTAAACCACTAACTATAGCCTTGATAGATGAGCATAACATAAGGGATGAAGAGAGCAAAAAGTAGCTTTCTCGATTTAGAGTTAGATGAACCACTATCTAGCAAATATTAAACTTGACTGAGGGATAGAGAGAGAACCCTACATGTTAGAGCTATGTTTTAGAAAGGGGTCAAGTGTAGTTTTCATAATGGGATAAGTGGTAGATCGTGTCTCTAATGGTTGAGACTGTGAGTACAGTTAGCATCCCACTAGAGTTTAGCATTAGTCATTGGTAGTCACGTTTCAATGCTAGTATGAAGAATTACGAGTTTTATTAGTCAATTGGAGATGGAGGACTATAGAATGCCCACTTGTGAGTGAATAAAAAAAAAGAGTAAGGAAAGGTCCCAGCCTAAAGAGACAAATATGTTAATAAACAGAGAAATTAGGATAATTAAAAGTGGAGACTCCTTGAAGGAGCTATAATCCCAGTAAGTGATTAGGATGTTACGCCTATGATGGAAAGAAATATGAATTGTGATTATACGATGAGCTAGTAAGAAAGAGCACAAAGATGAACAGTAGATAGTATATTAAAATAAATGAGTAAACAAATAGAAATCTCCAATGGCTCTAATGAACAAAGAAAGGTAAATGAGACCTTATGGGAAGCCATTGGGAGATTATACGGGAGACTTGATGTAACAACCGGGAAAAGGGGAAAAGGAAAGAAAGAAGGAAGTTGAAATTTTTCGAAATCCAGAAATTGTTCCAAGTCTCCTCGCAATAGCGAGAAATAGCCTCGCTATAGCAAGAGTGCCTATTCGCAATAGCGAAGGTGATTCTAGCTATAGCGAGTGCGGGCAGCAGTCCATACAGAAACCAGGGAGTTGCTCGCCGTGGCGTACGCCATAGCGAGAGTGGGAGTCTGAAACTAATACGAGTTCGCCATAGCGAAGGTTAAATCTCGCCATAGCAAAGGGAACTGATACTTGCTCGCCATAGCGAAAGCTAAACCTCGCCATAGCGAAGGCAGCTGATACGAGCTCACCATAGCGAAGGTTAATTTTCGCCGTAGCGAGGGTCAGTCCGGAAAAGAGTAAAAGGCGAGAATTTGACTCCTTTAAATGACCCAACTCATTCTTTCTCTCATAGTTGCCCTAGATTTCGACTCAAGGAGAGAAAAGAGGCATGGAGAGTGAGAGAGATCAAGAGAAGGAGGAAGAACAAAGGAAAGGTAAGCAAGTTCCTCTCATTTCTTCTTAGAATCTGGATCTCCTCTCTTTGTCCTCTCTTCCTACAGTTTTGTTTGTGAGATTAGTGAGGTTTTGGGCATGGGTCAGAAGAGGAAAAGTGGAAAACACCTTTGAATCTCTTTATTTTCTTTGAAAATGTTGTTTCCACTACCATGAGCACTTGAGAGAGAGGAAGAATTGGTGGCATTCTAGAGAGAGAGAGAGAACCCCTAAGTTCTTGTATGTTAGGAGGGTTGCTCTGAAGATTACATTCTAAGAGAGTAATTCCATGTTCTTGATTGTGTCTAGGCTCAAGTAAAGTACCTCCATCAAGGTGTGATTGTGAACCTAAGAAGGGAGAAGAGAAATTGAAAGGGAAGGCTTGTGTTGGCTCCAAAGGTAGCTCTCTTTCCACTCTTTCTTGTTGAATTCTTAGATGTAATAGTCATTGTATGTTTATGTATATGCTTATTGTGTGAAATATGCCATATGTTATTGCTTTGATGCATTGATGCCAATGTGCTTGTGTGATGGATTTTGAGAATTGCTCGGGTGAGGTAGTGCTGAAAGTCCCTTGAGATGGGTAAGACAAGGCCAAAAGTCTCATAACCGAGTGAGGCCAAGTCAAAAGTCCCTAAACTCGGGTGAGGCCATCCAAAAGTCCCTAAACTCGGGTGAGGCTAGATCAAAAGTCCATGGAGCCCATTTTTGGCATTGTTGTGATTTCCATAGCATGTACAACATGTAATATGTGATTGAGAATGGTTGGATGCCAAATGACATACTTGACTTGTTATATGCCTTGATTATTTACTTGAATGAGTGCATGAGCTACTGAGATTCCATGAATCTCACCCCTTCCCCTTCCAACTTAACATGCTAGGTGGAGCTCAAGGAGAACCAAGTGCACACCAAGGAGCCTAGGAGCATATGTAGCTTTGTTTTAACTATTTTGATGTAATTTTGATGTAAAGATATGCCAAAATGAATATGCACCTTCTATTTTTGAGATGTACATATTGTAGCAAGTGTAAAAGTATGGATATATGATGTACAAACTATGCATAGAGCCAAATTAATGGAAATGTGGGTTTTGCCCTTTTTGTTGAATGTATGTAGTAGTGTATTTTTGGCCGTAGCATAGTGAATTTGGAATGTATGAGGATTTGGACCACTTAGATACTTCACATATGCTATTTTTATGCTTTCAAAATTGTCCATGAGGAGTGAGAACGTGTGAGAGGCCATTTGGACCCATTTTAGACCTCTTAGGTGCCAAAACCGTTAATTTTGAGAGCTCCATCAAAGTATGACCAGATGAGCTCCTCTTGCCATGAAATTTGGCATGCCTCTAGAGTTTGTAGAGAGCTTCTTGAAAAGCTAAAGTGGGTAATATTCGGAGGTCTAGAGAATATTTAGCGAATTGTTGAAATTGGGAAAAATCCATGGTTTGGTCATGTACTGTTTCATTAGTCCGAAAATGAAACCATGTCATTCATAGACCAAACGGTGGTCAAATATCATGAAATTTTATAAAAATAAACTAGATAACCACACTGACCTATACCAATAGGAATCACCTAAATCGGAGGTCTGTAGAGAGAGAAAGAACCGTCTGAAGTTCTGTATCAGCATCAGGGAGCCACCTGACCTCTATTACTATTCCATCGGTTTTCAGGGTCTAGGGGCTGCTGAACTGATCTGGACTTATTGTTTTCCTCTAGCAGAAATCTTTAGCTTTTTAAATTGGTATAGTGTGCCCAGATTGGATTTTTGTGGATTTAGTTACGAATTTTCAAAGTTCATGACAGTAAGCTGCACCAGAAACAGAGACAGCTGGACCTTTGTCTAATTTTTGATGTCAAACATGGTCCAAATGCTGAGATTATAATTGGGAATTATTTGTAGTGTAAATTAAACACTTAGAGCTTTCTATAGAGCTATGGTTTACTAGATTCCCATTTTTCTATAATTAGTTATGATTTTCCAAAGTTAGAGCCAAAATATGACTTTTGGGCCCAAGTGAGAAATTGCATTTTTCTGGTTTTTGGCTCCATTCCCGTGGCTTATGGCTTGTTTTATACTATGTATGAGTTTTATAAATGGAGTTTGAGTTGAAGATGTGAATGATGGGTTCACAGGACCCACAGGGCAAAAGATGAGTGTTTGGAGCTCCAGTTTTTAGTATGAAAATGCCACGGTTTATACTAGTGCTTTGGAAATCATATGGAACCGAGCCTATTTAGAGGCTAGATAGCGGTAGTAGATTATGATGTTACACTTGATACTAAATGAATTACCTCCCAAGGTATGTAAATGAGTCCACTAAGAAGAACATTAAGTAGATATGATTAGTAAGCTCTCCCAAGATAAGGTCAAAATCATAAGAGCATGATTCAGAGTCAAAACTTCTTTCCCTTATGAGGAGGACTAGCATGTACACCATAATGATAATATAGGAAAAGAAGAGCTCTCATTAAAAGCTCGTAATGAAAGTTCGCTAGCAAAAAGAAACTTGAAAGAGCTAGGAAGAAGGGAAAGAAAAGGCTAGTTAGGGAGAATATCAAAGACACTAAATGAGGTTGTACCTCTAAATTTTGAGGATGAAATTTATTTAAGGGGGAAAAAATGTAATATTTGGTCCTTTGAAAATGTGAGAAAATGCAAGAAATGTAACGTTCAATTTCTCCGTAAACGTACAAAACTCACTGGATACAAAAGGAAGTCCCCAAAAGAGAAGGATTTAAGGTCCAATAAAATTAAAATAATATTATAGGCTTTAAGTAATGATGGTCCAAGGCCAAAGGTGCCCTAAAACTGATGTTAGAATAACCAAATGGAGTTTAACAAAAATGCAACGTAACAAAATAGCATTTTTGTAATTTAGGAAATTTTTAGAATACTCATAAGAGGGATTTTTAAAAGGAAAATTTAAGCTCTTCGAAGTTCTCAGAGGCCCTAAAAATCATATGAAGCCTTGGGACAGTTAAAACGCCTCTGGTATATGTTTTCTAATGACCATTGACTCGAACTTTAACCCTTTCGTTCGGGAAGATTTTAGCTCCAAATTGAGTGATTCCAAAGGAATTTTATAAATTAGAAAACCAAAATTTTATTATGGAAAAGATGGTTCTAAAAAAGGAGCTAAAATGAAGTTAAAATGAAAATTCCAAATTTACAGGACATAAATGGAATTTCTTTAGAGTAATTTTATTAATGCTCCTTATAAACATGCATCCCTTCTTCTCTCCCATCTTAACAAACTTAAATTCTACTCAAACTAAAAAGTGAGGCCAAGGGAGAGAGGTGTACAAGAGAATGGGGAAAGGGAGAAGAAAAACTAGGCAAAAGATATAGAAATCTATGGAATTTCTTGCTCTCCTCTTTAGTAAACTTCTTCTCTTCCTTCTCCTCTTTCTTTCCATGGATTTATTAAAGCTTTTGGTTCCATTTTAAGCTCAGACCAGAGAGGAGGAGTTCAAGTTAAAGGAAGAGAGCCAAAGGGAAAGGAAGAGCATTCAAGGAAAGCTTGAAATCAAGGTAAAACTATTAGCCTCCATGCTTCTTCCTTCCTGTTCATGTATGGGTGAGTTTTGGCCTTCATAGGAGCAGAAATGAGGGAGTTGTTTTTGGACAGAACCAAGAGTGAATTATATAAATTAGAGTGTAGGAAGTAAGAAAGTGTAAAGATTACAAACAACTATCTATGAATTTGCAAGATAAAAAAGTTAGGGATTTGTGAACATGACCTAAAATCTGTATTAATCTAATAATTTTCTAGCCTATGTAAGTGTTTGTTTGAGTCCCTAAGACCCTTAGGGAGCCTCCCAAGTATCTCCCTCTTCAAGGAAAAATTGAAAACTCCATGGGTGTAAAGAAGAAGCATAGGTTCGACCAAGGAGAGTTCATAGATTTAGGGAGTGTTTTAATTTCTTCCAAGCTTAGTTTTGCATCATATATGATGGAAGAGTATGAGAGAAAGCCTTGAAAAAAATTTAGAAAGCCTAGAAAGTGAGATGGAGGAATAGGTTCCATATTATGACTTAAAGAAGCAACATGTAGCTAGGTTCCTCAAATTGATTGTGTGATGGCTCCAAGAGGTCTAAATGGAGTTAGGAACCATAGATGAAAGGAATGAATGGAGCCAAGATCTTGTATTCTTAGTATTGCTTCATTGGGTGCATTATGGAACCATAATTGAACCTTAGAAGCAATCTAGCTTTTCAAGTGCATGTGTAGTTGTAGAAATTGTTCCAAGGGTGTAATTGGCTTTCATGTGATATATCTAGGCCAAAAAAATCAAGCTCCACCTCCTTGTGGGTGTTTGGCCGATGGAGAAGAAGCATTTCCAAGGAAGAAAGTGCATTCTTGTATACAAGGTAGCTTTCTCTTCTTTCTCTCTTGCATAGTTGGGTGTTTTCTTGTCTTTAAATGTGTGTGTGTATGTCTAAGCCATGAAAAATGTTTTTGACAAGCATGTATATTTCATGGTACCATAATGTTTGCTTATGTGCTTGAAAGATGTTTTATGAATGTGTTTTGCTTTACTAGAGTTTGGTGAAGCCAAAAGTCCCTTAGCTAGGGTGAAGATGAGCCAAATGTCCCTAAAGATGGGTGAAACAAAGCCAAAAGTCTCCAAAAGAGTGAGGCTTAGTCAAAAATCCCTTAAGAAAATGGGTGAGGCAAGTCCAAAAGCCCAAAGAGAATGAGTGAGGCTAAACCATCATTTTGGCAAGCCTATGTATGTCATATATGACTTCTTGAATGCAAGAAATGTTCCATATATATTTTTAAATTTCAAGATAGCCATGCATGCCTTTTTAGACTTAAATTTGCATCCATTATGTGTGCTTGAAAGTGAGAAGAGCTATTGGGATTCCTAGAATCTCATTATTTCCTCCCCATTAACTAACATGTCTAGGTGGACTAAGTGAGCAAAGGAATGGAAGCTACCAAGCTTAAAAGAAGAGGATTGACATGGAAATGTGTTATGTAGTCACTTTGTAACCATTTTTTATGGCATATGAAGTAACTTTATGATGAATATGATGTAAACCCCTTTGAACATGTGTAATTACGTTAATACTTAATGTATATATGAGAATTGATGCCATTTGAATGATATAGCAAATTGTTGACAATGAATGGCAAGAGTTGCTTATGTATGCTTTGTGTAACCCTTGGAGTGGGAGAGTGAATTTTTAAGGTCTGGGTATTTGGACCTTGGGAACATGTTTAATAGGCTATTCTTATACTTTTCCATGTTCTCAAGTGACCTTAGAAGTCTTGGAAGCTAAAATGGACCTTTTGTGACCCTTAAGAAGCACAAAAATGACTAAATTGCAACTGTATATCAAGATCTGACCAAATGAATGAATTTCCTCATGAAATTTGGCATCTATATAGATCACATCCAAAGCTTTTTGGAAAGCTAAATACTAGATTATTTAGATCTCTGTATAATTGATTATGAATTTTCAAAGTTGCCAAATTTTTGTTATTCTGATATGTTTACTGTTCATATGGTTAGTGTCTTCTCCTATGTCATTTGAGGGACAATGGTATCCAATGGCTATGAAATTTTATAGGAAAAGAGAAGAAATAATAAGCTTTCCATGGCTACTATGATCACCTCATTTGGATGTCTGAGTGGAGAGATATAAATTTTTGAAGTTTGGAGTTAGTACTAGTACTATAGACCTTTGGTATTTTTCCATCGATTTCTAGTCGCTAAACATTTTTGTTTTGGTCTGGACTTATTTTTAGCATAAAGTTAACATCTGTAGCTTTCTAGAATTGTATAGTGTATTTCATTTTTATTTTTTTGGATTTAGTTATAATTTTTCAAAGTTGATGATAGAAATCTGTATCAGTAGACACGAGGCTGAACTTGTGAAAAGGTGTGTGGATAATCCAAGCTCGGGGATTTTGTAACATTTTGAGATGGTTGAGTTGTATAAATGTATTTTAATTAGAGAATGATGTGGGTGAGCTCGTATGGGCCATGGCACGTGAGACAGCAATTTTGAACTTTACATAACATAGGACATCCTATTATTTTTACTGAATTTTCCGTATTCTCCAATGAAATCAAGCACATAAATATCCAAAGAGGATCTAAAAAGGCTAATGTAATATGGTGTTACACTGCTTGACACCTGGCCCTAACTCAGCCCACTTTGGCTGTGGTGTGACCCTCTTTAGCACCATTTCTCTGTTAGTTTCATCCCATACACTCCAACTCTCCCTCTAGTAACACTCCAAGGCCACTTTACCTTAATTTGTAGGGCTCTAATAGCATTCATCTACCTAATGTACTCAACATGTCTCTCATTGCCAAATCAAATCTTAGGTGTTAATTCCCATTCACTAAACTTCCATACATCAACAAATTCATGAGTTAATGTTAGCAAAAGGATTTATAATCTACTAACATTATTATTCATAATACTACCATAACATACTTCTAAGAAACAAGTCATATATATATATCCATCTAACAAGGTTTCATTATAGATATATACCAATGCATACATTAGACAACAAATTGTAAAGAGCCTAATTCCCTATTAGTTACATCAATGTTTACCAAAACACAAAATACTTACACTTAGAAATATGATTACATGATGATGATGCTATACAATAGAATAAAAAAAAAATAGCATCTATCCTAAATTAGATCCATCCAAGTGCAGAACTTCTCACACATGGTCTTAGTTTATGGATGTTCATCCACTTGCTTCCTTTTATCCTCACCCGAAGGACCTTCACCTAGAATAATTAGCCCATGAAACGGGGTGAGATGCAAATCTCAATAACCAAAGGCAAATTCCATTCATATACTCCAATTTAATTAAGATATATGCAATTAATCAAATAAGTATAAGAAATAACAGTCATATCAGCAAATGAAACAATTAGGCTATCAGCGATCATTATTCCATACTAGCAATCATATTTCCACATGTTAAAGACCATTAACACTGGGAAAGGCTCGTCCATGGCACCAACTTCCCAATGAGCACAACTTGGGCTTAATGCATATAAGAGTTTGATCATAACCCGATGCCCAATTAAAGCATAAAGCATAGGTGGTAGCTGTACCACAACTCCACCATGGACTCGCAAGGTCTAATCATAATATATTAGATAGCCAACCATTTATTTAGCATTTAAAATCATACATGTGTGACAGATATAAAATTAAAATAGACACATGCATGGAATTTAACATTAACCCTAGTTATGTCACTTGTAGACAATTTCTTGAGAGCCAACAATAATGTTACCTCAGCCTATAAACATAAAATTAGACCATTACCATTCCTATTAATCAATTATAGCAATAACCCAATACTCAAAGAATTAAACCACTAATAGCTACCTAAAGGATACTTACCCAGCCACTACAAGAACAAAATTAGGATTTTGTCTCCCTTGCACTAGAGACCTCAAAATATCACCCTAAATTATTGATATTTTCACATAGAAATAGAGTTCATATGATAAGTTAGCTATTAGGGCCTCTAACTAGTAGTAAATGAATCAAAATGATGAGTTTATACTTACCCAATATCCCTCTTAACTTCAACCTCTGAAAATCATCCAAGAAAATAAAAAATAACCCATATCAGATTTAAGGTGTGGGTGAAAATGCTCCAAATGAAAAACTACTTAGGTCAAATTGAAGAGGAAGAGGAGAGGGCCAAGTTATATAACTATTACCTTAATTGATTTTAACTCTAGAAGTGAAAAATGGTGGATATGCCAAGAACCCTAGCCTCCACCTTAAACCTCTGAAAATGTTTTGTTTCTTTAAATGTTTCTACTGAATGAAGGAAGGTTGAAGTAAAATTAGGGTTTAGATGGGTTATAGGTTAACCCAAGGGCCCAAAATCCAAGTGGGTTCAGTCATATGCTTGTTGAGCTATGGATCATAAGGTTACATAGGTTATATATGAGAGTTGGGCCACGCTAAAAAGGTCCATTAACATTTAGGTTTGCACAAATAAATATTGGGCCCCTAAGAAATGAAATTGGATCTCCTTAAGGCTCGGATTAGGCTTTTACACTTAACCCAAAGCATAATTAAATTAATTATAAGGTCAAAATTAATGTCCATCTCTCTTAAGTAATTTCCTAATTAAACCTATATTAATCCCTAGTTAATCATGATTATCCTTGATTAATTTTGAGATGTTACATTTACATTCAAAAATGGTTTACACATTATTGTCTCATACTTTTGAGTATGTAAGAATGGTTACATCTCATAATACCTATACATCATTGAATGTGCAATAACATGTATTAAAATATAAACTAGTGTTTAAAATGATGCTTCTTATACTTTTTGCTCACCATCTTTGCTTCTTTAAGGATTATCTAGACATGGTTAGGAAAAATATGAAAAAGAATGAGATTCAAAGAATTCTAATAGCTCGTTCATCATTCAAGTGCATATATATCGCATTCTCAAGGGTCAAAGAGAGCAAGTATACATGGTACATTATCAAATATCATTAAAATTCATGCAGGAAGGGTTACATGGCTCTACCAAGAGCAAGAACAACTTTAAGGACTTTTTTTCCAGCCTCACCCTACAATTAAGGACTTTTGGTTTAGCCTCATCCCCTTTTAAGGACTTTTGACTTAACCTTACTTACACATGAAACTTGTGAATTAGTCTTACCTATATTGAGGGACTTTTGGTGTCATACCATACTTTATTAGACTCCATATTCTCATATTCAAGGAAATTTTCATGTGTAAGCAAAGAAAAACCAAAAAGGGGAATAGATAATGCCATTTCCTTGCATTACACTGGGGTTAAAAATTCAAATTTTGATCTGTGGAACTCAAAAACTTACCAACAATATTCTCTAATTATTTTCCATCCATACAATTTATAAACATCCCAAAACCTTGTACAAACCATGGACTAATAGCTAAAAACTAGAAATATTCACGTTTTGCCTCTGGTTAGAATTTCAGTTTTCTGCTAACAACTTTGAAAATCATAACTAAATCTAGAAAAATGAAATCAAGCAACCCATAGATTTTTGGAAATCTCTCGATGTTAATTTAACACTAAAAATAATTCCAAGCCTTGAAAACCTCATCTAGACATGTTTGACAATAGAAAAAGCACAAAGGTCAGACTACCTAGTATTACTAATACAGGTTACTAATATGAACTTTGAAAATGCACAATTAATTCCAAAAAAATCCAATTTATGAAAACTATACCAATTTAGAAAGCTACAGATGTTAACTAGAGGAAAAAATAGTTCTAGATCAATCTAAGAGCATTCAGACCCCAAAAATTGATAGAACAGTGATAGAGGTCTAACTATGCTCCTAGAACAGAATAGAAATTTCAAAAATTCATATCTCCCTCTATAGACATCCAAATGAGGTGCTTCTAGTTGGCATAGGTCATTAGAAAGGTCTAGTTTCTTCTTGTAAAATGTCATAATAATTGGACATCATTTACCCTATGAATAATAAAAATCTATTTTTGGACCACATGAACAGTCCCAGTACCAAAATAAAAAAAATTGCCAACTTCAAAAATTTGCCAAAAATTCTGTAGACCTCCAAATATTATATAATTTAGCTTTTCAAAAAGCTCAAGATCTAGATGCATGCCAAATTTTAGACCAAAAAGAGTTTATTTAGATAGATTTTGCCATAACTTACCATTATGGTCATTTTTGCCCCTTATAAGGCACCAACTTGGTCCAAATAGCTTTATGTTTGGCACCTCTTGGGCAAGTTTAAAAATATAAATACAACTTGTATGAACTGCCCAAGTGGTCCCAAACATCATGCATCTTATTTTGGCTATCCCATATCTATGAATACACTAGCAAATGCAAGCCATCAAGTAACTAAATCTCACATTTCCATTGATTTTACACTAAAAGTGGTTCATACATTATTCATACATGTTATTATATTTGCTCATTAGTCTATAACTTAAAAATAATATGTACATGAGTATTTTGACATTCCTACACACTTTAAGATTACAGAAGCTACATCATTATCAAAACAATGCTATTCATGCTTCATTGCCTCCATTCCTTGGCTCTTGAGTTCCACCTGAGCCATATGAGATAGGAGAGGGAAGAGGGTGAGATTCATGGAATCTCAATAGCTCTTCTTCCATTCAATCAGACATAAAGAATACAAATCCAAGTCAAAAAATGTATGCATGGACATCATGGCTTTCTTAATCATTCATAGAATATTTTTAGCATCCAAGAAGTCATATAAAACATTCATAGGCTTACCAAGCAAGTGGTTTAGCCTTATCCATTCTCTTTAAGGATTTTGGACTTTCCTCACCCACTTTCTTAAAGGCTCTTAACTAAGCCTTATTCTTGGGAGACTTTTGACTTTGTTTCAACTATGCTTGAGGGTTTTTGGCTTATCCTAACCATGGCTAGGTGGTTCTTGGCTTCACCACACTCAAGCAAACCAAAGCAAATACACAAAGCATCATTTGAATGCATAACATAACATCATGGTACCATGGCATTTAAACACTTTCGAAAACATTTTTCATGGCTCAAAATATACCTACACACATTCAAAGATAAGATAAACATCAACTTATGCATGAGAGAAAGAAGAGAGAGCTACCTTGCATATAAGAGCACACTTTAACCTTTGAAAGTCCTTTTCCTCCTTTAGCCAAACATCCATAAAGAGGTGGATCTTGATTCCTTTGGCCTAAGTACATGAAATAAGACCCAATTATACTCTTGGAACATCTACCAAAACCCCTCATACACTAGAACAACTTGGTTGCTCAATTGGTCCAATTATGGTTCCATAAAGCACCTAATGAAGCAACCTTAGGAATTTATGATCTTGGCTCCATTCGCCCCCTTAATCTATGACTCTTGACTCCATTTAGACTCCTTGGAATCATCATACATTTATTTTAAGGGGCCTAGCTAGGTCTTGCTTTATTATGCTACAATATGGAACCTATAGCTCCATCTCATTATCTATGACTTCTAAAATTTTTCTAAGGCTTCCTTTGATACTCTCCCATCATATATGATACAAAAATATGCTTGGAAGAAATTAAAACACTCCCTTCGTGCTTCATCTCCCCTTGCCCGAACCTATGCTCACCTTGGCACCAATAGAGGTTGTCTTGCTTTCCATGATGGGAGATACATGTGGAAAGCTCTCTAGGGATCTTAGGAGCTCATAGAAGCACTTACTTTGGACTAGGGACTCTTGTATTAAAATAGAATTTTAGTTATGTTCTTGAATCCCTAGCCTTTTTGCCTTTTATTTTCCTAGTTCTTTGTTTGTTTCCTTTGTACATTCTTACTTTCTACACCTTAATTCACATGATTCATCTTTTGTTTTGCCCAAAATCACTTTCCCCTTGGCTGTCCACATGGAAGACAAAATACACATAAGAAGAATTTTACCTTGAATTCAAGCCTTTCTTGAATGCTTTTCATTTTGCTTAGACTCTCCTCTCCAAACTCAAAATTTCCCCTTCTATTCTTGGCTCAAAATAAAACCAATTCATGTGCCAAAGCTATGGGAAGAAAGAGGAGAAGAAGAGAAATCAATTTGCTAAAAGGAGGAACTTGAAATTCTACACTTTTCTTACATTTTTCTCGAACTTTTCCCATTCATTTTCCTCCATGCTTGGACACCCTTTTCATCTAGTCTTCCTTCTATTCTTGGGTAGAAATAAGGTCAGCCATATGAGGGAGAGAAGAGGGGCGTGTATTTAAACATGCTTATTGAACCTTTATTTTAAAAAATTCCAATTTTGTCCTTCATTCTTGGCAGTTTCATTTCTAATTTGTTTTAGCTCTTTTTTGAGAATTGTCTTTTCTATCATAAAATTTAGGTTCTCAATCTTATAAAATGCCTTTAAAATCACTCAATTTGGAGCTAAAATCTTCTCAAACAAATCAGTCAAAGTTCAGGCTCACCATTGTTAGAAAATGTATACCGAAGGGGCTTTAACTGTCCTAGGGCTTTCTATGATTTTCAGGACCTCTGAGAACCCCAGAGAACTTAAACTTTCCATTTAAAAAGCCCTCCTGTAATTATTCTAAAAATTGCCTGAAATTACAAAAATACCATTACATTTTGTTACATTTTCATTAAAATTTGTTTAGCTATTCTATCTTCGGTTTCAAGGCACCTTTGGCCTTGAATCACCATTATTTGAGGTCTACAATATTATTCTAATTTTATTAGACCTTAAATCACTCTATCTAGGGGAATTTCTTTTGTATTCAATAGATTTCATACATTTATGGAGAAACTGTACATTATGTTTCTCACGTTTTCTCATATTTTTAAGGAGCCGGATATTACATTTGGTCTTACCTCACCCATTCAAGAGTCAAACCAATTTCAAATGTAATCAAATAGTGTGCAATTGCATATGGTCATCAATCAATCAATAATATACATAATTAACAAATAATACATACAAGCAATTTAAGACCATTTAAGCAACCAACATATATATGAAACTATAGATGAAGAGCTACCCTAACACAAGAAATCTAATTCCCTTTTGCTTCTTGATTTAGTCTCTCAGCCTCACACCTACACTTTAGAGAGATTTCACTTGCTTGGCTTAGACACATCAAATGAAGCATAAGATTATCAATGGAACCATGTTTATATCCATTTAAGTCTTATACAACTAGTTAGAGCTTTAGGTTCCTATATAGTTCAATTAAAAGGCAAAATGAAGCAAGTCTTGTAAATCACTACCTTGGCTCCAAGATCTCACCTAATGTGAGTTATATGACTCCATTAGAACTCAGTAGAGCCATCATAAACTCAATTCAATGAGCCTAACATCAAGTTACTTCTTTCTGCATGATTGAATCTTAAATTTTTACTTTTCAAAAATAAGGCTTCAAAATTCAAACTAATGATTTTTTTAGTATTTATAATTCATATCTAGATTATTTATAACTTTAAAATAATAATAAAGAAACCCCTCTTAGATGCCTTGAAGAGGTCATGGCCAAAACATGCACAAGGTTGGCCTTCCATGGAGTTTTTATTCCATTCTTACGGAAATTTGCACCTATAGAGCTTCCTTAGCCTCTTCTTAGACCAATTATACTCTTACTTGGTTTGAAATTTGTGATAGAAATGGCAACATTTTTTCCAAAAATACAAGTATGAGTTTTATGCTTCCCTTTAGTTTCCACAAGTTGTAGGACACTTTTAGTGATGGAAATGAGTGTTATTCATGTGATTAAATATGAGAATGTGATGCATGAGTCCATATGGCCGACGAAACTTTGAAGGAAAATTTTATAAGTGACGTAACGCTAAGAAACTCATTGTTTTAATGTCATATTTCTTACTCTCTTATGGATTGCATGATATGAGACATGAAAGTAGTATGAAATAAGCTAGAAATTTATGGTGTTACATATTCAACTCTGACCCTCAACTTGTGGTACTTGGATTTAAGATCTATCTTAGAGAATATTGATGCCCTGCTAACTGATCTAATAGGTCATCTATTTTAGGGAGAGGATACATATTCTTAATGGTAACCTTATTAAGTTCTCTATAATTTATACATAACCTTTGGCTACCTTCATTCTTTTTCATGAAACAATACAGGAGCTCCCTAGGGTGACATACTAGAATTTAAGAACCCCTTCTCTAACAATTCTCCAATTTGCTTTTTCAATTTTACTAGCTTAGGGGGGCTATCCTATAAGGAGTTTTATACACCGGTCCAGCCTTAGGCACTATATCAATAGGCAATTCTATCTCTTTCTTGGGAGGTAGACTACTAAAATCAAAATCCATAAGGAAGACCTTCGAGAATTTCCTAACTATACGGATCTTCTCTATCCCTTCCTTTACTTATGCCTATTCTAACACCATATATAGCTAGCATCTACTTTAAATCACAATTGGCTATAAGAGTTCATTTTCATAAATTAAGCACTTTTGGCAACTTAAAAGCCAAAATAACTCATTAATTGCCAAATGGACCATGTGAGCTTACCAAACTTATTTTCCATTTATAATACATTTTTTTAAGTAGAACTATTACAAATTGAAGCTCACAATTTGGGTCCAATCTATAGAACTCAAAATTCACATCACACTTGCCATTTCCATGAAACTCCATATTTTGATCTAAACTTTGAAAAATCATAATTAATTCTAAAAAAATTAAAATCATGAAAATTTTCCCATTCTGAAAAGCTATGAATGTTCTCTAACTACCATAAAAATTTTAGATCAAAACAACTAGGTTTTCCTCACAAAAATTGATGGAATAGTAACACTAGTCTGGGGACATCTTGCAACAACATCAAATTTCAAAAGTTTATATCTCTTTCAATACAGATCCAAATGAGGTGATCTCAGTGGCTATATAAAGACTAAGATACAACCTAATTGCTATAAAAATTTCAAGGGCATATGAGTTCATTTGGCTTATGAAATCCATTTCACATTAGAGCTACTATAGTATTCAAGTAGCACTAGACCTCTAACTTCAAAAATTCACAACTCTCTCTTTACAAATCCTTTTCATGTAAACTTGGTGGCCCTAAAAAGCTTATAATGTTAGATATATTCTTATAAAATTTCAAAGGTATTGGACTTCATTTGTCCCCTAAATGACATAGAAATGCAAACTAACCATGTGAACAATAACTTGGACAATTTTGCATAATTTGGAAAAATTTGAAAATTTATAATACATTCTCTAGAGCTCCAAATTAGGTTCTCTTTTGCTTTGTTCAAATCTCTTGATGAGACCTACTTTTTTTCCAAATTTCATGCAAAAATGCATCCATTTGTTTAGACTTTGGTTTAGCTCAAGGAAGTGGTCAATTTGAAGTCTATACAGGGACAAAAAGGCACTAAATTGTCTTATACTTAATCTATAACCATTTGAACATGCCTAAAAGCATAAACATAGCCTATAAGAGTGTCCCAAATGGTCCAAAATGATCATGCATCTCAAAACCACTATCCTAGTTGCTAATATACACATATACATCAAAGCACGTGGATGGCAAATACTCACATTTCAAGAAGCATAATAGTACCATAACATGTAATCAATGGCTAGAAATATATCTCATAATTCAAACATACACACAAGAATCCAATGACAAGCAAACACCCAAGAAATTCATGCAAGAAAGGTTAGAGAGCTACCTTGAAGCAAGAACTCAACACTTTTTCCCTTGGTTACACCTTCCCTTTCTTGGCCTCACACATCCAATGATGGAGAGCTTGATTGGCTTGGCCTAGATACATCCAACAAGGCACAAAAACATCATTGGAACCAACTCTAACATCCCATAAGCTCTACACATTCATCTAAGGTTAGTTAGACATATACATGGAGGAAGCAACCAAGAAAAGCAAGAAAGCCATAGAAGTTTAACTTGATTTCAAAGCTTTTCAAGAACACTTTCACTTGCTTCTAGATTCTCCTTTAATTTCTAACTTTCTCTTACTAAACTAGCTCCAAAATAGTCCTAAATTAGTCAAGAAAATCATGGGAGAAAAGAGGAGAAAGAGGAAAAGAAGATTGGTGAAGGAAAAAACATGAAAGGCCATGGATTTTCTTACCTTTTTGCTTGGTTTCTCCTTCCTTTCTTCCTCTCTTCTTGTGTGCCTCTTCCCATTGCCCTTGGTTCTATTTTGAAGTGGAAGTAAATTGGTTAAAAGGAGGGGACAGAAGTGGGACATGTTTTAAGGGGCTAAGGCTCATTTAGATAACTTTTCAAAATTAAAATTTAGTCCCTCATCTTGATGTTGTCCAATTGCTCTCATTTCAACTCCTTTTTTAGAACCATATTTTCCATCAAGAAATTTAGATCCTCTAATTTATAAAATACCTTTAGTTTCACCCAAATTGGATTTAAAACATTTCTAAACAAATCGGTTTAAGTTTTAGTCAATTGACATTCTAAAATGAAAATCGAAGGGGTTTTGCCCATTCTAGAGGTTTTTATAGTTTTTAGGGCCTTTGAAAACCCTGTCACATTCTAAATTTTCTATAAATATTAATGTAGCCAAAGTAACGAAAGAAGAATAGCAAAGGACTATCTTAAGTAAGCAGTAGAGAATTACCTTATGTTAATTAGGAAGCCTTATTGAGACATGCTTAATAATTTATTTAACATAGAAACACCTAGACACTGGCCAAATAAGGTTGCAACCATTCTTATCCTAATATCTCCATTATTTTCATATAGATAGGAATACATTTAAGTACAAGCATTTGGTCAAGAATAACCCCCTAGTAACCGTGTATACAATAAGCTTAAACCAACTTAAATCTTAGGATGAGTTCTGGTATCAATTACAAACACATGACTGACCAAGAGGGATAGGAAGACACCAAACAACCAAAGAACAATAAGGACAAATTAATGACACATTGGCATTCCATTTATGTATGACATTCACTAGTCATTCGGTCAAGCCACCACTCTCCATTTTGCCATAGGTAATTGAGAAAAATATGCATTCAATTGAATGGGCTAAAAGTAGGATAGTAATGTGGGGACTATAAAGGAAAGAAGAAGACTTAATGAACCAAAACAAAGACACCTCATGCTTCCCCATGCAAGACACATATATATGGTACTTGGTTATGACTTGTTTCCTTGTTGATGTGGGAGAGCTAGGAATAATTATAAGATGCCACACTTGATTGTAAATATGAGAAGAAGACATTTTCTTAGACAACTGAATGGAAAATGAAGTTAAGGAAAATTAAACAAACCATCCTTGCCACCCCATGCTTGCACCGTCCACACATGTCTATATATACGTATCTTTAATTGATGTTTGATCATTACTCATAGTTTTCACTACTATGGGAGTTAAATGTCTTATGTAATGTGTGTATTAGATGGGATTAATATATACAGGATGCTGCCACATAGCTTGCACTGAACAAGAAGTAGGTGGAAGGAGTATTTAATTATTTTAATCATTTCCCTCTAATGCCATTACCATGGAAGTATATATATCCACTTGGTGTCCAATCGTGGGGATCATGTAGTGCTAACTAAGGATATGACTTCGAAAGGATGATATTTATGTGGTGTTGCCACCTAGCCTTGCACCAAATAGGTAATGGGAAGAAGGAATTTTAAATTTACTTAATGACATTCAAGGGTGGTGAGAAGCATGAGCTATCCATTGTGATCATCCTCATCCATGTAAGTTCAATTAGGCCGAGAATAAAGAGAGGGAAGGAAGTGGATGTCTTGAGTAAACCATTGAGAGGAAGAAGACAAAGGCTTGAGTAAGTAAGGGGGATTGCAAAATAAGAGGAGAACCTTGAAGAAGAGTACCAAAAAAAGGGTTCGTTGGAATGTGAGTATAGGAAAGCATCCATCTTTAATTGACTTTCATTCTATTTGATCAAAATTTTGAAAGAGAGTACTTGCATTATGGGACAACCATGGAACATCGAGGAAACAACCACTAAAGGAATTTTAGGAAGGAGCCATGAACAATTCAAGGTAAATACTTAAACCATTCCTTGAAACCATATAAGCGAAGAGTGGGAATGAAGTAGATAGGAAATTTTGTATACTTAGTTAGCTGATGATGGCTATATTTCATATATTTTTCCCCTTCTAATTAGGCATTTTCATAAATAATTGATGATATTTTGAGCTTTAAATTGGATATTATTTAGTTTAGAAAATAATTTCATCTTTTAGAATTTTGTTGAATAAATTAAGATTTTTAATGATTTTACTTTATTTTATTTCATTTTCTTAGATGATGATTTCATTTTATTTCATTTTATCTTATTTTGTTTTATTTTATTTTATTTTGGGCTTTGATTTTTATTTTTATTTTTATTTCTTTTTACTTAGGGGAATTTGCATGGAAGATAGTTCAAAATGCGTGGCTTACTCATTCACTTCTACACAAATGCAAACCACGGACATCCATGTCTTCCTGCACTGCTCGAGCAGCCCTTCACTCGACATTAATACACATGCATGACTCAAGAAGGAAGCCACAACATTAGCGTCTCATGTGTAAGGCAGAAACATAGAAACACACAAAGCTATAAGAAACGAAGACATGGTAAGAGTAGAACGTGGGCTGGAGAAAAGGTTTCAGCTTACTACAATTGCTCGAGCTAATGCATTCACACTCATGACCATTCATGATGCTCTGTTCTGGCGAGTTAGAAGATGTGTAAGTGCTATGGGCTGGAGAACATGCAACAGAAGCTAGAGGAAGGAAACACGTGGAGAAGAAGAGGCAAAGTGTGTGTGTGGGAGGAAGAAGCAGAGAAAGATGAGAAGGAAAAGCAAGAAACAAACTTGAGCTCGAGTTCTACATGCATGTGAGCAAAACAGAGGAGAAGAAAGATGAACTAGCCATGGGGTCTGTGAAGGAAAGAACCTACGAGTTATAAGAAGAAGAAAGTAGCGTGCAGTAAAACATGAAAAAGGAGTCATGCGCACACAAGAGAACATGCAGAATCACGTCATTCTTTTATGTAAACAGTAGCTCCTCATAGACAACAACAAGGCATGAGTTTTCTCAAGTTTCATGCATACATTCAGCTCACCTCTGATCCACGTAGCTTTCATCTACACAAAAAAACATGTGGGAGGCAGCATGTGATTCATTAAGGTGCAGAACATGTGAGAGGCATGGGGAGAAAGTGACGAATAAGCTATTGGAGATTGAAGAGAGGAAGTGATACGTAAATGAAGAGTAACATATGAAAGAAGGTGGGGTCCACTGATTAAAAAAATAATAATAATAAAATAAAAGAAGGAAGCAAGAACGTGAAGGAGCCTGTGATTGAAAGAGATACAGACACCACACAAAACATGCATGCCAGGTCATATGAGCTACACGTGGGAAATCAAGGATCACACATGAACATGGAAGCTACGGGTCTGATGTAAAAGGAATGAGAGGCAGCACATGAAATTATTAAAAGAAATCACGTGAGAAGGGATAATGCCATTCATTTGAATAAATCCATCTAGACGCATACTCCATCCCATCATTATTCATTCACACGCCCCCCTCATCCATTCCATTGTCTCATTCGTAGAACACACTCCACGCCATTTCCCATCTATTCTTCCATTCCATCTCCACTCTAATGATGCTCTAATCCTCCATCTGTGACTAGCAAGGAAGAAGGAGCTTGGAAAAGCTTGAATCCATGGAATTACAAGCAGAATTTTGGCTAAGGATTTCTACTTTCCTACACTTTTTCTTTTTCTTGTACATGCTTGGTTAAGTTGTATTAGATTGGAAATTGTGTCATTTTAATTAGTGGCTAGTTAGATATTAATTAGGAGATTGTTTTTGTTAATTAATTGATTGAATCAAGTTCTGAATTATTCATCTTCCTCTAATTATCCACATATGCAGTCAAAGTATTTGATGAAATGCATGTGAGAAATTGAGTGTTTAGTTGTCTAATTTGAGGATCCATTAGAGTTTAATTGGTTAATTGAATATCTAGAGTGTTAATTCAAAGGCTAATTAATCATGCAATTCAAGTGTTCATCGATCCTAAAGGCAAGAATTAATGATTTGGTGTGGGATTAAGGTCTCAATTCAACATTAACTTGTTAATTTCTTGAATCTTGAGTGGTAATTCAAGATCATTTGCCAATGGACACAATTAGGGACTCTTAAGCCAGAATTAATCCCAATTGGATTAAGATAAGGATCGTGGAAACCAAGGAATAAATCCAAAGCTAGTCATAAGACCATCATTCACCCATAATTTATCCAATTAAGTAGAATTTAGGAACTTTAATTCAATTTTATTTTAGATAGTCTAATTAGATCAAAAAACTCCTAATTTAGATAACTTTTAGGATCATTTAACATTTAGAAAACCCAATTGAATATTGAATTCTATTTCCAAGGGAGATGATCTAGGTTGTGCCCTATATTGTAGATAATATCCAACCTAATTTATTTTAAGGGTTGCGCAATAGACCCATCATTAGCTATAGGAATAGCACCTTGAAAATGGCATAAGTTGAATAAAAAGGATAGCACAAAAGAGTAGAACACATGATAGGTATATAGACACTAAATGGAACTATACAGTTGGCCTTTTGACAACGAATATACACATATATTGACATAAGTTAGAATGGATACCGAGAATAAGAAATTTAGGAATTTTGTACGAGAAATTTAATAGCTCGATTGAAAAGCCAATAGTAAACACGACTTGTTCCTAATTAAGGCAATGTATGAGTAAAATTTTAGGAAAACAATTGGAGCAACAAGAGCTAAGGAATAACTTGACGTAATAACAGTAACAAAACAAGTAGTTAACATTGTATTTATTTTGTTGTTTACGTTATTACACTGGATGAATTCCCGAAGTTCCTATGCTGTATATGTGATAAACACGTATTTCTATCTATTTTACTCTCCTAAACTTGGGCATTTTAATAACGAAATATGGCTTTAAGACTTTAATTAGATAAGATTTTATTTTAATAGCCATTTCTATATTTTAGGAGTTAATTTGCAAAAATTTGGTTTTTAATGCTCAATTTTATCTTAAATAATTTTTGTGAATATTCCTATTTGATTTTTCCTACTCTTTTGTGCAGAATTTTAATATGTAATTGGAGCTTGAATGAGAATTTGTTTTGAGGCAAGAGGTAGCATGCATGGGTTCTTTGTTTTTCCAATGTGTTGGCATTGTGGCAACTCATTCCTCAGTTTTTGTAATGTCCAGTTTTCGTTAAACAATGAAAACGGGCACTCTTTCAAAGTAAGTCCCCTGAGATGAGTGATTCAAGGCCAAATAAAATTTGGATAAAATGTTAAATAATAAAAAATGAGGATTTGAGCCTTGAGTTGCCCAAAAATCAGGGTCGAAGTGATTCGAAAAATTTGCCGAAAGGTCAGTGGCATTTTTGTAAATAAGTGCAATTTTAGAAAAGCACCTAGGAGGGCTTTTTAAATGGAAATTTTGAGTTGCCCAGGGTTCTCAGAGGCCCTAAAAACCATGGGAAGCCCCGGGACCGGTAAAGACCCTCCGGTGTAAGTTTTCCAACGTCAATTGACCTGAACTTTGACCGATTTGTTCGGAAGGGTTTTAGCTCCGATTTGAGTGATTCCAAAGCCATTTTTCTTAATTGGGAATCTAATGTTATAATGGAAAAGACGGTTCTAAAAAAGGAGCTAAAACGAAGGAGAAACAAAAAGGCAAAGTATGAAGGGCAAAATGAGAATTTTTTAAAAAAAGTCACTTTACCCTAGCTATATATAGGTGGCACCTCACACTCTCCTTCATTCACTTCAGAATTTCCAGCCCCAAATCAGAAGCAAATCCCTTGGAGAGTGGCACACAAAGAGAAGGGAAGAAGGAAGAAAGATTCAAGACTTTAGGTATGGAATTTTACGTGTTTTTCATGCTTTCTCTCCACCACTTTCTTCTCCTCTTTTTCCCTCTTCTTCTCCATCATTTCTCTGAAGTTTTAAGGGCTGTTTTGAAGGAAAAACAGAGGGGAAAGTTCGAATTTCAAGTAAGGAGGCCAAGGAAAGCAAGAACAAGCAAGAAAATCCAAGGAAAACAAGGTATTTTGTAATTCTTCCACTTGGTCTTCTTCCTCCCTTCCTTGAGCATTTCGACCTACACTTGGACAGATCTAAGGATTCAGATTTTTAACCAAACCAAAGGTGATTCTTAGGTATTTGATGGAGAGGAAAAAGAATATGCAAAGAAAACTAAGAAAAAGGCATTAGAAAGCAAGATGCAAAACCTAGGGTTTCAAGTGCACCTTTCAATTTTTGAATTTGTAGGATGCTTCCTAGGTCTAAGTTAGAGTATAAATGAGTTCTTGAGACACCAAAGATTCTCCCCACAAGCTTCCCCCTTCAAGAAAACCAAGTAAACTCCATGAAGGCCATTAAGCTCCATAGCTTCGGCCTAAAGAGTTTCTCATAGCTAAGGAGAGTTTTAAATTTTTTTAAGGCCATTCTTGAGTCATAATTGATGAATAAAAATGAGGGGAGGCCTTGGAAAAAATTTAGAACTCATGGAAAGTGATTTGGTGTCTTAGGTTCCATAATATGACCTAAAGAAGCAACATGGTGCTAGGCCATTTGTTTTAATGATGTGATGACTCTAAGAGGCTTAAAAGGAGTCAAGAATCATATTTGAGAGTAAAAAATGAGGCCTAGAAATCATTTGAGGGGTGTTGCTTCATTAGGTGCCAATATAGACCATAATGGAGGTTGTAGAGTAATCTAGGGTTTAAGCAAGTTGCATGGCCCTAGAAATTGTTTCATGAACTTAATTGGCTCCCATAATTTGTGTCTAGGCCAAGAGACACTATTTCCACCAACTTGTGGGTGTGTGGCTAAAAGAGGAGGCTTGAAAGCTAAGGAAAAAGTGTGTACTTGTATACAAGGTAGCTTTCTCCACCTTCTCTCCTGCATGAATGTGTGTTTAGCTTGTTTTAGAATGTGTGTATGTGTATTTTCAAGCTTTGAAAAGTATGCTAGCATGCCTTTATATGCCATCATGCTTGATGCCATGTTATGTTTTTAAATGAACCCATGATGTTTGTATGAGTTTGCTTGAGTGTGGAGAGGCCAAGAACTCTTCCCTTGGGTGAGGATAAGCCAAGAACCCTTGAGCTTGGTTGAGACAAAGTAAAGAGTCTCCCAAAAGCAAAGTGGGCTCCCAAGAGTATGGTTGAGTCCAAAGTGTTCAAAGAATGGGTGAGGCAAGTCCAAAATCCATAAGGAGAAGTGTGAGGCCAATCCAAACACTTAGTGAGTTCTTGAATGTCTTGTATGATTGATTCACATGCTAAGGTTGTTTTTAAAATGCCTATGATTTCTACTTTCTCCATGCATGCATTTGTGAAACTTGCTTGCACATATTATGTGTGATGGAATGGGAGACAAGCTATTGAGATTCTTGAATCTCATCCCCTCCTCTCCAATGATCTAACATGCTAGGTGGACCAAGCAATTGTGGTGAAGGGAGCCAACAACCTTGAAGAGGGACAATTGACAAGCTTATGTCTTGTTTTGTCTATTTTGGAACCATAATGATAGTTCATCATGTATATGATGTTGTATATGTATTATGAACCTTGAGATATATGTAAACATACTATTATGTGATGTTTAGATGTATGAAAATTATATATGACCATTAGCACATGTTTTGAGTAGGCAAGGCCATGGTAAGAGAATTTAAAGTTTGATGAATATGTGTATAAATATGGGTTGAATGGCCAAAATGAGATGCATGAGGTTTGGGACCATTTGGATAGCTCACACAAGTCTTAAATAAGCTTTTGGACTTGCCCAAAAGGTGCCACAACTAAGGGAAGGCCATTTGGCAAATTTGGTACCGCATATGGAGCTAAATTTGACCATAATGAAACCCTATGTCACTTTTTGGCCAAATGAGTTATTCTTGCCCTGAAATTTGACATACAATTAGGTATCATTAAGACCTTTCTGTGAATCTAAAGATCATTATTTTTGGAGATCTAGGGAATATTTGATGAATTTTCAAAGTTGGCATTTTTCATGGATTCTGGTATGGGTACTGTTCATACTGACAGTTTCGAATTCTGTGTCACCCGATGGCCAAATGGTGTCCAATGCTTATGAAATTTTATATGAATAAACTAGAGGTCATAAGAGTTCTGTGGCCACTGAGATAACCTCATTTGGAGGTCTGATCAGAGAGTTATTCATGTTTGAAGTTAACTGTTAGTATCAGTAGCGCCCTAGGAGCTCAGTTACTGTTCTATCCATTTCAGATGTCTAAATGTATCTGTTTCATTCTGGAATTATTTTTAGTGTCAATTTAACATTTTTAGCTTTCCAGAAAGACTTCATTTGTGTGATTTCAATTTTTATAGAATTAGTTATGAATTTTTGAAATTGATATCAGTAAATTGAACAACAGCCCAGGCAGTCAGCAACATCAGTAGCTTTCTGGATGTCAAACGTCCTGTGTGATGAATTTTGTGACCTGGACGTATTTTTAGTCCTAATCTTTCCAGAATAACCAAGATTTCATAATTTTGAATTTTTTAGATTTAGTTATGATTTTCCAAAGTTGGGTCAGAAAATAGAGCAAATCTGGCCGAAAATATGCTTGTTTATTTTGAGTTCCATTTCGGTTTCCATGGGTTGTAGGCATGTTTTTGCGATGCAAATAAGTTGTAATAATGGAATTAAATATGAGGAAGTATAGTATAAGCTCACACGGTCCACGTGACACCGAATTGAATATTTTAGATACGACGCAACGCGAAAATAATCATTATTTCTTTAGCATTTCCATGGAATATTAATATGATTCATGATATTATGCCACTTGAAACCATGAGATGAGCTAGAATTTATGGTGTTACAGTTTTCACACACTCCACATGATTAAAAGAAGCATGAGAAGGCATGTGTGTGTAGAGAAGAAGCTATATATTGGGTTGAAGTAAAGGTTTTAGCTCACTACAATTGCTCGAACTAATGCATTCACACTCATGACCATTCACGATGCTCTGTTCTGGTAAGTTAGAAGACGTGGATGGCTTGAGGATAAGAAGCTCGAGTAAAGAGACATGGGAAGTCACGAGAAACAGAGTAGCATGCAGCTCGAGTACATGGAAAACTCATGAACAAGGTTGTGATGTTTAGGAGGCTAAAGCTAGGAGAGTTGGAAGACGTAGGAAGCACTCTCAAGTTGAGCAACAAGAAGCATGAGCATTAGGGAAGAGACATGGAAAGGAGCTGGGCTTTGAATACAAAGAAGCTTGCATAGAGAAAACATGAGGGCTGGACTTCTCTTAACGTCACATATGAGTTCTTTTGGAGGCACACACTTATTCGATCTCAGATGTTGGAGTGGGAAGGATTCAAGTGGGGAATGAGCTGGACGAAGCAGAAACGCAAAAGAAGCCTGCTGGACAGCAACATGAAATTAACATGGAGAAACACGCATGCAGTTCTGAAGTCGAAGAAGACACTCCCAATGAGCAAGCAAGCAATGCACAGAACGTGAAACAGAGCACGTTCTTATGATGGAGCTGACGTGGAGGAAGCATAAGTCTAGCTAGTTGTTCAAAAAGAGAGTTTGGCTTAGGTTGGAAGGTCCAAGATGTGAAGAGAAAAAGACAGCTCACACATAAACATAGGTTCTGGTGGATGAAACAAGATGCAACTAGTTACAGGGTAGAAAAAAGTGAAAGAGGAGAAGATTTTCACCTAAGAATGATTCAAGAAGCTTAAGCTTAGGTGGATGAAGCAAGAAGTAGGAGCTAGGATTTGAAACTATCTCTAAGCTAAGGGTTGAAGTTCCACGATGCAAAACATCCTCATGAGATGCTACCATTTCACTCACACACACATTTAAAAATAGAGGTCTTGAGTTTGACGTGGATGAGAAGTCCAGGCTATATAGAATGAAGAAATAGTTTAGGTGGAGTCAATAAGAAGCCAAGGGTTGGAACTACATGTTCTTGTGTGAAGGAAAGAAGCCACAGGTTTTAGGAAAAAGCAGCATCAGAAGAAACAGGCCATTGGTTGGTGAGGAGAAGAAAGGCTTTTACGTGAAACTTGATTAGTGGCAACACATGATTCATTTTAATAGAAGAGGCCATGGGCAGAAGAAAAGCAAGCATGTGGGAGCTGGATTCATAAAAAAAACAAGGGAGAACTCATCTATTCAGCCACTCATCATTCTTTCAATTCCTTCGACAATCCAAAGCCATGCATGAAGCAGTCTTGGGTTGAGAGCATGAAGAAAACAACAGACAAAAGCAACTCATATGGGAAGGACATAGCTCATGTGGAATATTATAATACAAATTGAAATGGGGCCCACACTCATGCATAATAGAAGAAATACACATGACAGCACACAATAAAATATGAAGTCATGGAGAAGAGCTGAAGAGAGCACGTGAAATCATTAAAATCCATATGAGAGGAGCATCCAATCTTCATCCATCCATTCACACCATTCATCCAATGCCATTAGATCCATCCATCGTCACACTCCACGCTACATTCCAAATGCATTCCATTCATGTCGTCCATTCCGTCATTCATCCATTTCATCCCCTTCGCCGTAGCACACCACACCATTCCATTCTCCACCTTCAACCACCGTAATATGAAGCTCTAAGCCTCTATCTATGACTAGCAAGGAAGAAGGACTTTGGAGAAGCTTGAATCCATGGATGAACTCAGAATTTTGGCTAAGGATTTTTATTTTCCTACACTTTTTTTCTCTTTCATATATTGTCTTGGTTAAGTTGTATTTGATAGAGAATTTGTGTAATTGTAATTAGTGGCTAGTTAGACACTGATTAGGAAGCCTTTTTGTTAATTACTTGATTAGATTGGAATATGATTTTTCATTATTCTCTAATTTCCCATGTGTGTTACGAAGGTGTTCGATGAAATGCATGAGTGAGATTATGTGCTTAATTGCTTGATTTGAGAATTCCTTGGTGTTTAGTTGGTTAATTAAATATCTTTGGATGATGAATCAGAGGCTAATTAATCAGTTAATTAATCAAATTGGGTGTTCATTGATCTTAAAGATAAGAGTTAACGATTTAATATGGGATTAAGGTTTCAATGGAACATTACTTTGTTAATCTCTTGATTCTTGCGTGATAACTCAAGATACATTTGTTGTGGACACAATTAGGGACTCTTAGATCAAAATTAATCATAATTAAATTAAGATAAGGATAATGGATACCAAGGACGATTCCAAAGCTAGTCACAAGCCATTATCATCCATAATCCATCCAATTAGGTAGAATTTAAGAAATTTATTTCAATTTAGTTTTAGGTTAGTTTAATTCAATCAAAAACCCCCCAAATTAGATAGCTTTTAGGACCTTTAACATTTAGAAAACCCAATTGAACATTGAACTCCATTTCCAAAGGAGATGACCTAGGTTATGCCACTAACTGCATATTTTATCAACCTAGTTTTATTTTGAGGGTTGCGCGACAAGCCTGTCAGTATGGTTACATGTATGTCTACTAAGGTAACTCTTATAAGTACTAGATTACTATTATTGGCCAATAACCGAAGCATGGTGCCTAACAAAAATAAGACAAAAAAAAATTCAATCAGAATATATGTGTGAATTCAATCTAGATTTGTTACGCATCATTTCTAGATTGGTCTATAAGATTAATTCTCATTAAAATGGCACCTTTAGCAGCAAAAATTTGCGTCATTGAAGGCTCAGTTAATTCATTCTTAGGAAAATGGACCATGTGAGCTTATGAAATTTGTTTTCCATTCATAACACACTTATTCAACTAGGATTATCACAATTTGAAGCTCAAAATTCAGGTCCAAGTTATAGAACTCAAAATTGCATTACACTTTGTAATTCGCCATACATTTCATATTCTGATACGAACTTTAGAAAATCATAACTAATTATAGAAAAATCCAAATCATGTAAAAATGGCTTTCTGGAAAGCTCAACATGTCATCTAGTTGCCATAAAAATTTTGGATCAAAACAACCATGTTTGGCCTATGAAAACCAATGGAATGATACATCAGGTCTAGTCATCATACAACAAACCTGGGACTTTACAAATTCATTTCTCCCTCTACAGAGTTCCAATTGGAGTGCGTTCAGTCGTTATAGAAAGATTATAATGTCTACTATATGTTTATAAAATTTTATGAGTAGTAAATTTCATTTGGCCCCTGAGTGATACAGAAAAAGAAATTGACCATATAAACAGTAACAGTAGTAGTTTTTTGCATAATTTGACCAACTTTGAAAAATTATAATAAATTTTCTATAATGCCAAAAATAGTGCTCTTTAGCTATATGAAAATCTCTAGATGAGACTTATTTGCTTGACAAATTTCATACAAAAACTCATCCATTTGTTCAGTTTGTAGTTCAGGTCAAGAAAGTGGCTAATTTTGATACCATAATGGGATCAAAGTGCACCAAATGGCCTTCTCCTCATACCATCACCATTTGAGTAAGTCCAAAAGCATAAATATAGCATATAAAAGTATCCCAAATAACCCAAATCATCATGGAACTCAAACTCACCTTCCTAGTTATTCATTTACACATGCATCTCAAGGCTCATGGATGTCAAAAACTCATATATGGATACATTTGGATCCAAAATGGATTCATACATCATATTTGCATACTCTTAATTGTGCTCAATAATTTACATCTCATAAACTCCATATATATACAAACTTTGACATCAAAATGTATAAATTCTCTATTCTATTGTTAAAGTCTCTTCTTTCAAGGTGCTTGGCTCCCATTTCTTGCTTCTTGAGCTTCACCTAAACATTGTTAGACATATGTGGGGAAGAGTGAGATTTAAAGAATCCTAGTAGCTCTTTTACCCTTTCAAGCACAATACATGGCACAATTTCATGTCAAAGAATGCAAGCATATTATAAGAACCTCTTGTAAGCATATATAAACATACTTTCATGTCACTTAAGCTCATACAATTCAAAATAAGCTCTAAGGCCTTTTGGTCTAGTGTCACCCAATTCTTTGGGACTTTTGGATTTGTCTCACCCACTTTTAGGCACTTTTGACTTAACCTCATTCCTTTTTGAGACTTTTGGCTTCTCCTCACCTATGCTAAGGGACTTTTGGCACAACCTTACCCATTCAAGCCATCCTGCATTCAAAACATGTTTTAAGAAGCATAATGGTACCATAGCATAAATTCAATGACTATAAACATATCTTATGGTTCAAACATATACATAAGCATCCAATGACAATCAAACATTCAAGACATGCATGTAAGAAAGAATAAAGAGCTACTTCAAGTCAAGAAGAACACTTTTTCCCTTGAGTTTCTCCTTTTCCTTCTCGGCCACACACACACAACTAGGGAAAGCTTAATTCATTTGGCCTAGATATATCAAATGAGACACAATTATATCATTGGAATAAGTTCTACCCTTACTTAAACTCTATGCAAGCTTACTTTAGCTTATGGCATAGTCATGGTTCCATATAAGTGCATAATGAAGCAATCCCTAGAATTCATGATCTTGGCTCCAATTTCTCATTCAATCTAGGTCATATGTCTCCATTTGAACTCATTAGAGTCATCACCAATTCAATTCAAGGAGTCTAGACTTAAGTTGCTTCTTTATGTCTTAAAAAGGAACCTAAACCTCCATCTCATAAACTATGGCTTCTAAATTCAAACCAATGCTTCCCTTGGTGTTTATTAATCATATTTAGACCATTTCTAGCCTTGGAATCAAAGAAAAATCTCCCTAGGTACTTGTTCTTATCCTTAGCTAAGACATGTAGCAACAAAATGACCCATAGAGTTTGCTTAATTTTTCTTAAGGAAATGGCACTTGCTAAGCTTTTTAGATGTCTTAGGACCTTATACGTACTCTTACATAGGCAAAATTATCCTTCAAAAGCTTCAAGAATGGATAGGTGCAACAAAATGAAATGACCCTAACTTTTACTCATCATAATTAAAGTTAAAGACGTAATTAATAATAATAAATCAAGGTTAAAAGTTATTACAACTAATTATATTAAAAAATATAAGGAAATTTGAACCTTGATGTTATTAGGGTCATTAATTAGATAGCCACAATTATTCCAATGTGCAAGTGAATTTAGTCATTAATAAAGAGCTTTTGATTCTTCCATCCATCAATTCCAACTCATAAAAACCTCCTACAAGTGTTTCTAAATCATTCCTTAGTATTACCATAAAAGAAACTAAGGTTTCTAGGTGAATATGAGTAATTAACCACCTTCGCCACGGCTAAATTTCCTTTTGTCGTAGCCAATTACTGTCGGGTTATACCCTCTGGAACACCCCCAGACTTGCTTTTCAGACTTAGTTGTGGCTAACCTCACTATTCGTTGTCCCCAATTTCTCTCTGTTTTCTTCCTTGGCAGGTTCGCCATATTTGGCTGAGGCCAATTAAATGTTGGCCGCGACCAATTCCCTTTTGTTCCTATAACTCCCAAGATTTCATCTCATGCTCTCCATTTCCCCCTCTAGCAACACTTTAAGCCACTTTAACTTAATTTGTGAAGATTTAGTGTCTTTCTTTCACCTAATTTACCTAATACACCTATCATAACCCATTCAAAACTCAAATGTGGATCCTTAACCATTTAGCTGCCATAAACCAGTAAGTTCATAGATCAATGACAGTAGAGAGTTCATACGCTACTCATATTTCCATTCAAACATAAGTCTCATTAGAAATTCCATACATCACTAGTTTAAGTTAACATCTAATGTATCAAATGATTACAGTCCCTATGCTTGGCAATTCATGATGCAATGCAGCAATTACATAAAACTAGTAGTCTAGTTACACAATTTGACAAGGCTTCTAAACCTATGTGTTACTAAGCTTCCATTAATTTTTCTCCTTTCCACTAAGAGGTCCGGTCCCTGAAAATATTAGCCCACAACAGGGTGAGACATACAATCTCAGTAACAAAAGGCAATTTTCATATACATGCATAAGTTAATCAGTCCAATGCAATTTCATGTCATCAATACCAGAATCATCAATTCAATTTGCAAATGAACTAGTTGAACTACCAATGACTACTGTCCCATACCAACAATCATATACAACATGTTAATTGTAACACCCCAAAATTAATTAAGGTGTTAATCATGGATTTAGATTAATTAAGAATTATTAATATGGGTTAGGAATTTAATGGGATAGAAATTTCATCTAAGCCTAAAATAATAGATCATGATAAGAGGCTAATCGAGACCCAATGAGTTAGGTGTAGGCCCAATTTAATTTAATGTGATAGAGGTCCAAGACCTACCTTGTATAGACTCTTATAAGTGGCCCAAACCTAATTAAACTTCAGCAACCCAATGCATAAGAACTGGCCCAATAAAATTCTGCAGCCCAACACTTTAAAACTGGCCCAACAAGCTAAAAATCTGAAGCCCATTTGGAGTTGGACCTTGGAGCAACCCATGACCCATATTTGACCCAACTTAATTCTACTAAAACCTTAAAAACTGACCAGCCACCTCTCACATTCTGCAAAACACAAAGACACAAGGAAAATTCGGAGGTGAGAGGGAGAGGCTAGGGTTCTTGGCATAATTCCACATTTTCTCACATTTGGAGCAAAATTTAGCCAAGATAATAGTTATACAACTTAATCCCCTCATCTTTATTTTTAATTTGGCCCAATTAGTTTTTCATTTGGAGTGTTTTCACCATACCCAAAAATCTGAAATGTGGTTATTTGGGGTTTTCTTGGTGAAATTCGTAGGTTGAAGTTAATATTTCAGGTAAAGGTTCTTCGGGTAAGGATAAGGGGAAGCAAGTGGATGAAAATCCATGAGCTCCAACAAGTGGGGAGAAGGCTATACTTAGGCTGATTTAGTTAGTGTAGATGCTAATTTTGTATTCCTTATGGTATAGCATCATCTTGTATCCATGTTGTCAAGTGTAAGCTTTCATATTTTGATTACTGAGGATGTATGTATTGAGGGGTTAGACCTTATCTTAAATTTGGTATATGATGTATGAATTATTGACATCTGCTGTAAACTTGATTGAACTTATGATATGGCTTACCATTTGAAAATGTAACCTTGAGATATTGATATGAATCACTGATGTATGAAACCTCTAATAGAAAGTGTATCAAATGTTAAATGTCAATGATGCATGAATTTTTGTTGCTATTATTCCCTGGACTTGCTGACATAGGGTAGTTGGAGGAGTGGAAATTTACATTTGAGTTTTAAGTTGGTAATGATAGAATAGCTGGATGAATGAGGTCCATAACTACCCTTAGAGTTGCATAAATTAAGGTAGAATGGCCTTAAGATGATATTGGAGGGAGAGTGCAGAGTAGGAGACAAGAATTTTGGAGTTATAGGGTTAAAAGAAATTTCGCCGTGGCTAAAATAGAGTTGGCCACGGCCAATAGAGGCGAAGTTGCCCAGGGAGAGTACCAGAGAGGAATTGGCTGCGGTGAAATGTCAATTAGCCACGACGAAATGTGAGAGGTCAAACTGGAAGTCATCCAGAGAGAAATTCACTGCGGCAAATTAGGGAATTGGCCGCGGCTAAAGGAGGTATTGGCTACGGCCAATATCTAGAGGCGAGCGAGGAAGTTCCAGGAGGCTTCTTCGCCGCGGCGCCATGTAGGTTGGCCGAGGCGAAACTAGTGATGAAGAAAGGGGTAAAATAGAAGGGAATTGGCCACAGCGAAGAGTAATTGGGCTGCGGCGAATATGTTGAAACACTTATAATACCTAGGAAATCTTGGTTTTTCATATGGTAATCTCAAGGGATGATTTAGAGACATTAGGATGAGTTATAATTGATGGGTAATAGAATCAAAGGCTTATAAATAAATATTTATCTCCCTTATGAATATAAGTGCTTGTAATTGTATGATTGATGACTCTAATCATATTAAGGTTCAAATTTCCCCGTATTTTCATAATGTAATTGGTCATAATGCCTTGTAACCCCAACTTATGATTATTAATCACGTGGTTAACCTTAATTATCGAGATGAAAAATTAGGGTCATCACATTAATGGCCAATAACACTGGGAAAGGTCCATCCATGACACTTACTCCTTAATGAGCACAACCAGGGTTCAGTGCATCTGGGGTCTAATCATAACTCGGTGCTCAATCCAAGCACAAGCACGGGTGGCAGCCGCATCACAGCTTCACCATGGATTCACAAGGTCTAATCATAATAACAATTCAAGCAGTCAACTAATCATTTAGCATTTCAAAATCATATATGTACAAACAATATCAGATTAACATGAACATATACATGGAATTGGAAAATTAACCCCGGTTACCTCAATGAAGCCAATTACTCATCCTCTAGCTACCATCATGATTCATAGCATACCAGGCCTAACATAAGCATAATCATTATTATTCAACTATCATTAGTAAGGAGTTTCCTTATCCACAGATTAATCTTAACAAGAGTACATTAAGAACTTCTTACCTAAGCTTCCTAAGGGTCTACAGTAGCAATTCAAGGTCACAACAACAAGAACTTACAATGAGTCACTCTTAATGTCTCCATTTTCGCATATATAATAGCCATGCACCAAAAGTTAGTCCAAATGATGGAAATTCAGTATATATACCACATAAGAGAAGAGGGAACACTTACCCATATACCTAAGGGGTTAAATGGACTGAGTTGAGCCTCAATTATCAAGAACACACCATGGGAAATTCTAAAATTCGGATTTTAGTTATCAAGCCCAGAAAATTCAATTTTCCACCATTATCTCCTTGTAATTTCGCATAATCACAGAACCCATTATGATAATTAATCCTTAGGGGCATTTTCCAACAAAGTAATACACAAAATGGAAGGGAAATGCTTACCTAATCATCCCTCTAACCTTTAACTCCGAAAATCTTGCAATAATCATCCAAGAACCATATTCCATCCTAAGAAGAGATGAAAAATTTTCAAAATGACAAACAATCGGACCAAAATGAAGAGGAGAATGAGAGGGACATGTTTTATATAGATTACCTTGGCAAATCTTCCTCTAGAAGTGAGAAATGGTGGAGGAATGCAAAAAACCCTAGCCTCCTCTCTTTCTATGCGAAAATGGAGCTCTTCCTTGCCTAAGATTGAGTTGGTCTGCAGAATAGAGGGTAAGAGGCTGAGTTAGTTAGGGTTTTAGATGGGTTTGGGCCAACCCTTAAGCCCAAAATCCACTTAGGTTCAAATATGTGCTTATTGAGCCATATGTTGATGGGTTTAGTTGATGAAATGAGAGTTAGGCTCTCAAGAAATGAGGTTGGACCTTCTTACCAACTACAAGTAGGCTTTCTTACTTGGCTTATGGCAGAAATACATTAATCATAGGGCCCAAATTAAATGTCTAACTCCCCTTAGTTAATTCCTTAATTAAACCCGTAACCATAATTAATATATATATATATCCACTTAACAATAACTAGACATGATTATTAGCTCGAAATGTCTAAAGTAAATCCATTTCTTTAGAAACCTTATTTTTCTTCTTCTTCTTCTTATTATTATTATTATTTATTTTTTCCAAATCCTTGTCTTAATTCTTTAATTCACCACAATCCTTATTAATAAGTTCTGGGGTGTTACATAAAATCCCTAGATTTTATAACGTGAATTCTAAAGCTTCTCTTTTTAATGCTAATTGCATATTCTTGTTTCTCATACTCTAAAACCCTTGTTTCTTCCTTAGTTTGGTCAGAAATCATCCCCTCTTAGATGGTCTAAGGTTAGCTAAAACTACACTTATGGAGAACAAACAAGAAGAAGTAAGACAAGCAATGGAAGTTACTATAGTATCAAGCCTTTCTAAGAGCACTTTCACTTGCTTCTATTCTCTCCTTCAAAGTGTCTCCTCTTCTTACTAAACCAACCATGAATCAATCTCAAATCAATCATCAAAACTATAAGAAAAGATAGGAGAAAGAGGAGGACAAGGTTGGTGAAAGGAGAAGCATGAAAAACCATATATTTTCTTACCTTTTTGCTTGGCTTTCTTTTCTCTTCTTCCTCCCTTCTTGTGTGCCACTTTGAGATGAGTGGAAATCTATTTTGAGGCAGAACAAGCTTGGTGGAAATGAGAAAAGAGCATGGGACGTGATATATAAAGGCTAGGTTAGTTTAAGACACTTTTTCAAAATTTCCATTTTGTCCATTTTCTTGGTTCTTCCCATTTAGGCCCATTTCAACTCCTTGTTGAGAACTGTCTTTCCATTATAAAATTTAGGTCCTCTAATTCATAAAATAACTTTGGTTTTACCCAAAGAGAATTTAAAACCTTCCTGAATGAATTGGTCAAAATTTTAGTCAACCAATGCTCTAAAATGTAAACCAGAGGGGTTTTAATCATTCTAGGGGTTTCTATGAATTTTAGGACCTCTGAGAAACTCAAATTTTCCATTTAAAGATTCCTCCTAGGTTTTTTCTAAAAGTTAGCTAAAATCATAAAAATGCCACTAGGTTTTCTTCTAATTTTCTTTAGCTATTCTAGCTCTGGTTTTTTAGTATCTTTAGCCTTGTATCCTCATTTTTAATTGTCTATATTATTGTCCTAATTTTATTTGGCCTCTAATTGTAACACTATATTCATCTAGCCTTTCCCCATCTCATTTTTGGTTACATTTCCTTAGGATCACAACTGCTCAAAGAAAATTCAATTAAAATATTGTATTATTTTATGTTATGTTATACTTAAATTCTTCATTTTTCATCCCATGGACCGTATGAACTCACCCATATCATCCTCCCATTAAAACACATCTATACAACTCAAAACCATCACCAAATGTTCCATAAAACCCAAGTTTGAAGCATACATACACAAAATCATCAAATTAGTCTCGGATTGCTATGCTATATTTCTGGTGCAAAATTTGGAAAATCATAACTAAATCTAAAAAAATAAAAATCAAGCACACTATACCATTATAAAAATATACAGATGTCAAATTTAGGCTAAAAATAAGTCCATACCAAAATAGAAATATTTAGCCACTGAAAATTGATGGAACAATACCAAAGGTACTACTGCATTTCTAATATTGACTCCAAACTTCAAAAATTCAGATCTCTTCTGTCCAGACCTCCAAATAGGTGATCTCAGTGGCCATAGGAAGCTTATTATGTCTAGTTTATACTTGTACAATTTCATAATCATTGGATATCATTTGGTTCTCAAATGACATAGGAAAAAAAAACTGACCATATGAACAGTAACCATATCAGTTCAGTATCTTTTTGGGAACTTTGAAAATTCATAATTAATTCTCTAGAGCTCCAAGTAATCTATCTTTTAGCTTCCCAAAGGGCTCTAGATGAGACCTATATGCATGCCAAATTTCATGGGAAAATTCACCCATTTGGTCAGTTTGTAACATAGGGTTGCAAAATGGCATTTTTATTCCTCTCAAAGTGTTAAGAATGGTCCATTTTGGCTTTTAGCTTTTCCAAGACCACTTAAGTATGTGGGAAAGCATCAAAATAGACCTCTAAATATGTCTAAAAGGTCTAGATATCCATATATTGCAAAATCACTCTCCCACTTGTTGACACACACAATGATCTTACATGCTCATCTTTGCCATTCAATGTCAAAAACATTTTATCTCATTAATATGCTACCAATTCTCATACATACATCACATATTCATATAATTACATATGTTCAAGAGGTTATACATCATTTGGCAATGTTATGGTTATAAAATGAACAAATAGCAACTCCTTTGTCAATCTTCTTATTTTCAAGTGTGGTGGCTCTCATTTTTTGGTTTACTTGGTTCACCTAGACATGTTAGGGCAATGGAGAGGGAAGAGTGAGATTCTAGGAATCCCAATAGTACTTCACCTTTTCAAACATATATAATAGATGCAATTTCAAGTGTAAAAATGCATGCATGACTATTTTGAAATTCATACACATACATGGAACAATTCTCACATTCAAGAAGACATATTCTTCATGCATAGGCTTGCCAAGACAATGATTTAGCATCAACCATTTTTCTTGGGACTTTTGGACTTGCCTCACCCACTTTCAAGGGACTTTTGACTAAGCTTCACTCATCTAGAGACTTTTGGCTTTGTCTCACTTACTCTTAGGGACTTTTGGCTCATCCTCATCCTTGCTAAGGAATTTTGGCCTCACTAAGCTCATGCAAGCCAGAACACATTCATAAAACATCCTTCAATAACATATACAAAGCATCATGGTACCATGGCATGTAAACATTGGCTAAAAACATTTTTCAAAGCATAAGGATACATACACACATTTAAAGATAAGAAAACACTCAAAGATGCATGAGAGAAAGGAGAGAGAGCTACCTTGAATGCAAGAACACACTTTAACCCTTGGAATTTCTTCCTCTCCTTCAGCCAAACACCTACAAAGAGGTGAAACTTGATTCCTTTGGCCTAAACACATCAAATGGGATCTAATTACACTCTTGAAATAACTCTAATGACATATACACCCTAGAAAAAGTTTAGAACTCATATGCTTAATCTATGATTCCATAAAGCACCTAATGAAGCAATACCAAGAATATCTTGGCTCCATTCTTTCCTTCTATCTATGGTTCTTGACTCCATTTAGACTCCTTGGAGCCATCACACCATTAATTTGAGAAGCCTAACTATATGTTACTTCTTTAAGTTACAATATGGAGCCTACACCTCCATTTCAATTCCTAGGCTTCCTAAAATTTTTCCAAGGTTTCTCTCATACTCTCCCATCATATATGATGCAAATCTAAACTTGGAATAACACTCCCTAGGTGTTTCCCCTCTTCTTGGCCAAGACATGACTTCCAATTGCACCTATGGAAGTTGTTTTGTTTTCTTTGATGGGAGATGCATGTGGGAGACTTTATTGATGTCTTAGGGACTCATACCAACTCTTAGACACCTTAAATTATGGCTGGAAAATTTTTTACAAACCAAGGTACAACTAAAACCCTAGGTTATACATCTTGCAAATTTATGGTTCTTTCTTTATTCTCTTTGCATATTCTTGTTTCCCACACTCTAATTCTTATGTTTCATTCTTGATTTGGTTCAAAACTCATCTCCCCTTGGCTATCCTAGGAGTGGATGAACCATACATCTATGGAGGCAAGAAGAAGCAAGCATGGAAATAAGAAATTTACCATGGTTTTCTAACTTTTCTTAAGAGCTTTTTCCTTTGCTTTGGTCCTCCCCTTGAAATTTGAACTTATCCCCTCTGATTAAAGCTCAAAATAGAACCAAATACTTTAATAAAACTATAGAAAGAAAAAGGAAAAGGAGGAGAACAAGCTTACTAAAGGAAAAACCAAGAAATTCCATCATTTTTATACCCTTTTTGCCTTGGTTTTCTTCTTCTTCTTCTCTTCTCTTGTGCACCTCTCTCCTTTGGTCTCACTCTCTATTTTAGGTAGCAAGAAGGTCGACTAAATGAAGATAAGGGAGAGGTGTACCATATATAAGAAAGGAATTAAAAATTGTTTATTAAAATTCCTGTTATGTCCCATTTTCTTGGTATTTTTGTTTTAGGTTCATTTTAGCTCCTTTTTTAGAACTGTCTTTTCCGTCATAAAATTTAGGTCCTCTATCTTATAAAATGCCTTTGGAATCACTCAATTTGGAGCTAAAACCTTCTCAAATGAAAAGGTTAAAATTTGGATAAATTGTTGTTAGAAAATGTACAGTGGAGGGATTTTAACTATCTTAGGGTTTCCTATGGTTTTTAGAGCCTTTGAGAACCCTAGAGAGCTCAAAATTTTTATTTAAAAAAGCCCTCCTATAAGTATTCTAAAAATTGCCTAAAATTATAAAAATGCCATTCTATTTTGCAACTATTTTGTTAAATTCTATCTGATCATTTTGGCTCTAGTTTCAGGGTACCTCTGCCCTTCTATTTTCATTATTTGATGTGTAGATTATTATCCTAATTTTTTTGGACCTTAACTCTCTTGTTTCAGAGGACTTGCTTTAATACATGTTCGTTTCCGTCATTTTTATGAAAACTAGACATTACATTTCTCCCCCCTCAAATAAAATTTTATCCTCGAAATTGAGATAATGTACCTCATGGGAAAAGCTCTAGATCTTTCTTTCTCATCTCCTCTTCTTGCTTCCAGGTAGTTTCTTCAGAAGATAACCCCTTCTAAATCACTTTCACTAATGGTATTGTCTTATTCCATAATTGCTTGAGTCTAACATCCACGATCCGATTTAGTGATACTATAAAGGATAGATTATCTTGTAACTACATATTTTCATATTCTATGCCATGTGAAGGGTTGGGCTGGTATTTCTTAAGCTGGGATACATGGAATACATTATGTATGAGGCTCAGATTTAGGGGAAGAGCGAGTCTATAGGCCACAAGTTCTACTTTATCAAGAATTTGGAATGGACCTATGTATTTTAGACTGAGCTTTCTACTTTTAATAGACCTACCTATCCCTGTAACTAGAGATACTCTAACAAAGACATGGTCTCTAACCTCAAACTCTAATGGCCTTCTTCGTCTATCTGTGTAACTTTTCTATCTACTCTATGCTGTTAAAAGTTTCGTTCTTATAGTCTCAATTTGCCTAGAGGTTTGGTCCACTAACTCTGGGCATATTAAGCTTCTCTCTCTTAGCTCAACCTAGCACACTGGGAGCCTACACTTCCTCCTATACAATGCCTCATATAGTGCCATCTGAGTGTTAGCATGTAATGTCCAGTTTTCGTTAAATGACAGACATAGGCACGTTTTCAAAGAAAGTCCCCTGAAATAAAATAGTTAAGGTCCCAAAAATTTTGAGTAATATTTTAGCCTCCTAAAAATGAGAATCGTAGCCTCAGACAGAAGGAAAAATGGAGCTAGAATGAAGAAACAATTTTGATAGAAACCTTACGAAACGTAATGGTATTTTCGTAATTTCAGGGAATTTTTGGAATTCACACAGGAGGGCTTTTTAAACTAAAGTTTTGAGTTCTTAAGGATTTTCAGAGGCTCTAAAAACTATGGAAAGCTCCGAGACAATTAAATCCCCTCCGGTGGATGTTTTCCAATGTCGGTGTGCCCGAACTTTGACGAAGCCATTCGGAAAGGTTTTAGCTTCGACTTGAGTGATTCCAAAGCCATTTTTCTTAATTGGGAACCTAAATTTTATAAGGGAAAAGATAGTTCTCAAAAAGGAGCTAAAACAAAGAAGAAATGAAAATGCAAAGTATGAAGGGCAAAATGGGAATTTTTGAAAAAGTCACTTTACCCTAACTATATATAGGTGGCACCTCACATTCTCCCTTGTTTCACTTCAGAATTTCCAGACCTAAATCAGAAGCAAAACCCTTGGAGAGTGGCGCCCAAAGAGAAGGGAAGAAGGAGGAAAGATTCAAGACTTTAGGTATGGAATTTTGCTTGTTTTTCATGCTTTCTCTCCACCAATCTCTTCTCCTCTTTTTCCCTCTTCTTCTCCATGATTTTTCTGAAGTTTTGAGGGCTTTTTTGAAGGGAAAATAGAGGGGAAATTTTGAAATTCACGTAAGGAGGCCAAGGAAAGCAAGAACAAGCAAGGAAATTCAAGTAAAATAAGGTATTTTGTCATTCTTCCACTTGGTCTTCTTCCTCCCTTCCTTGAGCATTTCGACCTAGATCTAGACAGACCTAAGGAGTCAAATTTTTAGCCAAACCAAAGGTGATTCTTAGGTATTTGATGGAGAGGAATAAGAATATGCAAAGAAAACCAAGAAATAGGCATTAGAAATCAAGATGCAAAACCTAGGGTTTCAAGTGTACCTTCCAATTTTTGAATTTGTATGATGCTTCCTAGGTTTACTTTAGAGTATAAATGAGTTCTTGAGACACCAAAGATGCTCCCCATAAGCTTCCTCCTTCAAGAAAATCAAGAGAACTCCAAGAAGCCTAAAGGAAGCCTATGTCTTAGCCTAGGCTTGTTTGTGTAGGTGGGGGGAGTTTTAAATTTTTCTAAGGCCATTCTTGAGTCATATTTGATGAATGAAAATGAAGGAAGGCCTTGGAAAAAATGTAGAACTCATGGAAAGTGATTTGGTGTCTTAAGTTCCATAATATGACCTAAAGAAGCAACATGGTGCTAGGCCTTTTATATTTAATGATGTGATGACTCCAAAAGGCTTAAAAGGAGTCAAGAATCATATTTGAAAAGAAAGAATGAGGCCTAGAAATCATTTTAAGGGTGTTGCTTCATTAGGTGCCAATATGGACCATAATGGAGGTTGTAGAGTAATCTAGGGTTTAAGCAAGTTGCATAGCCATAGAAATTGTTTCATGGACTTAATTGGCTCCCATAATTCATGTCTAGGCCAAGAGAAACTATCTCCACCAAATTGTGGGTGTGTGGCCAAAAGAGGAGGCTTGAAAACTAAGGAAAAAGTGTGTGCTTGTATACAAGGTAGCTCTCTCCACCTTTTCTCATGCATGGATGTGTGTTTAGCTTGTTTTAGAATGTGTGTATGTGTATTTTCAAGCTTTTAAAGTATCCTAGCATGCCTTTATATGCCATGAAGCTTAATGTCATGTTATGTTTTCAATTGATTACATGATGTTTGTATGAGTTTGCTTGAGTGTAGAGACGCCAAGAACTCTTCCCTTTAGTGAGGATGAGCCAAGAACCCTTGAGCTTAGTTGAGACAAAGTAAAGAGTCTCCCAAAGGCAAAGTGGGCTCCCGAGAGTATGGTTAAGTCCAAAGCTCTTAAAGAATGGGTGAGGCAAGTCCAAAATCCATGAGGAGAAGTGTAAGGCCAATCCAAGCACTTGGTGAGCTCTTGAATGTTTTGTATGATTGATTCACATGCCAAAATTGTTTTAAAATATGCATGTCTTCCACTTTCTCCATACATGCATTTAAAAGGCTTGCTTTGCACATATTATGTATGATTGAATGGGAGATGAGCTACTGGGATTCTTTGAATCTCATCCCCTCCTCTCCAATGATCTAACATGCTAGGTGGACCAAGCAATTATGGCAAAGGGAGCCAACAATCATAAAGAGGGACACTTGACAAGCTTATGTGTTATTTTGCTTCTTTTGGAACCATAATGATGGTTCATCATGTATATGATGTTGCATATATACTATGAACCTTGAGACATATGTAAATATATTATTATGTGATATTTAGATGTATGGAAATGATGTATGACTACTAGCCCATTTTTTGAGTATGTAATGCCATAGTATGAAAGTTTAAAGTTTGATGAATATGTATATAAATGTGGGTTGAATGGCCAAAATGAGATGCATGAGGTTTGGGACCATTTGGGAAGCTCACAAAAGTCTTAAATATGCTTTTAGACTTGCCCAAGAGGTGCCACAACCAAGGGAAGGCCATTTGGCAAATTTGGTACCTCATATAGAGCCAAATTTGACCATAATGGAACCCTATATCACTCTTTAGCCAAATGAGCTATTCTTGATCTAAAATTTGGCATGCAATTAGCTCTCATTGAGAGCTTTCTGAGAAGATAAAGATCATAATTTTTAGAGGTCTACAGAATATTTGATGATTTTTTGAAATTGGAAAATTTTATGGATTTGGTCTGCTACACTATTCATTTGGGCCGAAATTGTTTTCTGTCACACGAGACACAAATGATGTCCAATTGTGACAAAATTTTATATAGAGAAACTAGGCAATCACATGACTCCTGCCAACTAGAAGCACCTCATTTGGAGGTCTAGAGAGAGATATATGAATTTTTGAAGTTTTTGTCTAGTATCATTGATTTTGCCCGACCAGAAGGACTGTTTTATTGAGTTTCGGAGATTGGGCTTCATGAACTGATCTAGAGATATTTTTTCTCTCTATTTAACATCCATAGATTTCCATATTGGTATCATTTGTATGGATTGGAATTTTTTGGAATTAATTGGACATTTTCAAAGTTTTCTGCAGAATTCTGTGACAGTTCCAGATTTCAGTGGGACCTTTGGACAATTTTGGATATTAAACGTCCTGGATGATGAATCTTGTGACCTAGACATATTTTTATTGTGAAGTAGACATCCTAAGATTTCCATAATGACTAAGATTTCATGATTTCAAATTTTCTAGATTTAGTTATGATTTTCCAAAGTTGAGTTAGAAAATGGAGCAAAGCTGGCCGAAAATATGCTTGCTTATTTTAAGCTCTATTTCGGTTTCCATGAATTGTAGGCATGTTTTTGTGATGCAAATGAGTTAAAATGAAATATGAGGAAGTATAGTGTGAGCTCATACGGTCCACGTGACACTGAATTAAATTTTTTAGATATAGCGCAACACAGAAAAAGTCTATTATTTTTATCCCCTTTTTTATATGCTCTTGTGAGACTGACAATACAAAGCTTATAAATGGCATGAAATGAGCTAGAAGTTATGGTGTTATATTTATTGACCCATCCTCAGGTCGCACATGGGCCAAGATTACTTTGATACCAAACAACTTATAGAGCCTCCAGTGATATTGTCCCTTCCTTCCGGGTTCGAGGGTCACAGACCCAGCCTTCCCCATTCAGTTGGGTTTTGCCTCCCTTAGGCAGGACATTTAACCACATTCCCAGGAAAATGCATTGGTGGTGGGGAGAGCTTCGTTCCCACTTATAAGCTCTTAGCACAGGCCCCTTCCAGCCGATGTGGGACTTCACAGTCCACCCCCTTTTGGGCCAACCCGTCCTCGGGCAGAGCCTCCAGACGTATTGTCCCTCGGTCGCAGGTTCCACGAACCGTGCTCCCTTGGGTTTTGTCGCTTCCTGGTTCGTGGGCCTTGGCCCTGCCTTCTCAAGAAAACGCACATTTGGTGGGGAGAGCTTTGCTCCGATTTATAAGGCCTTAACACAGGCCCCATCCAGCCGATATGGGACTTTACAATCCACCCCCCTTTTGGGCCGATCCGTCCTCAGGTCGCACATGGGCTAGGATTGCTCTGATACCAATACCCTATAGAGCCTCTAGACATATTGTCCCTCGGTCGCAGGTTCCACGAACCGTGCTCCCTTGGGTTTTGTCGCTTGCCCCCTTAACTTATGGGAAAATGCACATCTGGTGGGGAGAACTTCGCTCCCACTTATAAGGCCTTAGCATAGGCCCCATCCAGCCAATGTAGGACTTTACAAGCATGATAACTGTAATTATAAGCATATTCGGCTAGAGGCAAGTATGTATCCCAGTTCCCCTTCATTTCTAACACATACGCCCTCAACATGTCCTCCCGGGTTTGGATGGTTCTCTTAGTCTAACCATTTATTTGAGGGTGATATGCTGCCTAAATCTTAATTTAGTATCTAGAGCATCCTGTAATGATCTTCAGAAATTCAAAGTGATTCTGGGATCTCTATCTAACACTATGCTTTTAGGCACACCATGTAATCACACTATCTCTCGGATATATAGTTCAACTAATTTATCTATGGTACAAGTTGCTTTTGTAATGTGTCTTTTAAGTACCCATTTTTAGCTAAAAATTTTCTTGTTGAGAAATTCCTGATTTGATTTTTTTAATTACCTTTTTCTAATTTAATTATTCTATTACAATAAAATCTATTCTATAGCGTAACAGAATAAGAGAATAACAAAAATAGACTATAATTAATACAAACTAGTTTAAGAGTTCCATCATAGGGAAGCGGAGTTACACAGGTCACATCACATTGAAGAAGATCTATCCTATAATTATCTGAAAAGAAAATCCCCAGATAACAAAAGGACCAAAAGGTCAGTCCCTTATTTTCACAAAAATTTAGCATCTACAACTGGGTCACTATTCATGGATATGGTGGTGGTGTAGGGTCAAATCCACTTAGTGGAAATGAATGAGATTTGAGCTCCCCTGGGGCCACAAAGTGCACAAGCATGTCACGAATGGCGTCATCACATGATATGATCCATATGTTGTGAATAACAAAAACTCATTCTCATAGTGGGAACTGGATCCACTCCGCCTGGAGTTCTAGTGTCATATAATAAATTGGCATTTACGAGAAATATAAACCACAACAGAGTGAGAAATAATATTCTTAATAACATAGACATGATTAATACCACATCCATGTAGAAGAGTCAAGTAGTAATGTTAACAAACAACAAGTAATATGAACGGAAGGCTTACAAAGGCAGTTAATTTACTAAATAATATAGATAGAGAGATATACTTATTAGTAGTATTTAACATGAATATGAAATAGCAAAGTGAACAGACATATTATATATAAAAGTAAAACATGAATAAAATGCAAGAATTATCTTAACATAATTAATATTCAATAGTTGCAAGATATTCATGAGATTTCCACATACATAGAATACAGAAATTATAACAAAGAATATTTATTTCCTCTTGACTATTAGGCCTTGGACACTACCAAGTGTAACACCATATATTTCTAACTCATTTTCTGATATTCACATGCTTTATATCATCAATTCCATGAAGGGGTAAGGAAAAAGGAATCAAAATAATACATTTTTTTACGTTGCGTTATGTTTAAAAATTCCATTCAGTGTCACATGGGCCATTTGAGTTTATACACTACATTTTCATATTTAATTACATGGATACAACTCAATTACATCATCCAAAGTGGCCTACATCTCAAGGAACTCGAAGGAATGCATGAAATATACACATTGAATTTCGGCCAGATCTGCTCCCTTTTCTGCCACAAATATAGAAAATCATAACTAATTCTCGAAAAATCAAAATCATTCATTCTTGGCTATTTTAGAAAGCTCAACATGTTTAATTCATATAAAAATATGTTCAAATCATAACATCCATCACAGAGGACGTTTGACATTTGAAAAGGTCTAGAGGTATGGCTGTCCACTGAAGCTATCACAGAATTTTGTAGAGAACTTAAAAAATATCCAATTAATTCCACAAAAGTCCAATCCATGTAAATGATTCCAAGTTGGAAAGCTGTGGATGTCAGCTAGAGGTGAAAAATGTCTCCAGACCAGTTTGAGCACTCTTGAACCTCGAAATCCAATCAAACTGTGACTGAGGTCAGTGTTCTTACTGATACTGGACAGAAACTTAGAAAATTTATATCTCCCTCTTTAGACATCCAAATGAGGTGTTTCCTGTTGGAACAAGTCATTGGAAAATCAAGTTTCTCCGTATAAAATTTTGTGGCAATTGGACATCATTTGAGTCCTATGTGACAAAATTCATTTTTCGGACCAAGTGAATAGTATATCAGACCAAAACCAGAAAATTTGGCAACTTTGGAAATTCATCAAATATTCTGTGGACCTCCAAAAATTCTATACTTTAGCTTTCCAAAAAACTCTCAATGAACCCTAATCGCATGCCTAATTTCAGAATAAGAAGAGTTCATTTAGTTAAAAAGTGACATAGGGTTCCATTATAGTCAATTTTGGTTCCATATGAGGTACCAAAGTGACCAAATGGTTTTCCTTGGGGTTTGGCACCTCTAGGCAAGTCTAAAAGCATATTTTAGACTTGTGTAAGTTGTCCAAATGGTCCCAACCCTCATGCATCTCATTTTGGCTATGCCACTTACAAGTATACACAATTACATAAACTCATTCAAGAGGCCACATTGTCATAACATACTCAAATCACATTCTAATGGTCTCATAGTACATTCTCCCATTTATACATAACATATCATCATAATTATACATGTTCATGATTTCATACGACATATAAAACCATGGATTACAACATATGCTCCTCTTATGGCCTTAAAGTGATAACATTTCCATATTTTAATGTCATTCCTTCATCTCTCATGTGGTTGGCTTCCATTGCCTTGCTCCTTTGGTCTACCTAGCATATTAGATCATTGGAGAGGAGGGAATAAGATTAAAAGAATCCTAATAGCTCATCTCCCATTCAATCACACATAATGGATGCAAAACAAGTCTTATAAATGCATGCATGGCATATGGACATGTGAAATCATTCAAGAAGCATTCTTAACATTTGAAAAAGTCACTCATAGCATACAAAGGATTGCCAAGAAAGTGGATTAGCCTCGCCCATTTTCTTATGGATTTTAGACTTGCCTCACCCATTCTTTAAGGAACTCTTGAACTCAACCATGCTCTTGGGAGTCCATCTTGCTATTGGAAAACTCTTTGCTTTATCTCAACTAATCTTAAGGGTTCTTGGCTCATCTTCACCATGGCTAAGAGTTCTTGGCCTCACCACACTCAAGCAAACCCAAGCAAACATCATAACATCATTTAGAAGCATAATATGTCATCTTGATATCATGGCATATGAAATCATGCTAGCATACTTTTCATGACTTAAAAATACACATACACACATTCTAAGACAAACTAAGTACACATTCATGCATGAAAGAAGGTGGAGAGAGCTACCTTGCACACAATCACACACTTTTTCTCTTAAAATTCCCTCCCTTGCTTTGACCATACACCCAGAAAAAGTGTGGAGAAGATTTCTCTTGTCCTAAACACAATTTATGGAAGCCAATTAGGTTTGTGAAATAATTTCTAAGGTCACACAACTTGCTTAGACACTAGGTTGTTCTATAAACCCTATTATGGTCCATAAATGCACTTAATGAAGCAACACCCCTCAATTAGTTTCTAAGCTCCATTCTTTCCTTTCAAAAATGATTCTTGACTCCTTTTTAGCCTCTTGGAGTCATCACACAATTAAAACAAAGAGCCTAACTACATGTTACTTTTTTAGGTCATAATATGGAACCTAAAGCAACAACTCACTTTCTATGAGTTCAAAATTTTTTCTAAGGCCTCCTCTCATTTTCATTCATCATATATGACTCAACAATGGGCTTAGAAAAATTTAAAACTCTCTCTAGCTATGCTATCCTTGCTTGGTCGAGGCTATAGAGGAAATGGAGCTCCTTGGAGTTTGCTTTGTTTTCTCAAGGGAAGAAGCATGTGGAGAGCCTCTTAGCGATCTTAGGAGCTCATTTAAACTCTTATTAGGCCTAGGAATCATCATACAAAATCAAATTTTACAAGGTGCAATTGAAACCCTAGAACTTGCATCTTGAAATTTAATAGTTTTTTGTTAATTCCCTTTGCATATTCTTAATCTCCACACCTATTTTTCCTTAGATTCACCCTTGGTTCTACCTAAAAATCAAATCCTCCTAGGGTTTTCTCAAGTGCGGCGAACTGGTGGAGAAGAGAACCAAAGATGACAACCATAGAAAAAGAAATTACCTTGTTTTCTTGCTTTTTCTCACTTGAATCTTATGTTCTTTGAGCTCCTCTCTTCAAATCCGAATTTTCCCCTCAATTTCTCCTCTAAAACATATCCATATACTTCATTATAATCATAGGAAACAAAGGAGAATGAAGGAGAAGAGGTTTAGAAGAGAAAGAGCATGAAAAACTGTGAAAATCCATACCTTTCTACCTTAAATTTCTCCTCCTTTTCTTCCTCCTCATGTTGCCTCATCCCCTAGGGTTTTCCCCTGGTTTTAGGCAGAACATGGTTGTGCATAATGAATGGAGAAGAAGGGTGCATCATATATATAGGTGGGAATAAGTTACACTTTTCAAAAATCTCTATTTTGCCCTTTGTTCTTGGCATTTTTGTTTCTCCTTCGTTTTAACTCCTTTTTTAGAACCGTCTTCTCCATTATGAAATTTAGGTTCCCAATTTAGTAAAATCCCTTTAGAATCACTCAAATCAGAGCTAAAACCTTCCTAAACGAATCCATCAAAGTTCGGGTATACCAATGCTAGAAAACGTCCACCGGAGAGGTTTTAGCTGTCCCGGGGCTTTCCTAGGTTTTTAGAGCCTCTAAGAACCTCGGAGAACTCAAAACTTTCATTTAAAAAATCCTCCTATGTGAATTCCAAAATTTGCTCAAAATTACGAAAATACCATTACATTTCATAAGCTTTTTGTAAAAAATTGTTTCTTCATTCTAGCTCCATTTTTCTTTTCGTCTGAGCCTGGGATTCTCATTTTTAGGAGTCTAGAATGCTTCCCAAATTTTTCAGGACCTTAACTAAATCATTTCAGGGGACTTCCTTTTGTATCTGGTGAATTTCATTTGTTGACGGAGAAATCGTATGTTATGTTTTTCATGTTTTCTTTCATTTACAAAGGACTGGATGTTACACCAAGCCCAACACCTAGATGATGTTGCACTGGCTTTGGCAAGCTAAAGCCCAACTCATCTTGCACTGCCATGACATAACAGGCTCACCCCTGCTTCCTTTACTGAGGTGTCCCTCAGTGGGTACCCAAGGAAAGTCATATAAAATAGGGAAAATTATGTTTAAGGACCAAAAGATGAAGAAAATTATTTTTAAGGACCTTTACCACTAGGTTCAACAATTTTTTGCTAAACTTAGTGGTAATTATCCTAAAACAAATAGTAACAGATCCTTAAAAATAATTTTCTTTATCTTTGGGTCCTTTATTACAATTCTCCCTATAAAATATCATAATAATATGCCATCTATGCTATCATTTGAAAAAGACATAATAAGTATATTTGGTAAAGAACTGCCTTGCATAACTCTGTGCATAAATAAATAATCCCTATAGCATAACAGTGTACTGGAGTCCAAAAATTAGTGATTTAGATGTTTTAAGGATCTTTAAAATTAGACATCCAACACAATAGCAGCTACCTAATGGCTAACTCTGGCACACACAGGGCTCATCCCTTGAATAAGGCTACTTTGCCATGGTTACTTCGCCATATTATATATATAATGGCCAGTCCTTTACCGAATAACCCATACTTATAAAATTAGGTAGTAAACAACATATTATCTATAATATTTAGTTTTCGTTAAACGACAGAAATAGGTGCATTTTCAAAGAAAGTCTCTTGAAATGAATTAGTTAAAGTCCCAAAAAAATTGAGTAACATTCTAAACTCCTAAAAATGTGAATCCCAAGCTCAGACAGAAAGAAAAATAGAGCTAGAATAAAGAAATAAAATTTAACGAAAAACCTATGAAACGTAATGGCATTTTTGTAATTTTGAGCAAATTTTGGAATTCACACAAGAGGGCTTTTCAAATGAAAGTTTTGAGTTCTTCGGGGTTCTCAGAGGCCCTAAAAACCATGGGAAGCCCCGGGACAGTTAAAACCTCTTCGGTGAATGTTTCCCAACATTAGTGTACCCAAACTTTGAGAGATTCGTTCAGGAAGGTTTTAGCTCTGATTTGAGTGATTCTAAAGGTATTTAACTAAATTGGGAACCTAAATTTTATAATGAAAAAAATGGTTCTAAAAAAGGAGCTAAAATGAATTAGAAACAAAAATGCCAAAAATGAAGGGCAAAATAGGAATTTTTAAATAGTAATTCTTCCTCCACCTATATATATAGGGCGCCTTACTCTCCCATTCATTTAGCCTCATATGTTTCTACCCTAAACCAGAGAAAAAACCCTAGGAGAGTGGCACACAAGAGGAAGAAGAAGAGGAGGAAAAATCAAGGCTTGAAGGTATGGAATCTTGGTAGTTTTCATGTTTTTTCCTTTCCAAACCTCTTCTCCTCCATTGTTCTTTATTTCTTATGATTATAATAAAGTTTATAAATCTGTTTTAAGGGAGAAATTAAGGGGAAAATTCGGATATGAAGAGAGAAGGCCAAAGAAGACAAGATTCAAGTGAGAAAACAAGGAAAAACAAGGTAATTTCTTCTTTCATGGTTGCTACCCCTTGCTCCTCTTCTCCCTATGGTTCACCCCACTCAAGAAGTCATAGAAGGACTTGGTTTTTAGGTAGAACCAAGGGTGATTCTTAGAAAAAATGGTGTGGAGAATAAGAATATGCAAAGAAAATTAACAAATAACCATGAAAATTCAAGATGCAAATTTTAGGGTTTCATATGTTCCTTGGAAAATCTGATTTAATACCTTAATTTCTATGCCTAAATAAGAGTTTAAATGAGCTCCTAAGATCCCTAGAAGTCTCCCCATGTGCTTCCTCCATCAAGAAAACAAAACAAAGTCCATGAAGGCCAAAACCATGCATAGTCTTGGCCTAGATGAATTATGATACCTAGGGAGAGTTTTAATTTGTTCCAAGACCATTTTTGAGTCATATATGATGAGTGAAGATGAGGGGAGACCTTGGAAAAAATTTAGAAACCATAGAAAGTGAGTTGGCCTTATATGTTCCATAATATAACCTAAAGAAGCAACATGTAGTTAGGCTCTTTGTTTTAATTGTGTGATGACTCCAAGAGGCTTAAAAGGAGTCAAGAATCATATATGCAAGGAAAAAAATGGAGTTTAGAACTTATTTGATAGGTGTTGCTTCATTAGGTACATTCTTGGAAACATAAAGGGGTTTTTAGACTAAGTTATTGTCTAAGGAAGTTGTGTGGCCTTAGAATTAATTTCATGAACCTAATTAGCTTCCATAAATTGTGTTTAGGCCAAGGGAAATCATTCCCACACCTTTGTGTGTGTGAGGCCAAAGAAGGGAGAGGAAATTCAAGAGAAAAAGTGTGTGCATGCTTCCAAGGTAGCTCACTCCTCCTTCTCTCATGCATGAATGCATGCTCGACTTGTCTTTGAATGTGTGAATGTGTGTATGTGTGTTTCAAGCCATGAAAAGTATTCTAGCATGATTTTATATGCCATGGTACCATGATGATGCATTATATTTTCAAGTGATGTTTATGATGCTTGCTTTAGTTTGCTTGAGTGTGGTGAGGCCAAGAACCCTTAGCCATGGTGAAGATGAGCCAAGAACCCTTAAGTTTTGGTTGAGACAAAGTGAAAAGTCTCCCAAAAGTGAGGTTGACTCGCAAGAGTAAGGTTGAGTCCAAAAACCTCTTAAAGAATGGGTGAAGCAAGTCCAAAATTCACAAGTGAATAAGTGAGGCTAATCCACTTACTTGGCAAGCCTTTGTATGATATATATGACTTGTTCAAATGTTGAAAATATCTCTTGAATGATTGCATATACTATGATACTCATGCATGCATTTTCAAGACTTGTTTTGTATCTTTTATGTGTGATTGAAAGCGAGATGAGCTATTAGGATTCTTGGAATCTCATTCCCTCCTCTCCAATGTTCTAATATGCTAGGTGGACAAAAAGAACAAGGAAGTGGAAGCCAACCTCTTGAAAGATGAAAGTATGCCATCAAAGTGCATGGAATGTGCTTATTTAAGGCCATTTAAGTGGCAATTGTTGTAACCTATTATTGTATATAAACTATGACCTTTTGAACATATGTAATTATGATAATATGTTATGTATAAATGAGAGATTATGTTATGTGACCATTAGAATGTAAATTGAGTATGCTATGGCAAATTAGCTTCTTGAATGGCTCTATGTAATTGTGTATAAATGGAAGTGGAATGGCCAAATTGAGATTCATGAGGTTTGGAACCAATTGGGTAGTTCATACCATTCATAATCATGCTTTTAAACTTGCCCAAGAGGTGCCAAACACCAAGGGAAGTCATTTGGACACTTTAGTATCCTACATGGAGCCAAAATTAACCATATTGGAAACCTATACCACTTTTTGTCCAAATGAACTCTTCTCGATCTAAGACTTGGCATGCAATTAAAGCTTGTTGAGAGATTTTTGGGAAGCTAAAGTGTAGAATTTTTAGAGGTCCATGGAATATTTGATGAATTTCCAAAGTTGGAAAAAATTCTAAAATTGGTCAGGTTACTGTTCACACTGATCAGAAAATGAAATCTATCACTTAGGGGACAAATAATGTCTAATTGCTACAAAAATTTATAAAAAGAAACTAGACATCCCCAGTGACTTGTGACAATTAGAAGCACCCCATTTGGATGTCTAGAGAGGGAGATATGAATTTTTGAAAATTCTACCCAGTATCAAGTGCCCAAACTGACCTTAGGTATTGTTTGATTAGGTTTTGAGCCCGGGTGTGCCTAAACTGGTTTGGATTATTTTTTTTCCTCTAGATAACATCTGTAGCTTTCTAGATTGGTATCATTTGAATAGATTGGATTTTCTTGGAATTAATTGAACATTTTTTAAATTTGTAGTAGAAACTTGTGACAGTACCAATAGCCAGCTAGACCTTTGCACATTTTTGAATGTCAAATGTCTTTTATGTTGTGTTTCATGGTTTGGATATATTTTTGGAATAAGTAGACATGTGTAGGTTTCTAAAATGGAAAAGAATGTATGATTTTGATTTTTTTAGAATTAGTTATGATTTTCCAAAGTTTGTGACAGAAAAAGGAGAATTCTGGCCGAAAATGTAACTATGTATTTTATGCTTCCTTTTGCTTTCCATGAGTTGTAGGCCACTTTTGGTAATGTAAATGAGTTGTATCTATGTAATTAAATATGAGAATATGATATATGAGCTCATGTGGTCCACAAGACACCGAATGAAAATTTTATATATGACATAATGCTAAAATAATTGATATTTTATATGCCATTTCTTATGAGTTTCATGAAGTGCATGGCATGAGACATAGGAATTGCATAAGTAAGGCTAAGAAATTATGGTGTTACATTATTCATGTAAAAAAATTAGACAACATATCAACACAGCAAATAGTGCAAATCTAGAACACATGTTATCACATTCCATTATTAACATAACGCTGCATAATTTTCCAACCTTCACAATAGGCTACAAAAATCATCCAAAACATATCAAATAAAATAAGTAACAATTCAAGAACTTCTTGGTCGACACTTTTTCTCAAAAATTTGACTTTTTATATAATGATCTATAAATCATCAAAATTTTACCATAGGCCTTTTTTTTTAATGTAAGTTAACCTAATTTAATTGGATTTAAGAAAACTCTTCCCTAGGTATATGTACATGTGTTGGTCAAACCTATGCATCAAGGAAGACATATGATTTTGCTTTATTTTATGTTACCAAATAGCCACACATACATATTCAAGGAAGATAAACAAAAGCCTTCAATCAATTTCTAGAGATTTCATATGTATTCTACAATTTTCTCAAGTTAAGATTCTAAGGTTTCTTACCAATTTCTTTATGAAAATCAAGGCTATATTAATCTTGCTCTTCCTTAGGCTTTCATCCATCACTTCCCCACTTATTTTTTCTTCAATTTCTTCCATGGCATCTTAAAATGCAAAGCCTCTTGAATTGTAGAAAAATTGTCAACAGTAGGAATTTTCTTGAATCACATGAATCCACAAGCTATATTTGTGATTTCTCTATCTTTGCTTGGCTTAAATTCATGGAAACAACAAAATTTCCCATCTCATTTTGTCATGGCTGAAAATTAGAAAGGAAGAAAAGAGAAAAATTCTTAAAGGAAAAAAGAAGAAAAACCAAAAAGAAGAAAGTCTATCTATGTTGCCTTGATGTTGCAGTGTTGGATTTCCCACAGTGGCTTTTCTTTCTCTCTTCCTCCTCTCTTTTCTTCTTCCTTAGGCTGAGCTTCTCTTCCTTCTTCTTCTCCTTGCTTTGGCCGAATTTGTGTGTGTTTTGCGTGTAAGAGTGGGGTGAAGGTGTGTGTGTGTTTTGTATATATTTTATCAATGAAAGGTTAAGATTTAATCAAATTTAAGGTGAAAGATCTTGACCTTTAGATTACATGAATGGTTAGGATTTAACCTTGAAATGAGAGATTAAATGTAGGCCTTCGAATTAGATCAAAGGTTGTGAAAGCTAAAGAAATCTAAGCCATTGGATTGCATTAATGGTTTAGATCATATCACATTTTACAGGCGAATATTAGCCATTGGATTACCATGGTTACTTTTTTGTAATGTATGAAGATAGGATTACATTTAATGCTGCTTAAGTCAGCATCTATGTCATGCTGAAGTCAGTGATAATTTTTTGTAATGCGTGAGATTCTTAAAATTTGCTAACGTAAGTTACGTATTCGCTCCATAATTTATTCAGTTTCTAGAATTCTCTTCCAACTGCTAATTTCTTCTTCACACATGGTGCCACATCATCACTCTCTCTCTCCTTTATGGTGCCATATTAGCACCTTCCCAGCTGGTGCCATGTTAGCTCTTCCCTGGTTGGACTTACAAAATTGCCACCATTTCGCAAGTTCTCCGTAATATCTTATTTAATCTATATTCTCTGAGTTCTCTGCTATATTTTAATATTATTTGGGCCTATGTGGGTCCCATTTAATGTTTCCAACCTTATATTTAAATTTGATTTATTTTCCTAATATTTTATTATTTTATGGTCTAAATGACCATTTTACCCCTGGTAGTTACATGATAGACAAGCACCTCTATTTGTTTTTCGCTTATATCTTCTTCTTAACTCTATATTGATGGATTCTATCACCACTTCCTGGTAGATTTTTTTGCATAGGATTTCCTAAGATAGTAAACTCGGGTTTAGGGTTTTAGTTCGTCTCCACATAAGCTTGTAATAATTATGGGCCATTTTCTGGTGCTAATGAATTCAAAATTTCATGCAATGAATTTTATAATTTTCTACACATTATTTCCTAACTATTGATATATATATTGGACTAGTTCTGAATTTCCATTCCTTCTAGAAAATTTATCAAAGTTCATCTAAGTGATAAATGATAGTTTTGCCCTTAGACCCCCTAAAATCTCAAATTCCTATGGGTCCTATTCAGCTTATACTTCTCATATACTAAGCTATTTTGTTCAAATTCACCTTATTAAAGCTTAATAAATTCATTACATAAAACACTAAATATTTAGAAAATCCTAATTCTAGGGATGTTACAGTTTTCATTGCTAAGAAGTGAGCTAACTTTGTTAATCTATCCACTATTAACCATGTGGCATCATGCCCCTATGAGACCTTGTGTAAACCTATGATAAAATCCATTACTACACTATCCCACTTCCACTCAGGGATATCTAGAGGCTGAGGTAACCCAGCTAGTTTTTGGTGTTCTATCTTAATTTTCTGACATACTAGACATCGAGAGACATATTTTGCTATGTCTGCTTTCATCTCAGGTCACTAGAACATCTTTTTCAAATCATAATACATCTTATTGCTACCTGGATGAATTGTATATTTGCTCTTGTGTGCCTCTTCTAGTGTTCTTTCTTTGATCTCATCATTCTTAGCCATATTCCACTTATCCCTATACCTCACTATGCCATCCTCAGATAGATTGAAATCTAAAGTGCTACCCTGGGATATTTGGGATCTAATCTTTCTTATATGCTCATCTTCAGACTGGGCTTCTCTTATTTGGTTCCTCAAGTCATTCTTTATTTGGATTTCACTCATTAATAATTTCCCTGAATGAATCTGACATGAGAGATTCATATCCCTGAACCTCTTAATTAATTCTTGCTCTCTAATCATCATATAGGCCATATGTATGGATTTTCTACTCAGTGCATTAGTAACTACATTACCCTTACCAGGATGGTATTTCAAAGTAAAATCATAATCCTTTGGGAATTCTAACAATCTCCTTTGTCTCATGTTTAACTCTTTTTGCTCAAACAAATATTTAAGGCTTTTATGGTCGTTGTAAATCTCTATGGTTGCCTCATATAAGTAGTGTCTCCATATCTTTAAAGTCAAGACCATTGCGACTAGCTTAAGATCATGTGTGGGTTAGTTTTCCTTGTGAGGTTTCAACTGTCTAAAGGCATAAGCTACCACTTGGGCTTTCTGCATGAGCACACATCTTAACCTTTTCTTAGAGGCATCACTATAGACTACAAAAGTTTCTCTAAGGTCAGGGAGCACTAGAACTGGGGTCGTTTTTAACTTATGTTTCAATTCTTGGAAACTCTTCTCATATTTCTCATCCCACACAAATGGCACATTCTTTCTGCTGAGCCTAGTCAGTGGCATTACTATTTGAGAAAAGCCCTGAATGAACCTCTTGTAATATCTTGTTAAACCTAGAAAACTCCCTATCTTTGTCATTGTCTTAGGTCTCTCCCATTGTAATACTGTCTCTACCTTATGGGGATCTACTGTGACCCCTGCCTAGGAGATCACATGACCTAGAAAAGTAACCTCAGTAAGCCAGAACTCACATTTACTAAATTTAGCATATAACTATTTCTCTATTAAGGTCTTTAGGGCTAATCTCAAGTACTACTCATGCTTTTCTCTACTCTTGAAATAGATGAGAATATCATCTATGAAGACCACTACAAATTTATCTAGGTATGGCTTTAACACTCTGTTCATGTAATCCATAAACACTGCAAGTGCATTGGTTAATTCGAAGGGCATAACTAAAAGCTCATAATGCCCATATCTTGTTCTAAATGCTCTCTTAGGAATATTTTCAACCTTAATCCTAAGCTGATGATATCTTAACCTAAGATCTATCTTAGAGAACACTGACGCTCTTACTACTTAATCTAAGAGGTCATCTATTTAGGGAAGAGGGTATTTATTCTTAATGGTTATCTTATTAAGCTCCCTATAATCTATAAACAGTCTAAGGCTCCCGTCTTTCTTCTTCACAAATAAGACTAGAGCTCCCCACGGTGAGACACTAGGCCTAATAAAACCCTTCTCTAAAAGTTCTTCTATCTATTTCTTAAACTCTGCTAGCTTAGTTGGAGCCATTCCATATGTGGCCTTAGACATTGGACCTGCCCCAGGTACAATGTCTATAGGAAACTCAACTTCTCTCTCAGGGGGTAGTCCACTAATCTCCTTAGGAAACACTTTAGGGAACTCTCTCACTACTGGGATCTCCTCTATTCCCTCTTTTACCTCAGCCTAGACTAAAAAGAAAACTAAAAACCCCTTATAACCATGCTCTAGAGACCTCTCAACCTAAAAGGTGGTCATAAAAGCTAACTTAGTCCTAATACTAGGCACAATTCTACATTCAGGCAAAGTAATACATCTATGGCAACAATCAAGTGTGACATTATTTATAAACATCTAGTTCATACTAACAATCAAGTCAATATCAATAAGGGGTATACATATCAAATCAAGTGTGGTATGGCACTAGTTAAATTGGACTACGCAATTCAAACAAGCATGGGAGGTAATGGCTTTGTTTCCTATAGGGGTAGACACATGCAAATCATATTGTAATGTATGCATACTCAAACCCAACCTCCTAGTACAGTCATATGACATGAAAGAGTAGCTAGCACCTGAATCAAATAAAGAAATTATAGAAAAATCATTAATCTTAATAGTACCTTAGATCAAGCTCAGGAATCTGCTAGCCTCTTACTGTGTTAACGTAAAAACTCTACCTTAGGTCTGAGGTCTGCATGTAAGAGCCATCTACCTCTGCTGGGTAGGCTGTGTTCACTCCCCGGCTATGTGTCTTGGTCTACTGCATTTATAACATACATTTTGCCCCATATAACACGACCTTTTCCCATGATTTCTACTACACTGGTTGCATACTGTGGGAGTGGAACTGCCTCTGGTGAACTAAACTCTTCTTCTCTTACCTCTTCTATTCCATTGGCTTTTTTACCTCTCTTGCTATTAATTATGGCCTGTGTCTCTTCTCTTAGTCTCTTGATCTCAGGGAGGGAAGGTTCGGCCCTAGGGACTGTCTACACCATCTTGAGGTTTACTTCAGTGATTCAACAAACCTTAACTAGGGCATTAAGGTCCTTAATCCTCTATGGGACTACTCTGTCCTTGATCTCTGGCAACAATCCCTTCTCTAACTTATCTACTCTCTATAGCTCATCATCATGTTTCTATAAATATGAGGAATATTTGAAGAACTTAACAAATTTTGCTACTACCTGTCCACGGACATTCCTTTTACTTGCCTCAAAAGTATAGACTCGGACTCCTTCACATCTCGAATGGAACTAGGAATATACTACTCATAAAATGCCTATAGAAATGTCTCCCAGTTAATTGGAAGGTTCTTTGACTTGATGATAGGTTCAGTGCTTCTTCACTAATAATCTACTTCTTTCTCTAATTGAAAAATGGCCATCATGATCTTTTACTTAGACATAAACTCCATTACCCTGAATATCTTCTTAAGTTGCATGATCTAAGCCTTAGCTTTGTCTGTACTCAACTCACCATCAAAGGTGGGAGGTCTGAATTTTTTGAACTGTACTGTAATCTGCCTTGTAAAGGCCTACTTAGGGAATTGAGGTGTCTAAGCTAGTGGAGTCTGAGACATCTATTGTATCTATGGCTATGAACCTGAGTGAGTCACCCCTGAATGCTTGAGATGATCTAAGTGTTGTAGTGGCTGTGGTGGAGGAAGAGTAGGACTCTCGCTATCTCTCTCAGTAAGTTGTTCCTAAAGTTACATAATCATGGCTTATTTTTTATCCAGGCAAGCCATTATAGCTTGCAGGGCTCCAGCTATTGGATCAATAGGCTCGGCTCTATCCTTAGCACGAGCCTCTTTAAAAGGCCTATCTCTCTGTATGTTCACCATCTTTATGAAACATGATTAGTAAACTTTAGCATTAAATATGAACACACCCACTACCTTCACACTCAATTCATCTACACATAGCTCACACATAAAGGCAAACTTATGTTATAACACCATAATTATATAGCCCATCTCATTCCTTATCTAAGCTCATTTTTAAGAATTTCACAAGTTTCTAAGGAAAGAGCAATAAAAATAATGAATAAATTTGTGCCATGCAGGGGATGAATTTTTTATTCAGTGTCTCAAGGACATTATAAACTCATTCAATACATTCTCATATTTAATTACACTAATACAACTTAAAACCATCTAAGGAAGTGACCTAGAACTCGTGCAAGTGAAAGAAACACATAAAATCTCAGTGTAGCCTCGGCCATAATTGCATATTTTCTGTCACAAACTTTGAAAAATCATAACTAATTTTAGAAAAATATAAATAATGTATTCTTTACCATTCTGGATAGCTGCAGATGTCTACTTTATGCTAAAAATAATTCCATGTCATGGAACATTATGTAGAAGACGTTTGGAATTTGAAAAGCACCCAAGGTCTTAGCTGTCTAGGCTACTATCATAGGTTACTATCATAAATTTTGGAAATTCATAATTGATTCTACAAAAAATCCAAATCATGCAAATTTGGTCAATATGAGAAGTTAAAGATGTTAAATTTAAGGGGAAAATATCTTCAGACCATACCAAGACCATTTGGGTACTAAATTATGATAGAACAATACTGGAGGTCCAGTAGCACTACTGGTACTGATGGTAAATTTTAAAAATTCATAAATCTCTGCTCAGACCTCCAAATGAGGTGATCTTTATAGCCACAGAATGCTTATAACCTCTAGTTTATGCCTACAAAATTTTACAAGCATTGGATAGTATTTGAACATCAGATGATATAGAACACAAAACTAACCATATAAACATTACATGCACTAGAATAGCAGAAAAATCCCAACTTTGAAAATTCATAATAAATTATATAGAGCTCTGATTTTTCTGCACTTTAACTTCCGAAAGTCTCTCAATGAGCTCTACATATCTAACAAATTTCATGGGACGATTCATCCATTTGACTAGTTGCTGCCAGAGGGTTCTGGTTTGGTCATTTTTATAATCTAAACTAGCATCAAAGTGTCCAATTTTTCTTCCTAAGCTTGTGTGGCCACTTGTGTAATGTCTGATTTTTGTTAAACAACAGAAATGAGCGTGTTTTCAAAGTAAGTCCCCTAAAATGAATTAGTTAAGATCCTAAAAAATTTAAATAACATTCTAGACTCCTAAAAATGAGAATCCTAACCTCAGAAGAAAGGAAAAATGGAGCTAGAATTAAGAAACAAATTTTGACGGAAATCTTACGAAACCTAATGACATTTTCATAATTTTGAGAAAATTTTGGAATTCACACAGAAGGGCTTTTTAAATGAAATTTTTGAGTTTTCCAAGGTTCTCAGAGGCCCTGAAAATCATGGGAAGCCCCAGGACAGTTAAATCCCCTCCGGTGGACGTTTTCTAATGTCAGTGCATCTGAACTTTGAGGGATTCGTTCGAGAATGTTTTAGCTCCGACTTGAGTGATTCCAAAGGAATTTTACTAAATTGGGAACCTAAATTTTATAATGGAAAAGACGGTTCTAAAAAAGGGGCTAAAATGAAGGAGAAACGAAAATGCAAAGAATGAAGGACAAAATAGGAATTTTTGAAAAAGTCACATTCCTACCCCTATATATAGGTGGCACCCCACTTTCTCCCTCATTTGGAATCAGAATTTTCTGCCTAATTTCAGAGAAGGGAGCTAGGGTTTTAGGCGCACAAGAGAGGAAGAAGAAGAGGAAAGAATTCAAGCTTAAAGGTATGTTTCCATGGTAGTTTTTCATGCTTTTCTTCATCCACACCTCCTCTCCTTCCTTCTCCTTTATTTCCTTTGATTAAAATGGAGTTTATAAATCTGATTCAAGGGAGAAACTCAAGGGAATTTTTGGATTTGGAGAGATGAGCTTGGAGAAAGCAAGATTCAAGCAAGAATAAGCAAGGAAACTAGGTAATTTCTCTTCCTAGGTAATTTGTCTTCCTATGATTGATATCTTAATCCTCCCTCCTTCTCCATTTCACCTAACCCTAGGAACCATAGGAGGAGTTGATTTTTAGGTAGAACCAAGGATGAATCTAAAGAAAAAGGGTGTGGAGATTAAGAATATACAAAGGGAATTAACAAAAAATCATTTGATTTCAAGATGCAATTTCTAGGGTTTCAAGTGTTTCTTCCAAAATCTGATTTTGTATGATGATTCCTAAGTCTAATTAAGAGTTTAAATGAGCTCCTAAGATCCCTAAGATGCTCCCCACATGCTTCCTCCCTCAAGAAAACTAAGCAAATTCCATGAAGCCTAAACAAGCCCTATGTCTTGGCCATGTAAGGTTGGGGTACCTAGGGAGAGTTTTAAAATTCTCTAAGGCCATTCTTGAGTCATATATGATGAATGAATATGAAGGGAGGCCTTGGCAAAAATTTAGAACTCATAGAAAGTGAATTGGTGCTTTAGGTTCCATATTATAACCTAAAGAAGCAACATGTTGTCAGACTCTTTGTTTTAATTGTGTGATAACTCCAAGAGAAGGAGTCAAAAATCATATTTGAAAGAAAATAATGGAGCCTAGAAATTATTTAAGGGGTATTTCTTTATTAGGTGCAATTATAGAGCATAATGGGGTTTATAGAACAACCTAGTATTTAAGCAAGTTGTGTGACCTTAGAAATTGTTTCATGAACCTAATTGGCTTCCATAAATTGTGTCTAGGCTAAGAGAAATCATCTCCACAAGTTTGTGTGTGTGTGGCCGAAGCAAGGGAGGGAATTTTAAAAGGAAAAGTGTGTGATTGTGTACAAGGTAGCTCTCTCTACCTTCTTTCATGCATGGATGTGTGTTTAGCTTATCTCAGAATGTGTGTGTGTGTATTTTCAAGCCATGAAAAGTATGCTAGCATGATGTTATATGCCATGATTTCATGATGACATATTATGTTCTTAAATAATGCTATGATGTTTGTTTGAGTTTGCTTAAGTGTGGAGAGGCCAAGAACTCTTAACCATGGTGAGGATGAGTCAAGAACCCTTAAGATTGGTTGAGACAAAGAAAAGAATCTCCTAAAAGTAAAATAGGCAACTAAGAGTATGGTTGAGTCGAAGAATTTCCTTAAAGAATAGGTGAGGCAAGTTCAAAATCCATGAGGAAAAAGGTGAGGTCAATCCATCCACTTGGCAAGCTCTTGAAGGTCTTGTATGACTTATTCACATGATAAGCTTGCTTCTTGAATGTTCATGACTTTCATTATATCCATGCATGCATTTTCAAGACTTTCTTTACATATGTTATATGTGATTGAATGGGAGATGAGCTATTGGGATTCTTTGAATCTCATTCCCTCCTTTCCAATGATCTAATATACTAGGTGGACCAAGTGGACAAGGTCATGGAAGTCAACCACCTTGAGGAAGAGAGCTTGACACCAAATTGCCTAGCTTTTGCCCTTGTAAAGCCATAATGATGCTTAATGATGTATATTATTGTAATTATGATATTATATGATGTAGAAATAAAAGAATATGTTATGTAGCCACTAGAATGTGAATTGAGTATATGATGGCAAATTAGTTTCATCAATGGTTTGATGGAAATGTGCATATATGTGGATGAAATGGCCAAAATAAGATGCATGAGGTTTGGGAGCATTTGGATAGTTCACATAAGTCCTAATTATGCTTTTAGACTTGCCCAAAAGGTGCCAAGATCAAAGGAAAACCATTTGGACATTTTGGTACCCTATATGGAGCCAAAATTGACCATAATGGAACCCTATGTCACTTTTTAGCCAAATGAGCTCTTTTTTATTTAAGATTTGGCATGCAATTAGAGCTTGTTAAGAGATTTTTTGGAAGCTAAAGAACAAAATTTTTGGAGGTCTACAAAATATTTGATGAATTTCCAAAGTTGGAAAATTTTTTGATTTTGGTCTGATGCATTATTCATTTGGTCTGAAAATGAAATCTGTCACACAGGGCTAAAATGATGTCCAACTGCCAAGAAATTTTATACAAAGAAACTACACATTTCTAGTGACTTGTGCCAACTAGAAACACCTCATTTGGAGGTCTAAAGAGGGAGATATGAATTTTTAAAGATTCTATCTAGTATTAGGAGCTTCACTTGACCTTAGTTGTTGTTCTATTGAATTTTGAGGTCTAGCTGTACCTGAGCTGGTCTGGAAATATTTTTTCCCTCTAGCTCACAGCTATAGCTTTTTATATTGGTATCATTTACATGGATTGTATTGTTTTAGAATTAATTGGACATTTTCAAAGTTTACTGCAGAAACTTATAATAGCATCAGTGGACAGTTTGACCTCTAGATATTTTTGGATGTCAAACGTCCTCTGTGATGGATATTATGTTCCAAAAATATTTTTACAATGAATTAGACATCTATAAATTTTCAGAATAGTGAAGAATGCATGATTTTAATATTTCTAGAATTAATTATAAATTTTCAAATTTGGTCAGAAAAGAGCCAAATTCTGGTCGAAAATGTACATGAGTATTTTGAGCTTTCCTTTGAATTCCATGAATTGTGGGCCACATTTTATGATGTAAATGAGTTACATTTAGGTAATTAAATATTAGAATGTGTTGTATGAGCTCACATGATTCACATGACACCGAATGAAATTTTTTAACACGACGTAACACAAAAATATTCATCATTTTATCCCTTTTTTCTTTACACTCTCATGTAATTGATGATGTGAAGCATATTAATATTATAAGATGAGTTACATCTTGTGCATGTGGGATTGCACCAAAATGACATTCTAAACTATCTCAAAGGTGCATAAACCCAGAATTTGGAAACTTATACTCTTACCCTATGCCATACACAAATTTCCATAATGCTAGTCTTGCCATTACATATCCAAATTGCATTGTAACATTCACATAACATATATTCGCATTTGCACATTATACATTAACATAAATTCTCATTTGTACAAGATACATGAGAAAGAGGAAAAGAATTGTGATGAAAGGCTGATGAAACGTAAGGACATTTTCGTCATTTTGAGCAAATTTTAAAATTCATGCAAGAGGGCTTTCTAAATAAAATTTTTTAGTTCTTTAGGGTTCTCAGATGCCCTAAAAACTATGGGAGGCCCCAAGATAGTTAAAATCCCTTCGGTGGACATTTTCCAATGTCAGTGAACCCGAACTTTGACAGATTCATTCGAGAATGTTTTAGCTCCAATTTAAGTGATTACAAAGGTATTTTACTAAATTGGAAACCTAAATTTCATAATGGAAAAGACAGTTCTAAAAAAGGAGCTAAAACGAACTAGAAATGAAAATGCCAAAAACGAAAGGCAAAATGAAAATTTTTGAAAAGTCTTCCTTCCTCCCACCTATATATATGAGGCGCCCCACTCTCCCACTCATTTAGCTTCATATGTTTCTGCCCTAAACTAGAGAGAAAACCCTAGGAGAGTGGTGCACAAGAGGAAGAGGAAGAGGAAGAGAAATCAAAGCTAAAAAGTATGAAATTTTGGTAGTTTTTCATACTCTTCCCCTTGCAAACCTCTTCTTCTTCATTCCCCTTTCTTTCTTATGATTATATTGAAGTATATGAATCTGTTTTAAGGGAGAAATTAAGGGAAAATTTCGGATTTAAAGAGAGGAAGCCAAAGAAGACAAGATTCAAGTGAGAAAATAGGGAAAAATAAGGTAATTTCTTCTTCTATGGTTGCTACCCCTTGCTCCTCTTCTCTACATATTTTACCCCACTCAAGAAGCCATAGGAGGGCTAGAATTTTGAGGAGAACCAAGGGTGAATTCTATGAATTTAAGGGAAAAGATAAAAATATGCAAAGAAATCCAAGTAAAAACCATGAATTTGCAAGATAGAAAAGTTAAGGTTTTGATTGCAACTTAAATTCTATCATAAACCCTAGCCATATTTTATGATGTTTAAGTGTTCATATGAGTTCCGATAACACCAAGAGAGCTTCCTACATGTTTCTCCCATCAAAGAAAGCAAGGAAACTCCATTGGTGCCTTATGGAAGTATAGCTTAAGCCAAGGAGAGTCCATGCACCTAGGGAGTGTTTTAATTCCTTCTAAGCTAAGTTTTACATCATGTGTGATGGGAGAATATGAGGGGAAGCCTTGGAAAAATTTTTAAAGCCATAGAAAGTAAGATGGCCTTATGTGTTCCATATTATGGCTTAAAGAAGTAACACCTAGCTAGGCTCTTTGAATGGATTATGTGATGACTCCAAGGTTGCTTCATTAAGTACATTATGGAATCATAAAAGAGCCTTATGAGTCACCTAACTTTTCTAGTGATTGTGTGGCCTTAGAATGTGATTCAAGAGTATAATTAGCTTCTATATAATGTGTCTAGGCCAAGAGAAGTGATCTCCACCTTCTTGGGTGTGTGAGGTCAAGGGAGAGGATTCAAGACTTAAGGAAAAAGTGTGTAAATACAAGCAAGGTAGCTCTCTCCACCTTCTCTCATACATAAATGTATGCTTGACTTGTCCTTGAATGTGTGTATGTATGTTTTAAAGCTATGAAACATGTTCTAGCATAAGCTCTTATTCTATGGTACCACGATGCATTATATTTCTAAATGATGTTGCTGATGTTTGTGTGATGACCCTAATCTCTAATCATGGTAATTATAGTTAAATATGCCTTGGCTAAATCTTGCTCTAGAAGTGGGGAATGGTGGAAATATGCCAAGAACCCTAGCCTCTCCTTTGGACCTTCGAATTTTGTGTGTGTTCCTTGTTGTTCTACAGAATAAGGGGTGGCTAGGTTAGCTTTTAGGGTTTAAGTTGGGTTTTCTATTGGTTATGGGTTTCTCCAAAGATCCAACTCTAAATGGGCTTCAGATTTAAGCTTGTTGGGCCAGCTTTCATATGTTGAGCTGCTGGGTTTTAATTGGGTTAGGCCAAGTTTTAAGAGCTCAAAAGATTTGGGTTTGTACAAAGGTTGTTAGGCCAATTATAAGAGCCTATAAAAGGTGGATCTTGGGCCTCTTTATCACATTAAATCAGATTAAGTATGCACCTAACTTATTGGGCCTCCATTAGCCTCTTATCATGATCTCCTATATTAATTTAGGCCTAGATGAAGTTTCTATCCTAATTAAATCTCAACTCATATTAATAATTTATCTCTCCAAAATTTTCATTCACTTAACTTAGCCGATCATTTCATATTAATTATTCATAATTAATCCAAATCCATGACTAGTACCTTAATAAATTTTAGGGTGTTATAGTTTGCTTGTATTTGCTTAAGTGTGGTGAAGCCAAGAACCTTTAGGCATGGTAAGGATGAGCCAAGAACCTTTAAGATTGGTTAAGACAAATTAAAGAGTCTCCTAAAAGTGAGGTTGACTCCCAAGAGTAAGGTTGAGTAAAAAAATCTCTTAAAAAAATGGGTGAGGCAAGTCCAAAATCCATAAGTGAATAGGTAAGGCTAATCCACTTACTTGGCAAGCCTATGTATGCCATGTATGACTTATTCAAATGCTAAGAATACATTTTGAATGTTTGCACACTCTATAATGCTCATGCATGCATTTGTAAGACTTATTTTGCATACTTTATGTGTGATTGAATGGGAGATGAGCTATTGGGATTTTTTGAATCTCATTCCCTCCTTTCTAATGTTCTAACATACTAGGTGGACCAAGTGGACAAGGCAATGAGAGCCCACACCTTGGGAGATAAAAGCATGACATTGAAATGCATAAAATTTGCTACTTTAAGGCCATAAAAATGGAAAATGATGTAATATATTATTGTATATGACCTATGACCTCTTAAACATGTATAATTATGTTAATGTATCATGTATGAACAAGAGCTAAGGTTATGTGTATGGAAATATGTAATTTGGACATGTAATGGCAAATTAGCACTATGGAAATGTATGCATAAATGGAAGTGGAAGAGCCAAAATGAGATGCATGAGGTTTAAGACCCTTTGGGCAGTTCATATAAGTAATATTCATGCTTTTAGACTTGCCCAAGAGGTGCCAAACATCAAGGGAAATCATTTAGACACTTTGGTATCCTATATGGAGCAAAAATTAAGTATATTGGAAACCTATACCACTTTTTGTCCACATGAGCTTTTCTTGATCTAATATTTGGCATGAATTTAGATTTTGTTGAGAGATTTTTAGGAAGCTAAAGTTCATAATTTTATGATGTATATGGAATATTTAATGAATTTTCAAAGTTGGGAAATTTTCTAAAATTGGTCAGGTTACTGTTTATACTAATCCAAAAATGAATTATATCACTCAGGTAGAAAATGATGTCTATTTGCCACGAAATTTTTTGGGAAGATACTAGACATCTCTAGTGACTTGTATCAACTAGAAGAATCCCATTTGGATGTCTAGAGAGGGAGATATAAATTTTTAAAGTTTCTCTCTAGTATAAGGCATCCAAACTGACCCAGGTTACTGTTTGATTGTTTTCGACGCCTAGACGTGCCTAAGTTGGTCTAGAATTATTTTTTCCCTCTATCTAACTTCTGTAGCTTTCCAGATTGGTATCATTTTCATGAATTGGATTTTTTTGGAATTAATTGAAAATTTCTGAAGTTCACAACAGAAAGCTATATTAGTACTAGTAGGTAGTCTGATCTCTACTCCTTTTTGAATGTCAAAAATTCATATATATGATGTTTTATGGCCTGGTTATATTTTTAGTATAAATTAGAAATGTGTATCTTTCTATAATGGCAAAGGATACATAATTTTGATTTTTCTAGAATTAGTTATGATTTTTACAAATTTGTGACAAAAGTGGAGAAATTCTGGCTGAAATGGAAACTATGAATTTTATGTATTCCCTTACCTTGCATGAGCTCTATACCATTTTTGATGATGGAATTGAGTTATATCTATGTAGTTAAATGTGAAAATATGATACATGAGTCATATGACCCATGGGACTCTAAAGGAAGAATTTATACACTATGCAACGCAAGGAAATCCATTATTTAAAGTTATTTTTCCTTGCTCCTTCATGAAATACATGTATGAGACTTAGAAATAGCATGAGGTAAAGTTAGAAATCTATGGTGTTACATTCATAATGCCATAGGACATATATAACAATAGGTTGCAACATTTGCCACTCATATGGCCATAAAGAAGGAAAATTCATGCACTTCATTGTCACACTTTCATCTTCTAAGTTGTTGGCTCCCATTACCTTATCCACTTGGTCCACTTAGCATGTTAAAATGTTGGATAGGAGGGAATGAGATTCAAAGAATCCCAATAACTCATCTCCCTTTCAATCACACATAAAGTATGCAATACAAGTCTTGAAAATGTATGCATGGGCATATTGAAATGTGTGAGCATTCAAGAAACATTCTTAGCATTTGAACAAGTCATACATAACATACATAGGCTTGCCAAGTGAGTGGACTAACCTCACCCATTCACTTATGGATTTTGGACTTGCCTCACCCATTTTCTCTAAGAAGTTTTGACTTAACCTTACTCTTGGGAGTCTCTTTACTTTGTCTTAACCAAGTTTAAAGGTTCTTGGCTCATCCTTGCTGTGGCTAGAGGGTTTTTGGCTTCTCCACAATCAAGTAAACCAAGGCAAGCATATAAAACATCATTTGAATGCATAAAATATCATCATGGTACCATGGCATAGGAAATCATGCTAGAATACTTTTCATCGCTTAAAACACATATACACATATCCAAAGACAATGTAAGCACACATTCATGCATCAGAGAAGGTGGAGAGAGCTACCTTACTTGCATTCACACATTTTTTCCTTAAGCCTTGAGTCCTCTCCCTTGACCTTACACACCCAAAAAGGTGGAGATCATTTCTCTTGGCCTAGACATATCATATGGAAGCCAATTATACTTTTGAATTAAATTCTAAGGCCATATATTCACTAGAAAAGTTATGTGACTCATAAGGCTCTTTTATGGTTCCATAATACACTTAATGAAGCAACCTTGAGAAAACATCATCTTGGCTCCATTTTCTCCATTCATTTATGATTCTTGACTCCATTTAAACCTCTTGGAGTCATCATATAAATAATTCAAGGAGCCTAGCTAGGTGTTGCTTTTTTAAGCCATAATATGGAACATATAAGGCCATCTCACTTTCTATGGTTTCTAAAATTTTTCTAAGGCTTCCTCTTATACTTCCATCATACATGACTCAAAACTAAGCTTGGAATAAATTAAAACTACCCCTTGGTGCTTCATCTAGCCTAGGCTAAAACTATGCATTATATGAACACCAAGTGAGTTTGCTTCACTTTCTTGATGGAAGATGCATATAAAGATCCTTCTAGGGATCTCAAGAGCTCATTCAAATACTCATTTAGGCCTAGGATCAATTACATCAAATCAAATTTTCAATGGAGCTCATGAAACCCTAGGTTTGTTATCTTGAAAATCAATGGCTTTTACTTGAATTTCCTTGCATATTCTTACTCTCCTCTCTTAAATTCATAGAATTCACCCTTGGTTCTAACCAAAGTTCAAGCCCTCTTGCAGCTACATATATGGGGTGAAATAGGGAGAAGAAGGGGGAAGGAGTAGCTACCATAGGATGAAGATTTTACCTTGTTTCCATGGCTTTTCTTTCTTGTTTCTCACTTTCCTTGGTCTCCTCTCTTCAAATTCGAATTTTCCCCTCTTGTTCTAACCTTAATTCAGCACAAAAAACCTCAATAAAACCATAGAAAGGAAGAGGAGAAGAAGGAGAAGGAGTTTGGTGAAGGAAAGTGATTGAAAAACTAAGATTTTCATACCTTTTTTGCCTTTTTCTTCCTCTCTTGGTGAGCCTCTAGGTGCTGCTATTTTTCTATAATCTAGGTAGAGGAAGTCATGCTTAAGAAGGTAGGAGAAAAAGGGAGAAGTGTGTGGGAGCTTCTAAAAACACACTTTTTCAAAAATTCCAATTCCATCTTTCTGTAATGGTAATTGCGTTTTGGCTTCATTTTAGCTCCTTTTTAAGAATCACCTTTTCTATTATACAATTTAGGTTCCAATTTAATAAAATGCCTTTGGAATCACTCAATTTGGAGTTAAAACCTTACCAAACGAATCCGTCAAAGTTTAAGCTCACTGATGTTGGAAAACATACACCGGAGGGGTTTTACCAGTCCCAAGGCTTCTTATGGTTTTTAGGGCCATCGAGAACCTTAAGCAACTCAAATTTCCCATTTAAAAATCCCTTTTATGTGTTTTTCTAAAAGTTGCACTTATTTACAGAAAATGCCATTACGTTTCGTCACAAATTGTTTCACCATCCTAGCTTCATTTTTCTTTTCGTCTAAGCCTGGGATTCTCATTTTTAAGAGTCTAGAATGCTTTCTAAATTTTTTGGAACCTTAACTAAGTCATTTTGAGGGACTTGCTTTTTTATCCGGTAAATTTCATTCGTTTACAGAGAAACAGTACGTTACGTTTCTTACGTTTTTTCTCGTTTTCAGAGAACCAAATATTACACATGTTCTTAAGCCACAACCCACATCAAGGTACTTAAACATTTGCTTTGATACCAATAAAGTATAAAACCATATTCATCTAGCCTTTCCCCATCTCATTTCTTGTTACATTTCCTTAAGATAGCAACTTCTCAAAGAAAATTCAATTAGAATATTATATTATTTTACGTTATGTCATACTTAAAATTTTCATTTTTCATCTCATGGACCATATGAACTCACCCATATGATCCTCCAATTAGCATACATCCATACAACTCAAAATCATCACCAAATATTCCACAAATCCTGAGTTTGGAGCATATATACAAAAAATCATCAAATCAGTCTCAGGTTACAGTGCTAGATTTTTTGTGAAAATTTGGAAAATCATAACTAAATCAATAAAAATTGGAATCAAGCACACTATACCATTTTGTAAAGCTACAGATGTTAAATTTAGGCTAAAAATAAGTTTAGACAAAAATAGAAATTTTTAGCTACTGAAAATCTATGGAATAGTACCAAAGGTACTGCTGCATTATTGGTACTGACTTCAAACTTCAAAAATTCATATCTTTTTACTCAGACATTAAAATGAGGTGATCATAGTGGCCATGCTTATTATGTCTAGTTTATGCTTATAAAATCTCATGAGCATTAGATACCATGTAGCCCTCGAATGAGATAGGAAAAGAAACTAACCATATAAATAGTAACTATATCAGTTCAGTAACTTTTTGGCAACTTTAAAATTTCATAATTAATTCTTTAGAGCTCCAAATAATATGTTTTTTTGGATTTTAAAAAAGTTCTAGATGAGACCTATATGCATACCAAATTTCATGGAAAATTTTATCCATTTGGTTAGTTTGTGATATAAGGTTGCAAAATGGCATTTTTATACCTCTCAAAGGGTCAAGAATGGTCCATTTTGGCTTCTAGCTTTCCCAAAACCACTTGAGCACATGGGAAAGCATCAAAACATACCTCTAAACATTTCCAAAAGGTCTAGATATCCATATATTGCAAAATCACTCTCCCACTTGTTGACACACACAATGATCTTACATGTTCATCTTTGCTATTCAATGTCAAAAATATTATATCTCATTAATATGCTACCAATTCTCATACATACATCACATATCCATATAATTACATATTTTTAAGAGGTTATACATCATATATATCATGGGAATACATCATTTGACAATGTTATGGTTACAAAATGAACAAATAACAACTCCTTTGTCAATCTTCTTGCTTTTCAGTGTGGTGACTCTCATTTCTTAGTTCACTTGGTCTGCCTAAACATGTTAGGGCAGTAGAGAAGGAAGAGTGAGATTCTAGGAATCTCAATAGCTCTTCACCCTTTCAAAGATACATGATGAATGCAATATCAAGTCCAAAAATGCATGCATAATTATCTTGAAATTCATACACATACATGGAACATTTCTCACATTCAAGAAGACATATTTTTCATGCATAGGCTTTCCAAGACAATGGTTTAACCTCACCCATTTTCCTTAGGAGATTTGGACTTATCTCACCCACTTTTCAAGGGACTTTTGACTAATCCTCCCCTTCTAGAGATTTTTGGCTTTGTCTTACCCACTCTTGGGGACTTTTGGCTCATCTTCACTCTTGCTAAAGGATTTTTGGCCTTACCAAGGTCATGCAAACCAAAACACATTCATAAAACATCTTTCAAGAACATATACAAAGTATCATGGTACATGGCATGTAAACATTGGCTAGAAACATTTTTCAAAGCATAAACATACATACACACATTCAAAGACAAGAAAACACCCAAAGATGCATCAGAGAAAGGAGAGAGAGCTAGCTTAAATGCAAGAACACACTTTATCCCTTGGAATTTCTTCCTTTCCCTTGGCCAAACACCTACAAGGAGGTGAAGCTTGATTCCTTTAGCCTAAACATATCAAATGGGATTTAATTATACTCTTGAAATAATCTCTAATGCCACACACATTCTAGAAAAACTTTGGCACTCATATGGTTTAATTATGGTTCCATAAAACACCTAATGAAGCAACACCAAGAATTCATGATCTTAGCTTCATTCTTTCCTTCCATCTATGGTTCTTGACTCTATTTAGACTCCTTGGAGCCATCACACAATTAATTTAAGGAGCCTAGCTATATGTTGCTTCTTTAAATTACAATATGGAACCTACACCTCCATTTCACTTCCTAGGCTTCCTAAAAATTTTCCAAGGCTTCCTCTCATACTCTCCCATCATATGTGATGCAAATCTAAGCTTGAAGGAAATTAAAACACTCCCCAGGTGTTTGCCCTCTTCTTGGTCGAGACATGACTTCCAATTGCACCCATAGAAGTTGTTTTGCTTTCTTTGAAGGGAGATGCAAGTGGGAGGCTTCCTTGATGTCTTAAGGACTCATAAAAACTCTTAGACACCTTAAATTATGGCTAGAAACTTTCTTACAAACCAAGGTGTGTAACAACCCTAACTTCTAATAATCATAATTAAGGTTAAGTACGTGATTACTAACCATAAAATTTCAATTCATAATGGAGTTGAAAGTCATTACAACTAATTATATTCAAAAAATGTTAGGAAATTTGAACCTTAATGTTATTAGGGTCATTAATTAGGCAACCATAATTATTCAAAAGTGCAAGTGAATTTAATCATTAATAAGGAGCCTTTGATTCTCCCATCCATTAATTCCAACTCATAAAAACCTCTTACAAGTGTTTCTAAATTATTCCTTAGTATTACCATAAAAGAAATTAAAGTTTTTAGGTAAATATGAGAAATTGAGCACCTTCGCCGTGGCTAAATACCCTTTCACCACGGCCAATTACTCTCGGATTCAAGTCCTTACACCTCCATAAATTTCACGCATTTTGCCGTGGCCAAATACCCCTTTCGCCGCAGCCAAATACCCTCTAGAACACCCCCCAACTTGCTTCCCAGACTTAGCCGCGGCTAACATCACTATTCGCTATGACCAATTTCTCTCTGTTTTCTTCCCTGGCAGGTTTGCCACATTTGGCCGAGGCCAATTAAATGTTGGCCGCGACCAATTCCTCTCTATTACCATTTGGCTTAGGCCAATTAAATGTTAGCTACGGCCAATTCCCTTCTGTTCTTATAACTCCTAAAATTTCATCTCATGCTCTCTAATTTCCCCTCTAGCAACACTCTAGGCCACTTTAACTTAATTTGTGAAGATTTAGTGTCTTTATTCTACCTAATCTACCTAACATAGCTATCATTACCCATTCAAAACTCAAATGTGGATCCTTAACCCTCTAATGACTATAAACCAGTGAGTTCATACATTCAATGACAGTAAATGTATTATGGTCACAAGGTGCATGGGGTCAATGCTTAATATTCATATAAAATCAAATCACTTATCCATTATTAGCCAATTACAATCATAATGTTCAATTTCATGATAATCAAATGACATATACAGTCCCTATACTTGGCAACTCATGATGCAATGTAGCAATGATACAAAACTAGCAATCTAGTAGTTTGACAAGGCTCTCAAACCTATGTGCTACCAAACCATTTAACAAACTCCCGTTAATTTTCTCCTTGCCACTAAGAGGTCCAATCCCTGAAAATGTTAGCCCACAATGGGGTGAGATATACAATCTTAGTAACAAAAGGGAAATTTCCATATATATGTACAAGTCAATCAATCCAATGCAATTTCATGTCATCAATACTAGAATCATAAATTCAATTCGCAAATGAACTAGTTGAACTACCAATGACTACTGTCCCATACCAGCAGTTATACACAACATGTTAATAGCCAATAACATCGGGAGAGGTCTGTCCACGGCACCTACTCCATAATGAGCACAACTAGGGCTCAGTGCATCGGGGTCTGATCACAACCTAGTGCTCGATCGAAGCACATGCATCGGTGGCAGTCGTATCACAGCTCCACCATGGACTCACAAGGTCCAATTACAATAACAATCAAGTAGTCAATCAGACATTTAGCATTACAAAATCAAACATGTATAACAAATAGCAGATTAACATGAGCATATACATGGAATTAGAAAAAATAACCCCAGTTACCTCAAGGAAGCCAATTACTCTTCTTCTAGCTACCATAATAATCCAAATGCACATCAAGCCTATAACAAGCATAATTATCATCATTTCTAATCAACAAATCAGATATCCAAAGAGTTGAACTGCTAATGACAGCCTAGAGGTAACTGACCTAATTACCAAGGAATTTAATTTCGGGTTTCAACTTTCCCACACCAGAAACTGTTAGAGATTGTGCCTTAGGCCAATCATTGTATTACGAATATTGTTTATTATTACGAAATAAGAGTTTTCTTTTTATTACATTATTATATTATTTGCATGTTTATATATAATAATATCCATGGATAAATCATTTTTTGAATTGTCCAAAATGTCCCTAATCAATCATCCTTGTGGGAACAATGATGAATTAAGATTAATATGATTTTGATTGATTAAGTGTTAATCATCTATGATGATATGAATCAAAATCATAGGCGTGTGTTAGAAAACAGGACGCTGGATAGACCCGTCATGAGATAAGCTACATGGATTAGGTCATAAGTTTATCTCATATATAACCATGTCATTGATCCCTTGGACTTGAGATCACCATAGATTCCTATATGAAGGACACTGTACTTTGGCGTAGTCTAATGTCACCTTTAACCGGGTGATTATAAAGACTATGATCAAGTATAATGGAATCCATGCAGAGGAAGATGAGTGATCAAGATGGAATTTGTCCCTTTAATTAATAGAGAGGTATCTCTAGGCCCCTCGATGAGTGTGACTGAGAAATGTATGGCCATGCTCAAATGGAAAGGGTTCCATCTTATATCAGTCTGCTCGGAGATCGAGAAAGTTATGATCGAACAAGTTAAGGATGACATTTCCATGCCTCATACTCGATTTAGATATCGTGTGACAAAAGGGATATGATAGGGTTATAAGATAGGTTGCATCGGATCACCGATCACGTATGATTTAGGTAGTCACAATGTCTTGCTAGAGGCCGCTTGTGATTTGTGGGTCAAACAGTGTAGTTGGCCCACTGCCAACATCATATGGGCCTGCAGGGTCGCACACAAGAACAGACTAACTTGGGCTAAAATGTCCACATTCATTGAATCAGAAATGTGTCTAGATTCAATGAATATCTAGGATGGAGGAATTATTTATATATATATATATATAAATAATTAAATTCGAAATATTATATATATATATATATTATATTTGATATTATATATATATATGAATTAATTTAAATTTAATTCTATCAGATAGATTTAAATTGAAACTAATCAGATAATTTAAATTAAGCTCTAGATATTGTTAGTTTGAATTTAAACTATAGGATAGATTTGAATTTAAACTAATAGATATATTTAATTAATTTTAATTAATTAAATATACTCGAAACTCTAGTCTATAAATAGGGGTTTCCATATCAGAAAAAAATACAGAGCTAGAGCTAGAGCTGCCTCCAAAATCCTTAGAGAAAGGGACACCATACGGACTGTACGAAAATTGTACGGACAGATTGCTAGCACCCTGTTTTGAGTTGCTGAACCCCGTTCGTGTGGATACCAGTAGAGGGAGCTGATTTGCAGTTAGTTCCTGTGATCCAAATAAAAGTAAATAACAAACTCAATCGGCAGAAAAAGGTAATTCTTTGAACCTATTCAGTTTAAATGATTTTGGTGGATCCTTGGTGGGAATTGGGATCAAAATTTTAAATATTTCCGCTGTATGCCTCCTATAATTCCCAACAGAAACTGCCATAGTTCACTCCAATTTTTGGATAATTTCACATGAAACCAAAGCTCATATCATAGGTCAACTATAGGGGTCTCAAACTAACAGAAAATGCATCAAAATGGGAAGGAGATATCACTTAACAACATCCATAGCCTTGTAATGTCCCGTTTTCATTAAACGATGGAAATGGGCACGTTTTCAAAGCAAGTCCCCTGAGATGAGTGATTCAAGGCCAAATAAAATTTGGATAAAATTTTAAATAATAAAAAAATGAGGATTTGAGCCTTGAGTTGCCTAGAAACTGGGGTCAGAGCAATTCGAAAAATTTGCCGAAAGGCCAGTGGCATTTTCGTAAATAAGTGTAATTTTGGAAAAGCACCTAGGAGGGCTTTTTAAATGAAAATTTTGAGTTGCCCAGGGTTCTCAGAGGCTCCAAAAACCATGGGAAGCCCCGGGACCAGTAAAGCCCCTCCGGTGTACTCTTTTCGATGTCGGTTGACCTGAACTTTGACCGATTCGTTCGGGATGGTTTTAGCTCCGATTTGAGTGATTCCAAAGCCATTTTTATTAAATTGGGAACCTATTTGTTATGATGGAAAAGACGGTTCTCAAAAAGGAGCTAAAACAAAGGAGAAACAAAAAGGCAAAGTATGAAGGGCAAAATAGGAATTTTTAAAGAAAGTCACTTTACCCTAGCTATATATAGGTGGCACCTCACACTCTCCTTCATTCACTTCAGAATTTCCAGCCCTAAATCAGAAGCAAATCCCTTGGAGAGTCGTGCACAAAGAGAAGGGAAGAAGGAGGAAAGATTCAAGACTTTAGGTATGGAATTTTGCTTGTTTTTCATGCTTTCTCTCCTCCACTTTCTTCTCCTCTTTTTCCCTCTTCTTCTCCATGATTTCTCTGAAGTTTTAAGGGCTGTTTTGAAGGGAGAACAGAGGGGAAAGTTCGAATTCCAAGTAAGGAGGCCAAGGAAAGCAAGAACAAGCAAGAAAATCCAAAAAAAACAAGGTATTTTGTAATTCTCCCACTTGGTCTTCTTCCTCCCTTCCATGACCATTTCGACCTACACTTGGACAGATCTTAGGATTTAGATTTTCAACCAAATCAAAGGTGATTCTTAGGTATTTGATGGAGAGGAATAAGAATATGCAAAGAAAACTAAGAAAAAGGCATTAGAAAGCAAGATGCAAAACCTAGGGTTTCAAGTGCACCTTTCAATTTCTGAATTTGTATGATGCTTCATAGGTCTAAGTTAGAGTATAAATGAGTTCTTGAGACACCAAAGATGCTCCCCACAAGCTTCCTCCTTCAAGAAAAGCAAGAAAACTCCAAGAAGCCCAAAGGAAGCCTATGTCTTGGCCTAGGCTTGTTTGTGTAGGTGGGGGGAGTTTTAAATTTTTCTAAGGTCATTCTTGAGTCATATTTGATGAATGGACATGAAGGGAGGCCTTGGAAAAAATTTAGAACTCATGGAAAGTGATTTGGTGTCTTAGGTTCCATAATATGACCTAAAGAAGCAACATGGTGCTAGGCCCTTTGTTTTAATGATGTGATGACTCCAAGAGGTTTAAAAGGAGTCAAGAATCATATTTGAGAGTAAAGAATGAGGCCTAGAAATCATTTGAGGGGTGTTGCTTCATTAGGTGCCAATATGAACCATAATGAAGGTTGTAGAGTAATCTAGGGTTTAAGCAAGTTACATAGCCCTAGAAATTGTTTCATGAACTTAATTGGCTCCCATAATTTGTATCTAGGCCAAGAGAAACTATCTCCACCAACTTGTGGGTGTGTGGCTAAAAGAGGAGGCTTGAAAGCTAAGGAAAAAGTGTGTGTTTGTATACAAGGTAGCTCTCTCCACCTTCTCTCATGCTTGGATGTGTGTTTAGCTTGTTTTAGAATGCTTGTATGTGTATTTTCAAGCTTTGAAAAGCATGCTAGCATGCCTTTACATGTCATGATCCTTGATGCCATGTTATGTTTTAAATGAATCCATGATGTTTGTATGAGTTTGCTTGAGTGTGGAGAGGCCAAGAACTCTTCCCTTGGGTGAGGAGGAGCCAAGAACCCTTGAGCTTGGTTGAGACAAAGTAAAGAGTCTCCCAAAAGCAAAGTGGGCTCCCAAGAGTATGGTTGAGTCCAAAGTGCTCAAAGAATGGGTGAGGCAAGTCCAACATCCATGAGGAGAAGTGTGAGGCTAATCCAAACACTTAGTAAGCTCTTGAATGTCTTGTATGATTGATTCACATGCCAAGGTTGCTTTTAAAATGCCTATGATTTATACTTTCTCCATGCATGCCATTGTGAAACTTGCTTGCACATATTATGTGTGATGGAATGGGAGATGAGCTATTGAGATTCTTGAATCTCATTCCCTCCTCTTAAATGTCCTAACATGCTAGGTAAACTAAGTGGATATGCCAATGGGAGCCAACAACACTAGAGGAAGGAGATTGACATTCATATGTCTAGTTTTTGCTTTATAGAACCATAATGATGTTCAATGATGTATATGAGTATTGTAAATGGGGTATGACCCTTGAGACATGTGTAAATATGATATTATATGATGTTTAAATGTATGGATATGATGTGTGACCTCTAGAACCTATTTTGAGTATGTAATGCCAAAGTATGCAATATGGAAGTTTATTGGAAATATGTATAAGTGTGGGTTGAATGGCCAAAATGAGATGTATGAGGTTTGGAACCATTTGGGCAGCTCACACAAGTCTTAAATAAGCTTTTAAACTTGCCCAAAAGGTGCCAAGACCAAGGGAAATCCATTTGGCAATTTTGGTACCCAATATGGAGCCAAAATTGACCATAATGGAACCCTGTGTCACTTTTTGGCCAAATGAGTTAGTCTTGCCCTAAAATTTGGCATGCGATTAGGTCTTGTTGAGAGCTTTTTGGGAAGCTAAAGATCATAATTTTCGGAGACCTAGGGAATATTTTGTGAATTTTCAAAGTTGGGATTTTCCATGGTTTTTGGTATGTGCACTGTTCATACTGGCAGATTTGATTTTCGTGTCACTCGATGGCCAAATGGTGTCCAATGCTTATGCTTAGCCTAGGCTATCTATCTTATTAGACCTGTAGCTTATTAACTATCTTCATTCTCTTCTGAACCTTGGTTACTGGCTACTCATACTTACTTCTAGGTATTACCTATGAGGTATACCTTTCTAGGCCACTCGCTAGGTGCCTCACTACTGGTAGTCTTATCTTACATTATTTAAGGCTCCACTAGCGTTCTATTATTCAGCATCTTACAGGGTAACACCTTAGGTTGGAGTCAGCACCTTAAAGGCGAGTCTTGACAACCTCATTATCACTGTGTCTAGCTTTCTTTATACTAAGCTCTTTTTCAATCTCAATTATTAGGCCCACGGACTTCTTACTAACCTTCCATGACTATTTATTACTCTTTTTACCTACTTATACTAGGGGTTCCACTCACTGTAGGTTGTCTTACCCCTTATCAACTCCTTTCTCAAGTTGGCCTGAATATGACCAACAAGGCATTTACACTGCCATGTGCCACAACTAATAGCCTCTGATTAGCTTACTATTCTAGGGATTGGATTTTTATCTTTAGCTACCAACCCGAGTCTCATTGCCTCTATAACCGGCTTATCATCAAGCTAGAGGGTTCTGCCTCTCACTTCATTCAGGCATAACTAGCTATCCCCTTCATGCTGTTAGGCTCCAGGGTATAGCTTGGAATTCAATCTCTAGCCTGAGGAGATTAACCTTTCGGGCTCTAATATTTATCTAGACATTTGGGTGTTGTGGCTAAGGGTGACTCTCTTTCTCACTTCCCCTCTAAACTGGTCTTGTGCAGCCGCAATCTCATCTTATGCCACACTGCATCGCTACTTCTCTCTGCATTAAGCAGGACATCTCGTAATGGCCTGAGTACGACTACCAGGGAGAATTAGACCTCACATACTCTCTCTAGCAAGCCTCTCCCTATCAACAAGATCATTCTCATCATTCATATCTAGGGCTTGCCACTGATCTCGGCGAGCTATCATATCTCATCAAACTCTACTCAAGCTACTCTAGAGGCCACTCTTCCCCGGTGTCCACTACTACTCTAAGACCATCCTATAACTTTCTCATTATGAACAAAGCCACAAACTATACTCATACACCCAATATGTCTCATACAAGGCTTTACCTATCCATTCAAGCCTTTTACATAGCCCTATTACAATATCCTCAAGCCAAATCCAATCCGAGAGAGCCTGGAACTTTGCTCTGATACCAATAAATGTAACACCATAGATCCTAATCCATCTCATACATTTGAATGGCATAATATCATGAACTATGTAGGATTTCCATGGGAAAAGCAAGAAAAGTGGGATTATTTTCGCATTGTTCTATGTCTAAAAATTCCTTGCGGTGTCACATGGACCATGTGAGCTCATACTTGCATCGTCATATTTAATTTCATCATTACAACTCATTTAGATCCCAAAAAAATACCTCCAACCCATGGAAACCGAAATGGAGCATGAAAATTTGGAGATCCATTTTCGGCCAGAATTGGCCTCTTTCTTGGGCAAACTTTGGAAAATCATAACTAAATGTAGAAAATTCAGAATCATGTAATCTTGGTCATTCTGGAAAGCTTAGGATGTCTACTTCATACTAAAAATACGTCCAAGTCACAAAATTCATCACACAGGACGTTTGACATCCAAAAAGCTACAGACTCGCTGGCTGCCTGGGCTGTGATTCAGTTTACTGATACAAACTTCTGAAATTCATAACTAATTCTACAAAAATCGAAATCACACACATTCAGTCATTATGGAAAGCTACAAATGTTAACTTGACACTAAAAATAATTGCAGAATGAAACAGATACGTTTAGACATCTGGAATTGATAAAACATTGATTAAACTCTGGAGATGCCACTGTTACTGACAGCAAACTTCGAAAATTCATAACTCTCTGCTCAGACCTCTATGGTGTTACAAGCCTCACCTCCGAAAATCCATCATGGGAAATTCCAAAATTCGCATTTCAATCATCAAGGTCAGAAAAGTTGGCTTTTCCACCATTATCTCCTTGTAATTTCACACAATAACAGAACCCATTATGATAATACATCCTTAGGGGCATTTTCCAGCAAAGTAACACACAAAATGGAAGGGAAATGCTTATCTAATCATCCTTTTAACCTTCAACTCCAAAAATCTTGTAAGGAATCACCCAACACCAAGTTTCAGATTTGAGAAGAAGATGAAAATGCTCAAAACTAGAAATTAATCAGACCAAAATGAAGAGGAAGATGAAAGGGTTAAGTTATATATAACTCGCCTTGGCTAAATCATCCTCTAGAAGTGAGAAATGGTAGAGGAATACAGAAAACCCTAGCCTCCTCTCTTCCTATGCGAAAATGGAGTTCTCCTTTGCCTAAGATTGAGTTGGTCTATAGAATAGAGGGTAAGGGGCTGAGTAAGTTAGGGTTTTAGATGGGTTTAGGTCAACCCTAAAGCCCAAAATCCACTTAGGTTCAAATGTGTGCTTATTGGGCCTTTGTTTGGTGAGGTGGGTTGCAGAACATTTTAAGTTTAAGTAAAGTATGCTAACCCAATGGCCCAATTCCTTGTAGGTTTAGATTTTTATACTTGTTGGGCTTTATCTCATAAGTTGGGCTGAATCTCATGAGTTGGGCTTCAGAGTTGTAGTTAGGTTAGGCCAAATTTCAAGAGCCAATCTAATTTAGGTCTCTATAATGTGTGTTGGGCCAACTCACCTAGATTAGGTCTTGAGCCCCTATTCTACTAAATCAAATTAGGCCATTGTAAGGCAATTTCTCTTGGCCCAAGCCTCATGATAAGGAGTTGGGCTTACACCCAAAAATTATTGGGCCTCTATAAATCCTTATCCATGACTTATTCAAATTAAATTTTATGCCCCAATTAGGCTTTAACCCAAATGAAATCTTAAACCTATATTACGAACTTATTTCTCTATAAATTTTCATTCATAAAGCTTGCCCAATTATTTCATGATAATTATTTTTAATTAGTCCAAATACATTATTAACACCTTAATTAATTTCAGGATGTTACATTCTTCCCTCCTTTTAGAAATTTTATCCTCAAAATTAATCACACCTTACTCAATTGATGTTGGACAATTCCTCCTCATAACCTCCTCCTTGATAACTTAAATAGTCTTACCAGAGACTAGTCCCCTCTTACTACTTTCCTGGGGAGGACGTTCTTGTCATGTTACCACTTCACTTGATAATCACCACTATATTTCCTCTAGTTAACCTACGTCAAATGACATACCAACCCGAATATTCCATATTCTTTCTTTGTCCACAACTAAAGAGATCCTGACCAAGCCACACTTGATCATCTTATAGCAAGCTCTTTATACCTAGCTCAAATACATCCCAATTTTCTCTCCCTTCATAGCTTTTTGTTTAGTTCTGTGTTATATTTTTCTCCCCTCTTTTTTTTTTCTTCTTTCTCTCTTCTCTCATTTTTTGTTATCGTTCCAATAGCCGATCATTAAATGTTCATGTTAATTTCCTTTCCTTCTCAACTCTCAATCCATTTAAGAGACAACTCCTAGATACTTTAACTTAACTCTCCTTAATAGTTGATACCACGAACTATAAGGAATTCCACTTAGTCAGTCATTTTAGTATTTATTCCACTAATAGCAATATAGGTAAGTGACCTTATTTCATAATGAAGTTCCATTTGTCCTTCACTTAGATTACCCTTACATTTCTTTAGTCTAACCTTCTTAACTAAAATAGCTTTTGCCTTTTACGGGTTCATCTAGTTTAAGTTTTCAAGTCTTACATTCAACTATCTCATAAATTATTGCACAAATTATCCTCAGTTAATATCCATTAGTAGACAGTTCATTATTTCCATTAGACGTATAGAATTCCCCTTTCATTTTCAATTAGTGCCTAAGATTCCTCCTTCTCATTTGTTGAGGTTCCCAAGGGTTAAAACTAATATAAAGTCTAATCTCATAACTAATCTCTTGAAGGCACCTAAACACTTTAGGTTCACCTTCCACATAATCGAAATCAAACATATTTTTTTTTAAGTGATAATAAACACGATATTTCAAGTCTAGATTATATTTTCTAATAAGACCTGATCTCAAGGGTGAGAGTACCTTGTCCAGAATATCGAAGTAGTTCTTTTAGGACTTAGGAATGAGTTTTCTTTAAATCTGACAAGTTATAGTTCTCGTGGATGGTTTATTAGATGGCATAGCTTCAACAACTTGCCTACAAATATTAAAATTCCTAATTCATAGTGGTGGTTCATCTTGAGTAATCTCATCATTGTCTGCAGGTGTAACCAACATAGGATAAACCCTTAGTAGCCCCTTTCTCTCTTTCTTTTCCCCCCTTTTTTTTTTGCACTTGCAAAGGCATTACCATATTTGCATATATATGACTCCAAAGACTACCATGATCAATAGATCCCCATGTCTCATTTTAATTCTCAGTTACTACAAGCTTTAGTAGTTAACTAAATGGCATTTATACTTATTTGATATCAACTGAGCATCTCTTTGGGTTTTATGTCATTTTATAGTCCCAAAGGGCTGCGCTTTCATATCTTCTACCTCTAACTAAGATATTTTCATACAAGTATAGTCATTCTTCAAATAGCATACTTTTTACCCCTTTTTTTTAATTTTCTCTAGTTTGGAAATTCATAATAATTCCCTAAAGAGTAATGAAATAATATCTTGTCAACAAGGCTTAAAATCCTATCAACAAGATCTTGTATTCATTAATCTAAAGTCTGAGACCTTGTCAATAAAGTTCTCCGACAGCAAGTACAAGGTTTTTGACCATATGTTATAGCATATAATATGAGATGGTATGATAGTTTCCATCTTTACACAATGGCCTATGCCAACCCCAACTAACTCTTCACTCCCCTAAAAGTTTTTAGGCCTCAATTTCATACCTGACTATTAGGAATTAAATTAACATAATAAGGAGACTAAGTGAGTCTTTTCATTATTAAACATTCCCTAATTATCAATAGATCAAGTAGGGATTCCCAGTGAGAGAACTCAAGTATCATTTACCACTAGTGTTTCACCTTTCCTCGTCAATCATTATACCAAGGTTTTATTGTAATATCATAAGTTAATTGCATTGCTACCCCCCTTATTTGTTTCCTCGAGTTATTATCCTAGATTAGGGAGTTCTCTTTCAAGATTAGGGAGTTCTCTTTCAAAATTAGGGAGTTTTTCTACCACAGTAATCATTAGTCCATCTTGAATTACCAATGTTGCCTCTACTCCCTTAATCACGCCACACGTGATACATAACAATAAGATTACTGATGGCAGAATTAGACTTTGCCTTTAATATTAGCAGATAATGCTTTTCTGTAGCTATACACATGCTCATCACCCCGTGATGACTATATCTCAACCACTTGTACTCACACAGGTACAATTTTATTCTCTTTTTAGGTGGGTCCTTACCATAAAGATCTCATTTTTACCTTCTAGGAAGAAAGTCTACTTAGTCTAGTTTGATGCCAATTTGGTGGTCAAAATTCATCAAATCATACGATAAGTGACACGTCTCGCATGCCCTTAGCACTGAAGTGTCGATGAATGAGCACGTCTCACGTGCCGATGAATGAGCACGTCCTACGTGCCTCTAGCACCAGAGTGCTGTAGAATCTTACATTACACTCCTCGAGTGTATCATGCACATAAAGTGCCTCTAACAACCACCCAAATGCACGTCAACACATAGCATAAGTAAACTAGTTTATACAAATGACAACATGCACAAGCACCCCGTGCCGATGCACCTTACCCTTATCACACTAAAGGGTTGTCTTTCCTCTTGTCATAATCTCTCTCTTTTGCCATAGTACACTAAGGGAGGAGCCTCAAAGCTCTTAAAATTCCTTTCAGAACATCATCTCCCTTAATCTCTTGCTTTAGAGTCACTATACACATTTAGAAATAGATTCGAGAATCCTAAGGGTTTCTTGCCCTCCTTTCTTGTCATCATTAGCTAAAGATGGCTTACTCACTCTAATAGTTTGAATAAAACAATTTGAAATGTTCTTTAGCTCTTATTGCCCATATTCATTAGGCCCAAATTGCGGTAGCTAGGATCAAGTAATTGCATTCTTTATTAATTGGGATCAAGTAAGTGGGTTAGGACCTCTGTACCTATAAAGCCTCAACCTTAAGGACCTTTCAAAGTCTACATAATCCTAACTCATTATGGATTGTGCATCACTTTATATATTTAATCAATCACACTTATTTATTACACACTAGTTCCATTATCAATATCCTGATTGTAAGTAAAGTTTACATCTTACCCTTCCGTAAGTTTCTTATAGCTAGTTAAGTGTTTTACTGTATACCATTACCTTTTAAGTTCTCAACATCACTCTAGATAACCCTTGAAAAGGTTAGAATTTTGACTTAGGTAAATAATTGCTACTCTTGTTATGATCAGTTGACTACTTCGATAGGCCAGTCAATTGGTCGGCCGTACCCAATTGACTTGCTTAATAAATGGCGGTCAACTGGTCATAAACACTATTAGTAGCTTTATTCATCATCCTTATCAGTTACTTGGTCTCATTCATTCAGTCAACTAGTGCCTCACAGCGAGTGACTGGTGCATCTATTGAGTAGCCAGTTGGCAACAAGCCTCAACCAGTTATCTATCTAGACTGAGACCAATAACCTAATCTCCGAAGGAAAGAAGGGCAAAATTCTAATCTTTTCATTGGCATTAACAACCTCAAGTCTCAAAATTAGCATTACTAAAGTGTTATGAGGTAAAATCTAACTATACTCTATTATTCTCCAAGGTATACTTATTGTGATAGGTGATGCTCTAAATAAAATTCAAGAAACAGTCATTTCAATCAGGTATTACAAGCCTTATCTCATCATTCCTCTATACTTCCTTCCAGCACATAAAGCACATCAATTATATGTTTGCCTAATTAGCTATTCTCATGAGCTAATACCATGCCAAATATGCATCATAATTGCCAAGCTTCTAGTCATAGAATTTATATTAGAACAGTTGTCCTGAACCATTGCTCTAATACCAACTGTAACGACCCTAACTTCTAATAATCATAATTAAGGTTAAGTACGTGATTACTAACCATAAAATTTCAATTCATAACGGGGTTGAAAGTCATTACAACTAATTATATTCGAAAAATGTTAGGAAATTTGAACCTTAATTTTATTAGAGTCATTAATTAGGCAACCACAATTATTCAAAAGTGCAAGTGAATTTAATCATTAATAAGGAGCCTTTGATCCTCCCATCCATTAATTCCAACTCATAAAAACCTCTTACAAGTGTTTCTAAATCATTCCTTAGTATTACCATAAAAGAAATTAAAATTTCTAAGTGAATATGAGAAATTGAGCACCTTTGCCGCAGCTAAATACCCTTCCGCCGCAGCTAATTACTCTCGGATTCAAGTCCTTACACCTCCATAAATTTCACGCATTTTTTCGCGGCCAAATACCCCTTTCGCCGCGGCCAAATACCCTTTAGAACACCCCCCAACTTGCTTCCCAGACTTAGCCGCGGCTAACATCACTATTCGCCGCGACCAATTTCTCTCCGTTTTCTTCCCTGGCAGGTTCACCACATTTGGCCGAAGCCAATTAAATGTTGGCTGCAGCCAATTCCTCTCTGTTACCATTTGGCCTATGCCAATTAAATGTTAGCCGCAGCCAATTCCCTTATGTTCCTATAACTCCCAAAATTTCATCTCATGCTCTCCAATTTCCCCTCTAGCAACACTCTAGGCCATTTTAACTTAATTTGTGAAGATTTAGTGTCTTTCTTTTACCTAATCTACCTAACATAGCTATCATTACCCATTCAAAACTCAAATGTGGATCCTTAACCCTGTAACGACTATAAACCAGTGAGTTCATACATTCAATGACAATAAATGTATTATGGTCACAAGGTGCATGAGGTCAATGCTTAATGTTCATATAAAATCAAATCACTTATCCATTATTAGCCAATTATAATCATAATGTTTAATTCCATGATAATCAAATGATATATACAGTCCCTATACTTGGCAACTCATCATGCAATGCAGTAATGATACAAAACTAGCAATCTAGTTACATTACAGTTTGACAAGGCTCTCAAACCTATATGCTACCAAACCATTTAACAAACTCCCGTTAATTTTCTCCTTGCCACTAAGAGGTCCGGTCCCTGAAAATGTTAGCCCACAATGGGGTGATATACAATCTCAGTAACAAAAGGAAAATTTCCATATATATGTACAAGTCAATCAATCCAATGCAATTTCATGTCATCAATACCAGAATCATAAATTCAATTTGCAAATGAACTAGTTGAACTACCAATGACTACTGTCTCATACCAACAATCATACACAACATGTTAATGGCCAATAACACTAGGAGAGGCCCGTCCACGGCACCTACTCCATAATGAGCACAACCAAGGCTCAGTGCATCAGGGTCTGATCACAACCTAATGCTCGATTGAAGCGCATGCACGGGTGGCAGCTGTATCACAGCTCCACCATGGACTCACAAGGTCCAATTACAATAACAATTAAGTAGTCAACCAGACATTTAGCATTTCAAAATCAAACATGTATAACAAATAGCAGATTAACATGAGCATATACATGGAATTAGAAAAAATAACCCCAATTACCTCAATGAAGCCAATTACTGTTCTTCTAGCACCATAATAATCCAAATGCACATCAAACCTATAACAAGCATAATTATCATCATTTCTAATCAACAAATCAGATATCCAAAGAGTTGAACTGCTAATGATAGCCTAGAGGTTACTCACCTAATTACCCAGGGATTTAATTTCGGGTTTCAACTTTCTCACACCAGAAACTGCCATAGTTCACTCCAATTTCTGGGTAATTTCACATGAAACCAAAGCTCATATCATAGGTCAACTATAGGGGTCTCAAACTAATAGAAAATGCATCAAAATGGGAAGGAGATATCACTTAACAACACCCATAGCCTCACCTCCGAAAATCCATCATGGGAAATTCCAAAATTCGTATTTCAATCATGAAGCCCAGAAAGTTAGGTTTTCCACCATTATCTCCTTGTAATTTCACACAATAACAGAACCTATTATGATAATACATCCTTAGAGGCATTTTCCAGCAAAGTGATACACAAAATGGAAGGGAAATGCTTACCTAATCATCCCTCTAACTTTCAACTCCGAAAATCTTGAAAGGAATCACCCAACACCAAGTTTCAAATTTGAGAAGAAGATGAAAATGCTCAAAACCAGAAATTAATCGGACCAAAATGAAGAGGAGGATGAGAGGGTTAAGTTATATATAACTTACCTTGGCTAAATCATCTTCTAGAAGTGAGAAATGGTGGAGGAATGCAAAAAACCCTAGCCTCCTCTCTTCCTATGCAGTTCTCCTTTGCCTAAGATTGAGTTGGTCTGTAGAATAGAGGGTAAGGGGCTGAGTAAGTTAGGGTTTTAGATGGGTTTGGGTCAACCCTAAAGCCAAAATCCACTTAGGTTCAGATGTGTGCTTATTGGGCTTTTGTTTGGTGAGGTGGGCTATAGAATATTTTAAGTTTATGTGAAGTATGCTGACCCAATGGCCCAATTCCTTGTAGGTTTAGATGTTTTTGCTTGTTAGGCCATATCTCATAAGTTGGGCTAAATCTCATGAGTTGCGCTTTAGAGTTGTAGTTGGGTTAGGCCAAATTTCCAGAGCCAATCTAAGTTAGGTCTGCATAATGTGTGTTGAGCCCCTATTCTACTAAATCAAATTAGGCCATTGCTAGGTGTAACACCATAGATTCTAGTCCATCTCATACATTTGAATGGCATAATATCATGAACTACGTAGGATTTCCATGGGAAAAGCAAGAAAAGTGGGATTATTTTCGCATTGCGCTATGTCTAAAAATTCATTCGGTGTCACATGGACCATGTGAGCTCATACTATGCATCGTCATATTTAATTGCATCATTACAACTCATTTAGATCCCAAAAACATGCCTCCAACCCATGGAAACCGAAATGGAGCATGAAAATTTGGAGATCCATTTTCGGCCAGAATTGGCCTCTTTCCTGGGCAAATTTTGGAAAATCATAACTAAATGTAGAAAATTCAGAATCATGTAATCTTGGTCATTCTGGAAAGCTTAGGATGTCTACTTCATACTAAAAATACTTCCAAGTCACAAAATGCATCACACAGGACGTTTGACATCCAAAAAGCTACAGACTCGCTGGCTGCCTGGGCTATGATTCAGTTTACTGATACAAACTTCTGAAATTCATAACTAATTCTAAAAAAATCTAAATCACATAAATTCAGTCATTATGGAAAGCTAAAAATGTTAAATTGACACTAAAAATAATTTCAGAATGAAACAGATACGTTTAGACATCTGGAATTGATGGATCAGTGATTGAGCTCTGGAGACACCACTGTTACTGACAGAAAACTTCAAAAATGTATAACTCTCTGCTCAGAGCTCCAAATGAGGTGATCTTGGTGGCCACAGAAAGCTTATGACCTCTAGTTTATGCATATAAAATTTCATAAGCATTGGGCACCATTTTGTCATCGGATGACACAGAAATCAAATCTGCCAGTATGAACAGTGCACATACCAGAAACCATAGAAAATCCCAACTTTGAAAATTCATCAAATATTCTCTAGACCTCCGAAAATTATGGTCTTTAGCTTCCTAGAAAGCTCTTAATGAGACCTAATTGTATGCCAAATTTCAGGGCAAGACTAACTCATTTGGCCAAAAAGTGACATAGGGTTCCATTATAGTCAAATTTGGCTCCATATGAGGTACCAAATTTGCCAAATGGCCTTCCCTTGGTTGTGGCACCTTTTGGGCAAGTCTAAAAGCTTATTTAAGACTTGTGTGAGCTGCCCAAATGGTCCCAAACCTCATGCATCTCATTTTGGCCATTCAACCCCCACTTATACACATATCTATCAAACTTTCAATTCTCATACTTTGGCATTAGATACTCAAAACATATGTTAGAGGTCATACATCATATTCATACATATAAACATCATAAAATGGTGTATTTATACATGCCTCAAGGGTCATGGTACATTTACAACATCATATACTTTGTGAAACCTCATTATAAGTTCAAAAGAATGAAAGCTAGGCCTAGGCTTGTCAATCTCTTTCTTTCATGGTTGTTGGCTCCCTTCACCATAACTCCTTGGTCCACCTAGCATGTTAGAGCATTGGAGAGGAGGGAGTGAGATTCAAATAATCCCAATAGCTCATCCCCCATTCAATCATACATAATATGTGCAAAGCAAGCTTTTCAAATGCATGCATGGAGGAAATATAAGTCATAGGCATTTTAAAAGCAAACTTGGCATGTGAATCAATCATACAAGACATTCAAGAGCTCACTAAGTGTTTGGATTGGCCTCACACTTCTCCTCATGGATTTTGGACTTGCCTCACCTATTCTTTGAGCACTTTGGACTCAACCATACTCTAGGGAGCCCACTTTGCTTTTGGGAGACTTTTTACTTTGTCTCAACCAAGCTCAAGGGTTCTTGGCTCATCCTCACCCAAGGGAAGAGCTCTTGGCCTCTCCACACTCAAGCAAACTCATACAAACATCATGGGTTCATTTAAAAACATAACATGGCATCAAGCATCATGGCATATAAAGGCATGCTAGCATACTTTTCAAAGCTTGAAAATACACATACACACATTTTAAAACAAGCTAAACACACATCCATGCATGAGAGAAGGTGGAGAGAGCTACCTTATATACAAGCACACACTTTTTCCTTAGATTTCAAGCCTCCTCTTTTAGCCACACACCCACAAGTTTGTGGAAATAGTGACTCTTGCCCTAGACACAAATTATGGGAGCCAATTAAGTTCATGAAATAATTTCTAGGGCCATGCAACTTGCTTAAACCCTAGATTACTCTACAACCTCCATTATAGTCCATATTGGCACCTAATGAAGCAACACCCCTCAAATGATTTCTAGGCCTCATTCTTTACTCTCAAATATGATTCTTGACTCCTTTTAAGCCTCTTGGAGTCATCACATCATTAAAACAAAAGCCTAGCACCATGTTGCTTCTTTAGGTCATATTATGGAACCTAAGGCACCAAATCAATTTCTAGGAGTTCTAAATTTTTTCTAAGGGTTCCTCCCACCTTCTACCATCATAAGAAGTCCCAAACCAAGGCTAAAATGAATTAAAATAGCCCCTAGCCTAATGGTTATGTCTTGGCCGAATTGATGGAGGGAGGAGGAGTCCATGGGCTTTTTGATTTTCCTTGATGGGAGAGACACTTGGGAGGCTTCCTAGGGGTCTTAGAGACTCAAATAAACATTTACACATGCAAGAAAATTCATGGATTAAATCAATTTTTATAAAGTGTCCAAGAGCTCTACACTTTTCTAACTTGATTTTCATTAGCCTTTCTTCCAATTTCCTTGCATCTACTAACTCCTCATGGTCTAAAACCCACAATTCCTTCTTATTTCTAGACAAAAAGCCTACCCCCAAGATGGTTCTGTTCTGGCAGAACTCCACACACAAAGGGCAAGAAAAAGGAAGCAACCAAGATAGAAAAATCACCTTGATTCCAAGCTTTTCTCAAGAGCTCTCTTCCTTGCTTCAACCCTGTCCTTGAATTTCGAAATTTCCCCCTCAGTTCTGGGCTCAAAACAGAACCAAACATCTCATTAAATCCATAGGAAGAGAGGAGGAAAGGAGGGGAAGAAGTTTAACAAGGCAAGGAGTAGGAAAAAGTGGCTAAAACTTACACTTTTCAAAGCTTCATCTTCCTTCCTTGGCCTCCCCTCTTGTGCGCCACTCTCAGCCCTTCTTACTTCTGTTTTAACGTGTGAGAGAGTGGGAGAGGAGATCTGAGCAAAGGAGGGGCGTTTTTATAAGCTAGGGTTTCACTTAAGCAACTTTTACACTTTGCAATTTAGTCCCTCTTCATAGTTTTGTTCGTTTGGGCTTGTTTCAACTCCTTTTTGAAATCCATCTTTTCCATCATATTCCTTAGGCTCTTAATCATAATAATTGCCTTTGGAATCACTAAAAAAGGATCTAAAACCATTTCGAATCGTTCGGTCAATTTTCGGTCAACCGACAGCCGAAATCACTCACCGGAGGGGTTTCAACTGTTCTAGGGGTTCCCATAGTATTCAGGGCCTCTGAGAACCCTAGAAAGTTTAAATTTTTTGTTTAAAAAGTCCTCCTATGAGTTTTCCAAATTTTTCAAAAATTACAAAAATGCCCCTACTTCCCTCGGTAAATTTTCTGATCTCTTTTGGCTCTGGTTTTTGGGCATCTTAAATCTCAAATCCTCATTTTCTAATATTTAAAATTTTATTATAATTTTAGTTGGCCCCAATTCCTTCTATTTCGAGGACTTCCTTTTATATTTGGCCTATTTCTGACGTTTATGGAGAAACTGAACATTGTGTTTCTCACGTTTACGAAGGGACTGGATGCTACACTAGGCAATTTCTCTTGGCCCAAGCCTCATGATAAGGAGTTGGGCTTACACCCAAAAATTATTGGACCTCTATAAATCCTTATCCATGACTTATTCAAATTAAATTTTGGGCCCCAATTAGGCTTTAACCCAAATGAAATCTTAAACCTATATTACGAACTTATTTCTCTATAAATTTTCATTCATAAAGCTTGCCCAATTATTTCATGATAATTATTCTTAATTAGTCCAAATACATTATTAACACCTTAATTAATTTTGGGGTATTACAAGGTGCAACTAAAATCTTTGGTTATGCATCTTGCAAATTCATGGTACTTTCTTTGTTCTCTTTGCATATTCTTGTTTCCCACACTCTAATTCTTATGTTTCATACTTGGTTTGGTTCAAAACTCATCTCCCCTTAGCTATCTTAGGAGTGGCCGAACCACACATCTATGGAGGCAAGAAGAAGCAAGCATAGAAACAAGAAATTTACCTTGGTTTTCTAGCTTTTCTTAAGAGCTTTTTCCTTTACTTTGGTCCTCCCCTTGAAATTCAAACTTCTCCCCTTTGATTAGAGCTTAGAATAAAACCAAATACTTCAGTAAAATCATAGAAAGAAAGAGGAGAAGGAGGAGAACAAGCTTACTAAAAGAAAGACCAAGAAACTCCATCATTTTCATACCCCTTTTTGCCTTGATTTTCTTCTTCTTCTTCTCTTCTCCTATACGCCTCCCTCCCTTGGTCTCTCTCTTTATTTTAGGCAGCAAGAAGGTTGGCTAAATAAGGAGAAAGGAGAGGCATAACATATAAGAAAGGAATTAAAAATTGTTTCTTAAAATTCTCATTACATTCTGTTTTCTTGGCATTTTTGTTTTAGGTTCGTTTTAGATCTTTTTTTAGAAATGTCTTTTCCATCATAAAATTTAGGTCATCTATCTTATAAAATGCCTTTGGAATCACTCGATTTAGAGTTAAAACCTTCCTGAACGAAATGGTCAAAGTTTGGGTTAACTGTTGTTTGAAAACATAAATCGGATGGGTTTTAATTGTCCCGGGGCTTCCCATGATTTTTAAAGCCTTTGAGAAACTTGGAGAGCTTAAATTTTTCATTTGAAAGCCCTTGTGTATGTATTCTAAAAATTACCTAAAATTACAAAAATGCCATTCCATTTTGAAATTGTTTCGTTAAATTCTATCTGGTCATTTTAGCTCCAGTTTCAAGGTGCCTCTGGCCTCTTATTTTTATTATTTGATGTGTAGATTATTATTCTAATTTTTTTAGACCTTAATTCTCTCTTTCAGAGGACTTGCTTTTAATACATGTTTATTTCTGTTGTTTTTTTATGAAAATCAGACATTACACTAATCATTCAATTTAGAGGACTTCCTTTTATATTTTCCCTAGTTTTAGGACTTATGGGATAACCAAGTATTACAACTTGATGAGTATTATATTACAAACTAATGAAAATTCACTAATCTTGGCTAATGTGACAACTACGAATGAATAGTAATTTCTTTATAAAGATCTTGGGGCCGTTGCCAAGAAGCCAACTAATCATAATCAATTAGAGTAGGAAATTCTTTAGTTTTAATTTTGATTTTAGTAGTTTTACCTAGTGTTTGTGGTCAATTTTCAATGTTTTTTTTTATGTTTTGTGACTGTTTTGGGCAATACTAATGATAGAGGTGATTATCTCCGATTGAGCTTAAACTGGGTATATAGGTTCTAAGTGTTGTGAGGAATCAAAATCATAGCTATGCCACGTTTTAGGCCATTTTTTGGCCGAATTCAATCATTTAGATCACTTTTTCAATTTTTTTAGTATGTTTTACTTTATTTTTTTTAATTTTTCTAAATTTATTTTGATTTTTATTGGTAATTTTTGGCAAGACCCTTTAATAGAGATTTGGTTGAGTTAAATTCAAAAATTGATAGGAGTTTTCACACATAACTTAGAAATCATAAGATTAAAAAACCTGTGACTACTGATTTGATTTCTGAGATAATAGACAATATAGGATGTAATTGCAAATTTAATTTGGATTTGGATTTTGATTCTAAAATAGTAGATATGGCTAGGAATAATGATAGGACTCTTAGGGAATTGGCTACACCTGATGTTAATTACCAATCATTGTGTATTCAATATCTTGAACTTAATGCTGCTTTTGAACTTAAATCTAGATTAATACATTTGCTTCTAAAGTTTCATAGTCTTGCAAGTGAGGATCCTCGTAAACATCTCAAGGAATTCCATGTGGTTTGTTCTACCATGAAGTCACAAGGAGTTTCAGAAGAACACATCAAGCTTAGAGTGTTTCCCTTCTCACTAGATGGGGCAACTAAAGATTGGTTTTATTACTTCAACCTCAAGCCATCACTTCATAGAATGAATTGAAAAGGATATTTGTGGAGAAATTCTTCCCTACCTCAAGAACTGCTGCCATCCAAAAAGAGATTAGTGGTATTAGACAAATGAATAGAGAAACATTGTATGAGTACTGAGAGAGGTTTAAAAAACTATGTGTAAGTTGTCCTCACCATCATATCAGTGACAACTTCTGATTTAGTACTTTTATAAAGGCATGCTACCCATGAACAGAAGTATAGTTGATTCAACTACAAAAGAAACATTGGTTAACAAAACCCCAGCTATTACTAGAGACCTCTTTATGAATATGGCACAGAATACACAACAATTTGGCACTAGAATAAATACGCGAACTATTGGTGTAAATGAAATCTATGCCACCTATATGGACCAACAAAAAATAGAAAATAAACTTGAGGAGTTGGTTCCCATGGTCAGATAAGTAGCACTTGGGCAAAGACAACATCAACAACTCCTTGCACCTTTATGTGGTATTTGTTCATTAATATCACATGCCACAGATCAGTGTCCCTAGTTGCAAGATAATATAGAATCATGTGCTAGCATCTTCCCTGGTAGACCTTTATAGCGGTAAAATAGATACAACCCTTATGCAGCATCATACAATCTCATATGGAGAGATCATCCAAATTTGAGATATAGTAATAGGACTAACCAACAACAGTAGTAACAAAAATTCAATGCTCCTAGCCCAAGCAACTAACAGCCCATGAGACAACCCATGTAACAGATGATCAAGTTTGAGCCAAATCTAGAAGATATAATGAAGTAATTGGCAACAAATACAATCCAATTCTAACAGCAAATAGAGACAACAATCCAGAGTTTGAAAACCCAGATCAGCCAACTTACAACAAATATCAATGAGTTAAAAAGTCAAGGTTCTAGCTAATTACCTTCACAACCTGTGACCAACTTGAGAGGCAACATCAGTGCAATAACCTTGAGGAGTGGCAAGCAAGTAAATGGGCCCATCATACTTCTAACAAAGGTGCTACAAGAAAAAGAAGATGATAGAGAACAACCCCTTTCAATCCAAGGCAAGAACAACACAGGAAAGGGAGAGAATTCTACATACATTAAACCCCTTCCATTCCTTCACCAAATTACATAGTCCAAGAAAATCATTGTGGCTGAATTAGGTAGGGAAATTATAGAGACATTCAAAAAAGTAGAAGTCAATATCCCTCTCTTAGAAGCATTCAAAGAAATTCTAAAATATATGAAATTTCTTAAGGAGTTATGTACACATATGCGGAAGTTAGAAGGGAATGAGAAAGTTAGCATAAGGAGAAATGTGTCAGCTTTGATTCAACTAGCTATACCTACTAAATGCAAAAATCCTGGCACATTCATCATTCCTTGCACAATAGGGAATATGCAGTTCAATAATGCTATGTTAGATTTAGGTGCTTTTATTAATGTAATGCCTAAGTTTGTATATTCCTCTTTGCAGATTGGAGAATTGAAGCCTATGGAAGTGGTGATTCAATTAACAAATAGAAGCATAGCCTACCTTGTAGAAGTACTTGAAGACATTCTAGTAAAGGTAAAAGATTTAATTTTCCCTACTAATTTTTATATTCTAAATATGGAGGATGACAATATACATGGACATGCACCACTAATTCTAGGTAGGCCATTTTTTAAAACTACTAAAACAATAATTGATGTTCATAATGGTACTTTATCAATGGAATTTGGTGGTGATGTTGTTTATTTTAATATTCTTGATGCCATGAGACACCCTTTAGAAGAACACTCCATGTTGCATATAAATATGATAGACTTGTTAGTTACTGATGCTTTTGTGGACATAGATACTGACATGGTTAAATTTATAGATGTAATTCAATGTTCAGAATATTATGATTGGCTTAATAAATGTTCTGCATGTTCTAAGATTGATGCATTCTTGAATTCTGATTTTACTTCTAATTTTCATCCTAATTCTATCAATTTCTTTGATATTATTCCCTCTATTGAGAAAAATGAACAAGTGGAGACTGTTATACATTTAACATCACAAAGATTAGTGCCTTCTATATAGTAACCATCCACACTTAAACTTAAATCTTTACCTAACAATCTCAAATATACTTTCTTGGAAGAAGAAAATAAATTACTAGTAATAATAGCAAATAACCTTCCACCTGATCATGAAATGAGATTGCTAAATTTGTTAAAGGAAAAAAAAGGCAATAGGTTGGACATTGGCAAATATTCTAAGGATTAGCCCTTCCACTTGTATGCATAGAATTTTACTAGTGGAAGGAGCCAAACTAGTGAGGCAACCACAGAGAAGACTTAACCCCATGATTCTAGATGTTGTAAAGAAAAAGGTAAGTAAATTACTTTCAGTTAGTATTATTTACCCCATATCTAATAGCAAATGGGTGAGTCCAGTGCAGTTGTCCCCAAGAAGATCAGTATCACAATGGTGCCAATTGAAAAGAATGAGCTTATCTATATGAAAGTTTAGAATAGTTGGAGAGCCTACATTGATTACAGAAAGTTGAATCAGGCCACCAAAAAGGACCATTTCCTTCTTCCTTTCATAGACCAAATGTTAGAAAGATTGGCAGGCAAATCTTATTATCTTTTCTTAGATGGCTTTTCTAGTTATTTTCAAATTCATATTGCACTAAAGGACTAAAAAAAGGCTACATTGATCTGCCCATTTGGTACCTTTGCAAATAGGAAGATGCCATTTGGACTTTGTAATGCTTCAAGCACATTCCAACAATGTATGGTAAGCATCTTTTCTGATTTCCTTGAACATTGCATGGAAGTTTTTATGGATGACTTTAATTTATGGCACCTCTTTTGATAACTATTTGATGAGTTTGGGAATGGTTTTAGAAAAATGCATTGAGAAAAATTTAGTTTTAAAAATTTAAAAATGTTATTTTATAGTAGAGCAAGGAATTATTTTAGGCCATGTGGTCTCAAAAAATGGCATTGAAGTTGATGGAGCTAAAGTTTATGTAATTGCTTCTTTACCTTACCCCACCTATGTATAGGAAGTACATTCTTTTCTTGGCCATGCAGGTTTTTAGAGGAGATTCATCAAAGACATTAGCAAGATTTCTCTACCACTGTCTAGACTTCTTCAAAAAGATGTAGATTTTAATTTTGATGGGTCATGCAGATTAGCATTTAATGAATTGAAGGGAAGGCTAGCTGCACCACCTATCATCTAATCTCCAAATTGAGAGTTTCTATTTGAATTAATGTGTGATGTATCCAACGTTACTTTGGGTGCAATTCTTTCCCAAAGGATAGACAAGCAATCTCTTGTGATCTTTTATGCGTCCCACACCTTAGATAAGGCCTAGGCTAATTATACAACCACTAAAAAGGAGCTTTTAACTGTTATTTTTGCTTTAGATAAGTTTCGTTCTTATTTACTTGATTCTAAATTTATTATTTATTCTAATCATGCAGCTTTAAAGTTCCTACTCAAGAAGCTTGATGCAAAATTGAGACTCATTAAGTGGATTCTACTTCTACAAGAATTTGACATAGAAATCAGAGATAAGAGTAGAGCAAAAAATCTTGTGGCTGATTATTTAAGTAGAATATCTCACTCTTCAAATTCATCTACTATCAAAGATAGTTTTCCAGATAAACAGTTGTAATCATTGCATGGTAAAGGTCCTTGGTATGTAGATATGGTAAATTTCTTAGTTGCTTCTGAATTACCTACTTATTTTAAAAAGCACCAAATTAATAAACTTAAAAGTGAGGCAAAATATTATGTTTGGGATGACTCTTGCTTGTGGTGCATGTGTAGTGATCAGATTATTAAGACACATGTTCTTGACCATGAGTTTACATTTGTTTTGCATTTTTGTCACACACTTGCATATGGTGACCATTTTGGTCCTTAGCGTACTACTAGGAAGGTTTTAGATTTTAGATTATTTTGGCCCACCTTGTTTAGGGATGCATATGCTCTCTGTTAAAACTGTACACGATGTCAACAGATAAGTAATATTTCTCGTAAGAATGAGATGCCTTAACAACCATTATTATTCTATGAGATATTTGATGTTTGGAGTATTGACTTCATGTGACCATTTCCTATTTCTTTTGGTTTCACATATATTATTTTTGCTATTGATTATGTTTCAAAGTAGTAGAAGCAAAAGCCACTAAGACTAATAATTCTTTTGTGGTTATGGACTTTGTTAGATCTCATATTTTTTGTAGGTTCGGCATACCTAGAGTAATTATCAGTAATCATGGCTCTCACTTTTATAACAGAAACATTCAAGCCCTCCTTTGTAACACTTCAAAATTAATTAAGGTGTTAATCATAGATTTGGGTTAATTAAGAATAATTAATATGGAATAATTGGGCAAGTTAGGTGAATGAGAATTTTAGAGAGATATTATTAATATGAGTTTGAGGTTTAATTGAGTTATAAACCCTATCTAGGCCCAAATTAAATTAAGTGGGCTAAGATTAAAGACTAATAGAGATATAATAATTTTAGGTGCAGACCCAACCTTTTATTGTGAGGCTTGGCCTAAGAGGTAGCATCTAGTGATGGCCCAATTCAATTTAATGAATCAGAGATCAAGACCTAACTTGCATAAGCCTATGTAATTGGCCCAATAACCCTTGAGCAGACCCAAATCAATTGAGTCCTTCAAACTTGGTCTGGCCTAATTGAGTTTCAGCAGCCCAATACATGAGAGCTGGCCAAACAAAGATTAAATCTGAAGCCTATTAGGAGTTGGATCTTTAGAGCAGCCCATGAACCATATTTGAACCAACTTAAACCCTAAAAACTAACCTAGCTATCCTTCATTCTACAAAACATCAAAACACAAGGGAGAAATTCGGAGGTTTAAAGGGAGGCTAAGGTTTGGGGCAAGAAATCTATCATTTCCTACTTCTAGAGCAAGATTCAGCCAAGGTAATGGTTATATAACTTAATCCTTTCATCTTTCTCTTCATTTTGGCTCGATTAATTTTTCATTTAGAGTATTTTCACCCACACCCAAAATCTGAAACTTGCCATTTGATGTTTCCATAGTGAAATTTCGTAGGTTGAGGCTAGTGCTGACATTAGGTAAGTATAACTCTTCTTTTTGAGATATTTCTACTGGTTTGAAACCCTAATGATTGGATTATAGTATGGATATTAATTTTTCACGAATTTGCTTAGGATTTAGGGTGATATATTAATGTTTTTGGTAGAGGACCCTTCCATTCTGAATTCCTTCCATTCTGAATTTTAGGAATTTGTAGTGGCTGCGGAGATTTTTGTACCATTGGTGGCTTTTGCAAATTGTCTATAAATGAGGTAACTGGGACTATATTAATTCCATGCATATATCTATTTTGATTTCATATTTACTGTACATGAATGATTTGAAATGCTAAATGAATTGGTTGGCTATCTATTATATTGTGATTGGACCTTGTGAATCCATGGTCGAGCTATGGTGCGGCTACCACCCGTGCATGTGCTTTGATCGAGTACCGGGTTATGATTAAATCCTAGATGCACTGAGCCCTGGTTGTGCTCATTAGGGAGTGGGTGCCGTGGATGGGCCTCTCCCAGTGTTATTGGCCTTTAACATGTGGAAATATGATTGTTAGTATGGGATAGTGATCATGATAGCCTAATTATTTCATTTGCTGATATGACTGGTATGTTTTCTGATACTTATGTGAAATCATGCATATATGTTAATTAAACTGGATTATATGATGGAATTGCCTTGGTTACTGAGATTCACATCTCACCCCATTTCATGAGATTAAATATTTTAGGTGAAAGTTCTTTGGGTAAGGATAAGGGCAAGCAAGTGGATGAACATCCATGAGCTGAGGCCTAGTATGGGGAGCTACACTTGGTTCAAGTCAAATAGAGTATATGTTAATTTTGTTAACCTTTGTATAGCATCATCATGTATCTGTATTGCCAAGTGTAGGAGTTTGTATTTTAATGACATAGAATGTAACCAATGAGAAATAGGCTTCATATTAGTTGTTGATGGATGTATGAGTTTATGACACTTATTATGGTTTGTAAACCTATGTTCTTAACTGACTATTTAAGTTATGAAAGCATGTGATATATGAATTGTGGATTTGAATTAGCAATGCATGAATTTATCTGATGAAAATATGATTGAATGACTACTGTGAGAAACTTATAAATCTATTGATATAAGGACAAAGAATGAGTAGGAGAATCCACCTTTAAATGGAGATGGGTAATGATATAATGGCTAAGGCAAATCAGCTAGATAGATGCTATTAGAATCTCATAAAAAGTGGGAAAGTGGCCCTAGAGAGCCCCTAGATAGAGAGTGGGGAGTAGGAGACAAGATTTTAGTAGTTGTAGGATCAGAAGGTAATTTCGCCATGGCCAATAGAGGTGAATTTGCCCAAAGGAAGTCCAGAAAGAAATTCGTGGCGGTAAAATATAAGAGGCTAAACTGGGAGTTATCCAGAGGGAAATTCGCTGTGGCAAAAGAGGGAATTGACCATGATGAACTTTTATGAAAATGTCCCAGGTGTTCTAGAGAGGAAGTAGCCACGGCTAACAAGGGAATTGGCTACAGCCAATAGCGAGAGGCAAGCAAGGTAAGTTCCAGGAGGCTTCCTTGCTGCAGGGCCATGTAGGTTAGCCGTAGCGAAGGTCTGATAGCTGCGGCAAAATTAGTGACGATGTAAGGGATGAAGCTGAGAGTAATTGGTTGTGGCTAAGAGTAATTTAGCCACGGCGAACGTCCTGAAACCTTGTATTAACTAGGAAATCTTGGTTTTTCATGTGGTAACCTCAAGGGATGACTTAGAAACATTGGTAGAAGATTCTTGCGAGTTAGAATCAATGGGTAATAGAATCAAAGGCTTATAAATGAATGTTTATTTTCCTGATATACATAAGTGCTTGTAATTATATGGTTAATGACTCTAATAACATTAAGGTTCAAATTTTCTCGCATTTTCATAAGGTAATTAGTCATAATGCCTTGTAACCCCAATCTATGATTATTAATCACGTATTTAACTTTAATTACAATAATTAGAAATTAGGGTCATCACATCCTTCACAAGTATAGTATGCTCTATAAAGTAGCCACCACCTACCATCCATAAACGAATGGTCAAACAGAGGTTTCAAATAGAGAGATAAACAAATTCTGGAGAAAATAGTGCAACCTAATAGAAAGGATTAGAATAAACAATTGAAGGATGCTTTATGGACTTACTGTACTACCTATAAAAGTCTTATAGGCATGTCACCCTATAGGTTGGTTTTTGGTACAACATGTTACTTACTAGTTAAGATTGAGCATAGAGCTTATCGGACACTAAAAAAGTGTAATATAGATCTATCTCAAGCCAGTTCTCAAAGAAAATTGCAACTTTAAGAGCTTGAAGAGATTCAGTTAGAAGCTTATGAAAACTCTAGAATTTACAAGGAGAAAACCAAGGCCGTGCATGAGAAGATGATTGAAAGAAAAAAGCTTCATATTGGTGAAAGAGTCCTCCTCTACAATTCTTACACAAAGCTAGTACCCGGTAAGTTACATTCTAAATAGATTGGTCCATTTGTGGTTACTCATGTTTTTACTTATGGTGCAATTGAGATTATGAATGAGTTAACCAATAAGCACTTGATGGTGAATAGGCAATAGCTTAAGCATTTTTATAAGGGATTCCAGGAGTAGACAGTAGAGGAGTTACATTTTTACAATGCTTTATACACTTGAATCACTCGATTGTATTTCTTTCCCTCCTCTTTTCCTTTCTTGTCTTCACTTTAATTGGTGAATTAGATTGTTGTCACATTAAGGACAATGTAAATATTAAGTGTGGGGGTGGAGAAATCATTCATTCTGGTCTCTTTTTGATTTTTTTTTTGGGTATTTCCACTATTTTCTTATTTTTCTTGCAATATTTAGGTTTCTTTAAAAAAATGCAATTGAAGTAATTTAAGTTCGGAAGTATTTCAACATGATTAGGAATTAATCTTATTTTTTGGAATTCAAGTAAATTGGCAATGAATTTGATTTTAATGGATTGCATGTGGTAATTTTTAAACCTATGAGGATTTTGGGCCTTGTACTATTTCTTTCTTATGAGAGAATTCGCCTATCATGATTTTCACTCTAAAACTTATTTTGATTCTTAGTTGAAACTATATTTGCACAAGTATTCATAAAGATGATTAAGACATTCTTTCTTCTTTTCTTTTATTGTAGACAGAGCCAAATAGCTATCCCCCCTATTTTTAATCCTTTGTTTTTGTTCCCTTTTTTAGCCTTTTTATGCTTTCTTTTCAACCCTTTAGCCAAAAAAAATTTTTTCACCTTGTTTAGGATACTTTTGATTATTAAGAGCACTATATCTTTATAGGGTGGATAGATGTACAATAGAGATTTGTGTCAATTTTAAGCTAATTAGTTTATTCTCTCTAGAGATATGTAAAAAAAACAATAGAAAACAAAAAGAAAAAAGCATGAAAAGAAAAAAAAAAAGAAAAAAGAAAAAAATCTTTATGGAAAAAAAAGAATGATGAAAAAAAATAAGAAAAGAAAATTACTATGGTTTTTATTGAGCATTTATTGGTTTATGGCAAATAAGACTTTGAGATACACATCTACTCCATTCTACATTTTTTTCTTATTGCTCTTGCTGATTTTAAGTGCCCACTTTGTGTCTTTTGTTGCATTCTTATATCTTTTGTGTACCATTTATTTTGTACCTTAGCCCCATTACAACCTTAAATAAAAGTCTTTTTTATTTATATTTTACTTGTGACTTAGTGCAGATTGAGGAGATATATAAGCCCATGGTAGTAATGTTGTGAAAGGTTAAATTTGAGAGGAACACTTAACCTAAACACTTAAGAGGATTAAGAGTAAACATATATCCAATAAGGAGCTACCACTTTGATTCATTTTTTTATCAATTAGAATTGCCATACTACTTGTTCTTCTTCGATTAGCAAGAAAGATTGCCTTTGACTATTGAATATCTAAAAGCCTTGAATTGTATTTAGTTTGGTAGTTTTGCATTTCAATTTTGTTTTCCTTTTTTGTTTTGTGTGTGGGTTTTGCGAAGAGTGCAAAAGCCTAAGTGTCAGGGAATTTAATATTTTGACATTATTATATTTTATATTCTTCATATTTAATCTTATTAATAATTTATAGTGAGTAATTTGATGACTTTAGGCTTATTTTCTATTTAGTGGGCTAAGTTTATATTAATAAAATTTAAATGCATTTTTATTATATTTATCCAACAGAGGCCCAATTATTTTTTAATTATTTTTTGTAGGATAGAAGATTCCTAAAAAGATTAGGATAGAAAACTGTTATAAGGATTTGGACATTATCTTATTAAGTCCTAAAAGAATTAGGATACTATCTTATTATTACTTCTAGAATGGTATTAGATTTCTTAAGAAAGAAGGTAACGTCATTTATTTAAGGAGGAAAAGATATCACCATAGAACACATTCCATTTTCTCTACTTCTCATTCTTGTTTTTGTTCTTCCATGGCTTTCTAATTTTCTTGGTGATCAATCCAAAGTCTGAACTTGATAGGAAACTTGAGCCCATCTTTATATAAGACTTTGGTTTGGATTTTGATTTTAGAAGGATTTTGTTTTTGTTCTATTTGTTTTCATGTAATTATTATCATTCTGGTTAGATGATTTTTATTGTATGAATTCTGGTTTATTTGATTTATCTAAGAACGTGTTTTGATTCAATCAGTTGATTAATCAAATAAATTTATTCTAAACCACATTAGGATTCTATGTATGTCTCTGGTCAAGTGCAAAATAGTTTGGCTTTGTATTATTGACAGAACTGCAATTGCATTCTGATTAGCAATACAAACTAATTAAAATTCTGAATAGTGGTTTAGGAACATTAATAAAATATAATCAGAGGATTAAAAATCAAACCACAGTTATTTATAGATGACAATGATAAGGAAATATTAGGAGAAGAATTCTAGATTGGTTATGCATCACTCTAATTGAATTTTGTTTTATTTTGTTTTTGTTAATTGATTTACTATTCAATTTAATTAGTGTGACTTTATATTTGAACCCCTAATTATCATAATTTTAGTTTTGTCATTCATAAACTAATTGGTTTGATTAATAGCTCTATGGGGGATGACTTGGTGAGTATTATACTGTAAACTAGGGAAAATTCACTAATCTTGGCCAGTGCGACAACTGTGAGTAAATAGTAATTTCTTTACCAATATATTTGCATTTCAATACATCAAAATATAGTTTTACATAAATATGTGTGTAATATCATAGTCTAGGCTAACGTATTGACATAATAAACTTTTTTATGCATTTTGCTCTTCCTTGCCTTTGCTTTGTATATCACCAGGCTATGGTCAATGGAGATAGAGAAATATGAGATTCAAATAATCCCAGTAACTAATCTAATATTCAAACACACATATAGTTCACTCAAACTTATAGAAGCAAGCATGCATGCATGTGGACATAGTCAAATTATAATTTATGCTCTGGGGATCTCATGGCTCAAGTGAGAGCAAATGCTCTAAGGACTTTTAGCATAACCTCACCTAACATCTAGGGACTTTTGTACTCACATTTAGATATTTTTTGCATAACTTCACCTAACATCTAGGGACTTTTGGTTTAGCCTTACCCACACTTAGGGACTTTTAGCATAACTCCACCCAATATCTAAAGACTTTTAGCCTAATCTCACCCATCAAAGAGTCACCCTAATCATAAATGCAAATGAGTATCATGCAATTACATGTTTTACTCAAACATTCAACAAGTCATATAGTTTGCAAACAATACATGCATGCAACCAAGAAACTTAAGCAAACCATCCACACATATATGAGAATGAAGGAAAAGCTACCTTTTCAATTGAAATCAATTAATTCCCTTTGTCTACTCTCTTTGGCTCGATGGCCTTACACACATACTTTAATATGCTCTTACTTATTTGGCCTAGACATATCAAATAAAGCATAAAATGATCAATTAGCTCATATTTAATCTCATGTTACCCGCTATGTGTTAATCAAAATCTAAAGTATAACTTTAAGTCATTTTGAATGCTTTAAGAAGCAACTTCTAGAATTCAACTTTTGGCTTTAAAATCTCATCATATATGATCTTCCTAACTCTAATGGAACTTATTAAGACCATTAAAAGCATAATTAAATCCATTTAAAGCCATATGATTCTATTAGGCATCTTTGAACCCTAATTTTTTTTACTTTCAAAAATAGAGTTCCAAATTTCATTCCAATAGCTCTATTAATGTTTATAATTAATATCTAGACTATTCATAGCCTTAAAATCAATGATATGGCTCCCCAAGTACTTGGATCCCTTCATGGCCAAGACACCTACACTATGTCCATTCCTTGGAAATTTGTTTACTTAATTATGGTATTAGACGGCTTAATTAACTCTCCTAAAGTTTTAAATCTTTTAAGGGCAAAATATATACTCCTTTAGTTTCACTATGGGTTCATTAAATATATACTCCTTTCTATCTTATCTTGGGTGAAATGGTGATGGTTTAGGGTTCTATATATACCTAGTTTTCCTAGCCTAAATCATACTTCATTTGAAAGTACTCTTAATGAAGATTATTTTGGCATAATTAGTTTCCCTAAAGGAACTTCTTCATCCAAAAGTTTAGCCACAAAATTTACTCTTTTAGGAAACCAAAACTATAGGAAGAAAGAAGAGAAAGCATAGGAAAATGTTTGTAATAACATTATATGCAAATTCGCCATGTTTACTTACCTATATATGGCTCTCTTCCCTTGCTTCTCCTTCCTTCTTCACATCACCATGGATGAGAGTTTGGGGCTATCTAGGTTGGTTATAAAGTGAGGAAGATGATTTCTGCCACATATTTATATAGAAAGGCTAAGGTTTATAATTTTTTAAAATACCAATTTTGCCCTTATACTTTAATTCCTATGTTTAATGTAACACCATAACTTTTAGCTCATTTCATGCCCTTTATAAGCTTTGTATTATCAATCCCACAAGAGCATATGAGAAAGAAGATAAAAATAATAGACTTTTTCTGCGTTGCGCTATATCTAAAAAATTCAATTCAGTGTCACGTGGACTGTGTGAGCTCATACTATACTTCCTCATATTTAATTTCATTATTACAACTCATTTGCATCACAAAAACATGCTTACAACCCATGGAAACCGAAATGGAGCTCAAAATAAACAAGCACATTTTCGGCCAGATTTGCTCCATTTTCTGACCCAACTTTGGAAAATCATAACTAAATTTAGAAAATTCAAAATCATTCAATCCTTGTCATGCTGGAAAGCTTAGGATGTCTAAGTCACATTAAAAATGTGCCCAAGTCATAACATTCATCACATAGGACGTTTGACATCCAAAAAGCTACAGAGTCGCTGGCTGCCTGGGCTGTTGTTCAGTTTACTGATACAAATTTCTAAAATTCATAACTAATTCTATAAAAATTGAAATCACATACATTCGGTCATTCTGGAAAGCTACAAATGTTAACTTTGTGAAAACTGATTTAATCCATAAGTTCCCTTGGCTGTTTAAGTGTTTCCTTGACCTCCTACAACTCTTAACAACCTCCCTAAATGGTTCCCCCATCAAGGAAAAATCAATAAGCCATGAAATCCCATTATGCTCTAAGTTTTAGCCAAGTAGGGATGGCATAGTTAGGGAGAGTTTTAAATTGTTTCAAGCCCATTTTTGAGTCATATATGTTGAATGAATGTGAGGGAAAACCTTGGGAAAAATTTAGGAAGCTTAGAGAATGAGTTGATGCTTTAGGTTTTATATTGTGACCTAAGGAAGCAACATGATGTTAGGCCCTTTGTTTTAATGATGTGATGACTCCAAGAGGCTTAAAAGGAGTCAAGAATCATATTTGAAAGTAAATAATGAGGCCTAGAAATCATTTGAGGGGTGTTGTTTCATTAGGTGTCAATATGGACCATAATGGAGGTTGCAGAGTAATCTAGGGTTTAAGCAAGTTGCATGGCCCTAGAAATTGTTTCATGAACTTAATTGGCTCCCATAATTTGTGTTTAGGCCAAGAGACACTATTTCCACCAACTTGTGGGTGTGTGACTAAAAGAGGAGGCTTGAAAGCTAAGGAAAACATGTGTGCTTGTATACAAGGTAGCTCTCTCCACCTTCTCTCATGCATGGATGTGTGTTTAGCTTATTTTAGAATGTGTGTATGTGTATTTTCAAGCTTTGAAAAGTATGCTAGCATGCCTTTATATGCCATGATGCTTGATATTATGTTATGTTTTCAAATGATTATATGATCTTTGTGTGAGTTTGCTTGAGTGTGGAAAGGCCAAGAACTCTTCCCTTTGGTGAGGATTAGCCAAGAACCCTTGAGCTTGGTTGAGACAAAGTAAATAGTCTTCCAAAAGCAAAGTGGGCTCCTAAGAATATGGTTGAGTCCAAAGTGCTTAAAGAATGGGTGAGGCAAGTCCAAAATCCATGAGGAGAAGTGTGAGGCTAATCCAAACACTTAGTGAGCTCTTAAATATCTTGTATGATTGATTCACATGCCAAGGTTGCTTTTAAAATGCCTATAATTTCTACTTTCTCCATGCATGCATTTGTATGATTTCTATTTTCTCCATGCATGTATTTGTGAAACTTACTTGCACATATTATGTGTGATGGAATAGGAGATGAGCTATTGAGATTCTTGAATCTCACTCCCTCCTCTTAAATGTCCTAATATGCTAGGTGGACCAAGTGGACATGGCAATGGGAACCAACTACATTGAAGAAAGAAGATTGCCACCCTTATGCTTGATTTTTGGTCTTTTGATTCATGAGACTTTATGATGTATATTATTATTGTAAATAGTCTATGACCCCTTGGATAAATGTAAAAATGATATTATGTGATAGATAAATGAATGAGTATGATGTATGTATTCTAGAACATAAATTGAGTGTTTATGCCAATGTATGCATTTGAGAAAAGCTTGGTGTAATATGTATAAGTGAGGGTGAAAAGGCCAAAATGAGATGCAAATGGTTGGGACCACTTGGGCAGCTTCCCCAAGTCTTAAACATGCTTTTAAACTTGCCCAAAAGGTGCCAAGACCAAGGGAAATCCATTTGGCAATTTTGGTACCCAATATGGAGCCAAAATTGACCATAATGGAACCCTATGCCACTTTTTGGCCAAATGAGTTAGTCTTACCCTAAACTTTGGCATGCAATTAGGTCTCATTGAGAGCTTTCTGGGAAGTTAAAGATAATAATTGCACTTATTTATTCAAATGCCACTGGCCTTTCGCAAATTTTTTGAATCACTTCGACCCTGGTTTATGGGCAACTCAAGGCTCAAATCCTCATTTTTTATTAGTTAAAATTTTATCCAAATTTTATTTGGCCTTGACTCACTCATCTTAGGGGATTTACTTTGAAAGCGTGCCCGTTTCTATCGTTTAACGAAAATGAGACATTACATTTAACCTATTGCTTAGTGTTTTTAGAAATTGATAGTTCTACAATAAAATTTAGACTCTATTCTTCAATGAACATATTCACTTTGAGGTTACAGGGACTCAAAATAATCTAAAAATTTTGGTCAAAGTTATGGTCAATTGAACCCTTAAATCGTATATTGTTAAGGATTTAATCAAACAAATTTCATTTGGTTAATCTACTAATCTTATTTTATCATATTATGCTGAGAAATATTCATTTCTCAAACTCATTCTTATGTTTTGTAAATCTTTGAATTTTCCATCAGTTAGACCCATATCTATTCCTTTTAATTCTGGTTAGCCTTTTCTGTCCCTGTGTCCCCATTTTAATTAATCCATTCTCCTAGGGCTAGTATTTCTTGATGTCCTCTTAATGTATTTAAGAGTTTTAAGGTATGAGGAACCGTAATATACCACCCATTTAGCATGAATCATTGAAAACTCCAAGATAGAACACTAAAGGTATAGTTTCTACCATTCATGAGATGAAGCACCTAGGATGTTTCTTTGATTATTCTAAGGTTAAAAAAGGTTTACATATGAATTATAAAGATGAATGGAAGCATTAAGTACATCAAATTGGCCATATTTTGAAAAGCCAAAATTTAGGGTTACGTATAAAACATAGTTGAGCAATGTGTAGGGGCTTAAGTTTGGGCTAATTTTTTATAGATTAATAGTGTTCTATGAGAGCCAAATAAGTCATATCTGAAAGTAAAGTAAAGTTTAGAAACCAAGAAGCTCAAATTAATAAATGGGGGTTAAAGAACCTGATTGTGCCTAAGTAGAACATGTGACCAAATAAAGGAGTTTTGGTAAGTGAAATAGTCATTTTAAGCAATAGGGCAAATTTTAACTAATGAACCAGTTTACTAGGCTAGTTCAGTGATAAGAACTTTGCCCATGGCAAGAAACTCCATAGAAATCTCAAGTTGGCATATTAAGTTACTAAAATGGACCCATAATGAGCTCGGAAATGTATCTCCACCTATGGAGACCTTAATGGATGAATTTGGAATTTAAATAAACATTTAGAGGAAATCTCAAAGTTTTATATGAAATATAGTTTGTAACTTTTGCATTAGTACAAAACATTTTATGAATTTTCAAAATTGCCTAAAAAATTTTACCCTGTATCAATTTTGATCTTTAGATAGCCCTAAATTTTAACACTTTTTAGGGACTAAATGATCTAGTTTAAATTTGAAATTTTTATGGTAACTAGGCGACATTAAAAGCTTTCCAGCAGGCCTTAGTTTGCCTAATTTGGACACTCCTAGCCAAAGTTATGAATTTCCAAAATTGGCCTAAAAATATTATCAAAGAGCTTTCCAGTAGGACTTAGTTTGCCTAATTTGGACACTCCTAGCCAAAGTTAAGAATTTCCAAAATTGGCCTAAAAATATTATCAAAACCAAACTTTTATGCCCTATAGCAAATCTAATTTTCAAATCATTTGAAGGGCCAAATGAAATTATTTTGCTCTAAAATTTTTTTATAGTAAAAAGTGCATGTTTAGAGCTTTTTAACAAACTAAAGTTTGCAAAATTTTATGGTTCCTAGCTCAAATTATGATTTTTCAAAATTTGGGATTGATTATGGCCAAAATGAGTTTCAAGTGAGTTTAAGTAAGGAAGTGTGTCTTAAAGGCCTTTAATTTATATCCAACACTTTATATTGATGATTTAAGACTAGTTAAACTATGATTGACCATAATCTTTCCTAATTTGATGTTTTAGGCCAAGCTAGTGGGACCACTCCACGGAGAAGTAGTGGGACTGAATTAACGCTAGTAAGATGACCAAGATTGAGTAAGTGGTTTTGGCACTAGGTTAACTATATTTCAGAGAGTTTACTCTTTCTTTTCTTTACATGCATAATGATATGTTCAAGTTTTGTATTACATTGTGTGTTTTGGTTACTACTAGTAACATGCTTTCATGTTTTCTTGAGTTGGTTATGTTTCTATGATTGCATGCTTGAGTTGCCTGATGACTTGTGACTATTTGGGTATGAAATGGTGAATTTTTATAATGAACCATATTTCATATAATGGTTTGTATGGAAATGATGTATAAATGAATTTAAACTTGATTAAAATAAAAGATTGCAATTTAAAGGCCAAATGGACCATTTTAGAACCAAATTTTGGTCTAAATGAGCCACAAATTACAACCTTACTCTTGATAATCCAAATGATTTAGTTTAGGGATGAAATTTGGTCGACACTAGAGAATTTATAAAGCTTTCTAATGAGCAAAATATGGAATTTTTCTGAACTCTATAGAATATTTGACAAATTTTTGAACCTAATTATGCAGTTATTGTTCACATTGTCATGGCCTCAATTTTCATGTACTTTCAGGGGCCAAATAGATTTATTTTCACTTAAAATTCGTATCGCATAAACTTCAAATTATAAGCTTTCAATACACACTTAAGTTGCATAAATTAAAGTTACATAGCCCAAGTTATGAATTTTTGAAATTTGATACAAAATATGGCAAAGGAGGTCAATTTGGGATATATGACTCCTTTATGCATTTAGGCTTTGGTTGATGATCACATGGTATGTCTATGGATTTTATGAATTAAAATCTCAAAAAATCTAAAGTGGACCCTAGAGGCTCATTTGGCAAAAACAAGCTAAAAACTGTTGCCAAAAGTCTTGCAATGATTGTAATCTTTTCATCTTAAGAAAGAAATGATATGAATTAACTAGATAAAACATGTTAAGATAAGTTAGTCCTCACTGGTAGTTTCTCTCCCTATGACCCCTCTTTAACTAATTTTTTTACTATTTTTTAGGGCTATATTAGCTTACAAAATATAAAAAGGGTAAGAAAAGAAGCAAAGGAGAAGAGGGGGGCAAAAGCTAAAGAGAGTAGTAGAGAAAAGGAGAAGATCAACATATCATTCATCAATAAATTGATTTGATACATTCCATTTCTTTTAATAAGGAGCTAGCTATTGTGATGATGATAATATCCCTCCGAATTATGTTATAACCATAACACCCTTCTTAACAATTTTATTTTCTAACATATATTGTAATACCATACTCCCTTTATCTCTAAATACACACATTTAAGCTCAATTTCACATGGTTCCATAGAAAATGAATAAAAATAATAATATTTTTATGCGTTATGTAACGTTTTAAAAATTCATACTTCACTCTATGGACACCGTGGATCCATCAATAGCATTCTCTACTTATTCTTCATCCATACAATTCATACATATTATAAAGCAACCTATAAACCACAGATTTGAAGCCAAAAGCCAACAAAATTGAGATTTTCTCGTAGGTCCAGAATTTATATTTTTGGCACCAACTTTGGAAATTCATAATTAATTCTAAAAAAAATCAAAATCAAGCAAATCATAGCTTTTTGGAAAGCTCTAGGTGTCAACTATAGGTAAAAAATCATTCCAGATCATGAAAACCCAGCTGGACCACAATTGACATCAGGAAAGTGACATAGGTTAAATTGCCTAATGTTTCTAATATAATTTACTGATATAAATTTCAAAATTTTATAACTAATTCCACAAAAATCCAATCTAGGAAAATTATACCAATTTAGTAATCTATAGATTTAACTAGAGGGAAAAAATAATTCTAGACCAATTCAAAACCTTCAAACCTCAAAAACTGATAGAAAAATAATTAAGGTCTGACTGTGCCCCTGATATTGACTTGGAATTTCAAATTTTGGTTTTCCTCCTACAGTCCTCCAATTATTATAGGTAACTATGAATGTTTAATTTCTCCTTAAAAATTTCATAGTCATTAGACACCATTTGTCCCATGAGTGACGGAGGTGAAGCTACCAACCATTTGTATAGTACCATTGTCAAATTAGAAAAACTTTGCCAATTTTGAAAATTCACCAAAAATTCTCTAAAGCTCCAAATAATATGCCCTTTAACTTCCTAAAGACTTCTGGCTTCACCTCATCTATATCAAGGGACTTTTGGCACCACTTCACCCTTAAGAGCAATTTTCATAACCAAAACAACATTCAAGAAAAACATATTAGTACCAATGTAACAAGGCAACATCATATGGCATGTCTTATGATACAAATACATATACAAGTATCCAAAGGCATGTACACAACCCAAAATACATACAAGAAAGAGTGAAGAGCTACCTTGGTGGAAATCCAAGCTTTTAAACTTGATTACCCTCTTCTTTTTTGGTTATACACCCACAAATAAATGGAGTCTGATTCCTTTGGCCTAGACACAACAAATAAGATCTCATTATACTCTTAAAGCAAGCCAAAGCATTAAACACACACCAAGGGAGCATAGTTTGCCTAATGGTTACATAATAGTTCCATTAATGGCTTAATGAATCAACTGCCATAATTCAAGTTCTTGGCTTCATTCTCTTCTCATATTAGACCTCTTGGTTCCATTAAGACTCATTGAAGTCCTCGCAAACTCATTTTCAAGAGTCTAGATGCAAGTTGCTTCTTAAAGCTATATTATGGAACCTATTGCCTCATCTCCTAATCTATAGCTTTTAAATTTTTCCCTAGGCTTCCTCTATAATGCCCGGTTTTCGTTAAACAATAAAAATGGGCGTGTTTTCAATGCAAGTCTCTCAAAATGAATTAGTTAAGGTCCCAAAAAATTTGAGTAACATTTTAAACTCCTAAAAATAAGAATCCTAGGCTCAAACAAAAAGAAAAATGGACTTAGAATGAAGAAACAATTTCTTACGAAAAACTTATGAAACGTAATGGCATTTTTGTAATTTTAAGCAATTTTTGGAATTCACACAAGAGGAATTTTTAAATGAAAGTTTTGAGTTCTCTGGAGTTCTTAAAGGCCTTGAAAATCATGGGAAGCCCTAGGATAATTAAATCCCTCCGGTGGACATTTTCCAACATCAATGTACCTGAACTTTGACGGATTCATTCAGGAAGGTTTTAGCTTCGATTTGAGTGATTCCAAAAGTATTTTACTAAATTGAGAACCTAAATTTTATAATGGAAAAGATAGTTCTCAAAAAGGAGTTAAAACGAAGTAGAAATGAAAATGCAAAAAATAAAGGATAAAATAGGAATTTTTGAAAAAGTCATTCTTCTCCACCTATATATATATATGAGGCACCCCACTCTCCCATTCATTTAGTCTCATATTTTTCTACCCTAAACTAGAGAAGAAACCTTAAGAGAGTGGCACACCATGGGAAGAAGAAGGAGAAGAGAAATCAAGGCTTGAAGGTAAAGAATTTTAGTAGTTTTTCATGCTTTCTTCCATCGAAACCTTTTCTCCTCTATTCTTCTTTGTTTCCTTTGATTATAATAAAATTTATAAATATATTTTAAGGGAGAAATTAAGGGAAAAATTTGGATTTGAAAAGAGGAGCTCAAAGAAGACAAGATTCAAGTGAGAAAATGAGAAAAAATAGGGTAATTTTTTTTTTCATGTTTGCTACCCCTTGCTCCTCTTCTCCACCCATTTCGCCCCACTCAAGAAGTCATAGGAAGGCTTGGTTTTTAGGCAGAACCAAGGGTGATTCTTAGGAAAAAGGGTGTGGAGATTAAGAATATACAAAGAGAATTAACAAATAACCATAGAAATTCAAGATGCAAATTCTAGGGTTTTAAGTGTTCCTTACAAAATCTAATTTGATCTCTTAATTCCTATGCCTAAATGAGAGTTTAAATGAACTCCTAAGATCCCTAGAAGTCCCTCCATGTGCATCTTCCCTTGAGAAAACAAAGCAAGCTCCATGGAAGCCAAAATCAAGCATAGTCTCGGCCTAAGGGTGTTAGAGCACCTAGGGATAGTTTTAATTTGTTCCAAGCCCATTTTTGAGTCCTATATAATAAGTGAAGATGATGGAAGCCTTAGGAAAAATTTAGGAAGCTTAGAGAATGAGTTAGTACTTTATGTTCCATAATGTGACCTAAAGAAGCAACATGTAGTTAGGCTCTTTATTTTAATTGTGTGATAACTCCGAGAGGTTTAAAAGGAGTCATGAATGATATTTGAAAGGAAAGAATGGAGCCTAGAATTTATTTGATAGGTGTTACTTTAGTAGGTGTATTTTTGGAACCACAAAGGGGTTTATAGGTCAATCTAAAGTCTAAGCAAGTTGTATAGCCTTAGAATCTATTTCATAAACCTAATTAGCTTCCATAAATTGTGTTTAGGCCAAGAGAAATCATTCCCATACCTTTGTGTGTGTGAGGCCGAGGAAGGGAGAGGAAATCCAAGAGAAAAAGTGTACGGTTGTATCTAAGGTAGCTCTCTCCACCTTCTCTTATACATGATTATTTGCTTACTTGTCTTTGAATGTATGTATGTGTGTTTTAAGCCATGAAAAGTATTCTAGCATGATTTCATATGCCATGGTACCATGATAATACATTATATTGCCAAATGATGTTTATGATATTTGCTTTGGTTTGCTTGAGCATGGTGAGACCAAGAACCTTTAGCCATGGTGAGGATGAGTCAAGAACCCTTAAGATTGGTTGAGACAAAGTAAAGAGTGTAACACCATGCATTTCTAGCCTTGCCTCATGTCACCTCTAAGTTTCATACCATGAATTACACTAGAAAGTGGGAAAATAGCATTAAAATATTACATTTCTTTGCGTTGCACTATACAGAAAATTTTCTCTCAGCCCTATGGGCCATATGGACTCATACATTATATTCTCATATTTAATCACATGAATAAAAATCATTTACACCATCAAAATTGGCCTACATTTTAAAAAACTTGAAGGGAAGCTCAAAATATATATACATACTTTTGGCCAAATTTTTTTACTTTCTTGTCACAACTTTGGAAAATCATAACTAATTCTAAAAAAATTGAAATCATGCATTCTTGCCCATTCTGGAAAACTACAGATGTCTACTTTATATAAAAATATGTCTAGACTATAACATCTAACACAAAGGACATTTGACATGCAAAATGGTCCAGAGGTCAGGCTGTCCACTATTGCTGTCACAGAATTCTGCAGCAAATTTCAAAATTGTCCAATTAATTCCAAAAAAATCCAATCCATGAAAATGATACCAATATAAAAAGATGTGGATGTTAAATAGAGGGAAAAAATAACTCCAAACCGTTTTAGGCACATCCAGACCTCAAAATTGAATCAAATAATAACTGAGGTCGAGTAGAGTTCCTGATACTAGATAAATTCTTTAAAAATTCATATCTCCCTCTTTAGACATCCAAATGAGGTGCTTCTAGTTGGTACAAGTCACTGGAAATGTCTAGTTTCCTTGTATAAAATTATGGCAATTGGACATTATTTGAGCCCTGTGTGATAAATTTCATTTTCGGATTAAGTGAACAGTATATTAGACTAAAATCAGAAAATTTGCTAACTTTGAAAATTTATCAAATATTTTATAGACCTCTAAAAATTATTTTCTTAATCTTGTCAAAAAGCCCTCAATAAACTCTAATTATATCCTAAATCTCAAATCAAAAAGAGCTCATTTGGACAAAAAGTGATATAGGGTTCCATTATGGTCATTTTTGGCTTCATATAGGATACCAGAATGTTCAAATGGCTTTCCTTAGGGTTTGGCACCTCTTGGGCAAGTCTAAAGCATGATTAGGACTTATGTGAGCTACCTAAATGGTCCCAAACCTCATTCCTCTCATTTTAGCCATCTCATCCACACTTATGCACAATTGCATAATAACATCAATGAAGCTAGTTTGCCATCATATACTTAAATCATATTCTAATGGCTACATGACATATTCTCTCATTCATACATTACATATTACCATAATTATATATGCTAAAGAGGTCATAGACCATATACAATAGTGGGTTACATCATTTGACATAAATATGGCCTTAAAGAACCAGAACCATGCATTATGTTGTCAAGCTCTCTTCTTCAAGGTGGTTGGCTTCCATTACCTTGTCGACTTGATCCACCTAGCATGTTAGATCATTGGAGAGGAGGGAATGAGATTTAAAGAATCTTAATAGCTTATCGCCCATTCAATCATACATAATGGATGCAAACAAGTCTCATAAATGCATACATGGCATGTGGACATGTGCTGTAATATCTGATTTTTGTTAAACGACAGAAACGGGCGTGTTTGCAAAGCAAGTCCCCTGAAATGAATTAGTTAAGGTCCCAAAAAATTTGAGCAACATTTTAGACTCCTAAAAATGAGAATACTAGCCTTAGATGGAAGGAAAAATAGAGCTAGAATGAGGAAACAAATTTTGATAGAAAACCTACGAAACGTAATGGCATTTTCATAATTTTGAGTAAAGTTTTGGAATTCACATAGGAGGGCATTTTAAATAAAATTTTTGAGTTCTTCGGGTTTCTCAAAGGCCCTGAAAACCATAGGAAGCCCCGACACAGTTAAATCCCCTCTGGTGGACGTTTTCCAACATCGGTGCACCTGAACTTTGACGGATTCGTTTAGGAAGGTTTTACCTCCGATTTGAGTGATTCCAAAGGAATTTTACTAAATTGGGAACCCAAATGTTATAATGGAAAAGAAGATTCTAAAAAAAAGCTAAAATGAAGAAGAAACGAAAATGCAAAGAACGAAGGGCAAAATTAAAATTTTTGAAAAAGCCAATTCTTCCTACCTATAAATAGGTGGCGCCTCACACTCTCCCTCAATTAGCTTTATATTATTCTGCCCCAAATCAGAAAAAAAACCCTAGGAGAGTGGTGCACCAAGGGGAGAGAAGAAGAAGGAAAAATTCAAGCTTTTAGGTATAAAAATTTGCTTGTTTTTCATGCTTTCTCTTAGCCAATATCTTCTTCTCTTTTTCCCTCTTCTTCTCCATGATTTTTTTGAAGTTTTGATGGCTATTTTGATGGAAGAACAGAGGGGAAATTTTGAAAATCAAATGAGGAGGCCAAGGAAAGTAAGGAATAAGCAAGGAAGTTCAAGGAAAATAAGGTATCATGCAATCCCTCCACTTGATCTTCCTCCTCCCTTCTCTTGTGCATATTTTGACCTATATATGTTCAGCCTTAGGGAGTTAAATTTTCAATCAAACTAAGGGTGAATCTTAGGTATTTGAGGGAGAAGAATAAGAACATGTAAAGGAAACAACAAACTAGCCATTTAGATTTCAAGATGCAAATTTTAGAATTTTGTGTGCACCTTAAAAAATATGACTTTATATGATAATTCCTAGGCCTAATTAAAAGTTTAAATGAGCTTTTAAGATCCCTAAGATGCTCCCCACATGCTTCCTCCTTCAAGAAAATAAGGAAAACTCCAAGGACGCCAAAACCCCCCATAGTCTTGGCCTAGGCAAGTCTCTATAGCTAAGGAGAGTTTTAAAATTTTCTAAGGCCATTCTTGAGTCATATATGATGAATGAATATGAGGGGAAGCCTTGGAAAATTTTTAGAACTCATAGAAAGTGAATTGGTGCTTTAAGTTCCATATTATGACCTAAAGAAGCAACATGTAGTTAGGCTCTTTGTTTTAATTATGTGATGACTCCAACAGGCTTAAAAGGAGTCAAGAATCATATTTGAAAGGAAAGAATGGAGACTAGAAATTAATTGAGGGTTGTTGCTTCATTAGGTGCATTTAAGGACCATAATGGGGTTTATAGAACAACCTAGTGTCTAAGCAAGTTGTATGGTCTTAGAATTTGTTTCATGAACTTAATTGGCTTCCATAAATTGTGTCTAGGCTAAAAGAAATCATCTCCACAAGTTTTTATATGTGTGGCCAAAGCAAGGGAGGGAATTTCAAAAGAAAAAGTATGTGATTGTGTGCAAGGTAGCTCTCTCCACCTTCTCTCATGCATGGATGTGTGTTTAGCTTGTCTTAGAATGTATGTATGTGTATTTTTAAGTTATGAAAAGTATGCTAGCATGATTTTATATGCCATTCCTTGTGATTTTCTTGAAGTGTATGGCATGAGGCATCCCAATTACATGAGAGAGGTTAAGATATTATGGTGTTACATTTATTGGTATCAGAGCAAAGGTTCAGGCTCTTGATATGGGTTGTGGCTTGTTATGATGTTTTAGCACAATGGTGAGCACTAGGAGAGGTCGGCCCTCTAGAAAGGCTCATGTTGATGAAGCGGGGTCTAGTGATCTAGTAACTAAAGCCTTACAGTCTATCATGGGTTGCTTGGATTAGCAACAGACCATCATTATGTAGCTACAAAAATGGCTTGCTAAGAGAGATAGCTAGGGCCCTACACCTACTCCTCCTCAGCCACCTCCACACTTAGATTGTCCTGAGCATTTAGGGGCGACTCATCCAGATCCATAGCCACACTTGCAGGCTATTTCCCCTATTCCACCGCCTTAGATGCCTCCTGTTCAAAAGCAACCTTCGCCTAAAAAGATTTTTATGCAGTTTAGAAAGTTTGGGCCTCCTACCTTTGATGGTGAGATGAATTCAGATAAAGCTGAGGCTTGGATCATGCAATTAGAGAAAATATTCGAGGTGATGGAGAGTACATCTGAGCAAAAGCCAAGATAGTTGTATTCCAGTTATAAAAAGAAGCAGATTATTAGTGGAAGGGCACTGGGCCTATTCTGAGGATAAGGAATTCCCTGATTACATGGGAGGCATTCCTCCAAGTGTTCCATGAGAAATATTTTCTCAGTTCAATTAGGGATGAGAAAGAGTCAGAGTTCATTCTTTTTAAACAAACTGAGGGGATGTTCGTGGACCAATATGTAGCCAAAAGGTGGAGAGCAGACAGATTAGAGAAAGGCCTGCTCCCTGAGATTAGAGATAGGGTAGTGCCATAGAGAATCAGGCACTTTAACACCCTAGTTGAAGTATGTAGAGTGACAGAAAGAAATCTCAGGATGATGCAGCCTACCTCCAGTGCCAGACCACCCCACCCTGAGCCCAAGAGACCTAGAGAGGGATCACAGGCTGCAGTGACTAGCAGGAGAGGTGGCAAAGGCCAGTGGGGCCAAAAAGAAAAGAGATAGAGGACTCAGTCTAGCAGATGTAGTTTCACGCCTGTCACATGTCCCCAGTATGGCAGGAACCACCACACCAGACCGTGCTTTATGGGGCAGAATGTGTGCTTCAGGTGTGGTAGGGCAGGACATATGGCCAGGGATTACACATAGGCTTCTCTGCCGATTCCACAACAGAGGGAGATGGCTTCTCCTCCCAGACCTTAGACCCAGGGTAGAGTCTTTACCTTATCTCAACAGATGGCTAGCCGGTCCCCGAATCTAATTCAAGGTACTATTAGAATAAATGATTTTTATGTAACTGCATTATTCGATTCAATTGCTAGCCATTCTTTTATATCATATGACTGTGCTAGGAGGTTGGGTCTGAATATGCGTACACTTCCATATGACTTGCATATATCTACCCTTACAAGAAACCAAGCCATTACCTCTAATGATTATTTGAATTGTGTGATCCAATTTAATCATTACCTTACCACCCTTGATTTGATCTGTATGCCCCTTGTTGATATTGATGTGATTATTGGCATGAACTGGATGTCTGTAAATAACGCCACACGAGATTGTAGCCACAAATGTATTACTTTACTAGAGTGTGGGATTGTGCCTAGTACTAGGGCTGAGTTATCTGTCATGACCACCTCTTAGGCTGAGAGATCTCTAGGGCATGGTTGTTAGGGTATCTAGTTTTTTTTCAGTCCAGGCTAAAGTAGAAGAGGTTATAGATGAGATTCCCGTAGTGAGGGAGTTCCCAGAGGTATTCCCTAAAGAGATTAGCAGACTACCCTTAAAGAGAGAGGTTGAGTTTCCTATAGATATTTTATATTCAGTGAGTTTTGTTTGTTGACGAAGAAACCATACATTGCGTTTCTCACATTTTCTCTCATTTTCAGAAAACTGGATATTACAAAGAGTCTCCCAAAAGTGAGGTTAACTCCCAAGAGCAAGATTAAGTCTAAGGATCTCCTAAAGAATAGGTGAGGCAAGTCCAAAATCTACAAGTAAATGGGTAAGGCCAATCCACTTGCTTGGCAAGTATTTGTATGCTATGTATGACTTTTTCAAATGTCGAGAATGCTTCTTGAATAATTGCACATGTCCATATGCCCATGCATGCATTTTTAAAACTTCTTTTGCATCTTTTATGTATGATTGAATGGGAGATGAGCTATTAGGATTCTTTGAATCTCATTCCCTCCTCTCCAATGTTCTAACATGCTAGGTGGATTAAGGGATCAAGGAAATGGAAGCCAGCCACATGAGAGATGAGAGCTTGATGTTAAAATGTCTAGATTTTGTTACTTTAAGGCCTTATAGATAGCAATTGATGTACTCTATTATTGTATATAACCTATTACTACTTGAATGTGTATAATTATGTTAATATGTGATGTATGAACGAGAGCTAAGGTTATATGTATGGATATGCACATTTTGGTTATGTAATGACAAATTTGCATTATGGAAGTATGTGTATAAATTGAAGTGGAGTAGCCAAAATGAGATGTATGAGGTTTGGAACCATTTGAATAGCTCATACAAGTCATAATCATGCTTTTAGACTTGCCCAAGAGGTGACAAACATCAAGAGAAACCATTTGGACATTTTGGTATCCTATATGGAGCATAAATTTACCATATTGGAAACCTATACTACTTTTTGTCCAAATGAGCTCTTCTTGACCTGAGATTTGGTATAAAATTAGAGTTTGTTGAGAGCTTTTTGGGAAGATAAAGAATAAAATTTTCAGAGCTCTAGAGAATATTTGATGAATTTTCAAAATTGGAAAAGATTCTAGTTTTGGTTTGATGTACTGTTCACTCAGGTCTGAAAATTCTTTCTATCACTCAGGGCTCAAATAATGTCCAATTACCACAAAATTTTATATGGGAAAACTAGACATTCCCAGTGACTTGTGCCAACTAGAAGAACCCTATTTGGATGTCTGGAGAGAGAGATATGAATTTTTAAAATTCTGCTTAGTATCAAGCACTCAAACTGACTTTAGGTATTGTTTGATTGGGTTTCGAGGTCTAAGCGTACCTAAATTGGTCTAGAGTTATTTTTTCATTCTAGCTAACATCTGTAGCTTTCCATATTGGTTTCATTTTCATGGATTGGAATTTTGTGGAATTAATTGGACATTTTTGAAATTTATTGCAGACCTATAGACCTTTTCGAATGTCAAACTTCTTCTTTGTTGTGTTTCATGGTTTGGACATATTTTTACAATAAATTAGAGATGTGTAGCTTTATAGAATGGCTAAGAATGCATAATTTTGAGTTTTCTAGACTTAGTTATGATTTTCCAAAATTTGTGACAAAAGTGAGGAAATTCTAGCCGAAAATGCATATATGTATTTTAACTCCCTTTTGCTTTCCACAAGTTGTAGGCCACTTTTAACAATGAAAATGAGTTGTATTCATGTAATTAAATATGAGAATATGATACATGAGCTCATATGGTCTATGTGACACTGAATAAAATTTTCATACGCGACATAACGCTAAATAACACATTATTTTAATGCCATTATTTTTGCCTCTTATGTGAGTTGCATGATGTGAGGCATGGATATAGTATGAAAATGAGCTAAGAAATTATGGTGTTACATCCTCCCACTTTCTCCCATCACATAAAGTCCCAAACCAAGTTTAGAATAATTTAAAACACTCTCTAACCCATTGCTTTTGTCTTGGCTGAACCATAGGGATTGAATGGGACCCAATGAGTTTGCAATTTTCCTTTAAGGGAGAGGCATTTCAGAAGCTTCCTAGGGGTCTAACGAACACAAAGAAATATTCATATAGGCTAGGGAATTCATGAATCAAATAAGTTTTTACAATAGATTCAAGGATTCCACACTTTCCTATCTTGATTTTCATTAGCTTTTCTTCCAATTTCTTTGCATTTTCTAAGCTCCCATAGCCTAAATCAATGGATTCTTGCTTGTTTTTGGATAGAAACACCTCCCCCATAATGGTTCTGTTCTTGACCAAGACACACAATTAAAGGGAGGAAGAAGAGGAAAGCAAGAAGGAATTGAAGCTACCTTGAATCAAAGCTCCCTTCAAGAGTGTTTCCCTTTGCCTTAGCCTTCTCTTTGAATCTCTAAACTTTCTCCTCCAAACTAAGGCCAAAATAGATCCATATGAACAACCAAAACCATGGAAAAAGAGAGCAAAGAGAGAAGCACAAGTTTTCTAAAGAAGAAAGCCATGAAATCTTGAATTTTTCTCACTTTTTTCCTTGATTTCTTCCTTCCTCCTTGGCTCTCCTTGTTTGCCCTTCTTAGATGAGCTCTCCCCTGGTCTTAGGCAGATGAAATGTCGGTTAGATGGAACCAAAAAAAAGGACACCTAATATAAAGCAAAAAGGGAAGGGATTGTTTGCTAAAATGATGTTTACATCTCGCGTTTGTGGCTTTTTCTTTTTTAGCTTTGTTTTAGCTCCTTTTTTAGAACTGTCTTTTCTATCATAAAATTTAGGTCCTCAAACTTATAACATAACTTTGGAATCACTCAATTTAGAGGTAAAACATTCTCGAATGAAACCATCAAAGTTTAGGTCAACTAATGTTAAAAAACATACATCGGAGGGGTTTTAACTATCACACTATATATTTTCTCCCAGTACATCCTTCCATTCAAGATAATCATGTGCGTGTTCATAGGGGATTATTAAGAAAAATCACTTTTTTATGCACTTTATCACGTTAGCTCGGGATTAATTTTTCTCAACTCGCATTACATAGGCCCTGTGGATTATCCAATAACATTGCCTAGTCATTTATTATTGGAAAAAATCATAATCAAATCAAATTATCAAGCAATCCATGGTTTTTAAGTCAAAAACCTCAAAATTTTCACTTAATCTCATGGACAGCATATGGCAAATTTCAGGGGCAACTTTGAAAAATGATAACTAAATGTAGAAAAATCAAAATCTTCCAAACCAATCCAGGTCTATTTAGACCCTGAAAATCAAGTAAATAGTGACACAAGTCTGACTGTGTGCCTAGTACTGGACAGTAAATTCAAAAATTTATATCTCCTTCTCTAGACATCCAAATGGGGTTATTCTAATTGGCATAAGTCTCTGGGAAGGTCTAGTTTTTTCCTGTAAAATTTCATAGCAATTGGATATCGTTTGCCCCATGATTGACACAAATATATTTTTAGATCAATTGCACAGTAACAGTGACCAAACCAGAAAATTTTCCTAACTTCAAAAATTCTCCAAATATTCCACAGACCTCTAAATGTTCTGTACTTTAGCTTTCCAAAAAGCCTTTAACAAAACCTAAATACATGCCAAATTTTAGACTAAGAAGAGCTTATTTGGACAAAAAGTGATATAGCTCACAAATTTGGTCCATTTTACTCCATATGAGGTACCAATTTTGTCCAAATGGCTTCCTTTAATGTTTGATACCCCTTGGACAAATTTAAAAGCTTAAATATGACTTTTGTAAGCTGTCCAAGGGATCCAAACACATATATCTCATTTTGACCATCTCACACTGAATAATGCATACATCCAAGTGAGCATCCAAGTGTTCAAAATTCATATTCTCATTGTCTTGGTACCATACAATATTCATACACCATTTATATATAATATTACATTTTCTCATTGGTCTAAAACTCATAAATAATGTGTACATGAGTATTTTGACATTCCTACACACTTTAAGATTACATAAACTACATCATTGTCAAAACCATACTATTCATACTTCATTGCTTCCATTCCTTGGCTCTGGAGTTTCATCTAGGCCATATGAGATAGGAGAAGGGAAGGGGTGAGATTCATGGAATCTCAATAGCTCTTCTCCCTTTCAAACACACAATATGGATGCAATTCCTATGTTTAAGATGCATGTATGGCATTCATAATTTCTCAAACATACATAATGCATTTCTCCTATTCAATAAGTCACAAACAACATCCATAGGCTTGCCAAGACAATGGTTTAGCCTTGCCCATTCTCTTTGAGACTTTTGGACTTGCCTCACCCGCTTTCAAGGGACTTTTGACTAAGCCTCACCCTTTCTAGAGACTTTTGGTGCCATGCCACATATATTCCATTATCATACTCTTCCATTCAAAGCTATTATATCCATTTTCCTCATGAACTTACAAGAAAAGAATGAAAATAATGCATTTTTGTTTCGCAATGTCGGGGTTGAATTTTCAATTTGTGTCATATGGGCCTTGTGGATATCCTAACATCCTCTACTCATTTATCACTTGTACAAGTCACAAACAATCTAAAACATTAGAAATCCACGGATTTCAAGCTTATAACCTTAGATTTTTCTTCATTCACCTTGGACAACATACGGCAAATTTCAGGGGCAATTTTGAAAATTTATAATTAAATGTAGAAAAATCAAAATTTGCTATGCTATAACTTCCTAGAAAGCTCTAAGTGTTAACTTTACATAAAAACAATTTCAAGTCATGAACATAGCATTTGGACCACGTTTGACATCGAAAAAGGCACAAGGGTCCAATTGGCTACTAGTACTGATACAGATTTCTGATATAAACTTGAAAAATGTCCAATTAATTCTACAAAAATCCAATCCATACCAATGACACCAATATGGAAACCTATAGATGTTAGCTAGAGGGGAAAAATCATTTCAGACTATTTTAGGTTCGTTCAGATCACGAAAACCAATCAAATAGTGATACAAGTCTGACTGGATGCTTGGTACTGAACAGCAACTTTAAAAATTCATATCTCCCTCTTTAGACATCCAAATGGGGTGATTCCAGTTAGCACAAGTCACTAGATGTAAAAGTTCATAGCAATTGGACATCATTTGCCCTATGATTAAAACAAAACAATTTTTGGACCAATGCTACAGTAACAGTTACCAAACTAGAAAATTTTCCTAACTTCAAAAATTTGTCAAATATTCTGTAGGCCTTTAAAAATTACCCACGTTAGCTTCCCTAAAAGCTTTCAATAAGCTCTAGATGCATGCTAAATTTCAGGCCAAGAAGAGCTCATTTGGACAAAAAGAGATGCAGCTCATAAAATTAGTCACTTTTGCTCTATATGAGGTACCAACTTGGTTCAATTGGCCTCCTTTAATGTTTGGCACCCCTTGGACAAGTTTAAAAGTACAAATATGACTTGCCCAAATGGTTCCAAACACCATGCATCTCATTTTGACCATTCCACATCCAAGATTACACGAACATCTCAAGCCATCAAGAAGTCAAAATCCATATTTACATTGATCTAGTGTCACATAAGATTTACATGGCATCCATACATCATATTATATTTGCTAAAGGTCTTACATCACAAAAATAATATATACAAAGCCACTTTGACAATCTACTACAATTTAGATTGCATAATAGGCAAAGTAAGGTTTTTCAATGTTCTTGGTTTGCACTTTCTTGTCTTTGAGCACTACCTAGACATTTTAGGAGTAAGAGGGAAAAGGGAGTGAGATTCCAAGAATCTCAATAGCTCACACATCCATTCACATATACATTCAAAGCATATACACACCAAAGCATATGTATGGAAGGTTTGGCAACCATAAAGTATGCAAAGTCACAATTTCCATGCCATTCATTCTCATTCAAGCCAAGACCATGCTTTAGGGACTTTTAGTTTTGTCTCACCCCATTTCTAGGACTTTTAGATTTGCCTCACTCTTGGCCTAGGGACTTTTGACTTGGCCTCACCCTTCCAAGAGACTTTTGGCCTTGTCTCACCTATGTCATGAGACTTTTGGCATCTCCTTACCTTCATTAAGGGACTTTTGGCATCACCTCACCCTTATGAGCCATTTCCACAACCATAGTCATTCAAGAAGACACATGGTACCAATGTCATGTCAAGGCATCAAGTGGCATATTCTCAAGTTACAAGAGCATACAAAAACACATAAAGACATACATATGCACACAAGAATGCAAAGAGAATGAGGTGGAGAGCTACCTTTCAATGGATGCAAGCTTCCTTTGCTTTACTCCCTCCTTTTCTTGGCCTCACAAGAACACTTAGGTGGGTGGATGTTCTCTTGGCCTAGACACCATAAACAACACATAATTATACATTTGAAGCTAGCCAAGACATTAAACTAAAGCTTGAATACACACTCGGTTTCATAAATGGCATAATGATTCCATAATTGGTCTAATGAAGCAACTCTCACATTTCAAGTTTTAGGCTCCCATCTCTTCCCATTTCTAGATCTCTTAAACTCAATTAAGGTCCTTGGAGCCCTCACACAATCATTTGCACAATTGGAAAACCAAGTTGCTTCATAAGGCACAATTAAGGACACCATTGTCCCATCTCCCAATCCATGGCTCCTAAAATTTTTCTAATGGTTTCTCCCATTTTCTAACATCATAAGGAGTCCCAAACCAAGGCTAGAACAAATTAAAATATCCTCCAACCTCATACTCTTGCCTTGGTCGAACCTTTGTAGCAAAGTGGGGTTCTTGGACTTCTTGATTTTTCCTTAATGGGAGAGCCACTTAGGGAGGTTTCTAAGGGTCTTAAGAGTTCAATGGAACACTTAAATAGTCAAGAAAATATCCACACAAAATCAAATTTCAAGATTCCCTCAAGGAGCCAACACTTTTCTAACTTATTTTTTATTGATTTTCCATGAAATTTCTTGGCATATTACATCTTCCCATGGCCTAATTTCGTTGTTCCTCTCTTGTTTTAGACAAAACTCCCTCCCCCTTTCATGGTTATGGTTTGGCTAAACATACACCCAAGAGGAGAGCAAAAGAGTAAAGCAACTAGGAATAAGATTTACCTTGGTTTTAAGCTTACTTCCAAGGCTTCTCCTTCTTGGTTCTCCCCTTCTTAATTTTCAAAAATTCCCCCTTGTTCTGGACTAAAAACAAAACCAATCCACTCAAGAAAAGCCATAGAAAGAAAGCATAGAAGGAGGGAAGCAAGATTGGGAGGGAAAGAAGCATGAAATTCCATTAATTTACCTATCTTTCTTGCCTTAGTTTCCTCCCTTTCTCCTCTTCACTTGTGCGCCTACGAGGGCTGAGCATTTTCTATTTTTTTGGCAGAAAGGGTTACGCTAATTAAAGGGGGGAAGAGACAAGAAAGTGGTGGAAGATTATGGAACTTTCAAGAAACTTACTTTTCCAATTTTGCCCTTCCGTAATGGCATTTTATTTCAGCTTCGTTTTAGCTCCTTTTTTAGAACTATCTTTTCCATTATAAAATTTACATTCCCAATCTAATAAAATGCCTTTATAATTACTCAAATTGGAGCTAAAACCTTCTCGAACAAATTCGTCAAAGTTCGAGTTCACTGTCTTTGAAAAATGTACACCGGAGGGGTTTTACCAATGCCAGGGCTTCCTATATTTTTGGGGCCTCTGAGAATGTTGGGAAACTCAAATTTCCATTTAAAGAGCCCTCCTATGTGTTTTTTCCAAAAATTGCACTTATTTACAAAAATGCCATTATATTTCATCAGTTTTTGTCACAAATTGTTTCACCATCCTAGCTCCGTTTTTCTTTCTGTCTGAGCCTAGAGTTATCATTTTTAGGAGTCTAGGACTCAACCCAAATTTTTTGGGACATTATCTAACTCATTTCAGAGGATTTGCTTTTATATGGCTCATTTTGTCATTTTACAGAATTTACGTTTGTTACATTTGGCTTGTCTCACCCAACCTTTAGGGACTTTTGGCTCATCCTCACCCTTGTCAAGGGACTTTTGGCCTCACTACACTCAAACAAGCTAAGAACATATATAAAAGCATCTTATAAACACATAGACATAGCAACATGGTACCATGGCATTTAAAAACTTGCTAAAAACATATTTCATGGTTTAAACATATGCACACATATTCAAGAACAAGGAAACATCCATACATGCATGAGAGAAAAGAGAGAGAGCTACCTTGGTATTTAGGCAAGCTTTACTTTGGTTTATTCCTTCCCTTTCTTGGTCCTACAAGCACAACTAGTTGAAGTTGGTTTCCCTAGCCTAACCACAATAAATAATACGCAATTATACTCTTGGAACAAGTTAGGACATTAAACTTACACTTAAAAACACATGCTTTGCTTAATGGTCACATAATGGCTTCATTAATGGCCTAATGAAGTAACCACTATAATTCAAGTTCTTGGCTCTATTCTCTTCTCATATCTAAGCCTCTTGACCTCATTTAAGGTCCTTGGAGACCTCATACACTTACTTCTAAAAGCCTAGACATAAGTTGCTTCATAAGGTCACATTATGGAAGCCATTGTCTCATCTTCCAATCCATGGCTTCTCAATTTTTCCCAAGGGTTTCTCCTAGCTTCTTCCATCATATGAAGTCCCAAATCAAGGCTAGAACAAATTAAAACACTTTCTAACCTATTCAAGTAGCCTAGGCTGAGACATGAGGGGGAGGAAGAGTTCATGGACTTCTTGATCTTTCCTTGATAAGAGACACACTTGGAAAGCTTCCTAGAGGTCTTAGAAACTCATTTAAATCCTCACATCACCTAGAACACCCTTGGATAAAATTAAAATTTTGCCTATGACTTTGAATACCTAACTTCCCATTCTTAGTTCTCTTTTGCTTTTTAATTAATTCCACTGGTATCTTCCTAATCCTCACATCTTAGAACCCCTAATTCTACCTTAATATGGTCAAAACTTATCTCTTATGGAATGGGCCCTAAGCTAGACGAAAATTCCATGGAGGGAGTAAGCAAGGAGAAGCAACAAAACAAGAAGAAATACCTTGGTTTCTTAGTTCCTTTAAAGCTCTTTCACTTGGTGTAAACTCCTTCTTGAATTCCTACTCTTCTTCCTTTGAACCAGACCCAAAAATAGCCCCAATTCATCAAACAAAACTATGGAAAGGAAGGTGGGAAGGAGGAAAAGAGAGTTTCCAAAAAGAGAACTAGAAAAAGTCTTGATTTTTCTTCCTCCTTGAGCTCTCTCCTAGTGCATCTCTCTTCTCTAGCTTCTCTCTCTAGTTTAGGCAGAACAAAGGGTCTATTCAAATGAAGGAGAAGAGGGACGCTTCATATATCAAAAGGGGATTCCTAAAAGCTTTTTAAAAATGCCACTTTTGTCCTTCATTCTTGGCTAATTAATTTGAGGCTCATTTTAGCTCCTTTTTTAGAACCGTCTTTTCCATCATAAAACTTAGGTTTTCTAATTTATAAAATAGCTTTGGAATCACTCAATTTGGATTTAAAATTAGTCTGAATTGTTTGATCAAAGTTTTGGTTAATTGACAGCAAAAATCATTCACCGTAGGGGTTTCAACTATCTCGGGGCTTCCTATGGACCCTAGAAAACTCAAAATTTTCATTTAAAAAGCCCTCCTATGAGTTTTTAAAAAAGAATCCATATTTGTGACAATGTCATTGGCCTTTCGGTAAATTTTTTGAACCATTCCAACCCTATTTCTAGGTGACTCAAGGCTCAAATCTTCATTTTTCAATATTTAAAATTTTATCCTAATTTTATTTAACCTCAAATTATAATATCTAGTTCTTTAAAAATGAGAGAAAACACAAGAAACGTAACGTACGGTTTCTCTATAAACATACAAAATTCACCGAATACAAAAGCAAGTCCCCCAGATAGAGTGAATTGAGGTAATAAAAAATTTAAGTAGCATTCTAGACTCCTAAAAATGAGAATCCCAGGCTCAGATGGAAGGAAAAACATAGGTAGAATGAAGAAACAAAATGTAACGAAAGGTTGACGAAACATAATGGCATTTTCGTAATTTTGAGCAAATTTTGGAATTCTCATAGGAGGGCTTTTTAAATGAAAGTTTTGAATTCTCTAGGGTTTTTAGAGGCCCTGAAAACCATGGGAAGCCTCGGGACAGTTAAAACCCCTCCGATGGACGTTTTCCAATGTCGATTGACCTTAACTTTGACAGATTTGTTTGGGAAGGTTTTATCTTTAATTTAAGTGATTCCAAAGGCATTTTATTAAATTGGGAACCTAAATTTTATAATGGAAAAGATGATTCTCAAAAAGGAGCTAAAACGAACTAGAAACAAAAACGCCAAGATGAAGGGGTAAAATTGAAATTTTTGAAAAGTGTTTCTTAAGCCTACCTATATATATAAGGAGCCCTATCTCCTCCTTCATTTAGCCACATTTTTTTCTACCTTAAATAAAAGAAAAATCTTAAGGGTGGGGTGTACAAGAAGGAGGAGGAAGGAAGGAGAAAAATAAGGAAGAGGTATAGATTTTCGTGGCTTTTTTCATGCTTTTTATTTAGCAAACTTCTTCTCCTCTATTTCCTTTTCTTTCCTATGGTTTTATTGAAGTTCATGGATCTATTTTGAGGGCAGAACAAAGGGAAAAATTCAGATTTGAAGAGAGAAGGCCAAGGAAAGGAAGAATCAAGCAAGAAAACAAGGAGAAAAAAGTAAATCTTCCTTCCATGGTAGCTATCTCTTTCTCCCTTCTTTTCCTTAGTTTGCCCCATATATATAGCTTCAAGAAGGCTTGGATTTTGGGTAGAACCAAGGGTGAATCCTAGGAATTTAAGGGACGAAAATAAGAATATGCAAAGAGAATTAACAAAAAGCCATGGATTTTCAAGATAGCAAACCTAGGGTTTTAAGTGCTCCACCAAAAATCTGATTTGATGTAATTGTTTCTAGGCCTAAATGAGTGTTTGGATGAGCTCTTGAGATGGTATCATAGGTTCCATACTATGGCTTAAAAAAGCAACACCTAGCTAGGCTCCTCGATTTGATTGTGTGATGAATCCAAAAGGTTTAAATGGAGTCAAGAATCATAAATGGATAGAGAGAATGAAGCCAAGATGATGTTTTCTTAAGGTTGCCTCATTAAGTGCATTATGGAACCATGAAAGAGCCATATGAACCACCTAGCTTTTTTAGTGAATGTATGGCCTTAGACTTTGATTCAAAAGTATAATTGGCTTCTATATGATGTGTCTAGGCCAAGAGAAATGATCTCCACCTCTTTGTGTGTGTAAGGTCAAAGGAGAGGATTCAAGGCTCAAGGAAAAAGTGTGCTTGTGTGGCAAAGGTAGCTCTCTCTACTTTCTCTCATGCATGAATATATGCTTGGCTTGTCTTGTATGTGTGTGTGTATGTTTTTAAGCTATGAAAAGTATTCTAGTATAAGCTTTTATTCCATTGTACCGTGATGTTGAAATATGTTTTCAAATGATGCCTAGTATGTGTGCTTGGGTTTGCTTGAGTGTGGAGAAGCCAATAACCCTTTTGCCATGGTGAGGATGAGCCAAGAATCTTTAAAATTGGTTAAGACAAGGCAAAGAGTCTCCCAAGAGTAAGGTTGAGTCAAAACCTCTTAAAGAAAATGGATGAGGCAAGTCCAAAATCCATAAGAGAATGGGTGAGGCTAATCCATTTGCTTGACAAGCCTATGTATGCTACGTATGACTTATTCAAATGCCAAAAAGCCTTCTTGAATGATCAGGCATTTTATGATGATCATGCATTTTAAGACTTGTTTTGCATTCTTTATGTATGATTGAAATAGGAGATGAGCTATTGGGATTCTTTGAATCTCATCCCCTCCTCTCTAATATCTTAACATGATAGGTGGAGCAATTGAACAAGGTACTGGAAGCCACCAAGCCTAGAAGAAGAAGATTGACAACCAAGTGTATGAAAATGCCAAATTGTAGTCACATGAGTGGCACGTGATGTAATCCATTATTGTATATATTGTATGGCTTCATGAACACATGTAAATATGTAAATGTATAATGTATATATGAGTTTTAGTGCCAAATGAATGGTAATATGTGTTTTGGGTATGGAATGGCAAGACTAGACTTATGAAATTTTGTGTATGGCATGGGGTGAGAGAGTGAGTGTAACACTCGATTCTCTGAAAATGAGAGAAAACACGGGAAATGTAACATATGGTTTCTCTGTAAATGAAAGAAATTCATCGGATACAAAAGCAAGTCTCCCTAAATGATTTAGTTAAGGTTTTGAAAAATTTTTGAAGCATTATAGACTTCTAAAAATGAGAATCTTAGGCTCAGATGGAAAGAAAAATAGAGCTAGAATGAAGAAACAATTTCTTACAAAAAACTTACGAAACGTAATGGTATTTTTGTAATTTTGAGCAAAATTTGGAATTCACATAGGAGAGCATTTTAAATGAAAGTTTTAAGTTCTTTGGGGTTCTCAGAGGCCCTAAAAACCATAGGAAGCCCTGGGAAAGTTAAATCCCCTCCGGTGAATGTTTTCTAATATTGGTATACCCGAACTTTGACAGATCCATTTGGGAAGGTCTTAGCTCTAATTTGAGTGATTCCAAAGGCATTTTATTAAATTGGAAACCTAAATTTTATAATAAAAAAAAGTTCTAAAAAAGGAGCTAAAACAAAGTAGAAACAAAAATGACAAAAATGAAGGGCAAAACAGGAATTTTTGAAAAAAACCATTCTCCTTCACCTATATATATGAGGCACCCCACTCTCCCATTCATTGATTCTCATATTTTTCTGGCCCAAACTAGAGAAGAAACCCTAGGAGTGTGGCGCACCAAGGGAGGGAGAAGGAGAAGAGAAATCAAGGCTTGAAGGTAAGGAATTTTGGTAGTTTTTCATGTTTTCTTCCATCTAAATCTCTTATCCTCCATTCACCTTTGTTTCCTTCGATTATAATGAAGCTTACAAATCTTTTTTAAGGAAGAAATTAAGGAGGAAATTCGGATTTGAAGAGAGGAGCTCAAAGAAGATAAGATTCAAGTGAGAAAAGGTAATTTCTTCTTCTATGGTTGCTATCCCTTGCTCCTCTTCTTCACCCATTTCACCCCACTTAAGAAACCCTAGGGGGACTCGATTTTTAGGCAGGACCAAAGGTGATTCTTAGAAAAAAAAAGGTGTGGAGATTAAGAATATGCAAAGAGAATTAACAAAAAACCATGGAAATTTAAGATGCAAATTCTAGGGTTTCAAGTGTTCCTTTTAAAATCTGATTTGATCTCTTAATTCCTATGCCTAACTGAGTGTTTGAATGAGCTCATAAGATCCCTAGAAGTCTCCCTATGTGCTTCCTCTATCAAGAAAACAAAGCAAAGTCCATGAAGCCTAAAACCTAGCATAGGTTCGGCTAAGAGAGGTTCATATGCCTAGGAAGAGTTTTAAATTTTTCTAAGCCCATTTTTGAGTCATATATGATGAATGAATATGAGGGGAAGCCTTGAAAAAAATTTAGGAAGCTTAGTGAGAGGCTTGTCGCGTAACCCTCAAAATAAAATTAGGTTGAATTAAAAATGTATCTAGTGGCACAACCTAGGTCATTTCCCTTGAAAATCGAGTTCAATGCTCAATTGGGTTTTCTAAGTGTTAAAAGATCCTATAACTACTTAATTTGGGTGGTTTTTGATTGAATTAAACTAATTAAAATGAAACAAAATTAAAATTCCTAATTTCTACCTAATTGGATAAATTATGGTTGATAATGGGTTTGTGACTAGCTTAGGATTCGTCCCTTGGTGTCCACTATCCTTATCCTAATTCAATTATGATTAATTCTAGCCTAAGAGTCTTTAATTGTGTTCACAACAAATGTATCTTGAGTTACCATGCAAGAATCAAGAGATTAACAATCTAATGTCAAATTAAAACATCAACTCCCATTAAATTACTAATTCTTGTGATTAAGATCTTTGAACACTCAATTTGATTAATTAACTAATTAATTTAGTCTCTAAATCATCATCCAAAGATGTTTAATTAACCAACTAAATACCAAAGAATCCATAAATAGACAATTAGGTACACCAACTCTCATAAGCATTTCATCAAACACCTTGATTGCACACTTGGATAATGGTAAGAAAATGCAAAATTCAGTGTTTAAACCAATCAATTAATCAATAAAAAGCATCCCTAATCAGTGTCTAACCAGCCACTAATTACATTTACATAAATTCTCTATCAAATACAGCTTAACCAAGCAATAGATGAAAGAGAAAAAATGTAATAAAATAGAAATTCTTAGCCAAAATTCTGCTTGTGATTCCATGGATTCAAGCTTCTCCAAGAGCTTTCCTCCTAGATAGCCTAAAGATGGAGGATTAGAGCTTCATTGTGGTGGTGGGATGGAATGAGAATGGAATGGCGTGGTGTGGAGAGTGTTCTGTGAATGGAAAAGACGAAGGGGCATCGTGAATATGATGGATGAAGGGGCGTGTGTAATGACGTGATGATCGAATGGACGAGCGAAATGGATGATTGAGGCATGAGAAATGATGGACTGATTTTCTCCTCTCACGTGAATTTTTATGATTCACGTGCTCAGCTTTTGCCCGAATGTATTCTCCTTTATTTTATTTGAATGTGGACCCCACTTAAAGCTAAATACAATATTCCAATTCATGCTTGCCACGTTGTGTTTCCCAGCTCATTCAAGCTTCTCTAATCTGTGGCAATGTGCTAGATGAGTGCATGAGTGTGAGTTGAAGTTGCAGCTCATAACTTTGTGTTTTCTCCACTTCTGCATGCAAATTGCTCGTGTTTTCTCCATGCAATATTTTTCTCACATGCAGCTCCTCCCTTCACAGACCAGAACTTGAGCCTCTTTCTACTCTGTTTCTGCTTCGTACAGCCCTTAGGTTTCTCTTTAGCTCAAGCTTATGCTTCTTCTTCTGCTCTCCACATAGCTTTTTTTTCATGCGTGAGATCATTTCCACTTGCTTTTCATTTCTCCTATTTTGTGTTGTTGCCCTGGGTGTTTCTTCTCCTTTTTTTGTGTGTCTCAGCCCAGGCTTCCACGTGATTTGGATGAATGAATTGATACATAATGTGCTCCCCATAGCTTCTAAATGACGTGCTACTCTCATCTACTCCTCACACGAGCTGCTTCATTTCCACGTTGCTTTCTTGAATCATGCAGCCCTTTGTGTTTCTCAAACAGAGACTGCTTCTTCTTTTCACATTACTTCTTCATGGTAGCTCCATTCCTCTTTCAAACCAGACGTGGCTTCTTCTTCTTAGACACGTCCTTCTCATCCTCTAGCTTCCTCTTTAGCTTTTCTTTTTAACTCAAAGCTGTAGCTTTTTCTCGAATCCAAAATGTAGGTTCATCTCTCTGTTCTGGAGTTGCTTCTTCCTTGTTCATCTACTACTCATGTTTCGTCCTCTGTTCATTCTTGTTCTGCACCTTAATGAATCACACACTGCCTCCCATGTGTTTGTTTGTGTAGATGAAAGCTACATGGATCAGAGGTGTATCAATGTGGGTGTGTTAGTGTAGTGGCTGGCGCATGTTTAAAGTGTGAGCTTCTTCCTTCATTCCAATGCCCTTTTCTTCTTCATTCGTTCTATCTTCATGCTTCCTTAAGCAAAGCCATGTACGTCCTGGTCCTTCCTAATATATCCATCCAAAGATCCATGCATGTTCACTTCAACTCCAAACCAACCTCCATTCAAGCTCCAATTGCCAATTGAAAAAAACTGCACAAAAAGAATGGAAGAGATGAAATAGAAAATTCACAAAGTTCATTTAAAATGATTTATGCATTAAAATCCATTATTTTGTCAATTATTTTCTAAAGTGCAAATAATGGCTACCAAAATCAAATTCCAATTAAGTAAATCCATTAAGCCTCATTTATCTATTAAAAAGGTTAAGTTAAGGAGAATTAAGTGTATGAAAAATCATGTTTATCACTTAGAGAATGAGTTAGTGCTTGATGTTCCATAAAATGACCTAAAGAAGCAACATGTAGTTGGGCTTTTGGTTTTCATAGTGTGATGACTCCAAGAGGCTTAAAAGGAGGCAAGAATCATATTTGAAAGGAAAGAATGGAGCCTAGAATTTATTTGATGGGTGTTGCTTCATTAGGTGCATTTTTGGAACCATAAAAGGGTTTATAGGTCAAGCTAGAGTTTAAGTAAATTGTGTGGCCTTAGAATTAATTTTATGAACCTAATTAGCTTCCATAAATTATGTTTAGGCCAAGAGAAATCATTCCCACACCATTGTGTGTGTGAGGCCGAGAAAGGGAGCATTGATTTAAGGAGAAAAGTGTGTGTTTGCTTCCAAGATAGCTCTCTTCACCTTCTCTCATCTTGCTTTACTTATCTTTGAATGTGTGTATATGTATTTCAAGCCATGAAAAATGTTCTACCATGAGCTCTTACTCCATGGTATTGGAGGCCACCAAGCCTAAAAGAATAAGATTGGCATCAAAGTATATGAATATGCCTAGTTTTGCTTCCTTTGTAGCCACACACATGGCATATGATGTAATCCCTTGATGAAATTGTTATGTAACTATATGAGTATGTGTAATTATGTTAACATGTCATGTATAAATGAGAGCTAAGGTTATATGTATAAGAATGTGTATTTTGGACATGTAATGGCTAACTAGCATCTTAAAAATGCATGTAAAAATGGAAGTGGAATGGCCAAATTGAGGCACATGAGGTTTGGGATTACTTGGGTAGTTCATATAAGTTATATTCATGCTTTTAAACTTGCACAAGAGGTGCCAAACATCAAAGGAGATCATTTGGACATATTGATACTTCATATGAAGCAAAATTTGACCACTTTAGAACCCTATACCACTTTTTGTCCAAATGAGCTCTTCTTGATTTGAGATTTGGCATGCATTTATAGTTTGTTGAGAGATTTTTGGGAAGCTAAAGAACATAATTTTTGGATGCCTAGAAAATATTTGAAGAATTTTCAAAGTTGGAAAAAAATTCTGATTTTGGTCATGTTACTGTTCATATTGGTCTGAAATTGATTTCTATCACTTAGGGCCCAAATGATGTCCAATTGCCACGAAATTTTATATGAAAAAACTAAACATTCCTAGTGACTTGTGGCAACTAAAAGCACCTCATTTAGATGTCTACAGAGGGAGTCCCAAATGAAAAGGTCAAAGTTCAGGTTCACCGATATTCTAACTCATACACTTGAGGGGTTTTAACTATTCTGGGGATTCCTATAGTTTTTAAGGCCTCTGAGAACCCTGAAAATCTTATTTTTTCCATTTAAAAATTCCTCCTATGAGTTTTCCAAAAATTTCCCAAAATTATGAAAATACCATTGCATCTTCGTTGAATCTCATTTGGTTATTCTAGCTCTATTTTAAGTGCATCTCTGACCTTGAGTCCTCATTTTTTAAGGTTTAAATTATCACTCTAATTTTATTAGACGTCAAATCATTCTACCTAAGGGACTTCCTTTTGTATTCGATGAATTATGTACATTTACAGAGAAACCAGGCATTACGTTTCTCACGTTTATGGAAGTACCAGATATTACATTCATTATCTCTATTGAATTTCATTAAAGCCTAATGTGATCCATAAGGCTAGTTTGGTTCCATAATAAAGTTACTCTTGGTTTTTATTTTCAAAACCATAAACTCTTGTTGGCTACAATTCTTATAACTCCCAAGAAACTCATTTGAATTATTACATGCTTGGTTAGAGGGCTTTAGGACTAACTTGCTTCATTAACCTCATTTAGGCCCTTAAAATTTCAACTTTCATTCTAAGGCTCCTAAATTCAATCCAATGCTTCCATAATTATTTATTCATCATATCTAAGTCCCTAAATTCATTAGAATTCAAAGAAACACTCATTAGGTGCTCCATTTCTCTCTTGGCCAAGACACTACTTATGGAAGAGCATCATTAGGTTTTGTTATTTCTTACTAGGAATTTGATGCATCTAATCATTCCTTCATTTCTCTACAACTTAGTCATGAATTCATATGGTTCAAAATACCTTTCAATGATCCCAAAACTCTTAAGGTGCAATTGAAACCCTAATTTTCACATCTTGAATTCTAATGCTCCTTCATTGATTCTAATTTCATATTATAACTCTCCATGTCTCAAAATCCTTGTTCTTAATCTGTTTTGGTAAAAAATCTTCTCCTAGGTTTGGCCAAACTCACACAAAGAGAGAGGGCTAAGAAGAAACCAATTTTAGCTATGGATGCATACTTTTTCTTAAAGCTTAGCAAGAGAGGGATTTGATGCTACAAATTGTTTCCTCAAATCTTTACCTTCTTCCCGAAGTTCAGCCACAAAAATACTCCTTTCAAGAAGCTAAAATCATTAATAGAAAGAGCTTTGAGGGGAGAAGAAGTTTGGTGAAAAATATCTCATAAAAAAGTAGCTAAAGTTTTACCTTTATTACTTTTTCTTTCTCTCCTTTCCTCTCCCTTCTTTTGTGACCATAGGATCTGGTTTGGAGTAGAGTAAGTTAATTTTACCTTGGAGGAGGATGGCATGGCCAATTTAAGAAGAAAAAGGGGTGAGTTATAACAATTCATAATTCTTATTTTGTCCTTCTACTTCCATTTCCCTATTTTCACTCATTTTAACTCCTTTTTGAGTCTTCTAGTTTATTAAAAACATTTACTTTCAATTTTTTGAGGTTTGGAGTCATCCCGAATCATTCAGTCAAAGTTTGGGTCAACTGACAACCTAAAATATATACTGAAAGGGTTTTGGCCATTCTAGTAATTGCTATAGTTTTTAGGGCTTATAAGAACCCTGAAAAACTTAATTTTACCATTTAAAGCTTTCTTCTTTGAGATTCTAAAAAGTTGCCTGAAATTATGAAATTACCACTGCATATACTATTAAATTTATTTAGCTATCTTGACCCCAATTTCAGGCCATCTTTAACCTTGCATCCTCATTTTTGGATGCTTAAATTATTATTCTAGCTTTGTTTAACCTTAATTCATGTTATTTTGAGGGCTTCCTTTTATATATTATTAGTTCTAGTTCAGTTTAAGAAGACCAAGTATTACAAACCCTAAGGGTGTAAAACTTGGTAAATTTAGAGATCAATCAACTAAAAGCTAATAATAGGTGAAACCATATTCTAGCAATCTAAATGTATCCATTGTACTCTACTTCCAAAAGAAATAGGCCACCTCAAGGATAAAAAATTATCACGATAATCCTCAGCAAGAGATTAATAACTTATTATGTACCAAAACCCATTTACCTTATAACTATTAAGCTAATTCCAATAATCAAAATTTGGTACTTGATTGCTTTTCTACTACCACAACTAAAATCACCTTCCCTGATTTTGTTCTTAAAACAATTTGGAGATGATCATTTACATTTCTATCTAATACTTCTTGAATTCTCTCTTTTATGAAATCTAAGAGATTCTAGGTGTGTAATATCTAGTTCTTTGAAAACGAGAGAAAATGTGGGAAACGTAACGTACGGTTTCTTTGTAAATGCACAGAATTCACTTGATACAAAAGGAAGTCCCCCAGATAGAGTGATTTGAGGTCCAATAAAATTAGAATAATATTCTAAACCTCAAATAATGGTGATTCAAGGTCAGAGATGCCTTGAAACCGAAGCCAGAATAGCCAGAAAGATTTTTACGAAAAGGTAACAAAACATAATGGTATTTTTGCAATTTGGAGTAATTTTTAGAATTCTCATAGAAAGGCTTTTTAAATGGTAAATTTGAGTTCTCTGGGGTTCTTAGAGGCCCTGAAAACTATGGAAAGCATCGGGACAGTTAAAGCCCTTCCGATAGATGTTTTCTAATAATGGTGAATCTGAATTTTGACTGATTTGTTTGGGAAGGTTTTAACTCTGATTTGAATGATTTCAAAGGCATTTTACTAATTGAGGACCTAAATTTCATAATGAAAAAGACGGTTCTAAAAAAGGAGCTAAAATGGACCGGAAATGAAAATGCCAAGGTGAAGATGCAAAATTGGAATTTTTAAGAAGTGTTTCTTAAACCTACCTATATATAGGTCATGCCCCACCTCCTCATTCATTTAGCCATATTTGTTTTTGCCCTAAACTAGAGGAGAGAGCTAGGGTTTGAGGTGCACCAAGAGGAGAAGAAAGGTATAGATTTTCTTAGTTTTTCATGCTTTCTCCTTAGCAAATCCTTTCTCCTCCACCTTCCTTTCCTTCCCATGATTTTATTAAAGTTCTTGGATCCATTTTGATGGCAGAACAGAGGTGGAAAATTCGGATTTGAGGAGTGGAGGGCAAGTAAAGTGAGAAACAAGCAAGAAAAGTCAAGAAAACAAGGTAGAATCTTCATCGCATGGTAGCTACTCCTTCTTCCTTCCTTCTCCTTGGTTCGTCCTACCTAGAAAGCTTCAAGAAGGCTTAGATCTTGGGCAAAACCAAGGGTGAATCTTAGGAATTTAAGAGAGGAGAATAAGAATATGCAAAGAGAATTAACAAATAACCATGAAAAATCAAGATAGCAAACCTAGGGTTTCAAGTGTCCTTTGAAAAATCTGATTTGATACAATAATTCCTAGGTGTAAATGAGTGTTTGGACAAGCTCCTAAGATCCTTAGAAGGCTCCTTATATGCATCTTCCATCAAGAAAATAAAACAAGCTCCATGGATGCCAAGAAGATACATAGCTCGGTCTAAGGGACTTGAGACACCTAGGGATAGTTTTAATTTTTCTAAGCCCATTTTTTAGTCATATATGATGAATGAGGATAAGGGGAAACCTTGGGAAAATTTTAAAAGGCCTAGGGAATGAATTGGTATTATAGGTTCCATAATATGACCTAAAGAAGTAACACCTAGTTGGCTCCTTATTTTAATTGTGTAATGACTCCAAGAAGCTTAAAATGAGTCAAGAATCATAAATAAAAGGAAAGAATAGATCCTAGAACTCAATTGAGGGATGTTGCTTCCTTAGGTGCATTTTAGAACCATAAAAGGGGCTATTAGACCAAGTTAGTGCTTAAAGAAGATGTATAGCTTTAGAAATAAATCCAAGAACCTAGTTAACTTCCACATATTATGTTAGGCCAAGAGAAACAAATCTCACACCCTTGTGTGTGTGAGGCCCAGGAAGGGAGCATAATTCCAAGAGAAAAAGTGTGCTTGTGTGGCAAAGGTAGCTTTCTCTACTTTCTCTCATGCATGAATGTGTGCTTACTTTGTCTTTGAATGTGTGTATGTGTGTTTTAAGCCATGAAAAGTGTTCTAGCATATGCTTATGTTCCATAGAACCATAATGTTATAATATGTTCACTTAGCCATGGTGAAGATGAGCCAAGAACGCTTAGCCATGGTAAAGATGAGCCAAGAACGCTTAGAAATGGTTGAGACAAAGTAAAAAGTCTCCCAAGAGTGAGGTTGAGTCAAAACCTCTTAGAGCAATGGGTTGAGGCTAATCCACTTACTTGGCAAGCCTATGTATGCTTTGTGTGACTTGTTCAAATGCTAAGAATGCTTCTTGAATGATTACATATTCCATTATGCCCATGCATGCATTTTCAAGACTTATATTGCATTCTTTATGTATGATTGAAAGGGAGATGAGCTATTGGCATTCTTTGAATCTCATTTCCTCCTCTCCAATGTCTTAACATGCCAAGTGGAGCAAATGAACAAGGTAATAGAAGCCACCAAGTTGGGAGATAAGAGATTGACATCAAAGTGTCTAGAATTGCCTAGAATTACTCCTTTTGTAGCCATATACATTGCATATAATGTAATACTATGATGGAAATGTTGTATAATCATTTGAGCATATGTATTTACTCATATATTTTATGTCTGTATGAGGTTTAATGCCATATGAATGATAATGTAGTTTTGAACCTTGGATGGCAATGTGAAGCATGTGTGATCTTGTGTATGGCATGGGGTGAGAGAGTGAGTTTTCAATTTTTGGGTTTATTCATATTTGAGACAAGTTTTAAAAGGTCATTTTGGTGTATCCCCACGTGCTCAAGTGGCCACGGTTGCCTTAGAAGCAATTTTGGACCATTTGGACCCCTTTGATGACACAAAATAGACCATTTCACAACCTAATGTCAAGATCTAACCAAATGAACAAATTTGCCCATGAAATTTGGCATGCATATAGATATTATCTAGAGCTTTTTAGGAATCTAAAGAACAGATTATTTGGAGCTTTATGGAATTTATTATGAATTTCCAAATTTGGCATTTTTATGTTAAACTGATGTAGACATTGTTCATATGGTCAAAAATTTGGGCTGTATCATTCATAGGCCAAATGAAGTTCAATGCTTATGAAATTTTACAAGCATAAACTATACATGATGAGCTTTCCATGGCCATTGAGATCACCCCAATTGGACCTTTGAGCAAGGAGATATGAATTGTTGAAATTAGAGGACAGTACTAGTAATAACAATCAATCTCTGGTACTGTTCCATCAATTTCTAGTAGCAACCTCTATTGTGGCCTGAATATATTTTTAGAATAAAGTAGATATCTATAGATTTCTAAAATGGTAAAGTATGTTTAATTTCAATTTTTCTAAAATTAGTTATGATTTTTCAAAATTTATATCAATATGTTGGAATTTCTGGCCAAGGCTGCACCATTGAATTTTATGTATTCCATCCACTTGCACGAGTTTTAGGCCACTTCTATAACACCCTAAAATTAATTAAGGTGCTAATTGTGAATTTGGGTTAATTAAGAATAATTAATATGGAATAATAGGGTAAGTTAAATGAATGGAAATTTTGAGAGATAAATTAATAATATGAGTTGAGAATTAATTAGGATAGAAACTTCATCTAGGCCCAAATTAATAAATCATGATAAGAGGCTAATGGAGGCCTAATGAGTTAGGTACAGACCCAATCCGATTCAATGTGATAGAGGCCCAAGATCCACCTTGTATAGGCTCTTATAAGTGGCCCAATAAATCTTGTGCAGATCCTAGACCATGGAGTTCTTAAAACTAAGTCTGGCCCAATAAAATTCTGCAGCCCAACACCTTAAAGCTGGCCCAAGAAAGCTAAAATCTGAAGTCTATTTGGAGTTGGATCTTGGAGTAACCCAAAACCCATAGAAAACCCAACTTAAACCCTAAAAACTAACCTAGCCACCCCCTTTTTGCAGAACCACAAGAGACACACACAAAATTCGGAGGTCCAAAGGAGAGGCTAAGGTTCTTAGCATGTTTCTACTTTTTCCCACTCCTAGAGCAAGATTCAGTCAAGGTAATAGTTATATAACTTAATCCCCTCATCTTTCTATTTAATTTGACCCAATTAATGTTCCAATTAGAGCACCTTCACCCACACCCAAAATCTGAAACTTGCCATTTGATGTTTCCATGGTGAAATTTCGTAGGTTGAGGCTAGGGCTGACATTAGGTAAGTATAAACTTATCTTCTTGATGTATTTCTACTAGTTTGAAACCCCAATGATTGCATTATAGTATGGGTATTAATTTTTTATGAATTTGCTTAGGATTTAAGGTGATATATTGAAGTTTTTGGTAGAGGACACATCCATTCTAAATTTTGAGAATTTATAGTAACTGGGGAGATTTTTGTACCATTGGTGGTTATTGCAATTTGTCTACAAGTGAGGTAACCGGGACTATATTAATTCCATGCACATATCTATTTTAATTTCATGTTTGCTGTATATAAATGATTTGAAATGCTAAATGAATTGGTTGGCTATCTATTGTGTTGTGATTAGACCTTGTGAGTCCATGGTGGAGCTGTGGTGCGCTGCCACCCGTGCATGTGCTTTAATCAGGTACCGGGTTATGATCAAACCCCAAATGCACTAAGCCCTAGTTGTGCTCATTAGGGAGTGGGTGTCGTGGATGGACCTCTCCCGGTGTTATTGGCCTTTAACATGTGAAAATATGATTGCTAGTATGGGATAGTGATCATGATAGCCTAATTGTTTCATTTACTGGTATGACTGGTATGTTTTCTGATGCTTATACGAAATCATGAATATATGTTAATTAAACTGGAATATATGAATGGAATTTGTTTTAGTTACTAAGATTCGCATCTCACCCCGTTTCATGGGATTAAATATTTTAGGTGAAGGTTTTTCGGGTAAGGATAAGGGGAAGCAAGTGGATAAAAATTCATGAGCTCTAACCGTGTAGGGAGAAGGCTACACTTAGATTGGTTTAATTAGAATAGATGCTAAATTTTGTATTCCTTTTTGTATAGCATCATCATGTAATCATGTTGCCAAGTGTAGGCTTTTATATTTTGATCACTTAGAAAGTATTATTGAGGAGTTAGGCCTCTTTATAACTTGATATTGGATATATGAATCCCATAACACCTGATGTATGAATTTTACTAAATTTATGGTATAGTATACTGTTAGAAATATAATTATGTGATGTATTAGATATTGATATGAATCATTGATGTATGAAACCTCTAACAGAATGTGTATCGAATGTTAATTGTCAATAGTGCATGAATTCTTATTGCTATTACTCTATGGACTTGCTGATATAGGGTAGTTGGAGCAGTGGAAATTTACATTTAAGTTTTGAATTGGTAATGGTATAAATACCATTAGAGTCATATAAAATGGGAGAAAGTGGTCCTAAAGTGTTTCTAAGAAGAGAACTAAAGTGCATGGGATGAAATGTAGGAGATATAGTTACAGGAGGAAGTCACGCCACGACTGGGAAGGCCTCGCCGTGGCCTGAAGAGTGATAGTGGCAAGGGACGTCGCGGCTTGAGGAATATCATCACGGTGCAGTGCGAAAAAAATCGCCCAGAAGGGTGACCAAATGAAACCTCACTGCGGCGCAATAGGTCCTGCCGCAGCATAAGTCGAGGAGACCAATTAAGGAGAGTACAGTAGCAAAACTCGCCATAGCGCAAATGTATTCCGCCAAGGCGAGAATTGTGGGACTTCAAATAGTAGCTCCAGGAGGCATCTCTCCCACGGCGCCACCTAGGTTGGCCGTGGCGAAGATCTAACTCGCCATGGCGATATTCGAGTAAGTTATCCAAGGATTCCTGAAAGCCACTTAGCCGCGGTGTGAAAGGTCGGGGTCGCGGCATAAAGTGAAAACTTGGTTTTCGAGCTCTAGGACCTAACTTAGCCATGGCGGGAAGGTTCCAAGTCGCGGCGTAGGTCTCCAAACTCCCACCTTTAGCCTAGAAACCCCAATTTCTTCAATGGTAATGCTGGAAAATGATATAGGAACACTTGTAGGAGGTTTTTGTGTGTTGAAAATGGTGGATGGATGAATCACAAACACCTGATGATAGTGCAATTCCTTTTATGCATTCTTCCATTTATGGTTGTTTAGTTGATGACCCTAGTAACATCAAGGTTCAAATTTCCCTATATTTTCTTAATGTAATTAATTGTAACGACTCCAAACCCTGATCATTAATTATTAATCGTGTATTTAACCATAATTACTGGGATTAGAAGTTAAAGTCATCACAACTTCTTGGGATGGTTTTGAGTTGTATTAGTATAATTAAATATAAGAATGAGATGGATGAGACCATATGGCCCACAGGACATTAAATGAACATTTTACCCATGACGTAATGTAATTTAATGAATATTTTTAATGCTTTTTCCTTGGCAAACTTGTATGATCCAATGAAGGGAACTTAGAAATGAGGTAAGATGAGCTTAGTAAACATAGTGTTACAAGGTGGAACCTACTAATCTTGTTCCCTTTTTCTTTGCTTCTATAGCCAACAAAAACATTTTTTTAGGTGCCTTAAGATGTGCAATAAGGCATGCATTAGGCCAAGAACACCTAATTCATTTATTTGCAAAAATTATTGTTTTACCACCAAATGCAACCATTATACAAAAAACTCATTCCTTTTCTTGAGGATCCAAACTATCACATGCATAAAAGAACTTGCATTTTGAAGCATATAGAAATCAGTCATATACTCAGGAGTAACGCCCCTTTCATTAAACACTTCCCTTTTTTTTAATCACTATGGTCATCAAAAGGGCATGCCATATTACCAATATGCCAATACAAAACATAGGTCTTCACATCAAGTGGCCAATTGAAGCATTTTGTTAAGCATATAGTAGGTATAGTGTAAATGACACTTCCAACATCATAAACTAAGATAAAAATCATCCTTTCACTGTAACACCCCAAAATTAATTAAGGTGTTAATCATGGATTTAGATTAATTAGGAATAATTAATATGGGATAATTGGGCAAGTTAAGTGAATGGAGATTTTAGAGAGATAAATTATTCATATGGGTTTAAGAATTAATTGGGATAGGAATTTCATCTAGGCCCAAATTGATAAATCATGATAAGAGGCTAATAGAGGCCCAATGAGTTAGGTGCAGACCCAATCAAATTCAATGTGATAGGGGCCTAAGATCCACCTTGTATAGGCTCTTATAAGTGGCCCAATAAACCTTGTGTAGACCTAAGACTATGGAGTTCTTAAAACTAAGTCTGGCCCAATATAATTCTGCAGCCCAATACCTTAAAACTAACCCAACAAAGCTAAAATCTGAAGCTCATTTGGAGTTGGACCTTGGAGCAACCCATGACCCATCTTAGACCCAACTTAAACCTAACTAAAACCTTAATACTTTAGCCACTTCCTCATTTTGCTGAAACTCAAGAAGGAAAATCGGAGGTGTGAAGGGAGGCTAGGGTTTGAGGTAAGAATTCCACATTTTCTCACATTTAGAGTAAGATTCAGCCAAGGTAATAGTTATATAACTTAGTCCCCTCATCTTTCTCTTTAATTTGGCCTGATTAGTTTTTCATTTGGAGTATTTTCACCATACCCAAAATTTGAAATGGGGTTGTTTAGGATTTTCTTGGTGAAATTCGTAGGTTGAGGCTAGGGCTGACATTAGATAAGTATAAACCTTCCATTTTGATGCTTTCTTTACTAGTTTGAGACCCCTATAACTGATTTATAATATAGGTATTAGTTTTGTATGAATTTACTTAGGATTTTGGGTGAAATATTGAGATTTCTGGTAGAGGACACTTCAATCTGAATTTGGGACTTGTAGTGGTTGGGTAAGTGTTCCCTAAGTAGTCATTAGCATTTTAAATTTCTTTAGGTGCTAGTTTCAACTGTTAATGATCAATTAGAGTAGTAATTCTCTGATGCTATGGTTATAGGGAGATTTTGTACCCGTGGTGGCTGTCGCAATTGTCTACAAGTGAGGTAATCAGGGTTTACATTAATTCTATGCATATATCAGTTTTAATTTCATATTTACTGTATATGAATGATTTGAAATATTGAATGAATTGGTTGGCTATCTATTATATTATAATTGGACCTTGTGAGTCCATGGTGGAGTTATGGTGTGGCTGCCACCTGTGCATATGCTTCAATCGGGCATTGGGTTATGATCAAACCCTAGATGCACTGAGCCCTGGTTGTGCTCAATGGGGAGTAGGTGTCGTGGACAGGCCTCTCCCAGTGTTATTGGCCTTTAACATGTGAAAATATGATTGCTAGTATAGGATAGTAATCATGATAGCCTAATTGTTTCATTTACTGATATGACTGATATGATTCTGATGTTGATTTTGATTCATGCATATATGTTAATTAAACTAGATTATATGATGGAATTGCCTTGGTTACTGAGATTCATATCTCACCCCGTTTTATGGGATTACAATTTCAAGTAAAAGTTCCTCAGGTAAGGATAAGGGCAAGTAAATGGATGAAAATCCATGAGCTGAGGCCTAGTGTGGGGGAGCTACATTTAGTCTGAGTAGAATAAAGTAGATGCTAATTTTGTTAAGTCTTGTATAGCATCATCATGTATCTATATTGCCAAGTGTAGGAGTCTGTATTTGATAATATAATGTGTACGTAGTGAGAAGTAGGCCATACTTTAATTTGGTATTTGATGTATGGATTTGTGACATCTGCTGTGAGACTTGTTGAACTCTGATATGGCTTACTATTGGAAATGTAATCTTTGAGATATTGATATGCACCCCTAATGTATGGAAACCCCACTGATTGTGTATCTATTGATAACTGTTGATAGTTCATGAATTCCTATTATTGTTACTCTATAAACTTGCTGATAGAGGGTAATTAGAGAAAAAAAACTGACCCTTAAATCTTGAACTAGTAAGGATAGATTAGCTGGATAAATTAGGCCAATAGAGGCGAGGTTGCCTAGGGAGAGTGCTAGAGTGGAATTCGCTGCGGCGAAATGTGTAATTGGCCACGGCGAAATGTGAAAGGCAAAACGGGGAGTTTTCCAGAGGGAAATTCACTATGGTGAAAAGGGGAATTGGCCGCGGTGAACTTTTATGAAAATGAGCCAGGCATTCCAGAGAGGAATTGGCTGCGACCAATAGTGAGAGGTGAGCGAGGGAAGTTCCATGAGGTTTCTTCACCACGGCGCCATGTAGGTTGGCCGCAGCAAAGGTCCAACTTGCAGCGGCTATTGCCGCGGTGAAATTAGTAGCGATGCGAGGGGTGAAGCTGAGGGGAATTGGCCGGGGCTAAGGTTAAATTGGCCGCGGTGAATATTCTGAAACACTTATATTAAGTAGGAAACCTTGGTTTTTCATATGATAATCTCAAAAGATGATTTAGAGATATTGGGATGAGTTGTAATTGATGGGTAATAGAATCAAAGGCTTATTAATAGAGGGTTATTTCCCTTATGAACATAAGTGCTTGTAATTGTATGATTGATGACTCTAATCACATTAAGGTTCAAATTTCCCCATATTTTCATAATGTAATTGGTTGTAATGCCTGGTAACCCCAACCTATGATTATTAATCACATATTAAACCTTAATTACAATGTTTAGAAATTAGGGTCGTCACATTCACTATTCCATATCTTAATCTTTACTTGTGTAAAAGTAATGGGTCCAATTACTATGGCATATGTCACATCAAAATTACCAACTTTGTCATGCAAAAATTATTCCATAATTCTTGTAAAATTGGTTCTAATAACATCAAATTATTTTGCCATTGTCACATACCATTGCACATTTAAACCATAAGAAAATTGCAACTTAAGTGAGGCATATATCCCAATAACTTGTTCATAAAATGAAAAAAGAGCACCAATTGATCTAGGTGTTACTTCCTACATAGTAACTATAATGGACTCTTGGTTAATAGTACAAAGCTATTTCCCTATATCATGCCAAACATGTAGTCACCATATGTTGCATAAGGTTCAAGCTTGAGATCATTACCAAAAGGTCTATCACGTAGCACCTCAATGAATGTCGCAAAGAAATTGCATACACCTTCCCTTATTAATTGAATATAAGCATGTTTATCTGTGCTTCCTTTATTTCCATAGACAAAAATTCCTTGATTAACCTGATTACCACCTGTTGGGAATTATGGGAGGCACATAGCGGAAACATTTAAAATTTTTTATCCTGATTCCCACCAAGGATCCGTCAAAATCGCTTAAACCAAATAGGTTCAAAGAATTACCTTTTCTGTCGATTGAGTTTGTTATTTACTCTTCGTCTGGATCACAGGAACTGACCGCAGATTAGCTCTCTATACTGGTATCCACATGAACAGGGTTCAGCAACTCGAACGATGTGTTAGCACCTGTCCGTACGACGTCCGTACAGCTCCGTACAACGTCCATACACAGTCCCTCTCTCTAGGGTTTTTTAAGGCAGCTCTAGAATTACTTTTCTGATATGGAAACCCTAATCAAATTTTTAAAATTTTATAAACTAGGGTTTTAGATATATTTAATTAATCAAAATTAATTAAATATATCATTAAATATATTTATTAGTTTAAATTTAAATCTATCCTATAGTTTAAATTTAAATCTATCCTATAGTTTAAATTTAAATATATCTAATAGAATCAAATTTAAACTAATTCATATATATATAATATCAAATATAATATATATATTTTGAATTTAATTATTTATATATATATAAATAATTTCTCTATCCTAAATTTAAAAATTAAATTTATTGAATCTAGACACATTTTTTATTCAATGAATGTGGACATTTTAACTCTAGTTGGTCCGTTCTTGTGTGCGACCTTGTAGGCCCATATGATATTGGCAGTGGGCCAACTGCACTATTTGACCCACAAGTCACAAGCGGCCTCTAGCAAGACATTGTGACTACTCAAATTATACGGGATCGGTGATCCGATGCAACCTATCTTACAACCCTATCATATCCCTTTTGTTACACGACATCTAGATCGAGTATGAGGCATGGAAATGTCATCCTCAACTTGCTTGATCATAACTTTCTCAATCTCCGAGCAGACTGATATAAGATGAAACCCTTTCCATCTGAACATGGCCATGCATTCATCAGTCACACTCATCGAGGGGCCCAAAGATATCTCTCTATTAATCAGAGGGACAAATTCCATCTTGACCACTCATCTTCCTCTACATGGATTCCACTATACCCGATCATAGCCTTTATAATCACCCAATTAAAGGTGACATTACACTATGCCAAAGTACAGTGTCCTTCATGTAGGAATCTATGGTGATCTCAGGTCTAAGGGATCAATGACACGGTTATATATGAGATAAACTGATGACCTAATCAATGTAGCTTATCTCATGACGGGTCTATCTAACGTTCTGTTCTCTAATACATGCCTATGATTTTGATTCATATCATCATCATGATTAAGCTAGTCTTAATTCATTGTTGTTCCCATAAAGATGATTAACTAGGGACATTTTGGATAATCCAAAAAATAATTTATCCATGGATATTATTATATATAGACATGCAAATAATATAATTTTCTGAAACAGTGATTGAGCTCTGGAGATGCCACTGTTACTGACAGCAAACTTCAAAAATTCATAACTCTCTGCTCAGACCTCCAAAAGAGGTGATCTCGGTGGCCACAGAAAGCTTATGCCCTCTAGTTTATTCATATAAAATTTCATAAGCATTGGACACCATTTGGCCATCGAGTGACACAAAAATCAAATCTGCCAGTATGAACAGTGCACATACCAGAAACCATGGAAAATCCCAACTTTAAAAATTCATCAAATATTCTCTAGGTCTCCAAAAATTATGATCTTTAGCTTCTCAAAAAGCTCTTAATGAGACCTAATTGTATGCCAAATTTCAGGGCAAGACTAACTCATTTGGCTAAAAAGTAGCATAGGGTTCCATTATGGTCAATTTTGGCTCCATATTGGGTACCAAAATTGCCAAATGGATTTCCTTTGGTCTTGGCACCTTTTGGGCAAGTTTAAAAGCATGTTTAAGACTTGGAGAAGCTGCCCAAATGGTCTCAAACCATTTGCATCTCATTTTGGCATTTTCACCCTCACTTATGCATATTTCCAACAAACTTTCATATTGCACACTTTGGCATTACATACTCAAAATAAGTTCTAAAGGTCACACATCATATCCATACATTTAAACATCATATAATATCATATTTACACATGTTTCAAGGGTCATAGCCCATTTAATACATCATATATATCATATGGTACAATCATGGTCTTAAAGTGGCAAAAGCTAAACACATGATTGTCAATCTCCTTCCTCTAGTGTTGTTGGCTCCCATTGGCATATCCACTTGGTTCACCTAGCATGTTAGATCATTGGAGAGGAGGGGAGTGAGATTCAAGAATCTCAATAGTTCATCTCCCATTCCATCACACATAATATGTGCAAGCAAGTTTCACAAATGCATGCATGGAGAAAGTAGAAATCATAGGCATTTTAAAAGCAACCTTAGCATGTGAATCAATCCTACAAGACATTCAAGAGCTCACTAAGTGTTTGGATTGGCCTCACACTTCTCCTCATGGATTTTGGACTTGCCTCACCCATTCTTTGAGCACTTTGGACTCAACCATACTCTTGGGAGCCCACTTTACTTTTGGGAGACTCTTTACTTTGTCTCAACCAAGCTCAAGGGTTCTTGGCTCCTCCTTACCCAAGGGAAGAGTTCTTGGCCTCTCCACACTCAAGCAAACTCATACAAACATCATGGATTCATTTAAAACATAACATGGCATCAAGGATCATGACATGTAAAGGCATGCTAGCATACTTTTCAAAGCTTGAAAATACACATACAAGCATTCTAAAACAGGCTAAACACACATCCATGCATGAGAGAAGGTGGAGAGAGCTACCTTGTATACAAACATACACTTTTTCCTTAACTTTCAAGCCTCCTCTTTTAGCCACACACCCATAAGTTGGTGGAGATAGTTTCACTTGGCCTAGACACAAATTATGGGAGCCAATTAAGTTCATGAAACAATTTCTAGGGCCATGCAACTTGCTTAAACCCTAGATTACTCTACAACCTCCATTATGGTCCATATTGGCACCTAATGAAGCAACACCCCTCAAATGATTTCTAGGCCTCATTCTTTACTCTCAAATATGATTCTTGACTCCTTTTAAGCCTCTTGGAGTCATCACATCATTAAAACAAAGGGCCTAACATCATGTTGCTTCCTTAGGTCACAATATGGAACCTAAAGCACCAACTCATTCTCTAAGCTTCCTAAATTTTTCCCAAGGTTTCCCCTCACATTTATTCATCATGTATGACTCAAAAATGGGCTTAAAACAATTTAAAACTCTCCCTAACTATGCCATCCCTACTTGGCCGAAAGTTAGAACATAAATGGGATTTCATGGCTTCTTGATTTTTCCTTGATGGGGGAACCATTTAGGGAGGTTGTTAAGAGTTGTAGGAGGTCAAGGAAACACTTAAACAACCAAGGGAACTTATAGATTAAAACAGTTTTTACAATCCCCTTAAGTGCTCTACACTTTTCCAACTTTTAGGTTCATGACTTTCCATGGGGTTTTGTTCATTTTATGGAGGAAGAGACATATGGGGGACCTCTTAGGGATCTTAGGGGCACATTTAAACATTCATTTAAGCCTAAGAACATTTATATAAAATCAGATTTGCAAGGGAGCATTTGGATCCCTAATGATTCCATTTTGTTTCCTAATGCTCCTTTCTTGATTTTATTGGTTCATTCTTAATCCTTGCCATCTAAAACCCCTAATCCCTCCATAAATTGGACAGAAAACAGCCCCTAAGAATTGGGCTCATGGTGGTCAAATTCGTGCAAGAGGAAGGGGAAGGGAGAAACTACCAAAGAATGGAAGTTTTACCTTGTTTTCTTGCTTCCTTTGGCTTGTTCTTCCACTTGGTTGGCTTACTCCCTCAATTGTCGAAATTCCCCTCTCTGTTCTGCCCCAAAAACAGCACCAAACTCTCCATTAAAACCATAGGAAGAAAGCTTGAGAGGAGAGGAGCAAGGTTCAAGAAGGAAGGATATGGAATTTTTTAAAGTTTCTTACCTTTCTCTTGAATTTCTTCCTCCAAAATCCTCCTCCTCTTGTGCGCCTAAGGAGCTGGAGTTCTCCTCTGAAAATGGGCAGAAGCAAGTCGGTTTGGAGAGGGGGATGCAGAACGTGGCATATAAAGAAGAAGAAAGAAGTTTCTTTTAACACTTTAATGCCAATTTTGCCCTTCGTTCTTAGCATTTTCATTTCTCCTTCGTTTTAGCTCCTTTTTTAGAACCATCTTTTCCATCATAACAAATAGGTTCCCAATTTAATAAAATGCCTTTGGAATCACTCAAATCGGAGCTAAAACCGTCCCGAACGAATCGGTCAAAGTTTGGGTCAACTGACATCGGAAAGAGTACACCGGAGGGGCTTTATTGGTCCCGAGGCTTCCCATGGTTTTTGGGGCCTTTGAGAACCCTGGGCAACTCAAAATTTCCATTTAAAAAGCCCTCCTAGGTGCTTTTCCACAATTACACTTATTTACGAAAATGCCACTGGCCTTTCGACAAATTTTTCGAATTGCTCCGACCCTGGTTTCTGGGCAACTCAAGGCTCAAATCCTCATTTTCTATTATTTAAAATTTTATCCAAATTTTATTTGGCCTTGAATCACTCATCTCAGGGGACTTGCTTTGAAAACGTGCCAATTTCCATCGTTTAATGAAAACGGGACATTACAATTCTCTCCCCCTTTTAAAAATTTCGCCCTCAAAATTTAGATAACATACCTCATGGGAAGAGTTCTGGATATTTCTTCCTCATATCGCAACTGCTTATTGGGATTACAACTCGTTTGAGGAGTTTCTACTTTTAATGATCCCAGTTTCTCTATTTATTACTATATCTGTCTTTGTAGGCCAGGACTTTTTCTCACTTTCTTTGCTCACGTATAGTGGCATTTCATAGTCCCTCAATTTATTATTGATTGGCCTAATCTATGTGTCTCATACTGGCACCGAAGAGCTACTACTACTGACGATTGTTGGGTTCTGATGGGATGCTAGCTATTCTCACAGTTTTGCTCACTAGAGACATACTGTACCACTTACCTCATATAAGAACTACACCTGACCCCTTTTCTGAATACATAAGCTATCATACAGGGATCTCTCTATCCCTTGGTCAAGGCTACTGTCTGCTAGGTAGTGGTTCATCTGGTTCTAACTCTGGAAAGCTTATTTCTGGCTTTCCTCATCCCATATACTATGCTCATTTATGAAGAGAGCTAGTTAGTGGTCTAACTGTCTGAGTAAAGCCTTCGTATCTCTGTAGCAATGGTCTACCAGACGTAGGAGATCTGTAGTTTGAGACAAAGGCTAGCTAAAATTGTACTAGTCTTTGAGACTAACTACTCTGTAAAACTATCTCAGGCTGTCATCTCTACTAGAGATCATCATGCTGTGGCTAGGGCTCTCTGTAACTCTGTGGGATCTACTGTGACCCCTAGGTTTACTGCAACCTCTCAAAGCCCTGCTAGGGTCTACTGCAACCAGCTGTGATATGCTAGGATCTACTGTGATCCATCTCTGGGAGATGTCAAAGCCTAAGATCACTGTATCTGACAGTAAAACACATGCTCACTAACTCCAGTTACCATCGCTCATAATAGCTGAGGCTAAACTCAAAAGTATATCATGCTCTTCGTGCGAAGTAGGTTCTGTGTGATCTCATGCTCTAGGAACCCGTCATACTAATATTAGAGAGCATTTTAATTTTTATTTATTGCTCTTCGTATGATCCTCATATTCCCACTTCAGCCCTTTTTTCACTTGGGCTTTCTTTTCTTACTCTATTGACTTACTTACTTTTACATATACTCGTTCTAGCCTTCCTCTCATATCCTGCAGTTTCTCACTATGCCCACGTTCTATTTTTAAGTGCTTTGGCACTAGGATGTCTCACACACTGAATGTGGTTAACATCTTTGGCAAGAGAGAGGCTATACACTAGTACCTATTCATTTCATTTACATATACTATAAGGGACTCGGGCTATGCATACTAAATCTGAACATTTTCTATTAGGGATTCCTTTCTGCATGCTTTCTTTACCATTTTGATATAACTGGAATCCCATTACCTGTCTTTTCTGACTTATCTCGTTATCTAGCTAACTAAGATACCTTTTGATTATCGGGACACTTGGGTAATTGATGTCATCATTTACTATGCACTTAAGTCACATTATTATTAGGTTGATCAGGCCTAATATCATGTGACCATTGTTGCAAGCAAACCATAACATCAAACACTAATACACAGGCACCTCATGACTGAGCTCAAAGCCATTATCGCCTGTTTATTACAAGTTTCCCAATATTCTAAAGTACCTTTCTCTTACCTTTTTCTATCAACCCTATTCTCGTAGAGTGCTCAGGGAAAGTAAGATTCTTTATCTACTACATCCCGAGATCTCCTTGTATTGCCCAGCTATTTTTCTTCGGGCGTTATCATGCTAGAAGGGCGTCTATGCCAAGGACAAGTGTGCTTTCTTAAGTACTCAAGCACATTAATTGAATGTCTATTCTCAATGTAATATGTCCTCAGCCTTAACATTGTCATACCTTCTCTTTCTACCTTTCTTTATCCTCTTACTTAGGTAAAAGGATATTCTACTACTAGCTGTTTCTGTTGCCAGTTCAGGTTTCTTTATACTTAAGAGCACCTACATTTTCCCAGGATTCCTCCACTTAATCCCTCTTTGTAATATCAAAGGGGGTCTACTTTTTACTCATACTCTTACTCTACTCTTAGCTAGACCATCTCTTGGTAAGGAGGATTCTATTTCATAAAATCTTAGGAATGTCATTTTATAGTGCTCTTGGCTTACATTCTTTCTCTAAGCTTACCTTCTTTCTCTACATAAGATGAGGCTCGCCTTCTTCGGCGGTCTCTAACTTTCTCGAGCTTCCCTGAGGGTACTAAGGCACTAACTGTCTGTCTCAGCTTGCGTCTATATTTGGATTAGAGCTAAGCTTTCTCTCTATTCATCCTCTTTAGCTTTACCCCAGGAGCACAATATACTATTTTTAGGGTTATGCTAACTCAATCCAAAACACATACTCTCAATGTCTGGATTCTACCTCATAGAAGCTGATGCTCTACTGGGTTCTCTGATCACTCACGTGCCTTAACCTTATATTATTCTCCTATTAGGGATCTCGTCTGACTAATTATCTGACCCTTATCTGTTTGTCTTTCTGAGCTTAGCTTACTCATCTAATCATAACTAAAGCGAGGGCATCTTTTCTGTAGTTAGTTTCTTAACTCTTCCTCGCTTCCCTTTATGACTCAGGGGGTCTATCTAGGGAAATTTACTAACCACTATTAGGTGGTTTCCCTGACATCAGGATGTCTTATCTTTCCTTTTTCGCTCTAGGGAGAATTTTCACTGAGCCTTTCATTCACATATCTCACATGGAACGATGCTATTGGTCATCTCCCTTAGGCTTCAGCTTATGCTTAGCCTAGGCTATCTATCTTATTAGACCTGTAGCTTATTAACTATCTTCATTCTCTTTTGAACCTTGGTTACTAGCTACTCATACTTACTTCAAGGTATTACCTATGAGGTATACCTTTCTAGGCCACTCGCTAGGTGCCTCACTACTGGTAGTCTTATCTTACGTTATTTAAGGCTCCACTAGCGTTCTATTATTCAGCATCTCACAGGGTAACACCTTAGGTTGGAGTCAGCACCTTAAAGGCGAGTCTTAACAACCTCATTATCACTGTGTCTAGCTTTCTTTATACTAAGTTCTTTTTCAATCTCAATTATTAGGCCCACGGACTTCTTACTACTCTTTTTACCTACTTATACTAGGGGTTCCACTCGTTGTAGGTTGTCTTACCCTTTATCAACTCCTTTCTCAAGTTGGCCTGAATATGACCAACAAGGCGTTTACACTGCCATGTGCCACAACTAACGGCCTCTGATTAGCTTACTATTCTAGGGATTGGATTTTTATCTTTAGCTACCAACCTAAGTTTCATTGCCTCTATAACCAGCACGTCATCAAGCTAGAGGGTTCTACCTCTCACTTCATTCATGCATAACTACTTATCATCTTTAGGCAATCGGGCTCTCAAGGGTGCAGCTTGGAATTCAATCTCTGGCCTGAGGAGATTAACCTTTCGGGCTCCAATATTTATCTAGACATTTGGGTGTTGTGGCTAGGGGGTGACTCTCTTTCTCACTTCCCCTCTAAACTGGTCTTGTGCAGCTGCAATCTCATCTTATGCCATGCTGCATCGCTACTTCTCTCTACATTAAGCAGGACATCACGGAATGACTGAATGTGTGTGATTTCGATTTTTGTAGAATTAGTTATGAATTTCAGAAGTTTACATCAGTAACCTGAATCACAGCCCAGGCAGCCAGCGAGTTTGTAGCTTCTTGGATGTCAAACGTTCTGTGTGATGAATTTTGTGATGTGGGCATATTTTTAGTGTGAATTAGACATCCTAAACTTTCTAGAATGACCAAGATTGCATGATTTTGAATTTTCTGGATTTAGTTATGATTTTCCAAAGTTGGGTCAGGAAAAATAGAGCAAAGCTGGTCAAAGTTTGGGTCAACTGACATCGGAAAGAGTACACCAAAGGGGCTTTACTGGTCCCGGGGCTTCCCATGGTTTTTGGGGCCTCTGAGAACCCTGGGCAACTCAAAATTACCATTTGGGCAGCTTCTCCAAGTCTTAAACATGCTTTTAAACTTGCCCAAAAGGTGCCAAGACCAAAGGAAATCCATTTGGCAATTTTGGTACCCAATATGGAACCAAAATTGACCATAACGGAACCCTATGCTACTTTTTGGCCAAATGAGTTAGTCTTGCCCTGAAATTTGGCATAAAATTAGGTCTCATTAAGAGCTTTCTGAGAAGCTAAAGATCATAATTTTTGGAGACCTAGAGAATATTTGATAAATTTTCAAAGTTGGGATTTTCCATGGTTTCTGGTATGTGCACTGTTCATACTGGCAGATTTGATTTTTGTGTCACTCGATGGCCAAATGGTGTCCAATGCTTATGAAATTTTATATGCATAAACTAGAGGGCATAAGCTTTCTGTGGCCACCGGGATCACCTCATTTGGAGGTCTGAGCAGAGAGTTATGAATTTTGAAATAATGAAATTAAATATGGGGAAGTATAGTATAAGCTCACACGGTCCATGTGACACCGAATTGAATTTTTTGATACGATGCAACGTGAAAAAAATCATTATTTCTTTAGCGTTTCCATGGAACATCAATATGATTCATGATATTATGCCATTTAAAAGCATGAATTGAGTCCTAGAAGTATGGTGTTACAGATGAGCTATTGGGATTCTTTAAATCTCATCCCCTCCTCTCCAATGATCTAACATGATAGGTGAGCCAAGTGGATATGCTAATGGGAGCCAACAACACTAAAGGAAGGAGATTGACAAACTTATGCCTTGGTTTTAGCCATTTTGGAACCATAATGATGGTTCATCATGTATATGATGTTGTATATGTACTATGAATGTTAAGACACATGTAAATATACTAATATGTGATGTTGAGATGTATGACTCTCATATATGACCACTAGCCCATGTTTTGAGTATGTAATGCCATAGTATGAAAGTTTAAAGTTTGATGGAAATATGCATAAGTGTGGGTAGAATGGCCAAAATGAGATGTATGAGGTTTGGGACCATTTAGGCAGCTCACACACGTCTCAAATAAGCTTTTAAACTTGCCCAAAAGGTACCAAGACCAAGGGAAATTCATTTGACAACTTTGGTACCCAATATGGAGCCAAAATTGACCATAATGGAACCCTATGTCACTTTTTGGCCAAATGAGTTAGTCTTGATCTAAACTTTGGCATGCAATTAGGTCTCATTGAGAGATTTTTGGAAAGCTAAAGAACATAATTTTCGGAGGTCTAGAGAATATTTGATGAATTTTCAAAGTTGGGATTTTTTATTGATTCTAGTATGGGCACTATTCATAGTGGCAGTTTTGTGTTTTGTGTCACCCGATGGCCAAATGGTGTCCACTACTTGTGAGATTTTATAGGCATAAACTAGAAGTCATAAGCTTTCTGTGGCCACCAAGATCACCTCATTTGAAGGTCTGACAGAGAGTTATGCACTTTTGAAGTTAACTGTCAGTATTAGTAGCGCCCCAGGAGTTTAGTTATTGTTCCATAGGATTCCAATATCTAAACGTATCTGTTTGATTCTGAAATTATTTTTAGAATCAATTTAAAATTTTTATCTTTCCATAATGACCAAATTTGTGTGATTTCAATTTTTATAGAATTAGTTATGAATTTCAGAAGTTTGTATCAGTAAACTGAACAGCAGCCAAGGCAGCCAGCGACCTCAATAGCTTTTCGGATGTCAAACGTCCTCCATGATGAATGTTATGGTCTAGTAATATTTTTAGTGTGAATTAGACATCCTAAGATTTCCAAAATGATCAATAACACATGTTTTTTATTTTTCCAAATTTAGTTATGATTTTCCAAAGTTTGCCCAGAAAAGAGGCCACTTTTCATGCTTCATCTCGGTTTCCATGGGTTGTAGGCATGTTTTTGGGATGTAAATGAGTTGTAATGATGTGATTGAATATGAGGATGCATAGCATGAGCTCACACGATCCACGTGACACTGAAATGAATTTTTAGATACGATGCAACACGAAAATAGGCATTATTTCTTTAGTTTTTTCATGGAAAACCACTATGATTCATGATATTATGCCATTTAGATGTATGAGATGAGCTAGAAATTATGGTGTTACACTTAGCACATTACTTCTATTAGCCTCATCCATCAAAGTTTCACCATTAAGCATTTACTGTTAAACTACCATACAATTTCATCATTCAAAACCAATTGAAATACAAAATTACATATATAATAATAGAAGGAAATACAATTATCTAAATGCCTCCAGTAATACTTTTCAAGATTTGATGAAGAACCCTATGCACAAGATCAATTCTTTATAGCTATTAGTAGCCAAGAAAGTTATAAAATATAAAAGAAGCAGAGAGATGAATGAGCGTAAGTGAGTGAGAGAAAGAGAGAGAAGGTTTTCTTATCAGTGTATTGTCCTTAGTGATCATCTATTAGGCTGATTCTACTTATCAGGGATCCTCTCAAAGTGTTAATATAAAAATTGGCCACTCTCCCACTAAAAGAGATCAGCTAAACAACATGGAGATATCAACTAATTCATTAACCAAAATGTCTGGAATTTAAAATTCAAAAATAAAGATCACCAATCAAAATAATTTAATTTAAAATTGAAATATTATTTAATTTAATTCTAATTCAAAATATCCTAACAACTGATATGGAATATCTTAAATAAATATTTAATTAAAATAATATCTAAACAAATATATTAAATTAAATATTCCAACATTTATTTAACATTAATCTTTATAAGAAGTACCCTTTAAAGGTTTATTCTTGTATTAGCAACATACACATTTAGCTTCCCAATTGCAATACCACTTCTTTAAACTCTAAGATCTCCAAGACCCAAATATTTGCTACCATCTTCATTGTTTTCTTCTACACTTAATCCTTCAGTCACATAACTCTCAGTATCAGCACATTTACCATCTACCTTCATCAAGTAGATTTTCATTTTTTTTTTCTTTTAGAGGTATTTGTAATCAAGATTATAGTTCCATTTATTGGGCACTAATGACAAATTTTTATCCCTTTATTCTTCAACTTCAACTTCAATTAGAGTTAGTCTTTATTAGACTCTCATATTCAGTTTGCTACGAATTTCTTTTTGGTTACTTCCATCTATTGATTCACTAATCAAATCACCTACCTATTTAACTTTTGTACCTCCATTCTTTGGCATCTCCTGTTTGTTGTAATTTCCTTCAATCATCGTACTATTTTCCTTATATGCACTAGCACCAATTTGACTACCTAACTTTTTTTTGCCTTAATTCATCAGTGAATTCTTGCAATTTAGCTAACCTAGTAGCATCTAAGAGTGTTTTCAAATTAAATAACTTAATCCCACTTGCCAATTCTAGTTTTAGTCTAGCTAGGTGATAGCTTAGTTTCTAGTTTTTAGATAAATTAATCTTATAAGATTATTGAAAGAATTTTATTAATCAACAAGCTTCTTATTCTACTTAAGTTACCTTAGTTTCTTTATTACAAAATATACTGCCTCACCTTGTTAAGGATTCTTTTGTCTTCCTTTATCTTGGTTTTGATTCATTAGTTTCATAATCTGAAATGACAAATCTCTAAGTAATTCTTACATTTTATATATCTATTGTCTCATTCCATTCACCTATTGGTCCAATGCTAAAATTAAATAGTCCACTATTGTCCATAATCTATCTTTCACATCATAGAAGTTGATCTGTGTTCAAGTAGCATTTGCCATGATTGGATTGATAGCTCTTTCTTCAATTTCACTCATCATCACTTTAGATCATGTTGCATCGGTCATTATCAAAAGTCGATTAGTTGCTTCTTTAATAAAGGATTATAAATGAAAAGCTTTGGCCATTATCAATGTAACACCATATATTTCTATCTCATTTCATACTATATCTATGCCTCACAACAAGCAATTCATACAAGAGACCAAAAAAAGGGCATTATTTTAATGCATTTCTTAGTGTTACGTCACGTATAAAAATTCCATTCGGTGTCACATGGACCATATGAGCTCATACATCATATTCTCATATTTAATTATATAAATATAACTCATTTACATCATTAAAAGTGGCCTACATCTTGTGGAACTCAAAGGGAAGCATAAATACATATGTATATTTTCGGCCAAATTTTCCTCTTTTCTGTCACAAATTTGGAAAATCATAACTAATTCTAGAAAAAATGAAATCATGCATTCTTGCCCATTCTAGGAAGCTACACATTTCTAATTAATGTTAAAAACAATTTTAGACCATAACATCCAATACAGAAGATGTTTGACATTTGAAAAGGTGCAGAGGTCAGGTTGTCCATTAGTGCTGTCACAAAATTCTTTAGTAAACTTAAAAAATATCCAATTAATTTCACAAAGATCCAATTTATACAAATAATACCAATCTAGAAAGGTGTGGGTGATAGATAGAGGAAAAAAATAACTCCAGACTAGCTCAAGCACGTCCAGATATCGAAAATTAATCAAATAATACCTAAGGTCAGTTGGAGTTCTTGATACTAGATAGAATCTTTAAAAATTCATATCTCCCTCTCTAGACATCCAAATGAGGTGGTTCTAGTTGACACAAGTCACTGTGAATGTCTATTTTCTCTGTATAAAATGTTCTGGTAATTAGACATCATTTGTGCCCTGTGTGATAGATTTCATTTCGAACCAGTATGAATAGTGACATGACCAAAACCAGAAAATTTTTCAACTTTGAAAATTCATCAAATATTCTCTAGACTTCTAAAAATTTTGTTCTTTAGCTTTCCAAAAAGATCTCAACAAGCTCTAATTACATGCCAAATCTCATATCAAGAACAGCTCATTTGGACAAAAAGTGATATAGGATTCTATTATGGTCAATTTGGCTCCATATAGGATGCCAAAATGTCCAAATGGCTTTCCTTGGGGTTTGGCACCTCTTGGCCAAGTCTAAAAGCATAATTAGGACTTGTGTGAACTGTCCAAATGGTCCCAACCCTCATGCATCTCATTTTTGCCATCTCACTCACACTTATGTACATTTCCATAAGACCATTCAAGAAGCAAATTTGCCATATCATACTCAAATCACATTCTAATGGTCATATATCATATTCTTCCATTTATACATCACATATTAATATAATTATACATGTTCAAGGGGTCATAAACCATATACAATAATGGGTTACATCATTTGACACCAATATGGCTTCAAAGAACAAAAACTACACATTTTGATATCAAGCTTTCATTTCTCATATGGTTGGCTCCCATTCCCTTGATCTCTTAGTCCACCTAGCATGTTAGAACATTGGAGAGGAGGGGATGAGATTCAAAGAATCCCAATAGCTCATCTCCCATTCAATCATACATAAAACATGCAAACAAGTCTTATACATGCATGTATGGACATGTTGACATGTGTAAACATTCAAGAGGCATTTTCATCATTTGAGAAAGTCATACATGGTATACAAAGGCTTGACAAGCAAGTGGATTGCCCTCATCCATTCTTTAAGAGGTTCTTGGACTCAACCATATTTTTGGGAGTCAACCTCACTTTTGGGAGACTCTTTACTTTCTCTCAACCAATCTTAAGGGTGGTTCATCCTCACCATAGCTAAGGGTTTTTGGCCTCACCACACTCAAGCAAACCCAAACACACATCATAAACATCATATGAAGGCATATTGCAACATCATGGCACCATGGAATCAAAGTCATGCTAGAACACTTTCCATGGCTTGAAAATAAACATACACACATTCAAAGATAAGTAAAGTAAATAATCATGCATGGAGAAGGTGGAGAGACCTACCTTGGAAGCAATTACACACTTTTTCTCTTGAATTAATGCTCCCTTCTTCGGCCACTCACACACAAAAGTGTGGAGATGATTTCTCTTGGCCTAAACACAATTTGTGGAAGCCAATTAGTTTCATGGAATTAATTCTAATGCCACACAACTTGCTTAGACACTAACTTGCTCTATAAACCCCGTTATAGTTCCATAAATGCACCTAATGAAGTAACACCCCTCAAATAAATTCTAAGCTCCATTCTTTCCTTTCAAATATGATTCTTGACTCTTTTTAAGCCTCTTGAAGTTATCACATAATTAATTCAAGAGCCTAACTATATGTTGCTTCTTTAGGTCATATTATGGAACATAAAGCAGTAACTCATTCTCTAAGCCTCCTAAATTTCTCCCAAGGATTCCTCTTATATTTATTCATCATATATGACTAAAAAATGGGTTTAGAAAAATTTAAAACTCTCCCTAACTATGCTATCTCCCTTAGGGCGAGATAATAGAGCATAATAGGTTCCATGGAGTTTTCTTTGCTTTCTCAAAGGAAGATGCATATAGGTAAACTTCTAAGGATCCTAGAAACTCATTTAAACTCTTATTTAAGCCTAGGAATCATCGCACAAAATCAGATTTTATAAGGTGCACTTGAAACCCTAGAAATTGCATCTTGAAATTCTATGGTTTTTTGTTAATTCCCTTTGTATATTCTTAATCTCCACACCTTTTTTCCTTAGAATCACCCTTGCTTATACCTAAAAATCAACCCCTTCTTGGGTTTCTTGAATGGGGCAAAATGATGGAGGAGGAAGAGATATCAACCATGGAAGAAGAAATTACCTTGTTTTCTTGCTTTTTCTCACTTGAATCTTGCTTTCTCCAAGCTCCTCTCTTCAAATCCGAAATTTTCCCTCAATTTCTCCCTTAAAATAGATTTGTAAACTTCATTTTAATCAAAGGAAGAAAGCTTAAGAGGAGAGGAACAAGTTTGGAAGAAGAAGGAGCATGAAAATCTATGAAATTCTTTACCTTTTTTGTGCTTTTTCTCCTCCTTTCTTCTCCTCCATGGTGAGCCTAAGAGAGCTGGTGTTTTCTCTGGTTTTTTGGTAGAATGGGTCATGAAAATGAAGGGGAGAAGAAATAAGAAACTTAAAGTGTGTTAAAGAAGCTTCCACTTTCTCAAAAATTCCAAGTTTACCCTTCGTCTTTGGCATTTTTGTTTCTAACTTATTTTAGCTCTTTTTTTAGAACCGTCTTTTCTCTTATGAAATTTAAGTTCCCAATTTAGTAAAATGTCTTTGAAATCACTCAAATTAGAGCTAAAACCTTCCCGAACGAATCAGTAAAAGTTCAGGTCAATTGACATTAGAAAACGTCCACCGAAGAGGTTTTAACTATCCTGGGGCTATCTATGGTTTTCAGGGCCTCTGAAAACCCTAGAGAACTCAAAATTTTCATTTAAAAAGCCTTCCTATGTGAATTCCAAAAATTTCTCAAAATTACAAAAATGCCATTACGTTTCATAACTTTTCCATAAGAAATTATTTTTTTATTCTAGCTCTGTTTTTCTTTCTATTTGAGCTTGAGATTCTCACTTTTAGGAGTCTAGAATGCTTTTCAAATTTTTTGGGACCTTAACCAAGTCATTTCGGGGGACTTCCTTTTGTATTCGGTGAGTTTCGTTCGTTGACAGAGAAACCGTACGTTACGTTTTTCACGTTTTTTCTCGTTTTCAGATAACCGGATGTTACAATCAGTCTCACCACTCTGATAGCTTTGATATGAATTGATAAGTACCAAAAAATTAGGGAAGGTGGAAAATTTAGGTAAGAAATGAAATAGAGGAAAAGAAGAAAGAGACCTGTTAAGAGATAGAGAAAATCCACTATCATTCATCATCTGATACATATTCCCATGTCTTTTAATAAGGAGTTAGCTACTTAAAATAGTTATGGTGACTATAATACCCCTTCTTAATTGTGTTATAACTATAATGCCCTTCCTTGCAATTTTATTTTGAAAAAATTACATTTAAAAATATAAACTTTATAAAATTTATAATAAAGGATCTTAAAAGTTAAAATTACTCTTAAAGATTAAAGTTATTGTTAGATTTTAAGAAACTTACTATTAAGTTTAAAAAAATTAATGCTCAATTTTAGAAAAATTACAATTTAAGTAATTTTGATAATAATTTTTTTAAAATATAAAAGTAACTTTCTTTAAATTTAATCATAAATAGCAAAAATTTTGGTTTTGAAAATAATTTAATTTTAATTTTTTTATTGTAAATTTTACCAAATGTAGCTTAAATGCAACTTTTCTTTTTATTTTCAAACATAAAGCCTCACCTTCTTCGCCTCGACAACAACCCTCTTCCTTAATCTCCCGCCTCCAGAATCTACTTCCTTCCCCCATTCGCCTACTCCCCTGAACCTCCTTCAACTCCATTCACTATGACTCACTCTCTTTTTACCAATTCCTCAATCAAGGGTGTGTTGTCTGCAGTCGAGTCCAACTCCAGATTCTTGTCGACAGCTAGGGTTTTAAAGCTCAATTCCATTCGAAAGGGTGGTGGATCCACGTTCGTGGGTCAAGTATTCATCATGTGTGATCTTTCTAGTATTGATCTCATGGCCATTTCTACTCACTTTGACATCCTCTTTATCTCTGAGAGGTTGTGTTCCACTATATTTAACTATGGCGTGACATTTGTGTTAGTTATATTTGCTATTGTTGTATGGCTTTGAGATTGTGGATGTAAATTGCCAATTATATACGTTTGAAATGTTCCATATGTGTACTTTTAGACCGATGACAAAAATTAGAATATGGTGGCAAGGTTTTGATGGTCTCTATCTCGACCTCCTTTATTAAAAATTGTCTTTAAAACAATTTAATGGAGAGACTCATTTGGACGTGTTCTATGAAAAGAAAAGAAAAATTCATTTAGATGTGTGTTTTATCCCAAAACTGCAATGTTGCAAAATGGAAACTATAAGTAAAATAATCAAGAAACTAATTGGTCATTAATGATAATACAACATTGAACATTGAAAAAGACTTGACTGAAACAATTAAAAATATACATTTTTTGGCATTCTTCTTCTAGGAGTATATTATTTAAACAGTTAATATTTTATTTGCAAAACACCTGAGTGGCTGAAAAAATGTTTGCCATAATCACCAAGAGTGAGAGAAATGGCCCTATATTTTGTTTTTTTCCATTGACTTAGGAGATGCAAGTTAGCTCTATCACACCTTTCTTTTTTTATGGTCTTTATAGAATCACACAACTATATTAATCTATTATTAACTTTTCACCTGCTTGAAGGTTGCTTTGATCAAAATTCCTAGCATAGACCCTATGTATATCTTGATCAAATTTTGGCTATGGTGATGCCTTGATGGAACTTTATGTAATAGTATTCAATTATATCAAAATATCACCTCCATAGCATATAGAGCTTAGTAGAGATGAGTCACAGTCATATTGAAGAATAAAAGAAGAAGTGAAAACAGAGGAACCTAGCATTTGAGAGGCTAGTTTCTCCATATACGTCACATACTCTCCATCCCCCCTCCCTCTCAAGTTTCCCATGCCTGAAATATTCTCCTAATAGAAAATCACACATTCTCTCTCCTACCTAGTTTGTTACTGATGTAAGAAAGTTTATTCTACCTTCACTAAACCACCTTAGCATTCTTTTTCTTCTTCTTCCTTGAATACACATGCCAAGTCTTTTGACTTTCCTCATTATTACCCCTCATTTAGAGGCACCTTTTCTTCAAGGTGAAATTCAGGGAATTGAATGTGAATAACATCATAATTCTCCTATGTATTATCATGTTTAGGTAAATTAGCCCATTTCACTAAAACCTTAGTCTATCCATTGTTCAACAACTAGGTTTGTTGAATAGCTTCAAGCTGAACCTGTAATTCCATCTCTATTGTTAAGAATTCAAGGAGTGGTTTATGTAATGTAACGTCTAATTTTTCGTAAAATACTAAAATGAGTCAGTTTTCAAAGCAAGTCTCCTAAGATGAATGATTGAAGGTAAAATAAAATTTGGATAAAATTTTAAATAATAGAAAATGAGGATTTGAGCCTTGAGTTGCCCAGAAATTGGGGTCAGAGTGATTCAAAAATTTTGCTGAAAGGCCAGTGGCATTTTCGTAAATAAGTGGACTTTTTGGAAAACATACAGGAGGGCTTTTTAAATAAAAGTTTTGAGTCCTCTAGGGTTCTCAGAGGCCCTGAAAGCCATAGGAAGGCCCGGGACTAGTAAAGACCCTTCGATGTAATTTTTTCGATATCAGTTGACCAAAATTTTGATCGATTCATTTCGGAAGATTTTAGCTCCGATTTGAGTGATTCCAAAAGCATTTTATTAAATTAGGAACCTATTTGTTATGATAGAAAAGACAGTTCTCAAAAAGGAGCTAAAATGAAGGAGAAACGGAAATGCTATTACGAAAGGGCAAAAATTAAATTAAAGTGTTAAAGGAAGCTTCCAAATTCTTTTTTATAAGTCACGTTCTTTCTCTTCTTCATTAAACCGACTTGCTTCTGCCCATTTTTAGAGAAAAACTCCAGCTTCTTAGGTGCACAATAGAAGGGGGATTTTGGAAGAAGAAATTCAAGAAAAAGATAAAAAACTTTAAGAAATTCCATATCCTTCCTTCTTGAAACTTGCTCCGCTCCTCCCAAGCTTTCTTTCTATGGTTTTAATGGAGATTTTGGTGCTGTTTTGGGGCAGAACAGAGAGGGAAATTTCGAAAATTGAGGGAGCAAGCCAACCAAGTGGAAGAACAAGCCAAAGGAAGCAAGAAAATAAGGCAAAACTTTCATTCTTTGGTAGTTTCTTCCTCCCCCTTCCTCTTGCACTAATTTGGCCACCATGAGCCTTAGCCTTAAGGGCTGTTTTCTGCCCAATTCATGGAGGGATTAGGGGTTTTAGATGGTAAGGATTAAGAAGGAACCAATAGAATCAAGAAAGGAGCATTAGAAAATAAGATGGAACCATTAAGAATCCAAATGCTCCCTTGCAAATATGATTTAACATGAATATTCTTAGGCTTAAATGAATGTTTAAATGCACTCCTAAGATCCCTAAGAGGTCCCCCATATGCCTCTTCCTCCATGAAAATGAACAAAACCCCATGGAAAGTCATAAACCTAGAAGTTGGAAAAGTGTAGAGCACTTAAGGGGATTGTAAAAACTGATTTAATCCATAAGTTCCGTTGGCTATTTAAGTGTTTCCTTGACCTCCTACAACTCTCAACAACCTCCCTAAATGGTTCCCCCATCAAGGAAAAATCAAGAAGCCATTAAATCCCATTTATGCCCTAGGTTTCAGCCAAGTAGGGATGACATAGTGAGGGAGAGTTTTAAAATTTTCCAAGCCCATTTTTGAGTCATATATGATGAATGAATGTGAGGGGAAGCCTTGGGAAAAATTTAGGAAGCTTAGAGAATGAGTTGGTACTTTAGGTTCCATATTATGACCTAAAGAAGCAACATGGTACTAGGCCCTTTGTTTTAATGGTGCGGTGGCTCCAAGAGGCTTAAAAGGAGTCAATAATCATAATTGAGAGGAAAGAATGAGGTCTAGAAGTTAGTTGAGAAGTGTTGCTTCATTAGGCACCATTATGGACCATAATGAAGCCTATAGAGTAATCTAGGGCTTAAGCAAATTGTATAGCTTTAGAATATGTTCATGAACCTAATTAGCTCCCTTAAATCATGTCTAGGCCAAGAGAAACCATCTCCACCAAATTGTGGGTGTATAGCCGAGGCAAAAGAGGGAAATCCAAGGAGAAAAGTGTGTCTATTTGCACAAGGTAGCTCTCTCCACCTTCTCTCATGCATGGATGTATGTTTAGCTTGTTTTAGAATGTGTGTATATGTATTTTCAAGTTATGAAAAGCATGCTAGCATGCCTTTATATGCTATGATCCTTGATGCCATGTTATGTTTTCTAATGAGTGCATGATGTTTGTATGAGTTTGCTTGAGTGTGAAGAGGCCAAGAACTCTTTCCTTTGGTAAGGATGAGCCAAGAACCCTTGAGCTTGGTTGAGACAAAGCAAAGAGTCTTCCAAAAGCAAAGTGGCTCCCAAGAGTATGATTGAGTCCAAAGTACTCAAGAAATAGGTGAGGCAAGTCTAAAACCCATGAGGAGAAGTGTGAAGCCAATCCAAATACTTGGTGAGCTCTTGAATGATTTGTATGAGTTGTTCACATGCCAAGTTTGCTTTTAAAAGGTCTATGGCTTTTATTTTCTCTATGCATGCATTTGTAAAGCTTGCTTGCACATATTATATATGATTTAATGGGAGATGAGCTATTGGGATTCTTTGAATCTCATCCCCTCCTCTCCAATGATCCAACATACTAGGTGGACCAAGTAATTATGGTGAAGGAAGCCAACAACCATAAAGAGCAAGGATTGACAAGCTTATGTATTATTTTGCCCATTTTGGAACCATAATGATGGTTCATAATGTATATGATATTGTATATGTACCATGAACCTTAAGACATATGTAAATATACTATTATGTGATGTCTAGATGTATGAAAATGATATATGATCCATAGCACTCAGTTTGAGTATGTAATGCCAAAGTGTGCAATATGGAATTTTGATGAAAGTATGCATAAGTGTGGGTTGAATGGCAAAAATGAGATGTATGAGGTTTAGGACCATTTGGATAACTCACACAAGTCTTCAATATACTTTTAGACTTGCCCACAAGGTTCCAAGACCAAGGGAAATCCATTTGGCAACTTTGGTACCCTATATGGAGCCAAAATTGACCATTATGGAACCTTATGTCACTTTTTGGCCAAATGAGTTAGCCTTGATTTGAGATTTGGCATTCAATTAGGTCTCCTTGAGAGATTTTTGAGAAGCTAAAGAACATAATTTTCAGAGGTCTACAGAATATTTGATGATTTTTCAAAGTTGACAAAATTTATGGAAATGGTCTGATGCACTGTTACAATAGTCTGAAATTATTTTCTATCACATGAGACTCAAATGATGTCCAATTGCCATGAAATTTTACAGAGAAACTAGGAAATTATAGTGACTCGTGCCAACTGGAAGAACCTCATTTGGAGGTCTAGAGAGGAAGATATGATTTTTTGAAGTTCTTATCCAGTATCAGTAACCTTGCCTAACCAGAAGTACTGTTCCATCAAATTCTGAGGTCTGGGCTTAATGAACTGATCTAGAGATATTTTTCCTCACTATTTGACATCCACATCTTTCCATATTAGTATCATTTTCATGGATTGGAATTTTGTAGAATTAATTGGACATTTTTGAACTTCATATCAGTAAACTATGATGACATCAGGACCCAATCCGACCTCTAGACTATTTCGCAAGTCAAACACTCTGTGTGTGGGATTTTATTACTTATGCATATTTTTAAATAAATTGGACATCCCAAGATTTCTAGAATGACTAAGATTGCATGATTTCAAGTTTTCTAGATTTAGTTATCATTTTCCAAAATTTGCCCAAAAAGGAGGCCAATTCTGGCCGAGAATGAAATCTCCTTTTCCACCTTCCAATTCGGTTTCCATCAGTTGTAGGCATGTTTTTATGATGTAAATAAGTTATAATGATGTAATTAAATATGAGAATGTATAGCATGAGCTCATAAGGCCTACGTGACACCGAAGCAAATTTTTAGTCGTGACGCAAAGCAAAAAAATGTGTTATTTTCAATGAAATTTCTCACTTCCTTCTTACTATATATCACATGAGCATGTAAATGATGATGGACGTGAGTTAGAAATTATGATGTTACATGTAACACCATACTTCTAAGACTCAATTTGTAACATCATAATTTCCCGACTCATTTCATACTATATCTATGCCTCACATCAAGCAATTCATACAAGAGGCAAGAAAATGGAATTATTTTAATGCATTTCTTAGTATTGCGTCACGTATAAAAATTCCATTCAATGTTATGTGGATTATATAAGCTTATAAATCATATTCTCATATTTAATTACATGAAATATAACTCATTTACATCATTAAAAGTGGACTATATCTCGTGGAACTCAAAAGGAAGTATAAAATACATGTGTATATTTTCGACCAGATTTTCCTTTTTTCTGTCACAAAATTTGGAAAATCATAACTAATTCTAGAAAAATTGAAATCATACATTCTTAGCCATTTTGGAAAGCTACACATGTCTACATTAGGATAAAAATATTTCTAGGCTATAACATCCATCACAGAAGGTGTTTGAAATTAAAAAAGTTCTAGAGGTCAGGCTATTCACTAGTACTGTCACATAATTCTATAGCAAACTTCAAAAATGTCCAATTAATTCCAAAAAAATCTAATCTATGCAAATGATACCAATTTGGAAATATGTGGATGTTAGATAGAGGAAAAAAATAACTCTATATTGGTCCAGGCACACCCAGACCATGAAACTTAATCAAACAGTAACTGAGGTCGGCTAGAGTTCTTGATACTGGACAGATTCTTTGAAAATTCATATCTCCCTCTCTAGACATCCAAATGAGGTGCTTTCAGTTGGTACAAGTCATTAGAATGTTTGATTTCTTTGTATAAAATTTTGTGACAAGTGGACATCATTTGGACCCTGTGTGACAGATTTCATTTTCAGACTAGTATGAATAATGACATGACCAAAACTAGAAAAATTTCCAACTTTGAAAATTAATCAAATATTCTCTAGGCCTCCAAAAATTCTTTATTTAGTTTCTCAAAAGCTATCAACAAGATCTAATTGCATGCTAAATCTCAGATCAAGAAGAGTTCATTTGGATAAAAAGTGATATAGGGTTCCATTATGGTCAATTTTAGCTCCATATAAGATACAAAAATATCCAAATAGCTTTTCTTGGGGTTTGGCACCTCTTGGGCAAGTCTAAAAGCATGATTATGACTTGTGTAAGCTGCCCAAGTGATCCCAAACCTTATGCATTTCATTTTGGCTATTCCACTTCCATTCATATATGAAATTCCATAATGCAAAATTGTCATTACATGACCAAAATGAGTATTTCCATACATATAACCCTAGTTCTCATTTATACACAATACATTAACATAATTATGCATGTCCATAACATCATAGGTCATATACAACTAGGGATTTCATCAATTGCCATCCATAAGGCCTTAAAGTAACAATTTCAAGACATCAATCTTCAAGGTGGTTGGCTTCTATTACCTTGCTCTCTTGGTCCACTTAACATGTTAGAACATTGGAGAGGAGGGGATGAGATTCAAAGAATCCCAATAGCTCATCTCTCATTCAATCATACATAATGGATGCAAAACAAGTCTCATAAATGCATGTATGGTTATGTTGACATGTGCAAACATTCTAGAGGCATTTTCATCATTTGAGAAAGTCATACATAGAATACAAAGGCTTGCTAAGCAAGTGGATTGGCCTCACCTATTTACTTGTGGATTTTGGACTTGTCTCACCCATTATTTAAGAGGTTCTTGGACTCAACTATACTTTTGGAAGTTAACCTCACTTTTGGGAGACTCTTTACTTTATCTCAACCAATCTTAAGGGTTCTTGGCTCATCCTCACTATGGCTAAAGGTTCTTGGCCTCACCATACTCAAGCAAATCTAAGCACACATCATAAACATCACATCAAGGCATATTGTAACATCATGGCACCATGGAATCAAATTCATACTAGAACACTTTTCATGGCTTAAAAATACACATACACACATTCAAAGACAAGTAAAGCAAGCAATCATGCATGAGAGAAGGTGGAGAGAGCTACCTTGTTAGCATTTGTACACTTTTTCCTTAAGTCTTGAATCCTCTCCCTTGACCTCACACACCCAATAAGGTGGAGATCATTCCTCTTAACCTAGACACATCATATGGAAGCTAATTATACTCTTGGAGTAAAGTCTAAGGCCATACAACTTGCTTAAACTCTAGCTTGACCTATAAACCCCTTTATGGTTCCAAAATACACCTAATGAAGCAACACCCATCAAATAAATTCTAGGCTCTATTCTTTCCTTTCAAATATGATTCTTGACTCCTTTTAAGCCTCTTGGAGTTATCACACAATTAAAACAAAGAGCCTAACTACATGTTGCTTCTTTAGGTCATATTATGGAACATAAAGCACTATCTCACTTTCTATGGTTTCTAAATTTTTCTCAAGGCTTCCCCTCATATTCATTCATCGTATATGACTTAAAAATGGGTTTAGAAAAATTTAAAACTCTCCCTAAGTATGCAGATCCTCTTAGGCCAAGACAATGAAGGAAATGGGCTTCCATGGACTTTGGTTTGTTTTCTTGATGGAGGAAGCACATGGGGAGACTTCTAGGGATCTTAAGAGATCATTTAAACTCTCATTTAGACATAGGAATCAAGGTATTAAATCAGATTTTACAAGAAACATATGAAACCCTAGACTTTGCATCTTGAATTTCCATGGTTATTTGTTAATTCTCTTGGCATATTCTTAATCTCCACATCCTTTTTCCTAAGAATCACCCTTGGTTCTACCTAAAAATCAAATCCTCTTAGATCTTCTCAATTGAGGCGAAATGGTGGAGAAGGGGAGCAAGGGGTAACAACCATGGAAGAAGAAATTACCTTGTTTTCTTGTTTTTTCTCACTTGAATCTTGTGTTCTTTTAGCTCCTCTCTTCAAATCCGAATTTTTCCCTCAATTTCTCCCTTAAAACAGATTTATAAACTTCATTATAATCATAGGAAATAAAGGAGAATGGAGGAGAAGAGGTTTGGAAAGAGGAAAGTATGAAAAACTACCAAAATTCCATACCTTTTTGCTTGAATTTCTCCTTCTCTTTTTCTTCCTCTTGTGCACCTCATCCTAGGGCTTCTTTCTTTGGTTTAGGGCAGAAACATATGAAGCTACATGCGGGTGAGAGTGGGCCACCACTTATATATATAAGGGAGAAAGAAGAACTTTTCAAAAATTTCTATTTTACCCTTTGTTCTTGGCATTTTTGTTTCTAATTTGTTTTAGCTCTTTTTTGAGAACCTTCTTTTCTATTATGAAATTTAGATTCCCAATTTAGTGAAATGCCTTTGGAATCACTCAAATTGGAGCTAAAACCTTCCTGAACGAATCTGTCAAAGTTTAAGTACACCGATGTTAGAAAACGTCTACCAGAGGGGCTTTAGCTGTGCTGGGCCTTCCCATGATTTTTAGAGCCTCTGAGAATCTTGGAGAATTTAAAACTTTCATTTAAAAGCCTTTCTATGTGAATTCCAAAATTTGCTCAAAATTACGAAAATGCCATTACGTTTCGTAAGTTTTTCATCAAATTTTGTTTCTTCATTCTAGCTTCATTTTTCTTTCTATCTGAGCCTGAGATTCTCATTTTTAAGAGTCTAGAATGCTTTCCAAATTTTTTAAGACCTTAACTAATTCATTTTGAGGGACTTCCTTTTATATCTGGTGAATTTCGTTCTTTTACGGAGAAACCGTACATTATGTTTCTCACGTTTTATTTCATTTTCAAAGAACTAAATGTTACACAATTCATGTAATTCTCATGCCTCATCTCATATAATTTCTATGGAAGCAACATAGTGGCATAAGGAGCCATGAATCAAGATATATTTCTCTACAGGTAAAATTTTTCTTTCAGAGTCCCATAGGCCATATGAACTCATGTATCACATTCTCATATTTATTTACATGGATATAACTCATCTCCATCACCAAAAATGTTCTAGAGCTTGTGTAAGGCAAAGGGAAGCATAAAACATGTACTTGCAATTTTGGCCAGAAATTGCCCCTTTTTATCACAAAATTTAGAAAATTATAACTAATTCTAGAAAAATTAAAAACATGTATTCTTTACTATTATGGAAAGCTATACATGTCTAATTTATTTTAAAAATATGACCAGACCATGAATCATCACACAAAGGATATTTGACATTTGAAAAGGGGCAGAAGTCTGGCTGGCTACTGGTACTGTCATAGGTTTCTGCAGTAAAATTCAAAAATGTTCAATTAATTCCAAAAAAATATAATCCATGGAAATAATACCAATATGGAAAGCTACAGATGTTATCTAGAGGTAAAAAATAACTCCAGACCAGTCCAAGCATGTCCAGGCATCGAAAATCAATCAAATAATAATCTGGGCCAGTTTGGATGCCTGATGCTGGATAGAAACTTCAAAAATTAATATCTCCCTCCCTAGACATCAAAATGGGGTGCTTCTAGTTGGCACAAGTCACTGGGAGAGCCTAGTTTCTTTTTATAAAATTTAGTGGCAATTGGACATCATTTGCCCCTTGAGTGATAGAATTCATTTTCGGACCTGAGTGAACAGTACCCTTGACCAAAATTAGAAAATTTCCCAACTTTGAAAATTCATCAAATATTCTATAGGCTTTTAAAAATTCTGTACTTTGGCTTCCCAAAAATCTCTCAACAAGATCTAAATGTATGCCAAATCTCATATCAAGAAGAGCTCATTTGGACAAAATGTGATATAGGGTTCTAAGGTGGTCAAATTTTGCTTCATATAAGGTATCAAGATGTCCAAATGGTCTCCTTTGATGTTTGGCACCTCTTGGAAAAGTTTAAAAGCATGAATATGACTTGTATGAACTGCCCAAGTGGTCCCAAACCTCATACATCTCAATTTGGCCATTCTATTTTCATTTATACATACATTTCCAAGATGCTAGTTTGCCATTACATGTCTAAAATGTACATTCTCATGCATGTGCCTCTTATTTCTACATAACATATCTACATAGTTACACATTCTCATATAATTACATAACAATTTCATCAAGGTATTACATCATATACCATATGTATGGCTAAAAAGAAAGTAAAACTAGGCATATTCATATACTTTGATGTCAATCTTCTTCTTCTAGGCTTGGTGGCCTCAAATACCTTGCTCAATTATTCCACCTAGCATGTTAAGACATTAGAGAGGAGGGGATGAGATTCAAAGAATCCCAATAGCTCATCTCCCATTCAATCACACATAAAGCATGTAATACAAGTCTCACAAATGCATGCATGGGCATATTAACATGTGCAATCATTTAAGGAGCATTCTTGGCGTTTGAAAAAGTCATACATGGCATACATGAGCTTGCCAAGAAAGTGGATTAGCCTCACCCATTCACTTGTGGATCTTGGACTTGCCTCACCCATTTCTTTAAGAGGTTCTTGGACTTAACCTTACTCTTGAGAGTTAACCTCACTTTTGGGAGACTCTTTGCTATGTCGGAACTAATTCTAAAGGCTTTTGGCTCATCCTCACCATAGCTAAAGGTTCTTGGCTTCACCACACTCAAGCAAAACAAAGCAAGTATCATAAATATCATTTAGAAACATAATGCATCATCATGGTACCATGGCATATAAAATCATGCTAGAATACTTTTCATGGTTTAAAACACACATACACACATCCAAGACAATGTAAGCACACATCTATGCATGAGAAAAGGTAGGGAGAGCTACCTTGCTTGCATTTGCACACTTTTTCCTTAAGCTTTGAATTCTCTCCTTTGACCTCACACACCTAAGAAGGTGGAGATCACTTCCCTTGGCCTAGACACATTATATGGAAGCTAATTATACTCTTGAATCAATTTCTAAGGCCACATAATCACTAGAAAAGCTAGGTGACTCATAATGTTCTTTTACGGTTCCATAATGCACTTAATGAAGCAACCTTAAGAAAACATCATCTTGGCACCATTCTATCTATTCATTTATGATTCTTGACTCCATTTAAACCTCTTGGAGTCATCACACAATCAATTCTAGGAGCCTAGCTAGGTGTTGCTTCTTTAAACCATATTATGGAATATATAAGGTCATCTCACTATCTATGGTTTCTAAAATTTTTCCTAGGCTTCCTCTCATATTCTCCCATCATACATGATGCAAACCTAAGCTTAGAACAAATTAAAACTACCCTTAGGTGCCATTTCTACTCTAGGCCGAAGCTATGCTTTCATAAGGCACCAGTGGAGTTTTCTTGCTTCCTTTGATAGGAGAATCATGTAGGAAGCTCTCTTGGTGTCTTAGGAACTCATATGAATACTTAAACATCATAAAATATGGCTAGGGTTGATGATAGAGTTCAAGGTGCAATCAAAACACTAACTTTTCTCTCTTGCAAATTCATAGTTTTTACTTGGATTTCTTTGCATATTCTTACTCTCCTCCCTTAAATTCATAGAATTCACCCTTGGTTCTCCTCAAGATTCCAGCCCTCCTATGGCTTTTTACATGGGGTGAAATATGGAGGAAGGAGGAGCAAGGGGTAGCAACCATGGAAGAAGAATTTACCTTGTTTTTCCTTGTTTTCTCACTTGAATCTTGTCTTCTTTGGCCTCCTCTCTTCAAATCCGAATTTTTCCCTTAATTTCTCCATTAAAATAGATTTATAAACTTCATTATAATCATAAGAAAGAAAGGGGAATGGAGAAGGAGAGGTTTGGAAAGGAGAAAGCATGAAAAACTACTAAAATTTCATACCTTTTAGCTTGGATTTCTCCTCCTCTCCCTTTTCTTCTTATGCGCTAATCTCCCTAGCATTTTTCTCTGGTTTGGGGAAGAAACATAATGGGATAAATGAAGGAGGAGATGGGGCATTACTTATATATAGGAAGGAGGAAGAAAGACTTCTCAAAAATTCCTATTTTGCCCTTCATTCTTGGCATTTTCGTTTCTGATTCATTTTAGCTCTTTTTTGAAAACTGTCTTTTTCATTATGAAATTTAATTCCCAATTTAGTAAAATGCATTTAGAATCACTTAAATCAGTGATAAAACCTTCTCGAACCAATCTGTCAAAGTTCGGGTACACTGACGTTAGAAAACATTCAACGGAGAAATTTTAATTGTCTCGGGGCTTTTCATGGTTTTCAGGGCCTCTAAGAACCCAGAGAACTCAAAATTTTCATTAAAAAGTGCTCCTGTGAAAATTCTAAAATTTTGCTTAAAATGAAGAAAATGTCCTTTCATTTCATTAACCTTTCTTTCAAATTCATTTCTTCATTCTAGCTCCATTTTCTTTCTGTTTGAGCCTAGGATTCTCATTTTTAGAAGTCTAGAATGCTTTTCAAATTTTTTGGGACCTTAACTACATCATTTCAGGGGACTTCCTTTTGTATCTAATGAATTTCGTTCGTTTACAAAGAAACCATATGTTACGTTTCTCACATCTTCTCTTATTTTTAGAAAACCAGATGTTACAGTTAAGATGCAACTGAGGAGTGGATGGATGGTTTAAGCTGAGAGACATGAAAAATAGGACAGATTCTAGAGGTAGTTGGTAACTCTAGCTTGTAAGCCACTTCCCCCTACTTCTGGATAATTTTGAATAGGCCATAAAAGTGTGGACTGAGTTTCTCATTAGGCTTTTTAGCAAGAAACTTAAATTTATAAGGATGCAATTTAAGATAGACCATGTCCCTAACGTTAAAAGTAACATCCCGTCTCTTCTTATTTGCATGGAGCATCATCTGAACCTGAGCCTTCTCCAAATTAGTCTTCAATTATGCTATTATCAGGTTTCTGGCCCTGATTTAATGATTAACCTCTTCTACCCTAGATAAATCATCATCCAACTTAAAAAGAGTGGCTAGTTCCTTACCATAAAGAGCTCTAAAGGGAGTCATACCCAAGGATCTATTATAATTGGTATTATACCTAACTTAAACATGTAACCCATTACTTAAGCTCGTCACCAGTGAAACACCTGAGATAAGTTTCTAGTCCTCAGTTTACAACTTTCGTTTGCCCATTGGTTTGGGGATGATATCCCGAGCTATAAGTGAAAGTAGTTCCTGGTTGCTTAAATAATTCTTTCCAAAACACACTAAGGAACATGCAGTCCTTATCTGACACTATAATCTTAGGAAATCCGTGCAATCACACTACCTCTTTAATAAAGATAGTAGCAACATCATTGGCTGAGAAGGGATGTGAGCGAGGCATAAAATAAGCATATTTTGTTAACCGGTCCACCACAACCATAATGGTATCATATTTGTGTGACCTAGGAAGGCCAATGATAAAGTCCATACTTATATCTTCCCAAACATGCTGAGGAATAGGCAAAGATTGCAAAAGTCCAGCTGGGTTCAAGGCTTGGTATTTGTAACATTGGCAAACATCACATTTAGCCACATAAGCTTGTACATTTTTTAACATCCCTTCCCAATAAAATAAGATATCCTTTTATATGCTCTTAAATATCTAGAGTGGCCCTTAAGTGGTGAATCATGGAACTCCTTAAGTAAAAGAGGGATCCTAGTAGATGATTTAGGAAGTACCAGATAGCCCTTGCAAAAGAGATAGCCACATTTCAAGGTGTATCCTAAATGGTCAGTAGCTCCCATTGTAATCTGATCTATAATAGAAGATAAGAAAGGGTCTTGGTGAATTTCTTTCTCCCATTCCTCCCAATTATTTAATTGCCACAAGGATAATTATACAATTCCATTGTTGTCTCTTTTCTTGATAATGCATCAACTACTGAATTTTCTCTCCTCAGCTTGTATTAAACATTAAAATGATAGCCCATAATCTTGGAAACACCACCTCTGTTGATAAGGATCTATAACCCATTACTCCAAAAGAAATTTAAGAGCCTTTTGATCAGTTTTAATTATGATAGGATGCCCCATCAAATAATGTCACCATTTCTTAATTACAAATACAATAGCCATTAACTCCCTTTAAAAAACTAACAGAGCTGGTGTTTGGAAGATAAAGCTTGACTATGGTAAGCTATTGGGCGCCCTTGCTGTAACACTATAAATTCTAACTCATCTCATGCTTTTAAATGGCTGAATATCATGAATCATATAAGTTTCCCATGAAAAAGCCAAGGAAATAATGATTATTTTCGCGTTGCGTTGTATCTAAAAATTCCATTCGGTGTCATGTGGATCGTGTGAGTTCATGCTATACATTATCATATTTAAATACATCAATAAAACTCATTTGCATTATCAAATCATGCCCACAACTCATAAAAACTAAAATGAAGTATAAAATGGGATTGTTTAATTTCAGCCAGATTTGCCTCTTTTTCTAACCAAATTTTGGAAAATCATAACTAATTCTAGAAAAATTGAAATCATGCAATCTTGGCTATTTTGGAAAGCTACGGATACATACTTCACAAAAACAATATGTTCAGACCATAACATCCATCACAAAGGGCGTTTGACATCCAAAATAATCCAAAGGTCAGACTGTATTCTGGAACTATCACAGAATTCTACAAAAAAATTTAAAAATGTCCAATTAATTCCAAAAAAATCTAATCCATGAAAATGATACCAATATGGAAATTTGTGGATGTTAGCTAGATAAGAAAAATATCTCTAGACTAGTTCATTAAGCTTAGGCCTCGAAATTTAATGGAACAGTAACTCAGGTGGGCAAAATTCTTGATACTAGATAAAATGTTCAAAAATTCATATCTCCCTCTCTAGACTCCAAATGAGGTGCTTCTAGTTGATACAAGTTTTTACGCATGTCTAGTTTCTCTGTATAAAATTTCATAGAAATTGGACATCATTTGAGCCTTGTATGATATAATTCATTTTTGAACCAAATAAATAGTGCAGCAGACCAAAACCAAAAAAATGGCTAACTTTGAAAAATTCTCAAATATTCTGTAGACCTCTAAAAATTATAATCTTTAACTTCCCAAAAAGCTCTTAATGAGATCTAATTGGATGATAAATACCAGATCAAGAATAACTCATTTGGCTAAAAAGTGACATAGGGTTCCATTATGGTCATTTTTGGCTCTATATGGGATACCAAAATTACCAAATGGTTTTCCTTTAGTCTTGACACCTTTTGGGCAAGTCTAAAAGCACATTTAGGACTTGTGTGAGCTGCCCAAATGGTCCCAAACCTCATGCATCTTATTTTGGCCTTTTCATCCATACTTATGCACATTTACATCAAACTTCCAAATTGTATACTTTGGCATTGCATACTCAAATTCTATTCTAGAATTCATACATCATATCCATATATTTATACATCACATAATATCATATTTACATATGTCTCAAGGGTCATAGACCATTTACAACAACAATATACATCATGAAGCAACATTATGGTTCCAAAAAGATAAAAGCTAAGCATATGGTTGTCAATCTTGTTTCTTCAATGTTGTTGGCTCCCATTACCATAGCCACTTAGTCCACCTAGCATATTAGATCATTGGAGAGGAGGGAATGAGATTCAAAGAATCCCAATAGCTCATCTCCCATTCAATCATACATAATGTATGCAAAGCAAGCCTTAAAAATGCATGCATGGACATAATACAAATCATAAACATTCAAGAAGTAAGCTTAGTATGTGAACAAATCATACAAGACATTCAAAAGCTCACCAAGTGTTTTAAATTGGCCTCACACTTTTCCTCATGGATTTTGGACTTGCCTCACCCATTCTTTAAAAGCTTTGGACTCAACCATACTCTTGGAAGCCCACTTTGCTTTTGGGAGACTCTTTGCTTTATCTTAACCAATCTCAAGGGTTCTTGGCTCATCCTCACCAAGGGTAAGAGTTCTTGGTCTTTCCATACCCAAGCAAACTCAAACAAACATCATACATTCATTTGAAAACATAATATGTCATCATGAAATCATGGCATATAAAATCTTGCTAGCATACTTATCATGGCTTGAAAATACACATACACACATTCTAAGACATGTTAAACACACATCCATGAATGAGAGAAGGTGGAAAGAGCTACCTTGTATACAATTACACACTTTTTCCTTGGCTTTCAAGCCTCCTCTTTCAGCCACACACACACAAGCTTATGGAGATGGTTTCTCTTGGCCTAGATACAATTTATGGAAGTCAATTAGATTCATGAAATAATCTCTAAGGCCATACAACTTGCTTAGATACTAGATTGCTCTATAGGCTCCATTATAGTCTATAAATGAACCTAATGAAGCAACACCCCTCAAATAATTTCTAGACTCCATTCTTTCCATTCAAATATGATTCTTGACTCCTTTTAAGCCTCTTGGAGTCATCACACAATTAAAACAAAGGGCCTATAATCATGTTGCTTCTTTAGGCCATAATATGGAACCTAAAGCACCAAATCAATTTCTATGAATTCTAAATTTTTTCCAAGGCCTCCCCTCATTTTCATCCATCAAATATGACTCAAGAATGGCCTTAGAAAAATTTAAAACTCTCCCTAGCTATATGAACATGCTTTGGTTGAGGCTATGCCTAGGTTAGGATTCCTTGGAGTTTTCTTTGTTTTCTTGATGGAAGAAGCATGTGGGGAGCATCTTGGAAGTCTCAAGAACTCATTTAAATTCTTAATTAAACTTAAGAACCATCACACAAAATCTGAAATTGGAAGGAACACTTGAAACCCTAGAATTTGCATCTTGAAATCTAATGGTTATTTTGTTGTTTCCTTTGAATATTCTTGTTCTTCTCCATCAAATACCTAAGATCCATGCTTGGTTGGGCTTGGAAATCAGATCCTCCTAGGGTTCTTGGTGTGTGTCGAAGTGGAGAAGAAAGGGAACTCAATATAGCAACCATAAAATGTAATTTTACCTTGTTTCCTTACTTAGTTTGGCTTAAATCTTGCTTTCTCCAAGCTCTCTCTTCAAATCCGAAATTTCCCTTGAATTTCTCCCTTGAATCAGAATCATAAACTTCATTTTAATCAAAGGAAATCAAGGAGGATGAAGGAGAGGTGGTGTGGATGGAGAAGAGCATGAAAAACAACCATAAAAACATACCTTTTGCTTGGATTCTTCCTCTCTTGGGCGCCTCTCCCTTAGTGTTTTGCTTCTAGTTTGGGGCTAAATTTTCTAAAGTTAAATGAGGGCAAATGTGAGGCGCCACCTATATATAGGTAGGGAAAAGTAACTTTTTCAAAAATTTCAATTTTGCCCTTCGTACTTTGCATTTTTGTTTCTCCTTCGTTTTAGCTCCTTTTTTAGAACCATCTTTTCCATTATAAAATTTAGGTTCCCAATTAAGAAAAATGCCTTTGGAATCACTCAAATCAGAGTTAAAACCTTCCCGAATAGATTCATTAAAGTTCAAGCACACTGACATTGAAAAATATCTACCAGAAGGGATTTAACTGTCTCGAGGCTTCCCATGGTTTTCAGGGCCTCTGGGAACCCCAAAGAAATCAAAATTTTGATTTAAAAAGCCCTCTTGTGTGAATTCCAAAAAATTGCCTAAAATTACGAAAATGTCATTACGTTTCATAGGTTTTCCTTATGTTTGAGGCTAAAATTCTCATTTTTAGGAGTCTAGAAGGTTCCTCAAATTTTTTGGGACCTTAACTAATTCATTTAAGGGGACTTTCTTTGAAAACGTGCTCGTTTATGTTGTTTAATGAAAATCAAACATTACACTTGCTGCATTAACACTACACCAACCCCAAAACTAAAAGCATCAGCCTCTATTATAAAAGGCTGGGAGAAATCTAGAAGAGCCAAAATAGAGGTAGTAGACATAGCTTGTTTCAAAGCTTCAAAGGCTTCTTGGGCCTGCTCACTCTATTGAAAAGGATTCTTTTTTAGTAAATTTGTTAAAGGAGCAGCAATGCTACCATATTTCTTTACAAACTTCCTATAGTACCCAGTATGACCCAAAAGTCCCCATAGGGCCTTCAAATATTTAGGAACGGGCCAATCCACTGTGCACTAAATTTTTTAGGAATCAGCTTGTACTCCATCCCCTAAAATGATATGTCTTAAATATTCTAGCTGCTGTTGAGAAAACACACATTTTTTAATATTAATAACTAGCTTGCTTTGTTGGAGGATTTGCAATGTTTGCCAAAGGTGTTGATAATGAGATTAGATGTCTCCACTATAAACTAATATATCATTAAGAAACACCAGAACAAATTTTTGGAGATATTCTCAAAAGATGTCATTTATTAAAAATTGAAAGGTAGAGGGAGTATTAGTTAAGTCAAATGGCATCACTAAAAACTCATAATGACCTTCATAGGTCCTAAAACTATCTTGTGCCCATCTCCCTCTTTGATACGAATTTGATGGTATCACAATTTTAAATCCAACATGGAAAAAACTTTTGCTCTCCCAAGCTCACCAAGTAATTCATCAATGACAAGAATAAGAAATTTATCAGGAATAGTTATCTTATTTAAAGCCTTATAGTCCACACAAAAATGCCAGCCTCTTTCTTTTTTTAACTAAAAGTATTGGACTTGAATAAGGACTACAACTAGGTTTAATGATCCCTGACACAATCATCTCCTTGACTAAATGTTCAATCTCAGTCTTTTAAGAGTGGGGATATTTATAAGGTCTTAGGTTAGGGGTGTCTGCCCTAGTCTAAGCTCAATGGCATGATCCCTAAAGTGATTAAGGGGAAGTCCATTTGCTGGTTCTTGTATTGTAGGGAAATCATCCAGTATAATTTGGATTTCAGATGCCACAGCAATAAGAGTTACTGCTGCAAAGGTCAACTCACTAAATTCCACCAAAAAACCTAGTTCTCCCACTCTCAGCATTCCGATCATTGATTTTAATGATACCAAAGTCTTTGATAATGATGGGTCTCCATGCAAACACACCCATTCAGCTCCCAAGCTAATCTTAAGAATGAATTTTCCCCAATCAACTCTAACTTCCCCTAGTGATTCCAACCAGTCCATTCCCAAAATAACATCAACTCCCCCTAAGTCAAAAGGGTAAAATGATTGTTGGATTTTTAAATTCTGCATTTCCAACACTACATTATGACAAATTCCCATACCCCTAATATGGTATCCATCTCCCACTTGCACTTCAAATGAGATCATTTTATCCAAGTGTAATTGAAGTTCATCAATCAAGTTTGCATTAATGAAATTATGGGTAGCTCTGCCATCTATCAATACCATCACTTCTTTATTTTGAATTTTCCCTTTCAGCTTTAGAGTCTTATTTCCATTTATTTGTACTATGGAATTCATAGATAGGGCCATCAATGTTTCATCTGGTTAAGTCTCCTAAATTAGTTCTTTTTCAACCATTTCTGCCACCTCTGGTTTTTCATTGTCAGTATTCAATTTAAACAATATGAGTACCTAGAGCTCTTTCTTCTTACATCTATAGTTTAGCCCAAATTTTTCATCATATTTAAAACATAATCCCAGCTCTTTCTTCTTGGCTATCTCAATGTCGATCAATCTCTTAGAAGTACTACTAGATGAGGAATAAGTCACAGGAATGCTGGTGGACTTTGAATCCTAGCCACCTTTCATGTCTAGATTCCAATTGGAACTAACAATGGATGTACTCTTTATAGGTTTTGAGAAACTTAATGTCCTGGTTGCATTATTTTTTTATCTTGCTCCTATTCCTCCTGAGTAAGGCTGAGTTGCCATGGTCCACCTTGGTTCTTTAGCTCTTTCTAGAGATAAATTTCTATCTTTAATCCTCTGGGCCATGTCCATTAAGTCTTGTAAAGAATGAAGTTTGAGCATACAAATCTCAGCTTTAATCTTACCTTTCAAGCCATTCTTGAATGCACTAATTAATACTTCATCTAAAGCTTCCCTTAAAGATGCAGTGATAAGCTCGAAACATTCTCTATATTTAGCCATGGTACTCTACTGTCTCAAGGACATCAACATCTCAAAAGAGTTGCCACACTAAGAATTATGGAATCACAATATGAGGTCTCTTTTAAGCTTAGTCCAAGACTTCACTAGACACCTCACCTCCTTCTACTGAAACCAATTCAGTGCATGCCCTTCCAAATAGATTACTGCAGCATTAAGTTTCTCGTCTTCAGCTATTTTATTCACTCAAAAATATCATTCAACTCTAAAGACCCATCCTATTAGTTCTTCTCCCTTAAATAGCGGTAGCTATAGCCATCGGAATTTAGGCACTTCTCTTTCAATGACTCTACTTTCTCCTACTTCCACTTGGCATGCTGAAGCTTCTGTCATGCTTAAAGGAGTTGCATCATCCACCAATTTCATCTTTTTGTCCTTCTCTCAAACACTTCAAACCTCATTCAACACTTCAACTACCAAATCTCTTAATGTAGCCACCTCTTATTCCACCTTCGTCATACTCTACTCCATTCTAGTCATGCGTCGCTAATAAGCATGATTTTTATATATTTTATTCTCCTTAACTTAAGCTTTTTAATAGTTAAATAAGGCTTAATGGATTTAGTTAGTGGATAATTGAGTTCATTGGCCATTACTTGCACTTTAGAAATTTAATTGCAAACTTTTGGATTTTTATACATAATTTTATTGAAATATTTTCTTTATGAATTCTTCTTACTTAATATTTTATTTTGTTTTATCTTGCTTCATTTTATTTTATTTTATTTTGTAGGTTTTAATGGGAAAAGGAATTTAAAATAAAGTTTAAATTGGTGGTATGTGGAAGGCTCTACATACTTCTTATACATGTCTAAGATGCATATGTTCAATTCCATCACATTCAGTCACATACCCTATGTTCATATTAAAAGGCAGAATGTGGAAAATGAAGCTCGAGTGAGGAGACTTGTCAGCTCATGTGGAGTAGAACAAAGAAGTAAGGAACCAAATGAAGAAAGCACATATTCATGCAACTTATGCAGCTTCAGCTCACAAATATGGTTCAAGAGGAGAGCAATTTCACTCTTCATACAAACGGGTTAGCAAGAGTTGATGTGGCTGAAATAGAGGAACAAACAACCACGTGCATGTGAGAAAAATGGAGAGGAAGCTCACAAGGGAATGAAGGAAGAAGGTGGAGCTGAGTTGAAGGAGAAGCTACGATTTTGAAAGAATAAAGAATGCAGAGTACATGAAGGAGGAATGAAAGAGAGCTTTGCATGGAGAAAACATGACTGAAACCACGTGAACAGTAAGTAAGAAGCATGCAGCTCAAGTTGAAGAAGTTGATATGGGAAACTCTTAACAAGCATTCATGGATTCACGTACAACTGAGCCACATGCAGAAGAGGAGGAGAAGGAACACGAACTAGCCAAAGACTCTATGAAGGAAGCAACCTCTATTTTGGAGAGTAAAACATATGAAGAAGCATGAGGTAGCCAACATGGAAACACATGGCAAAGAAAGAAAACATGAAAAAGAAGAAGCAAGTGAGGAGCTGGGACATGAGAAGAGAACTGACTTGTAATGAACCATATGAAACCATACATAGGCAGCAGCAATAAGTTGAAAATGAAGGAGGCTTAGGTGCAGAACTTTCTCTCGTGTCTTGTAAGTAGCTATAAGAAATGAAGACATGGCAAGAGTAGAACGTGGGCTAGAGAAAAGGTTTCAGCTCACTACATTTACTTGAGTTAATGCATTCACACTCATGACCAGCCACATCTTCATGATGCCCTATTCTGGTGAGTAGAGAGTTTCACATGGTAATGATTCAAGAAGCTAATGTGAAAGAGTTGAGTTAGAAGATGTGTAAGTGTCATGGGTTGAGGAATGATTAAAGAAGCAATGGGTTCAATAGGCAACATATAGAAGCAGCCAACGTGGAGAGGAAGCACGAGTCTAGCTGACTACTTGAAGAGGAGATGGAATGAAGTTTTACGTGATGAAGTAAGAGTTAGGAGCTGACTGAAGAGGATGCTGGCTGGATGAGCTCCAGAGATGTGAAAGAGGAGCTTGGTTCTGACGTGAAGAAGCTGGAAGTAGCCACGTGGAAATTACTTAAAGAGCAGTTCATGTTGAGGAATTTTGTGAAGGAATCACATGGAAGAACAATGCATAGGCAGAACCATGCCATATGTATGAAGCAGGATCAGGATCCTCTGAAGTGGGGGATCTGTGTAGTTTCATGAAGTGAGAGACAACCAAGGCAAAGTCTTATAAAAAAAACATAGATGTATGTTGAGAAAAAAAAAAAAAAGAATGTGAGAGACTTCACCACTTCAGAGGGAAAACCACTTCAGAAGATCCAAATCGTATGAAGCCACGTTGTAATAAGAGAAGAGAAAAAGCTCAGGCAATTTACACACATAGAATACATGAAGAGGCTGGGATTAAAGGAGAGAAAATGGGTTAAGAATAACGCGAGAGCATGTGACAAATTAAGAACACATGAGAGGCAGCATATGATCATAATACAAGCAAAAGAACAAAATGATGTAGTACGAAAAAGAGGTTGACGTGAAAATGAATTAAAATGAAGCATGATGGGCATGTGACTCATTAAAAAATAAGCTGAGGCATTCATTGAGAGAGGGAGTGATGGGCAAACACGTACAGTGTGAGGAATAATATGAGCTGGGAGGAAATGAATGTGAGAACACGACAAAAGGGATTGTGAGCTCTAGAGGCGAACGAAGATGTTCATTCATCAATTTCTCCATGGCTAAAGCTCTTACAATCGAATTTCCTCTGTTTAATTCCTCCATGGTAGCTTGAAATCTCCTTAGTGGCTAGCTGAAGATTGGATACTCCCATATGCATATTTGAGCTCTACATTTCTTCACCAATTTAGATAAATTCTTCCTTTTTACTATTTTAATTTTAGCATCAACTCTTTTATTAATTTGACTAGGTTTAGTCTATTAATTTAGGAATTTTATTGCTGGAATTTACTGGAATTTTCTGGATTAAATTGGATTGTGGATTAGTTCTAATTTCTTATTTGATTGTTAATTGTGATCACTACATGTTTGTGAAAAATCCAAATTTAGTGGCTGTGCAATTTACTTATAATTTCCTCTTGATTATAGGCCAATTAATGCAATGGTTATTGAATTAAGTGGCTGGAATTTTTGTGCAATTAATTATTTGAGGAATTCATTAATTTAATTAGTTAATTAACATCTTAAATGGATTGTGCAGTAGATTTTTATGAGCATTTAGGATTGGTTATAGTGTGTTCTTGTTCTTAATTCAATTGATTAATTTTTCAAGGTTTCTTGTGGTTGCAAAATCCTTAAATAATTGGTGAATTGAATCTTGGATGATCATTCAAGAGTTTTTATGGAGAATACACTAATGAGCAAGAATTTAAATCCAATTTTGGTACACTGAAAAGGAAGCAAGGATAATTGAATTCTAGGAAGTTTATCTAAAGGCTAGCTACCACATTTTCTTAATTGTTCACTTCACTTAGTGTTAAATTTTTTATTCTTGTCATTTCAAATTTAGTTCAATTAAATTCTAGTATTTCAAAATCCCCTAAACAATTCCCAATAAGTAATACTTGAAATACTCTTTCACAAACAATTAAAGCCAAAAACTCCTTAGGAAATGAGCTAGGTTGCACTATTACTTACAAATTTATTTTTCTACCTAGTTTTATTTGAGATTGCACGACACAATCGTCAGTCGCTCCACCACTTTGATTCTGCTTTCCATCCTAGTGTTTACCATTCCCTAAATTTGGCTATTCTGATACTAAAATTGATGGAACTTTATGCAATAGTATTCAATTATATCAAAATATCACCACCATAGCATATAGAGCTTAGCAAAGATGCATTACAGATGTATTGAAGAATAAAAGAAGAAGTGAAAACAGAGGAACCTAGCATTCGAGAGGCTAGTCTCTCTATATATACGTCACATACTCTCCATCCCCCTCCCTCTCACACTTCCCATGCCTGAAATATTCTCTTAATAGAAAATCACACATTCTCTCTCCTACCTAGTTCCTTACTAACGTAAGAAAGTCTATTCTGCCCTTACTAAACCACCTCAGCATTCTTTTCTTTTTCCTTCCTCATTAAATACACATGCCAAGTCTTTTGACTTTCCTCATTATACCCAAATGTCTTTTAAAAAAAAATGGCAAGTCTAATTTTCTCTGGCTTCCTCTTATTGTCTATACTTATGGGCTTACTATACTTGAGCAGCCATCAGTTCATGGTTACATAGATGTCTGATTGTAGTAATTTTATTTGCTTATCTGACATTTTTTGACAATATATTCCTTGCATCTCTGTTAATTTGTGTTTTTACTATCGTACTATTTTGGTCAAAGGTTATCTAGTTAGTGATTAGTTCCTTGCTAAATACTGATTTCTTAATTTCATGGTCTCTTATTTTCATATAAGGCTAAATATTCAAGTGGTGTGGTGGGTGCTTGTTGACTTGATCTAGCATATGAACATTTCAAGATATTGTTAACTTTTTACATTGCTTTTGCTTGGAAGGAATAGATGGCATAAATTCTGGTTGGGATATTGATTTTAGTATATCTTTCTTCCTACTTATTATTCTCCACTAGCACTTTGAAAATTTATGTTTGAATAGATACTGATGTGAAACTACTTTCTATATCTACAACAAATTAATGGCTATAATGTTTCCCGTCTTTATACATTGAATTAATTATAAGGTTGTATATATGGGTAAGGGGCCTTAAAAAGTCTATCATATAGGATGGTATATGTTAGCAACCAAAGCAATGGTTATTCATTTCTGTTGAATGTAGTAATGTGATTATGGACTTATGGTAAACAAGGTTAAGAAAACTATTGGTTTTGAATGGAACTAAAGCAAGTGATGCACAAAATAGTAAGCTTGTTATTGCCAGAATTAGTAGTTATTTTTATGGTAGATTATTATGTTGAAATGTATCACATCAACAAATTAAGAATTGCTTTTATGGAAATAAAGCTAAATTGTATAAGGATCCTATCAACTTCAAGTTTGTTATTATGCAAATGTTCAACTATTTTAGTTTGAGTAAGCACATTTAAGGTTATATCTTCTCTATTGTTGATTTGGTTATTAAGAATTAAGACATAATAATGCTTGCAACTATCAAATCTTAGTCCAAATGAGTCTAATTACAGAATTTGTCATTTTAATCTTTCTTCTTATTTTTCCTATTTTTTGTTTGGGTTTGTTATTAACATTTCTCATTATGTATTGTCTAGGAAAAACTTCACTTGTTCCAAGTGAGAAGCAAGTATAATTTGCCTTACATAGTTACATATCTTTTATAGTTTTATTTACATTTATTTATTTATTTATTATTATTATTATTATTATTATTATTATTATTATTATTATTATTATTATTATTATTATTATCTTTTTTTTCTACAAGTCAAGGCCACCAATAAACTTTTAAAGACAATGGCACAAAATAATGTAGTAAAAAGGTGGATAAGGTGCAAGTTTTGAGTGCACAGAACTTAGATATTGCAATAGCAACTACGCATGGGATAAAATGGTGTGTGTAACACCATGACTTCTAGCTCATTTCATACCATTTATAAGCTTTGTATTATCAATCCCACAAGAGCATATGAAAAAGGGGATGAAGATAATAGACTTTTTCGCATTGCGCTATACTTAAAAATTTGCAATCGGTGTCACGTGGACCGTGTGAGCTCATGTTATGCTTTCTCATATTTAATTCCATCATTATAACTCATTTACATCACAAAAACATGCCTACAATTCCTAGAAACCGAAATGGAGTTCAAAATGGCCTTAGAAATATTTAAAACTCTCCCTAGCACCATGGAACATGCTTGGCCGAGACTATGGCATTATTTAGGCTTCTTGAAGTTCTCTTAGTTTTCTTGAAGGGAGAAGCTTATGGGGAGCATCTTTGGTATCTCAAGAACTCATTTATACTCTAACTTAGACCTTGGAAGCATCACATAAATTCAAAATTTGAAAGGTGCACTTGAAACCCTAGACTTTACATCTTAAAATCTAATGGTTATTTTGTTATTTTCTTTGAATATTCTTGTTCTTGTCCATCAAATACCTAAGATTCATGCTTGGTTGGGCTTGGAAATCAAATTCTCCTAGGGTTCCTAGTGTAGGTCAAAATGGAGAAGGAGTGGGATGAAAGGTATCAAACATAGATGCATTTTTACCTTATTTCCTTGTTTAGTTTGGCTTGAATCTTGATTTCTCCAAGGTCCTCTCTTCAAATCTGAACTTTCCCTTGAATATCTCCCTTGAATCAGATTTATAAACTTCATTATAATCATAAGAAAGAAAGGGAAATGGAGAAGGAGAGGTTTGGAAAGGAGAAAGCATGAAAAACCATGAAATTCCTTACCATTTCCTTACTTTTTCTCTTCCTTTCTTCTCCTCCATGGTGTGTCTAAGAGAGCTAGTGCTTTTTCTGGTTTTTGGACAGAATGGGTCACGCAAATGGAAAGAAGAAGAAATAAGAAACTTAAAGTGTGTTCAAGAAGCTTCTACTTTCTCAAAAATTCCAATTTTATCCTTCGTTTTTGGCATTTTTGTTTCTCCTTTGTTTTAGCTCCTTTTTTAGAATCATCTTTTCCATTATGAAATTTGGATTCCCAATTTAGTAAAATGCTTTTGGAATCACTTAAATTGGAGCTAAAACCTTCCCAAACGAATCAGTTAAAGTTCAGATCAACCGACGTTAGAAAACGTCCGCCGGAGGGGTTTTAACAGTCCCGGGGCTTTTCATGGTTTTCAGGGCCTCTGAGAACCCTAGAGAACTCAAAACTTTCATTTAAAAAACCCTCCTGTGTGTTTCTCAAAAAGTGCCCATATTTACGAAAATGCCACTGGCCTTTTGGCAAATTTTTTGAATCACTTTGGCCTTGATTTCTAGGCAACTTAAGGCTCAACTCCTTATTTTCTAATATTTAAAATTTTATCATAATTTTATTTGGCCCCAATTCCTTCTATTTCAGGGACTTTCTTTTGTATCTGGCCCATTTCTGCCGTTTACAGAGAAATCAAACATTGTGTTTCTCATGTTTACAGAAGGACCAGATGTTACAGTGTGTTTTTCTCATCTTCCTCATTATATGTGGTATTAGTGTAATTTTCACAAAATTTTTTCATATCTTGTTGCTATCAGTTAAATGGTAAATGTGTACTTCCATTGCATGGATACATCTCATTTTTCAGTGGTGCAGTAATTAGTAATATTTCTTTATTTGTTTTCTTTGCAATAGTAATTTTATTTCCTTGACAATTGATTAAATAATGTACTTTAGATTAGCCTTAAAATTTATATTTTTACTGTTGTTATCTTCCTCTGGTAATTTTTAGTGCTTATTATGCCCTCTTCTTGATTCATGGTGTTATTATGTCTGTTAGGGCTCAGGTTGCTCTTGATTATTGGTTCTATTTTGTTTCTCTGATGTATCTAGCTCTTTTGAACAAACAAATTATTCTCTATCAATGCATATAATAGAATATATCATGCTTAAAATCTTACTTTTTGTTCCATCACATACACTTTCTACTTCTTTGATAAAACAAATCTTGATAACATTCTTGAAGAATTTGTTGAACAACATTTCCATGCTTTAATCCAAACTGGGCACATGTGACTAATAGGACGTGATTGATCATAACTTGGGAGCAGAGGTGATTGAAGAGATACTAGATAGTTTTTAAGAGCCTCCAAAAGTATGATTAATTTCATGAACACTTTTTTTCAATGAAGCTATTTGGAGAAAGAAAATTTTCAGTAGCTAGTAAAAAGGATCTGTTCTTTTTTTGGCTGTTTTGAAATTCTTAAATTTGGAACCTTCTAACCAGCTTTAGAATTTATTTGAAGTTTAAATAATGAATCATGATTTAGGACCCAAGGTGCAAAAAGTGATATTATTACAATAATAATGAGTCTTTTCTCACTAAGTAGAGTTAGTTACATGAATCAATTGATGTCATAAAATTCTATTATAAATCATATTTTTAGACAAATCATTTAAATTTAAACCCTTTTTAATGATTTGGCCTATAGTTTTTCTAAATTTTCCTCTTCTTCTGATTATTGGATTACTCTTCATCTAATCTACTTTTATTGCTGGGGCTTTTACAAGTCTTTTTTGGACATATCCAAACCATCTAAAGTGCAATTCTACCATCTTTTTCATAATAGGTATGACGTCCACTTTCTCTCTAATACATTCATTCCTAATTCTATTTTATCTGGTGCATCCATTCATCTAACACAATATTTTTATCTTTATAATATTAAGCTTATTCTCTTGTTGACTTTTTATTGCCCAACACTAAGTCCCATACATTATTGTAGGTCTTGTAGTTGAATAGTAAAATTTACCCTTAAGTTTGAGTAAAACTCTTCTATCACAAATATAAAAAAAATTGACCCTTAATGCAAACCAACGATTATCAAAAAAATTTCTATAGATCCACTTTTTATTCTCATACTAGTTATAACCTTATCATACATATTATAGATTGTTCAAATATAAGGAATACAAGTTCATTTTTTTCCCAAAGTCTTCCCTAAAATCTCTCTTGACACCTTATCATATGCTTTCTTTAAATCGATGAATATTATGTGTAAGTTTTTTTTTATTCTTTTGATATTTCTCCATCAATCATAGCAAGTATATCACTTCCATGATCAACCTTATTGGTATAAAATCAAATTGATTCTTCTTTATTAATATTATAGAAAAAAGAATTTTTCTATCTTGATACATATAATGTTTATTGTTATTTATCTTTTTAAATTAGGTATCATCCTGCTAATTTTATTGGCAAGTTTAAAATGTGTAAAATGAAATGGGCCATCATAGTATACCATTGTGTTATTTCAAAGGCTATAGAATTATCATTCTATTATATTGTTGACGAAGTATGCCTCGGTAATAGGTGGTTGTGGAGACCAACTGGCATACAACCCAAATTTTCATATATGGTTGACTCGCCTCTTGATCTAACTTCAAAGGTTTTAGCTTGAGACATTGTCACTCTTTCTATTCGACCATTGGTTTCTTTGTCTCATTCCATGCCTAAAACATAAAAAAGTTTATAGTTAGGTATGTGTTCCCTGAGAATAAAGAATGATTATACTAATCCAAATTAGAACTTGAAGTGACTTTGGCATTACATGTAAAATGACTTTTTTCCAATCAGATTTTGATAAAACTATATCCTTAAGGTTTAGTACCATATTGAAATGAATTATCTTGTGAATCCAACTACAAATGCTTGACTCTTCTACCCCTTCTTGGAGGGCCTTTCCTAGAATTACCAAAACCAAATGGAAAATATGATTTGCCATTGACAAAATAGAAATGTAACACCTAGCTTTATAATTATAATTAATTACTAATTTAAGATAACTAATATCAAAATTCAATTGTAGAATCTAACTATTAAAGGAATCCTTATTCTTCTATAACCATATTAACTGAGTAATCATCGTCTAACTCCTTAATTGGCATCTTGTTTGAACTTCACTTACAATATAGGATTAGAAATTATTTAAACATAAACATTGTAGTCCAAAATAACATAAAACACATCCCTCAAGCAATTTTGGAGAATGCCCAAACACATGGCCTAGGTGTGTTCACTATGATAAGAATGTGCCTTGCGCCACCCACCCATGTGGAGCTACATAACTTGCCTATTTATACCTTGAGTCTAATTAGTGCAGCCTTTAAAACTCACTAAAACAAACATATTTTCAAGTCAAGCTTCAAGATTCATAACTATATCCATCTAGTACTTAAATAAACATAGGTTCATCATATAATAGCCTCAAAGTAACTCTTTTAAAAAGTCATACATATCATAAGCCTTGAATTTACAGTTGGAAATAACATAATTCAATTATGATATCAACACCAATATCACATAGCTCAATTAAGGTATTCATTATAATGCTTTCCTTTACCATACTCTATTCCTTTACCTAGAAATGCAAATTTAGAAAAGTACAAATGAGATAAAAATCTTGATAGCTAGTGGAGTTATAAAACTTGCATTCCCAATCATTTTAGGAAAAACAAAGCATTTTCATTTTTATTAGTTTAATTTAGAACAACCATGAAGTTTATAAAAATTATATACTCATCATATGGTACAACAGGTAGGACTTTACACCATTGCCCTAGTTTCTCCTCTTAGTACTACAGTATAAGCTATAGGACCCTCACCCATCCATCTCATATCGAAATGAGGTGTAAAATCATATGATATCCAGATATACCTATGACCATTAACATACAAATATGGGCATCCAACTAATCCAACATAATCATTACATAGTATATTTTTCCTTAGGCATTCACTATTAAGGTACATAACATAGCATCATCGTCATAAGTTTGAAAACATCATATAGTAATCAAAACCTTTTCAATTAGAATACAACATCACTCTATATCATATGCTTTCCATCAAATATATATAAGTCATCATTTCAATGCATCATTTCATCAAATACTTGAAGTACAATTAAAATTAATTCATAAATCAATTTCATAAAATATGAGAAAGTATCTTGAATTATGTTTATGAAACTAGCTACCTTGCAAAGTAGCCAACATAAGGCAAGCAACTTCCAAATGATCTAAAGTTATCAAGCTACAGTAGTAAAATAAAATATATTCATATATTTAATTCCCATTATTACATAGTTCATTAATTAACATAATTTAACTACTTACCACTTACCCAACACTCTTAAGTCTTGCCTCCACCAATATCACACTATCACACACTTGTACCATACTTTTTGATCATCCAACCAAACTAACAATAATACATCTAATTACCCAATATAATCCATCTAATATATAGAAGAAAATTTATAGGATAAGAATTATACCTTAATTCACTTCTTAGCACACTTAGAAGTTGCTTAGAAATTTTATCAAACACATTGAGTTTACTAAAAATTAACTAATATAATTTTAATATTCAAATAACCATAATTAAATAAAATCAAATGTTAGGATGGAAATTATACCTTTGGTGATCTAAACAAGTGCCCAACACTCCACTAAACCTTTATGCCACACAAAAATCACTAGCTCTTTCATGTTGCAAAGCTAACATTATCCAATTAAAATTCTAATCAATTCAAAAAAAAGTTTATAAGGAGTAAATTAAATATTTCTTAACTCATCTTGGCTAATTCTCACAAAATCTGTTTTAACTTAGAGTTTAAAGTCTAGAATCAATAGAGTTTTTTCATCTTTTAAATCCACTTTCTCACACTAAATGTAGAAAACACTACACATTCTCTCTTTCCTTACAATATGCGTAAATTTTAGGGTGATATTTTTAGAATGAAAAGAATGAAAAATAAAATAAAAGATGACATGGATTAAGTGCTTAGGTGAGTTTGAGGTCATAGATCATGGATCAAACTAACTTAAAATTTACTATAATGCCTTTTTTATTTGTTTTCCTCTTATCATATAAATCCAAATAAACATATTAGCCAACTTATTTTATTTCCCCGAAATAAATTAAATTCCTATTTTTCAAATTAAATCTTAATAATTTCATGATCACTAAAATAATAAAATGCCCAATAAATATTCCATTTATAAATAATGCTATTTATTTAATAATAAATATTTAATATAAAGATCTCTAATATTTTTTTCAATTAATAAATTACACCTTTTACTAAATAATGAATATTTAATATAAAATCTCTAATAATTTATAAATGAATCATTATAATTAATTTAATAGAGATGTTATATCCTCCTCCCCATTTTAAAAAATTTGTCCTCAAAATTGAATTTATTTGAAGTAAATAACATCAAGCACGACTTTCTCTTGTCTTTGTCTATATCCCAAGTTGCCTCCTCTAGTGATAATCCTTTTCAAAGCACCTTGATTAGTGGTGTACTCTTGCTTCTAAGTTGCTTGACCTAATAGTCAACTCTCTCTAGTTCAATCACAAAAGATATAGTATCTTGCAAATACACTAACTTATACTCAATAACATCCGAAGGATTGGTTTGATACTTTTTGAGTTATGACACATGGAAAACATCATGAATTTGAGAAAAATTAGGTGGTAAAGCAATATGATAAGTAACTGGTCTGACTAGATCCAAAATCTAGAATAGACCTATGTATCGAGGACTAAGGTTTCTAAACTTTAAAGACCGGCCTACATCTATAACTAAAGAGACTCTAAGAATCACATGGTCATCAATCTTAAACTCTAAGTGTCTCTTCTTTCTATGTACATAATTCTTCTACCTACTTTGGGTGGTGAGTAATCTCTTCTTATGAGCTCTATCTAGTTAGAGGTCTAATATATAATATTTAGACCTAGGAAACTCTTTCCCTTAACTCAACCCAATAGAGTATTAGCTATAATTGTAAGAAAACTCAGCTAATGGTAAATATGCATCTCAATTCTCTTTCAAATCTAGCACACAAGCCCTCAACATATTCTTTAAAGTTTAAATAATGCACCTAATCTATCCATATGACCAAGGGTGATAAGTTATACTAAAACTCAATTTAGTTCTTAAAGCTCCCTAAAGTAATTTCTAAACTCTAGAGATAAATATGTGGTCTCTATTAGATACTATGCTATGGAGTATCTTATGAAACTTCACAATCTCTCTAATGTAAACTTGAGCTAATTTGTCTGAAGGATAAGTAAACCAAATTGGTAAGAAGTGGATAGACTTAGTTAGTCTATCTATAACTACTCAAATCGCATCAACATTTGAAGATGTCCTAGGTAACCCAAAGTCTATAGAGATATTATCTTACTTCTCCTCAAGTATTTATAAGGGTTACAACAATCTAATTGGCTATGTCAAGTTTTGTACTATGGCACCAATAGGTTTTTTTAAAGATCCTGATACATCTTGGTAAGTTTTTAACAAGTCAAATACTTAGACACATACTTGGCTATATTTGGTTTCATGCCAACATACAAAAAATTTTCTTAAGATCTTGATACCTCTTAGTTATTCTTAGATGAATGGTATACTTCTCTTATAAGCTTTAGCTAAAATTATCTATCTCAAGTTATCACTATTTGATACGCATGGCATATCCTGAAACAAGATCACACCATCTTAGCAATACTAAACTCTCTAAACTTACCTTGTGGAATTTGCTTTCTGACTTCCATAAAAAAATTAGTCTATATTTGTGCTTTTCTAATTTGATTTCTAAAGTCACTTAAAATCCTATGTTTTCTCAACCAAATACTTCTTGCATTAATAGAAATAGATAGGTTCAAGTCTCTCAAATCCTTAATCAATTGATATTCCTTAAGCATCATCATGATCATATACATGAATTTCCTACTTAAGGAATTTACTACAACAGTAGCTTTTCTTGGATGGTACTTAAGAACAAAATTATAATTCTTAAGAAACTCTATCCATCTCTTCTATCTCATATTCAACTTTCTCTATTCAAATAAATACTTAAGTATCTTGTGATTACTAGGAACCTTAAATGACATTTCATACAAATAATATCTTCAAATCTTTAAGGCAAACACTATGGTACCTAACTTTAAATCATAGGTAGGGTAGTTTTCCTCATGTGACCTAAGCTATTTAGAGGCTTAAGTTACCAAGCTTCTATTAGGTTAAGAATTATCAACACTAAGTAAAAGTTAACTTATCCTTTAACTTTTGAAAACACTTCTCACACTGACTATTTAACACAAAAGGTTTATCTTTCTCGGTTAGCTTAGTTAAAGGTGTGACTAATAAAGAAAATATTTTAATGAACCTCCAATAATACCCAACCAATCCTAAAAAACTCCTAATATTAGTAATGGACTTAGGCCTGTCCTAATTCATTGTTACCTCTATATTGTTAAGATTTATTGATACTCCCTTTGTGAAGATAACATGTCTTAGGAATTTAACCTCTTTAAGCCAAAACTCATCCTTATTAAGATTAGCAAAGGGTTTCTTCTATTTCAATACTTGGAGCATTATCTTATTATGTCTCATGGTTTTCAAAACTCCTATAGTATATAAGGATATCATTTATAAAGATTACCATAAACTGATTTAGGTAGGGTCTAAAAATGCTATTTGTGTAGTCCATAAAGATCACTAAAGCATTGGTCAGGTCAAAAGTATAACCAAAAACTCATAGTGACCATACTTAGTCCTAAAAGCTATCTTAGGGATATCCTCAATCTTGACTTTCAATTAGTGGTACCCTGATTTAAGATTTATCTTAGAAAATATAATGGCTCCGATCAATAGATCTAATAGATCATCTATCCTAAGCATGAGTATTTATTCTTAATGGTTACCTAATTCAATTGCCTATTGTTAATACATAGCCTAAGCCTCCAATCTTTTCTCTTGACAAATGAAACCAATGTACCCTAAGGGAATACACTGGCCTAATGAATCATTTCTCTAACAATTCCTTTAACTACTTTTTCAATTCAATTAACTCTCTAGGTGCCATCCTATAAGGTGCTCTAGATATAGGTCTAGTACCAGGCACTAGATCTATAACAAACTCTAATTCTCTATTAGGAGGAAAACTACTAACTTCCTTAGGTTTAACTTTAGGTAATCCCTCATAATAGATATACTCTTTATACCCTCTTCAACCTTAGCTTGTGAAGAAAAGAAAATTAAATACCCCTAACACCCCTTCATAAGATGTCTCTTGGCTTGGGTGGTAAACAGATAAGACAATATAGCAGAAGTCTCAATACCAGATACACAAGTAGGTAGAAATATAGACATTCAAGAATAATATAGAATAGCATTAGTAACAAACATTCAATCCATACCAATAATGACATCAACATCAAATAAAGGAATACATACCAAATCAAGAGTAGTAGATTAACTATCAAACTCAATAATGTAATTCAGATGAACTTGAAGTAATAAGGAGTAGCAACTGACAAATCAAAAGGCAAAATCATTAATTATCAAATTTGAATGCTTTACCTTAAAGCTAAGCAATGTATTTATAATTTGATTTCTAATCTTTAGCATGCCTTGAATTAAGTTCAGTGTTGGTCGACCCCTTGCTGACTTAGAGCAAAGACCCACCTTTAGTTCTATGGTCTGGGATGGGGTATCATCTCCCTCTACTATGGACACTCCTTAACATAATGACTAGGCTTGCTATAACAAAAACATTTTAATTCTTCCAATAAAGCTTACTCTCATTATTCTTCCATTTTAATTCTTATAGGATGAAATTTTTGAGCTCTCCAATGTTCTCAAAGGCCCTAAAAACCATGGAAAGCCCCAGGACAGCTAAAGCCCCTCCGGTGGATGTTTTTCCAATGTCGGTGTGCCTAAACTTTGACAAATTTGTTCGGGAATATTTTAGCTCCAATTTGACTGATTCCAAAGGCATTTTACTAAATTTGGAATCTAAATTTTATAATGGAAAAGACAGTTCTCAAAAAGGAGCTAAAATGAAGGAGAAAAAAAAATGCAAAGTATGAAGGGCAAAATGAGAATTTTTGAAAAGTGTAACTTATTCCCACCTATATATATGATGCGCCCTTCTCCTCCCTTCATTATGCACGACCATGTTCTACCTAAAACCAGAAGAAAACCCTAGGGGATGAGGCTCACAAGAAGGGGAAGAAAAGAAGGAGAAATCAAAGGCTTAAGGTATGGAAATTAGTAGTTTTTCATGCTCTTTCTCTTCCAAACCTCTTCTCCTCCATTCTCCTTTGTTTCCTATGATTAAAATGAAGTTTATAAATCTGTTTTAAGGGAGAAATTGAGGGGAAAATTCGGATTTGAAGAGAGGGGCTCAAAGAACACAAGATTCAAGTGAGAAAAAGCAAGAAAATAAGGTAATTTCTCTTCCTATGGTTGTCATTTTTGGTTCCCTTCTCTACCATTTCGCCCCACTTGAGAAAACCATAGGAGGAGATGAATTTTAGGCAGAACCAAGCATGAATCTAGGGAAAAAGGGTGTGGAGATTAAGAATATGCAAAAGGAATTATAAAAAAGCCATTAGATTTCAAGATGCAAATTCTAGAGTTTCGATTGCACCTTGTAAAATCTGATTTTGTATGATGATTCTTAGGCCTAAATAAGAGTTTAAATGAGCTCCTAAGATCCCCAAGAGGCTCCTCATATGCTTCTTCCCTTGAGAAAACAAAGAAAGCTCCATAGAACCCAATATGCTTCATAGCCTCAGCCTAGATAGGTTCTCCTAGCTAGGGAGAGTTTTAAATTTTTCTAAGGCCATTTTTAAGTCATATTTGATGAATGAAAATAAAGAGAGGCCTTGGAAAAAATTTAGAACTCATAGAAATTGATTTGGTGCTTTAGGTTCTATATTATGACCTAAAGAAGCAACATAGTGCTAGGCCTTTTGTTTTAATGGTGTGATGACTCCAAGAGGCTTAGAAGGAGTCAAGAATCATATTTGAAGGAAAAGAATGAGGCCTAGAAGTCATTTGAGAGGTGTTGCTTTATTAGGTGCCAATATGAACAATAATTGGGGTTATAGAGCAATCTAGTACTTAAGCAAGTTGTATGGCTTTAGAGAATGTTTCATGAACCTAATTGGCTCCCAAAAATTGTATCTAGGCCAAGAGAAACTATCTCCACCAATTTGTGAATGTATGGTCGAAAGAGGAGGCTTGAATCCAAAAGGAAAAGTGTGTAATTGTGTGCAAGGTAGCTCTCTCCACCTTCTCTCATGCATGGATGTGTGTTTAGTTTGTTTTAGAATACTTGTATGTGTATTTTCAAGCTTTAAAAAGTATGTTAGCATGCCTTTATATGCCATGATGCTTGATTCCATGTTATGTTCTCAAATAATTACATGATGTTTGTGCGAGTTTGCTTGAGGGTGGAGAGGCCAAGAACTCTTCCCTTGGGTGAGGATGAGCCAAGAACCCTTGGGCTTGGTTGAGACAAAGTAAAGAGTCTCTTAAAAGCAAAGTGGGCTCCCAAGAGTATGGTTGAGTCCAAAGCTCTTAAAGAATGGGTAAGGCAAGTCCAAAATCCATGAGGAGAAGTGTGAGGCCAATCTAAGCACGTGGTGAGCTCTTGGATGTCTTATATGATTGATTCACATGCCAAGATTGTTTTTAAAATGTGCATGTCTTACATTTTCACCATGCATGCATTTGAAAAGCTTGCTTTGCATATATTATGTATGATTGAATGGGAGATGAGCTATTGGGATTCTTTGAATCTCATTCCCTCCTCTCCAATGATCTAACATGCTAGGTAAACCAAGTGGATATACTAATGGGAGCCAACAACACTAAAGGAAGAAGATTGACAAGCTTATGCATGGTTTTGTCCATTTTGGAACCATAGTGATGGTTCATATTGTATATGATGTTGTGTATGTACAGTGAATCTTGAGACATATTTAAATATACTATTATGCAATGTTTAGAGCTATGGATATGATGTATGAACTTTAGAATATAATTTGAGTTTTGAATGTCCAATTATGCATTATGGAAGTTTGATGGAAATAGCATAAGTGTGGGTTGAATGGCCAAAATGAGATGCATGAGGTTTGGGACCATTTGGGCAGCTCACACAAGTCTCAAATAGGTTTTTGAACTTGCCCAAAAGGTGTCAAGACCAAGGGAAATCCATTTGGCAATTTTGGTACCCAAAATGGAGCCAAAATTGACCATAATGGAACCCTATGTCACTTTTTGGCCAAATGAGTTAGTCTTGCTCTAAAATTTGGCATGAAACTAGGTCTCATTGAGATCTTTTTGAAAAGATAAATAACATAATTTTTGGAGGTCTAGAGAATATTTGATGAATTTTCAAAGTTGGGATTTTTTATGGATTCTGGTATGTGCACTGTTCATACTAGCAGTTTTGTGTTTTGTGTCACCCAATAGCCAAATGGTTTCCAATACCTGTGAAATTTTATATGCATAAACTAGAGGTCATAGTATTTCTGTGCCCACCAAGATCATCTCATTTAGAGGTCTAAACAGAGAGTTATGCATTTTTGAAGTTGGCTGTCAGTAGTAGTGGCGCCCCAGAAGTTTAGTTACTGTTCCATAGGATTCCAATGGATAATGTATCTGTTTCATTCTAGAATTATTTTTTGCATCAATTTAAAATTTTTAGATTTCCAGAATGACTAAATGTGTGTGATTCATATTTTTATAGAATTAGTTATGAATTTTAGAAATTTGTATCAGTAATCTGAACAGCAACCCTGGCAGCCAGCGACCTTAGTAGTTTTTGGATGTTAAACGTCCTCCATGATGAATTTTATGGTCTGGGCATATTTTTATTGTAAATTAGACATCCATAGCTTCCCATAATGACCAATATTGCATGATTTTTATTTTTATAAAATTAGTTATGATTTTCCAAAGTTTACCCAGGAAAGAGGCCAATTCTGGCTGAAAATAAACTCCCATTTTCCATGCCTCATTTTGGTTTCCATGGGTTGCAGGCATGTTTTTAGGATGTAAATGAGTTGTAATGATGTAATTAAATATGAGGATACATAGTATGAGCTCACACAGTCCACGTGACACTAATTGCAAATTTTTAAGCATAGCACAATGCAAATAAACTCATTATTTTCATTCCCCTCTTTATATTGTCTTATGGAAATAATGAGGTGAAGCTTATGAATGTCATGAAATGAGCTAGAATTTATGGTGTTATAGAAGGAGAAAGGGAGGAGAAAGACAAGGTAAAAGGTATGAAATTTCTTTATTTTTTTCATACTTTCTCTTTAGTAAACCTCTTCTTCTCCATTTCTCCTTCTTTCTTATGGTTTTATTGAAATTTTTGGATCTTTTATTAGGGAAGAACAAAGGGAAAAATTCAAATTTGAAGAGAGGAGGCTAAGGAAAGGAAGAACAACCAAGAAATCAAGGAAAAATAAGGTAAATCTTCCTTCCTATGGTAGCTACTCCTCCTCCTCTTCTCTCCTTGGTTCATCTAACATAAGAAGCTACAAGAGGGCTTGGATTTTGGACAGAACCAAGGGTGAATCTTAGGAAATGAAGTGTAGAAAATAAGAATATGCAAAGGGAATTAACAAACCACCATGGAAATCAAGATAGCAAATCTAGGGTTTCAAGTGTCCTTTGAAAAATATGATTTGATACAATAATTTCTAGGCCTAAATGAGTGTTTGAATGAGCTCCTAAGATCCCTAGAAGGCTCCCCATATGCATCTTCCATAAAAAAAACAAAGACAACTCCAAGGGTAGCCTTAAGAAGCATAGTTTCAGCCTAGTATAATTGGCACACTTAAGGATAGTTTTAAATTTTTCCAAGCCTATTTTTGAGTAATATGTAATGAGTGAAGATGAGGGGAACCTTGGATAAAATTTAGAAGGCCTAGAGAATAAATTGGTGTCATAGGTTCCATAATATGACCTAAAGAAGCAACATGTAATTAAACTTCTTGTTTTAATTGTGTGATAACTCCAAGAGACTTAAAAAGAGTCAAGAATCATAAATAAAAGGAAAGAATGAAGCCTAGAACTCATTTGATGGGTGTTGCTTCATTAGGTGTATTTAGGAACCATTAATGAACCATAAGGCAAAGTTAGAGTTCCACGAAGATGTATGGCCTTAGAAATGATTCCAAGAACCTAATTGGCTTCCATATATTATGTTTAGGCCAAGAGAAAGAAATCCTATACCTTTGTGTGTGTGAAGCCGAAGAAGGGAGCATTATTCCAAGAGAAAAAGTGTGTGGTTGCAACAAAGGTAGCTCCCTTCTCTTTCTCTCGTTCATAAATGTGTTCTTAACTTGTCTTTGAATGTGTGTATGTATGCTTTAAGTCATGAAAAATGTTCTAGCATGTGCCTTTATTCCATGGTACCATGATGTTACATTAAGCTTTCAAATGATGTTTAACATGATTGCTTGGGTTTGCTTGAGTGTGGAAAAGCCAAGAACTCTTAGCCATGGTGAGGATGATGTTGGAGATTGTGCCCTAGGGCAATTACTGTATTACAAACATTGTTTTTATTAAGAAATAAGAGTTTTTTTTATTATATTATTATATTATTTGCATATTTATATATAATAATATCCATTGATAAATTATTTTTTGGATTATCCAAAATGTCCCTAATCAATCATCTTTGTGGGAACAATGATGAATTAAGACTAGTATGATTTTGATTGATTAAGTGTTAATCATGTATGATGATATGAATCAAAATCATAGGCGTGTGTTAAAGAACAGGACACTAGATAGACCTGTCATGAGATAAGCTACATAGATTAGGTCATAAGTTTATCTCATATATAACTGTGTCATTGATCCCTTAGACCTGAGATCACCATAGATTCCTACATGAAGGACACTATACTTTGGTATAGTCTAATGTCACCTTTAACCGGGTGATTATAAAGGCTATGATTGGGTATAGTAGAATCCATGCAGAGGAAGATGAGTGGTCAAGATGGAATTTGTTCCTTTGATTAATAGACAGATATCTCTGGGCCCCTTGATGAGTGTGACTGAGAAATGCATAGCCATGCTCAAATGGAAAGGGTTCCATCTTATATCAGTCTGCTCGAAAATCAAGAAAGTTATGATCGAGCAAGTTGAGGATGACATTTCCATGCCTCATACTCGATCTAGATGTCGTGTGACAAAAGGGATATGATAGGGTTGTAAGATTGGTTGTATCGAATCACCAATCCTATATGATTTGGGTAGTCACAATGTCTTGCTAGAGGCCGCTTGTGACTTGTGGGTCAAACAGTACAGTTGGCCCACTGCCAACATCATATGGGCCTGCAAGGTCGCACACAAGAATAGACTAACTTAAGTTAAAATGTCCACATTCATTGAATCAAAAATGTGTCAAGATTCAATAAATTTAATTTTTAAATCTAGGATAGAGGAATTATATATATATATATATATAATAATTAAATTCAAAATATATATATTATATTTGAAATTTGATTCTATTAGATAAATTTAAATTTAAACTAATCAAATAATTTAAATTTAAATTAGGCTCTAGATATTGTTATTTTAAATTTAAACTATATGATAGATTTGAATTTAAACTAATAAATATATTTAATGATATATTTAATTAATTTTGATTAATTAAATATATTTGAAACCCTAGTCTATAAAAATTTTTAAATATTTGATTAGGGTTTCCATATCAGAAAAGTAATTCTAGAGCTTCCTCCAAAAACCCTAGAGAGAGGGACAGTGTACGGATGTTGTACGTATAGGTGCTAGCACACCGTTCAAGTTGCTGAACCCCGTTCGTGTGGATACCAGTAGAGGAAGCCGATCTGCAGTCTGTTCCTGTGATCCAGATGAAGAGTAAACAGTAAACTCAATCGACAAAAAAGGTAATTCTCTAAACCTATTCGATTTAAGCAATTTTGACAGATCCTTGGTGGGAATCGGGATAAAAAATTTTAAATGTTTCCGCTGTGTGCCTCCCATGATTCCCAACAAATGAGACAAGAACCCTTAGAAATGGTTAAGACAAAGTAAATAGTCTCCTGTAACACCATATATTTTTAGCTAATTTCATACTATATCTATGCCTCACATCAAGCAATTCATACAAGAGGCAAGAAAATGGTATTATTTTAATGCATTTCTTAGCGTTACGTCAGGTATAAAAATTTCATTCGGTGTCACATGGACCATATGAGCTCATACATCACATTCTCATATTTAAATACATGAATACAACTCATTTGCATCATTAAAAGTAGCCTACATCTAGTGGAACTCAAGAGGAAGCATAAAATACATGTGTATATTTTCAGTCAAATTTTCCTCTTTTCTATCACAAACTTCGAAAAATCATAACTAGTTCTATAAAAATCAAATCATGCACTCTTGGCCATTTTGGAAAGCTACACATGTCTACTTCATTAAAAATACTTTTAGACCATAACATCCAACACAGAGGACGTTTGACATTCGAAAAGGTCCAGAGGTTAGGCTATCCACTAGTGCTATCATAGAATTCTGCAGCAAACTTAAACAATGTACAATTAATTCCACAAAAATCTAATCTATGCAAATAATACCAATCTAGAAATTTGTGGATGTTAAGTAGAGGAAAAAAATAACTCTAGACTAGTCCAGGCATGTCTAGGTATAAAAAATCAATCAAATAGTACCTGAGGTCAATTGGAGTTCCTAATACTGGACAGAATTTTTAAAAATTCATATCTCCCTCTCTAGACATCCAAATAAGGTGCTTGTAGTTGGTACAAGTCATTGTCAATGTCTAGTTTCTTTGTATAAAATTTTGTGGTAATTGGACATCATTTAGACTCTGTGTGACAGATTTCATTTTCAGACTAGTATAAACAGTGACATGACCAAAACTAGAAAATTTTTCAACTTTGAAAATTCATCAAATATTCTCTAGACCTCCAAAAATTCTATTTTCAACAAGCTCTAATTACATACCAAATCTCAGATCAAGAAGAGCTCATTTGGACAAAAAGTGATATAGGGTTCTATTATGGTAAATTTTTGCTCTATATGGGGTACCAAAATGTCCAAATAGCTTTCCTTGGGATTTGCCACCTCTTGGGCAAGTCTAAAAGTATAAATATGACTTGTGTAAGCTATTCAAGTGGTCCCAAACCTCACGCATCTCAATTTGAGCATCTCACTTCCATTTATACATACACTTTCATAATGCAAACTTGTCATTACATGACCAAAATGTGCATTTTCATACATACAACTTTAGCTCTCAATTATACATGATACATAAACATAGTCATACATGTTCATAACATCATAAGACATATACATCCATTGATTTCATCATTTGCCATTCATATGGCCTTAAAGTAGCAAAATTCAAGCACTTTCATGTCATCCTCTTATTTCTCATGTGCTTGGCATCCATTCTCTTGCTCTCTTGGTCCACCTAGCATGTTAGAACATTGGAGAGAAGGAAATGAGATTTAAAGAATCCTAATAGCTCATCTCCCATTTAATCATACATAATGAATGCAAACAAGTCTCATAAATACATGTATGGTCATGTTGATATGTGCAAACATTCAAGAGGCATTTTCATCATTTGAGAAACTCATACATAGCATACAAAGGCTTGCCAAGCAAGTGGATTGGCTTCACCCATTTACTTGTAGATTTTAGACTTGCCTCACCCATTCTTTAAAAGGTTCTTGGACTCAACCATGCTCTTGGGAGTCAACCTCACTTTTAGGAGACTCTTTACTTAGTCTCAACCAATCTTAAAGGTTCTTCGTTCATCCTCACCATGGCTAAGGGTTCTTGGCCTCACCACACTTAAGCAAACTAAGGCAACTATCATAGATATCATTTAGAAAACATAATGCATCATCATAATACCATGGAGTAAAAGCTCATGCTAGAACATTTTTCATGGTTTAAAATACATATACACATATTCAAAGACAAGTAAAGTAAGCAATCATGCATGAGAGAAGGTGGAGAGAGCTATCTTTATCACATTTACATATTTTCTTCCTTTGGACTTAATTCCTCTGCCATGGCCACACACTCACAAGGAGGTGGAGATCATCTCTCTTGGCCTAGATACATCATATGGAAGCCAATTAGGTTCATGGAATTAATTCTAAGGCCACACATCTTCCTTAGATACTAACTTGATCAAATGGCCCCTTTATGGTTCCAAAATACACCTGATGAAGCAACACCCATCAAATAAATTCTAAGCTCCATTCTTTCCTTTCAAATATGATTTTTGACACCTTTTAAGCCTCTTGGAGTTATCACACAATCAAAACCAAGAGCCTAACCACATGTTGCTTTTTTAGGTCATATTATGGAACATAAAGCACCAACTCATTCTCTAAGCTTCCTAAATTTTTTCCAAGGATTCCTCTCATATTTATTCATCATATATGACTCAAAAATAGGTTTAGAAAAATTTAAAACTCTCCCTAGCTACCCTAACCTCCTTGGGCCGAGACCATAAAGCTTAATGGACTTCATGGACTTTGCTTTGTTTTCTCAAGGGGAGATGCATGTGGGAAGCCTCTTAGGGATCTTAGGAACTCATTTAAACTCTTATTTAAGCATAGGAATCATTGTACAAATTCATATTTTACAAGGTGCAATTGAAACCCTAGAAATTGCATCTTGAAATCTAATGGCTTTTTATTAATTTCCTTTGCATATTCTTAATCTCCAACCCTTTTTCCTTAGATTCACCCTTGGTTCTACCTAAAAATCAAATCCTGCTAGGGTTTCTTAGGTTAGGCGAAATGGAGGAGGGAAACCAAGAGTAGCAACCATGGGAGGAGAAATTACCTTGTTTTCTTGCTTTTTCTCACTTGAATCTTGCTTTCACCAAGCTCTTCTCTTCAAATCCAAAATTTTCCCTAAGTTTCTCCCTTAAATTAGATTTGTAAACTTCATTTTAACTAAAAGAAATAAAGGAGAGGAGGTTTGGATAGAAGAAAGCATGAAAAACTACTAAGAAACTATACCTTAAAGCTTAAATTTCTTCTCCCCTTCTTCTTCCCTTGGTGTGCCACTCTCCTAGGATTTTTCCTCTGATTTTAGGTAGAACAATCTAAAGCTATGTGAGTGTGAGAGTGAGGCGCCACCTATTTATAAGGGAAAAAAGAAACACTTTTCAAAAATTTCCATTTTGCCCTTCGTTCTTGGCATTTTCATTTCTCCTTCGTTTTAGCTCCTTTTTAAAAATTGTCTTTTTTATTATAAAATTTAGGTTCCCAATTTAGTAAAATACCTTTGGAATCACTCAAATCGAAGCTAAAACCTTCCCGAACTGATCTGTCAAAGTTCGGGTTAACTAACGTTATAAAACGTCCACTATAGGGGTTTTAAATGTCCTGGGACTTTCCATAGTTTTTAGGGCCTCTGAGAATTCTGGAGAACTCAAAATTTTCATTTTAAAAGCCCTCCTGTGTGAATTCCAAAATTTACTCAAAATTATGAAAATGCCATTACGTTTCGTAAGTTTTCCATAAAAAATTATTTCTTCATTCTAGCCTTATTTTTCTTTCCATCTGAGCCTGGGATTCTCATTTTTAGGAGTTTAGAATGCTTCCCAAATTTTTTGGGACCTTAACTATCTCATTTTGAGGAACTTACTTTTGTTTCTGGTGAATTTCATTCATTTACTGAGAAACCAAACGTTACGTTTCTCACATTTTCTTTGGTTTTCAAAGAACTGGATGTTACATCTCCCAAGAGTGAGGTTGAGTCAAAACCTCCTAGAGAAAATGGATGAGGCAAGTCCAAAATCCATAACAGAATGGGTGAGGCTAATCCACTTACTTGGCAAGCCCATGTATGCTTTGTATGACTTACTTATATGCCAAGAATGCTTCTTGAATGCTCATATTGTTCCTTGTACTCACGCATGCCTTCTTAAGACTTGTTTTGTATATTTTATGTATGATTCAAAGGGAGAAGAGTTATTGGAATTCTTTGAATCTCATTCCTTCCTCTCCAATGTCCTAACATGCTAGGTGGGCTAAGTAAGCAAGGTAATGGAAGCCATCAACTTGGAAGATGAGAGGTTGACATCAAGATGCCTAGTTTTGTCTCTTTTGTAGCCATACATATAGCATATGATGTAATCCTATGATGGAATTGTTATGTAATCATTTGAACATATGTAATTACCCAAATGTTTGATGCATGTATGAGTTTTAGTGCTAAATGAATGATAATGTACATTTTGGGCATGGAATGGCAAGACTAGCCTTGTGTAATCGTGTGTATGGCATGAGGTGTGTAATACCATATCTTTCTAGCCTTCCTCATGCCATTCACATGCTCCATAACATGCTACACTTAGGAGTTGTAAGAAAATGGGATATAAATAATGGATTAAATTTGCTTTGCGCTACATATGAAACTTCCATTCGATTTCACGTGGGCCGTATGAGTATATACTATACTTTCCCATATTTAATTACATCAATAAAACTCCTTTGAATTATAAAATCATGCCTACAATTCATAGAAACCGAAATAAAGCATAAAATGGGCTTGTTTAATTTCGGCCATATTTGCTCCTTTTTCTAACCAAACTTTGGAAAATCATAACTAAATCTAAAAAAATTGAAATAATGCAATCTTGGTCATTCTAGGAAGCTATGGATGTCTACTTCACAATAAAAATACTCCCAAGTCATAACATTCATCATAGAGGGTGTTTGACATCTAAAATGGTCCAGAGGTCGGACTGCATCCTGGAACTGATACAGAATTCTACAGAAAAATTTGAAAATATCCAATTAATTCCAAAAAAATCTAATCCATGTAAATGATACAAATCTAGAAATATGTGGATGTTAAGGAGAGATAGAAAATATCTCCAAACCAGTTCATCAAGCCCAGTCCTCGAAATTCAATGGAATAGTACCTCTGGTTGGGTAAAATTCTCGATACTGGACAAAATGTTCAAAATTTCATATCTCCCTCTCTAGATCTCCAAATGAGGTGCTTCTAGTTTCCATGAGTCACTGTAGTTGTCTAGGTTCTCTGTATAAAAGTTCATAGCAATTGGACATCATTTAAGCCTCGTGTGACGGAATGCAATTTTGGACCAAATGAATAGTGCAGCAAACCAAAAACCATGAAAATTGCCAACTTTGAAAAATCATCAAATATTCTGTAGACCTCCAAAAATTATGATCTTTAGCTTTCCAAAAATCTCACAATGAGACCTATTTTCATGCCAAATCTCAGATCAATACTAACTCATTTGCCTAAAAAGTGACATAGGGTTCTATTATGGTCAATTTTAGCTCCATATGAGATACCAAATTTGCCAAATGGCTTTCCTTTGGTTGTGACACCTTTTGGGCAAGTCTAAAAGTATATTTAAGACTTGTGTGGGCTGGCCAAATGGTCCCAAGCCTCATGCATCTCATTTTGGCCATTCAACCCACACTTATGCGCATTTCTATCAAACTTCCACATTGTATACTTTGACATTACATACTCAAAATATATGCTAGAGGTCATACATCATATCCATACATTTAAATATCACATAATATCATATTTATATATGTCTCAAGGGTCATAGACCATTTACAACATCATATACATTATGAAATAACATTATGGTTCCAAAAAGAATAAAACTAGGCATATGGTTGTCAATCTTCCTTCTTCATTGTTGTTAGCTCCCATTGCCATAGCTACTTGGTCGACCTAGCATATTAGATCATTGGAGAGGAGGGAATGAGATTCAAAGAATCCCAATAGCTCATCTCTCATTCAATCATACATAATATGTGTAAAGCAAGCTTTACAAATGCATGCATGGAGAAAATGGAAGGCATGGACATTTAAAAAGAAAGCTTGGCATATAAACAAATCATACAAGACATTCAAGAGCTCACCAAGTGTTTGGATTTAGGACTTGCCTCACCCATTCTTTCAAAGCTTTGGACTCAACCATACTCTTGGAAGCCCACTTTGCTTTTTGGAGACTCTTTACTTTATCTCAACCAAACTCAAGGGTTTTTGGCTCATCCTCACCAAAGGAAAGAGTTCTTGGCCTCTCCACACTTAAGTAAACTCATACAAACATCATGTATTCATTGGAAAATATAACGTGGCATCAAGAATCATGGCATATAAAGACATGCTAGCATACTTTTCATAGCTTGAAAATACACATTCTAAAACAAGCTAAGCACACATCCATGCATGAGAGAAGGTGGAGAGAGCTACCTTGCACACAATTACACACTTTTTCCTTGAAATTCAAGCCTCCTCTTTCGGCCACACACCCATAAATTGGTGGAGATGGTTTCTCTTAGCCTAGATACAATTTATTGGAGCCAATTAGGTTCATGAAACATATTCTAAGGTCACACAACTAGGTTAAATACTAGATTGCTTTATAAGTTTTATTATAGTCCATAAATGCACCTAATGAAGCAACACCCCTCAAATAAACTCTAGGCTCCATTCCTTCTTTTCAAATATGATTCTTGACTCCTCTTAAGTCTCTTGGAGTCATCACACAATTAAAACAAAGAGCCTAATATCATGTTGCTTCTTTAGGTCATAATATGGAACCTAAGGCACCAAATCACTTTCTATGAGTTCTAAATTTTTTCCAAGGCCTCCCCTCATTTTCATTCATCAAATATGACTCAAGAATGGTCTTAGAAAAATTTAAAACTCTCCCTAGCTATAAGAACATGCTTAGGCCGAGACTATGGGCTTCCTCGGCCTCCATGTGGATTTTCTTTATTTTCTGGAAGGAGGAAGCATGTGCGGAGCATCTTAGGGATCTTAGGAGCTCATGTACACTCTTAATTAGGCCTAGGATTTATCATATGAAATCAGATTTTGGAAGGTGAACACAAAACCCTAGAATTTGCATCTTGAAATCTAATGGTTTTTTGATAATTCCCTTTACATATTCTTAATCTCCACACCCTTTTCCCTTAGATTCATTCTTGGTTCTGCCTAAAAATCATCTCCTCCTAGGGTTTTCTCAAGTGGGGCGAAATGGTGGAGAAAGGCACCAAAGATGACAACCATAGGAAGAGAAATTACCTTGTTTTCTTGCTTTTTCTCACTTGAATCTTGTGTTCTTTGAGCTCCTCTCTTCAAATCCGAATTTTCCCCTTAATATCTCCCTTAAAATAGATTTATAAACTTCATTATAACCATAGAAAAGAAAGAGGAATGGAGAAGGAGAGGTTTGGAAAGGAGAAAGCATGAAAAACTATGAAATTCCTTACCTTTTCCTTACTTTTTCTCCTCCTTTCTTCTCCTCCATGGTGTGCCTAAGAGAGCTAGTGTTTTTTCTGGTTTTTGGGTAGAATTGGTTGTGCAAATGGAGAGGAGAAAAAATAAGAAACTTAAAGTGTGTTCAAGAAGCTTCCACTTTCTTAAAAATTCCAATTTTGCCATTCATTTTGGCATTTTCGTTTCTCCCTTGTTTTAGCTCCTTTTTTAGAACTGTCTTTTCCATTATGAAGTTTAGATTCCCAATTTAGTAAAATGCCTTTGGAATCACTCAAATTGGAGTTAAAACTTTTCCAAATGAATCAGTCAAAGTTTAGGTCAACTGACATTAGAAAACGTCCACTGGAGGGTTTTAACTGTCCCGGGAGTTTCTATAGTTTTAGGGCCTCTGAAAACCCTGGAGAATACAAAAATTTCATTTAAAAAGCCCTCATATGTGAATTCCAAAAATTGCTCAAAATTATGAAAATGCCATTACGTTTCGTAGGCTTTTTGTACGAAATTGTTTCTTCATTCTAACTCCGTTTTGAGCCTGGGATTCTCATTTTTAGGAGTCTATAATGCTTTCCAAATTTTTGGGACCTTAACTACATCATCTTGGGGGACTTCCTTTTATATCTGATGAATTTCATTTGTTTACAGAAAAACCGTACATTACGTTTCTCATGTTTTCTTTGATTTTTGGAGAACTGGATATTGCATTTCTCCCCCTTAAATAAATTTCGTCCTTGAAATTTAAGGTATGCTTTCCTTTTACTCTTTTCTTTTCTTTTTCTAGCTAACTGTTCTTTTCTTTCTCTTCTTCCTAGCTCTATACCCTTTCTCAGCAATTTCATTCTTTCAAGTTTTCTCTTAGCCAGGGAACTTATATACTAGCTCTTAGTAAGGGCTCTATTGCTCTCAAATACTAGTTAGTTCTTTTCATAAGGGAAAGAAATTTCTGACTCTGGAGGCCTATCCTGGGAGAGCTTACTAATCATGTTGAGTTAATGTTAACCCGTTCGCAGGATTAACGTTTCTTTCAGTGGACCCCTTTACACATCTCAGGAGGTAACTTACTTCATATTGTGACGACCCAAACTTCTACTCATTGTAATTAAGGTTAAATGCATGATTAATAATCATAGATTGGGGTTACAAGTCATTATGACCAATTACATTATGAAAATACGGGGAAATTTGGACCTTAATGTGATTAGAGTCATCAATCATATAATTACAAGCACTTATGTTCATAAGGGAAATAAACATTTATTTATAAGCATTTGATTCTATTACTCATCAGTTATAACTCATCCGAATGTCTCTAAATCATCCCTTGAGAGTACCATATAAAAAACTAAGGTTTCCTAGCCAATATAAGGGTTTCAGGATGTTTGTCGCGGCTAATTTCCCTTTAGCCGCGGCCAATTCCTCTCTGTTTCACCCCTTACTTTGTTACTAATTTCACCGCGGTGATAGTCACAGCGAGTTGGACCTTTGCCGTGGCCAACCTACATGGCGTTGCGGCGAAGAAGCCTACTAGAACCTCCCTCGCTCGCCTCTTGCTATTGGCTGCGGCCAATACCTCAATTCACCGCGGCCAATTCCTCTCTGGAATGCCTGGCTCCTTTTTGCAAAAGTTCACCACGGCCAATTCCCCCTTTTGCCACGGTAAATTTCCCTCTAGACGACTCCCAATTTAGCCTTTCACATTTTGCCATGGCTAATTATACATTTCGCCTCAGTGAATTCCTCTCTAGCACCTTCCTTGGGCATCTTTGCCTCTATTGGCCGCGGCTAATTACATTTTAGCTACAGCAAAACCCCTTCTGATCCTACAACTCTCAAGATTTCATCACATGTTCTCTAATTTCCCCTCTAGCAACACTCTAGGCCACTTTAACTTGGTTTGTGAAGATTTAGTGTCTTTCATTTACCTAATCTACCTAACACATCTATCATTAACCATTCAAAACCCAAATGTGGATCCTTAACCCTCTAGCCACCATAAACCAGTGAGTTCATAGATCCATGATAGCAATTGTATTCTGGTCACAAGGTGCATGGGGTCAATGCTTAATGTTCATATAAAATCAAATCACTTATCCATTGTTAGCCAATTATAATCATAATGTTCAATTCCATGATAATCAAATTACATATACAGTCCCTATACTTGGCAACTCATGATACAATGCAACAATGATACAAAACTAGCAATCTAGTTACAATATAATTGATGAGGCTCCCAAACCTATATGTTACCAAACCATTTAATAAGCTTCCATTGATTTTCTCCTTGCCACTAAGAGGTCCAATCCCTGAAAATGTTAGCCCACAATGGGGTGAGATATACAATCTCAGTAACAAAAGGCAATTTCCATATATATGTACAAGTCAATCAGTCCAAGGAAATTTTATGTCATCAATACCAAAATCATCAATTCAATTGGCAAATGAACTAGTTGAACTATGAATGACTACTATCCTATACCAGCAATAATACATAACATCTTAATGGCCAATAACACCGGGAGAGGTTCGTCCACGGCACCTACTCCATAATGAGCATAACTAGGGCTCAATGCATCTGGGTTTGATCACAATCCAGTACTCGATCGAAGCACATGCACGGGTGGTAGCCACACCACAGCTCTACCATGGACTCACAAAATCCAATTACAATAACAATGAAGTAGTCAACCAGTCATTTAGCATTTCAAAATCAAGCATGTGTAACAAATAACAGATTAACATGAGCATATACATAGAATTAGGAAAATAACCCCAATTACCTCAATGAAGTCAATTACTTTGCCTTTAGCTACCATAAAAATCCAAATGCATATCAAGCCTATAACAAGTATAATTATCATCATTTCTAGCAACAAATCAGATACCCAAAAAGTTGAACTACTAATGACTACTTAGAGGTTACTCACCTAATTACCAATAGATTTTAATTTCGGGTTCCAACTTTCCCACACCAAAAACCACCATAGTTCACTCCAATTTATGGGTAATTTCACATGAAACCAAAGCCTATGTCATAGGTCAACTATAGGGGTCTCAAACTAATAGAAAATGCATCAAAATGGGAAGATACTCACTTAACAACACCTATAGCCTTAACCTCCAAAAATCCACCATGGAAGCACCAAACAACAAGTTTCAGTTTTGGGTGGAAGATAAAAATGCTCCAAATAAAAGACCAATCAGGCCAAATCAAAGAGGAAGATGAGAGGATGAAGTTATATATAACTCACCTTAGCTAAATCATCCTCTGAGTTAAAAATGGAGCTGCAATGTTGGTAGAACCCTAGCCTCCCTTAAACCTCTGAATTTCCTCCCTTGCCTCTTGTGTTTTCTATTGAATGGGGAGGGAGGCTGCTGACCCTTTAGGGTTATTAGTGAGGAATGAGCTGACCCATTAGCCCAAGGTCCAATTGGGCTCATTTCTAGTGGTTGGGCTATAGTTTAATGAATGGGCTATAGAAAATTTAGAGCTAAAAGTGGGATATGTTGACCCAATGGCCCAATTCCTTGTGGGTTTAGATTTTTATGCTTGTTGGGCCTTATCTCATAAGTTGGGCTTTAAGGTTGTAGTTGGGTCAGGCCAAATTTTAAAAGCCAATCTAATTTGGATCTACATAATGTGTGTTGGGCTAACTCACATAAATTGGGTCTTGGGCCCCTTTTTACTAAATCAGATTAGGCTATTGCTAGGTGATCTCTCTTGGCCCAAGTCTCATTATAAGGAGTCGGGCTTATACCTAAGATCATTGGGCCTCTATAAGTCCTTATCCATGGCTTACTCAAATTAATTTATGGGCCTAAATTAAGCTTTAATCTAATGGAAATCTTAAACCTATATTAATAACTTATTTCTTTGTAAATTTCCATTCATATAGCTTACCTAATTATTTCATAATAATTATTCTTAATTAGTCTAAATACATCATTAACATCTTAATTAATTTTGGGGTGTTACACATATCACGTCTCCTGTATCCTCTCTGAATGGCTTATCATTGTAACACCCCGAAATTAATTAAGGTGTTAATCATAGATTAAGATTAATTAAGAATAATTAATATAGGATGATTGGGCAAGTTAAGTGAATGGGGATTTTTAGAGAGATAAATTATTAACATGGGTTTGAGAATTAATTAGGATAAAAATTGCATCTAGGCCTAAATTAATGAACCATGATAAGAGGCTAATGGAGGCCCAATGAATTAGGTGCAGACCCAAACCCTTGAACCATTCAAACTTGGCCCAAACCCAATTAAACTTCAGCAACCCAATGTATAAAACTGGCCCAATGAAATTCTGCAGCCCAACAATTGAAAACTGGCCCAATAAGCAAAATCTGAAACCCAATTGGATTTGGACTTGGAGCAACCCATGACCCAGCCCCTTGACCCAACTTAAACCCACCTAAAACCCTAATGCTTCAGCCACTTTCCCCCATTTGCTGAAACACAAAGAAAATTCGGAGGTTGAGAAGGAGGCTAGGGTTGGGGGCAAGAATTCTGCATTTTCACACACTTAGAGCAAGATTTAGCCAAGGCAATAGTTATACAACTTAACCTCCTCATCTTTCTCTTTAATTTGGTCTGATTAGTTTTTCATTTGGAGGATTTTCACCCTACCCAAAATCTGAAATGTGGTTATTTGGGGTTTTCTTGATGAAATTCGTAGGTTGAGGCTAGGGCTGACATTAGGTGAGTTTAAACCCCTCATTTTGATACTTTCTTTGATGTTTTGAGACCCCCATAGCTTATTTATATTATGGGTATTAATTTGGTACGAATTTGCTTAGGATTTTAGGTGAAACATTGAGAATTCTGGTGGGAGATACTTGAATCCAAATTTGGGATTTGTGGTGGCTGTTGCGAATTTGTCTACAAGTGAGGTAACCGGGGTTTACATTAATTCTATGCATGTATCTATTTTAATTTCATATTTGCTATATATGAATGATTTGAAATGTTGAATGAATTGGTTGTCTATCTATTGTATTATGATTGGACCTTATGAGTCCATGGTAGAGCTGTGGTGCAGCTGCCACCCGTGCATGTGCTTCGATTGGGCACCGGGTTATGATCAAACCCCAGATGCACTGAGCCCTAGTTGTGCTCAACGGGGAGTGGGTGCCGTGGACGGACCTCTCCCGGTGTTAATGGCCTTTAACATGTTAAATATATGATTGCTAGTATGAGATAGTAATCATGATAGCCTAATTATTTCATTTGCTGAAATGACTGATATGATTCTGATATGGATTTTGATTTATGTATATATGTTGATTAAACTGGATTATATGATGGAATTGCCTTAGTTACTGAGATGTGTATCTCACCCCATTTTATAGGATTACAATTTCAGGTGAAGGTTCCTCGGGTAAGGATAAGGGCAAGCAAGTGGATGAACATCCATGAGCTGAGGCCTAGTGTGGGGAGGCTACACTTGGTCTGAGTGTAATAAGGTAGATACTAATTTTGTTAAGTCTTCTATAGCATCATCATGTATCTGTATTGCCAAGTGTAGGCTTACACATTTAATTTATTGAGGATGTATGTATTGAGGGGTTAGACCTCATCTTAATTTAGTAATTGTTGTATGGACTCATGATTTCTACTGTAATTGATGCTGACCTACAATATGGCTATTAATGGAAATGTAACCATTGAGATATTGATATGAACCTCTATTGTATGGAATCCTCATTGATTGAGTATTTAAGGATAGCTGTTGGTAGTTCATGTATAATCTGTTGTTGTTACTTTATAAACTTGCTGATAGAAGGTAATTAGAGAAAAGAAATGGGCATATAAGTTCTGAGTTGGTAATGGAAGCATAACTAAGTAAATAAGGTAGATAAATGCCATTAGAGCCATATAAAATGAGGGGAAGTGACCTTAGAGTGTCCCTAAGGAGAGAAATGGAGTGTAGGGGGCGAAATATAGGGAAAACAGCTACAAAAGGGAGTCACGCCGCGGCCTATGGAGTGACAGTGGCAAGGGACACCACGGCTTGATAACTCTCGCCGCGGCACGGAGTGAAAATAATCGCCCAGGGGGTGACAGAATGTAACCTCGCCACGGCGCAAGAAGTCTCACCACGGCGCGAGTTGAGGAAATTAATTAGGGAGGTTACAGTAGCAAAACTCGCCGCGGCGCAGATCCAACTCGCCGCGGAGAATTCCCGAGAGCAACCTGGCCGCGACGCAAAAGGTCTGGGCCGCGACGCAAGTTTAAAAACTTAGTTTTCGAGCTCCATAACCTAACTTAGCTGCGGCGGGAAAGTTCCAGGTCGCGGCGCAGGTCCCCAAACTCCCATATTTGACCTAGAAACCCTAATTTCAGTAAGGCTAATGTTAGGGAATAGCATGAGTACATTGGTGGGATGTTTCTGTGGGTTGAAATTGATTAATGGATAAATCCTAAACCTTTAATGATGGTACAAACCCTTCTATGCATGTTCCTGTTATGGTTGTTAGTTAATGATCCTAGTAGTATCAAGGTTTAAATTTCCCCTATATTTTCTTAATGTAATTAATTGCAATAACTCCAAACCTTGATCATTATTTATTAATTGTGTATTTAGCTATAATCACCGATATTAGAATTTAGGGTCGTCACAATCATAACATCTCATCATGTTTTCTAGTCATTTGAGTGATTAGAGGTTTCTATCTATCTATTTATTTATATGTTCCGTCCACTATTTATCTCTGCATTCTTTCTTATTAGCTCATCCTATGATTATAATTCACATTCTTTCCATCACAGGCCTCACATCTCAATTACTTATTGGGATTACAACTCTTTTGAGGAGTTTCTACTTTTAATGATCCTAGTTTCTTTATTTACTATTCCATCTATCTCTATAGGCCCGGACTTTTACTCACTTTCTTTGCTCACTTACAATGGCATTGTATAGTCCCTTATTTCAACACTGATAGGCCTAACATACGTATCTCATACTAGCATCAAAGAGCTACTACCACTGACTACTGTTGGGCTCTGATGGGATGCTAGCTATTCTCACAGTTTTGCTCACTGGATATATATTGTACCACTTATCTCATATGAAAACTGCACCTAACCCCTTTCTAAATACATAAGCTAGCATGCGAGGATCTCTCTATCCCTCGATCAGGGCTACTGTCTACTAGGTAGTGGTTCATTTGGCTTTAACTCTGGAAAGCTAATTTCTTACTTTCCTCATCCCACACACTATGCTCATCTCTAAAGAGAGCTAGTTAATGGTCTACCTATCTGAGTAAAGCCTTCATATCTCTGTAGCAATAGTTTACTAGACTCAGGAGGTCTTTAGTCTCTGAGATAAAAGCTAGTTAAAACTGTACTGGTCTCTAAGACTAACTATTTTGTAAAACTATCTCAGGTTGTCATCTCTACCAAAGATCTATCATACTGTGGTTTGGGCTCTTTGTAACTCTATGGGATCTACTATGACCCGTAGGTCTACTGTGACCTCTCAAAGCTCCGCTAGGGTCTACTGCAACCCGCTATGCTATGCTGGGACTTACAGCGATCCATCTCTGGGAGATGTGAAAGCCTAAGATCACTGTATCTGACAATAAAATATATGCTCACTAAGTCCAGTAACCATCACTCATAATAGCTTAGGCTAAACTCAGAAGTACATCATGCTCTTTGTGCAAAGTGGGTTCTATGTCATCTGATTCTCTAAAATCTCGTCATATCGATACTAGGGAGCATTTCAATTTTCACTCATCACTCTTCGTAGGATCCTCAGATTCCCACTTCAGCCCCTTTTTCACTTGGGCTTTCTTTTATTACTCTATTAACTTACTTTGCATATACTCATTCTAACCTTCCTTTCATATCCTGCAGTTTCTAACTATGTGCATACTTTACTTTTGAGTGCCTTGGCACTGGGGCATTTTACATTCTGAGTGTGATTAACATCTCTAGCAGGAGAGAGGCTATACATTGGTCTCTATTCATTTCATTTATATATACTATGAGGGACTCAGGCTATGCATACTGTGTCTAGACATTCTTTATTAGGAATTCCTCACTATATGCTTTTCATTCTATTCTGATATTACTGGAATCCCTTTACCTTTCTTTTTTGACTTATTTTATTCTTTAACTAACTAGGATACCTTTCGATTACGAGGACACTTTAGTGATTGATGTCATCGTTTGCTACGCACTTAAGTCACATTACTATTAGGTTGATCAGGCCTAATATCATGTGACCATTGTTGCAAGAAAACCATAACATCAAACACTAATACACAGACGCCTCATGACTGAGCTCAAGGCCACTATTGCCTATATATTGCAAGTTTCCTAATAATCTAAAGTATCCCCTTCTTACTTTCCTCTATCAGCCCTATTCTCGTAGAGTGCTCGGGAAAAGTAGGATTCATCCTCTACTACATCCCAAGACCTCTCTGCATGGCCCGATAGTTTTACTTCGGGTAGTATCATGTTAGAAGGGCGTCTACGCCAAGGATGAGTGTGCTTTCTTAACCAGTCAAGCACATTAATTGAATATCTATTCTCAGTCTAGTATGTCATCGGCTTAAATACTATCATATCTTCTCTTTCTACCTTTCTTATCCTCTTACTTAGTAAATGGATGTTTTACTACTGGCTATTTTTATTACCAGTTCAGGTTTTTCTATGCTCAAAAGCACCTGCATTTTCCTAGGGTTTCTCCACGTATTCACTCTCTATAACATCAAACGGGTCTACTTTTTGTTCATACTCTTATTCTGTTCTTAGCTAGACCATCCCTTGGCAAGAAGGATTTTATTTCACATAATTCTAGGAATTTCATTCTATGGCGCTCTCGGCTTACATTCTTTCTTTACATAATACGAGCCTCACCTTCTAAGGCAGTCTCTAACTCCTTTGAGCTTCCCTGAGGGTACTAAGGCACTACCTGTCTATTTTAGCTTATTTCCATGTTTGGATCAGAGCTGGCTTTCTCTCTATTCAGCCTCTTTAGCTTTACCCCATAAGCATCACATATTATTTTTAGGGTTCTGCTAACCCAATCCATAACATATACACTTAATATCTGGATTCTACCTTATTGAAAGCTTATGCTCTACTGGGTGCTCTAATCATTCAGGTGCCTTAACCCTATATCATTCTCATATTAGGGAGCTCGTCTAACTAACTATTGGACCCCTATCCATTTACCTCTCTGGCTCAGTTTACTCATCTAGTCATGGTTAAAGTGAGGGCATCCTTATTGTAGCTAGTTTCTTAGCTCTTCCTCGCTTCCTTTATTATTATACTTTACGACTTATGGGGGTCTATCTAGGGGAAATTACTAACCACAACTGGGTGGTCTCCCCAACATAAGGATGTCTCATTTTTTCTTCTTCGATCCAGGGAGAATTCTCACTAAACTATTCATTCATATATCTCACCTGGAACGATGCTACTGGTCATCTCCCCAGGCTTTAGCTTATGCTCAGTCTAGGCTAGTCATCTTATCAGACCTGTAGCTTACTAACTATCCTCATTTTTTTCTAAGCCTTTGTCACTGGGCTATTCATACTTACCTCTAGGTGTTACCTATGAGGTACACCTTTCTAGGTCACTCACTATGTGCTTCACTACTGGTGGCTTATCTCACGTTATTTCGAGGCTACACTATCATTCAATGTCTCATAGGGTAGCACCTTAGGTTAGAGTCAATGCTTTGAAGGTGGATCTTAACAACCTTATTGTCCTTGTGTCTAACTTCCTCTGTGTTAAGCTCTTTTCTCAGTCTCATCTACTAGGCCCACGGATTTCTTACTAATCTTCTATAATCATTCATTACTCTTTTCCTCTACTTATACTAGGGGTTCCTGCTCTTTGTGGGTTGTCTGACCCCTTATCAACTCCTTTCTTAAGTTAGCCTGAATATGACCAACAAAGTATTCATAGTGCCATTCGCCGTGGCTAATTAGCTTTGGGTTCACCCTAGTTTCCCTATCTGAGTATTGGCCATGGCAAGGAATTCTCTAAATTGCCTCACTGCTATCTGGAATAATTGGCCACGACTAATGGCCTCTAATTGGCTTACTTTTTCAGGGATTGAAATTTCATCTTTAGCTACCAACCCGAGCCTCACTACCTCTATATCTAGCCTATCTTTAAGCTAGAGGATTCTAACTCTTGCTTCATTCGTACATAGCTAGTTGTTACCTCTGGGCTATCAGGGCTCTAAAAGGTGTAGCTTGTAACTCAAACTCCTAGCCTGAGGGAATTAATCTTTTAGGCTCTAAAACTCACTAAGACATTTAGGTGTTGTGGCTAGGGCATGACTCTTTTTCTCGTTCCCCTCTAAACTGGTCCTGTGTAGCTACAATCTTATTTCATACTATGCTGTATCACTACTTGTCTCTGCATTAAGTAGGATATCTCAGAATGGTCTAAGTATGACTACCAGGGAGAATTAGGCCTCACATATTTTCTCTAGCAAGCCTCTTCATATTAACAAGATCATTTCTCATTGTTTATGTCTAGGGCTTGCCATTGATTCTGGAGAGCTATCATATCTCATCAAGCTCTAGTTGTCGAATCCCTCAGATCTGCTCAAGCTTAATTCTACTCAAGCTACTCTAGAGGCTAACCTTTCCCGGTATCCACTAACTACTCTAAGACCATCATACAACTTACTTATCATGAATAAAGCCACAAACTACTTTCACATACCCACAATGTCTCATACAAGGCTCTACCTATCCATTCATGCCTTTTACATAGCCCTATTACTACATCCTTAAGCCAAATCCAATCCGAGAGAGCCTGGAACTTAGATCTGATACCAATAAATGTAATACCATATCTTTCTAGCCTTCCTCATGCAATTCACATGCTCCATAACATGCTATGCTTAGGAGTTGTAAGAAAATGGGATATAAATAATAGATTAAATTGCTACATATGAAAATTCCATTCGATGTCACGTGGGCTATATGAGCACATACTATACTTTTCCATATTTAATTACATCAATACAACTCCTTTCCATCATAAAATCATGCCCACAATTAATGGAAACCGAAATGAAGCATAAAATGGGCTTGTTTAATTTCGGCCATATTTGCTCCTTTTTCTGACCAAATTTTGGAACATCATAACTAAATTTACAAAAATTGAAATCATGCAATCTTGGTTATTCTGGGAAGCTATGGATGTCTACTTCACACTAAAAATATGTCCAAGTCATAACATTCATCATAGAGGGTGTTTGACATCCAAAATTGTTCAGAGGTCGAACTGCATCCTAGAACTGATACAGAATTCTGCAGAAAACTTCAAAAATATTCAATTAATTCCAAAAAAATCCAATCCATTTAAATGATACCAATATGGAAAGATGTGGATGTTAACTAGAGAGAAAAAATATCTCTAGACCAGTTCATCAAGCCCAAACCTCGGAATTCAATGGAACAATACCTCTAGTCAGGCAAAATTCCTAATACTAGATAGAATGTTCAAAATTTCATATCTCCCTCTCTAGACCATTAAATGAGGTGCTTCTAGTTGGCAAGAGTCATTGTGATTGTCTAGTTTCTCTATATAAAATTTCATAGTGATTGGACATCATTTAAGCCTCGTGTGATAGAATGCAATTTCGAACCAAATGAATAGTGCAGCAAACCTGAAACCATAAAAATTCCCAAATTTGAAAAATCATCAAATATTCTGTAGACCTCCAAAAATTATGATCTTTGGCTTTAAAAAAATATCTCAATGAGACCTCATTGCATGCCAAATCTCAGATCAAGACTAACTCATTTGCCTAAAAAGTGACATAGGGTTCCATTATGGTCAATTTTGGCGCCATATGAGGTACCAAATTTGCCAAATGGCTTTCCCTTAGTTGTGGCACCTTTTGGGCAAGTTTAAAAGTACATTTAAGACTTGTATGGACTGGCCAAATGGTCCCAAGCCTCATGCATCTCATTTTGGCCATTTAACCCACAATTATGCGCATTTCCATCAAACTTCCACAATGCATACTTTGACATTACATACTCAAAATATACGCTAGAGGTCATACATCATATCCATACATTAAAATATCACATAATATCATATTTATACATGTCTCAAGGGTCATAGACCATTTACAACATCATATACATCATGAAGTAACATTATGGCTCCAAAAAGAATAAAACTGGGCATATGGTTGTCAATCTTCCTTCTTCATTATTGTTGGCTCCCATTGCCATAGCTACTTGGTCGACCAAGCATATTAGATCATTGGAGAGGAGGAAATGAGATTCAAAGAATCCCAATAGCACATCTCCCATTCAATCATACATAATATGTGCAAAGCAAGCTTTAGAAATGTATGCATGGAGAAAATGGAAGGCATGGACACTTAAAAAGTAAGCTTGGCATATAAACAAATCATACAAGATATTCAAGAGCTCACCAAGTATTTGGATTGGCCTCACACTTCTCCTCATGGATTTTAGACTTACCTCACCCATTCTTTAAGAGCTTTGGACTCAACCATACTCTTGGGAGCCCACTTTGCTTTTGGGAAACTCTTTACTTTATCTCAACCAAACTCAAGTGTTCTTAGCTCATCCTCACCAAAGGGAAGAGCTCTTGGCCTCTCCACACTCAAGTAAACTCATACAAACATCATGTATTCATTGGAAAACATAACATGGCATCAAGAATCATGGCATATAAAGACATGCTAGCATATTTTCCATAGCTTGAAAATACACATTCTAAAATAAGCTAAACACACATCCATGCATGAGAGAAGGTGGAGAAAGCTATCTTGCACACAATTACACACTTTTTCCTTGAAATTCAAGCCTCCTCCTTCAGCACACGACCACAAATTGGTGGAAATAGTTTCTCTTAGCCTAGATACAATTTATGGGAGCCAATTAAGTTCATGAAATACATTCTAAGGTCACACAACTAGGTTAAATACTAGATTGCTCTATAAGTTCTATTATGGTCCATAAATGCACCTAATGAAGCAATACCCGTCAAATAAATTTTAGGCTCCATTCTTTCTTTTCAAATATGATTCTTGCCTCCTCTTAAGTCTCTTGGAGTCATCACACAATTAAAACAAAGAGCTTAATATCATGTTGCTTCTTTCGGTCATAATATGGAACCTAAGGCACCAAATCACTTTCTATGAGTTCTAAATTTTTTCCAAGGCCTCCCCTCATTTTCATTCATCAAATATGACTCAAGAATGGCCTTAGAAAAATTTAAAACTCTCCCTAGCTATAAGAACAAGCTTAGGCCAAGACTATGGGCTTCCTTGGCCTCCATGGGGATTTCTTTGTTTTCTTGAATGAGGAAGCATGTGGGGAGCATCTTAGGGATCTTAGGAGCTCATGTACACTCTTGGCCTAGGGTTTATCATATGAAATCAGATTTTAGAAGGTGCACACAAAACCCTAGAATTTGCATCTTGAAATCTAATGGTTTTTTTATAATTCCCTTTATATATTCTTAATCTCCACACCCTTTTTCCTTAGATTCATACTTGGTTCTGCCTAAAAATCATCTCCTCCTAGGGTTTTCTCAAGTAGGGCAAAATGGTGGAGAAAGGCACCAAAGATGACAACCATAGGAAGAGAAATTACCTTGTTTTCTTGCTTTTCTCACTTGAATCTTATGTTCTTTAAGCTCCTCTCTTCAAATCCAAATTTTCCCCTTAATATCTCCCTTAAAATAGATTTATAAACTTCATTATAACCATAAGAAAGAAAGGGGAATGGAGAAGGAGAGGTTTGGAAAGGAGAAAGCATGAAAAACCATTAAATTCCTTACCTTTTCCTTACTTTTTCTCCTCCTTTCTTCTCTTCCATGGTGTGCCTAAGAGAGCTGGTGTTTTTTCTGGTTTTTGGGTAGAATGGGTCGTGCAAATGGAGAGGAGAAGAAATAAGAAACTTAAAGTGTGTTCAAGAAGCTTCCACTTTCTAAAAAATTCTAATTTTGCCCTTTGTTTTGGCATTTTCGTTTCTCCCTCGTTTTAGCTCCTTTTTTAGAACTGTCTTTTCCATTATGAAATTTAGATTCCCAATTTAGTAAAATGCCTTTGGAATCACTCAAATTGGAGCTAAAACCTTCCCGAACGAATTAGTCAAAGTTCGAGACAATCGACGTTAGAAAACGTCCACCGGAGGAGTTTTAACTATCCCAGGGATTTCCATGGTTTTCAGGGCCTCTAAGAACCCCAGAGAACTCAAAAATTTCATTTAAAAAGCCCTTCTATGTGAATTCCAAAAATTGCTCAAAATTACAAAAATGCCATTACGTTTTGTAGGCTTTTCGTAAGAAATTGTTTTTTCATTCTAGCTCCATTTTTCTTTTCGTTTGAGCCTAAGATTCTCATTTTTCTGAGTCTAGAATGCTTTCTAAATTTTTTGAGACCTTAACTACATCATCTTGGGGGACTTCCTTTTGTATCCGGTGAATTTCATTCATTTACGGAGAAACCGTACGTTACGTTTCCCACGTTTTCTTTGATTTTTGGAGAATTGGATATTACAAGGTGAGAGAGTGAGTTTTCAAATTTTGGATTTGTGCACCTTTGAGATAAGTTTAGAAGGTCATTTTGGTTCATTCCCACATGCTCAAGTGGCCATGGTTGCCTTAGAAGCAATTTTGGACCATTTGGACCCCTTTGATAACACAAAATAAACCATTTCACAACCTAATGTCACGATCTAAACCAAATGAACTAATTTGCCTATGAAGTTTGGAACACACATAGATCTTATCTAGAGCTCTTTGTAAAGCCAAAGACCAAATTATTTGGTGCTCTATGGAATTAATTATGAATTTTTAAAGTTGGTATTTTTCTATTGAATTGATGCATACACTATTCATATGATCAGAAACTTGAGCTATGTCATTCGAGGGTCAAATGATGCCAATGCTCATGAAATTTTAGCATAAACTAAACATGATAAGCTTTCTATGGTCACCAAGATCACCCTAATTAGACCTCTAAGTAGGGAGATATGAGCTTTTGAAGTTAGAGATCAGTACCAGGGACAACAATCAATCTCTGGTATTATTCCATCAATTTCCAGTGACTATCAGCCCCTGTTAAGGTCTGGATATATATTTACCATAAATTAGACATCTGTATCTTTTTAGAATGGTAAATAATGCATGATTTCAATTTTTCTAAAATTAGTTATGATTTTTCAAAATTTATAATAGAAAGATAAATATTTTGGCCGAGGTTGCATTTAGTATTTTTGTGTATTCCATCCACTTGCACGAGTTTTAGGCCACTTCCTTGGATAGTTTTGAGTTGTAATTGTGGAATTAAATATGAGAATGAGTTTAATGAATTCATATGGTCCATGGGACTCCGAATGGAAATTTTATCCCCTACACAACGCAAATTTATCATGATTTTCAATGTCATTATATTGCTTCATATAGAACTAGCATGAGATAAGGCATGGAAATTGCATGAGTTAAGTCTTAGAATTATGGTGTTACACCACATACTTCTCCCTTTTTCTCCTCTCATATAGCATAACTTTCCTCTGCCCAAAATATAGAAAATGACCAGCTTCTTGAGGCACACCAAGAGAGGAAGAAAGGAGGAGAAAAATCAAGGAGAAGATAAGGAAATTTGTAGAATTTCATGCTGTGACGACCCTAAGTTCTAACATTGGTAATTATAGTTAAATACATGATTAATAAATAATGATCAAAGTTTGGAGTCATTGCAACTAATCACATTGAGAAAATATGGGGAATTTAAACCTCGATACTACTAGGATCATCAACTAACAACCATAACGGGAACATGCATAAAAGGGTTTGTACCATCATTAAATGCTTAGGATTCATCCATCAATCAATTTCAACCCACAAAAACGTCCCACCAATGTACTCATACTATTCCTTAACATTAGCCTTACTGAAATTAAGGTTTCTAAGTAAAATATAGGAGTTTGGGGACCTGTGCCGCGACTTGGGATCTCTCCGCCGCGGCTAAGTTGGGTTCTGGAGCTCGAAAACTAGGTTTTTAACCTTGCGCCGCGGCCTAGAACTATTGCGCATGCGGCCAAGTTGCTCTTTGGAATTTTCCTGACTTTCGCCGCGGCGATAGCCTCGGCGAGTTGGATTTGCGTCGCGGCCAACCTATGTGGCGCCGCAGCGAGTTTTGCTACTATAACCTCCCCAATTAATTTCCTCAACTTAAACTGCGGCGAGACTTCTTGCGCCGCGGCGAGATTTCTCAAGCCGCGGCGTCCCTCGCCACTGTCACTTCCTAGGCCGCGGTGAAGCCTTCCTGGCCGTGGCGTGATTCCCTTCTGTCACTGTTTTCACTATATTTCGCCCCCTACACTCCATTTCTCTTCTTAGGGACACTCTAAGGTCACCTCCCCTCATTTTATATGGCTCAAATGGTATTTATCTACCTTATTTACTTAGCCATGCTTCCATTACAAATTCAAAACTTATATGCCCATTTCCATTCTCTAATTACCCTCTATCAGCAAGTTTATAAAGTAGCAACAACAGAATATACAAGAATTACTAGCAGCTATCCTTTAATACTCAATAAATAGGGGGTTTCATACATTAGGGGTTCATATCAATATCTCAAGGGTTACATTTCCATTGATGAGCCATATCATAGGTCAACATAATTTTCAGCAGATATCATGAATCCATACAACAATTATCAAATTAAGATAAAGTCTAGCCTTTCAGTACATACATTCTCAATAAATCAAATGTTCAAGCCTACACTTGGCAATATAGATACATGAAGATGCTATACATTAAGGACTACAAAATTAGCATCTATACTAGCTAAGTCAGCCTAAGTGTAGCCATCTCCCTATAGGTGGGAACTCATGGATTCTCATCCACCTGCTTACCCTTATCCTTACCCGAGGAACTTTCACCTAAAATATTAATCCCATAAAACGGGGTGAGATACACATCTCAGTAACCAAGGCAATTCCATCATATAATCCAGTTTAATCAACATATATGCATGAAACAAAATCCCTATCAGAATCATATCAGTCATTTCAGTAAATGAAACAATTAGGCTATCATGATTACTATCCCATACTAACAATCATATTTAAACATGTTAAAGGCCATTAACACTGGGAGAGGCCCGTCCACGGCACCCACTCTCCATTGAGCACAACCAGGGCTCAGTGCATCTGGGGTTTGATCATAACCCGGTGCCCGATCGTGGCACATGCACGGGTGGCAGCCGCACCACAGCTCCACCATGGACTCACAAGGTCCAATCAAGATACAACAGATAGCTAACCAATTCATTCAACATTTCAAATCATTCATATATAGCAAATACGAAATTAAAGCAGATACATGCATGGAATTAATGTAAACCCCTGTTACCTCACTTGTAGACAAATTCGCAACAGCCACCACAATTCTCAAATTCGGATTCAAGTATCTCCCACCAGAATTCTCAATGTTTCACCCAAAATCCTAAGCAAATTCGTACCAAATTAATACCCATAATATAAATAAGCTATGGGGGTCTCAAATTAACAAAGAAGGCATCAAAATGGGGGGTTTAAAGTCACCTAATACTAACCCCAACCTCAACCTACGAATTTCCCCAAGAAAATCCCCAAACACCCACATTTCAGATTTTGGGTATGATGAAAATTCTCCAAATGAAAAACTAATCAGACCAAATTAAAGAGAAAGATGAGGGGATTAAGTTGTATAACTATTACCTTGGCCAAATCTTGCTCTAAGTGTGTGAAAATGCAGAATCTTTGCCCCAAACCTTAGCCTTCTTCTCCACCTCCGAATTTCACTTTTAAGTTTCAGCAAATGGGATAAGTGGTTGAAGTATTAGGGTTTTAGATGGGTTTAAGTTAGGTCAAGGGGCTGGGTCATGGGTTGCTCCAAGTCCAAATCCAATTGGGCTTCAGACTTTAGCTTATTGGGCCAGTTTTCACTTGTTGGTCTGCAGAATTTTTTTGGGCCAGTTTAATACATTGGGTTGCTGAAGTATAATAGGTTTTGGGCCTAATTTGAAGGGCTCAAAGGTTTGGGTCTGCACAAGGGTAATTGGGCCACTTAATTGTGCCTACACAAGATAAATCTTGGGCCTCTATCTCATTAAATTAGTTTGGGTCTGCCTCTAATTCATTGGGCCTCCATTAGCCTCTTATCATGATTCATTAATTTGGGCCTAGATGCAATTCTTATCCTAATTAATTCTCAAACCCATATCAATAATTTATCTATTTAAAATCCTTATTTCCATAACTAGCCAAATCATCCCATATTAATTATTCTTAATTAATCTTAATCCATGATTAACACCTTAATTAATTTTGGGGTGTTACACATGCTCTTTCTTCCTCCAACCTTGCTCCTCTCCTTCCATGCTTTCTTTTTATGGTTTAGTTAAGCTTTTTGGTTTTATTTTGAGTCCAAAACAAAGGGGAGTGGTTTGAATTTCTTGAAGAGAAGCCAACCAAGGAGGAAGACACTTGAAAGCTAGCTTGAATCCTAGGTAATCTTTACTCTTTATTGTTTCTTCTTCTTGCTCTCCCCTTGTGTGTATTTTGGCAAAGAACAGAACCAAGGGAAGGGAGGATTTTTTTCTCCAAAAACAAGAGAGGAACTAGGGTTTTAGACCATGAGGATGAGGAATATGGCAAGTGTAATATCCGATTCCCTGAAAACCAGAGAAAACGTGAGAAACGTAACGTACAATTTCTCCGTCAACGAACGAAACTCACTGAATATAAAAGGAAGCTCCCTGAAAGGATGTAGTTAAGGTCTTAAAAAATTTGGGAAGCATTCTAGACTCCTAAAAATAAGAATCCTAGGCTCAAATGGAAAGAAAAATAGAGCTAGAATGAAGAAACAATTTCTTACGAAAAGCTTACAAAACGTAATGGCATTTTTGTAATTTTGAGCAACTTTTGGAATTCACGCAGGAGGGCTTTTTAAATGGAAGTTTTGAGTTCCCCAGGGTTTTCAAAAGCCCTGAAAACCATGCAAAGTCCTAGGACAGTTAAAACCCTTCCTATCGACGTTTTCCAACGTCAGTGTACCCAAACTTTAACAGATTCGTTTGGAAAGGTTTTAGCTCCGATTTGAGCAATTCGAAAGGCATTTTATTAAATTGAGAACCTAAATTTTATAATGGAAAAGATGGTTTTCAAAAAGGAGCTAAAAAAAAGGAGAAACGAAAATGCCAAAAATGAAGCGCAAAATTGGAATTTTGAAAAAGTGTTTCTTTCTCCCTTATAAATAGGTGGCGCCTCACACTCTGCTCACTTAGCTTCAAATTATTCTGCCCCAAATCAGAAGAAAAACCCTAGGAGAGTGGCGCACCAAGGGGACAGGAAAAGGAAGAGAAAATACATGCTTAAGGTATGTTTCCATGGTAGTTTTTCATGTTTTTCTTCATCCACACCTCCTCTCCTCCATTCTCCTTTGTTTCCTTTGATTAAAATGGAGTTTATAAATCTGATTCAAGGGAGAAATTCAAGGGAAAATTCGGATTTGAAGAGAGGAGCTCAAAGAATACAAGATTCAAGTGAGAAAAAGTAAGAAAACAAGGTAATTTCTCTTCCTATGGTTGTCATCTTTGGTTCCCTTCTCCACCATTTTGCCCCACTTGAGAAAACCCTAGGAGCAGATGATTTTTAGGCAGAACCAAGCATGAATATAAGGAAAAAGGGTGTGGAGATTAAGAATATGCAAAGGGAATTATGAAAAAAAATCATTAGATTTCAAGATGCAAATTCTAGGGTTTCAAGTGTTCCTTCTAAATTTTAATTTTGTGTGATGATTCCTAGGTCTAATTAAGAGTTTAAATGAGTCTTTAAGATTCCTAAGATGCTCCCCACATGCTTCCTCCTTTAAGAAAACAAAGAGAATTCCAAAGAGGCCAAGGAAGCCCTATGTCTCGGCCAAACAAGGTTAGGGTAGCTAGGTAGAGTTTTAAATTTTTCTAAGGTCATTCTTGAGTCATATATGATGAATGAAAATGAGGGGGGTTCTTGGAAAAAATTTAGAACTCATAGAAAGTGATTTGGTGCTTTAGGTTCCATATTATGACTTAAAGAAGCAACATATAGTTAGGCTCTTTATTTTAATTGTTGATAACTCCAAGAGGCTTAAAAGGAGTCAAAAATCATATTTCAAAGGAAAGAATGAAGCCTAGAAATTATTTGAGGAGTGTTGCTTCATTAGGTGCATTTATGAACCATAATGGGGTTTATAGAGCAACCTAGTGTCTAAGCAAGTTGTGTGGCCTTAGAAATTATTTCATAAACCTAATTGGCTTCCATAAATTGTATCTAGGCCAAGAGAAACCATCTCCACAAGTTTGTGGGTGTGCGGCCGAAGCAAACAAGGGAATTCCAAGAGAAAAAGAGTGTGATTGTATGCAAGGTAGCTCTCTCCACCTTCTGTCATGTATGGATGTGTGTTTAGCATGTCTTAGAATGTGTGTATGCGTATTTTCAAGTCATGAAAAGTATGCTAGCATGATTTTATATGCCATGATTTCAAGATGACATATTATATTTTCAAATGAATGTATGATGTTTATTTGAATTTGCTTGAGTGTGGAAAGGCCAAGAACTCTTAACCATGGTGAGGATGAGCCAAGAACTGTTGAGATTGGTTGAGACAAAGCAAAGAGTCTTCCAAAAGCAAAGTAGGCTCCCAAGAGTATGGTCGAGTCCAAGAATCTCTTAAAGAATAGGTGAGGCAAGTCCAAAATCTATGAGGAAAAGTGTGAGGCCAATCCATCCACTTGGTGAGCTCTTGAATGTCTTGTATGACTTGTTCACATGCTACGCTTGCTTCTTGAATGTTTATGACTTCTATGATATCCATGCATGCATTTGTAAGACTTCCTTTGCATATATTATGTATGATTGAATGGGAGATGAGCTATTGGGATTCTTTGAATCTCATTCCCTTCTCTCCAATGATCTCACATGCTAGGTGGACCAAGTGGACAAGGTGATGGAAGCCAATTACCTTGAAGGAAAGATTTTGGCAATTAAATGCAAAGTTTTTATTTCTTTAAGGCCATAATTGTGTCAAATGTTGTAACCCCTTGATGTATATGGTCTATGACCTCTTAGACATGTGTAATTATGACAATATGCCATGTATGAATGAGAGAATATGTTATGTACCACTAGAATATGAATTGAGTATATGATAGCATATTAGCTTCATCAATGGCTTTATGGAAATATGCATATATATGGATGAAATGGACAAAATGATTTGCATGGAGTTTGGGACCATTTGGCCAGCTTACACAAGTCTTAATCATGCTTCTAGACTTACCCAAAAGGTGTCAAACTTTAAGGAAAGCCATTTGGTTACTTTGGTACCTCATATGAAGCCAAAATTGACCATAATGGAACCTTACGTCACTTTTTGGCCAAATGAGCTCTTCTTAATATGAGATTTGGCATGTAATTAGAGCTTGTTGAGAGATTTTTAGGAAGCTAAAGACCATAATTTTCAAAAGTCTACAGAATATTTGATGAATTTTCAATGTTGACAATTTTTGTGAATTTGGTCTGCTACACTATTTATTTGGTCCGAAAATGAATTCTGTCACATAAGGCTCAAATGATGTCCAATTGCCATGAAATTTTATACACAGAAACTAGGAATTCATAGTGACTTGTGCCAACTAAAAACACCTCAATTGGCAGTCTAGAGAGGAAGATATGAATTTTTGAATATTCTATCCAGTATCAAAGGAAAGCTCAAAATAGTCATGTGTATTTTCGGCCAGATTTAGCCCCTTTTCTGACCAAACTTTGGAAAATCATAACTAATCCTAGAAAAATTGAAATCATGTGTTCTTTGCCATTCTAGGAAGCTACACATGTCTACTTTATGGTAAAAATATGACCAGGCCATGAAACACCACACAGAAGATGTTTGACATTCAAAAAGGGATGAAGGTCTGACCGGCTACTGGTACTATCACAGGTTTCTGTAGCAAATTTCAAAAATGTCTAATTAATTCCACGAAAATCCAATGTACACAGATGATACCAATCTGGAAAGATGTGGATGTTATCTAGAGGAAAAAAAAAACTCCAGACCAACTCAGGCAGCCCAGACATGGGAATTTGATGGAACAATAATAGAGGTTAGCTGAAATGCAAATGAGTTGTATTCATGTAATTAAATATGGGGATATGACGTTTGAGCTCATATGGTTCATATGACACTGAATGAAATTTTCATACGTGATGTAATGCTAAGAAATGCATTAAAACAATGCCATTTTCTTGCCTCTTGTATGAATTATTTGATGTGAGGCATAGATATAATATGAAATGAGCTAGAAATATATAGTGTTATAGCAAGAAATTCCAAGAAAAATCAATAGAAATTAAGATAGGAAAGTGTGATTTTCTTTAGGGTTTTGGAAAATCTAATTTTGTGTGTATTCCCTTGGCTATTTGAGTGTTTCCTTGAGCTCCTAAGACTCTTAGAAACCTCCCTAAGTGGCTTTCCCATCAAGAAAAAATCAAGAAGCTTATGAACCTCTTCCTTGGTACACATCTCAGCCTAGGCTAGCACAAGTAGTTAGGGAGTGTTTTAATTTTTTCTAGCCTTGGTTTAGGACTTTATATGATGTTAGAAGATGGGAGAAACCATTGGGAAAAATTTAGAAGCCATAGATTGGGAGATGAGACAATAGTATCCATAATGGTGATTTTATGAAGTAACTTGATTCTAAACTTATGTAAATGATTGTGTGAGGACTCCAAGGACTTTGAATGAGGCCAAAAGGCCTATAAATGGAAAGTAATGGGAGCTTAGAGCTTGCATTGTGAAGGTTGCTTCAATAGGCCATTTATGGAACCATTATGCCACTCATGGAACCAAATATGTGTTCAAGAGTGAGTTTAGTTTCTTGGCTTGCTTCAAGTATATAATTGTGTATTGTTTATGTTGTTTAGGTCAAGAGAACACCAACCCACCTAGGTGTGTTTGTGAGGCCGAAAAAAGGAAGGAGAAAGATTAAGAAAAGCTTGCATAAATTCAAGGTAGCTCTCCACCTCATTCTCTTGCATTCTTGTGTGCATATGTATGTCATTGTGTGCCTATATGTGCTCTTGTGACTCGATAGCATGCCACTTGATGTTTTGATATTACATTGGTACCAATGTGTTATCTTGAATGCTATTGATTATGAGAATAGCTCATAAGGGTGAGATGATGCGAAAAGTCCCTTAATGTGGGTGAGGAAGTACCAAAAGTTTCAAAGCATGGGTGAGACTAGGCCAAAAGTCTCTTGGATTGGTGAGGCCAAGTCAAAAGTCCCTAGGTCAAGGGTGAGGCATATCCAAAAATCCTAGAAATGAGGTGAGGCAAAACCAAAAGTTCCTAAAGCTTCTTGATGACATGATTGTGAAAGTGTGACATGGAGATCTTGAAAATGTGCATTCATGATCCATGTAGCTTGTTTATTTGTACACTTGATGTACATATGCCTTGAATGTGGGTATGAATGGGTGTGTGACTATTGAGGTTCTAAGAATCTCACCCCCTTCCCCATTTCCTCTTAAAATGTCTAAGTGGTGCCCAAAATCAAGGGAAAGCAAGCCAAGAATCTTAAAAAGCCATACTTGTTCCTTATATAGTCTTAATTGTAATTAAATGTCAAAGTTACTTTATACATATAATTTTTGTGATGTAAGGCTATGAACACTTGTAATATGATATATAAATCTTGTATGGACCACATGTGGCATGAAATCAATATAAATGTAGATTTTGGTACTTTGATGGCTTATAGTTACATGTGTATTCTTGGAAGTGGAATTGTCAAATTAAGATGCATGGGGTTTATGATCACTTGGGTGATTCACACAAGTCATATTCATGCTTTTAAACTTGCCCAAGAGGTGTCAAACATTAAAGAAGGCCATTTGGACAGATTTGGTATCCATATGTAGCAATAAAGGCCATTTTGGTGAAGTATGTCATTTTCTGTCCAAATGAGCTTTTCTTGGTCTAAAATTTAGCATGCATCTAAAGCTTGTTGAGAAATTTTTGGGAAGCTAAAGTGGGTATTACTTGGAGGTCTACAGAATATTTGGTGGATTTTTGAAGTTGGCTAAAAATTTAGAATTTGCCACTGGTACTATTCATCTGGTCCAAAATTTGTTCTACGTCAGTCATAGGGCAAATGATGTTCAATCACCATGAAAGTTTACAAGAAGAAACTAGACCTTCCCAGTGACCTATGCCAATTAGAAACACCACATTTGGATCTCTAGAGAGGGAGATATGAATTTTTGAAGTTGCTATTCTATTCTAGGCACACCTCCAGACTCATCGTATTGTTTGATTGATTTTTAGGGTCTAAATGCTCTTGGATTGGTCTAGAACAATTTTGTCCCTCTAGTTAACATCTGTAGCTTTCCAAATTTGTACAAATTGTATGGATTGGATTTTTTTAGAATTAATTATGAATTTCTAAAATATATATCAGTAAGTTGCATCAGATTTCTAGATAGCTTAACCTTCCTATCTTTTCTATTATTAAACGTGGTCCAGATGAGATTTTTATGGCTAGGACTTATTTTATTGTACATTTGACATCCAGGTCTTTCCAGAAAACTATGGTTTGTATGATTTCAATTTTTCTACATTTAATTATGATTTTTCAAAGTTGCCCCTAAAATCTATCACTGTACAGCCACAAAGAATGAAGGGAATTTTGGGGTTTTTGACCCTTGATCCATAGTTTATGCTAAGTTTTGAGAATGTTATGATTCATATGAATGGAAAATAATTAGATAATGTTATTGGTGAGTTCATGGGATCCCAAAGACGTAAAATGAAAAATTTATCCATTATATAATGCAATTTAATTCATTATTTTAATGTCTTTTCTTGGGATTTCTTTGAAGAATTGTATAATCTCACTTGCATATAAGAGGATCAATGTTAGAAATAATATGGTATTACAAAAATTAGGGAGAAAAAATGAATCATTAGAGTCATAAAAGAGGAGTCATTAAAATCCTAATCAATTTTAATTTAATTTGAATTTAATTTAATTTTTTCTAGATAATCTCATCTTTTGAGCTCTAAATAAAAAAAGAATAAAAATATAAAATATATAAAAAAGAAATAAAAGATTTTTTTAAAAAGAAGACTTAAAAAAAAGAGAAGAGAAAGACTCAAAATACCAAAATCAGATAATGAAGAATTAATCTAATTTTTAGGCCCAATTTCTAAGCCCAAATAGCCTAAAACTCCAAAAGAGAATAAAAATAACAATTAAAAAAAGAAAAAAGGAAACAAAACAAAATAAAATTAAAGAAACTAAAAAAAAACAAAAGAAGGATAAAAATATGCCAAGAGAGAATGGGCAAAGCAAAACCATTGAGCAGAGGAGAAGCAAAGAGGCACGAGAAAGCTCAATCCATTCCATGATTCCCTCTAACAGTTTAGCACGAGTGAAGAAAGATGCGCTCAAGAGTGTGAGTGAGAATCACTCTTAGATTTATTGTTAAAATGCCAAGATCAAATTAAGGGAGGGGCCTTTTGGGTTTTTAAGAAGATGATAGTGAAGAAGAAGAGAATAAGGAGTGATTGAAGAAAATCTTAATAAGAAGAAAGTTAGAGAGAGACAGAGGAGGAGATTTAAGAATCAAAGCAGAAAAAATTCAGGAGAGATGGAGAAAAGGAGACAAAGTTTAGAGGTTGTTTTTTAATAGAGAATAATCCTCAAAGAAAATACAAATTAAGGTTGCATTAAACAAAGTAGCATATCTTATTTTTCTTTGTGACAAACAAGTCTTCGAAGCTCTACCAAAGGTAAGCTATGTCTTGTTATTTTCTTTACCTCAATAGGAATGACTACATACATATAATTTGTTGCTAGGGAACTCTTGATATTGTTGATTCATTTCATCTAAATGGGTCAATATATGATTGTGTTAATGGTTGAAATTTTAGAAGGCTCCTTTTGTTGTGATTTTCCATCACTATGTGAAAGAATTGTTTGCTTAATAGTTTGACAAAAAGAGAAAAGTCCAAATGGTGTTCTGTATACACTTTAGGTAGTGATGCAATTTTGTACCCAATCTAGTCTGGGAGTTCTAATTTGGTTTGTAGGAGAGTTAGATGTAGAATTTTTCCCTTCCAGTTCTTATATCATTGACATAATTTTTGCATTTGGATTCTACCTTCATAAATAGCTAGAGTTTGTTTCTCATGATTAAGCCTATGTCATAATCCCTTTATAAGTACGTATGGTTGGTGCTGTTGATTGTAAATTACTTCTGCTATTTTATTATTATGCTATTGTGTCATTGATCATGTTATCTTCTTATCATAAGTTCATTTCATTCTTGGCTTTTCCTTTGTGTCTTTAATGTTTGGTCTTGTTGGGATAAGGCTAGTTCTTATGCTGTCATATGAACCAAATTTTATTCACAGATCAAATCTATTGGCGGTTTATGTTTATCTTTTATCCTTTTATAATTTTCGCATTTAATATTTTAGGATTTATCTTTTATTAGATAGTTTGTTATTTGTTAAAATAAAGAGATAAGAAAGGTTTTTTCCTATTATCTCTACATAGTTTAGATTTTAGATTTATCCCTTACTTTAAGGGATTATTTTTTCCTATAATTTAAGAGAAATGTTGATAGAATTATTGTTGAACTTCTTTATATAAACTACATCTTTCTTATGAATAATACATTAAAGAAAGAAATTCTTCTATCATTTTTTCTCTATATTTTTCACATGATATCAGAGCAAAACTATGGTTATCATACTTCCTATTAATATTATGTTCTCTCTCTAATCTCTTTATCTCTATACTATCTATCTCTTTTCTATGGCGAGCGAAATCCCATCATCTCCAAGGGAAACAACCATGATCAGCACCAAAGGGAATGATAGTTTGAAAACTTCTATTTCCCCATAACTAACCCCAATGGTGGCTACCACAGTGCATGTTCTTCATTCAAATAATTCCTCTCTTCAAATCACATCTCATAGACTTAATGATAAAAATTACCTAGCGTTCTATGGAGATGGTTATTAAAGGAAAAGGTAGATATGGCTACCTTGATGGATCTACAAAGAAACCTACAGAATCAGATCCAACTTTTCAAATATGAGATGCTTAAAATTCAATGGTAATGGTGTGGTTGATCCACTCTGGATGAAAAGTCGGTGAAAATTTTATGTGCTACCCAACTACCAAGAGATAGTATTCTAACCTTGACAACTCATCTTAGCTATTTGAGCTAAGAAACAAGGCTTGAGTTCTAACCCATGCTAAAATGTATGTAACAACCTACTATAATGCTTTGAAAAAATTATGGCAAGCAATTGACCACTTTAACGGTAATCAGTGGATGCATCCAAAATGCAATGAAAAGTATTAAAAAATAGTTAACAATGAAAGAACTTGTGACTTTCTTTCAGGTTTGAATAAGGAGCTAGATGAAATGCGTCGATGCCTACTTGGCTCCAAGCCATTGTCAAACATTAATGACATTTTTACTGAAGTTCAAAGGGAAGAGACTCACAAATGTGTTATGCTAGTACAACCAAAACAATAACTAAAAATTTGACCTTCTTAACCTGTGGATCTCACCTTCTTCAAAATGAACCATGTCGTCAGAAAAGGAATGGAAATCTTTGTTATGATCATTGCCAAAAATCAAACCATAATTGAGATAGATGCTGGAAATTGCATGGTATGTAACATCCGGTTCTCTGAAAATAAGAGACAACGTGAGAAACATAACGTACAGTTTCTCCATAAACGAATGAAACTCCCCCGAAATGAGGTAGTTAAGGTCCCAAAAAATTTGGGAAGCATTCTAGACTTCTAAAAATGAGAATCCCAAGCTCAGACGGAAAGAAAAATGGAGCTAGAATGAAGAAACAATTTCTTACGAAAAGCTTACAAAACGTAATGGCATTTTTGTAATTTTGAGCAAATTTTGGAATTCACACAATAGGACTTTTTAAATGAAATTTTTTAGTTCCCCAGGGTTCTCAGAGGCCCTAAAAACCATGGAAAGGCACGGGATGGGTAAAGCCCCTCATATGTACATTTTTCAACATCAGTGTGCCCGAACTTTGACGAATTCGTTCAGGAAGGTTTTAACTCTAATTTGAGTGATTCCAAAGAAATTTTACTAAATTGGGAACCTAAATTTTATAATGGAAAAGGTGGTTCATAAAAAGGAGCTAAAACAAAGGAGAAACGAAAATGCCAAGAATGAAAGGCAAAATGGAAATCTTTAAAAAGTGTAACTTCCTCCCACTTATATATATGATACACCCTTCTTCTCCCTTCATGTTGCACGACCAAGTTCTGCCCAAAACTAGAGGAAAACCCTAGGGAGAGTGGCGCACAAGAGGAAGGCAAAGACAAGGAGAAATCAAAGGCTTAAGGTATGGAAATTAGTAGTTTTTCATGCTCTTTCTCTTCCAAACCTCTTCTCCTTCATTCTCCTTTATTTCATATGATTATAATGAAGTATATGGATCTATTTTAGAGGAGAAATTGAGAGGAAAATTCGGATTTGAAGAGAGGAGCTCAAAGAACACAAGATTCAAGTGAGAAAAAGCAAGAAAACAAAGTAATTTCTCTTTTTATGATTGTCATCTTTGGTTCCCTCCTCCTCCATTTCGCCCAACATGAGAAAACCCTAGGAGGACTTGATTTTTAGGCAGAACCAAGGGTGAATCTAAGGAAAAAGGGTGTGGAGATTAAGAATATGCAAAGAAAATTAACAAAAAACCATTAGATTTCAAGATGCAAGTTCTAGGGTTTCAATTACACCTTGTAAAATCTGATTTTGTATAACGATTTCTAGGTCTAAATAAGAATTTAAATGAGCTCCTAAGATCCCTAAGAGGCTCCCCATATGCATCCTCCCTTGAGAAAACAAAGCAAAGTCCTATTTCTTCCATAGCCTCAGTCTAAAGGGGTTTGTGTAGCTAGGGAGAGTTTTAAAATTATCTAAGCCCATTTTAAAGTCATATATGATGAATGAAAATGAGGGGAGGCCTTGGAAAAAATTTGGAACTCATAGAAAGTGAGTTAGTGCTTTAGGTTCCATATTATGACCTAAAGAAGCAACATGTAACTAGGCTCTTTGTTTTAATTGTGTGATGACTCCAAGAGGCTTAAAAGGATTCAAGAATCATGTTTAAAGGGAAAGAATGGAACCTAGAATTTATTTCAGGGGTGTTGCTTCATTAGGTGCATTTATGGACCATAATGGGGTTTATAGAACAACCTAGTGTCTAAGCAAGTTGTATGGCCTTAGAATTTGTTTCATGAACCTAATTGGCTTCCATAAATTGTGTCTAGGCCAAGAGAAAACATCTCCACAAGTTTGTGTGTGTGTGGCCGAAAGCGGAAGCCTTGATTCAAGAAGGAAAGTGTGTGATTGTGTACAAGGTAGCTCTCTCCATCTTCTCTCATGCATGGATGTATGCTTAGCTTGTCTTAGAATATGTGTATGTGTATTTTTAAGCCATGAAAAGTATGATAGTATGATTTCATATGCCATGGTTTTATAATGACATATTATGTGTCATATGATGTTTTGATATGTGCTTGGGTTTGCTTGAGTGTGGTGAGGCCAAGAACCTTTAGCTATGATGAGAATGAGCTAAAAACCCTTAGGATTGGTTAAGGTAAAGCAAATAGTCTCCTAAAAGCAAAGTGGGCTCCTAAGAGCATGGTTGAGTCCAAGAATACATTAAAGAATGGGTGAGGCAAGTCCAAAATCCACAAAAAATTAAGTGAGGCCAATCCACTTGCTTGGCAAGCCTTTGTATGTTATGTATGACTTTCTTGAATGATGAAAATGATTCTTGAATGTTTGCACATTTCCACATGCCATGCATGCACTTATGAGACTTGTTTGCATCCATTATGTATGATTAAATGGGAGATGAGCTATCGGGATTCTTTGAATCTCGTTTCCTCCTCTCCAATGATCTCACATGTTAGGTGGACCAAGTGGACAAGGTAATGGAAGCCAACCACCTTGAAGAGAAGAGTTTGACATCAACATGCTTAGTCTTTGTTTTTTAAAACCATAATGATGTCAAATATTGTAACCCCTTGATGTATATGACTGATGACCTCTTGAACATATGAAATTATGATAATATGTGAAGTAGAAATGAAAGAATATGTTATGTGAATGATAGAATGTAAATTGAGTATGTATGGACAATGTAGCTTCATGAATGGTATTATGGAATTATGCATATGTGTGGATGAAATGGCTAAAATGAGATGCATGGAGTTTTGGACCATTTGGGTAGCCTACACAAGTTCTAATTATGCTTTTAGACTTGTCCAAGAGGTGCCAAACCCTATGTCACTTTTTAGCCAAATGAGCTTTTCTTGCTTTGAGATTTGGTATACAATTAGAGTTTGTTAAGAGATTTTTGGAAAGCTAAAGAACGTAATTTTTAGAGGTCTACGGAATATTTGATGAATTTTCAAAGTTGGCAAATTTTTTGATTTTGATCTGCTACACTATTCATTTGGTCCGAAAATGAAATCTGTCACACAGTGCCCAAATGATGTCTAATTGCCATGAAATTTTATACAAAGAAACTAGACATTCATAGTGACTCGTGCCACTTGAAACACCTCATTTGGATATCTAGAAAGGGAGATATGAATTTTTGAAGATTCTGTCTAGTATCAAGAATTCCAGCCGACCTCTGTTATTATTTGATTAGATTTCGAGGTCTTGCGTGCCTGAACTGGTCTAAAGCTATTTTTCTCCTTTATTTGACATTCACAACTTTTCATATTGGTGTCATTAGCATGGATTTGATTTTTTTAGAATTAATTGGATATTTTCAAAGTTTTCTACAAAAATCTAGGACAGCACTAGTGAGCAATTTGACCTCTAGACCATTTTAGATGTAAAACGTCCTTTGTGATAGATGTTGTGGTTTAGGCATATTTTTAGTGTGAAGTAGACATCCGTAGCTCTCCAAAATGGCCAAGAATGTGTAATTTTAATTTTTCTAGAATTAGTTATGAATTTTCAAATTTTGGTAAAAAAAGAACAAAATTCTAACCGAAAATATACATGAATATTTTGAGCATTCCTTCGAGTTTCATGAGTTGTAGGCCACATTTTATGATGCAAATGAGTTTTATTCATGTAATTAAATATGAGAATGTATGGTATGAGCTCGCATGGTCCACATGACACCGAATGGAATTTTTATACACGACATAATGTAAGAAAATGTATTATTTTAATGGACTTTTCTCACTTCCTTCATGGTATTATTGATGTGATGCATGAGAATGGCATAAGATAAGCTAGAAAATTATGATGTTACATAGCACTTGCCATAGTAGAAGAGAATCAAAAGGACTATGGGTTACTATAGACTCTTTAAGGACTAATGAAAACATGTTTAGTCTTTCTCTCAGTAAAGAGCAAATGGAACAACTATAACAAATCCGAAATGGTCAGTTACCTAATAATAATCAATCTACTACTTAAGGCCATCAGCCTTAACAAGCCATAAGTACTTCACTTTGGGCTCAAAAAGGTACCTTCATGACTACACTTAGTGGTATAACTGAAAAGATTGAACCTTGGGTAATAGATCAAAGGGCTATAGATCATATGGCAGGATGTGCAAACCTTTTTTGCTTTCATAAACCTAGTCCAAGTACCTTGAAAGTTAAGATTGCAAATGGCTCTCTTGCAATTGTTGTTGGTACTGGTACAATTAAAATCAATCCTCAAATATCTCTCAAATATGCTCTACAAGTTCCTCAATTATCATGCGATTTACTTTTTATCAGTAAGATTACCAAAGACTTGAATTGTATTGCCTAATTCTTACTTTCTACTTGTGAATTTCAGGATATGACTTCAGTTATGAGGATTGGCAATGCTAAAGAACACAATGGCCTATATTATTTTGATGATAAAAACTCTAAAAATAGACAAGCTCTGACAAGTAGCTATGAATCTATTTCCTTATCCAGAGAACAACAAATAATGTTATGGCACTCTAGGTTAGGTCACCCTAGCTTCTAATACCTAAAACAATTATTCCCATCACTTTTCCTAAATAAAGATACATTTCAATGTGATGTGTGTCAAATTGCCAAACACCAAAGGTCATCTTTTCCTACTCAACCATATAAATCATCTAAACCATTTGCATTAATTCATAGTGATATTTGAGATCCTTCACGTGTACCAAACACAATTGGAAAAAAAATGGTTTATCATATTCATTTATGATCATACACAAATTATTTGGGTTTATCTCCTAAAAGAAAAAATGAGACTGAACAAACTTTCAAAAATTTTCATCGAATGGTGAACAATCAATATGGTGCAAAAATACAAATCTTATGTATTGATAATGGGTGAGAATACTTTAACTCCATCTTAGGGGACTATCTTTTAAAAAATGGTATTGTTCATCAAAGTTCATGTGTTGATACTTCCCAACAAAAAAGGGTGGCAAAAAGGAAGAACAAACTCCTCTTAGAAGTAACTTATTCCATTATGATTGCTAAAATCATTCTTAAATGTTATTAGGGTGATTCCATTCTTACATCATGTTATCTTATAAATCAGCTTCCTATCAAAGTTTTCAACTACAAGTTACCTTATTAGTATTTTCTTCAACACTACCCACAATCACGATTATTCACCTTACTACCCCTCAAAGTGTTTGGTTGTAAGACTTTTGTTCATATTCATAACCATAATAAGAGCAAACTAGAACCCTAAGCTTTATCTTATATCTTCTTGGGGTATTCAACAACTTAAAAAGGATATCAATGTTATTCCCCAGATAAAAACAAATATTTCATCACTATGGATGTCACTTTTTTTTAAAACCAATGCTTTTACCCCAAAACTTCGTTTCAGGGGGATTGAGGATGAAGCTCCTTTTTGGGAATACACAACATCAAGTCCTATCTTATCTCTAGCTAAATGACTTACACCATTTGAATAAGAAACCCCTAAATTTCCATAAACAGAATAACAAACAGTAGAAACTAACCCAAAGTGTGACATAAACAATGATAGGGAAAATTCATAACAGCAACAAACTAAGTTATGTGTTTATTCTAGGAGAAATAACTCACAAAAAATATAGGGCATTGTGGACATGTAGCCCTACCATGAATCAGAATCAAATTCATCTCCTAAGGTTAGTGATCTCGACTGTCCTTTTACATTAAGAAAAGGAGTTCGTTCTTGTACCTAGCATCCTATTACAAATTATGTTTCTTATAGTCATTTTTCACCTTCTCTCCAAGAATTTGTTACTAACCTATCATTTAAAAATTTTCTTAGAGATATACAAGAGGCCTTGGAGAATTTTGAATGGAAAAAGGTTGTAATAGAAGAAATACAGGCTCTAGAAAAAAATCAGACTTGGGATCTCGTAAAAAAACCTAAAGGGCAAGTTTCAATTGGGTGTAAATAGGTGTTTATTATGAAATATCAATTTGATGGAACATTTGAAAGGTACAAAGCAAAGATAGTTGCAAAGGGCGTCACTTAAACATATGGTATTTGTCATACCATAATATAATAGCACAATATTCATGCTTTAATGTGCATATATATTAATTTTTTTATATTCAGTACTTTTCGTAACGAAAAATATTGACATTATAGGCTCATTTTCTTAAATCTTGCATAAATGCATCACTTTAAGATTCCAAACTCAAACTCCATCCTTAACATAGTTGCTCAATTAGAAACATCACAAAAAGAAGCAAGGAGTTCAAGTTTAAACCATGCATTAACAAACTAGCACTATAACATTATTTTTCATGGTTCTATAATTCTATCAGAATTTTCAAAAATTTGTATCTTGAGTTAGAGAGTTTCAAATCATGCAAATTAGGACTCGATAGAAAGCTCAGAACATGAACAACATGTTGTAAAAATTGCAAGTCAAAACAAGTTTTTTTAGGCCACAAAAATTCAATGAAATAGTAACACTATTAGAATTTCATGCATATGCAAACCTAAAACTTTGGAAATGTATATCTTGAGCTACACAACTCCAAATTGAGTGATCTCATGGCTATGGAAATTTTATAATGCCAAATATATGCCTGTAAAATTTTGTGAGCATTGGAATTTATTTGACCCATCAAATATACAGAAAATCAAAACTGACCAAATAAACAGTGACATGGCAAAACTGCATTTTTCAGCAAATTTTAAAAAATTATAAGAAATTTGTGTTCTTTGGCTTTATGAAAATCTTTCAATGAAGTCTAAAATCTTACCAAATTTCATGTCAAAATTCATTCATTTAGCCTGGTTTTGGTTCAAGGGTAGATTATGGCTCAAATTGGTACCAAGGTAGCATCAAATAGTCCAAAATGACTTCTTACATAACTTGTGCCCATTTGAGTGCATCCAAAACATACAATATAGCATGTATGACTATTCCACAAGATCCCAAACACTATGCATCTCAAAATGACCTATCCAGTTGGCATTATACATACACTTCCTATGTCACATACATACTTAAATGACAATCTTTCATTTCCACCATTATAATTGACATTTACAATATAACCTTATACTTTTACATATGTTGGAGCTTTTACATTACAAAAATATCAATTACAAATTCTCATTGACAATATAATACATGAAAATCAAAACAATTGTCAAAGTCCCACAATTTATGCATGTTGGCTTCCATTCTTGGCCTCTTGAGATTTCCCTAAACATGGTTAGAAATAATATAGGGAAAAGTGAGATTCCAAGAATTCTAATAGCTCAATCATCTTCCAAATACACTTATATGGCATGTTATCATGTCAAAGAAAGTAAGTATATATCATATTCATCCAAACATCAAACATAACCATATTCATGAAATCAAATAGATCTATGAAAGTCAAAATTAAGCTTTAGGGACTTTTGGTCTAGCCTCACCTAATTATGTGGGACTTTTGGATTAGCCTTACTTATTTTAGGGACTTTTAAGCTAGTCTCACTCATTCTATACGACTTTTGGCCTTGTCTCACTATTACTTAGGGACTTTTGACTTCACCTCACCTAATTCAAGAGACTTTTGGCATAACCTCACCCATTAAAAGCTAATTACATTCTAAATGCATTTTATGAAACATAATGATACCATATCATCAAACCAATTACAATAGATATGTTTCACAGTTCAAAAATATATACAAGCAATCAATGACAATTAAACAACTAATATAAGTATACAAAAATGGATGAAAAACTACCTTTCTCAAGAAGTACAAAATTGCCTTTTTAGTTCATATTTCCTTGCCTTGGCCTCACAAGCACACTTAGGAGAAGCTTGATTTCTTGGTCTAGACATATCAAATAAGACACAATATTATCAATGGAACCATCTCTAGCCTTACACAAACCTTAAATAAGCTATTTCTAGTTCTAGCTTCCATATGGCTCCATATTGTAGCATAATGAAGCAACTCATATAATTCATCATCTTGGCTCTAATTTCTCACTTAATCTAAGTCACATGACTCCATTTAAATTCATTAGAATTATCACAAACTCAAATTAAGGAGCCTAATACTAAGTTACTTTTTTATGCATAATGGAATCTTAAACTTTCAACTTTCAAACTAATCGTTCTTTTGGTGTTTATAATTTATATTTAGACCATTTCTATCCTTAGAATCAAAGAAAACTCTTCCTAGGTGCTTTGAATGGAGCTTGGCTAAGACACCCACAAGTATGGCCACCAATGGAGTTTCATTCATTTTGCTTAGGAAATTAGCATCCATGAAGCTTCCTAGGTCTCTTATGAACTCAAATATGCTCTTACATAAGTTAAATCATCATTAGAAAGTTTTATAAATTCCTAGGTGTAATCAAAACTCTAATTTCCATAACTTGTTATCTATAACTTCTTTTTGAATTCTATTGTTCCATATGATTGTCCATACTTCAAAACCTCATTTCCCATTAAGTTTAGGCCAAAACCAAGCTCTCTACATGGTGCTCTAGTTCTGGCCGAAATGGAGAAGGCATGGGAGAATCAAGAAAAGTAAGACTTCCATGGAAGAGCTTACCTTGTTTGTTTCCTTGTTAAATGGTGTTTTTTAAGCTTCTAAAATTTCTTCTAAACTTTTTCTTCACTCTACTAAACCAACCACAAAACACCTCTTTTCAGAACTTTAAACCCATGAGAAGAGAAAGGGGAAAGAGGAGAAGAACATTAGTAAAGGGAAGAACGTGAAAAAGTAACAAAATCTTACCCTTTTACCTTTGTTTTCTTCCTCCCTTCTTCCTCTTCTTATGCGCCTCCTCAAGTAAGTTTAGGTTTTGTTTTGGAGTAGACTTAAGTCGGTCTAAATGAAAGGAAAGGAAGGGCATGGCTTATAAAAAGGTGGAAGACCATTTATAATAATTTAAAATTTTTAACTATGTCCCTTAACTTTGATTTCTCTATTTAAGCTCGTTTCAAATATTTTTTAGAATTGTCTTTTCCATCATAAAATTTGGGTCCTCGGATTCATAAAATGCCTTTGGTTTCAAATTAATTGAATTTAGAACAACCCCAAAAGATCCAATTAAAGTTTTGGTTAATAGATGATCTAAATCATATACCGTAGGGGTTTTAACCATTCTAAGGGTTCTTATGGTTTCTAAGGCTTTTGAAAACCCTAGAAAACTCAATTTTCCCATTTAAAGCTCCCCTCCTTTGAGTTTTCAAAAAGTTATCTAAAATTATGATTTTACCATTACGTTATTCCTTTAATTCGTTCAGCCATTTTGGTTTTGATTTTAGGCTATCTTGAGGCTCTTGCCCATATTTTCATATGTCCTCATTCATTAATCAAACAATTCTAATTTTGATTTCTTGTAATTCATACTGGCCTTCACTAAGCCCGTGACCCTTTATAAGTAACTCATTCTATTCTTTAGAAATTATTTTGAATTTCTAAATCATAAGATATTACAGTATTAACTATAATGAAATATTTGCCCTAGTTGCCAAGCTTAATACAATCAAAGTTCTTTTGTCTCTTGGAGCAAATCTAGATTAGGATTTGCAATAACTAGATGTAAAAAATGTTTTCCTCAATGGTGACTTAGAAGAGGAAGTATATATGGATCTCCCACAAGGATTTGATAAAAACAAAAAGAATGGGATGGTTTGTAAATAAAAATTAAAAGGCTTTTTATGCCTAAAACAATCTTCGAGGGCTTGGTTTGGTAAGTTCTCAAAGGCAATCTTACAGCAAGGGTATAAGCAGGCTTATACTGACCATACACTATTCTATCAATGCAAAGATAGTAAGATTGCAATTCTTATTGTCTATGTAGATGACATTATTTTAACAAGAGATGATATAGTGAAGATGACAAGATTGAAGAATAGACTAGCTAATGAATTTGAGATAAAAGATCTTGGATCCTTACGTTATTTTCTTAGAATGGAGGTTGCTTGAAACAAGAAAGGAATATCAATGACTCAAAGAAAATATGTCCTAGACCTATTGAACGAAATAAGGATGTTGGGATTTAAAGTAGTAGACACACCAATGGACCGTACAATAAAACTAGGGAACTAGGTTGATGGAACCCCAGTTGATACAAGGAGATATCAATGGTTAGTTGGAAAACTTATCTATTTTTCACAAACTAGACTAAATATTGCCTTTGCTATAAGTGTTTGAGCCAATATATACATGAACCACGCAAAGAACACATGGAGGCAGTGATGCAAATTTTGAAGTATCTTAAAGGATCACTTGGTAAAGGATTATTCTTTGGTAAAAGTGATTCAAGAAGTATTGAAAGATTCACAAATGTAGACTGGGTAGGTTATATTAAAGATAGGAGGTCTACTTTGGGATATTGTACATTTATTTAGGGCAATCTAGTCACTTGGCGAAGTAAGAAACAAACAGTTGTGGCACGAAGTAGTGTTAAGGTTGAATTTCAAGCTATTGTTCATGGCACATGTGAAATGCTATGGCTAAAATTATTGCTTGAAGAAATAAAGATAAAAATTAATTTTCCTCTTAAGATTTACTGTGATAATAAGGCAGCCATAACTTTTCCCACAATCTAATTCATCATGATCAAACAAAGCATGTGGAAGTAGATAAACACTTTATCAAAGAAAAAATTGAAGATGGAACACTTTGCATTACCTATGCGTCAACAAGTGATCAAGTTGCTAATGTACTGACAAAAGCTCTTGCTAGGAAGATGTTTCAAAGACAAATTGACAAGCGGGCATGTTCAACCTTGGAAGCCCAACTTGAGGGGGTGTTAGTGGTTTATGTTTATCTTTTATCCTTTTATATTTTCCTTATTTAATATTTTAGGATTTATCTTTTATTTGATAGTTTGTTATTTGTTTAAATAAAGAGATAAGGAAGGTTGTTTCCTATTATCTTTACGTAGTTTAGATTTCAAATTATCCATTACTTTAAGGGATTATTTTTTCCTATAATTAAGGAGAAATCTCAACAGGATTACTATCAAGCTTCTCTATATAAGCTGCATCTTTCTTATGAATAATACATTAAAGAAGGGAGAAATTATTTTATCATTTTTTCTCTATATTTTTGACAAAATTAGTTCTTACAAAGTGATAAAAAATGTTGAAAGTCACTATCTATGTGGTATGATCTTGTTTCATCAATAAAAATCCATGCACAATTTTTCTATCTTTCCTTGGCTAATGTTAAAGAGTTTCCTATGCTCAAAAATCTATGATCAAGATGCTTTGACCATATGTGGGTAAGAAAAAATATGTTTTAGCTTTTCCCTTCCTTAATTGGATGATACAAGCTTAGTGCGTTTAGGAATTAACTTATGGAGTTGTGGTTAAGTTCATAGCTCTTTGGGATTCTTCTATAAAAGGGAGCATTTGCTGTGAGCTCTATTTGCATTATTATTAGGAGTATATCGTAATGGGCTATCTTTTAAGATTAAGTTTTATACCTAATGTTGACTATGAAATTTTTGTAATATGCCCTTATCAAAATTTTGATTGATGATGGTTATTGACTTTGGTTTGCAAGTTATTTTGAACATTACGATTGGCGATTGTTGATCTTAGTTTGCATCTTTGAGCTTTGCTTAAGTTTGAGGAATACAAAGTAAAATGGTATTCTATTTTAAAATGAAAGCTTAAATGGATGGTTATCAATCTTTTGTCCAAATCTGTAGTGTCCTTTTAAATATGCCTTAATAGGGAAATTAAGGTATTTCTTGAAAGTAATTTATGATTATAGCTATCAATTGTATCTTGCTTGTGTTGCATTTGAGTCACATATTTTGAAAAGGCTTACTAGAAGTTGAACAAGGATTGAAGAGAAGACCAAAGAGAAAACTTCACTGGTTCTTTATTTTGTTTAATTTATCCATGTGAAGTGGTATTGTGATTTTATGTATAGTATAATGTTTAATTTTTTGTACATAAAGCACACAATCACAAGTTAGTCTATGCTTGTAAATAATTAAATTTATTTTTATAGAGTAATTGTGTGAAATTTCTTGTCTCCTTAGGTACGTAGAGTGTTAATTGATGGGTGACACGTGATAATAAGACTTTGCAAGTATGTATATCAATTAGGTTACATAGTCACAAAAATGATTTTTAAAGTTCCAATGTCTCATATCCAATTAATTTTGTTTTAAAAAAATAATGAAATTTAGAAAAAAAAAATGAAGGAAAATAGTATTCCAAAAGTTCAAGAGTCAATTTTTAGAAAATACAAAAAAAAAAATTCATAGGAACATATCTTGGAATTCTCATTTGATAAAATTACAAAGAGTTACAAAAAATTAAGTTAGATTCTAATGATTCATATTTTCTTAAAATTTAAAAAAAAAATAAATGAAGATAAATAAAGAACAATTTTTAAAAAAATTAAATAAATCCTCTCCTTAAAAGCTACAAATTAAAAAATGATATCTTAAAGCTCAAAAATTAATCTTTAGAAAAGATAAAAAAATAATAAAAATAAAAATAAGCCTCTCTTAAGAATTTTTATACATTCAAAAGTTAGTGTTTTAAATTTGTTAAGCAAATTTTTTTAAGAGTTTCATTCCACAAATAAATAAAAATGAAAAAAAAATAATAACAAATTAAATTCCCTTTTTAGATACTTGGGAAATTTCTTTAAACTTTCTTTTGACAAAAACTATAAGAATTAATACACACACGCCCACACGCACACACATTTCATACAAATTCCTTTCGACTTGAATAAAAATGTTATTATTGAAATAAAAAAATAGAAAAAAATAAAAAGAATAAAGAAGTGAAATTAGTTTGGTCTTGGCAAATCAAAACCCATCAACCAATTCAAAAATTGTCTTGTTTACAAAAACAAGTTAATTCTTATTTTCTTTTTTCCAAAAAAATTAAACATATCAAGCAAAAGACATTTTTCTATCCAATCAAATTAGGTGAATTTTAATCCCTTCTATAAAGTACATAGGTTTTAAACTTTTATATAGGTTAAATTCATCTTTGTAAATAAGCACATTTTTTCCTCTTCTTAATTTCTTTTTTCCTTATTTTATTCGCACATAATTGATATGGATAATTAAAATAGGATTAAGATCATTATTTTTACATAATTAACTTAGGATAATTGTTGCTAGAAATATGTGTTGTATAGTATTTAACACTTTTTTATAGATAATCAACTGCTAAACCCATTTTTGGTTCGCAAACCATCTTTCTTTTCATAAAAAAATTTTTTTTTGTAAAAAGTTTTACCTTTTATAATTACAATTTTAGTGGTGATTTCATTTTATTTGATTTTCTTTTTTAGAAATCAAAATTTTTCTTTTTTTGACTCTTTGTAATCACATTCTTAGGTGTGACACCTCTTAACTTCTTTCATCTCTTGGAGTAAATAAGTGTCTTAGTTAAAATCTCCACCTAATCCTGAAGTCTATTAGCCATCTCACCCATTCCTCTCTTCATCTCCTAAAAGGTTTCAATTTGCTTTCTTCTATTTGCCATATTTAACTTGTGGACATAAAGATTAAAGCCTTAATGTTTAATAAACCTCATATCGCATAAGTATTAACCTCAATACACAGTATATTACATCCTCATATAACCTCAAACAACACATATTTTCAATGGTTTTGCATGAACTAGGTTCTAATACCAAAAATGCAACACCTAACTTTATAATCATAATTAATTACTAATCTAAGATAACTAATATCAAAATTCAATTATGGAGATTAACTATTAAAGGAATCCTTATTCATCTATAACCAAATTAACTAAGCAATGATCATTTAACTCCTTAATTTGGCATTCTATTTGAACTTTACTTACAATATAGGATTAAAAATTACTCAAACATAAGCATGATAGTCCAAAATAACATAAAATGCATCCCTTAGGCAGCCAACATGACCTGGTCGTATGGAGAACACCTATAGGCATGTTCACCATGACAGGAATGTGCCCTACTCCAGATGCCCATGTAGAGCCACAAGGCCTCCCTGTGTTCGCCTCAAGTCTAATTGTTGTAGCCCCTAAAACTCATCAAAACAAACATGCATTCAACTCAAACTTCAAGATTCATAATTATATCCATCTAGTACTTAATTAAACATAGGTTTAATATATAATCCCCTTAAAATAACTCTCTAAAAGTCATACATGTTGTAAGCTTCGAATTTACAACTAGAAATGACATAATCCAATTATTACATCAACACCAACATAACATAACTCAAGCGAAGTACTCGTTATGCTGCTTTTCTTGACCATACTCCATCCTTCTACCTATAAAATGTAAACTTAAAAAAGTGTAAATGAAATAAAAATCTCAATAACCAATAGAGTTAAAAAACTTACCTTTTTAACCATTAAAACTTTTTATAATTAAATCGATTCCATAAAACTCATGCATTTCTCATAGTTTTTGCTATGTGTACTATCAATGTAATATCTTAACCTCTTAGCTCTTATGCAATGGTTCCATTGTCCATCTCAAGCATATTAGACAACATTTGTGAGAAAGCATGTGTTTTCATACATGGATAATTGAGTACTTGGGAGGCTAGATACATTATTCATGGCTTTAGGGACTGTATAAACTCATCAATATCATTTTTCATCCATATCATAAACATCACAATTCATCTCATACATTTATGGTTTGAAGCCATGCACCAGAAAAATGGAAAGCTGCTCTAAGGTTTGCTATCACAACTTTCTGGTATAAACTTTGAAAATTCATAACTAATTTTAAAAAAATTACAATCATGCATATGATAGCTTTCTCAAAAGCTTTGAATGTTATCTAATGGCTAAAAATATTTTTAGGTCAAGAAAATGGCATTTAGCTAACAAAAATTGATAGAATAGTACCAAAGGTCGAGCAACATTGCTGGTACTATCATGCAATTTTAAAAATTTTGTTCTCCCTCCACAGAGCTCCAAATGAGGTGATCTTAGTAGTTATGGAAAACTTATGATGTCTAATTTGTGCTTGTAAAATTTCATAAGCATTGAATTTTATTTTGGCCTACATGTGATACAAAGAAGCAAACTAACCAAATAAACAATAACCATGCATATTTTGCATAATTTGGCCAACTTTGAAAAATCATAATAAATTCTTTAGAGCTTCAAATTGAGTTTTCTTTAGCTCTGTGAAAAGCTTTAGATGAGACCTACATGCTGGACAAATTTCATGGGAAAACTCATTCATTTGGTTAGGCTTTGGTTTAGCACACATAATGGTCACTTTTGAAGTCCAAATTGGTATCTCAAGGCACCAAAAAGCTTTCTTCTCATTGGGCACATCAAAAAGCATAATTACAACATATAAAGGCATGCCAAATGATTCAAATCACCATGAAGCTAAATATCACCATACTACATGCACTCATACACATGAACATAATGGTGCTAGGATGTCAATCTCCAACATATGCAATCATCTAGCTTCAAGATAGATATACACATCATAAATACATACATTTAAACTTGTTCAAATGGTTACATCTTATATACATCATGTCTTTACAAACTTTGACATCAAATTACATTCAAAGCTATGCTATTGTTAAAGTGATGCACAACATACACATTAGCTCCCATTTTCTCTTCGTTAAGCTTCACCTAGATATGGTTAGATGGAAAATAGGAAAAAGTGAGATTCAAAAAATCCCAATAGCCCTTTACCCTTTCAAACATACATAATAGATGCATATACATGTCAAAGAATACATGCATGGCATTGAAGCTACTAGTAAACATACATAAAGCATTTTACTTGTCATAGAAACTCATACATACCAAACATGGGCTCTCAAGGGTATTGGTCTAGCCTCACCCATTTTCCTTAGGACTTTTGAATTTTTCTTATGACAACCCTAACTTCTAATCTCAGTAATTATAGTTAAATACATGATTAATAAATAATGATTTAAGTTTGGAGCCATTACAATTAATTACATTAAGAAATTATAGGGAAATTTGAACCTTCATGATATTAGGGTCATCAACTAAGCAACCATAAATGGGAAAATGTATAAAAGGATTTGTACCATCATTAGGGTTTGTAATTCATCCATTCATCAATTTCAACACACAAAAACCTCCCACTAATATTCTCATGTTATTCCCTAACATTAGCCTTAACGAAATTAGGGTTTCTAGGTCAAAGAGGGGAGTTTGGGGACCTCCGCCGTGACCTGGAACCTTCCCGTCGTGGCTAAGTTAGGTCCTAGAGCTCGAAAACTAAGTTATTTAACTTTGCGCCATGGCCCAGACCTTTTGCGCCGCGGTTAAGTTGCTCTCGGGAATCACAGGGTAACTTTCCTGACTTATCGCCGTGGCGAGTTGGATCTGTGCCGTGGCTAACCTACGTGGGGCCGCGGCGAGTTTTGCTACTGTACCCTAGTTAACTAATTTCCTCGACTTGTGCCATGGCAGGACTTATTACGCCGCGGCGAGGTTGCATTCTGTCACCTTCCTGGGTACTTTTTTTCATTCTGCGCCGCGATGAGATTCCTCAAGCCGCGATGTCCGTCGCCACTGTCACTCTTCAGGCCGCGGCGAGGCCTTCCTAGCCGCGGCGTGACTCCCTCCTATAGCTATATCTCCCACATTTCGCCCCATGCACTTTAATTCTCTTCTTAGGAACTCCCTAGGACCACTTCCTCCCTTTTTATATGACTCTAATGGTATTTATCTACCTTATTCACCTAGCTATTCTTCCATTACCAATTCAAAACTTATATGCCCATTTCTTTTCTCTAATTACCCTCTATCAGCAAGTTTGTAAAGTAACAATAACAGAAATACATGAACTACCAGTAGCTATCCTTTAATACACAATCAATGGGGGTTCCGTACATTAAGGGTTCACATCAATATCTCAAGGGTTACATTTCCAATGATAAGCTATATTATAGGTCAACAAAGTTTACAGTAGATATCATGAATCCATACATCAAATACCAAATTAAAATGAGGTCTAACCCCTCAATACATACATCCTCAGTAATCAAAATATGAAAGCCTACACTTGGCAATACAGATACATGATGATGCTATACAAGACTTAACAAAAATTAGCATCTATCCTATTACACTCAGACCAAGTGTAGCTTCCCACACTAGGCCGCAGCTCATGGATGTTCATCCACTTGCTTGCCCTTATCCTTACCCAAGGAACCTTCACCTAAAATTATAATCCCATAAAACGGGGTGAGATATGAATCTCAGTAACCAAGGCAATTCTATCATATAATCTAGTTTAATTAGCATATATGCATGAATCAAAATCAACACCAGAATCATATCAATCATATCAGTAAATGAAACAATTAGACTATCATGATTACTATCCCATACTAGCAATCATATTATCACATGTTAAAGACCATTAACACTGGGAGAGGCCCGTCCACGGCACCTACTCCCTATTGAGCACAACCAGGGCTCAGTGCATATGAGGTTTGATCATAACCCGGTGCCCGATCGAAGCACATGCACGGGTGGCAGCCGCACCACAGCTCCACCATGGATTCACAAGGTCCAATCACAATACAATAGATAGCCAACCAATTCATTCAGCATTTCAAATCATTTATATACAGCAAATATGAAATTAAAATAGATATATGCATGGAATTAATGTAAACCCCAGTTACCTCACTTGTAGACAATTTGCAACAGCCACCAATGGTACAAAAATCCCTATAACCATAGCATCAGAAAATTACCACTCTAATTCATCATTAACAGTAGCAACAAGTACCCAAGGAATTTAAATGCTAATAACTACCTAAATAACACTTACCCAGCACCACAAATCCCCAAATTCGGATTGAGTATGTCCTCTACTAGAAACTTCAATATATCACCCAAATTCCTAAGCAAATTCGTACATAATTAACATCCATACTATAAATCAGCTATGGGGGTCTTAAACCAACAGAAAATACACTAGAATGGATAGTTTACAGTTACCTAATGCCAGCCCTAGCCTCAACCTATGAATTTCCTCTAGAAAAACACCAAACAACTCTATTTCAGAATTTGGGTATGGTGAAAATACTCCAAATGAAAAACTAATTAGACCAAATTAAAGAGAAAGATAAGGGGATTAAGTTGTATAACTATTACCTTGGCTGAATCTTGCTCTAGATGTGAGAAAATGTGGAATTCTTGTCCCAAACCCTAGCCTCCTTTCTCACCTCCGAATTTCCTTCTTGAGTTTTAGCAAAATAAGGAAGTGGCTGAAGCATTAAGGTTTTAGTTGGGTTTAAGTTGGGTCAAAGATGGGTCATGGGTTGCTCCAAGGTCCAACTCCAAATGGACTTCAGATTTTAGTTTTGTTGGGCCAGTTTTAAGGTGTTGGGCTACAGAATTTCATTGGGCCAACCTTATGCATTAGGTTACTGAAGTTTAATTAGGTTTTGGCCAAATTTGATGAGCTCAAGAATTTGGGTCTGCACAAGGGTTATTGGACCACTTATAAGAGTCTATGCAAGGTGGATCTTGGGCCTCTATTATATGGAATTAGATTAGGCCTGCACCTAACTCATTGGGCCTCCATTAGCCTCTTATCAGGATTTATTAATTTGGGCCTAGATAAGGTTTCTATCCTAATTAATTCTCAAACCCTTATTAATAATTTATCTCTCTAAAATTCCTATTCACTAACTTGCCCAATTATCCTCTATTAATTATTCTTAATTACTCTAAATCCATGATTAACACTTTAATAAATTTTGGGGCGTTACATTTCTCACCTACTTTCAAGAGACTTTTGACTTAGTCTCATTCTTCTTGAGACTTTTGGCTTTGTCTCACCCATTTTTAGGTACTTTTGGCTCATCCTCACCCTTGCTAAGGGACTTTTGGCATCACCAAACCCATTCAAACCATATTGCATGTATAAACACATTTTAAGAAATATAATGGTACCATAATATGTAAGCAATGGCGAGGAACAATTCTTATAGTTCAAATATATATACAAGCACTCAAAGACAAATGAACATCCAAGAAATGTATCAAAGAATGGTTAGAGAGCTACCTTGAAGTAAAATCACAATACTTTTCTCTTAAACTACTCTTCCCCGTTTTGGTCAAACTCATGTAACTAGGTGGCACTTGATTCTCTTGGCCTAGACACATTAAATAGGACATGTTTCAATCATAAGAACAAGCTCTAGCTTTATGCAAACTCTATGAAGGGCTACTTTCTCATATGACTACATAATGGCTCCATATAAGACACAATGAAGCAACTATTGGAATTCATGATCTTGACTCCATTTTCTTTCTCAATCTAAGTCTCTTGACTCCATTTAGACTCCTTGGAGCCATCACAAATTCATTTCAAGGAGCCTAACTATAAGTTCTTTTCAAGAATTCTTTTTGTTGCTTCAAGCTTCTCTTTGAAATTATGAGTTCTCTCCTCTGGACCAATCCCAAAATGGCCCTATATGGGTCATGAAAACCATAAAAAGAAAGAGGAGAAGGAGAGGAACAACATTTGTGAAGGAAGAGCCATGAAAATCCAAGAATTTCCTTATCTTTTCTTAGGCTTTTCTTCCTTTCTTGGCTCCTCTCTTGTGCGTCCTCCATGGCTGCTCTCATCTCTATTTTGGGCAGAAGCTAGGTCGATTAGAGTGAGGAAAAGAGTGGGACGTGCTATATATATATAGCAAGAGGTCCATTTAAAGCTTTTCAAAATTCTAATTTTGTCATTTATTCTTGGTTTCTTCCCTTTGGGTTCATTTTTGCTCCTTTTTTAGAACCATCTTTTCTATTATAAAATTTAGGTCCTCTAACTTATAAAATGCCTTTAGAATCACTCAAAATAAATCTAAAACTTTCCCAAATGAAGAGGTCAATGTTCGAGTCAATTATTGTTCTAAAACGTCAAACGTCATTTTAACTCTTTTTTTAGAAATCCCGGGAAACTCATTTTTCTCATTTAAAAATCCCTTCTTTGAGTTTTCTTAAAAGTGCCTGAAATTACCAAAAATACCACTACATTTTTGTTAAATTTCTTCTAGTTATTCTAGCTCCATTTTCAAGGCACCTCTGGCTTTGGATTCTCATTAGTTGAGGTCTAGATTATTTTTCCAATTTTATTTGACCTCAAATCACTCTATTTGGGGAACTTCCTTTTATATTTAGTGAGTTTCGTATGTTTACAGAGAAACCAAATGTTACAATCAAGCTGTCAAATCCTTTTTATGAAAAACAAAGCATTTTTATTTTTATAAGTTCAATTTAGAACAACCATAAAGTTTATGAAAATCATAGACTCATCATACAGTACAAGCAAGACTTCTTACCACTGCCCCAACTTCCCTTCTTGGTACTACAATATGAGCTATAACATGCTCACCCATTTATCTCATCTCAAAGTGAGTTGTAACATCATATGATATTCAATGATATCTTCAGCCATTAACATATGGATCTAGGCATCTAACTAACCTAACATAATCATTATTAAACATATTCTCCCTTAAGTATTAGCCACAAGGTACATAACATAGCATCATCGTCATGGGCAAAAGTTTGAAAACATCACATAACTATTCAAACCATCTCAATTCAAGAATACAATATCATTCCATTTCATATGCTTTCCATCAAATATATATAAGTATAAATCATCATCTCAATGCATCATTTCATCAAATACTTGAAGTGTAATCAAAATCAATTCACCAATCAATTTTATAAAATATAAGAAAGCATCTAGAATTATATTTATGAAACTAGCTATCTTGTAAAGAAGCCAACATAAGCTAAGCAACCTCTAAATGATCTCAAGCTACTAAACTACAATAATAAGATAAAATATATTAATATATTTAATTCCCATTATTACATAATTCACTAATTAATCTAACATAATTCAACTACTTACCACTTGTTCAATGTAACACCATATTTAACTAGGCTATTTCATTTCATTCTAAGTTCATTATCTTGGCCAAGCATCATTTCCCAAGAAAAATACCATTAAAATATTCAATTACTTTGTGTTATGTCATGAATAAAATTTTCATTTCATGTCTTGTGGATTATATGAACTCATCCATCTCATTCTCCTATTTAAATACACAATACAATTCAAAACCATCTCAAAATGTGGCCAAAAGCTTGAGCTCATGAACTATATACATAAAAATCACATGTTCAACTTCAGATTCATGGGCCAGATTTCTGTCATCAATTTTGGAAAATGATAATTAATTCTAAAAAAATCAAAATCAAGCATACTATACCATTCTGGAAAGCTACAGATGTCTACATTATGTTAAAAATAAATCTAGATCAAAAAAACAATGTCTAGCCACTAGAATTAGATAGAACAGTGACTAAACTTATCTGGCACTACTAATACTATTATAGAATTTCAAAAATTCATATCTCCCAGGTCAAACATCCAATTGGGGTAATCTTAATGGTCATAAAAATCTTATCATATCTACTTAATGTTTATAAAATTTTGATAAGTATTGGACACCATTTGGCCCTCGAATGACATAGGAAAAGAAACTAACCATATGAACAGTAACTATACTAGAACAGCTAAAATTTGGCAACTTTGAAAATTTGTAATTAATTCCATAAAACTCCAAATAATCTGTTCGTTAGCTTTCCCAAAATATATAGATGAAATCTATATGCATGCCAAATTTTGCGAGGAAATTCGTTCATTTGGTCAAATTGTATCATAGGGTTGCAAAATAGCTCTTTTATGCTTCTTAAAGGGTCACCAAAGGGTCAAATTTGTTTCCAAGGCTTTCATGGCCACTTGAGAACATAAGAAAGTACCAAAATGGTCTATTAAGCATGTCTCAAAGGTGCACAAACCTAAATTTCACAAACTCACTCTCTTACCCCAAGATATACAGAAGAATACATAAGTTTATCCTTGACATTCAATATCAAAATCATGTAATATCATTCATATAGCTCTAGTTCTCATACATATACAATATATCCATACATTTACAAGTATTCATAAGCTCATACATCATATACAATATTAGATTACATCATATGCCATTCATATGGCTACTAAATGGACAAAATCACACACTTTCTTTTCAATCTCTCTTCTTCAAGCTTGGTGGCTCCCATTTCTTAGTTCACTTGGTCCACCTAGACATGTTAGGTAATAGAGAGGAAGGAATGAGATTCTAGGAATCCTAATAGCTCTTTTCCCTTTCAACCACACATAAAGAATGCAAATCCAAGTTTAAAAATGTATGCATGGATATTATGGAGTGCATAATTATACATGGAATATTTCTTACACTCAAGAAGTTATATAAAGCATATATAGGTTTGCCAAGAAGATGGTTTATTCTCACCCACTTCTCTTGGGGGATTTTAGACTTGTGTTACCCATTTCCTTAAGGGGTTTTTGACTTAGACTCCCTCTTTAGAGACTTTTGGCTCATTCTCACCCTAACTAAGGGATTTTTGGCTTCACCACACTCAAGCAAACCAAAACATATTCATAAAGCATCATGTAAGTGCATAACATAAAATTATGGTACCATGGCATATAGATACATACTAAAACATCTTTCATGGCTTAAAACATACACATATACATTCAAAAACAAGATAAACATCCACTCATGCATGAGAGAAGGAAGAGAGAGTTACCTTGGTTACAAATGCACACTTTCTTCCTTGAAAACTCTTCCTCTCCCTTGGCCACACACTCACAAGAATGTGAGACTTGATTTCTTTGGCCTAAACACATAATATGGAAGCTAATTACACTCTTGGAATAATTTCTAAATTTACACATATACTAGAAAAGCTAGCTTGTTTTTAAGGTCCAATTATGGTTCTATAAGGCACCTAATGAAGCAACCTTGGGAAAACATGATCTTGGCTCCATTCTTTCCATCCATCTATGATTCTTAACTCCTTTTAAATCTCTTGGAGCCATCACACAATTAAGTTAAGGAGCTCAGCTAGGTGTTGCTTCTTTAAGTCACAATATGGAACCTATAGCTACATCTGACTATCCTAGGCTTCTTAAAATTTTTCCAAGGCTTCCACTCATCCTCTCCCATCATATATAATACAAAACCAAGCTTTAAAAAAATTAAAACACTCCCTTGGTGCTCCTTCCATGCTAGGCCGAGGCTATGCTTCTTTGGAGTACCAATAGAGTTATTTTAGTTTCTTTGATGGGAGAAGCATGTGGGAGGCTCTCTTGATGTCTTAGAAACTCATATAAACTCTTAAATATCTTAATTTATGGCTAGAACTCATCTTATAAACCAAGGTGCAACTAAAACCCTAACTTTTCTATCTTACAATTTCATGGTTCTTTCTTTGTTTCCTTTGCATATTCTTATTCTTCTCACTCATTTTCCTGAAATTCATCCTTGGTTTGTTTAGAAATTCAACTCCTATTGGCTGTCCATATATGGGATGAAATGCTCAAAAGAAGGAACAAGAAGAAGCAAGCATAAAAGTAGCAAAATACCTTGATTTCTTAGCTTCCTTTGAATGCTCTTTTCTTTGCTTGGATTCTTCTCTCCAAACTCAAAATTTCACCCTTGGTCTAACCTCAAAATAGCCCCAAATACTTCAATAAATCCATAAGAAAGAAGAGAAGGAGGAGAAGGAATTTGCTAAAGAGAAACTAAGAAAATCCATGAAAATCCATACCTTTCACTTGATTTTTCTTCTATTTTTTCCTCCTCCCTTGTGTGCCTCACTCTCTTGGTCTTTTCTCTAGTTTAGGGCAGAAATGAAATCAACCAAATGAGGAGAAGAGTGGGGTGTGGGGTATATATAGGTAGGGTTTAGAAATGGTTTCCAAAAAATTCCATTTATGTCCTTTAAACTTGGCATTTTCATTTTTTATTTGTTTTAGCTCCTTTTTTAGAACCATCTTTTTCATCATAAAATTTAGGTCTTAAATCTTATAAAATGCCTTTGGAATCACTCCAATTAGAACTAAAACCTTCCCAAACGAAAGGGTCAAAATTCAGATTAACTGATATTAGAAAACATACACCATAGAGGTTTTAACTGTTCTGGAGCTTCCCATGGTTTTTAGGGCTTCTAAAAACCCCAAAGAACTCAAATTTTTCATTTAAAAAGCCCTCCTATGAGTATTTCAAAATTTTCTCAAAATTACGAAAATGTTATTACGTTACGTAGTTATTTTGTTAAATTCTATCTGGTTATTTTAACCTCTATTTCAAGGCACCTCTACCCTCCTAATTTTATTACTTAAAGTCTAAATCATTGTTCTAATTTTTATGGACCTTAACCAATTCATTTCAAGGGACTTACTTTTAAAACATATCCATTTTCGTCGTTTTTACAAAACTGGACATTACATCCAACACCCCTAAGCCTTGCCTCCACCATATATCACACACTTGCACCACACTTTTAGATCTTCCAGCCATGCCAAACCAACAAGAATACATTTAATTATCCAATATAATCCATTCAATATGTAAAAGAAAAATTATAGGATAAGAATTATACCTTAGGAATTTAACCTTAGCACACCTCTAAGTCTCTTAAGAATTTTATACCTAAGGAATTATATCATACACCTTGAGTCTACTAAATATTAACTAATATAAATTTAATATTGAAATAACTAATAAATAAAATCAAGTGTTTATGATAGAAATTATACATCTAGTGATCTAAACGAGCACCTAATACTCCGGTAAACCTCTAAGCCATACAAAAATCACTAGCTCTTCCACCTTGTAAAGCCAACATAATCTAATTAAAATTCCAATTAGTTCAAAAGAAAGCTTAGAAGGAGTAGATTAAATGTTTTATAGCTCACCTTAGCTAATTTCCACAAAATCCTCTTCAAAATGAAGCTTAAAGTCTAGCATTCATAGAGTCTTTTCATCTTTTAAATCCTCTTTCTCACTTTAAATGCAGAAGATGCCACACACACTCTTTCTCTCCCCCCTACACTATGTGTTAATTTTGGGGCAATATTTTCAAAATAAAAAATTGAAAAATAAAATAAAACATGATGTAGGTTAAGTATTTAGGTAAGTTTGTGTCATAGATCACGAATCTAGTTCATTTAAAAATTTACTATCATTAATATTGGGGGTGATATTTTCAGAACAAAAAAATAAAAAATAAAATAAAAAATGACAAGGGTTAAGTATTTAAGTGGGTTTCAGTCATAAATCATAGGTTAGGTTCACTTATAAATTTATTATTAAGTTATAGTAACTCACATAAAATTTGCTATTGGGCTTTTTTATTTATTTTACTATCATCATATAAACCCAAATAAATATATTAGCTTATCTATCTTATTTTCCCAAATAAATTAAATCCTTATCTTTCAAACTAAAACTTAATAATTTCTTGATCATTAAAATAATAAAATATTCTATAAATATTCTATCTATAAATAACATCATTTATTAAATAATAAATTGTTAATATAAAAATCTCTAATAGTTCCTCAATTAATAAATCATGCCTTGTCCTAAGTAATGAATATTTAATATAAAATCTTTAATAATTGCTTAATTAATCATGTAATTAATTTAATATTACAAGATGTTACAAGTGCCATGTTCCCAGATGCAAAAGAAGATATTGATAAAGGGTGTAATTGAACTTTGGCAATGGCTACTTATAATACCACATGTTTCCGCTATCTATTATATGTATATAGAGCATATGGCATCATCTCACATAGTGTGAAGCTCAGTTCAAGTTTTACATGTTAGTCAGATGAGATTGTAAGCTTGCAAAATATCTGAATGAGCACTAACACTATAATCCAATGGCTAAAGTTTGTTATAGGTGGACAAGGTTGCACTAGGAAGTATACTATTTTATCACTATGGTTGCTGTTAAGTTTACATCAATGCACTGATGTATTAATTACATCTTTTCTTTGTTTTTCACATTATATTTCTACTTATTTCCTCATTGTCAAGCGTTAATCTCCCTAGGCATAGCCGAGCTAGTGCAACCTAGAAGAAGGTTGAATAGGTTTACTTTACAAGGCAATTCATGATATAAATTGTCTTTCTAAGAGAACAACGTGAATATTTCTTGCATAAATGTCCAAAAAAATTCAGGATAAAGTAGAACAATTATATGTTAGTACTCAATGCACCAATCAACCAAAAAAATAAAGTCAAAGGGAGTGATTGTTGTTGATACAGGTCTCTTCATGAATATTAAGTTTGTAAATGCTCTCTATCCACTTAAACTTCCAATCTTAATTTGGGTGCACTAGTTGTGATGATAATTTAGTATAAGAATGACTTGGAGCCTTTTTCAACTTAAAACTAATAGTATAACTTACTAGCTTAATTAATATGATCTTAAGCCATTGGATTTACTTTCTTTGGAAACAAATTCTAGTATATGGAATAATTCATGTAAATCTTTTAACCTTATGATGTTTTGAGGTTATTGGCAATACTAGATGTATTATCTTTCATCTTCTGTACAAAGTATAGCTAGACAATATTGAATTGCTCTTTTAAATTTGGGTTAATTTAGTGGGATTCAACTTCTCTTTAGCATTGGGTTCATGTTAAATTTGGGATTAATATCTATCAATTTTTCACAGTTGATACATACCAATGATAATGAAAATGATGAATCATACATCCAAGTTTTAGAAGCTCAACATGTATATTAAGTAAAAGATGAGTTGGATAAAAATTTAGTAGTCATACATCTAAAGTCACAAGACTTGTATGACATCAGTGAAGAAAATGATGATACTAGTTACAAAAGTAAGTCATTCTAACCTCAATGCTTGGAAATACTATTGCCATATGGAGAAGCAAATTGAAACTTGTCTAGATTCAATATCTTACATCTTTCACTTATGCTTATATTTGAAGAAATGTGTTTCTTTCTTATAGTTTATTACCTATATTTTATGTTTGATAATATTTTATATTTATCAAACATCTTATGCTAGTTTTATTTATTTATAGGAATCCTAAAGATGAAAAGGTTTTTGGAAAGAGTAGTTTAGGCCCCTCTCATAAGGGTAGTGGATCTAGTGTAACACCCTAAAATTAATTAAGGTATTAATCATGGATTTAGATTAATTAAGAATAATTAATATGGAATGATTGGACAAGCTAAGTGAATAAGAATTTTGGAGAGATAAATTATTGATATGGGTTGGGAATTTATTTGAGATAGAAACTTCACCTAGGCCCAAATTAATGAATCATGATGAGAGGCTAATGGAGGCCCAATGAGTTAGGTGCAAATCCAACCCAATTTAGTGTGATAGAGGCCCAAGATCCACCTTGTATAGACTCTTATAAGTGGCCCAATTACCCTTGTGCAAACCCAAACCCTTGAGCTCTTCCAAGTTGGCCCAAATCCCATTAAACTTCAGCAACCCAATGTATAAAACTGGCCCAATAAAATCCTGTAGCCCAACACTTAAAAACTGGCCCAACAAAGCTAAAAATCTAGAGCCCATTAGGAGTTGGACTTGGAGCAACCCATGACCCATCCCTTGACCTAACTTAACTCCACTAAAACCCTAAAAACTGACCAGCCACCTCCCACATTCTGCAAAACACAAATACACAAGGCAAATTAGGAAGTGAGAGGGAGAGGCTAGGGTTCTTGGCATAATTCTACATTTTCTCACATCTAGAATAAGATTTAGCCAAGGTAATAGTTATACAACTTCATCCCCTCATCTTCCTCTTTAATTTGGTCTAATTAGTTTTTCATTTGGAGTATTTTCATCATACCCAAAATTTGAAATGTGGGTGTTTGGGGATTTTCTTGATGAAATTCGTAGGTTGAGGTTGGGGCTGGTATTAGGTGAGTTTAAAACCCCCATTTTGATGCTTTCTTTGTTGGTTTGAGACCCCCATAGCTTATTTATATTATGGGTAGTAATTTTGTACAAATTTGCTTAGGATTTTGGGTGGAATATTGAGATTTCTGGAAGAGGACACTTAAATCCGAATTTAGTATTTGTGGTAGCTGGGTAAGTATGCTTTAGGTAGTTAATAGCATTTAAATCCCTTGGGTACTTATTGTAACTGTTAATGATGAATTAGAGTAGTAATTATTTGATGCTATGATTATCGAGAGAATCTGTACCATTAGTGGCTGTTGCAAATCTGTCTACAAGTAAGGTAACCGGGGTTTACATTAATTTCATGTATGTATCTATTTTAATTTCATATTTGCTGTATATGAATGATTTGAAATGCTGAATGAATTGGTTGGCTATCTATTGTATGATGATTGGACCTTATGAGTCCATGGTGGAGCTGTGGTGCAGCTGCCACCCATGTATATGCTTCGATCGGGCACCGGGTTATGATCAAACCCCAGATACACTGAGCCCTGGTTGTGCTCAATGGGAAGTGGGTGCCGTGGACGGGCCTCTCCCGGTGTTAATGGCCTTTAACATGTGAAAATATGATTGCTAGTATGAGATAATAATCATGATATCCTAATTACTTCATTTATGGATATGACTGATATGATTCAAATGTTGTTTTTGCTTCATGCATGTATGTTAAATTAAACTGGATTATATGATGGAATTGCCTTGGTTACTGAGATTTATATCTCACCCCGTTTTATGGGATTACAATTTCAGGTGAAGGTTCTTCGGGTAAGGATGAGGGCAAGCAAGTGGATAAATATCCATGAGCTGAGGCCTAGTGTGGGGGAGCTACACTTGGTCTGAGTAGAATAGAGTAGATGCTAATTTTGTTAGGTCTTGTATAGCATCATCATGTATCTATATTGCCAAGTGTAAGAGTCTGTATTTTGATAATATAATGTGTACTTATTGAGGAGTAGGCCTTACTGTAAATTGGCATTTGATGTATAGATTATGATATCTGCAATGAGCCTTGTTGAACTCTGATATAGCTGATTATTGGAAATGAAATCTTGACATATTGCTTTGAACCCCCATTGATTGGGTATCAAGTAATAGCTGCTGATAGTTCATAAACTCATGTTATGGTTATTTTACAAACTTGTTGATATGTGGACTTGCTGATATAGGGTAATTAGAGAAAAGAAATTGACCCTTGAGTCTTAAGCTAGTACGAATAGATTAATTGGTTAAATTAGGCTAATGAGGGAAATCTGAGCCCTATAATGAGGGTAGAGGGACCCTAGGGTGTTAATGAAGGGAGAGTGGAGAGTAAAAGGCAAGAATTTTAGAGTTATAGGATCAGAGAAAATTTAGCCGCAGCTAAAATGGAGTTGGCCGCGGCCAATAGAGGCGAAGTTGCCCAGGGAGAGTGCCAGAGAGGAATTGGCCGGGCGAAATGTGAAAGGTCAAACTGGGAGTCGTCCAGAGAGAAATTAGCTGTGGCGAATTATGGAATTGGCTGCAGCGAACTTTTAGGAAAATGTCCCCGGCATTCCAGAGAGGAATTGGCCGCGGCGGAATGAGGAATTAGCCGCGGCCAATATCGAGAGGCGAGCAAAGAAGTTCCAGGAGGCTTCTTCGCCGCAGCGCCATGTATGTTGGCCGCGGCGAAATTAGTGATAAAGAAAAGGGTAAAACATAAAGGAATTGGCCGTGGCTAAGAGTAATTAGGCCGTGGCGAACATGCTGTAATACTTATATTAACTAGAAAACCTTGGTTTTCCATATGTTAATCACAAGGGATGATCTAGAGTCATTAGGATAAGTTATAATTGATGAGTAATAAAATTCAAGGCTTATAAATGGATGTTTAATTCCCTTATGAACATAAGTGTATGTAATCATATGATTGATGACTCTAATCACCTTAAGGTTTAAATTTCTCCATATTTTTATAACCTATGATGATTAATCGCGTGTTTAACCTTAATTATCGAGATTAAAAATTAGGGTCATCACATCTAGCACTAAAGGTCCTTGGTTGAGTTTGATTATTAGTGTTTGTGGACAACTATGGTATCTAGATGTAATAATTCCCCTATCGTTTAGGGATTCCATTGAGCTTCTAACCACCCATTTAGGCATTGACAATATTGATGAGTTCTTTACTGATGAAGAGTTAGGGCAATATGAATAGCCTAGTGAGTTCGCATGGCAAAAACAAAGAAGAAATTGGATGGTACATATCATTGATGAGTAAGACGATGAGTTCTGGTACATTGAATTAATTTAATATAATTTTGTACACAAACTTTAATTCTGTACACAAAGTTTGTTTCTACTAATGAGCAAGGATAAGTTAGATCTAGGCAATTAGCCTTACTAAGATGTTTGGGTCCTTCTTCAAGGGCAAAGGATTGTTGTGGACTAGAATGACCAAAACCAACCCATTGGAAAGGGAGGTGGAGTTAGGTGTTTTCTTAAGGAATGTTGGCAAAATGCTAATAACATTTTTCATTATCTACCTAAGCTAGAAGACTGTTCTAGTTAAGTAAAGGAGTGACAATTTTAGGGATATTACATAAGTAGCATATTGATTATTAAACATATTTAACTATTTTATGGCTCATTCACATTAACTTATATTAATTAACAACTGAATTTTTTATGTACTTTGAGATATGTGGCAATCCATATCTTAAAGTGTATGGACTACCACAATCACTAAGGGGCCCAATTGCCTGGGGAGATATCTAGACTACCATACATCAAAAGTGTAGTTGTACTATTTATCAAAGTAAGTTTATCATCTCAACATTTTTTCATGCAAGGCTCTGTTTTATTTATCTGGACCACCAGTGTGGAGAATTGTTTGCTTTCATCGGTTTTATTTATTTTTTGCCACAATGTCTTAGTGATTGATAGAAACACGTTAATGATATCTAAAAAAAAAATACTAAAAATTATTGTAAGAAAATGTTATTACCTTAATTCTTGGATCCTTTTGATGTTGTATGTATTCCTTAGTTCTTGGATCTTTTTTATGTTGTATGTATGACATCCATTGCCCCCTCACAACGGTATCTAATAAGGCAACGAGTAGCTCATCTATAGTTTTTGTGCCATCTTGTACATCATTGTATAGTTCCTTCTGCACTTGCTGCCATCCAATGGACTTAAGACAGTATCTCCTATGCTTTTTATCATTGACAGCAAAGTGTGCTTGCAATATAAAATACCATTGTTAATTAATATAAATTAAAGTGAAGCAACCATAAAACAGTTCAATAATTAATGTGTTATATATATAATATCCCTGAAACTATCATTCTTATACTTAGCTAAAATTCAATAAACTCTCATTTTTGTTAATTAATATAACTTATTGGGTTTAGTTTCATCTTGTTCGACTTGATCCCATTAATAGTGATGTAATGGGAAGAGAGTGGGGTTACGGACTAAATAACTATGATGAGTAAATAATTGCTAGTCTCATTAATAAATACTAGGTTTGTGTCCCCTGTCCAATTCATAGTAATTATAATTGACTTCTCGGTATGATGGTGACTTGGACACTTGTAACATGCCAAAGGTGCAAATTCATCAATCATGGCTTCTAAGGTACTTGGATAAGGTTTGAGATAGTAGTCTAAGGTGAACGTAGTCATAACTTAGGAAATTTTGTTTTAGAAAAATTGATATGTTCATAAAGGTTGAAAGTTAAAAACCCAATTTGTGTTTTGTTTGATTTTTTTTTTTTTTGGTTTCATATAACCGTTTTAGTGATGACATTAGTCAACTCACCTCTATTTCTTTCTATGGTGACCCAATGTCATCACTAAAGACTTTCTGTATGACTTTTTTAATGTTCTTACTAGAAGGTTTGGTACCAAATATTACCATTAACAAGAAGACCTATATTACTGAGTTTTATTAATAACTTACAAAAGTTAACATTGAAATTTTCACTTTTTATGGAAACCTCAACATATTGTCACTAAAAGTAACAATTCTATGGCAATCTTTATAGGCTTCCACAAACATTTTCCTACGTCAAACTTTTGATGGTGATGGTGATTCCATAATGTCATGAAAAATCACCACTTAAATTTTTCTTGTAATGTACCCTATGATATTTTACATTCAAAATTTAACAAAAACAATCACATGAAAATTAAAACAAAGAATAGTAGATTCATTATTAAATGTTCACTTTATTTATATATTGAATATGTTCATAGTGTTCCAAGATAACTGTTGGAAAAAAGTAATTTTTTTTTAAGTTGTTAGCCTAATCCTAATCATAACTTTAAAAAATTTTGAAATTGTTTAAAACAATTAAAATATGCTTTTAATAATGAAATAGTTCATCATTTTAACTTTCACATTATTATTTTGTTTAAAATTATGACAAAAAGTACTATCATCTAAAATTAAATGGTAATGAAACAAATCACTAATGAATTGAATGAAATACTTTAAATCTAATGGGACAATTTGATTTTTGCCACATGATATATAGATTATAATTTGCCCTATGAAATATAAAAAATAAGTAATAAATTCTTAAATAATAATATAATTAGCACCATGATAAATAATATTATTTACTCCCAAGCATACCACAGGCCAAAATGGTAATTTTTTCACAAATTAAAACTGAAAGAATGTGTGAGTGTATTTTAAAAAAAAAAAATTCAAGATTAGTAAATGCAATGTATTCTCATATTCAATATTAGAAAAATTAAGATAAAAAATAATAATTTTTTTTAAAGATATTTAAGATTTGTTTAGTTATTTTAAACTTTTACTGCTACAATAATTTAAAAAAATTAAATTTTTTTTTTTTACAAATTACCCTAACTTTTAAATTGTTTTCAAAGAAGGACCTCTAATAAAACTCTAATGCACAGTTAATATTTGTTAAAAATAAAAATTACAAAACTGCGAAAAGAAATAAACCTTAGCATGGTCCCCCCTACCCCAACCTAGTTGAACTGAATTTCACGATAGAAGGCATGAAGACATTCCCCCATTGCATCCCGGGAAGACTGCAACAGTAATTTGCAATTTTCAAGAATAAAAGCTTAGCTGCTCAAACCTCCAAAACGATTCAAATTGCATTTGTTTATGCAACTAGCACTTGCAAATGGCTGACAAGTGGCATCATTACCCTGTTGCTTATCTTGTTGGAAAAGTTCACTTTTTTTTAATAATTAATCCTTCTTTACTTTGTACCACTATAATTGATTAAAAAAAAATGTGATAAATTCTATAGAAGAAGGGGAAAATTTTTTTCTTAATTGTTGTCTATTGAATTTTTCTTTCGTCTGTATCAAACAATTATGATTATTTTAGTTTACTTGAAATAACTTTTCACATTTTATTGATTAAGTGAATCACATATTGCGCAACATTACCCTGTCGCTTATCTTGTTGGAAACTAGAATGGTTATGTGCATCCGTAGGATATCAGATCGAGGTTAAGACGTGTGGTTCATCTTTGCTACAGTCTATATTATATATTATCTTGTGCCTTGCAAAGTGGAGGATGGTGCCATTAATGCTCTAATAAAGGGGAGCAATCTTATTGAAATCCGTAACTTTTAACTGGAAGATAACCATATATGCCCAAATTGAGCCAAAAAGCTAATTGACATTTCAATCATGTTTTACATGTCTATAACATTAACGTCTTAATTATTCAAAGCAAAAATTCATTCACATATTACATTTACAAGTTGTCCACATCCAAGTTGTAGCAAAACAATAAGTTAAAAATTATAGTATTGGCACTTTAAAAAAATTTTTGATAATATAAATTTTGGAGAAAAAAGACTCTGAACCTCACATATGAAAACAAAAAACAAAAAAACAAAATCAAAAGTTCACGTACTAATCATATATGCTGCCTCCAACCATTATATACTTTTTTAAGAAACACTATTTTATTTTAAAATTATATTTTATATTTTATATTAATCCTGAAAATATTTTTTATGTGAAATAAATTAATAAATTTTAAAAATATTTCAAATAAATTCTTTGGAGCAACTCCATTAATCCATATCCAATAAGTCTTACTAGGCATGGCATGTGGCCTTTTTTTATGCCACTTGTTTAACCAACATAGCAAGAAAAAATTAAAATAGCAAAGGGGAAAAGACTCAATTTAAAAGAGAAAAGCTGTGAAAATTCCTCTTTCACTTTCATTCTTTTCCCTGGCACACCTCTCTCTCTCTCTCTCTCTCCCCACCATCAGCCCCCTCCCTTTCTCAGCCGCACCACCCAAGCCTCCATCTGCATGCGCCCAGCATCCATTGGTTTTTTATTAAAATTATTATTACTTTTTTCTTTTTGGTGAATGCTACAATTTGTTGGTATTATTATTCTGTAATTTTATAAAATTATTTTTTAATTTATATTTTTTCTAGTGAATGCTACAATTTGTTGGTATTGTTATGCTGCAATTTTTTTAAGTACGTTTTTAGCTTTTATGTGTATGGCCAAGATATGAAACTGTTTTTGAATTTTGGCAGAATCATTTTTGGGTTGTGAGAAAAAATTGAGGAATTACAAACTACTTTATTACAAGAGTTTTGGAGAAACTAATTCTAAAAAATATATGGAAAAATAATAATAAAAGTACGGCCAAGTAGGCAATTAGACTTTTTATGATTAGCAAATCATTTATCATGAGTCAATTTAAATTATGGTAAATAAATGACCTCAATCTGATGAATGTGCATCTTTTATAAAGTATTTCGCGATCAATGCTTTGAAATTGTTCCACTTTGCTAAATTTTTTATTTTAATAGTAATCAGTTATTTCCTAGTTTTTTTTGACACGCCATCGCCTAGCTCGTAGACGAGTTCTTCCTTCCTCATCATCTTCTGCCACCGTCTATTTATATGTTATATATATATATATATATATATATACATATATATATATATATAAGGTAATGCGCAATTAATATTCCTAATTTGATTATGTCTTATTGATTGTTGAAATTTAAAACTGTTTTATTGACTGTTGAAATTAATATTCTTATAATTTGATTAATTACTTAATCTCTTTTTATATATACACTAATTGTGACACCACAAGTATATATCATGCCACTTAGAGGTAAAGCCACCAAGGGAATGGTAAACCATCCACAGGTAGTCGTGCGTGATTTCTTCTGCCAACCATACCTCGGATCCACAAGTTTCTATGCAGCTAGATGTTGTAGTCATGGTTTTAAATTGCAGTCCACATCATATGATGCGGCCGCAATATTGCTGTTGCGGTGCCGGCCGCATCCGCATTAATCAGCCGCAACGTCCACAATTCTTCTTATATTATCCACAATGCCCGCAACCGCAATTGCAACGTAACCGCAACCGCAACCGTAATTTAAAACCATGGTTGTAGTAGTTCCAGTGGTGAGAGGCTGCACTACTAGGGCTAGCAGCTCTACTTCAATATCGGCTGGAAGCACTGCTACTGCGTCAGGGGACAAGTGAGAATTGATCAAAATTGGCCTTAGAAATCTCCTACAAGTATTCGAAGTAATAATATTTATTTATTCTTTTGGTAGAAGAAATTACTGTATTTATTTATTTACTTTCATTGCAAGACATGATTTAAGCCCCCAAGATCACTACTTGGATTGTCTAGCAAGTGATGGTTTGGATACTGCACACATGTCCTTGGATATGAAGGATTTCATGTTCATTGATTTTATAGTAGGTAATGTTATTTAATTATTCAATGAGTACCATGTTAGAGTACTTACTTTGCTTTTATGTATGCAAGCCACATATAGCTTTTCCACAAAAGAGGAATGCGTCTTTGCAAAAAGCATGTGGGATAGGATATGTTTAAAGAAAAACTTTGACATGTTACATAAAGCAAGAAAATAGGCCATAAAAACAGCAAACATGGCCAATATCCAAGAAACCTGAGGTTATAGTCCAATGAGAATGCATGTGAAAGCCTAGGATTATATCCTAGACATCAGGGCGCAGGATGACTGGAAGAGGAACTTGGACCTGCTAAGAAGTTGTCATCCACCCCTAGAGCCCTTGTGCAAATTGTTAGATCCATTAACTTTGCAAAGCATAAAATGAAGATGGTAATTAATTTTATTAGTTTTTGTTTCATTTCAAGTTACTTTAATTTTTTTTTCAATCATTAATTCAAATTAACTTATAGGAGGATGAGCTAAAGTGAGATGTATCGTATTGAAAAGTGTATGATAAGAAACATAAGTTAAAGGCTATCAAGCAATACATGTTAGAGCACTTAAAGAAATTTGTTGTAAGTTATCATATTTTATATGTGTTTCTTACATTATTAATGTTTTTATAACAAATTGTTTTTTGGTTGTGTATGTTCAGGAAAATCTTGACCCTGCAATATCTTAGAGATATTGAGAAGACCCTTTGGCACACCATTCCATAAACCTAGACATGTGGAAGCAAATTGGGGGATTGAACAAGAAAGGAAGCATCCATAGTCTAGGTGGAAGCCTCAACCTAAAAACACCCTAGTTAGAATCTTTGATGAGTCTCTCTAAATCCCATCCTACATAGGAACAAGTGAACACTGCGTTCACCTTGGTCCTCTTGACCTTGGACTAGCAGTTGCATGAGCAGAATATTTGGGTGGATCAATAGCTAAGCAACTTTCTCCAAAACTTACTTCGAGTGCTATCTGCAAGCTTTCTTGACTTCCAAGCAAATCTTACTATAGATTATGTAGTGCAACATACTCAACAACACCTACCATAAGAGTTGGATCATCCATGTCACAGGCAATTTTCAATGAGAGATAGGGAGAAGGAAAGGAAAAGGACCAAGAAGAGAATTTCAATAGCGAGAGTTAGGCTTCCACTAGATTAAAAACTACAAGTGACAATTAATAAATATATATATCATTTTATTTCAAAAATGTGCCTTATTTAATATATATATATATATATATATATATATATATATATGTTCCATATTGGATTGTGTTGTTTTCTTACAAGTTAGTAATTTAGGAAAGGCAAAAAAAAAACCAGCCTTTTCACATTTCAGCAAGGGATTAACAATAGAATAGTGAGGAAATAGCTAGGAAATTTCCCTCTTAATTCCCTTGCTAAATGGTAAGGTAATTAGGCAAAATTAAACCAAAATTAGTAAGGGAAATTGCAAAGGGATTATCCCTTGACAACTAATTAGTGAGGAAATATAGAGAGAAAAGTTCCATCACTAATTAGTGACAGAATTGTCCCTTTTGTTCCCTCATCAATTCCTTGCTAAACTACTTTAGTAGGGGAACAATGGGGGAATGTTCGCTTGCTAAATCCCTTGCTTTTTATTGTGCAATTGAGCATGACACCCAGCATCTTAGTCATAAATCTTTCATTTCTCTCTTTTTTTCCTTTCCTTTCTTCCCTCTATTTTCTCTCTTCAACCTTGACAATTATCTTTCTCTCTCCTTTATATCTTTGTTTTACTATCTAAGTCTTCTTTATGGCCTAAATTAGAGATTCACAAGACATCCTTAATTCAAAAAATGAATTTCCACATGACCTTTCTATGTGAGAAATGGAAAACAAAATTAATTTGAAGTACTTGAGATACCCAATTTGTTGAACATCCTCGCTTTCTTTGTCTAACTAATGTTTCCAAATTGTTATATGGATTAAAATTAACCCATATTCAACTAATTAATCAAACAATCACTTAAAAATTTGAGTAAAATTTTGATAGCCTAGAATCATATCCATATCTTGCTTGGCTTTTAAAAATGGTTTGTTTAGATTATCACTCTAATCTTTTCCGCTTAACCTAAAGCTATTACTCTACCTCTTCTATAAATTTTTCCTCCAAAATCTACTAACACCCCAAAAGGTCCATGCAAACCACACCTTTTACTTTCTTCCAAAATGGCCATAGTTGCTACTTCAATGCATTGCCAACAAAGAAATTCATATGCCTATATCAGAAACATGATTGATTTGGTAATCAACCTTAGGCTTCTCAAGCTCATATTGTAAAACAAATATGTGAAACCTTTCACTATGAAGGAGGAATTGGTTAATCTTTCTCAAGCTTTTAGTGATTTCTTAGCTTGCACTGGTTGGTGAGTTTCTCATCATCGAAAAAGGTGTAAAAGAATGAGAGTGGCAGCAACAAAGATTTTGAAGGCAAGGAGACATGAAACAATTTAAAAAATAAATGAAATCAAGTGCAAAGAAAATTGGAAATTAAGGGATATTAAGGGGATGATTTTGCCCAAAATTGATTTTGTCCTTGGAAAAAGTTTTATAGGAGAGAAATAAAGAGAAGAGGGATGGAAAAGAAGAGAGGAAAAGAAAATGAAAGAAAAAGAAGATGATTATAGGATGCCACCTAATGCAAATTTGTCATAATAAATGCCATATGGGATGCCTTGTAAGAGTTAATGATTTTGGATTAATGGGATTAACTTCTAAGATTTTGGGAAATTTACAAAGAAAGACCTAACTTTTGTTAAAATTATAATAAGGGACCTTAAAAATTAAAATTATTTTGCAGGCCCTAAGGACCTTAGTTTTTTACTCAAAAGACAAAATGCCCCTCTATATTAAAAGGTAAAACACAATGCCCTAAATCTCTCTCAATCAAAAATCTCCTTTTTTTTCTTACTTGATGATTAAGTTTCACTAACATTACTTATAGCTGATGGACTCACAAAACCATGGTAGCTTATAGTACATAGCTTACTCAACAGCATCATTAAAGGACTTAATAGTAAGGTTTAACATCATTACACTTCCCTAGGTAGGCTAAGAAAGCTTCAAATCACTATGATGAGTTATGTTTTCCACTTCTTAGACTTTCTTTCTTCTTTATCTCTTCTTCCTTCATGATTTTCCTCTCATTTCTTGTAATGGTTAATGGTTCTAAGTTCATCGCAAAATTTTAGTCCTCTTTCATTCCCTCTTTGTCACTAGTGAGCTAGCTAGTTTGTGAGTCTTCCTTGCCCCCATTATTGTAATGCAATGCTTTTATGATTTTAGTTTGCATTATTCTTCTTGCTCTATTTTGAAACTAAGATTCCCCTATTTGCTTGATTCAGCTTTTAGTTCCATTTACATTAATTCCAATTTTTGTTACAATCCCTATAAATAATGAAATTTGCTTTAACCAATAGTAAGGAATAAAGACATATGACTAAGTATATTATGATTGATTTTAGTTTTATCATCATAATAATATGACTAGACTTTTGTAGCTTGAATTATTGATCATGAGATGTTTAATTAAGAAAGCATGTCACTAGTGGGAGTAGTTGCAATGTTATGATGAATTTTGTTCCCTAACTTGCATGAATTTTGATATTAGTTGGAAAAGGTTTTCAAATATAATTGCAAAGGATTAGTTTTATTATTGCCTTTGTTGTCGGAAAAAGGAAGTAAAGAGGACAGCCAAACAAGATGTTATGATGAATTAAGTTTCCTTACTCCCAAAGTTTGCATGCCTTGAGAATTCATCACACCATGCTCAACTTCTCTTAAAATAGGCTTTATTTATTATATATATTGTATAGAGAGTTACATAGCTCACTCTAGTTAAATGGGTGAAACACAGAATTATTGAACTTTTAGTTATTTTGATGAAGGAAATTGGAGAAGCATCCATTTAAGTGGTGACATAATAGATACTTAAAGATTTTGTCAATGAATTATAATTGCATATTTCACAATCAGTAAACTTAGTGTTATACTTAGATTACACCTATCATAGACTTTTCTTTACTGCCTTTCTTTTTTAAAACATGGATTCTATTCTAGGTTCCCATCATCATTCACTTTTTTATATTTGTAAACATCTCGCTATTGATTCTTGGTAATTGTTTTTAGGAACAATTACAAGAGCTTCAACTAAAAATTCTATAGGACCTGTTTGACCACCCAAGAGGGATCATATAAAGGCCTTCATGTTGGCAACCAAGAAAGGGAAGAAGTAGGCATTAAATGAAGGCTTCATCCCATTATTATCTTTAGGACGATGATGTTTTCTATAAACTTAGTAATTTAATAGTTGTTTATGGATGTTTATTGTATATTTTGTACTACAATTTACTGAATGAACAAATGCTATGGATTAAGTATTTTCCATTCTTTTTGACATTATGTTTCTCTTTCTAATGTCACAAGAAGCAAAGTGGGGATAAAAACCTATAATTTGCATATTTCTTATCAATGTTGCATTAACTACATAGTAAAATAGTGCTCCAAGAAAATATATCAAGAAAAGCAATAAACATATGCTAAGAAATGAAATAAGGTATAGAGAATACAACTTATTAAATGTAACTAAATGTAAGTGGGATTAAAATGTGGTAATAACTCTTTTATGACAAGGTAGAAACACACTTAAAACAAGGTAGCAACTTTTGCAAAACATGGTAATAACATTACTCAAACTTGATGGTAAGTTTCCTATAGCTCAACACTAGTGATCACATGGAACTAAGAATTATAAAACATTGTAGTAACTTCCCTATACCTAGTGGTAACTTTTGTAAAACTTAAAACATGATAGTAACATGCCTGAATCCTAGTAGTAACTTTGCTTAAATCTGATAGTACCTTCCTAAACCTTGATGGCAACTTTTGTTTTTCCTAAAACATGGTAGTAACATGCTTGAACCTTGGTAATAACCTTATTTAAACCTAATAGTAACTTTCCTAAACATGATGGTGACTTTTGTGAGACCTAAAACATAATACTAACATGCCTAAACCCTAATAGTAAATTTACTTAAACTTGATATTAACTTCCTATAAGCTCTTATGGTAACTTTCATTTTACCTAAAACATAGAAGTAACAAGTTTGAATATTCGTAATAACCTTGCTTAAACCTGATAGTGACGTCCCTAAACCTCATGATAACTTTTGTAAGACCTAGAACATACTAGTAATATGCTTGAACCCTGGTAGCTTTAAAAATAATTTCTTTATTGCCATTTTGAGGAATTAGGAAACTAATATGGTGCAAGGGCTGTGCATAGAGGAATTCTATTGCCTCCCTACTCAAATTGGTTTTAATACTTCACAAGTTCATGTGTTCAATTAGGCTCCAGACAGGATTTCAAGTATCATAACATAATTGAAAGCAAAGGAGGAAGCACCTCTAAATAAGCCTTGGATGATAATACTAGGCATTCTTTCTTTCTTTTTTCATTAGGATTTGATCCCATTGTGATAAGGTGTCAAAACAAGCTACAAATGATGCAAAACTAGTGTCTTTGGAGCCAAATGATTGAAAGGACAATGATCTATTTGACAATTAGCAAGGAAACAATGCAATCAAATTACCAGGACAATGTTTGCACCTCATTTAATGGGGACTTAAAAATAAACAACAACCAAATATGCTATTATATGAGAGACTATAGTTTTTTGTTATAGAATTCATTCTATTTTTGTTATGTCAATTTTGGCCAAAGCTTGTAAATTGAATTGTTGCATATCTTTGTTCAGAAGCTATAGTATGAGATACTATAATTTATTTGTTCAAAGCCTTGAATTTTGTAACCAAAAGATTCTATTAACATTATAAAAATATTCAAATCCCCTTGTGTTTCTTCCATATTGCACTCTTTTTACTTTAAACCCATTTATAGCGATGAAGTTTGTTGGTTGTCTTAATTCCATAATACTAGAAGTGGAAGTTGCAAAGAGATGTAAATAATGTAGCATTTAATATTAATATTAATAGTATGTAAAGGTTTTACTTTTGATATGAAATTTCTTGTGTTATGTATTTTAAGATTAAATGGAAGCATGAAGTTTTAGTAAAATTAGAAGTTTCTATTTACCACAAGTGGGTTTTAGTACTATTACCATTAGGCTTGAGGAAAGTTACTACTAAATTTAAGTAAAGTTACTGATGGGTTATGGCAAATCATGGGAAAGTTACTATTAAGTATTAGTATCATTACTATTAGGTTTTACAAAATTTATTACTAAATTTATGAAATGTTACTATTTGGTTTTAGGAAAATTTCAACCTTGGAAAAGTTACTATTATGTTTTAGTAGTACTATCATTATCAGATTTTAAGAAATTTACTACTAAATTTAAAGAAAGTTACTAATGGGTTTTAGGGAGCTTATAGCCTTGCAACCCATGCTTTGGAAAGTTATTGTTAAGTGTCAGTATCATTACTATCAAGTTTTAAGAAAATTACTACTAGATTTAAGAAAAGTTACTAGCTGGTTTTAAGGAAATTGCAACCTTAGGAAATATATTATTATGTTTTAGTAATGTTTATATCAAGTTTTAAGAAAGTTACAACTAGGTTTAAGAAAAGTTACTAGTGGGTTTTAGAGAACTTAGATATTATTAAGTGTTAATACTATTATCATCAGGTTTTGGGAAAGTTACCAGTATGTTTTAAGGAACTTATAATCTTGCAATCCACATTAGAAAGTTACTATTATATTTAAGTACCATTAATATACGATTACTACTAGATTTAAGAAGAGTTACTGGCTAATTTTAAGGAAATTACAAAGCAACATTGTGTGAGTGTTTGGTTCTTCGATGGCAGAGACAAGGTTGGAAGGCTAGTTATTGAAAATCTAGTTCTTCAATGGTGCAACAACATGAAAATGGTAAGGTAGCAGGATGGAAAAGAAAAAATGACACAACAAAGGCATTGGTTCTTTGGGGGCATAGCACAAAGAAGGTAAGGCAGCAACACGGCAAAGAAAAAATGACAATAAGACGACACTGGTTCTTCGATGGTGCAACATAGAGACAAATGGCAAGGCAATGTGGGAGACATAAGGAGACCTCATTAAAGGGCATTTTGGTCTTATCATAACAAAATTTTGGTCTTTTGGGACTTAAGAATAATTTAAATTTTAAGGTGCTTTATAATATATATTAAAAACTTCAGGTCTCTATTTGTAATTTTCTCTAAAATTTATATAGAATACTTTCGAAATTTATAGATTTATTTGAAATTTGTTTAAGATTAATATAAATTATTAAATATATTTTAATATAAATTATTAAATGTAACATGCCCTAACAAGTTTTTAGTTTAAGGATAACTTCATGAAAAATTTATCTCTCAAAAAATTGAATTCTTTTATAATTAGATGTGTCTTGAAATTCTTACATTCATGATTAAATTACAATAGTAGCCAGCGGGAATTATAAGGACGAAAGTATCAAACTGGATTTAACAATACTTTGGGAGAGGAACACAGAAAATTAAACTATGAAAAAATATAGTCCTATGTAGCCATGAGCGACTCTTATGAGTCTCCTAGTGCATATTACAATTTACTCTCTCACTTCAGAATAGATACAGCTACGTTCCTCTTCAATCTTGATAACTTAATTGTTTTGTTCCATTATCTAACAAACATATTGCTCAAAAAAATTGGTAAGATCTAAGAACTGATAAAAACCTAATTAGGTCACACGGACGGATCTACAGCGGGGCCAGCACATGATTTCCTGCTCAAATACTATCAACTATGCTACACATCGTCAAGATTATTTGTTTCAATACCACACATTTTTGTGTTAAGCTTACTGTCTCAGTCGTGGTTCGTCTGAGAAAACACATCGACCAGAAGGGAGAATTGATGCAAGAACAGTTCTTGTTGAAGCCTTAGTAGTGGCTGTAATAGCTTTTCCAATAATTTAGTGCTTCTTATGTTGTAGTTGTTCCTCTGAATTGATGCACATAATTGGATTTTGGCGTCTTCCTCGCCACATGAAGTGTTTATATTATTTACTTGCTGGTTATTCCAGCTTGAGTTCTCCTGTTGCGACATTTGTATGAAATTAATGGTCTTTCTATTAAACTTGTCGGGATCATGAAGGAGCCTAAGCCTTTAGTATTTGAAGTTTTCTTTGCTATCATTATTACAATGAAATAATTGAAACTGCAAGTTTAAAAACACAATCTCAGTAACCATAGATGACTAATTATATCACAACATTCATATTATATGAAGAGTATTTTCTATGTACATCAATCAATGTTAATTCTTTAATAGGGTATATCTATAAATATATATATATAGATATAAGCATATATTTTCTAATCCCATTTTTGGTGGCCTTGTTAGTGGACTTAAAGGCATGGAAGGATAATTTAGGAAACACATATGACTTTTAAACAATAAATACTTATCACTATTTACAAACTTTTTATATAAATTATAAGTTTATTAACTTCTTTTAATTCCCACCACCCCTTATTAATTTATTCTTAGATCCATCCCTAAGATCACAAAATCCTTACTTACATTTCTTTCAACAGTCCAACGATCTGTCTACTTTCCAGAATATTGCTAGTAGTAGAGTGAGAAATAGTAATAGTCTAGGACTTTCGAGTACATTCATCTAATCTTGAATCAGCAAATAATACATGAATAATACGTGGGGATGGCAATTTTTCCTAGAGACCTCTACAGGAATTGCCCTGTATGAGCGTAGAGATAGAGGGGAACTTTTTTCCCAAAGTGAAGGAATTTGTAACTTTTTGTATTTAAAAGATGTATCGTTAAAGAGAAATAAAAAGAAGAGAAAATAAATTTAAAAAGATAAAAAGTGAGCTTTATATACTCTTTCATTCCTCTATGTTACTCTTTCTTATTGCATACAGTACAATACTATTACAAAAAATTTAAGGATAAAATAAAAAGGATGAATGTGAATTTATTTTAGTTATAAGAATATGGAGATTGAAAAAGAAACAAAAATCATACGCTCGGCTGCCTGAAAATCACAAAACATAAGTCTAATTATTTTTTTATATTTTAAAACATAAAATAATAATAATAAGTTAAATAATTTTACACCCTTCCACATTATTTTAATTTGTAACTCTCCCAAGTAACTTTACTTGTGAGTTGTGATGTAATTCTCTTACATTATAATCTATTTTAAAAAATATTTAATTTTTTGCATTAATGTGAAACAGGAGCCCCTACCAGCATATTATATAGATTTTTTTTTGGCTGAAAAAGTGACTTTTGTTCAAAGTTAATTAATGTGATTATATTTAACTAACTTAATATATTAAATATTAATAAACTATTTTTTTCACGACCGAGATCAAGTACAAAAACAAATTATATTGGGTTGGTGTGGTTAGATTGTAAGAGGCATATTGATATGATGACCCTTCACATTGTGGCTATTAGGAGTGGCAGTAGGAAGCACATACACAACTAATAAATTTGGGGACTTTTTTTTTTTTTGGTATTACAATAAATGCATAAAACCAAAATAGTAAAGCATCATAAGATAGAATTTTATTATTTTTAGGATACTTATTGTAGCCACTCCACCATTGGGTGAGTTGAAATGGCATACGTGATTGTGAAAAGAAATGGAAAGATGTTGTGATGCTTTTTTATGTCCTTCCATATAACTTCAATATCTGGATTCCTCACTATTTTGGAATTTAGGAGGAATAGTGACCTTTGGTCACCAAAAACAAAGTCTAGGTCCTAATCTCTTTTTTTTTTTTTTTTTACTTTCTGCAATAAGGTTATTTAATCAAATAAAGGTCTTCCTTATCACCCAGAGAGATGCCATTCTTTTATTTCTACCTGTATTATCTTGCATATGGGCACTCTTAATTAGGACTTTATTATAGTAGAGCAGAGCTAATATGATGATACCAAAGTTGCATATTTCCTTGTTTTTTGAAAAATCCCAAATTATGATCTATCACTCCTTTCTAGTTTGCTGTGGCTTTTCCAATTGGAATTGTTGATCATGTAACTTCCTTGAATCTTCTTCCTTGCTAATTGAATTACATGCCATATAGGAATTGCTTAGTGAAGCTTTTATTTTAAGGATGATGCTTTCTAGATAGAACTTAATATTTTCATGAACTACCTTGTTGCAAGTATCCCAAATTATATGAAGAGTGAGTATGGTGGATTTTGTAAAGAAAATCCAATGTGGATCCTTAGGCTTCTATTGTGTCATCCATTCTTAAATCCATGCCTTCACTCCCTATGTAGGGATAGAATCTATTCTAATCATTATTAGAGATACAAATCATATGGCTCTAGGCAAGCTACAATGTAGAAAGTGTGATCTATAGTCTCCCTTTCACTAAAACAAAAAGGACAACTATTGTTATTTTGTAGGTGACACTTAGTCAGAATTTCCAAACTTGAGATTGCTTCTTGCAAGATCTTCCAAGTAAAAAGAATAATCCTCATTGGTAATTCAATCTTCCTTAGTGTCCTCCCAAATTAGGAAAAGTTGGTATCCAAATTTTGGTCTCTCCTTCTCAAATGTTCATATCCTTCCTTTGTTGTATATCCTCTTGATTTGCTTCCCTTCCACTGTAGACTATCTTCTTTTACAAAGGATGAAAAAGGTAGTCTAAAGATCTAGTTTCTTGTTTCCTTAAAATAAAGACTATTGACTTTGGTAGAGTTCTGTCGTGAAATATAAGATCTACCACCACATTGGTTTGGTTTTGTTTAGTTGACCTATTTGCATTGGCCATCAAATGTGGTGGTTAATGGGAATCCTCTCCTCTGATCCTATTCGCCATGAAAGATTGGCCACCAAATGTGGTGATTGATGTGACTTCTCTCCCCTAATCCTATCAGCCATGAAAAATTAAAAGTTATTAAAGAGCTACTTTTGAAAATTCTTTTGTATATCCATGATGCGTTAGAGTGCATCTTTGAACGGCCTTAAGATGAGGAATATAGAACTTTGGTCTTAGGATTTTATCTAAGTAAGAATTATTGTTTCCATCAATGATCCTTTAGAATTGCTTGGCTAATAGTGCTTTAAAATAACTTTTCCCAATTAATGAGATGCATTCTCGGTTTTTCCCAATTAATGAGATACATCTTCGATCTATTATTGTTCATTCCCCAAAAGAAATTGTTGCATTTTCTATTAAGTGAAGTACATATTTTTTAAGGAAGGAGAATGCAGAAGAGTTAGTAAACAAAGGGGAAATTAATCACTAATTTGATCAAGGTCATTTTGGCAACTTGGAAGATTATAGTGGCCTTCCAACTTGAAAGTTTGGTGTTTATCTTAGAAATGAGGTCCTTATATATATGGTTCTTCTTTCTTCTCACATTAATCCAGGTTCCTAAATATTTCCCCAGTCTTTATGTGACTTTAACATTGAAAATTTTGGATTAGGATCTCTTTCCCTTGTGTGAAATGCTACGACTAAATATTAACTTTAACTTAGAGTTATTGATGTCCTACCTAAGATAATAGAGAATAACTTAATAATCTCCTTCACCATAGAACATACTTCATTAGTTTTTTCAAAGAATAAGATTGTGTCGTTTGCACATATAAGATGAATGACTACTTCAGAGCCTCTACTTTGATCCCTTTCCATTTCTCCTCTTCTTATTTCCTAGCAATAAGGCAAGAAAGTACATTAACATAATAGATGAAGATGTATGGTAAAAGTGGGTCCCCTTGTTTGACACCTCCTTGTGCAAAAAAGGAGTTAGATTTCATTACATTGAGTAAAATCTTATAGGAAATTATGGAGATACATTATAGAATCATATGTATCCGTATGGGTGAGAAATTCATTCTAGTAAGGATCGTTGCTATAAAGTTCTAGGAGATTTTGTCATATGCTTTAGGGAAATCAACCTTGAGCACACTTCTTAGTCTTTTTTTTTTTCTAAACCTGATTCATGATTTCAAAGACAAGGTGTATATTGTCTATAATGCATCTTTCTTTAAGGAATGCACTTTGGTTTGGAGCAATGTAATCATTTAGAATGAGCTTTAGTATATTGTAGAGCACTTTAGATATAATCTTATATGAGACATTACAAAAATTGATTGGTCTAAAATCTTTGAAAGTTTAAGGGGTTTCACACTTAAGAATAAGGATAATGGAGGATTTGTTCATACTTTGGAGCATGAAACAATTATTTTGAAATGTTTTCACCATATTAGTGATGTCACTACCTATTATGTTCCAATGTTGTTGGTAAAATCTTGTATGAAATCTATTAGGGCCTAAAGCACTATCTCTAGGTAGTTGGAAAATAGCTTCTTTAATCTCTTGCTCTAAGAAATCCCTTAGCAGTAAAATGTTGTGGCCCTCCTTCAAAGCTAAAATGTCTAGGTCATTCAAAATGCTTATCATATTTTAATAGGTTGTTCTATTTTGATTAGAAAAGAGATTGGCAACATAGGTTATAAAAAGGGCTTCAATTTGCTTAGTGTCTTCTTCCTATTTATTCTCAAAATTTTTTACTTTGGAAATGTTGTTCTTAATTCTTCTTTTGTTAACTAGAGCATGGAAGTATTTTATGTTCCTATCTTTGTGAATCATCTATGATTGTCTAGCTTTTTAGGCCATATGGATTTTTCACATTTGTAAAGTATTTTAACTCATTCTTTTTTTTGCCTTTCATCTTATAAAGATATAGAGCTTTGAATAAGACTGAGCTCTTTTTCAAGATTTTGAATTCTACAAGAGATGTTTCTAATAGAGTTCCTATTACATTCTTTAAGAGATGTCATGGTTGAAAATAATATCTTGTATAATCTAAATGAAAGGGAACTTGGAACTTGTTGAGCTTAAGAATCAAAGATAATTCTTTGGCAAGCTTCAAATTTTAGATAAAAGAATTCAAATTTGTGAGGCTTTCTTCTCTTTAGCATTGCTTTATTAGTAGAAAGTAGGATTGGGGCATGATATAAGGCAAAAATAAGGAGAACATTCAAGTATGAATTGGGGAACTTGACGGGCTTGTCGTGCAACCCTCAAAATAAAACTAGGTTGATCTAAAAATATAGTAAGTGGCACAACCTAGGTCATCTCCCTTGGAATTGGAATTCAATATTCAATTAGGTTCTCTAAGTGTTCTAAGATTCTAGAACTATCTAGTTTGGGGGGTTTTTGAATGAATTAAACTATCCTAAAACTAAATTGAATCAAAATTCCTAAATTCTACTTAATTGTGTGAATTGTAAATGATAATGGCTTGTGACTAGCTTAGGAATTGTCTCTTGGTATCCACTATCCTTATCCTATTCCAATTTTGATTAATTCTGGCCTAAGAATTCCTAATTATGTTCATTAGCAAATGATCTTGAATAACCATTCAAGATTCAAGAGATTAATAATCTAATGTTGAATTGAAACCTCAATCCCGCATTAAACCGTTAACTCTTGTCCTTAAGATCAATGAACATCCAATTTGATTGATTAACTAATTAATTATCTTCTGATTCATCATCCAAAAATGTTTAATTAACCAACTAAACACTAAGGAATTCTCAAATCAAACAATCAAGCACAAAATCTCACTCATGCAATTCATCGAACACCTTCGTGGTATACATGGGAGATTAAAGAGAATAATGAAAAATCAGATTCAAATTCAACCAATTAATCAACAAAAATAATTCCTAATCAGTGTCTAACCAGCCATTAATTACACAATTTCCTAATCAAATATAACTCAACCGAGATTATACAAGAAAAAGAAAAAAATGCTGGAAAAATAAGAAAATCTTAGCCAGAATTCTGCATTCTTCCAAGGATTCAAGCTTCAGCCAAAAGCTTCCTCCCTTGCTAGCCTCAAGATGGAGATTAGATCTTCATATTGGCGTGGTTGGAGATGGAGAATGGAATGGAGATGGTTCTGTGAATGGAGGCGTCGTGAGAGGTGAATAATGGACGAAGGGGTGGAGTGTTAAATGGGCGAATGGATGAAAAATGGGCGAATGAATGGGCGAATAGAGGGTGCTGGACGTGAATGAATGCTGATGGCGTGATCAATAGCCTCTCCTCGTGCTTCATTTATTTTTCACGTGCTCTGCCTTCCCTCAGCTCCAGCGTTTTTACACGCTCTAGTCATGTGCCCCTCTCATGCTCACTTTCACGTGATTAACTCTTCGTTTAAGTGCTGCCTCTTCCCATTGTCTGAAGCTCCTTGTGCGTGTAAAAACGTGGGCCCCAGTGTCAATATAATATTCCATGTTGGCTACTGTAGCTTCTGCATGCCTCTTTGTTTATGTTCACGTCGGGTTCCACATTGCAGCTCTTCATTTTCTGTTCATGTTCTCTTCTTCTTCGCCTGCAGTGTCCATTTCGTTCTACGTTAGCTGCTGGTTTGTGTGTTGCTCGAGTTGTAAGCTGCTGCCATTTGTTTCTTCATGCTCCTCATGCCAAAACAGTAGCTTTGCCTTCTCTGTTCTGCATGTGTGTGTATAGTACTTGATTCTGCTTCGTCCAGCTACAGCTGCTGTCCTCTGCTTCTTCGTCGTTCTGCAGCTGCTGTCTAGCCATTCTCCACGTGATTTTCTTCTTCCTTTGTGTCCAGATTTCCTTGTTTCAGCTACTCGAGTTCAGCCTCTGTATGTGTGCTTCTTCCTCGATTTTCTGTTCGTGTTTTTCTTCATGCAGCTTCTGTATCTTCTTGTTTCCTCGAGTTCCAGCTCTGTTCAACTCTTTCATTCTACAGCTCATTCCAGACTTCAACTCGTTATGTTTCTCAGCTCTTGCTTTGTTGTGCTTGTTTCTGTTCATGTCCCTGGAGCCTTACTCGTTGCTGTCTCTGTTTCACGTTGCTGTCCAGACTTCAGCATCTTTCACTTGTTCTGCTGCCAGCTATGCAAACCCAGTTCAGCCTCTGTTCAGCTCATAGTGTTGGAACCCGAGGCTTCTTCCTTACTCCAGCTCAAAATTCTTCTTCAGCTACTGGTCTCGTGTTTCCTTCATTCACTTTGCTTCTGTTCATTCAACTCGTGTAGCTTACATGAAGGTTACCCAAGCTCCTTTGAACTCAATGCTCTTCCCCATTCAAACCAGAACCCACTCTCTTCCTTGTGAACTTCTTGCTTTGCTTCATCCTTCCATCAAACTCATGGCTTTGTGGATGGTTCTCTTCAACTCTCTAACTCGTGGCTTTCTTCTCCCCTCATCTTCAAAACAAATTCTCCTTCAAAGCTCCAATTCATATTAAAATTCTGCACAAAAGAGTGAGAAAAATCAAATAGGCATATTTACATAAATTATTTAAGATAAAATGAGCATTAAACACCAAATTTTTGCAAATGAATTTCTTAAATGTAAAAATAGTCAATTAAAATCAAATTCCATTCAATTGCCTTCATTAAGCCACATTTAATTATTAAAAAGGTTAAGTTAGGAGGAATAAAGTGTATAAAAATCATGTTTATCAGAACTCTATTAGCCATTCCATGTTACAGTAAGCTTTGTCTAGGTGAGCCTGCACTTCATCAATACCTTTTATATTGTTCATCTTGGAGAGCTATTGTCATTTTTGTGATATATCAATTAAATTGCACACCATTATTTGCACACTGATTGAGATCCCCAATTATCATCCTTGGAAGGTTAGTGTTCACCACTGTATTTTGGAGCCAATTCTATAAAATGGATTTATGATGCACTTTGGGAAAGCCATAAAGGAATCAGATGTAGCAGATAAAGCCTTTACTATCATTCATTTTGATATGTATCCAATTTGGAAACAAATCTAGTTGGGCACAACTAATATAAGACCACCTTCTTTTTTTTTTAAGCATTAGTGCCCCAATATTTTACATTACCCATATATGTAAGAAACTTGTTGAGCTCAAATACATGTAGTTTTATTTATTATTATTATTATTATTATAATAATAATAATAATAATAAATCTAGACTGTGAAGACTAAAAAGTATTTTTTTACTTCATGAACTAATGAGGACTTCTTGAAACATTAGCAGTTCCAGCTAAGTATTTTCATGGTGACAAGAAAAGTATTTGGGTTGCTTCTCTTACCCTTTTAGTAGTGGAACAATGAGTTGCCTTTTCTTCTTCCCCCTCTTTGAATAGTTTGAGACTACCTTTGATGAAGTTCCTAGAAAGACATCTTTTTTCTTTCCTTGTCTATGTTAGATATCTTAGTCGAAGCTAAAGACCACTTATGTTTCTGTGAGGGTTTGGTATGGTTAAAGCTTGTTGGCAGATATGAAGAAGGTAGATCAATAAGAATATATGGACACTTGTGGCATGTAAGTAGTGGTATATGCAGGTCATCTTCCCATTTGAAAGATCCAAGCTAGAAGAAGCAATGTTAGTGGAAGATTCTACTAAGTCTTAAACCTCAATGAAAGGAAGCATGACAAAACCATCTTATAAAGAAGATTTTATTGAATGGTTAGGTAAGAGCTTTTCCATATTGGCTTGGTATGTAGCAGAGGAGAGGGCTGTGCCATGCAAGGTAATTATAAGTTAAAATACTTGTGAAAAATTTTGCCACTTAGAGGTCAACAAGTCTGACTTCTCAACCAATATTCCTATACCAATAGGTTTCTTTTTCCATTTTCCTCTAACGATCAACCACCATTATAATATGCCAGCTGATAATTCAAAGTCAAATGGAATGCTTGACTAGCTATTAGAAACCATGGGGAAGCTTAAAGTGCCTTAGCTGAGGAGATTATGGTGACTAAGGATGCTATCTCTTATGTTCGAATGTTCGTAGATGAACTCCTCTAATAGATCATGGAAGGAGTCCATTTTTTAAATGAGGTTCAAGTTTAAAGCTTTACTACTTAGGAATTGGATTTGTAAGTCTATTTTTGGCCTTCTATGTTAGCATTGGGATGAGATGAGTGAGGAGTAAATATGCTTGGGATCTTTGTATTGGTAAAAGAGATAGTAGGATTAACGATATTTGGATTTGGTGGGCTCTCATTTGAAGGAATCATAGGTTGTGGGGTGTCATTTGTTGGGCTTTCATTTTGTAAGCACGTGAGACTAAGGTTGATAAAGATGGGGAGTGGGTTAATTAATGGGCCAAGGTCTATGAACATTGGCTTATTGATACTTTAATCAAAGCCTAAAGGCTAAGAAAAGAGGCATTGGTCCCTTGGCCTAAGCTCTTAAGATAGCGACGTGCTCAAGCTCTAGAAAATCAAAGGTGAATCCAAATAAGGCAGTGGATTAAAGGCCTAGCCCATGTCTTTAAGCTATTGAAAACCTTCAATGTTAGTACCTTATAATATGGTAGCTAACATCTCCACTTCATTCTAAAGACTCCTAGAGTCTAAAGAAGGAATGGATCCAAAAAGCAATAAGTAGATAGTCATCTTCATCTTTCTTAGAAGCAGTAGATGAGCTTGAGTCATTAGAAATATGAATGAAGTTTGATTGCTTCTTCAATTTTTCCCCTATGAATTTTAGAGCTTTGGTTCATTCTCGAAGACATAGTATCTTCCTCCATAAGGGTCATTAATCCATTAAATCTTTGTGGTGACTCTACACTATTTAAACTCGAGTTAATAGGGGGACAGGAAGAAGTAAAGGGATCAATTTCAAAGTGGGAATTATATTTGTTGTATAGATGCTCTTTCATTTATTTTGAATGCCTTCAGCACCTTGTTCTTGTTCCAATCACATTCCTTAATGACATGACTGATCCTATTACATTTTCAACATCTTGTGAAGACCGCTCATAATGACAGTCAAGACATGTGTGTGCCTCATTATCTAAAAGTATATTTGCTCTTAAGATTAAAGGGAGTGAAGGGTTAACATTTACCCTTACTCTAAGATAACTTATATTCTTCTCACATATCACTTCTCCATCAAGGAAGATGGCATCACCCACCATGTTTCCAAGGACCTCCACCACTTATTGGTATGGTACTCAAATGGGTAGGCCATGAAACTACACCCAAAGAGGAATACTTCCCACTTGTAGCTTGTTGAATATTAGATTCAACTGCCATAGATCCACTACCAACTGAATATTATGGAAGGCCTAAGGTCCATTTTTATAGAAAAATTATAGATCTTTAACATTATCAAAATAATCGATAAAGAATTTTTTTCTTTGCCAATGACTTGGAATCCAAACTTTAGTCTCCATGCATCCTATAGTATGGCATCAAATCCATGCAAGGCTAGGTCTTCATGATTGATGATTGCAAATCATATCAAAAGTAATAGGATTTAGGTAGATTACAAGTCCAACTTAATGGGTGAATGAAGAAGATGAAAAAGGTTGTTGGAACATTTTGAAGTATCTAAGCTAGAAAAAAAAGTGTAAATTATTGGTGCAGGAGTGGAGGAAATGATGAGATGAAATTATAAAAAGCCAACTAAGGGTGGTATTGAATGCAAGTTTTTAAACCTAGTAGAGGTGGCTAGAAAGAGTAGTAATGATAATGGCTATAGCACTACTCAGCTCATAACTAGTGAATGAAATAAGGAACAAGACAAAAAAAAAATGAAAAAGCTGATACTAAGGAGACCAAACTCTAGGTTATGCATAAAGAATTTAAACATGCAGCTTGAAAATGAAGGGACTAAGGTTAAGGGATTTTTAGACGATTTTTACACAAGTAATCCAACTTTCATACGAGAGCAGCCAATAGTTTGAACTAAAAAGATAAATGGGAGAATTTAAAAGGATGCATGTAGATGGAACATTAAATGACTCATGATGGATATTCTATAACGGCCTTAATGTCTAATCATAGTAGTTAAGCTTAAATACGTGATTAATAATCATAAATCAAAGTCTAGAACCATTTCAATTAATTGATTTAAGAAAATGTAGGGAAATTTAAAACTTGATGTTATTAGAGTCATTAACTAAATAATCATAACTATTTATGCACATAAGTGAATCTAATCCTGAAATTAAAAGCCTTTAATTCATTTATCTATCAATTCCAACTCACAAAGACCTCCTACAAGTATTTCTAAACCATTCCTTAGCTAATCCATAGGGAAAACTAAGGTCTTTAGGCTAAAAGTAGGAGTTTAGGAACCTTCGCCGCGACTTAAAATGTTCCCGCCATAACTAAGTTGGCTACTAGAACTTAAAAACCAAGCTTCGCATCTTGCACTGCAACCTAAGATATTTGCACCATGGTGAAGTTGCTCTCAGGTTCAACTTCTTAAATTTTTGCAAATCTTGTCGTGACGAGCCTATGTGGCACCATGATGGAAAATGCATCATAGAGCTACTGTAGCAAATTTCACAATTCGCACTGCGACAGCTATACCTATGCCTCATGAAACTAGCTATTGGAATGCTCATTTCCTAACTTCCTCGACTTGTACTGCAATTGAAAAGTTTACACTATGGCGAGGTTGCTCTTTGTTACCCTCCTTGGGTAACTTTTCATTTTGCACCACGGCGCTCCTCGCTTTTGTAACTCTCCTAGTTGTGGCTCAGCTCTTTTTGGTTGTGGCGTGACCCTATTTTGCACTAATTCTCTTTAAGTTTCATCCCATACACTCTAACTCTCCCTCTAGCAACACTCCAAGATCACTCTACCTTAATTTGGGAGGCTCTAATAGCTTTCATCTGCCTAATTTACCTAGCTTATCTATCATTACCAATTCAAGACTTAAGTGTTAATTCCTACTCATCTAACTACGATATATCAGCAAGTTCATGGAATAATGATAGTAAGGAATTCATAAGCTACCAACATTTATCATTTAAATATATATTCCAATAGAGGTTCCATGCATCACTTGTTTAAGTCAACATTTAATGTATCATATGATTTATTTTTCAAATAGTAAGTCATATCATAAGTTCAATGAAGTCACACCAAATGTTATAAGTTCATACATCTAATATTAATTTAATATGAGGCCTAGCTCCTCAATAGATACATTCTAAGTAATCAAAATACAAATTCCTACACTTAGCAACATGATTACATGATGATGTTATATAAGAAGGAATATAAAATTTAGCATTTAGTCTACTCAGATCAATCTAAGTGTAGCCTTCCCTACACATGGTTGGAGCTCATGGATTTTCATCCACTTGTTATCCCTTATCCTTGCCCGAAGAGCTTTCACCTAAAAGTATTATCCCATGAAATAGAGTGAGATGTAAATCTTAATAACCAAAGACAAATTCCATTCATATATTCTAATTTAATTAACATATATACAATTAATCAATAACCATCAAAGATAATAGTCATATCAGCAAATGAAGTAATTAGGCTATCAGTGACTACTATCCCATACTAGTAATCACATATCTACATGTTCAAGGCCAATAACACGGGAAGAGGCCCGTTCACGGCACCTACTCCCTAATAAGTATAACCAGGGTTTAGTGCATTTGGAGTCTGATCATAACTCAGTGCCTGATTAAAGCATATACACGAGTAGCAACCATACCACAATTTCACTATGAACTCACAAGGTCTAAACACAATATACATCAGATAGCCAACAATTCATTTAGCATTCAAAAATCATACATTTGAAGCAAATATAAAATTAAAGTAGATATATGCATGGAATTAACAATAACCCTGGTTACCTTATTTATAGATAATTTTTTAAAAGCCAACAAAATGCTACTTCAGCCTATGAATACAAAACCAAACCATTACTATCCCTAATCATCATTTATATCAATAAACCCATTACTCAAGGAGTTAAACTGCAAAGGACTATTTAAAAAATACTTACCCAACTACTACAAGAACCAAATTCGGATTTGGTTGTACTTACACTAGTAACCTCATAACAACACTCCCAATTCTGAGTAAATTCGTATAAAAATAATACCCATATCATACATCAGCTATAGGGGTTCCAAACTAACAATAAAAGCATTAAAATGATAAGTTTATACTTACCTAACAACACCTCTAGCTCCAACTTCTGAAATTTCACCATTGAAACATTAAACAACAAGTTTTAGATTTTGGATACAGGTAAAATGCTCCAAACAAAAAAAATAATTAGGTTAAATTGAAGAAAAAGAGGAAAGGATTAAGTTATATGACAATTACCTTGGCTGATTTTAAGTCTAAAAGTGGGAAATGACGGATTTATGCCAAGTACCCTAGCCTCTCTCCAAGACCTCCGAATTTTGCTTTGCCTCTCGTGTTTTTTTTTGCAGAATGGGGGGAAGCTGAGTGTATTTAAAGTTTAAATGGGTTTAAGTTGGGTCCTAAATGGGTTATAGGTTGACCTAAAAGTCCAAATCCATATGGGTTCAGTTTTATGCTTGTTGGGTCAAATTTTATGAGTTGGGCTATAGAATTTTGATTGGGTTAAGCCAAGTTCCAAGAGTCAATCTAATTTGGGTCTGCACCTAAAATAATTGGGCCTCCATTAGTCTTTATCCATAACCTTCTTAAATTAATTATGGGCCTAAATTAAGTTCTAACCCAATTGAATCTTAAACTTACATTAATTATTTATTTCTCTATGAACTCCTATTTATATAATTTGCCCAATTATTCCATAATAATTATTTTTAATTAGTCTAAATCCATAATTAACATCTTAATTAATTTTGGGGTGTTACATATTCCATCAACTTGATAAAATCGCTTGATTTGCTTTCCCTCCATGGGGGGAGGAGGGCTAATTGGGTTGAATAGTAAGAAAGTGTATGGGTACAAGATGATTAGAGATAGTGTTAGGTAAAGAGAAAGACTAGGGTATTGTGTAATACTTAAGTTGGAGGGGATAGGCCAAAGGGCCAGTCACTTCCATCCTCTCAAGATTGTAGAGAGAAGGTGAAAATTCTTTAACTAAGAGGTCCTAGGATCGCATCTCGATATTAGACTCATTGTCATACCATATTGTTGTTCCAAAGGGAATTATTGTTTGAAAGATCATAAAACTAGAATATTTGTTCTTAAAGATATTATATTTTAAAATTATCTTAAAAGATTAAATAACTTAATATTTTAAATACTATGTTAATAACTAGTAACTTTTAAAAAATTGAATGGTAACAATTTTTCATTATAACTAACTAACAATTTTAGTTGGTAAAAATTATATAGAACATTGATTGCTAACAACAATTATATTATCCTTGATGCAACTCAAATTTTAAAATATTAGGTTCTCTGGTCCTCAAAGATAATTATCAAATATAAAATCTTTATAAAAATAATTTAATTTCATGGTCCCATACACTAATATTCCTAGTGAATTCCTTTAGGTTAACAAATTTCCCCCTTCCCCTTTTTTCCTATTTCTTTAAGACTTCTAGTGCCATAAACTTTAGTAGCTTCTCTAAGCAAGAAAGCATTATATGGTAAAAGTTATTCACTAATGATGTCAATGCTTCAAAGGTTTCTTTATTTAACCATATGTGGTGGCCCATTATCAAATCCTCCAAATCATTTATGGACTGTGAGTGATCTTATTCTACATGACAATGTATAATGGAAAATATAGGTTATGAATTAACTATACTCACAAGAACATGTTCAACAAATCCCTTAATCCCATTTTTCAATTACAGGTTAAGTGGATACCCTCACTTGGAAAGGCAATCAATCAAGTACTTACAAGATTGCTAATGGGTATAAGATGTTGACTTTTAATTATCAACATGACCACTAGTCAAGTGATAGGAATTGGGGGAACCTCTAGAAGCTTTGTTTACCCTTTTGTAAGGTGGTTTTTCTATGGAAATTAGGCTAGAATATTCTTTCAACCATAACAATGTCAAGAGCACATCATATGTCAATGGAAGAACAATGTCCACTTCATGGCCAAGATGATAAGTCCCTTAATTACATTTTCCTACTCTGTCCTTTTACTAGAGTTGTTTAGTTTGGATCTCCGCTTGGCGTAAGAACTGTGCTTCTACAACCTTCAATGACCCTAATTCTTAATTATTGTGATTAAACTTAATAGCATGATTAGTAATTGTGAATCAAGGTCTAAAGTCATTATGATTAATTAAAATGTGAGAAAGTGGAAAAAATGTGAACCCTGATATTATTAAGGTCATTAGCTAAACAACCATAACTAATCAAATCCATAAGTGGTCATAGTTATCATTTAAAACCTTTGATTCATCTTACTACTGATTTCAACTCACAAAAACCTCTTATAAATATTCCTAAATCATTACATAACCTTAACATAGTGAAATTCAAGGTTTCTAAATCAAAAAAAAGAGTTTGGGAACCTTCGTCGCGACTTGAACTGTCCTCACTGAAGCTAAGATGGCTACCATAACTCACAACTAAAATTTCACACCTTGCATCGCAGCCTAAGATTTTCGTGCTGCAGTGAAGTTGCCCTCGGGTTCAACTTCTCACATTTTTGTAAATCTATCATTGCGGTAAGTTGGACCCTTGTCATGCTGGAAAACTCCTTGGAACCTACTGTAGCAATTTTCTTGATTCGAGCCACAGTGGGCTATACCTGTGCCGTGGCGAAACTAGCTAGTGGAACACTCATTTCCTGATTTCCTAAACCTACGCCATGGCTGAAAGTTTTACACCACTGTGAGGTTGCTCTTTATTACCCTCCCTGGGTAACTTTTTTGTTTTACGCTGCCCTGCCTCACACCTAGCCCCAACTCAACCCATTTTGGCTATAGCATGACCCTCTTCTGCACCATTTTTTCCTAAGTTTCACACTATACACTCTAACTCTCCCTCTAGTAATACTTCAAGGCCACTGTACCTTAATTTGTAAGACTCTAATGGCATTAATCTACCTGATTTACCTAACTTACCTATCATTACCAATTCAAGACTTAGGTGTTGATTCCTACTCATCTAACTACCATATATCAGCAAGTTCACAGATTTATGACAGCAAAGGATTCATAAACTACCAACATTATTACTCAAACATAATTCCATTAAAGGTTCCATGCATCACTAGTTTAACTCAACATCTAATGTATCATATGATTACATTTCTAAATAATAAATTATATCTTGGGATCAACAGGGTTTCATATCAGTCAACCCCCATTCCATGATAGCAAAAATGGTTCAATTACACATATCTACAGGGCTAATGCTAAATGGCCATAAGGCATCAAGTCATTCATCAATTATTAGTCAATTATAATCACAATGTTTAATTCCATAGTAATTAGATTACATAACCAGTCCCTATAGTTGGTAATTCATGATGCAATGTGGCAAATACATAAAAATTAAAATCCTTGTTACACAAACCCAATTTGATGAGATTTTCAAACCTATGTGCTACCAAACCATACATTATGCTTCCATTAATTTCTCCTTGCCACTAAAAGGTCCAGTCCCTAAAAATGTTAGCATACAATCGGGATAAAATATAAAATCTTAGTAACAAGAGGCAAATTCCATATGAATATACAGATTAATCAACATAATGCAATTATATAGAAAACATACCGAAGGCATCAACATTATCAACAAATGAACTAGTTGGACTACTAGTGACTATTGTCCCATACCAGCAATCACATCTTACATGTTAATGGCCAATAACACTGGGAGAGGTTGTCCACGGCACCAACTCCCCAATGAGCACAACTTAGGCTCAGTGCATTCAAGGGTCTGATTACAATCAAGTGTCCCATCAAAATACGATGCACGGATGGCAGCCGCACCACAGCTCCACCATGAACTCACAAAATTCAATCACAACACAATTCAAGTAACCAACTAATCATTTGGCATTTCAAAATCATACGTGTACAACAAATATCATATTAAAATAAACATATCCATGGAATTAGAAAATTAACGCTGGTTACCTTAATGAAGCCAATTACTCTTTTTCTAGCTACCACTATGGTCCAAAGCACACCAAGCCTAAGATAAGTATAGTTAACATCATTTAACTATCATTAACAAGGAACTCTCCCTATCCACTAATTAATTTTAACAAGAATTCATTGAGAATTACTTACCCAAACTTCCTAAGGGTCTACTGCACCAATGTAAGGTCAAGACATCAAAACTCACAATGGTTCACTCCCCACTCCTCCATTTTCACACATGCAAAAGCCATGACCAAAAATCAATCCAAATGGTAAAATTCCAGCATTTACACATCACAAAATGGTATGAGACACTTATTCAATCCTTTAGTGACTCCCAAAATTCGGATTTAAACCGCCAAGCCCAGAAACTATAGTGTTTCACTTCCATCTCTTTGTATTTCCGCACTATAGTAGAACCCATTATGAAAATTAGTGATATGGGGCATTTTCCAGCAAAATAATACACAAAATAAAAAGGAAGTACTTACCCAATCATCCCTCTCACTTTTAACTTCAAAAATCTTGCAATAATCATCCAATGACCAAATTTCAAATTTGAGAAAGAGATGAAAATTCACTAAACCAAAAACTAATTAGACTAAAATGAAAAGGAGAATGAGAAGGACATGTTTTATATGGATTACCTTGGCCAAATCTTCTGTTAGAAGTAAGAAATGGTAGAAAAATGCAGAAAACCCTAACCTCCTCTCTTCCTATACAAAAATGGAGTTCTTCCTTACCTAAGATTGAGTTAGTCTACAAAATAGAGGATAAGGGGCTAAGTAAGTTAGGGTTTAGATGGGTTATGGGCCAACCCAAGGGCTCAAAATCCAAGTGGGTTCAGTCATATGCTTATTAGGCCATAGATTATAAGGTACTAAAAAGGTCTATTAACATTTGAGTCTGCACAATTAAATATTGAGCCTCTAAGAAATGGAATTGGATCTCCCTAAAGTTAAGATTAGGCTTTTACACTTAACCCAAAGTAATAATTAAATTAATTATTTTTTTGTAATTAAACTCATATTAACAATTTAGTCCTCTATAAGTTCCACCTCCCCTTTCCACTTACTTAGTTTCACTAATTACCTAGATTAATTCTCTAATTATCATAATTATCTTTAATTAATTTTGAGGTGTTACACAACCAATAGGTATGATGTTTTGGCCTCATCACTAGATTGAACAACATGTGAAAGGAATCATAGGGCAGGGGTATACACACATGACCTTCACCTTCATTTTGTATGCCATATGGTATTATTGTAATTAGAAATTATTTGGAACAGCTAATTATCAACCAGAGTTAGCATTAGGCATGGCTCCAAGGATGCAAAGTCAAGTTTTGGGATCTCATTAGATTTACCGACGCTATATTGTTAATAAAAGAAACATAGGTCTAATAGCAGAGTGGGATGGAAGGTTTCTCTTGAATCAATGGCATCTAATATTTTGGATTCCCAAGCATAGAAATGGAAGAACAAAACATAAAGTTTTCATTTCAGCTTAGTTTGGTCATATGGAGATATGCAAATGGAGATGGAGTGGAGATATTCGACAATCTCATGTCATGGATTTATTACAAGTAGTTCATCATGCAATCCAATTTGTGAAGACACAACCCATCATCCAAAATTACAATTGCTTCCCCATCCAACTTATGTTTTATGAACCATCTCCTAGTTGAATTTTGGATACTAAACAAGTGATTCCTTTCTGCTTCAAGTGCTTTGTCAAGACATATCGTATCAAACTTTATAGTTTTTTCATACTAAGTACTTGTATACTCTCAGAGTGCTTGCTAATCTAATTTAGATTGACCTTCATTATGATATAATATCTCACTGATTCTTGTTTTAATATATTTTCACGTTTAAAAAAGAAAACGCTTCAAAGAAAAGCTTTTCCATTATTTAATAATTCTGGTGAAGATCTTTTCATTAAAGTCTATGCGATTATACTTCAATCTTTATTCTTTAATTTATTGTCTCTCTCATCATTAATTGGTAGCCATTTTAATTGGAATTAAAGAAGATATGGCTTATAAGCACCAGGTGTAATTTAAGATTAGAAGAATTGATAATTAATAAAGAATTTTAATTATGTTCAAACCCTTACTTTATATATATATATATATATATATATATATATATATATATATGTTAAATGAAAGTAGCTTAGGAGATATAAACTAGAGATCATTCTTCAGGGTTTTATCCAGCAAACAATTTTTCCATACCAAATTCGAAGGTAATTCTTTTTAGAAGATAGCTGTAAAAGGGATATCATTTTCGGTACATCATATGTTATTAATATATTTTCATGTAATTTAATTTAATTTTTTAGCCAAAATCATATAATTTAAATCTAAATTACAGTTAAAGTGGGTCTGAATTTTAAATAAAATTATGTATTTATCAAAATATAAATTACAATAATATTAAAATTTTTAATGCCAAGAGAGTAAAATAAATAATTTCTTAAAAGAGATAACGTCGATAACCTTTTTCCTTTAATGGTGCATATATAGTAATAGAAGTTTATCTACTTGCTGCATTATTATTATTACTATTACTAGGTGGGCCCCGTGTTGAAAGACAAGAAAATTTTGAAAGAAAAAAAAGGAAGAAAATTTGTTAAAAAGAAATGTTATACCATGAATAGGTTATGAATAATGTAAAAAATTGAGTTCAAATATATATATATAATAGATAGATTTGAAAGAAAAAAAAAAAGGAAGAAAATTTGTTAAAAAGAAATGTTATACCATGAATAGGTTATGAATAATGTAAAAAATTGAGTTCAAATATATATATGATAGATAGATAGATAGATGGATAGATGGATGGATGGATGGATGGATGATGATGATGATGATGATGATGATGATGATGATGATGATGATGATGATGATGATGATGATGATGATGGATGGATGGATGGATGGATGATGATGATGATGATGATGATGATGATGATGATGATGATGATGATGATGATGATTATGATTATTATTATTATTATTATTATTATTATTATTATTATTATTATTATTATTATTATTATACCAACATATTTAAAATTTCATTACTTACTTTTGTCCCATAAATTAATTTGTTTCCATTTATATTTTATGTATGAAAAAAGGCTCATTTTTAAGGCTCATTTTTTTTTCAACTTTATTTTATTTTATTTTATTTTCTTGCCATTTAAATTTTATGTTGACATACGCCCATGTTGACCTTCGATTAAAAACTTAGAGAAAAAAGAGAATAACAGGAAGCAAATTAAGCATTAAGCATCCAAGCCATCTAATTAAGTTTCTATACTTAAAAAGACATGATACTTTAAGGTGAGTAGATAATATAACACTGTTGTTTAAAGAAAGATATAGACATAAAATGTAAGATTCACTTGAACAGTGAATTATGCTTGTAATAGGCTTCATAGATTATGTAAGTTTCATATATTCTGTGCCAATCTTTCTATTTACATAATACTATCATGTTATTCTTTTACATGAAAAAATTTAGATCCATTAACATATATTTATAGAAAAAATTATTCCTATATTATTTAAACATATACAGCACATAAATTTTAAATTTATATTTATTATATTCAAATATCTTATAAATTAGTTTTTTAATTAGTTGAAAAATTAAATTCTCCTTGGCAAACCCCTTGAAAATGGGAAGAGCATTTGCCAAATGGCCTTTATTGCTTCACTGGAAATATAATTAGAGAAGGGGAAATTGTCAAATTGCATTTCATCCTTTGAACTAAAATTTATATATAAATTTTAAAATATAACAAAACACCTCTCTAAATTTTAAAATATAATAAAACAACTATGAAGAGTGCATGATGTTTGGTGTTCAAACAGGTATTTTGTCACATTTTATAGTTCAAGTAAATGTTTGTTATGTTCTATTTTATAATGAACTATTAGTTTAGTGAAATAAAATGTAATTTCTCGAGTGACAACTAACGATTTGAAGTGTAGATCCCTTCCTTCCACCTTGTGTGACCCTTGAGGTGTGAAATCTTTTTCTAGTGTTATTGCAGAGAAATTAATTGCAGAAAATGAGAAGATTGAACAATGTATGGGGATTCTTTTAATTTTAATTTTTAAACTGAGGCCTTGAAATAAGGTGCCATGTGGTGAGCTCAGATGTGAGCACATGGCTTCTCTCATTCCAAGCTCTAGGAGGGGAAACAAATAATGGAAAAACCAGAGGTTTTGGTGAATGGTGAAGTTTTCTAGAGAATCAGCTGCAGAGGAAATAAAGAAACCCACCCTCGTATTTTAGGGCACTTGGGAAGTGTGATTCTCTCATGACTCATGACAGAAACTAAACTGCCCAGTAAATATAGTACTAGCTAGTACTACACCTAGATAGTAATAAAAAGAAGCAAAACCCCTTCACTTTCATCTCTTCCTAGCTCCATGACTCTTTTGAATTCAGGTTATTTCTTGCCTATTCATCCGTATCTTTGAGCAAGAAAAATGCAGAAGATCATAAGAAAAGAAGAAGAAGAAAAAAAAAAAGCTTACTTTTGCAACACCTTAAACTCTAGCTAGCTAGATCTACACTTTCACATACCCTTAGTCCTAATCCATGTTTTAAGTATATTCTCCTGAACTTTCATTATTAGAGATAGTTTTACACTCATCCTCTCTGTTCTTTTCCATCTAATCCAAGTAAAAGGACCTGCTTTTAATTTTTATTTGAACGATACTAGCTTTTTGGCCAGGTCAGAAACTAATTATAGGCTTTTTGCAATTAATCCATGAAGTGGGAAAGCAAAGTACTCGCTGTTAATCAAATGCTTTCTCATTGTCTGTGCTTATTCAAGATTATTCCATCACCATCATGGATCATAGCTCTACCTGCTGCTATCTCGCTTCTTTTTGCCACTTATCTTGTGCTTGGATGTGGTTTTTTATCTGTTTTTCTCTACACATCTCTAGTACTGCTTTTCTCTACCATTCTCTACACTACTGCGTCGAATCGTCACAAAGCAGCGTGTGTTAATGAATTAGTGGAAGAAAAAGCTCCTAGTTCTATGGAGGAAAGCTCAGATCAAAGAGAAGACATTGCTGCACCAAACCCAGAGCTCCAGAGGGAGACTATGGCAGAAGCAAAGGAAGAAGAAGGAGAAGAAATCAAGGATAATGGTGTTGTTAATAACTACTCGACCAGATCACCAGATTTACTGTCAAATAGTGAATGCCAAGAAATGTCAACATCTGAGGATTCTGAAGTGGATTATTGGCCATTAGATCGAAGCATTGATGGCTCGGATGGATCGATTTCTGATGAGGAAAGCCTCATAGAAATTGCACTTCCAAGTGGACACTGCAGTTTGAAGCAGCAGAAGAATTCATCAGCTGATCAGTGCCTTTTCAGTAGTACACAACAACACAGTCTGATGATGGAGTTGTTAGCAGAATACAATGACATGAACGAGGAGGACAACTTAATCGAGATTGACATATCTATGGGTTCCATTAAGTCCTACTCAAGGTTTGAAATACAAGCATGAAATTAATAATTGTATGTTTACCAAGTGTTCTCTTTTTTAATCCATACCTTAATATATTTGGTTGAATTTGGGAATATATTGTAAAACTGATACTTAGATATTTACTATGCTCCATGTTGTGTTATCAAGTGTAAAAGTGCAGTGAGAAGCTTCTGTTGTTCTCCCAGACTTCGGATACTCATTAAAGAGCTTTCTTGTATTATGATTTATGACCCTTCTTTTTGACTTCTTAGTGCACATTAAAGTAATAAAAGTTAAACAAAGGCTGTGTCCAGCTGTTGAAAATTCCACTATAACAATTTCTTTTTCATCAGATTCTCACTAAATGTTGTTAGATCTTTGTGCATTAATTTTATATCTAATGCTTTTGGACCTATATTTATTGTATCTGGTAGGGTTCAGATTTTCCACCAATAGAATGGCTGAACCATTCTCTTTTTGCTTTATTCTCAAATGATGGATTGATTGAATTTCATGAGTGGCTTCAAAACTCTAGCTCTCTGAATTGTACGGTAAGGTGATCTTAGGCAACATAGCTGCAATTCAGATCTTAACATACATGGTATTTCGCATAAGAGTGAAAGTGCAGCAGTTAGGATTTGTTGATCTGTCTCGCTTGTTTTCTCCAGGCTATCTCTTACATGTATGCAAGATTACCCATGCATGTTTTAGCAAATTTGTGATTTTGACCCTTCATCGATCTGTGTTGGAATAACTTGAGATTTTCTCTGCAAGTTATAATGGGAAGACAATGTTGCTGCTCACAAACCTTTTTCGTGATTGCGAGTGCATTTGCATAGCCATTGCGATGGTTGCAAGAGAATATATATACTAAAACATGAACAAACACAATCGTTGCAGGTCACAATCGCCGTAGAATTGCATAGGACAATTAAGATGGTACGGAGAAGCATGAATCACACGGTGGGCTCATCTAAAAACGAATCGGGCTCATACAAAAATTTACAAATTTTTTAAAGTCCAAGCTCTCGTTTGGTTTAAAATGGGCAGGCCGTTTAAGAAAATAATTTTTTTATTTTTTTTATTTTAAATACTATATATATCTATTTTATTACTTGTTAGTAAACCTGATCATGAACCGAGAAACCCGCCCGGCCTGAAAAATATAGATATGAGCCTGAAAAAAAATGAGCTGTTTTTAAAATGTCCGAATATAAAAAGGATGGGGCTTGGGCTTTTTTTAAAGTCTGACTCGAGTCCGCGCCCGTCTGTATTATAATTATTTTTAATATATTATTAATAAATAATATTATTAGAACATTTATTTATAACTATAGATATAAGTAAAAAAGAATTATATAACATATATGATTATTATTATTTTTACTTTTACTTATTGTATAATATATTATTAGAAATAAATTATAATTCAAATAAAATAAATTATTAATAGTAATATTATTAGAAAAATTATTATTTTGAGAGGTTTTACTATCTTATATAGATATGTATATATTAAGTTATTTACTATCTTATATATATATATATATTTAAGTTATTTAAATTTTTTGTAATTTTTTAATAAGTTATTTAGAATTTAAAATAAGAATAAAAGTATACCTAACAAGTAATGAGATAAATATATATATATATATATAATATTTAAAACTAAAAAAAAGATAAAAATGTAAAAAAAAAAGAGTTGTGCAAAATGGGGGCCCAGGCCCCGCCCGTTTTTAACCAAGTTTGAGCCCGACCCGGTACTGTTCAAACAGTGCCCGAGCCTAAAAAAATTTGTAAATTTTTTTATGAGCTCAGCCTGTGATCAGGTCTACTTTTTCGGTGTCTTTTTTATTTTAAATATCAAATAGTCCAAAAAAGATATGATATGAAATTTAAACCACTTAAAATATATAAAAGATAATAAAACCTTTTAAGATAATAGTTTTATCAATAATATTATTGATTAATAATTCATTTTATTTGAATTATAATTTATTCTAATAATATATTATGCAACAAGTAAGAGTAAAAATAATAATAATAATAATATATGTTATATATCTATAGCTATAAATATTTTTTTTAATAATATTATTTATTAATAATATGTAAAAAATAATTATAATACGGGTCGGGTTTAAGCTTAGGCTCAAGTCGAGCTTGAAAAAAAGCCTAAATCTAACCCATTCTATATTTGGACATTTTAAAAAAATGCGCCTTTTTTGGTTGGATTTTTTTTTTTGGTTCATATCTATATTTTTAAGTCGCGTAAGCTTTTCGGCCCTTGATCAGATTTGAAAGAAACTGAATATAATACTTATTCAGCAACTACTAAGACACAAAGAGGACAATAGGACCCACGTAAGTAAGGCCCACCCCTTCTTCCTTATTCCTATCTATCTTTTTTGAAAAACACTTATTTTAAAATTCAAAGGTGGTTGGCCAAATTTTTACAAATAAAACATAATTACTTTTGTAAATAATATAATTTTTAAATGTTTATAACACTCAAAAAATGACATTCTAAAATCCCTTTTTAATAGTTAATGGCATGTACCCTATTATTGCTAAATTTTTACAAATAAAACAATATTATTGAAACTCTTAAAGATATTCAAAAAGAGTTGATTAATTAAAGAAAAAATTTGAAATAAAATATCTTGAAAAAATAATGTTTTGTCTTGGCTTACAAATCGAATACTTAATGATTGGAATACTTTTTTATCAATCAACTTATATCGAAAAGATTTTAAAGTGATTTTATATAAGTAAAGCACATTCACTAAGTATTTTAATAGTTTTAGAAAATCACTAAATGTAAATAAAAGACCCTTTTTGTTCTCGAGAGGATGATAAAGAATTTCTTGGTCTTGAAATATTATATCTTAGTACTATAAAAACATTAATATATCTTGCTAATTCAATACAACCTAATATTGCATTTGTCATAAGTTTATTAATAAGATTTAATTCTTCTCCAACAAGAAGATATTGAAATAAAGTTAAGTATCTATCATAACATCTCAAAGGGATAATTGATATGGGTTATTTTATTCAACTAACTCTAAATCACAATTAATTAGCTAGATAGATATAGGAAACTTACCTAATTCACATAAAACTCAATTTTAAATTAGTTATTTATTTGCAAGTAAGGATATAACTATATAATAACCTTTACAAAATAAACTTTTTGCTGCCATGTCATCAAATCATGCATAAATAATTATAGTGCATGAGGCAAGTTGTAAATGTATTTAGCTAAAGTTAATACATATCTAAAAGATGTATGGTTTACATTTAGAAAAAAAGATTCCAACAATATTGTATGAAAATAATGCAGTATACATATAGCTTTGTTAATTAGAGGAAGGTACATTAAAAAGATAAAACGAAAATTATTTCACCCAAAACTTTTTTTATTCATGATCCTTAAAAGAATTATAATATAGATGTTTAACAAATTCATTCATGTGGTAATCCGATGGTTATTCATTAAGGCATTTCCAATTGCAACATTTAAAAAGGGGTTATAGTATTTACGTCGATTCAAAGATATAAAGTGGCGTTATCATTAGGGAAAGTAAACAATGTGTTATACTCTTTTTCTTGTTTTCTTACTAGAGTTTTGTCCCACTAGGTTTTCCTAATAAAATTTTTAATGAAACAGCTTACAATGGGTATTTAAATATTGTGTGCTCTTTTTTCTTCATTAGGTTTTTATCCCATTAGGTCTTTTCTAATAAAATTTTAATGATACACATTGTTTGTTAATGAATATCTGAAGGGAAGTGTTATAAATATTATAGTTATATAAATCTACTCTTAAAAAATAACTTTTTAAAATCTTTTTTTTATTTATTTTTAACAGCATATGCTCTATAACTCCTAAAAAATATATATTGCATAATTATGTAAATTAATTTTCTTATTTATACTTTTTTAATTCATAAGTCTTTCTTTATATTTGAAAACTTATAAATAAATATTATGGATTAATTAAGTATGATGCATAAAAGTTATGTGAATTGTTCACCTCTTTCTTCTCTCAAAATTCTCTCTTGCTCTTATTATATTTATTATATTTTCATTAGGTTTATAATAATTTTTTAGTAGTAGCAAAAAAAATTTTTTTGTTTATTATAGGAAGAGAATAAAAAATTAAAGCTTATTGCCAAACTAACAAAAATATATAAAATAGAATAAGAGAGAAAATTGAAAGGAGAAATAAGAGAATACTTCTTATTCACTCAAGGTACCATTTACTTAGTATATAACTTCTATTTATAAGTCTTTAACTATAAAAATCAACCTAAGAGTTACAATAATATAAATAAAAAAATTAATCTAAAAAATTGTATTATATAAATCCTTTAAGGGTTATAGGTTATATGCCATTAAATATATATATATATAAAGATTCTAGAAGGTCATTATTTGGGGGTTATAGATATCCATATAACTATAACATTTATAACACTCCCTCTTATATGTTCATTAGCAAACAATGTGTCATGTTAAAACTTTACTAAAAACAACCCAATGGAATAAAAACCAATGAAGATAAAAAAAAGTACACAATATTTCAATATTCATTATAAGTTGCCTCATTAAAAATGTTACTAGGAAAATTTAGTGGGACAAAACTTTGGTTGAAAAAAAAAGAGTATAGTACATAATTTATTTTGCCTAATAACAAAGTTACTTTATATCTTTGAATTTGTGCAAATATTACATACTAACTTCTCGAATATGATAATTGGTAATGCCTTATCAAACAAATTTGTTGAACACTTATATTACTATTTTTTTGAAAATCATGAATAAAAAAGAAATCTTGAAAATGCTAGGTTACAAGTTGATAATAAATACACATATAACCACATTTATCAAAACTATATAATATATGAATGGTTTATATGATGGATGAATGAGCCTACATATATCACCATAGATACGTTTAAAAAATGTGAGGGATTCAATCATAAATTTAGCTAGTGATGATCTATATGTATCACCTTAGATACATAAGAATTCTTTGAAATAAAGAATCTTTTGACTTTTCAATAGATATCCATGTAAATCCTTAATAATTTTTAACATTATAATTGATTTGAGATGGATTAATCAATTATATCAAATAATAAATGTATTTGGATGAATAAACTTTTAGTATACTATAATATATATTTTAATTGTATTAATATTTGTATAGTACAAATAAGAAGGGTAATTAATTTTTTTCAAAATATATTTTTTTCTTGATACAATAGCTATGATATGTAAATATTTAATTTTTTTATTTATAATTTCAATATGATATCTATTGCAGTAGATATTTTTTAAATTTAATAAATTTTTTTAAGACTTAATATAAGATAATGCATTATCAATAATAAACTTCATCTATCAAGGTAATAATATAGTAACATTTTTAGAGTTTTATATTAATTTTGTATTACCTAATATAGTATTGACATTTACATTATTTATTATTAGATGAGAAAATTATTTTTTATCTTTAAGTATTGTACATATTGTAGCACTATCTACAAGACATATGACTTCATTATAGATCTTGTATCCAATAAGAGAAATGGGGAATATCCATATTTTTCATTAAAAAGAATATATTATAAGAGATGCTATAGTCATACATAAAATATATGAAAACTACCTTCAAGAAAAAACACACTTAGAACACATAAAAAAAAAAAACAAATAACATAAAAACATAACTTCATATATTCTTATCATTTTCATCTTCAATTCTTTAACTATAATTCTCAAAGAAGTTTGCTACATCCAAATATGCTATATCATCAAAGCTATTAAGGTCAACATCCTTGTATGCAAAGTTTGCCTCAAACATTATCATTTTGGTAAGTCAAATTTGTTTCCATATTATTCTCTTTCCTTTTAATGGAGGCTTGGTAAAGTTTCATAAGATACTCAACACATACATAAGGTATGTGACTAATGCCCTTGCCTACTACATCAATAGCATAGATTTTTTGTACCTTTTAAAGGATTATTATGACCACCCTTATCTTTTTCGTATTTTTCATTATTATTCCTTTTAGTTGGAGTTATTATTATTACTACCATGATAACAATAATTGTTACATTCTCTACTGTGGCCATGTTCATGGCCACAATTTTGACCATGACCACGATCATGACTACGATAATTATTATGTATTGTTACATTCGCTTCAAGAAATGAAGTAGATCTAGTGGGATAAATTTCATGGTTTTTCAACAATAACCCATTATTCTATTGAATCACAAGAAGGCATGATATCAATTCAAAGTATTTTTTGAAACTCTTTTCATGATATTGCTACTATAAGAGCACATTTGAAGCATGGAAAATTGACAAGGTTTTTCTTGACAAGTTCCCATTAGTTATCTTTTATCAACTAATTTTAAAAACTACTAGATTACACTCACTTATGGTTCAAAAATATTGCAACCATAAATGCATTGAATCATAACAAGTTTTAAATAATATTACAATTTTCTGATTGTCATATTGTTCTTTCAAATTGTTCCACCATTCAAGTGGACTTTTTATTGTTTGATATTCCACTTTAACCCTTTTATATAGATGATGATGATGAAAGAAAAACAATTATTTTTGCTTTGTCTTTTATTAGATGCTTCATTTCTTGGTAAAATTGCATTTCATAGACCTTTAGCATCTAGGTGAATTTCAACATCTAGGACTTAGGATAAAAAATTCTTGCTCATTATATCTAGGGTCACAAACTTAAAGTTGGTAAGATCTGACATAATTCAAACTAATATATAAACAACAATAATAATTAAAATCATTTTTAGATAACTTTAGATATTGAATAAAATTTTAATAATAAAATAAAGTATGAATAATAATATAAAACTAACTTTTGTTATAATTTAATAATATTAATTGAAACACTAAAATAATTTCAATAAACTAAAGATTAGTAACTTTTAAAGAAAACTAGTAACAATTTATTAATAAATGCTATCAAATGGATGCATGACCATATATTTAAAAAATTATAAACATATCATTTTGTCAAAAATGCATATATAATCCACAATATTTATAGAACTAAGCATACTCAAAATAAAATCAATTATAATAAGATTATTTTAATAATAAATGTAATAACTTGATAAAATAATAGTATTAAAAAGAGGTTAGTTTGAATTAAATGAGCAAGAAACAACTTGATTTGAGCTGAGAATTTATAGTAGAATCATATTGATAATGTGTTGCAAAACTAATAAAAATATAAAAAAATATATAATAAGAGAGAAAATTGAAAGGAGAAATAAGAGAATACTTTTCATTCATTTAAGGTACCACATGCCTAGTATATAACTTTTATTTATGGACTTTCAACAATAAAAATCAATTTAAAAATTACAATAACATAAATGAAAAAATTAATTTGCATGATTGTACAATATAAATACCATAATAGTTATAAAGTATATGTCGTTAAACATAAAAAGAGATTTTAGAAATTGAAAGTTATAAACATTTACATAATTATAACATTTGCAACAAAACTTCTCTTTTAAAATAGAAATAAAAATTTATTTTATTAAAGATAATTGTACTTTCATTTAAAATAATTAATTACGATAATGACCTCTCATATTTTACTTTTAAAAAGTACTTCATTTTTAAAAATTTGTTAAACATAATATTTTTGATAAAAGTATTTATTAAATAATTTTGTCAAATATAAATATTTTTTTACAATATTCTTTACAAAAGTTTATATTTTTTAAAATAAACAAAAATTCACAAACTATGGAGTAGTAAAAAAGAGTGTGCGACATTCAATTTTTTCTTTTTAGGAAAAAAATTAAAAAGTATTATGTATAATCAGAGTCAAAGCACGCCTCTGTGGAATTCAGAAGCATACATTATGGGAATAGATAAAAATGAGAGTAGAATGTTTATTTTCAAACATAGCTAAATTCTAAGGCCAAAAAAACTTATATACAGCTAAATTCAAATACTATGTCATGTGCTAAAAATTAAAGGGCTCTTGGCTATATTTATATTAAGTCTGATAGTATAAGTTAATACAATATATTATTAGTTTAACATTTGTTTTATACAAGTAATGCATTGTATAAATTTATATATTAATCTTTACTTATATATTAAAATAAATTATAATTTAATCAAGTTTTGAGAGATAAAATTAAGTCTAATTAGATTTTGATGTATAATATTTTATCAATACTTTTTTGTTATAACTCTTATTTATAAAAATATTCATGGGTCAGGTCAAACTAGATTTTAGCTTGATTGAGTATCCAACTTAGTTTTGTATTAAGTCACTTTTTTCTAAGCTTGAGCATGGCTGAAGCTAACTTGATTTGATTTAGTACCAAGTTGAGCTAATTTTTCAAGTTAGACAAATCAACTTAAATAAAAAAATTGGTAAAACATATAACCCTTAAAAATTTTTTTATGTGTGTCCTTGCAAAATTATATTTTGCCTTTAAAAAAATAAAAGTTTCATATAAATTTTTATAAAATAAGCTTTTTAAAGAAAACAAAATTCATAAGACCAATTCAAATTGGGCCAAGTAGGCTAACATGGTCGACCAAGTCTATCCAAATTTTTTTTGGCTTGCCCTAATTCGATCCCACCCAACTCGAGTAGGACTAGGGTGGCAAGGCACCAAGAGTATTCATAGTTTTGGTCAAGCCAAGTAATGGCCTAATCTAATACTTAGCCTAGTTTTGCAACAGGTATTTTTTTAACTTTGGTATCCAAACTTGACTCGGTTTGGTTTAATATTAGGCTAAGTCGATTTCTGGGGTTGGTGGACCCATTTTTTTTTTTAATTTTTGATAAAATTATAAAATGATCTTTAATATAGTAAAATTTTCATACAAGTCTATGTAAAATTATATTTCACTTTTGAAAAATAAAATAAAATTTTTACATATAAGTATCGATAATATTTTTTGTATAAAATTAATAAGATCAGATTAGGTTAGATGGTCATGTGATCTATCTTAGTATGCCATTTCTTCTTCATCTTCTTATGTTTTAATATCTCCTTTTTTTTTAATAATAGAAGAACTTTTATTTCTCTAAAAGTTAATATAATATAATAAATTTAGATAAATATAATATATTTTAAGTAAAAGATATTTTTGTCAAAAAATTAATTTTTATCTTATTTAATATTATATAGTGGATTACCCAATATGTGATAATATTATTTAATACAATATATTATTTTATGTAGTGTCATATCAAATGTTGTATAATTTTAAAGTTTGATCAACCCTTACATTATCAAATCTTATTAATTTTATATTATCAAATGTTATCATATACAATATATGAAATAGGTTCATAGGTAAAATTGCTTATCAAAACAGGTACAATGCAATGCTTTTGTAAATATAAAGTCGAAAAAGAAAAGAAATAATTAAATTTAAATACATCAAAATTTTTTACCACTTACGTCAAAAAAGAATTATTAATCGGGAAGTGGATGCGACCGATGTGTGGCGTTCATCAAGTCATGGCTCCCCGCAACACCTTAAATAGGAAAGAGGGGGCAATTGCTTCGCATCTGATGGTGATAGCTCTCTCCAATCTATACCCCATTGGAGCTTTGAAATTGAAACTGGTGGTCCAACGAAGGTTTTAGTGTTAAGATTGGATCGAAATTGTGGAAATAAGATCTTGGATTAATTTGATTTATGAACTTGATTTTAGGTAAAAATAATTTTGCATGATTGTAATTTACATTTAAAATGTAATTTTCGCTATTAATGCAGTTAATTTAATGTAAAAGTAATTTTTTTCCTCATTTCAATATAAATGAAAGTTTGGAGGATAAATATGATTTAAAAAAACATTTCAAAGCTAAGCTAAATAAACTAATCTGTGAAAAAAAATTTTATATTTTGATATGTAAATAGACTTTTAACCATTTAAACGCCAAAGCAAACACATTCTGCGTGGTTTATCACCGCTTTTTGACTTTGGTGGTATATTGACAAAAACTTATAACTGATATGCACGGTCTCCAAATTTTATTTCCTTAATCCTTCAATTTTTTTTAAGGAACCAATAAGCTCCTTTTGCATTCTAATTAATTTTTTTAATAAAAAAAATCCGAACTAGATGCGGAGCAACCTCATCCACGTTTAGGCCATTATTATTATTATTATTTTAAAGATCACACGTTCACATGATGTTAATTTAGGGGGGCTGACCCGCGGGGGCGGGGTTAGGACTATATATATAATATTCATTATATTATATATATATATATTAAAATAAATATATTATTTATATTTTACAATATTAAAAAATAATCAAGAATAATAAATTTATAAATAATAATTTTATTGGTAAAATTATATTTTTACTTATAATTTAAATTTTTAACTTATTTGTATAAAAATTAGTTTTTGTCTTATTAAGAATATTATATATATAAATAATTTCAACTTATAATTTTTTTTTTACTTAATATAATATGAAGTCAAAAATATAATTTTTTATAATTTTTTTATCTTATATAATTTAAAGTCTTATAAATTTAATTAACCAAAAAATCTTGTCCAAGCTGACGATAAAACCAAAGGCATTCTTCTATCTTTCTTTCTTTCTTTTCTGTATTTCTTGGAATATAAATTATATATATTTTTGGGTTTTGTGCTTTCCCACTTTTATTGATTTCTAACTTTATATATATAGTAGCACCAGAAATACGCATTCGAAAGTGACTCAGTTGGATTGGAAAATTTAAATTGTGATAATTATACCCCATACACCATTAAATTAATCCAATGTCCTCTTTCTCGAACTCCACCATATCCATATATTTCGCATTCATATTTATACCTTTTACTTGAAAATAGACACCATAAAATTAAAAAATATTGTTAGATGCAAAATGGGTCCATATTTATGGGGTATTCTCATTGGAAACACCTTTTATCTTCCTTTGGTTTGTTTTACTTTTTTTTTTAAATTACATTTAAATTTTAGATTTTTGTTATTAATTCTCAATTAAAATAATAATTATCTTTTACGATTCAATGTTAAATAATTGAATCATTTAAAAAAAAAATTTACACGTTATATCTAAATTAAATTTATAAGATTTCAGATTATATAAGACAAAAAATAATTGAATCATTTTAAACAAATTTCTTTACATGTTATAACTTAATTAAATTTATGAGATTTCAGGTTACGTAAGACAAAAAAAACTTATAAAAAATTATATCTTTGACTTCTAATTACATAAGATTAAAGAAAAATTATAAATTAAGATGATTTCTTTTATATAAAATTCTTAATAAGACTTAATTTTTTTCATGCAAATAAATTATAAATAAAAATATAAATTTGTCAATATAATCAATATATATATATATATATATATATATATATATATATATATATATATATATATATATATATATATATAAACCATCCCAACGCCCCTCTCTCCCCCCCCCCCCCCTCTCTCCTCCTTTTCTCCTCTTTCTTTCCCATCATCCCCACCAAACCCCCCCCCCCCCTCGTCAACCCCCCTTCAATATTGGGAAAATTTGGTTGAAGGATTAAGGAATAAAAAAATTTAATTTTAACGACTTTTACTATCAAATTTAATTGTTTATTACTAAACTCAATAATAATTATTTTAAAATAAATAATAATAGATACTTAAAAATAATTTTATTAACTTTTGGATCCTTTATTATAATCTCCCTTCAATATACTCCCTTTCCCTAAATTAACATCACATGAAATTGTGTTTTTTTTTTTTTCAAAAAAAAAATAATACTTGTTCCGCATTCAAGCTTGATTTTCTATTAAAAACATTCTTAATTGGCCTAATTTTTTATTAAAAAATTAATTGAAACTTAAAAAGAATTAAACATTCAAGGATTAAGTTCCGATGAATGCACATATTAATTATATTTTTTTTCCTCTTGCAGCAACAAAGTTAAAAAGCCGGTTTGTCTTTGCGTTTGGACGGTATATTTTAAAATATTATAGAATTTGAAATACAAGACGTTTCTAAGATTTTTGGTTTGCATGTGTAATCTTCATATTAGAATTCAGTTTTTCCAAATATGTTTTTCCAGCGTTTAATAATTACTTTCATTTAGGCGTGCATAACTTTTGTCCTTTTTTCTTTTTGAACGTCAAGCATCCATGGCTTAATAATGACAAAAAGCCTTCGAGGTATATTAGTGTGGAAACGGGCCTAAGCTAGGTCGCTTAACTAATAAAATTAAAATAATTCCATATTTTTTTGGGCATAAGCCGTTGAACTTATTGTTTAAAAAAATAAATTACTCCTCTCTATTAAAAAATGTTTAAATTACATAAATTACTTGTTTATTTTAAAAAAATTAAAATCTTCACAACTTAATAAATTATATAAATTAAAATTACACTTATTTTAACTATAATATCTTTACATCTATAACTTATATAATATAACAAGTATTAAATATATATTCAACTAATATAAATAATCATTATAGCAACTATTAAAGTTATTTTATTAAAAATAAATAATTATTAACAATAAAAATCATATGTACAAAATATTTTTTTACATTAACTAATTAAAAGATAATAAATAATAATATTTTATTCCAACAATAACATATATATATATATATATATATATTAAATATAAGCATTTGGGCACAACTGAAAAGAATAAGAATATTTTACTCAAAAAAAATTCCAAAACTCATATTTATTTTGGGCTTACTTTGTTAAGCCCTTTAAAAAATGAGGCACCCCCGTTTGAAGAGGAGAAGTTCTCGTTTTGTTTTGTTTTGTTTTGTGGTTTTTTCAAAAACAAAACAAAAGGAAACTTGAGTACATCACGGTAAGCCGAAGAGATATCAGAAGGAGGAAGATTTAAATCCCGATAGCACGCCTACAAAACAAAACAAAAGGAAACTTTAAGCCGAAGAGATATCAGAAGGAGGAAGATTTAAATCCCGATAGCACGCCTTTTGATAGCCGAAAGTTCTAGACACATAATGAGTAATTTCTTTTATAGTCCTTTCTAGCAGGAGAGACAGAGAAAGTTACAAAAATGCATTGCAATAGAAATACTGTTGATATCAAATTGAATTTTTTATAGTTGAATAGGGAAAGAGAGAATGATATAAAAGAGTTAAAATATATATATAATTTATTTATTTTTTACATTTATTCTCTATTTTTTTATTTCTCTTTAACTATAATATATATAGCTTTTATTTGTAAACTACAAAAAATCTGGACTCTGTCCGTATCTATCTAGATATTGAGGAATGAGAACAAGGAGAAGCGGCAGCGTAAACGTGAAAATGCTTTGAAATTACTTGGCTGTGTGATAAATGACTATTAGATGCATGCTTGCTCAATATTACATTCCATCTCCCAGAATTTTTTTTCTTTCCATGACTAAACGTGTTTGGTTTAGACTTAGTGGCTCATGCTTTAATCGGCAAATGGAGGTTGATTTAATCATCACAGTAGTTTTAAAGAGAGAAAGTTCTATTTTTTTAAGAAAAAAGTTATTGGGACTCCTGGATTTATTTGGTCGGGCTATTGGAGGTCTGTCATAGTAGTATCTCAAACCCTGTATTATAAAAGACGATCATAAATGATCTGGATCACTTAATTATTACACAGTCTAAGTCATGACTTAGACCGCTTTAGGCTGATTTGATCGGCCCATCTCTCAGGCCCAATGTTCTAATGATACACCGTAGGCGTCTTTTTAGACCGTTCAACAAAACAAGTTTAGAAAATCAAACCAAACAAGTTGATTGGATTGAAAATTGGTGATTTAGCCGTGGTTCTCGTTCGATTGACCCTAAAAATTAATTGGCCAAAAAGTTGGTAGTGGATTGAATTAACAAAACATTGTAAAAATTAATCAAATTGGCACTCAATCAATAAAAAATCAAATTTTGGTTTTTATTTAAATTAAAATTTTGATCTTTTGTGATAGATATTTATAATGTTTAATGAAATTTATTTAACTTGTTTGATATAAATTTGTTTTTATATATAAAATATTTTAATTAATTTTTATCTTTTTAAATATTTATATTTATTTTAAATATTATTTTATAATATACATTAATTTAATTGAAAATATTATATTATATTCATACTTTATATATATATGATAATTCAATTTTGATTCAACCATAGTCAAGTTATTAAACTATAAATTATTTTTTATCTTAATTTAATGAATAATTCAATTTTTAAAATATTAACACTATACCTCTAATGCCCTGATTCTAGTTGGTGATAGTTTGCCGCTAACTCACCTTCTTTAGTGTTTAGCTTTGGGATGATGTTTTGATGGCAGTGTTGCTCTAAGCCTATAAACACTTCCACTTACACTCTTTGTACCCAAATAAAAAAAAGAAAGTAAAATTTCATTAAAATAAATATTGTATACGTTATACACTTATTTTAGTATGCTTTTATTGACTTTTTCCATTTAAGAGTATACCTTAAAATTTCTCGTTTATCATAATAGATTTGTAATAGGATCCAATGCTACTTGCCCAATACTGTCGGCACCTCTGTTTACCATATAATTAAAATTTATCAAAAACTCACATATATATATATATATATATATATATTAGGCGCATGAAAACGAAGTCCCAGTTTGTTTCCTTATGTCTGTTTTACAAGTTTTGTTTGCAGGGATGAATCTAGTGAGTAGAAGAAAAGGCCGGTTGGATGGCAATTGCCACACCAAACATGCACTTTTGAGGCTGAGATAGAAGAAAATTTGGGGTGTTATATATATATAAATATATATATCTGTGTGTGTGTATGTATGTATGTATGCATATATATTAAAATGGCATGGAGGCCAATGTCCGCACAGGACCCCTCCCTCCATCCTGCTTTTTAGAAGAGTTTTTACTTTTCAGTTTTTTTAAATGTAATTAAATAATCATATTAATAAGATTTACAATATTATATATATATATATATATACTACTTGGTTTAATAAGATTTACAAAAAGAAAGAATAATTTAAGATAAAATTACTGATAACAACTGTTATTCACTATGTATTTTTTTAATCTTAAGTTATTTTCTTATCTTACTAAATTAAGAAGTATACCTATAAAATATTACAAATCTTACTTATATAAAAATTTAACTATATTTTTATTTAAATAATTGAAAACAGCTGTGAATACAACGCACTGTAGAGAATTTTTCCTCTTTCTAGAACCATATATATACATTTTCCTTTTGGGTAACTCACCCCACCAAAAAAACTCACACCACTAATGAAACCTGACGCAGCCTACAGTTTTCACGTGTATCATCCATCGGCGGTTGCCTTGTTTCAATCTTCATACTTTATCAAATACAAACTGCCTTATCACTTTTGGCCGACATTTTTGCAGCTTTTGTTTTTTTTGGATAACCTTTTGCAGCTTATTTTAACTCTGCTAATTTATCCTAAAACCAAGTAGAAAGGAAAGAATCAATTGTCTTTTCTATAGAGCTTTAATGACATTCTTTTTTGTGGGTTGCAACATATAAGAGTAAATAAAGTCTCCAGCAGTTTTGGTAGGACTTATTAAGCGACTAAGAATTTTTATGAAATGCAGAGAGAGTTGTTATCAGTAAATAACGAGGATTAAGGAAACCTATTTTATAGTTGTTTCAATTATTTAGTTATTGAATATTAAAATTTTTCCATTCAGTTTCTAAAAAATTTTTTAACTCATTAATGATTAATTTTTCGTGAAGTTGTTAGTCCAAAATTAAAAAAAAATGTACATGATCCAATAGCTAATGAATAACAAGTTAAAAATTTTTAACAAATAAATTTTGTATTTCTATAATTTAAAGCCTAAATCCTAAATGTATTTTTCTAGGGGAAAGAAAAAAACACATTTTCTCTTTGAAGTTACTCTATAGTGTCTCATTTTGATATTCAATCACGTTATAATTGAATAGTGAGGCAGTACAAATATTGGGTGCCCCACAAATATGCGTGTAGGCCCAATCTTCTCTGTCATTTGCTGCTCTTTATTCCAAAATTTGGTGGCTCAAACCTGTCATGCCTTTAATCAATTCTAAAATTATCCCGTTTTGAACAATCTATAACACAAATCAAATATTTTAAACGAGTTTTGTGATGCCCACTCACAAATGGGAAGAAATTGCATAAACGACTTTTTCTTTGTATTGATTCTTTTGAACTACCATATGAAATATAATTGAAAAGAAAAAAAATTAAAAACTTTCAATATATTAGAAGTTACTCTTTAATATTGACTTTATATTCTTAATTTATCTCTCCCTGTCAATTTCTTCTTGAATTGCAAAATATCACAAACACCTATTTCTCTTAGTATTAATTGCATAACCAACCTATTTATTGAATTCTAAAACAGCTTATGTGACGGGCATAAGTCTTCAGCCTTTAAAAAACATTGGCCGCCCAACATGTGAATTGATATGTTAAGTAATGTTATTAAAAATAACTTTGCAACCATATAAATTAGAGGTGTTCATTGGCTCATTAAGTTATAGGGCCCTGTTTTAACCTAGCCTAATCGAGTCAGATCAAATTCGGTCAAAAATATAAATGTATAAAATTTTAAATACAACTATATCAAGTCAAGTCGAGTTACAGATAAAGACATGTTTTGCCTAACTCATCCTAATAATTATTTTTTTTCTAGTTATCAATATCTTGTCATCTTATATATATATATATATATATTATTTTTTTATTTCATCTGATTTTCTTTGTATACTGCAACTTTTATTATATACTTAAACCCTCCATACTTTTTAATTATTTTTATCATTAATGTAAATACTTACTAATATTTCTTTTGTTGAATAATGCAAATACACATATTTACCTAAAACTAATTAGGTTGGCATAACTTATATTTTGCTTGATAATATTAAATTATTTTTTTCTTATTGATAAAAATATGAGAGTTCTAAAAATTTATTATTTTGAAGTATATACTTATGAGTTTGTAAAAAATATTTTTATATTACAAGTATCAATTTATAAAAAAAAAAACTCTTACCACCCTAACCCAACATAAAACTGAGCTTGTTTGGGTTGGGTCGAGCCACGAGTACAACAAGCCCGATGTCTTAATCGAATTGGGTATCGGGCATACTAAATGTCCAATTCGGCTTTACTCATGAACAAATTTAATCCAAATTTAACTCATTGTATTCTTGTACAAATAATTTATTATTGTGAAAAAAATAACATTAAAATACCCTTTTCAAGAAAAATTTCACTCCAACTTTTCTCTTTTGTAATTTAAAGATTTCTCAGTTTTTCAGCAAAATAATGAAATATTGTAACCAAATGTCAAAAAATCAGCTGTCGACAATATATCAATATTACAAAATACAGTGGGATAGCTAACTTCACCAGTGAGAACTTACTTAGCAGGATCTAATGGTGTAAAATTTTGATGGTAGGTCTAAAGTTCATGTAATAGAAAACAAATTATGATGACAAATCTATTGACCACATAAATTGCAATTAAATAGACAAGAAATTAACGGAAAAAAAATTTGGTTTTCAAACGAAAATTTTGTCATCAAAATAAAATTTATTGTAGTTAATTAGGGGAATGAGAGCGTTATGTGCGTCGGTGGGAGGACCACGAACTAAACTGCAGTATAGGAAGATCCAAGCTTCTTCAAAATATGATCCTTTTGACTTTACTTACAATCGTCCAATCTATCGGGCCATGTCCACCTACTCCTACCTACTGCCAAGCTAGCATTATTTGTCAGGACATACAAAATCGAAATAAAAGTTCGAGAAAATTATGTTTTTAATCTTTATAATTTTATTAAATTTTTATAATTTATAATTTTATATTTAGATCCTTATTATTTAAATAATTTTTAATTTAATTCATATCATCATACTTTTGCTAATATTTTATAAAATTTTATTAATATAACTAATTATATATTATTTTGTTATTAAATGATTTAAATTAATTCTTTTAGTCAACGTAGGGTGCATGACATGTTATATATAAAAACTAATTTTACTTCACTATCTTTTATCTCATTATTTGTATAAATTATAAAATCAAGATCTTCTTCTATCTAAAAGATAATTGTGGGCCTCATACCAATTTTTTTTTTCTTCTCTTTAATCGATTTTTTCCTAGATGAGAGAGGATTTATTAACAAATTATACATATTTAAAGTATTAAGATAACATATAATTAGTTATATAACAAAATTTAACAAAATATTGAGAGAAGTTTAATAGTAGGGACTAAATTAAAACCTTTTTAAATTATAAGAACTCAATTATAATTTTTTAAATTATAAAAACTAAATTAAAATTAAGTGAAATTATATAGATAAAAAATTATTTAAGAAAAGAATTAAAGTTAAAAATTTTAAGTTAAAAATTTTTATATTAAAGGATCTTAAATTATAAAATTATCCTTAAGAACTTAAAAATAAAAGATTTAAACAGTGTAAAAAAATTATAATTTAAGATCTTAAATTATAATTTTTAATTTTTATATCTTTTAAAATGATTTCAAAAGTTATAATCTTTCGAAACAAATATTTTTAATTTAAAATAATTTCCCTATCATTTAACTTGAAAGTTTGTGCCACACTTTTTTTTATAAGCATATATACCAATCTCCTCTCGCTGATTTGCAATTGCAATTTCCAAAATGAAGAAATCAGCACCAGTGACTATCACTCTTGTGCTGTCCCTCTTACTAGTGCTTTGCTCCATTGCCAAGGGCCACAACATCACTCGCATACTTGCCAAGCACCCTGAGTTCTCCACCTTCAACCACTACCTCTCCGCCACCCACCTCGCCTCCGAGATCAACCGCCGTCAGACCATCACCGTCCTCGCCATCGACAATGCTGCCATGTCGTCTCTCCTCAGCAAACACCTCTCCATCTACACTCTCAGAAACGTCCTCTCCCTACATGTCTTGGTCGATTACTTTGGCACCAAGAAACTCCACCAGATTACAAACGGTACAACCTTAGTTTCCTCGATGTTTCAGGCAACAGGAGCAGCTTCTGGCACTTCCGGTTATGTCAACATCACCGATGTTAAAGGTACGCTTCACTGAGAATTAAATGGTAAAAGAGAAAGGATAAAATCGCATAATACCAAAATTTGAATTAAAAAAAAAATCCATTTTGGATCGCTTCAGTGTCAAATTTACTGATTGCTCAATTAGTTTTCAAGGCTAGTTTGATTGCTCAATTAGTTTTCAAGGTTAGCTAGACCTTTCGATCCGATTTTTTGAACCTGGCATTTTAATTTTGACTTTGTGTTGAAGGGGGGAAGGTTGGGTTTGGTGCTGAAGACAACGATGGGCAGCTTCATTCGTTCTATGTAAAATCAGTGGAAGAAATCCCGTACAACATTTCTGTTCTTCAGGTCAGCCAAGTGCTCACTTCAGCCGATGCTGAAGCACCAACTTCTGGGCCAGGCCTAGTGAATCTCACCTCCATCATGGCCAAACAAGGATGCAAAGCCTTCGCTGATTTATTAAGGCCTTCAAAAGCTCTTAGTACTTTTGAAGAAAACATTGATGGTGGATTAACTGTGTTTTGCTCAACTGACAACGTTGTCAACACTTTCCTGCCAAAATACAAGAATCTAACAGACTCTCAGAAAGTATCATTGCTGTTATATCACGGTATTCCTGTGTACCAGTCCCTGCAAACGTTGAAGTCCAATAATGGAATTATGAACACTTTGGCTACTGAAGGAGCCAACAAGTACGATTTTACAGTGCAAAATGATGGGGAAGATGTCAAGATAGAGACCAAAGTTGTAACAGCAAACATAGTGGGGACATTGATAGACCAAGACCCCGTTGTTGTGTACAAGATTGACAAGGTATTGTTGCCCAGAGAGCTGTTTAAGGCAACACCAGCACCTGCAGAGTCGCCTAAGCCAGCAAAGAAGAAGGCAGGTGCGTCGGCGGCTGATTCGCCGGACGCAGCGGATGCACCGGACGGCAGTGCAGATGATCAGAAGGCTGCTGATGATAATGGAGCAACTGGGTTAAAAGGTGGCCTCAGGTTCATCCCGGTGTTGGTAACTTCGATTATGGGGCTTTTAGTTTTATGACAAGTAAATACACAATTTGTTCTTTCTAACATATATCTCTTGATCTTTTAATTTTTGGATTCATTTTTTCATATGAGTTTGTATTTTGTTACATGTCATTATACAAGTGTAACAAATTATAAACTTTGAGAAAAATATATCTAAAAATTAAAAGGTTAAAATGATAATGGGAAGGGACTAAATTGTATAGTGTCTTCTGAAATTGCTTCCTATGAAAGGAATCATGATGCAATTCAGTGTCGGTGGTATACGACTTCCTTCCTTTCTTTTGTTTATTTATTTTTTCTCTTTTGGGGGTGAGGTGTTGGTATACAGCTGTGGTCGTGTGAGAGATTCTTTTCTTTTCTTTGTTTTGATTTTATTTGTGAAGGTAATAAAATAATCAGACCCACATGTTTGGGACACTCTGTCTTTCCTTTCTTTCTTTTTTTTTTTTTAAATTCAAATTTGATTTGTTTGATTTGTCAATTTCAGTGTGGATGGTATCCAGGCTGTGCTAACTGGAATGTATGCATATAGACAATTTTAAATTGACGTAGATATTTAGTGGCTTTTTATATATATCACTCATAAAGTATGTGTACTCCATGAGATTCTACAATGTTGTAACTTAACCCACACTCTCCTATCTTTTTATAATATTATACAGAATTATAAGTTTATTGACAAAATTTGACTATTTTTCCATATTTGATATTAAAGTTTGACTTTCTAGTATGCTTTTATTGACTTATTTTCATTTAAGAGTATACCTTAAAATTTATCGTTTATTAGAATAGATTTGTGATAGAATCTGACGCTACTCGCCCAATACTGTCAGCACCTCTGTTTACCATATGATTAAAATTTATCAAAAACTCATATAATGTATAAAACTCATAATATATATATATATATATTTTGGCGCATGAAAACGAAGTCCCAGTTTGTTTCTTTATGTGTTTTATAAGTTTTGTTTGCATGTATGAATCCAATGAGTAGAATGAGTAGAAGAAAAAGCCAGTTGGATGGCAATTGTCACACCAAACATGCACTTTTTAGATGGAGGTAGAAGAAAATTTTGAGGGTATATATATATATATATATATATATATATCAAAGAGCATGGAGGCGAAGGTCCACACAGGACCTGCCTTCAGCCTGCTTTCTAGAAGAGTTTTTATTTTTTATTCTTTTAAATGTAGTTAGATTTCATATTAATAAGATTCGCAATATTTTATACATATATATATATATATATATATATATGTATATATATACTACTTTGGTATAATAAGATTTAAAAAAACTCAAGATAAAATTAATAATAAAAATTATTATGTACTGCATATTTTTTGTCACTGAAATTATTATTTTTTATAAATCTTACTAAATTAAGCATACATATAAATTATTATAAATCTTATTTACATAAAAATCTAAACTATATTAAAAAAAAATTCGAAAATAGCTGTGCATACAGCCCTTATTAGAGAATCTTTCCTCTTTCTTAAACCATATATATATATATATATATATACATATATATTCCATTTATATTCCTTTTGTGTAACTCACCCTACTGAAGAAACTCACACTACTAATGAAACCTGATGTAGCCTACAATTTTCACGTGTATCATCCATTGGGGGTTGCCTTGTCTCAATCTTCATACTCTACTAAATACAAACTGCATTATCTCTTTTGGCTGACATTTTTGCAGCTTATTTTAACTCTAGTAATTTATCCTAAAACCAAGTACAAAGGAAAGAATCAATTGTAAAATATAATCAGCAGCTTATGTTAACCAGTTTATCTCTAATGACTTTTTTTCTTGGGGTTGCAAAATATAACAGTAAATAGAGTCTCCAGCAGTTTTGGCAGTACACATTGTGCAACTAAGAATTTTTATGAAATGCAGAGAGAGTTGTTATCTATAAATCACGAGAAAGTAGATGAGATCTATCCAAGAATTTTTTTTAAATTTAAAATTACGCAAACCTATATTATAGTTGTTTTAATTGTTTAGTTATTGAATATTATATTCCATTCAGCCTCTAAAAATTGTTAACTTATTATTAATTAATATTTCATCAAATTGTCAGTTAAAGATAAGAAAAATGTACATGATCATTAGTTAATGAATAGCAAGTTAAAATTATTTTTTTAAAAAATCAATTGTCTATTTCTATAATTTAAAGCCTAAATTCTAAATAATGAGTACATGTATTTTTTAAGGGGTAAAAAGAAACATTTACGCTTTAAAATTACTGTACAGTGTCTCACTTTGATATTCAATCACCTTATTATTGGATACTGAGGCAGTGCAAATTTTGGGTGCCCCACAAACATGTGCGTGGGCCCAATCCTCTTTGTCATTTGATATTCTGTATTCCAAAATTTGGTGGCTTATACCTGTCATGCCTTTCATCAATTCCAAAATTATCCCGTTGTGAACAATCTATCACACGACTCAAAGTTTATTGTAGTCGGATTTTGAACAAGTTTTATGGGGCCCACTTCCAACGACAAGAAATTGCACAAATAATTTTTTTTTTTAATTTTTTGAGTATATCAAGGGGGCTAGAGTCGAAGGCAAAAAACCAGAGAGGAGACTACAAGCAAACAATGTGAGGAATAGCCACACCATGGTTATCTTCGATCATGATGGATCTTAGTCCACTGGAAGGGAGAGGAGTTTCTGGCAGCCAAGAGCTAAGCCTTGTGCCAAATTGGTAAGCCAATTGGCATATCTGTTTGCTTCTTGGTAACAATGGGCAAGGGTCACCATCCAAGTCTTGTTAAGGAGGCTTCGAATCTCCTCTACTATATTGAAGTAGGGATGTAATCTATCACACTTGTTCTCAATGAGGGAAACAGCAGCTCGAGAGTGTGAGTTAATGATTAACTTTTTGATATCAAGGTCTCAAGTTATTTGAAGTCCTCATATAATGTCTCACAGCTCAGCATGTGTAATGGTATCGAATCCAAGATTGTAGATGAGACTTGACTTCTAGCATCTAAAGTTAATGATCCTTCCATAGGACGTAACACCTATTGCAGACTAAGAGCTATCAGTATTTAATTTGTGCCAATCCTGATGAGGAGGTTCCCAACGAATAGGGCTTTCTTCCCTCTTGCTTTGAAGCTTGACACGGCAATTTTCTAGCTACATATCAACATTAGTTTGCCAAAGAGCCTTATGAATAATGCTGCAATTGTTTTATGAAGTTTTAGAGAAGATTTGGTCACAATGGAAGGTCCACAAACACTAACGAGTATACACGAAAATTTTCCTCTAGGGAAATTTATTGCAAGATTGGTTCCCAAGCTCCTTGTGGTAGTTCCACTCCAACCATCCATGCCATGGGAGGGAAATAAACTTATTCCACTGTGTAACATCCGGTCCCTCCGTAAACGTGAGAAACATAATGTTCAGTTTCTCTGTAAACAGCAGAAATAGGCAAGATACAAAAGGAAATCCCTGAAATAGAAGGAATTGGGGCCAATTAATATTATGCCATTCAAATGTATGAGATGGACTAGAATCTATGGTGTTACACACTGAGTATCATTAATCAAGCATTTCCAAATATCCAAATCTCTCTTGCAATCCCTTACACGATGGAGGGAGGTTTCAATCTCTTCACAACCAAAGGGACACCTATTAATACCCTTAGGCCTCTTATCATTCTTAGCTCACGTGTATGGACTCTGTCACATGCTAACAACCAAAGGAAGGTTGTAATACTCGGTAATCTAGAATTGAATTGAATCCAATAAATTGAAACGAGAATACCCTAAAGCAAGGCAAATTAAACTTAAGTGAGATTAAGATGTTAATTAGAGCATCTTAAAATGTGGATTAGAGCTTAAGGCTAGTTTGGAACCAGAGCCAAAATGACCAAGTGAAAAGCTATAGAGGCTAGTGGCATTTTCATAATTTTAGGTAACTTTTAGAAAACTCAAAAGAGGAATCTTTAAATGGGAAAATTGAGTTTTCCATGATTCTCAGAGGCCCTAAAAATTATAAGAACCCTTGGAATGGTCAAAACCCATTCGGTTTGCATTTTAAAGTGTTGATTGACCAAAACTTTGACCGAAATATTCAGTAAGATTTTAAATCCAATTTAGGGGAAACTAAAAGCATTTTATGAATTAGAGGACCTAAATTTTATAATGGAAAAGATAGTTCTTAGAAAGGAGTTGAAATGAGCCCAAATGGAAAGAACTAAGATGAGTGACTAAATTGAAATTTAAAAAAAGTGCATAAATGAACCCTTAACCCCCTTAAATCACGAGCCACTTCTGCCGAGCCTTTTAACTGACATTTCTCTAGTCCAACACAAAGTCAAGGGCAACTCAAGGTGGTGCACCAAGTGAGAGAGCAAGGAGAAGAAAATCCAAGCAAAAAAGTGTAAATATTCCTTACTTTTTCATGCTTTCTCTTTTACTAAACTTCTTCTCCTCTTCCTCTTCTCTCTTCTCATAGTTTTGATGATTTATTTAGACATGTTTTGTGACTGGTTCAGTACAGAAGAGGGAGAGTTTGAAAGGAAGCTTTGAAGCATAAGAAAGTGCTCTTGAAAAGCTTGTAAATAAGGTAAGAAAGTATGGTTTAAAGTGCTTCTCCTTGGCTTCTTCATGTCTTCTTCATTTCAGCTAGATTAGGAATGATATATTAAAGACTTTATTTTGATCCAAACTTGATAGGAGATGGGGTTTTGAAGCATGAGAAATCATATGAAGCAATTAGGATTCAAAAAGAACATATAGATAACATGTTGTGGTATTTAGGGTTTTAGTTGCATCTAAGGATTTATGGAGCTTTCTAGTGATGATTTAGATTGTGTAAGATCATGTTTGAGTTTTCAAGATATCTAGGAAGCTTCACAAGTGGCAAATTCCCTAGGAAATGGAAGGAAACCCCATAGGCTATCAATATGCTCCATATCTGGGCCTAAGAAGGGATTATGTACTAGGGAGAGTTTTTCTTGATTTTAAGAATACAAATGGCCTAGAAATGAATAATAGACACCAAAGAAACCATTGGTTTAAATTTAAAAACTATATTTTAAAAGTTGAAAGTTTAGGTTCCTTTTAAGTATAAAGAAACAACTTGATGTTTGGCTCTCTGGATTGAGTTTGTGATGACTCTAATGAATTTAAGTAGAATCATGTGACTTAGATTGAGTGAGAAATTGGAGCCAAGGTTTTGAATTATATGAGTTGCTTCATTATGCCCTTGTATGGAACCATAACCATGGCATAAACTAGAAATAGCTTGTGTAAAGTTTATGTGAAGCTAGAGATGGTTCCATTGATGTGTTTGTGTCTTGTTTGATGTGTCTAGGCCAAGTAAACCAAGCTCCTCCTAGGTGTGGGTGTGAGGCCGAGAAGAGGAGGTAGAATTCAAGGAAGAAAGTTGTGCTTCTTGAACCAAGGTAACTCTTTATCCTTTTTTGTATGTATTTCTTAGTTGTTTGATTGTCATTGAAGGCTTGTATATGTGTTTGAATCATAAGACATGCCTATAGCTATTGGTTTGATGTTATGGTACCATTATGCTTCTTGAATTGCTTTTGAATTATGAGATTGCTCTTTATGGGTGAGATTATGCCCAAAGTCCCTTGGAATTGGTGAGGAAAAGCCAAAAGTCCTTAAGAATAGGTGAGACAAGGCCAAAAGTCTTAAGAGTAAGTGAGACTAAGTCAAAAGTTCGTAAAAAAAGGGTGAGTCTAATCCAAAAATCCCAAATAATAGGGTGATGTTAGACCAAAAGTCCCTAAAGCTTGATTTTGATCTTGTCATGCTTATATAATCTTGAATATATGATTTGAATGGTTCTTGAAAATGTTTGGTATATACTTGTATTCTTTGACATGATTATATGCCATGTATGCTTATTTGAAGGGTGAAAGAGCTATTAGGATTCTTTGAATCTCACTCTCTCCCACTTTCCAATTAAACATCTATTCATAGGCCTTGGATTCTATTACTCATCCTAATGACTCTAGATCATCCCTTGTGATTAACATATGGAAAACCAAGATTTTCTAGTTAATATAAGTGTTTCAGCATGTTAGCCGTGGCCAATTCCTTTCTGTTTTACCCCTTTCTTGATCACTAGTTTCGCTGCGGCCAACCTACATGGCGCCGCGACGAAAAAACCTCCTGGAACTCCCTCGCTCGCCTCTCGATATTGGCCGCGGCCAATTCCTCTCTGGAATACTGGGGACATTTTCCTAAAAGTTCGCCGCAGCTAATTCTATAATTCGCTGCGGCGAATTTCTCTCTGGATGACTTCCAGTTTGACCTCTCACATTTCGCCGTAGCCAATTCCTCTCTAGCACTCTCCCTGGGCAACTTTGCCTCTATTGGCCGCGGCTAAATTTCCTCTATCCTATAACTCCAAAATTCTTGCCTCTTACTCTCCACTCTCCCTTCATTACGCCCTAGGGTCCCTCTACCCTCTTTGTGGGGCTCAGATTTCCCTCATTAGCCTAATTTAACTAATTAATCTATCCTCTCTAATTCAAGATTTAAGGGTCAATTTCTTTTCTCTAATTACCCTATATCAGCAAATCCAGGGAATAACAACAACACAATTCATGCACCATTAACATTTAACATTAGATACACTTTCTATTAGAGGTTCCATACATCAGTGATTCATATCAATATCTCAAGGTTATATTCCCAAATGGTAAGTCATATCACAAGTTCAATAAGGTTTACAACAGGTATCATAAATCCATATATCAATGTGCCAATTTAAAGTAAGGCCTACTCCTCAATAGGTACACATTATATTATCAAAATACAGACTCTTACACTTGGCAATACAGATACATGATGATGCTATACAAGACTTAACAAAAATTAGCATCTATCTTATTCTACTCAGACCAAGTGTAGCTCCCCGACACCGGGCTTTAGCTCATGGATGTTCATCCACTTGCTTACCTTTATCCTTACCCGAGGAACCTTCACCTGAAATTATAATCCCATAAAACGGGGTGAGATATAAATCTCAATAACTAAGGCAATTCCATCATATAATCCAGTTTAATTAACATATATGCATGAAGTAAAATCAACATTTGAATCATATCAGTCATATCCATAAATGAAGCAATTAGGCTATCATGATTACTATCCCATACTAGCAATCATATTTTCACATGTGAAAGGCCATTAACACCGGGAGAGGCCCGTCCACGGCACTTACTCCCTATTGAGCACAACTAGGGCTCAGTGCATCTGGGGTTTGATCATAACCCGGTGCTCGATCGTAGCACATGCACGGGTGGCAGCCGTACCACAACTCCACCATAGACTCACAAGGTCCAATCATCATACAATAGATAGCCAACCAATTCATTTAACATTTCAAATCATTCATATACAGCAAGTATGAAATTTAAACTGACATATGCATGGAATTAATGTAAACCTCGGTTACCTCACTTGTAGACAGATTTGCAACAGCCACAAATGGTACAGAGTCTCCCTATAATCATAGCATCAAATAATTACTACTCTAATTAATCATTAACAGTTACAATTAGTACCCAAGGGATTTAAATGCTATTAACTACCTAAAGAATACTTACCCAAATACCAAATTCGGATTTAAGTGTCCTCTTATAGAAATCTCAATATTCCACCCAAAATCCTAAGCAAATTTGTACAAAATTACTACCTATAATATAAATAAGCTATGGGGGTCTCAAACCAACAAAGAAAGCATCAAATGGGGGGTTTAAACTCACCTAATACCAGCCCTAACCTCAACCTACGAATTTCACCAAGAAAATCCCCAAACACCCACATTTCAGATTTTGGGTATAATGAAAATACTCCAATTGAAAAACTAATCAGATCAAATTAAAGAGAAAGATGAGGGGATTAAGTTATATAACTATTACCTTGGCTAAATCTTGCTCCAAATGTGAGAAAATGTGGAATTATGCTAGGAACCCTAGCCTCTCCCTCTCACCTCCGAATTTGCTTTGTGTATTTGTGTTTTGCAGAATGTGGGAGGTGGCCCGTCAGTTTTTAGGGTTTTAGTGGAGTTAAGTTGGGTCAAGGGATGGGTCATGGGTTGCTCCAAGTCCAACTCCTAATGGGCTCTAGATTTTTAGCTTTGTTGGGCCAGTTTTTAAGTGTTGGGCTGTAGGATTTTATTTGGCCAGTTTTATACATTGGGTTGCTGAAGTTTAATGGGATTTGGGCCAAGTTTGAAGAGCTCAAGAATTTGGGTCTGCACAAGGGTAATTGGGCCACTTATAAGAGCCTATACAAGGTGGGTCTTGGGCCTCTATCACACTAAATTAGGTTGGATTTGCACCTAACTCATTGGGCCTCCATTAGCCTCTCATCATGATTCATTAATTTGGGCCTAGGTGAAGTTTCTATCCCAATTAATTCTCAAATCCATGTTAATAATTTATCTCTCTAAAATTTTTATTTACTAATTTACTCAATTATCCTATATTAATTATTCTTAATTACTTTAAATCCACGATTAACACCTTAATTAATTTTGAGGTGTTACATTATGCCCTGTAAGATTAAGGAGTATGCCTTTCTAATTTGAGAGCTGTTTGTTAACTTGTTAAAAAATATGGCCAAATGTGGAACGTGAGGTTCTCTTATGCAGAAGGGGAATGCCCTGATATTTGCCAAGATCGCCTATTAAGCCAACCCTTAGGGTGCTACTCATTTAAGAGGATCTTGTGAGGTGGATATTCTTAGAGTAACATAATTGGGTTTTTGTCAAGTTCATACATTGGCCTAAGGCTTTGCAGAAGATATCATGGCATTGCTTTATGTTTTCAATATGTTCCAGTAAGGCCTTTGCAAAAAGGAACAAGTCATTTGCAAAGAACAAGTATGTGATGGGGGGACTATTCCTTGTTAGCTTGAGAGGATGCTAGAGTTTGTTCTCAAGAGCCTAATTGATACAATGAACAAGTTGTTCCATATAAAGAATGAAAAGGTAGGGAGAGAGGAGGTCTCTCTGTCTAACCTATCTAGACATCTTGAAAGAATATGTCAGCATTCCATTCCAAAGGACTTGCATATTGCATCTAGAAATGCAAGTCATGATGAGTGCAGCAAAGGTGTCTATTCAGTCTAATCTCAGATAAGGTCTCCTCCAAGAATTTCCAGTCAAGCCAATCATAGGCTTTTTTAAGGTCCACTTTGATTGCTATGTAGCCTTTGTTCCCTTTCCTCTACCTCATGAAATGGATAATCTCTTAAACTATGATAATGTTATCACTACTCTAACATCTTGAGATAAAGCTACTATAGTTAGGCCATAAATGTAACACCATAATTTCTAGCTCATCTCATGCCTTTAATTGACACAAATCCACAAATCATATGAGTTTCCAATAAAAGAGGCAATACAATAATAAATATTTTTGCATTATATCGTGTATAAAAATTTCATTCAGTGTCACATTGTAACAACCAGAAAAAAAAAGAAAAGAAACTGAAAATTGATGTAAATACTTGAGTGAGTATAGAACTACATATAAATAATGTATAAATCATGTATAGAGCCAAAGTAATGAAATTATGAGATTTGGCTCCCTCGTGGCTTATCTGCAATAGTGTATTTTTGCCCATAGCATAGTGAGTTTGAAATGTGTGATGATTTGGACCCCTTGGGTATTTCATATAGACTATGTTTATGTTTTACATATGGATCGTGTGAACTCATACAACACATTCCCATATTTAATTACATGAATATAAGTCATTTGGATCATGAAATGTGGCCTGCAACTCATGGAACTCAAAGGGAAGCTTAAAATATACATACATATTTTTCGACAGAATTTGGCTCATTTCTATCACAATTTTAAAAAATCATAACTAAATCTAAAAAAATCAAAATCATGCATTCTTGGCTATTCTAGAAAGCTACAGATGTCTATTTCATACTAAAATAATGTCTAGACCATAACATCAATCACAAAGGACATTTGACATTCGAAATAATCTAGAGGTCAAACAGCCCACTAGTGCTGTCATAGATTTCTGTAGCAAACTTCAAAAATGTCCAATTAATTCCATAAAAATCCAATCCATGAAAATTTGGAAAGTTGTGATATTAGCTAAAGGAAAAAAATAACTCTAGACTGGCTCAGGCATGCCCAGACCTCGAAATCTAATCAAACAGTAACTGAGGTCAGGTGAAGTTCCTAATGCTGGACAAAATTTTTAAAAATTCATATCTCCCTCTCTAGACCTCCAAATGAGATGCTTCTAGTTGGCACAAGTCACTGGAATGTATAGTTTCTTTATATAAATTTTTGTGGCAATTGGATATCATTTGAGCCCTGTGTGATAGATTTCATTTTTGGACATGAGTGAACAGTGACATGAACAAAACCAAAAATTTTTTCAAATTTAAAAATTCATCAAATATTTTATAGACCTCCAAAAATTATGTTTTTTAGCTTCTTAAAAAGCTCTCAACAATCTCTAATTGCATGCCAAATATCAGACCAAGAAGAGCTCATTTGGATAAAAAGTGATATAGGATTCTTGATTGGCAAATTTTAGCTCCATATGGGATGTCAAGTTCTCCAAATGGCTTTCCTTGGGGTTTGGCACCTCTTGGGCAAGTCTAAAAGCATAATTAGGACTTGTGTAGGCTGCCCAAATGGTCCCAAATTCCGTGCATCTCATTTTGGCTATTTCATCCACACATATGCATAATTCCATAATGCCATTCATGAAGCCACATTGTCCATACATACCCAATTTACATTCTATCATTCACATAACTTATTCTTTCATTTCTACATCATATATTATCATAATTATATATGTTTCAAAGGTCATAGACCATATACAAGCACATGTTATATCATTTGACATAAATATGGTCTTAAAGTAGCAAAACTCAAACACTTTGTTGTCAAACTCTTTCCTTTAAAGTGCTTGGCTTCCATCACCTTGTCCACTTAGTCCACCTAGCATATTAGATCATTGGAGAGGAGGGAATGAGATTCAAAGAATCCCAATAGCTCATCTCCCATTCAATCATACATAATGGATGCAAAGCAAGTCTTAAAAATGCATGCATGGATATCATAGATGTCATGAACGTTTAAGAGGCAAGCTTAGCATGTGAATAGGTCAAACAAGACATTCAAGAGCTTACTAAGTGGATAGATTGGCCTCACCCTTTTCCTTATTGATTTTGGACTTATCTCGCCCATTCTTTAAGAGATTCTTGGACTCAACTATGCTCTTGGGAGCCTACTTTGCTTTTGGGAGATTTTTTACTTTGTCTCAACCAATCTTAAGGGATCTTGCCTCATCCTCACTATAGTTAAGAGTTCTTGGTCTCTCCACACTCAAGCAAACTCAAACAAATATCATAACATCATTCAGAACATAATATGTCATCATGAAATCATGACATATAAAATCATGCTAGCGTACTTTTTATGGCTTGAAAATACACATATACACATTCTAATACAAGCTAAACACACATCCATGCATGAGAGAAGGTGGAGAGAGCTACCTTGTACACAATCACATACTTATCCTTTTGAAAGAATGCTCCATTTTTTGGCCACACTCACACAAAAGTGTGGGGATGCTTTCTCTTGGCCTAGACATAATTTATGGAAGCCAATTAGGTTCATAAACTCAATTCTAAGGTCATATAATTTGCTTAGACCTTAGGTTGGCTTATAGCCTCATTATGATTTCATAATTGCTCCTAATGAAGCAACACTTCTCAAATGAATTCTAGGCTCCATTCTTTCCTTTCAAATATGATTCTTGACTCCTTTTAAGTCTCTTGGAGTCATCATACAATTAAAACAAAAGAGCCTAACTACATGTTGCTTCTTTAGGTCATAATATGGAATCTAAAGTACCAATTCACTTTCTATGGGTTCCAAATTTTTTCCAAGGCCTCCCCACATTTTCATTTATCATATATGACTCAAAAATGGGTTTAGAAAAATTTAAAATGCTCCATAGCTACCCTAACCTACTTAGGCTGAGACAAGGAGCATTTTTGGCCTCCTTGAAGCTTTCTTTGTTTTCTCAAGGGGAGAAGCATATGGGGAACCTCTTAGGGATCTTGGGAGCTTAATTAAACTCTTAATTAGGCCTAAGAATCATCATACAAAGTCAGATTTTACAAGGTGCAATTGAAACCCTAGAAATTACATATTGAAATTTAATGGTTTTTTGTTAATTTCCTTTGCATATTATTAATCTCCACACCATTTTTCCTTAGATTCATCCTTGGTTCTACCTAAAATTCAAGTCCTCCTAGGGTTTCTCATGCTAGGCAAAATGGAAGAGGAGAGGAATCAAAGGTATCAACCCTAGGAAGAGAAATTATCTAGTTTTCTTACTTTTTCTTGCTTTTTTCAAGCTCCTCTCTTTGTAACACCATAAATTCTAGCTCATCTTATGCTTTTAAATGGTATAATATTATGAACCATATAGTTTTCCCATAGAAAAAGCAAGAAAAATAGGATCATTTTCGCATTGCGTCATATATGAAAATTTGTAATTAGTGTCACGTGGACTATGTGAGCTCATGCTATGCATAATCATATTTAAATACATCATTACAACTCATTTGCATCCCAAAATTATGCCTACAACTCATGAAAACTGAAATGGATTATAGAACATGAAGACTCATTCTCGGCCAGAATTGGCCTCTTTTCTGGGCAAATTTTGGAAAATCATAACTAAATCTAGAAAAATCAAAAGCATTCAATATTGGTCATTCTGGAAATATTTGGATGTCTACTTTACAATAAAAATATGCTCAAATCATAAAATTTATCATAGAGAATGTTTGACATCCAAAATGGTCCAAAGGTCCGATTGAATTTTGGAGCTATCACAGAATTCTGCAGAAAACTTTGAAAATGTTCAATTAATTCCAAAAAAATCCAACCCATGTAAATGATACCAATCTAGAAAGCTGTGGATGTTAACTAGAGAGAAAAAATATCTTTAGATCAGTTCATCAAGCCCAGACTTTAAAATTCAATAGAACAGTACTTCTGGTCGGGCAAATTTACTGATACTGAATAGAAACTTTAAAAATTCATATCTCCCTTTCTAGACCTCCAAATGTAGTGCTTCTAGTTGGAAAAAGTTGCTATGATTGCCTAGTTTCTTTGTATATAATTTCATGACAATTGGACATCATTTGAGTCTCATGGGAAAGAAAAAAATTTCAGACTAAATGAATAGTGTAGTAGACCAAAACCATGAAAATTGCCAACTTTGAAAAATCATCAAATATTCTGTAGACCTCCAAAAATTATGATATTTAGCTTTCTAGAAAGCTCTCAATGAGACTTAATTGCATGCCAAATTTCAGATCAAGACTAACTTATTTGGCTAAAAAGTGATATAGGGTTCTATTATGGTCAAATTTGGTTCCATATGGGGTACCAAACTTGCTAATTGGCTTTCCCTTAATGTTGGCACCTTTTGGGCAAGTCTAAAAGCATATTTAAGACTTGTATGAGCTGTCCAAATGGTTCCAAACCTCATGCATCTTATTTTGGCCATTTAACCCACACTTATGCATATTTCTATCAGACTTTCACATTGCACACTTTGGCATTACATACTCAAAATGAATTTTAGAGGTCATATATCATATTCATACATCTAAACATTACATAATAGTATATTTACACATGCCTCAAGGTTTATAGTACATTTACAACATTATATACATCATGAACCATCCTTATGGTTCCAAAATGGACAAAACAAGACATAAGCTTGTCAATCTCTCTTCTTCATTATTGTTGGCTCCCTTCACCATAATTACTTGGTCCACCTAGCATGTTAGATCATTGGAGAGGAGGGGATGAGATTCAAAGAATTTCAATAGCTCATCTCCCATTCAGTCATACATAATATGTGCAAAGTAAACTTTACAAATGCATACAAGGAGAAAATGGAAGTCATGGATATTTTAAAAGCAAACTTGGTATGTGAACCCATCATACAAGACATTCAAGAGCTCACTAAGTGTTTGGATTGCCCTCACACTTCTTCTCATGGATTTTGGACTTACCTCACCTATTTTTTGAGCACTTTGGACTCAACCATACTCTTAGGAGCCCACTTTGCTTTTGGGAGACTCTTTACTTTGTCTCAACCAAGCTCAAGGGTTCTTGGCGCATCTTCACCAAAGGGAAGAGTTCTTGGCCTCTTCACACTCAAGCAAACTCATACAAATATTATATATTCATTTGAAGACATAACATGGCATCAAGAATCATGGCATATAAAGGCACGCTAGCACACTTTTCATAGCTTGAAAATACACATACACATATTCTAAAGCAAGCTAAACACACATCCATGCATGAGAGAAGGTGGAGAGAGCTACCTTGTGTACACTCACACACTTTTTCCTTGAAATTCAAGCCTCCTCTTTTGGCTACACACCCATAAATTGGTAGAGATGGTTTCTGTTAGCCTAGATACAATTTATGGGAGCCAATTAGGTTTGTGAAACATATTCTAAGGCTATATAACTTGATAAAACACTAGATTACTCTATAGGCTCCATTCACCTAATGAAGCAACACCTCTTAAACAATTTCTAGGCCTCATTCTTTTCTCTCAAATATGATTCTTGACTCATTTTAAGCCTCTTGGAGTCATCACATCATTAAAACAAAAGGCCTAGCACCATATTGCTTCTTTAGGTCATAATACGGAACCTAAGACACCAAATTACTTTTTATGAGTTTTAAATTTTTTCCAAGGCCTCTCCTCACTTTCATTTATCAAATATGACTCAAGAATGGCCTTAGAAAAAATCAAAACTCCCTTCACCTACAAGAACCCCTCTTGGCCGAGACATAGGCATCAATTGGGCCATATGGAGTCTTCTTTGTTTTTTTGAAGGAGGAAGCTTGTAGGGAGCATCTTAGGTGTCTCAAGAACTCATATAAACTCTTAATTAGACCTAAGAAGCATCACATAAATTCAGAATTTGAAAGGTGTACTGAAACCCTAGGTTTTGCATCTTGAATCCTAATGCCTATTTCATGGTTTTCTTTGCATATTCTTATTTCTCTCTATCAAATACCTAAGAATCATGCTTGGTTAGGCTTGAAAATAAGATCTTCCTAGGGTTCTTAGTGTAGGTCAAAATGGAGAAGAAAGGAACATCAACATAGCTACCATAGAATGCATTTTTACCTTGTTTCCTTGGTTAGTTTGGCTTAAATCTTGCTTTCTCCAAGCTCTTCTCTTAAAATCAGAAAATTCTCCTCTGTTCTTCCTTCAAAACAGCCCTCAAAACTTCAGAAAAATCATGGAGAAGAAGAGGGAAAAAGAGGAGAAGAGATTGGTGGAGAGAAAGCATGAAAAATAAGCAAATTTCCATACCTAAAGACTTGAACTTTTCCTCCTTCTTCTCTTCTCTTGGTGCGCCAATCTCCAACGGCATTGCTTTTAATTTGGGGCTGGAAAATCTGAAGTGAAATGAGGGAGAGTGTAAGGTGCCACCTATATATAGTTAGGGCAAAGTGACTTTTTCACAAATTCTAATTTTGCCCTTCATACTTTGAATTTTTGTTTCTCTTTTGTTTTAGCTCTTTTTTGAGAATTGTCTTTTCCATTATAAAATTTAGGTTTCCAATTAAAAAAAATGCCTTTGGAATCACTCAAATTGGAGCTAAAACCTTTCCGAACAGATCTGTCAAAGTTCAGGCACATCGACATTAAAAAACGTCAACCATAGGAGATTTAACTGTTTCAGGGCTTTCTATGGTTTTTAGGGCTTCTGAGAACCCTGGAGGACTCAAAAATTTGGATTAAAAAGCCCTCCTGTGTGAATTCCAAAAATTGCCCAAAATTACAAAAATGCCATTACATTTCGTAGGCTTTTCATAGAAAATTATTTCTTCATTCTATCTTCATTTTTCTTTCTGTTTGAGCTTGGGATTCTCATTTTTAGGAATCTAGAATACTTCTCAAATTTTTTGGGACCTTAACTACTTCGTTTCAAGGGACTTCCTTTTGTATCTAGTGAGTTCTGTTCGTTGACAGAGAAACTGTACGTTACATTTTTCACGTTTTCTATAGTTTTTGGAGAACAGGATATTACACTCTTCAAATCTAAAATTTCCCCTGAGTTTCTCCCTTAAATTAGATTTGTAAGCTTTAAAGGAAACAAAGGAGAAAGAAGGAGAGGAGGTGTGGATGGAAGAAAGCATGTAAAACTACCATGGAAGTATACCTTTAAGCTTGGATTTCTCCTTCTTCTTCTTCCTCTCTTGTGCACCTAAAACCCTAGCTCCCTTCTCTAAAATTGGATAGAAATTTCTAAGTCTACATGAGGGAAAGAGTGGGGCGCCACCTATATATAGGGGAAGGAGAAGGCTTTTTTCAAAAATTTCTATTTTGTCCTTCGTTCTTTACATTTTGTTTCTCCTTCGTTTTAGCTCCTTTTTGAGAACGTCTATTCCATTATAAAATTTAGGTTCCCAATTTAATAAAATACCTATGGAAACACTTAAATCGGAGCTAAAACCTTCCTAAATGAATCCGTCAAAGTTTAGGTACACCGATGTTGGAAAATGTCCACAAGAGGGGATTTAACTATCTCGAGACTTTCCATGGTTTTTAGGACCTCTGAGAGCCTTGAAGAACTCAAAAATTTCATTTAAAAAGCCCTCCTATGTGAATTCCAAAATTTGCTCAAAATTATAAAAATGCCATTACATTTCGTAAGATTTCTGTCAAAATTTTGTTTCTTCATTCTAACTCATTTTTCCTTTCGTCTGAGGCGATGATTCTTATTTTTAGGAGTTTAGAGTATTACTCAAATTTTTTAGGACCTTAACTAATACATTTTAAGGAACTTGCTTTAAAAACACACTTGTTTCTGTCGTTTAATGAAAATCGGGCATTAAAATTCTCCCCATTTAAAAAATTTCATCCTCAAAATTTAAATAACATACCTCATGGAAAGTGTTTTGGATATTTCTTTCTCATATCATCCTCTAATTCCCAAGTAGCTTCTTCAGGAGATAACCCTTTCCAAACCACTTTTACTAGCGGTATCGCCTTATTCCGTAACTGCTTGAGTCTAACGTCTACGATCCAATCTGGTGATACTATATATGATAGATCATCCTGTAACTGTACATTCTCATATTCTATGACATGTGTGGGGTCAGGCTGGTACTTTTTAAGCTAGGAAACATGGAACACATTGTGTACTTGGCTTAAGTTTGGGGGAAAGGCTAGTCTGTAAGTCATAGGTCCTACTTTATCAAGAATATAGAAAGGACCTATGTACTTTGGGTTGAGCATTTTGTTCTTAATGGATTGACCTATCCCTATGATTGGAGATACTTTAATAAAGATATGGTCTTCAATCTCAAACTCTAACGGCCATCAACATCTATCTGTATAGCTTTTTTGTCTACTCTGGGCCATCAAAAGTTTCTTTCTAATGGTCTTTATTTGTCTCAATGTCTGGTCCATTAATTTTAAGCCTATAAGGCTTTGCTCTCCTAGTTTAACCCAACACATTGGAAACCTACACTTTCTCCCATACAATGCCTCATACTGTGCCATCTGTATACTTGCATGATAACTGTTATTATAGGCAAACTTCGCTAGAGGCAATTATGTATCCCAATTCTCTTTCAACTCTAAGACATACACCCTCAACATGTCCTCTAGGGTTTGGATAGTTCTCTTCGTCTATCCATCCGTCTGAGGGTGATAGGCTATGTTAAATCTGAGTCTGGTACCTAGAGCATCCTGTAATGATCTCCAGAAATTTGATATGAATCTAGGATCTCTATCTAAAACTATGCTTTTAAGCATGCCATGCAATCTGACTATCTTCCTGACGTACAGTTGGGCTAACTTATCTAGGGTATAAGTAGCTTTCATAGGTAAGAAGTGTGTTGACTTTGTTAACCTATCTACTATTACCCATATTGCATCATACCCTGATGATGTCCTAGGTAAATCATGACAAAATCTATAGCTATGTTATCTCATTTTCACTCTGGGATCTTTAGGGGCTAAAGTAACCCAACTAGTTTATGGTATTCTATTTTCACTCTCTGACATACTAGACATCGGGAGACGTATTTTGCTATGTCTATTTTCATTCTAGGCCCCCGGAATATTTTCTTTAAATCCTGGTACATTTTATTACTGCCTAGATGAATGGAATACTTACTCTTATGTGCCTCATCTAATATTTTCTCTTTGATTTCTGTATTTGTTGGCACATACAGCCTATCTTTATATCTTACTATGCCATCCTCAGACAAATTGAACTTCTGAATGCTACCCTGGGCTATTTAGGCTCTAATCTTACTTACAAAGTCATCTGTCTGCTGAGCTTCTCTTATCTGATCTCTTAAGTCATTTTTCTATTTGGGTCTCACTTATTAATAACTTCCCTAAATACACCTCGTAAGAGGGACTCATATATCTGAATCTCTCAATTAATTCCTACTCTCGAATCATCATATAGGCCATGTGTATAAATTTTCTACTTAGGGCATCAGCTACCACATTAGCCTTACTGGGATGGTATTTCATTGTGAAATCAAAATCTTTCAAAAATTCTAACCATCTCTGTTGTCTCATATTCAACTCTTTTAGGTCAAATAAATATTTAAAGCTCTTGTGGTCATTGTAAATTTCTATAGCTGCCCCATACAAGTAGTGTCTTCATATTTTCAAAGCAAACACCACTGTGGCTAACTCTAGGTCATGTGTGGTGTAGTTTTTCTTGTGGGATTTCAACTTTCTGGAAGCATAAGCTACCACTCGGCTTTTCTGCATAAGTACGCATCATAACCCTTTCTTTGAGGCATCACTGTATACTATAAAAGTTTCTCTAGGGTCAAGGAGTACTAAAACTGGGGCTATGGTCAACTTGTGCTTAAATTCCTAAAAACTACTTTCACATTTCTCATTCCACACAAATGGCACATTCTTTCTAGTAAGCCGGGTTAATGGCATCGCTATCTGAGAAAAGCCCTGAATGAACCTCCTATAATAGCTTGCTAAACCTAAGAAGCTCCTGATCTCTGTCACTGTCTTAGGTCTCTCCCACTATAATACTACCTCTGCCTTATGGGGATCTACTACGACCCCTGCCTGGGAGATCACATGACTTAGAAATTGAACTTCAGTGAACCAGAACTTACATTTACTAAGTTTAGCAAACAACTGTCTCTCTTTCAGAGTCTCCAAGGCTAATCTCAAGTGCTGCTCATGTTCCTCTCTACCTTTTGAATAGATGAGGATGTCATCTATGAAGACAACTACAAATCTGTCTAAATATAGCCTGAAGACTCTATTCATGTAGTCCATAAACACTGCAGGTGCATTCATCAACCTAAAGGGCATAACTAAAAATTCATAATGCCCGTATCTGGTTCTAAAAGTTATTTTGGGAATATCCTCAGCCTTTATTAAGAGCTGATGATATCCTAACCTAAGGCCTATCTTAGAAAATACTGACGCTCCTACTAACTGATCTAGGAGGTCATCTATGCAAGAGAGAGGGTACTTATTCTTAACGGTTATTTTATTAAGTTCCCAGTAATCTATACATAGCCTAAGGCTCTCGTCTTTCTTTTTTACGAATAGGACTGGGGTTCCCCACAGTGAGACACTGGGTCTGATAAAACCCTTCTCTAAGAGTTCTTCTATCTGTTTCTTAAGCTCAGCTAACTCAATGGGGGCTATCCTATACGGGGCCTTAGACACTGGACCTGCCCCATGTACAATATCTATAGGAAACTCTACCTCTTTCTCTAGGGTGATTCATTAATTTCCTTAGGGAATACCTATGGGAACTTGTAACATCCGGTTCTTCGAAAACCAAAGGAAACATGAGAAACATAACGTACTGTTTCTCTGAAAATGAACGAAATTCACTAGATACAATAGGAAGTCCCCCGAAATGTGATAGTTAAGGTCCCAAAAAATTTGGGACCTATTCTAGACTTTTAAAAATGAGAATCCCAGGCTCAGATGAAAAGAAAAATGAAGCTAGAATGACGAAATAGTTTCTTACGGAAAACTTACAAAACGTAATGGTATTTTGTAATTTTGAGCAAATTTTGGAATTCACATAGGAGGGCTTTTTAAATAAAAGTTTTGAGTTTTCCAGGGTTCTTAGAGGCCCTGAAAACCATGGGAAGGCCCAGTACAGCTAAAGCCCCTTTGGTGGACATTTTCTAATGTCGGTGTTCTCGAATATTAATTGACCCATTCAGGAAGGTTATAGCTCTGGTTTGAGTGATTCCAAAGGCATTTTACTAAATTGGGAACCTAAATTTCATAATGGAAAAGATGACTCTAAAAAAAGAGCTAAAACAAAGGAGAAACAAAAATGCCAAGAACAAAAGGTAAAATGGGAATTTTTAAAAAGTGTAACTTTCTCCCACCTATATATATGATACGCCCTTCTTCTCCCTTCATGTTGCACGACCAAGTTCTACCCAAAACTAGAGGAGAACCCTAGGGAGAGTGGTGCACAAGAGGAAGGCAAAGAGGAAGAGAAATCAAAGGCTTAAGGTATGAAAATTTAGTAATTTTCATGCTCTTTCTCTTCCAAACCTCTTTTCCTTCATTCTCCTTTATTTCCTATGATTATAATGAAGTATATGGATCTATTTTAAAGGAGAAATTAAGGGGAAAATTCGGATTTGAAGAGAGGAGATCAAAGAACACAAGATTCAAGTAAGAAAAAGCAAGAAAACAAGGTAAATCTTGCATCTCATGGTAGCTACTCCTCCCCCCTTCTTCTCCATATTTTGCCCCATGTATGTAGATGCTAGAGGGCTAGAATTTTAAAGGGAACCAAGGATGAATTCCATGAATTTAAGGGAGGAGAGTAAGAATATGCAAAGAAATTCAAGAAAAGCTATGGATTTTCAAGGTAGCAAACCTAGGGTTTCATGGGTTCCCTTGAAAATCTGAATTGATATAATTATTCCTAGGCCTAAATGAATGTTTAAATGAGTTCCTAAGATCTCTAGGAGTCTCCCCATATGCATCTTCCATATAGAAAACAAAGCAAATTCCATGGAGGCTAAAAGGAGACATAGGCTCAGCCTAAAGGGGATGAGACACCTAGGGAGAGTTTTAAATTTTTCCAAAATCATTTTTGAGTCACATATGATGAATGAAAATCAGGGGAGGCCTTGGGAAATATTTAGAATCCATAGAAAGTGAGTTAGTGCTTTATGTTCCATATTTTGACCTAAAGAAGCAACATGTAGTTAGGCTCTTAGTTTTAATTGTGTGATGACTCCAAGAGGCTTAAAAGGAGTCAAGAATCATATTTGAAAGGAAAGAATGGAGCTTAGAATTTATTTAAGGAGTGTTGCTTCATTAGGTACAATTATGGAACTATAATGAGGTTATAAGCTAACCTAGTGTCTAAGCAAATTGTATGGCTTTATAATTGAGTTCATGAACTTAATTGGCTCCCATAAATTGTGTTTAGGCCAAAAGAAAACTTCCCCACACTTTTGTGTATGTGTGGTTGAAAAGGGGAGCTTGGATTCAAAGGAAAAAGTGTGTAATTGTGTATAAGGTAGCTCTCTCTACCTTCTCTCATGCATGGATGTGTACTTAGATTGTCTTGAATGTATGTATGTGTATTTTTAAGCCATGAAAAGTGTTTTAGGATGACTTTAATTCCATGGTGCCATAATGTTACAATATGCTCTTATATGATATTTTTGATGTGTGCTTGGGTTTGCTTGAGTGTGGTGAGGCCAAGAACCCTTGAGATTGGTTGAGATAAAGTAAAAAGTCTCCCAAAAGCAAGATGGGCTCCCAAGAGTATGGTTGAGTCCAAGAATCTCTTAAAGAATGGGTGAGGCAAGTCCAATATCTACAAGAAATTGGGTGAGGCCAATCCACTTGCTTGGCAAGCCTTTGTATGCTATGTATGACATTTTCAAATGATGAAAATGCTTATTGAATGTTTACACATGTCAACATGACCATACATACATTTATGAGACTTGTTTGCATCCATTATGTATGATTGAATGGGAGATGAACTATTAGGATTCTTTGAATTTATTCCCTCCTTTCCAATGTTCTAACATACTAGGTGGACCAAGAGAGTAAGGAGATAGAAGCCAACTACTTAAAAGATGAGAGTATGCATTGAAATGTATGGAATTTTCTTTTTTAAGGCTATCAAGGTGGCAAATGTTGTCATCTATAGTTGTATATGATTTATGACCTCTTGAACATATGTAATTATATTAATAAGTGATGCATGAATGAGAGTTAAAGTTGTATGTATGAATATGCACCTTTTGGTTATGTATTGGCAAGTTTTCATTATGGAAGTATGTGTATAATTGCATGTAGCATAGCAAAAATTAGAGGCATGGAGTTTGAAACCATTTGGGTAGCTCATATAAGTCCTAATTACGCTTTTAGACTTGCCCAAGAGGTGCCAAACCTGAAGAAAAGCCATTTGGATATTTTGGTATCCTATATAGAGCCAAAATTGACCATAATGGAATCCTACATCACTTTTTGTCCAAATAAGCTCTCCTTGATATGAGATTTGGCTAATTTTTGGAGGTCTACAAAATATTTGATGAATTTTCAAAGTTGAAAATTTTTTTGGTTTTGGTCATATCACTGTTCATACTGGTTCGAAAATGAAATCTATCACACAGGACCCAAATGTTATCCAATTGCCACGAAAGTTTACACAAAAAAATTAGACATTCCCAGTGACTTGCACCAACTAGAAGCACCTTATTTGGATGTCTAGAGAGGGAGATATAAATTTTTTTAAAAAATTGTCTAGTATTAGGAGTTCCAGCCGACTTCAGTTACTCTTTGATTGAGTTTTGAGGTCTGGGCATGCTTGAACTGGTCTAAATTTATTTTTCCCTCTAGCTAACATCCACAGCTTTCTAGATTGGTATCATTTGCATCGATTGGACTTTTGTGAAATTAATTGGACATTTTTAAAGTTTATTACAGAATTTTATGACAGTACTAGTGGATAGCCTAATCTCTGGACTATTTTGAATATCAAACTCCTTTGTATTGAATGTTATAGCCTAGATATATTTTTAGTATGACGTAGACATCTGTAGCTTTCTAGAATGGCCAAGAATGCATGATTTCAATTTTTCTAAAATTAGTTATGATTTTCCAAAGTTGTGATAGAAAAGTGGAAAAATCTGGTTGAAAATATGAATGTATATTTTAAGCTTTCCTTCGAGTTTCTTGATATGTATGCCACTTTTGATGGTGTAAATGAGTTGTATTTATATGATTAAATATGAGAATATAATTTATGAGTCTATATGGCCCACAGCACTCCGAGAGAAAAATTTTTGTATAGCGCAACACAAAAAAATGTAATATTTTAATGCTATTTTTCACTTTCTAGTATAACTCATGGTATGAGACTTAGAGGTGACATGAAGCAAGGCTAGAAAAATATGGTGTTACAGAACTCCTTTACTATGGGAATCTCATTTATACCTTCTTCTACCTCATCTTGGACTATAAAGAAAACTAGATACCCCTGATAACCATGCCCTAGAGATCTCTCAGCCTGGGAGGTGGTCATGACAGATAACTCAGTCTTCATAGTAGGCACAGTCCCACACACAGGTAAAGTAATACATTTATGGCTACAATCTAGTGTGGCATTATTTGCAGACATCCAGTTCATGCCAATGATCACATTAATATCAATAAGGGGCATACAAATCAAATCAAAGGTGGTAAGACAATGATTAAACTAGATCACACAATTCAAATAAGCATGGGAGGTAATGGCTTTGTTTCCTGTGGGGGTAGATACATGGAAATCATATGGAAGTGTATGCATGCTCAGACCCAACCTCCTAGCACAGTCATATGATATAAAAGAATGGCTAGCACCCGAATCAAATAATGCAATTACAAAAAAATCATTTATTCTTATAGTACCTTGAATCAGACTCGGGGACTAGCTAGCCTCCTATTGTGACAGGGCAAAGACTCTACCCTAGGTCTGAGATTTGGGAGGAAGAGCTATCTCCCTCTGCTGTGTAATTAGTGGAGGAGCCTATGTGCAATCTCTGGCCATATGTCCTGGCCTACCACACCTAAAACACACGTTTTGCCCCACATAGCACAGTTTGGTGCCGTGGTTCCTGCCACACTGGGGACATGTGATAGGTGTGAAACTGTCTCTACTAGACTGAGTCCTCTGTCTCTTTCCCTTTCGGCCCCACTAGCCTTTACCACCTTTTTGGCTAGTCACTGCAGCTTGTGATCCCTCTCTAGGTCTCTTGGGCTCAGGGAGGGGTGGTCTAGCACTGGAGGTAGGTTGTATCATCCTGAGGTTCATTTCTGTCACTTTACATACCTCGACAAGGGTGTTAAAGTGCCTAATTCTCTGTGGCACTACCCTGTCTCTGATCTTAGGGAGCAAGCCTTTCTCTAATCTGTCTGCTCTCTATCTCTCATCATCGTGTCTTTAAAAGTAAGAGGAGTATTAGGAGAGCTTTACAAACTTTGCCACATATTGGTCCATAGACATCCCCTCTGTTTGTTTGAAAAGAATGAACTTTGAGTATTTCTCATGCTTGATTGAACTGGGGAAGTAATTCTCATGGAATACTTAAAGGAATGCCTCCCATGTAATTGGGGAGTTACTCGCCCTCAAAATAGGTTCAGTGCCCTTCCACCAATAGTTTGCCTCTTTCTATAACTGGAATATAGCCATCTTAGCTTTTTGCTCAGACGTGCACTCCATCACCTTGAATATCTTCTCTAACTACATAATCTAGGCCTCAGCTTTATCTGAGTTCATCTCACCATCAAAAGTGGGAGGCTCAAATTTTCTGAACTGAGTGATAATTTTTCTGGTCGAGGGTTGCTGCTATATAGGAGGCATCTGAGCTGGTGGAATAGGGACTACCATCTATGCATGTGGCTATGGATCTGAGTGAGTCACCTCGAAATGCTCAGGACGATCTAAGTGTGGAGGTGGCTGAGGAGAAGTAGGTGTAGGGCCCTGGCTATCTCTCTTAGCAAGCTGTTGCTGTAATTGCATAATCATGACCTACTGCTGATCTAAGCAAGCCATCATAGGTTGTAAGGCTCTAGTAATTGGATCACTAGGCTTGGCTTCATCAGCACGAGCCTCTCTAGAGGGTTGACCTCTCCTAGTGTTCACCATCTAGTTGAAATGTCATAACAAACGTTAACATATAATAAGGAACACTTTCACCATCAAACACATTCAATTCATCCGAAAACAAGCTTATATACATCTAGGCAACTCATAAACATAAGCCACAACGCACATCAAAAGCCTAAATCTTTGCTCTGATACCAACAAATGTACCACCATAATTTCTAGCTCATCACATGCCTTTAATTAACATAAATCCATGAATCATATGAGTTTCTAATGAAAGAGGCAATAAAATAATGAATATTTTTGCGTTATGTCATGTATAAAAATTTCATTCAGTGTCACGTGGACCGTGTGAGCTCATACAACACATTCCTATATTTAATTACATGAATATAAGTCATTTGGATCATGAAATGTGGCCTCCAATTCATGGAACTCAAAGAGAAGCTTCAAATATACATACATATTTTCAAACAGAATTTGGCTCATTTCTTTTACAACTTTGAAAAATTATATCTAAATGTAGAAAAATCAAAATTATGCATTCTTAGCTATTTTGGAAAGCTACAAATGTTTACTTCATACTAAAAATATGTCCAGACCACAACATCTATCACAGAGGATGTTTGACATTTGAAATTGTCTAGAGGTCAAACTACCCACTGGTGCTGTCATAGATTTCTACAACAAACTTAAACAATGTCCAATTAATTTCACGAAAATCCAATCCATGCAAATCTTAAAACTTATGGATGTTAACTAGAGGAGAAAAATAACTCTAGACTAGCTCAAGCATGCCCAAACCTCAAAATATAATCAAACAGTAATTGAGGTCAGGTGAAATTCCTAATACTGGAAGAAATCTTTAAAAATTCATACCTCCCTCTCTAGACCTCCAAATGAGGTGCTTCTAGTTGACACAAGTCATTGGGAATGTATAGTTTCTTTGTATAACTTTTTGTGGCAATTGGACATCATTTGAGCCCTATGTGACAGATTTCATGTTCGAACATGAGTGAACAGTGACATGACCAAAACTATAAAATTTGCAACTTTGAGAATTCATCAAATATTATGTAGACCTCTAAAAATTATGTTCTTTAGCTTCTAAAAAATTTCTCAACAAGCTCTAATTGCATGCCAAATATCAGATCAAGAAGAGCTCATTTGGATAAAAGGTGACACAGGGTTCTAGATTGGCAAATCTTGGCTCCATATGGGATGTCAAGTTTTCCAAATGGCTTTTCTTGGGGTTTGGCACTTCTTGGGCAAGTTTAAAAGTATAATTAGGACTTGTGTAGGCTGTCCAAATGGTCTCAAACTCCATGCATATTTTTTTGGCTATTCCATCCATACATATGCATAATTCCATAATGCCATTCATGAAGCCACATTGTCCATACATACCCAATTTACATTCTATCATTCACATAACACATTCTTTCATTTTTACATCATATATTATCATAATTACATATGTTCCAAAGGTCATAGACCATATACAAGCATGGGTTACATCATTTGACATAAATATGGACTTAAAGTAGCAAAACTCAAACACTTTGTTGTCAAACTTTTTCTTTCAAGGTGCTTGGCTTCCATCATCTTGTCCACTTGGTCTACCTAGAATATTAGATTATTGGAGAAGAGAGAATGAGATTCAAAGAATCCAATAGCTAATCTCCTATTCAATCATACATAATAGATACAAAGCAAGTCTTGAAAATGCATGCATGGATATAATAGATGTCATGAACATTCAAAAAACAAGCTTGCCATGTGAATAGGTCATACAAGACATCCAAGAGCTTGCCAAGTGGATGGATTGGCCTCACCCTTTTCCTCATGGATTTTGGACTTGCCTTACCTATTCTTTAAGAGATTCTTGGACTCAACCATGCTCTTGGGAGCCTACTTTGCTTTTGGGAGACTCTTTACTTTATCTCAACCAATCTTAAGGGATCTTGGCTCATCCTTACATGGTTAAGAGTAAATAACTCTAGACTAGCTCAAGCATGCCCGGGCCTCAAAATATAATCAAACAGTAATTGAGATCAGGTGAAATTCCTAATACTGGAAGAAATCTTTAAAAATTCATATCTCCCTCTCTAGACCTCCAAATGAGATGCTTCTATTTGGCACAAGTCATTGGGAATGTATAGTTTCTCTGTATAACTTTTTGTGGCAATTGGACATCATTTGAGCCCTGTGTGATAGATTTCATTTTTGAACATGAGTGAACAATGACATGACCAAAACTATAAAATTTGCAACTTTGAGAATTCATCAAATATTATGTAGACCTCCAAAAATTATGTTCTTTAGCTTCTAAAAAATTTCTCAACAAGCTCTAATTGCATGCCAAATATCATATCAAGAAGAGCTCATTTGGATAAAAAGTGACATAGGGTTCTAGATTGGCAAATCTTGGCTCCATATGGGATGTCAAGTTCTCCAAATGGCTTTCCTTGACGTTTGACACCTCTTGGGCAAGTTTAAAAGTATAATTAGAACTTTTGTAGGCTTTCCAAATGGTCTCAAACTCCATGCATCTCATTTTGACTATTCCATCTATACATATGCATAATTCCATAATGCCATTCATGAAGCCACATTGTCCATACATACCCAATTTACATTCTATCATTCACATAACACATTCTTTCATTTCTACATCATATATTATCATAATTACATATGTTCCAAAGGTCATAGACCATATACAAGTATGGGTTACATCATTTGACATAAATATGATCTTAAAGTAGCAAAACTCAAACAATTTATTGTCAAACTCTTTCCTTCAAGGTGCTTGGCTTCCATCATCTTGTCCACTTGGTCTACCTAGAATATTAGATCATTGGAGAGGAGAGAATGAGATTCAAAGAATCCAATAGCTAATCTCCCATTCAATCATATATAATAGATATAAAGCAAGTCTTGAAAATGCATGCATGGATATAATAGATGTCATGAACATTGAAAAAACAAGCTTGCCATGTGAATAGGTCATACAAGACATCCAAGAGCTTGCCAAGTGGATGGATTGGCCTCACCTTTTTCCTCATGGATTTTGGACTTGCCTTACCTATTCTTTAAGAGATTCTTGGACTCAACCATGCTCTTGGGAGCCTACTTTGCTTTTGGGAGACTCTTTGCTTTGTCTCAACTAATCTTAAGGGATCTTGGCTCATCCTTACATGGTTAAGAGTTCTTGGCCTTTCCACACTTAAACAAACTCAAACAAATATCATAGCATCACTTAGAACATAATATGTCATCATGACATTATGACATATAAAATCATGCTAGCATACTTTTTATGGCTTGAAAATACATATACACACATTCTAATACAAGCTAAACACACATCCATGCATGAGAGAAGGTGGAGAGAGCTACCTTGCATACAATCACACTCTTATCCCTTTGAAAGAATACTCTGTTTTTTGGCCACACACACACAAAAGTGTGGGGATGCTTTCTCTTGGCCTAGACACAATTTATGGAAGCCAATTAGGTTCATGAATTCAATTCTAAGGTCATACAATTTGCTTAGACCCTAGGTTAGCTTATAACCTCATTATGGTTTCATAATTGCTCCTAATGAAGCAACACCCCTCAAATGAATTCTAGGCTCCATTCTTTCCTTTTAAATATGATTCTTGACTCCTTTTAAGTCTCTTGGAGTTATCATACAATTAAAATAAAAAGCCTAACTACATGTTGCTTCTTTAAGTCATAATATAGAACCTAAAGTACCAATTCACTTTCTATGGGTTCTAATTTTTTCCAAGCCTCCTCTCATTTTCATTCATCATATATGACTCAAAATAGACCTAAAAAAATTTAAAACTCTCCCTAGCTACCCTAACCTACTTAGGCCGAGACAAGGAGCATTTTTGGCCTCTTTGAAGCTTTCTTTGTTTTCTTAAGGGGAGAAGCATATGGGGAATCTCTTAGGGATCTTGGGAGCTCAATTAAACTTTTAATTAGGCCTAGGAATCATCATACAAAGTCAGATTTTACAAGGTGCAATTGAAACCCTAGAAATTGCATCTTGAAATCTAATAGTTTTTTATTAATTCCTTTTGCATATTATTAATCTCCACACCCTTTTTCCTTAGATTCATCCTTGGTTTTGCTTAAAATGCAAGTCCTCCTAGGGTTTCTCATGCTAGGCAAAATGGAGAAGGAGAGGAATCAAAGGTATCAACCTTAGGAAGAGAAATTACATAGTTTTCTTGCTTTTTCTTGCTTTTTCTTGCTTTCTCCAAGCTTCTCTCTTCAAATCCGAAATTTCCCCTAAGTTTCTCCCTTAAATGAGATTTGTAAACTTCAAAGGAAACAAAGGAGAAAGAAGGAGGGGAGGTGTGGATGGAAGAAAGCATCTACTATGGAAGCATACCTTTAAGCTTGGATTTCTCCTTCTTCTTCTTCCTCTCTTGTGCACCTAAAACCCTAGATCCCTTCTCTGAAATTGGACAGAAATTTTTGAGTCTAAATGAGGGAGAGAGTAGGGTGCCACCTATATATAGGGAAGGAGGAGGCTTTTTTCAAAAGTTTTCATTTTGCCCTTCGTTCTTTGCATTTTTATTTCTCCTTCGTTTTAGCTCCTTTTTGAGAACCATCTTTTCCATTATAAACTTTAGGTTCCCAATTTAATAAAATGCTTTTGGAATCACTCAAATCGGAGTTAAAACCTTCCCGAATGAATCCGTTAAAGTTCAAGTACATTGACATTGGAAAATGTCTACCAGAGGGGATTTAACTGTCCTAAGCTTCTCATGGTTTTCAGGTCTTTGAGAACTCGAAGAACTCAAAACTTTCATTTAAAAAGGCCTCCTATGTGAATTCCAAAATTTGCTCACAATTATGAAAATGCCATTACGTTTCGTAAGATTTTCGTCAAAATTTGTTTCTTCATTCTAACTCCGTTTTTCCTTCTGTCTAAGGCTAGGATTCTCATTTTTAGGAGTCTAGAATATTACTCAAATTTGTTGGGACCTTAACTGATATATTTAAGGGAACTTGCTTTGAAAATGCGCATATTTTCGTCGTTTAACAAAAACTGGACATTATGCAATTAACTTGCTAAATAAGTTTTTTAATCTGGTTGTAATGATTTTCATCACAATTTTGATGATTACATTGCAAAGGGAGATATGTTTGAATTCCTTAATAGTCTCTAGTCTTTTAATTTTCAGAATTAGCATGATATGAGTTTGGTTCATTGTACTAATAGCGCTTGGTTCAACAAATGCCTCTTTAACAAACCTACACATTGAAGAGCCAATTATGTGCCATTTGTAACACCATAATTATAGAACTTATCTCATGCCATTTTAAAGCTCCCTTTTCTTGGTATAGCATGTTTATTCAAGAATAAGTAAGAAAATATTCAATTAAATTGCATTATGTTGTAGATAAATTTTTTGTTTCATGTCTTGTGGACTATATGAAGTCATCCATCTCATTCTTATATTTAAATATACAAGTACAATTCAAAACCATCTCAAGAAGTGGCCAAGAACTTAAGCTAATAGAGTATATACATGAAAATAATGTGTGCAGCCTCAGGTGTGCATTTCAATTTTTTGTCATGAATTTTGAAAAATCATAACTAATTTTAGAAAAATCAAAATCAAGTACAATATACCATTCTGGAAATCTACAGATGTCTAATTTATGCTGAAAATAATTCTAGACCATAACAAAGACGTCTAGCTACTGGAAATCAATGGAAAAGTAACCAAGATCGCCTATAGGTACTAGTACTATCCCTGAACTTCAAAAATTTGTATCTCCCTGCTCAGATGTCCAATTGGGGTGATCTTGGTGGCCACAGAAAGCCTATCATGTCTAGTTTATACTTGTAAAATTGCATGACATAGCATAAGAAACTATCCATATGAACAATGCTTATACCAAAACAATAGAAAAATGACAATTTTAAAAAATCATAATTAATTCCACAGAGCTCCAAATAATTTGGTTTTTAGTTTCCCAAAAACTTCTAAATGAGATTATATGGATGCCAAATTTCATGGGTAAATTCATTCATTTGGTTAGATCTTGAAATTAGGTTACAAAAATGCTATTTTGGTACCTTCTAAGGGTCTCAAATGGTCCACATTGGCTTCTAAGACAACCATGGCCACTTGAGCATGTGGGAAAACACTAAAATGGTCTATTAAACATGTCTCAAAGATGCACAAACCCAGATTTCACTAACTCACACTCTCACCCCAAGGTATACACAAGATTACGTAAGCTAGTTCTTACCATTCAATGTCCAAATCATACAATATCATCCATATGGCATCAAATCTTATTCATACATCATTCATTCATGTAATTACATATGTTCATAAGCTTGTACATCATATACAATATTGGATTACATCATATGCCATTTATATGGCAATAAAATGGCAAAATTTCACAATTTGTTGTCAATCTTCTTCCTTTAGGCTCAGTGACTTCCATTCCTTGGCTTAATTGGTACACCTAAATACGTTAGACATGTGGGGAGAAAGGGATGAGATTCTAGGAATCCTAATAGCTTTTCTCCCTTTCAATTACACAAAAAGAATACAAATTCAAGTCTAAAAATGCATGCATGAATATCATGGAGCATGTAGTCATTTATGAAACATTTCTAACTTTCAAGAAGTCATACGAAGCATACATAAACTTGCCAAGTAAGTGGTTTAGCCTTACCCATTCTTTTCAAGGATTTTAGACTTACCTCACCTTTTCTTAAAGGCTTTAAGCTAGGCCTTACTTATGGGAGACTTTTGGTTTTGTCTCAACCATTCTTGAGGGTTTTTGGCTCATCCTCACCATGGCAAATAGGTTCTTGGCTTTACCACACTTAAGCAAACCAAGGCAAATACACAAAGCATCATTTGAAGACATAATGTAACATTATAATACCATGGCATATAAATACATGTTAACGCATTTTTCATAGCTTACAACATACATACACACATTTAAAGACAAGATAAACATCCACTTATGCATGAGAGAAAGAAGAGAGAGCCACCTTTATTACAACAACACACTTTTTCTCTTGAATTTGGTTGATCTTCCTCGGCCACACACAAAAAAGAAGGTGGGGCTTGTTTCTCTTGGTCTAGACACATAATATGGAAGCCAATTATACTATTGGAGCAATTTCTACAGCTACAAATTCATTACAAGAGCTAGGTTGTGCTTATATCTCTTTTATAGTTCCATAATGCACTTAATGAAGCAACCTTAAGAAAACAAAATCTTGGCTCCACTCTTTCCATCTATTTATGATTCTTGACTCCTTTTGGAGTCATCACATAATTAATTCAAAAAGTCTAGCTAGGTGTTGCTTCCTTAAGCCATAATATGGAACCTATAACTACATCTCACTATTCATGGCTCTTAAAATTTTTCAAGGCTTCCTCTCATCCTCTTCCATCATATATGACTCAAAATCAAGCTTGAAATAAATTAAAACTACCTCTTGGTGCTTCATCTAGCTTAGGCCAAAACTATACACTATATGAACACCAAGTGAGTTTGCTTTGTTTTCTTAATGGAAGATGCATGTGGGAAGTTTCTTAGGATCTCTAGAGCTCATTCAAACACCCATTTAGGCTTAGGAACTCTTGAATCAAAATAGAATTTTAAAGAAACACTTGAAACCCTAACTTTTCTATCTTGAAATCTAATGGTTCTTTTGTTGTTTCCTTTGCATATTCTTGTTCTCCTCCCTTATTTTCCTAAGATTCATCCTTGGTTTGGTTCAAATTTCATTCCTCCTTGGCCGTCCATACATGAGGCGAAATGAAGGGGAAGAAGAACAAGGAGATTCAAGCTTAGAAAGTAGCAAATTGCCTTGGATTTCTAGCCTTTCTTGGATGCTTTTTCCTTTGCTTGGATTCTCCCTTTGAATTTCAAAAATCTGCCCTCTGTTTTGCCCTTAAAACAAGCCCAAAAACTTAAAAAAAAAACATAGAAAAAAGAGGAGAAGGAGAAGAATGACTTTGCCAAAGGAAAGACAAAGAAATTGCATCAATTTCATACCTTTATCTTGGGTTTTTCTCCTCCCTTTCTCTCCTCTCTTGTGCACCTAAAATTTTTGGTCTCCCTCTCTGTTTTTGGCCAGAATAAAGTCGATGAAGAAGGATAAAGAAGGGGCGTGACTCTTAAAGAGTGTTCAAGAAGCTATTTGTTCATAAAAATTCTAATTTTGCCCTTAATCTTAGCATTTTTGTTTCTAATTTGTTTTAATTTCTTTTTGAGAACTATTTTCTCTATCATAAAATTTGGTCCTTAATCTTATAAAATACTTTTGGAATCGCTCAAATTGGTGTTAAAACCTTCCTGAACGAAATGGTCAAAGTTCGGGTCAACTGATATTAAAAAAATATACACCAGAGGGATTTCAACTGTCTGGGGGCTTCCCATAGTTTTTAGGGTTTCTGAAAACCCCAGAGAACTCAAATTTACCATTTAAAAAGCCCTCCTATAAAAATTCTAAAATTTGCCCAAAATTATGAAAATATCATTACATTACATATTTATTTTGTTACTTTTTGTTTGATCATTTTAGCCTCTATTTCAGGATACCTTGGGCTCCTAAATTCATTATTTAATGTCTAGATCATCATTCTATTGTTTTTGGACTTTAACCAATTCATTTCTTACTTTGAAAATGTATCCGTTTTGTTGTTTTTATGAAAATGGGACATTACACCATTGACTTTTGAAAAAGATGCCTTACAAACTGTCAGGACCCAGAGCTTTGTAGGACACTATATTAAAAGCTATTTCTTTAATTTCATGATCAATGACAATATGTTGGACAAAATCAAGATCTTGATTGCTTAAGTTGGGGAATCCATTTGGAATAGGGAGGTTGGAGCTGTTGTCATCATCTTTAGTGTATAGAGATTTGAAGAAGTTAGTTGCTAGCTTCTTGAACTCATTGGGATCCTAAATCTACGTCCTTGATTCATCTTTGACATTTCTACTTTGTTTTTCCTTCTCCTTACTATTGTGGAGGTGTGAAAGAACTTTGTATTCCAATCCCCATAAGCAAGCCAATTACATCTTGGTTTTTGAAACCAGACTAGGTCTTCTTGGAGGAGGAGTTTCTTATATTCCCTTAATGAATACTTCTCAGGTTCACCAAAAAAGGGTTTTCACCTTGGGTTAGCTTCCTTTCAATGCCCTAGATATGATTAAAAATCTTCTTTTTGGCATAGAAGACATTGTCCATAGATTGTATCTGTAACACCATAATATCTTAGCCTCTAACATGTAATTAGAATGCTTCATGCCATGCACTTCATGAAAATCACAAGGAGTAGCATATAAATATTGATTATTTTTGCGTTACGTAGTATATAAAAATTTCGTTTCGTGTCACGTGGACAGTGTGAGCACATACTATACTTTCCCATATTTAATTACATCAATACAACTCTTTTGCATCATAAAATCATGGCCACAATCATGGAAATCAAAGGAGACCTCAAGTTAATCAAGTGTATTTTTGGCCAGAATTGGCCCCTTTTTTGACCAAAATTTGGAAAATCATAACTAATTCTAAAAAACTCAAAAACATGAATTCTTGGTCATTCTGGAAAGCTACAGATGTATACTTCACACTAAAAATATGTCTAGACCATAAAATCTATCATAGAGGATGTTTGACATGCAAAATTGTCCAGAGGTCAAACTGCATTCTGGAACTGTCATAGAATTTTGTAGAAAATTTTGAAAATATTTAATTAAATTCAAAAAAATATAATCCATGCAAATGATACCAATATGGAAAGCTGTGGATGTTAGCTAGAGGAAAAAAATATTTCCAGACCAGCTCAGTCAATCCAGACCTCAGAATTTAATAGAACAGTAACTTAGGTCGGGAAAAACTCCTAATACTTGATAGAATGTTCAAAAATTCATATCTCCATCTCTAGACCTCCAATTGAGGTGCTTTTAGTTGGCACAAGTCACTGTGAATGTCTTGTTTCTTTGTATAAAATTTCTCGACAATTGGACATCATTTGGGCCTTGTGTGACCGAATTCATTTTTGGACCAAATAAATAGCGTAGCATACCAAAACTAGAAAAATTGCCAACTTTGAAAAAGTCTCAAATATTCTATAGACTTCTGAAAATTATGATCTTTAGATTCCCGAAAAGCTCTTAATGAGATAATTGTATGCCAAATCTTAAACCAAGAATAACTCATTTGGCTAAAAAGTGATATAAGGTTCCATTATGGTCATTTTTGGCTCCATATGAGATACTAAAATTGTCAAATGGCTTTTCTTTAGTTTTGGCACCTTTTAGGAAGTCTAAAAACACATTTAGAGCTTGTGCGAGCTACCTAAATGGTCCCAAACCCCATGCATCTCATTTTGGCCTTTCCATCTATACATATGCACATTTCATCAAACTTTCCAAAATACATACTTTGGCATTACATATCTAATTTCTATTTTAGGGTTCATACATCATGTCCATACATTTATACATCACATAATATCATAATTTCATATGTCTAAGGGGTTATAGACCATATACATCAAAGGGATACATCATATGACACAATTATTGTCTTAAAGTGGCAAAACTTAAGCATTTGGTTATCAATCTTCTTTCTTCAAGGTAATTGGCTCCCATTACCATGTCCACTTAGTCCACCTAGCATGTGAGATCATTGGAAAGGAGGGAATGAGATTCAAAGAATCCCAATAGCTTATCTCCTATTCAATCATACATAATATATGCAAAGCAAGCCTTAAAAATGCATGCATAGATAAAATGGAAGTCATGAACAGTTAAAAAGCAAGCTTGGCATGTGAACAAATCATACAAGACATCAAGAGCTCACCAAGTGTTTGGATTAGCCTTACACTTTTCTTCACAGATTTTGGACTTACCTCACCTATTTTTTAAGAGCTTTGGACTCGACCATACTCTTGGGAGCCTACTTTGCTTTTGGGAGACTCTTTACTTTGTCTCAACCAAGTTCAAGCGTTCTTAGCTCATCCTCACCATGGTTAAGAGTTCTTGACCTCTCCACATTCAAGCAAACTCAACAAACATCATATATTCATTTAAAAAAATAATATGTCATTATGAATTCATGGCATATAAAATCATGCTAGCATACTTTTCATGGCTTAGAAATATACATACACACATTTTAAGATAAGCTAAACACACATCCATGCATGAGAGAAGTTGGAGAGAACTACCTTGCACACAATCACACACTTTTTCCTTGGATTTCAAGCCTCCTCTTTCAGCCACACACCTACAAATTTATGGAGATGGTTTCTCTTGGCCTAGACATAAATTATAGAAGCCAATTAGGTTTATGAAGAAAACTCTAAGGTCACACAACTTGCTTAAACACTAGATTGCTCTATAACCCCCATTATGATCCATATTTGCACTTAATGAAGCAACTCTCCTAAAATAATTTCTAGGCTTCATTCTTTACTTTCAAATATAACTCTTGACTCCTTTTAAGTCTCTTGGAATCATCTCTTGGACTTCTTTCCAACAACAACAACATTCCAACTAGTCATGCCTCTTCCAGTGTCTATTGACTCAGGACTGCTTCCCCACTTTGACTTTACTGGCTATATCCTCTTTCTCTTTCTTCTCTTTTGTCCAACTACTACTCCAACTCGAGCTCTTAGCCCAGCAAGGTTCAGACCGAACATCGCCGACCCTAGAGGTCAACTCGTCTGGTTCGAAGCCAAAGCAGCTAGGAATAAATGTAAAGAACGAACGTTGTTGAAACTAGCATATTAGAAGATCAATCGGCCAAAATAACCACGAGCTGCATTGACAAAATCTGTAACCTTCATTAGTAGATTCATTTTCAGGGGTTCCCCTGACCAAAATAGAGATTACCAAGGAACCATGTATAGGCATAGCACTGAATAGGGAGCCGCCGAAGACACCAGCTACGACTAACTTGTGAAATGGGTGCAGGTGCATAATGATGTGCTTAGCCTATAATATAATCAAAAAGTTTTATGTACCATAGATTCTTAGAGGCATCCCATCCGAAAAGCTGCCTTTACCAGTTGGGTAAATCAATAAAACAGCAGTAGCAGCCGCAACAGGAACTGAATAAACAACAACAATCCAAGGGTGCATACTCAGACGGAAATATTGTTCCCACTCATGACCCATGTAACAAGCTACACCAAGTAAGAAGTGTAGAACAATTAGCTCATAAGGACCGCCATTGTATAACCATTCATCAACGGATGCCGCTTCCCGTATTGGGTCAAAGTGCAAACCTATAGCCGCATAAGTAGGAATAATGGCACCAGAAGGAATATTGTTATAAAGTAGAGATCCAGAAAGAGGTTCACGAATACCATCCCACTGGAGGTCTAATAAAGGCAGATGCCTACGCGGGATCATTATGAACAGGTTACGAGACCTGAAGCGGAAGCGGCTATCGAACTTTCGGGGGGACTGGATCAATCAAATCAACTACTCGGTAAACCGGATCTATAACAGGCACTGGAATTGGACGGTGGCGCCTAGGCATCCCCGCAATGGGAGGATATTCAAAATGATTTTGAATTCGTACTGCCATCCTTACTTCTGCCCCCGCCTCCCTTTCTGTCTCTGTGACTCCTTTCTCAGGTTTTGATCTCAAAAGGGTACTTGTATGAAAAAAATCGATATCTTTCAGGTGCTCCCGGCTCTGAGACAGGCTCTTGTTCTAGCAATGGGTAGGGATGCCTAGCAAAGGTGAATAATTAGGCTATTCTGCTGCTGCTGGTTCATATGGCGATGCTGTTGGTCATGGAAAAATGGATGAAACTGAAGGGTCTGCTTCGACGCTCCCGACCTTCAACTCCTGACTATGTTATGGCTTTCGAGCCTATATGGGAGCTTGTGCCGGCTCAGATGCTTTATCAGATGCTTCCCTTGCCACAGATATTTAGAACTATCTTAGTCACATCGCCCGACGAACCCATCATAGCTTGACTATTGACCTGAAACGTTTTTTCCATAAGATAAATTGGGTTATGGTGCTGACTTAGATGAGTGGAAAGACTACGACATCCAACCGGCGGTAGATCGAGATTGGGGGTGCAATATTCCCTTGTTGACTCCCTGTCAGCTCCCTTCAACCATACATATATCTTAAATCTAGCTGGGTGCATGCAGACGTTTGCGGACGATTATCACCTCTGGTGAATTTACCGAAGCACATCTCGTTGGATGGATGTCGTTGCCGCGAAGTGAGCTGGGCCACCTTCTGAGCGGAAGTGCCTTTGTAGCCTAGATCGTGCTCAGCTGGATAGGTTCTTACTTACGGATCGAAATAACAAAAGAAAGAACTAGAGCCCTGCTAAAGCACAAGTAAGGGCTTTTTTGTTCTACCAGAGAGAGTATATTCTCACACTGAATCAATCATTCGAAGGGGGTTTTCGGGGAAGGAAGCGATGATCGGTCTATCCCATTAAGCGTAATCCCGTTAGCCAATGAATTTCTTGGACTGTGAGCGACGACACCAGATCTGAGCTAAGCGAGAGATGAGAAATGCGATTAAACTGCTTCCTAACTGCTCGATTTATAAGTCTTGCCTAAGTCCTAGACTTGAATGAAGCATTCTGGCTTAAAGTCTTATTAGCTTTTGCCCTTCTTCTCTTGTTCTCTTTTCTTAGTTAGGCCCAAGAAAATCTTATATTACTACTACTAAGATGATAGCTATAGACTAGAGATGAAAGCGCAGGATCTAAATTTGTAACAAATATTCTATCATTGCTTGTTAGCTCTTATCTCGGCTTATGCATGGGCTTCAATGTAATTGAAGCCTTACTCGAGACGTGAACCTTCTGAGTTGAGCTCATGACCTGAAGTGTGGGGAAGGAGCCAAGACCGGGTGAAGTAGATCGCCTTTAGTGCGTGCTGCCTGAAGGCAGGTTAGGTTGGTCTCTTTCCATCCGGGATTTCCTCTGCTGTCTGTAAGTCAGTAGTTTGGTTTCAATCGGCTGGTTTTAAAAGCGCGCTATGATATTTGAGTGATTCCAGGAGAGGTATGAAGTGCTCGACTGAAACAAGCAAGGGATTGATTAAGCGCACTAGCTAGAAAGCCTATAGCGTTAGCCCTATTTAATCTTTCTTTGTAAGAAATTCCTCAATCAAGTGAGTAAGAAATTCCTAACTTTCAAAGCGAGATTAAGAGGATCAGCTACTACTCCTCTATATGTGCGAGAACAGTACATTATTATCTTCATACTTCGTGCTAAACCCTGAACTGCCTATTTCAACTCCCTTTATCTGACTTTCGAGCGAAATAAAGACCAAGGAAATAGCGCATAAGAAGATCGAGGAAGGAAGATAGTCGACTGTAAGGAGAGGGAGGCCCGCCCAGTACGTGAAGGGTGGGGTCAAGCCCTGTGAGTTCTGAATGAATTTCTTAGTTGAATTCGAATTCCGCTATGTGACTAGAGAAAAATGCCAGGTAATGATGTCACACGATTCCCCAGGTGTAGCTAATGGTCAGCTAAAGGGAGTGAAGGCTGGACTACTTCTTTATCACATTCATTTCGTTACGCCTCATGGAGCGGACTAATAAGATATCGTGGAATCAAGAGAGCAACGTTACGGTATACATAGAATCAAGCTAGATCCTATCCCCGCTGAAAAGGCCCCTGGCTGACGCAAGGAGAACAGACATGGGGAATCAATCTCCGGGAAGTGGAATAAGGGCACTGAATTCGAGTTGTGGAAATTAAGGTATTGATCTTCAGTCAAACCATCGGGCGTGGTACTTATATTATATCTTATATCTTATATTATTATATTAATTAGGCTTGTTGATATACCGTCAAATTCTCCCTCACGAATCCGAACAAAGCTGCTCAGCCATCCAAACATTGCATTAACAGTCTCTAAGCTCCAAGCTAGGAATGTGCTTCGATATAATAAGAAGGGCGCCTCCAAGGTTCATGACTCAATGCCAGGTTCGGTACAGTTTGTTACAAGGGGCGCCCAAGATGCATGCTTGCCTGGACGATTGGAATCTGTATTCGAGACTTCGATTTCCACCCTCCTAAAGTAAAGAAGGAATTCCAGCTTGAGCTCAATCCACCAGTGGGCGAACCTATGACTTCAATATTCCCAGGCTTGAGTCTCGAAGATGAACGACCTCAATATCCGATCACACACGAGGATAGAAAGAAGATCAGTTACAGTCCTGGGTTGACGAATGCCTGGCTGGAGTGATGATGCCTTAGACTTGGATGAATGGCAGGCTCATTACAAGGTTCAACACCCAGCTAGATGCCTTATTGAGTCCTAAACTTCATAACCGGGGACTATTTACCCCTGGTGGAAAAGGGGCTATCTCTTCCACGGCTACAGATTGTGCCAAGGACGGCACCTAAAAGCTCCTCAGATGGCCAAACAGGCGGGCAAACTGAGAAGGACCAACAATCTCGAACCCAGATTGACCTTTATTCGGCTCAACCCGTAAGGAAATAGATTACAACTTTTACTAAGTGTAATCGACTATTGTTGTCGATGCTTCATCCATTTATGAGACCCGAGGAACTACTTTCACTTGCAGATCAATCATAATTGAGGAATTACATCGTGACAAGAAGATGCTACCTTCTTTTTATGGCGTTCTGCTAAAGCAAGAGTTTCTTTATGTTCCCAAGGGAACCAGGAACTGCCCGTCTTGGAGCTGACCCTACATCCACGGATTTCAATTCCAGATTTTATGTAGGTCTTTTCACTAGCTTGAGCCGGGCTGAACCGTTCATCCTTCATCCACCGATCACCAAATCGGCTTAGCCGAGACCAAATCCACTTGGAATAGTATAAACGCGTAATGGCACTATGGCAGGCACCAAGATCACTCGTTTTGTACCGGTAAGCCACATGCCAAAGAAGAACTTTGGGCTTGGAAGCGCCTCCCTAGAGAGCAAAGCCAAAGCAATCAATCATCTTAACTTAAACGGCATTTCTGCTTCTATAAACAGTCCATTCAAGGTATAAAGGGAATAGCGTTCAAGGAAACCTATCGTAAGACTCTGTCCGAAAGAACCCGTTCTACCTTTTCCAAAGATTAGAAGGTACTAGTCTCTGACAAGGACAAGTTCCTTCTGTAGTGGTGGAACAGAAAAAGGAAGCCGCTTACGAGCAGCTTTCTCTCATACGTCATTCTATTCGAGAGCCGGGGGGCGCAGTAGATGAGGTCTAACTGTCCGTAACTAAGGAGATAGATCTCCTTTATCCGTTCCGTCAAAGAGATCACCTAATGCAAGCCGTGCAATACAGAGTTATAAGCGCGCAGTATAGCATTGAGGAGGATATATCAATATGCCACCATCTCTCTCAATATGCACTCATGAACGCTCGGTATAGGAAGCACCTATGTTTGTCTTTGGCTTTCCAGACAGACGCGTTAAGCAAGTCAGTCAGTTCAATGGGGTTGATTGGGAGCTCGGTAGCTAAGGAAGTGGGTCAAACCAGGCTGGAGAAAGCGAACGTTACGATCCTGTTGACCTTTCCTAAATTTCTTATTCCGGTGGATGCAGACGGTCTTTGAATTTGAAAGGGGAACAAAGCCGTAATTTCTTAAGAAAAGAAAGATCGTAGCGTGTCTACTATAGCTATTGATTCAACCTCCTCCTCATATAAAGTCAGAAGACTGAGTCTCAGAGTCAGTCAAGAGTCCTTCCATACCGAGTAGGAAGGTCAGATCGCTCAGTCGCAGTGGAGTTGTTTGGAGTTTCCTTGGTGGACAATAGAGAGCCAAATCAGACTCGTGAGGTCAGTGAACTAGGTGGAAAGTACAGGTCAGCGCTGTGGAGATAGAAAGGCTGATGGATGGATTCTTCCACTGTCTTTGAACCGAGACTAGGCAATTGAGAATAGCATAGAGAGCATAGAAAACCCTCTCTCTCATCCACTTTGAGCTCAATAAACAGCATCAGTTCTTCTTCTTATCTTAAAGCGTTTGTGACCCATACCCTTATTAGTAAAGGTCACTTCACTCTCCGGAAGGAAGAGGTAAGAGTTGTTTCTCAAGGAAGAATGAAGAAACGAAGCTTGTATCTTTGAAAGCAGATGCCATAAAGATGGAAAGCGATTCGGCTTAAGGAAAGGAAGAATTTGACTTAGTTAAGGAAGGCAATGCAATGAATCTTCTTCACCTCGAACGGGAGTTTGCTCTTTCACCCCAGGGTGAGAAAGAATAGGAAGAGATTGAAGAACAAAAGCATTAACGGATAGGGGATAGAGTCGGCAAAGAGCTTGGCTTGGATAGGTGTTCGGAACAGTTCTTAGTAGAATCTAATAATTTATCGGGTGGGAATGCTTGTTGACTAAGTCTCTGATTCCAATAAGCGACTCTGAACTCTGTTCGCGGTTAGCTGATAATGTTATGGCTTCTTGCCAGTTAGCTCTCATTAGCTCGAAAGGGAATGAGTGACTCGAAGGTAGAATAGAATATAGTATGACAACGGAACCATTAGCATAGATAGAGGAGTTCCTGATCCCAGACCTAGGGGTGCTGGTTCGAGTCCAGCTCGTGACAAGACCTTTTTGGTCATATCCGTTGGTATTGCTGTTACGGTTGAGGGTGCTCTGGAAAAGATGACTATGTTTACTGGTTATCATACCAATTAGCAGAGCGAGTACCCGACACGAACAGAGAACAAAGTCGAAAGAAATAGAATCGAGTATGACAGAACCAGTAGCTTTGAGCTTTCACGTCTTTCAGCTCTTGTTCACGACCCAGCTGCTATTGAATCAGCGTAAGGAGATGTCGATGAGGGTACAATAGAGAAAAGAATTCGCTTCAGAGCTTGAATCAGAATATCCTTCAGTCACCCCAGGTGAGGAGTTCGGCTAAGCCGGAAAGATAGATCGAGTTTAGCCTCTTGATTTACTTTAGGACTGAGGGACTTATTTTGTCGAGAATATATTAGCCACCCGCTCATGAACCTTTCTCCTACTTCCTTGGTTACTCTTAAATAAGCACACCCACATGTACTGCTTACTAAAAAGGATGCCTCTGGCTTGCATTTCGTCCCAGTTCCTTACCTCCTGTGGGTGGGGATAATAAGTGACTTGCTTTAATGCACCTTTTACCTAGCCCTGTCATTCTTCATTTCATATTCTTTCGTTTCCATGAAAAGAAAGAGTTTTCTTTTTTAAGTCCATCCCAAAGATTTGCCACCACTACTTCCGGAGTGGACCGCTTTCGAACAAGATGGAACGGTCTTTCTTTCTTTCTTCAAAGGCCGGCTTATTACGCCACTAACTTACCTAACGTATAAAGATCACTTTCAATGCGGTGATTGATAGCGAAGTAGTACCAATAGCCGTGTGCTGTAAAGCTAGTCAGGAGCTTTTACTCTTTCAACGAGTCGAGTCAAAAGTTGATACCCTTGTTGAGTTCTCTATTGGCTCTCCCAGAAAGAAAAGAAAGTAGAGTGATATGTGCAGGTTGAATCCGAGATGCGCATAGAACGGGACCAAGTGGTTTAGGAAGCCGGACCGGAAGACCTATAACCGAGGAGACTCTCTAAGTGAAAGACTCCACTTTTTTATATCTCAATCTCAACTGGCTCCTCATATAGAATGATTTGAACCCACCCCTATAAAGGGACGAGTGCCTAAAGACCGCCCATACGGGCCCTCTTCAAAGGCCGATTTTAGGTATTGTTCCTCCAATGATCGTAGTCCCGAGTACTTCTTGCCTTCTCTTCTAATCAATCCCTTGCTTCTTTCCTTTTGTGGACTGGAGCTTCTTACTAACAGCTACTTGACCATAGTCACTCAGTCTATTTACTCCCGGGCTTTGGTTTTAGAGAGATTTCCGAGTGCTATTCTTACAGCTTGCCTTACTAATAAATGTGCCCCCCTTGCTGCCTTTACGAAGATTTCCCTTCTTTGCTTTGAAAGAGCCGAGCCGAGTCTTTAAAAGAAAAGCTATCAATCTCTTTCTCTTACGCAATATATTAATTTAAGTCGAACGAAGAGTGACTACTTCTTTCTGCTCGTACTTCCTCTCTCGTTAGTGTACTCTCGCTACTCAGTAGCGCGCTCGTGATACATCGCGCAAGAGCGCTTGCAGCAGCTCGTAGCTATTGTATTCGGAGTAACGAGATCTTGATTGCACGAGCTAGCCGATTCGGATTCTGCTTTTGCTACCTTCTTTTAAGTTAAGGTCGGAGAGCAGCAATGAGTGCATCCCCCTACCTACGCCCTAAACTGAGCAAGATAGCTTCCATTGAGAGAGATCGAGATGTGAGAAAAAGAAGTTATTCAGCTCTTCTCTGCCAATCCTGTTCTCGAGGGTGACCTTAAGTGGAGTGGCCAGGCTCTGATCTTCTTCCTATTCGCGACTCTGAACGTAATGCTGTCGCTAACCCGTTAGGGGGCCCAGGGAGTACCATGAGTTGATGTGTAGAGATAGGACCGGTCGAGCTATTCTATCCTTATCGGGGTGAGTTGCGAAGCTAGTTCCCGAGTTCTTCTAAATATAAGAAAAGCGGATTAGTGTAGAACTGCCCAATCCATCAGATGTAAGCACCTACCCGTGCTTCTCAAGCTAAAGCTCAAAAACAGGGTTTACTTTAAGATATGGGACGAGACCAGGTACGCTTAGTAGCTTGAGGTTTTTTTCCGGCTCAGGATGCCCCGACTTAGAAGAGGTAGGATACACTACCTTTACAAGGTAAAGAACGCTTGCTCTGTAGGAATTGACATAAGATTTCGAATCACCATTGATGATGACACTGCTGGCTGGGGCAACCTTTCGATCTAGGCCTGACTGAAAAGAACCCGAGCCCTACCAATTACCGTACCAGATCGCTTTGAAAGTTAAATCTTGATTTATGAAAAATACAACCCAGACTCTTTTGCCATTCAATTCAGGTATTTTCTCAGTTATTAGCTGAGTTGAGTTGAACAAGCAATGGAAAGATCACGAAAGACAAGTCAGATTGTTCACTCATAAAACAGGAATGAAGCGGTCAATCATTTAGGAGGATTAAAGAAGAAATAGAACTGATGTGATCTCCGAAGAAGTTGTGTTCTTTCCTTGGAAACCTTCATTTGTGAGCTCGTAGGTAGCGAGGGAGCCTATAAATTAGGATACCTTGCCCAGAGAACTCACTTATAGAAGAGCTTAGCTACAAATCTGACTTGAATAAGAAGGGCTCCAACTCTTCTAGCATTTCTTTTCCCGTCCAAGACCACTTTTAGAGTTTAAGACGGATTTTTTTTAGATGTAAAGTGGACGATTGAGCAAGAGAAAGCGGTTCGGCGGTATAAGAGGTTGGATCATCTCTTGCAGACTCCACGGCACCAGACGCTTAAGGAGGGCACTCTGGGGAAAGATCTCTACTACTTTCCAACAGTTCTTCTCTAGTTATAGATGGGGCTCCCGCCTTACCTCGACCCAAAAAGGTGGAAATCGGTTCCGGGATAGCGGACTCTCTTTTTCCATCCTCAGATCCCGAAGGCAGACTTTTATTTTTTTTTAGGAGAACTTTTCCAGGCAATACTGGGCTTCCTCGCTATCCAGGATGAGGTATCTATGCAAAAGATACCGTCTCGTTCTAGGTTTTGGGTGGTACCAATTGTTCTTTCTGATTTAGCACCATCAGCTGTCTCCTCTACAGCACTGGATAAAGGGGCATTCGATCGATTTTTCAGCGGCAACAGCAGTATCAAAAACCAATCCAACGAAAACATCCGACGGGGCTAAAAGCCTACCGGCGACTCTAGTTTTTCTTTCTTCTAGTTGTAGTGCTAGATTCGTTTACTATTTACGGATCGAATTCGTATTCCTTTTTCTCTTTCTGATAAGAACCCCCTATGGGTGTTTTTTGGCTATCCTTTTCTCTCGACCTCCAGTCTTACTATGATAGATAAGGGGAAATCCAATAAAATAATGGAACAGAGGTTGTACCTCTCTTCAACCACTCCTGTCCTGGGGCAAGCTTAGCCAGCCATCCCATCCTTGTGGCTGGCAGGAGCCCCACAGGTCACTTGAAAGCTGACTACTGGCAGTGAAATTTCATATAATGAAAGCTTTCCATCCATTGAATAAAATAACGATTGGGGACTTCTTAAGTTAAGCGAAGGCGCTTAACTTAAGCCCTCTCCGGAACCTTTTTTACCATTTCCTCTCAGACCATGACCGGAGTTCTGATTGCTATTTGCTTCGGCTGGATGTGTTCATCGCCACTGGCATCATGTGGTTTACGTCACTCGATCCTTATCTTTCTTTGACTTGTTGAACTGGATTTCTTAAAAAGCGCATAAGATGAGTTGACTAGCCTGAAGCCAAGGAAATGCAAATTGGTTACGAAAGCGTTCCCCCGCAAGAAAGAAGCTGCTCTTACCCTATCGTCGCTGGAAACCCTCTCTGGTCAATCAAGCTTTCGACAAGCGACTCTTGGTTGCGGTTATCGCTCCTTCACCTCGTAAACTCGGTAGCTCGGTAAACTTCGCTACTCGCTTTTATTCAATTATAAATAAATAAATAATGAATTAATTTTACTATATTTAAAAGAAAACTTCTTTCGACTAAAGAAAAGCACCTATACCTTGAGTGAAGGAACCCATGGGAGGATGGGGCCCGAACGCTCTAAAATAAGGCATCATTAACTCTTCTATTCTAGTGGATATGAGGGAACGGACTCCTAGCTATTCCCCGTAGTCCCAAAAAGCGTAGCATATGAGGTAGTGACAGAATGTCACTAGTAACCAGTAGAGAAAGTAAGCTATCTTTCTTAACTAGCTTCAAGAGAAGTGAAGTAGCCTATTGAAGCGGGAGATGCAATCCGAACCTCAGGAAAGATCCGATCCCAAGTGCCGTTCTCTTTCTTTTTGAGGGAAAAAAAGCCGCTTAAATGCTTTTTTTGAGTCAATGCCAGTTTCAAGATCAAGAACTAAGGCTAGTGGGATCAATCCCAGACCTAGGACTAAGTGACTGAAGAAGTATGGTTCGGTTGACCGAGGTTGAGGTAGAAGGAGCTCCTTTCCGACAAGAAAGGAAGAAAGGAAAGTTGTAACGCTTCCTTGCTTGCTTTTGAGTATGCCCAGTTAAGAGGAAAGAGGAGAGATGGCATAGAATCAGCTACTGGTCTCAGGTGCAAATGACAAATGGGCTGTGAATCAATACCTGTCATTCTTAGGATAAGCAGTCTCCGCTTTTACAGGTTCTGCTGTGAGGGAGGAAAGATGTCACGTAAAAGTGTTAGATAATAGATTCAATGGCGGAGTCCCTTGTGAAAGAAGAAGCTGCATCGAGAATGGGTTTTGTTCAAATAGGAGCTGCAGGCCACCAAGGAATAGAAGAAGCTGTGGGAATAACCGGTGTTGGAGGCATTACCGTTGCTACTGCTCTCGTACGAGTAGGAGTTCTTGGTCTCATTGGAATATGTGCTATTCTCTTTCTTGTTGATTTTGCGAGCGAAAGAGATATTTCATTAAAGGAAAGGAACAAGCAACGGATTGATTAAGCAAGAAGCACCCTATCTTATTAGTAAGCTAAGCGCTAACGCGCGAAAGCCAACAAGCACCTATATCTTAAAGCTTAGCGCACTAGCGCTCAAGCCCTGTATAGTTAAGGCGTTAGCCTTTAGTCTAATAAGGGCATACGTTTTCTTGCTCGTTAGCGCTTTAGTTTTGTTTTCTTGCTCGTTAGCTATGGAGTTTGATTGCTAGGGTGAAAGCCGGTTAAAAGTTTTTAAGGAGAGGAGCGAAGGAAGGGTGACAGGGGGAAGTAGTAAGGTATGAAAGAACTTAGATAGAAGCATGTTGGATGACGGAACGATGACTTAATGGCAACAATTATGGATTCAAAAATCTGGAGAAATAAGGTAAGTGATAGAAGGCTAGCTATATGCTTAACACAGCTAGTTCGAAAACGAGCCATCGAAGTATCTAACTGCGCATTATAGCTAATCTGTCTAAGCCATCTCTTTTGAAGGTATGAGACCTGCTAGGTTGACCGCGTCTCGAGGGAGACTTTTATTCTTAGGATTGGGCCCCTCAGTAATGAAAGCTATTGAAGAATGCCTCCCACCTGAAAGAGAAGAAGACATCGAGAAAACAGGGTGGCTCTCAAACTGAAACACATGTGGTAGGATCTCTCTTTGTGAGCATACCTACCCGAGTTGGATCAATGAGGATGGTGTGATCTGACCTCTCAATCGTGGGTTTCCCCGTTCGAGGACTCCCTCGCCTTTGTCTTTCCTTTCAACAGAGAAGAAGACGGAAAAATAGAGGGGGATATTTTTTTTAACTCCAAAGAGGACGAGCATGATAGAGTTTAGCAAGAATCATCCCTTCCTTTTTCAAAGACAAGGAGCTGTCCACCTTCATTACCTAAGATGAAGAATTCTCACCCATGCTACGAGTCTGCGGTCAAGCGCAATCTGAGATCCCTCGTCGATAGACATGAACCAGGCGAGTCCTAATCCCTTTCTGTTTTGTCAGCTGATCTTACGAGCTTTCATAGAAAGCCTATATCTTATAGCGCGTACAAGAACAAGTGGTGGACAATCTTCTCTGCGCTCTTTGACCTACCATAGATCCTTAGTGGTGGACCGCCCTATCGTCAAAGCCTCAAGCCCTATCGTCAAAGACAGACTCTTTTAGTGCAATGAGAGAGGTACTTTAAAAAAAGTCAGTGGTAGGTTGTTCTCGTCAAGCAGTAAGGCGACAATCCAATCCTGAGCTTCGTCAATAGGCGTCCAATCCTGGGAAAAAGGTAGGGTAGAATCGCCGAGTCGTCTAGCCTAGTAAAAAGCAATAGCCCCTGCCTCAACTCCACAATCACAATCATTTGTAAAAAAGGGTGGTTTGCTGCTGATCCTTTCCCCGGCATTGGAAAGACCTGAAAAACAATCTTTAGATTGGGAAATGTGCTATTCCAACCACCCACCGCTCTTGGAATTGTTGAATTCATTTCCTCTGCCCTACCTGACTCACCGGCATCGGGCTCTCGCTTGTAAGTTTGGCTTTGAATTGTAAAATCCCCTCTCTCTCCTTCTTCCTTGCCGGCTATAGAGCCACGGAAGAGTTAAAGATACTGAAGTTGCTTATTCGCAGGCGTATGATTCGTCTGCTTCTTCAAATGTTGATTCTACAGTGCCAACTTCTGTTCCAGAATCAATCCCTGGAATTCCCTGGTAGAGAACTCCAGTTCTATGCCTGGAACAACTGGAAGAGAAACTACAACCTCTGCTGCATCCTCTACTTATGTAGAATTATATTGTTATAGAATCACAGACAGCTTTTGGCTAATGGTTATGAAAAGAACATTTCCTTTCATCGATCGAAAGATGCTCTAGACCCGCCCACCGCTCCTCTCTGAATGAAGAGGGGACTCTTTGCCCATAGGGTCAAGGGTGCAAGCAACTAGTGAAGCCTGAGCTCTCGATTCATTCATCTCAATCTCATCTTTGTCAGCTCTTTCTGAGCTATTCTCTTAACACAACACCTTTATCAAAGCCCTCCGATCGAGTAGTAAAGACAAAGGGAAAGGTTGAACAACACTGTGCGTTCCAGACCTGATTGAGAAAAAGCGTTAATAGTTGTGTGTGTCGTACGGGGAACCGAGTTCGCACTCCCATGTTGCCCTTAACTTAAAAAGGGGCTTTACTTTCAGTAACTTCTTTCACTCGTTCTGTCGTCTCATTTCAGTTTTCAACCGCATTTCCACCACGATTTTTCTCCAAACGAGAAGCTTTGGCTAGCCGTTCACTCACTCTCGATGGTCTGCCATTTAGTTCGTTCGTTGTAGCAGAGCGAATAATGTGCCGATGGATGGAAGGTAGCTGCATGCAGCATAAAATAAAAGAGATTGACATCCGAAAGACCAGCTCCTTGTCCTTTCCATCCGGAGGTGGCGTTGCGTTGATCCAGCTAACGAGCAACTGGTTCTTACCCACTTAGTGTACTTAGGATTTGAGGAGTTCTTTTCATCGTCTGTGAATTGGTTGGGCTGTGGGCGAGGGAGAGGGGTGATCGAGAATAGAAGCTAGCAGCCGATCAATCCGGAAAAACTGGCTCTTTCGAAGGAGGTGGTTATAGAAAGAGATCAGAGTAGAGGTAGGTGGATGGTGTAATTTCACTCTCAAAAGGCCGAATAAGGGGCCGCGCACATTGATTAAACCTTTTGAGAGCTATTCGATCGAGATCTCCTTAATATTAATAGAAAGAAGTTCCTGACTTACGTTTCAAAAGTGGTTGGTTTTCGGAGGAAAAAGAATCATTCGATTAGGCAAACCTGAAGCGAGAGAGAGCTTCTCGGTAGAGGTAGTCAAGCTAAGAGCTAGAAACTAGAAAGTAGCAATTAAAAGTAATCTATTGGCGAGAGAGTCTGCTTTCTTTCAAGAAAAAGAGATAAGGAAATGGCAGCAGTGCTGTACTCCTTTTCTTTTCTTAAGGAATTTCTAGGGATCAATGCCCTAGCTGGTGTTGAAGGAATAAGCCCTGCTAGAATGAGAATAACTAATGCAGGTAGCTCGAAAGGAGAGGTTCTTACCGTACAGCCTCAATCACCTCCTTCTTTAAGGAGAGCTAGCAGATGAGCTAAGCAGCATACATTTGGAATAGAAGGTGCCTATCGCTCCGGTGGTTATCCGGTTTTTGAAAGGTAACTAGGAAGAAAGACCCGATGTAGAACTCTATTCCTTAGGTTTGTAGGAGGAGCCTTATGTCATAGGCCCTTGCCCAGTAGACCAGTGAACTATTAAATCATAAGTTATCTAGTGGAAGCGAATAAAGTCCCAGGGTTTCAATACAAAATCTTTCTCTACCACGCTTTCGAAAAAGACTTGCCATACTCTAATCTCCCATACCTTAATGCGTACCTTCCGCCTTTTACTATAAGCGAAGATGATTAAGAATATGCGAGCATAGGAAGTTCTAAGAAGAATGCATGAAGGGTGAAAATCACATTATTGAATTGAAAATGAAAATCGCTTTAGGTATTTACTTACTATTTACTTTTTACTTTCAGGATTGGAAAAGTGTTCGTACTACTAAGCTAAGAATCCATAATGCATCCCTCCTCGACAGAGGCGAAAGAGCGGTAATGGAAGGCAGCTTGTGCCATAAATGCGTTTATGTTAATATTCGTTATAGGGTTGCTAAAAAGTCCAAGAAAGCTTTTGTAATGCAAGCAAAACTCTTCCCCGACAAAGAATCAGACGATTCATCGAAAAAGTACCAGGATTAAGGAGACCAAGAAAGCAAGATTGTTGGACTTCTAACACTTCAATTTTTCTTTTGCAAGACCCTGCCTTAGATCATATCACCAAATCTAGATATTTCATATGTAAACCTTAGACCACTGGAAGGCTTACAACAAAAGATGGATATTAGGAAGAGAATCGAAGACTGGCTGGCCCACTTGTACGTACTTGTACGTAATAGAAGAGAAGTCAAGGCAAATTCCCCTGAAGGGAGTTCCCATGGGGACTAGTACACATTCCCTGACGAACGACTGCAATACATGGAAGGTTTACGGATGTAGTACTGGACGGCTTTACCTACGACATTTCATACAAAGAGAATGGGCAGCCTGGAAAACTTGGAATGATTACAGAATGCTTACCGGCTTCGATTCGGTCTATTCTAAGCGGTCCATTGGGTAAGCAGCGGAGGTACGAGGTCTATACCCATTGCCGTATCGGTTAGCGGTGGAAGTCGTATGGGCCAACTTTCCCTTTTCCTCCCATTATGGGTCAATGACAGTCCCTCCCGATGCTTTGCCAGAAGCTCGTTTTCTAACCAAAAAATGGAAGATTTTCATTTCAGACCCCATCCCCGGAATAAACTCGTGATAGAAGCCTTCTTTCTCTAGTAGGAAATCAAACACATCTGGAAGGCTCGCGTATTCCTATTCTTGTTATGGGAGACTGTCCATACCCTATCTCGACTCCGTTCACAAGACCTTAAAGTAGGGAAAGGGAAGGATTACCATATGGAGCTTTCATTACTGGGCTTGCAGCAGGAGATGAAAGAGTTGCCCTTCTTTCAAAAGGCATGATACCAGTCTTTGTCTATTCTTCCGATCTTTCTTAGGCCAAGGAAGGAAAGCACAGTAGAACTAGCGTAGCGGGACATGACAGCGGTTGGGGAGAGGGAAAAGCTATCAGACATCAATCCAATGAACAGACAAAGCGGCTTGGCCGAAGGGTCAGGAAGAGAGAACGACTATACTTGACTTTCTTTCTGAGTTAGAACATTAGGAACCTTACACCCATATGAAAGAAAGCAGCCAAAACAGTAGAGAAGATCTGAGACGGGTTTATCGAGAAAAGTCTTTAGCTCACACCTATCTTTGATGATAGAAGCCAAAAAGCAAGTTTAGGTAGAAAGAACAGCCAGTGTCAGAGAGATGACTTCTGTTGAACTCTTCCTTTACATGAAGGGAATGAATGCCTTAATGGAATTGAATCCGGGATCCAAGTAGATTAGGCAAGCATAAGTTCAACCCTTTTCTCATCGGGCCAGGATCGATAACCGTTTGTCTTTGATCTCATAATCAAATATGACAAGAAGGATTAAACCTCATACGAGAACTTTGTTTATCTTATTAGGATATCCTTGGATTGTTGGTGGAACTTCAAAGCATCGATTCTTAGTCCGTCAAACATAAGACTTTGGACCTTACGGAGCACCAACGAGTGCTGAGCTACTGTACGTAGGGATTCCGTTTCAGGCCGGCTAGTTTACCGCTAGCCCTAGCCCTATACTATGTTAGGCTTAGGCGCTTTCATAGACTGAATTAGGAGAGATCACTAAGAGACTAGCCCGGGAATAAAGCATAGTACTCCCTTACTCTATATAGTAAGGTGTGAAACTGCGATTCTCTTTAGTAAAATCAGCCTTCTCGTGGCTTTTGCCTTTCTCGGGCTATCTCGTGCCTCCTTTCCTCCTTCTTCCTTGTCTGATCCTTCAGCAGAGTCGTGGGACTGAGAATGTCTAGAAAGTCTCGCTTCGCTCGCTTTGCAACTTTGATTCGATGAATCAATGTCTATTTCTTATTCTCTTATCTCGTTCACATTGGTCACGAGACTCGCGGAAGAGCTAAGGCGCTTTCTGATTCAAACGAAGGAGAACCTACAGCTTTTCCATAGAATAGCAAGTGTAAGCGAAGGAATTTATTACTAAGCTATTAAGCTTTGGTTTTGATTCCTAGAGCAAAAGCTTGCTTTTTCTTTGCTGTAAGAGCATTTTCCTTCATCATTATGGTTGGTTAGCAGCTTTGACAAAGACTACTCTTTCTCTTGCTACAGACAAAGTTCACGACTTTTCTTTGCTTCGACTTGACCGCAAACTAGCTTTCTTCACGTTACCCAAAGGGAGGTGAGAAACCGCGATTCTCTTTAGTCTTTTCTGCCTTATCGTGGACGGAAAGGAAAAGCAAGTTTTTGAAAGACTTGAACTTCTTCTCAGCATCTAGTCATTGAGTTTGCGCATATTATTAATCATAGTCTATTTGATAGATGTAATTATTCTCTTATCTCGTTCGTGCCCCATTAGCTTATTAGTAAAGGGGCACTTCACTCACTGTAAGGAATAGAAAAGTTGGTAATAACAATCAAACTAAAGCCTTAACGAGCAAGAAAACTCCATAGCTAACGAGTAATGAAACTCTTGCGCTAGTGCTTTAAGCTTTAAGATATAGTGTTTGCTAAGCTTTAAGATATAGGTGCTTGTTTGCTTTCTAGCGTTAGCGCCCCTATCTCATCAGCCGTTGCTTGTTTGGGGTCTGATAACCTTTTATAAAGTAGTACTAAATCAAAGACATGAATTGCCCGAAGGCCAAGTTATTTATTCCCATAGGCACAAAGACCAATCCCGACCGTCCCTTATATACACGTTTACGCCTGGAAATGATGCTTGAATCCTTGCTTGCCTTCTAAGCCATTGACTTATGGAAGACATGGGGCACGAACGATAGCATGGTTAATTAAGTAGGCTATGGAGCATGAGCCATATCAGTGCTAGAAAGACTGATTTTTTCGATATGGTTTGATAGTAGGAGAGAAGTAGTACCCCAATGGAGTATGGCCCAACTAGCGGAGTACTTTACTAAAATATCTGCCCGACCATCCCAGACCCTTTATGGTTAGACCACTTTTTATCCACAACTGAGAAATATCACAACCTAGCAAGCAAGCTGAACGCGCTTTTTGCCCTAGAACCAATGCCAGTCAAAGCATTCACCCTTGGGATCATGATGCTAATGCCAAGATCTCAAGATATGGCTAGACCCTAAATCCGAATAAAAACTTACCACTTGGCTGCTATGGAGCTTTGTAGTTATGGAGCTATAGTACCTCTATGCCCTTGCCTTTGAGTTCCCCAAGGCAGTTCATCTGCGGACTAGTAACAACCCCTACCTTATTGCAACTATAGAGCTAATGAACCTTGGCCTTTGAGCCTAAGGTGCAAATCCATACCAAAAGATTCAAGTCGGACCAGAATCAGGTAAAGAAAGCATACCAAATGAAAACCCAGAAACTTCAACGAAAGCTATATATTAAATAGAATAAAGCGAAGGGAGCCCACTTCCCACTCTCCCTTCCCTACCCCTACTGTCTATACAAACTTTATAGGGTCTCCGTCAATCTATCTCTGCTAGTCTCGTTAAGAAAGAGATTAAGCACACTAACATGAAAGTTTATGTAAGGAAGGACCACAGTCTACTTCAGTCTGTGTTACCTTTGTCTTCTGCTTTCCAGCTCTAAAAGCAAGGAGTATAGTATCGAACCTGCCAGCACTAAATAAGGGTAAGGGATTAGGACGAAAGTCCAATAACAGCTACTTTAAGTAGTAGGTTTTCCCTGTGTCTCCTAGCTGTAGTCAAGGTAAAGAGCAAATCACTTGCCTTCTCTCCCGGTCTCATTCGAATTTGATAGTATCCACTTTTAAGATCAATCTTTGAGAAGGTGGTAGCACCATGGAGTTGGTGTAAGAGATCATCAAGGCGAGGAATAGGAAAGCGGTAATTGATGGTAATCTTATTCACCTCCCTACTATCAATGCACATTCGCTATGTCCCATTCTTTTTAGGCACAAGAAGAAGAGCAGGTACAGCACATAGGCTCTTACTTTCCCGTATCAAGCCTTTTGCCATAAGATCATCTACTTGCCTTTGCAGCTCTCATTCTTGGCATTAAGATCGGACGCTTAAGCCTTTTTTTTTATGGTAAATGCTAAAGCCCTTGCTTGTCTTTCCTTCTCCTATTGCTACTCCTAGCCTCCACAGAACACTTGCTATTGCTATCTTAGGATAAATGCCATTTTCTTTCTTAATTCCAATGCCTTACTTCCTTCTCGAAAAGAAGGATTTGATGCTGTTAAAAGCGTTATCCCATCTATCAATTCTTTTCTTAAAAATTGTATGAAAAGAAAGAATTCCCCCCTTACTGTTGGAACATTCTCGTCTTGCTTGACTCGAATGCTAGTTGAATTAGATGCTCCTTTTTATAACACTTTCTTCACTTCAGCTCGCTTCTGACTTGCTTGCTACTATTGTATTATAAGATAGACTGGTTTACATTGGTAGCTATGCTTAGTGGTGACATACTTTTTTTTTTTAATTGAATCTCATTGGATTGCTTTCTTTTTCTTAGTGTGGCATCTTTCTTTTTGGTTCACTGCCCACTGGTGATATTATCATATCTAAATGTAGATAGAGAAAGAAGCTAAGCTAAGCCTACGTAACGCTATGGGAACAGCTTTTTTTGTTTGCTTTTAGCTATGTTATATAGAGGCGCTACCTTGTGAAAGAAAACATCATATGTAAATAAGTAACATCTAGAATAGAATCCAGAGTAGCTAAGAAAAGAAAATAGAGTAGCTATAGCTTACGAGCTGGTCATCATTGCACACTAGTTGGTAAGTGAGAATAAGAAAGTGTTCCGTTGGTCAACAACCAACCACAGCTTATATAATCTAAAAAAAGAGAAAGACTTTCTATGTATAGTCAAAACACTAACTAGTCCTACTGGCTTTTCGGAGTTCAGTCTGTATGGTAAGAGAAAAGTTTTCTTGTTATTTGTGGAAGGGTCGCAGAAGAATTGGGTTCGACTCCCATAGCCCCGATGTGGCGAAAAAGACTGATTCAACGAGAGAGGTCATGCTTGCATTAAGATTTAAAACTTGTCGTCTACTTTTAGGAAATGTTTAGAACAGAGAACTTACAAAAATACAATGCCGCATTCTTCGAAGATTGAGGAACAAGAAGAGATCTATTAAGAGAAAGATTTATCCGAGAGAAAATAAAAACAGTTACATCCAATCACAAACTACACGAAAGTTGCCCCTTTTTCATGGGGATTTACCCATCACAGAGATGCACAGAGGAACAGAACGAACTTCATATATCCCTTTTCTACTCAATCCAGAAACAAGATCGGACGTTATTCCGGTTCGTCTCCATTTTCGTGAAACTCTTCCTCAAGCAAGGCAGCCGATAAGTCATCGAAGGGTTTGTGTGAATAATAGAATGGTAAGCATTACTCTTTTGAAAGTTTCCCATGGTGATCTAATATCTTTTCAAGAAAATGACATGAGAATCTGCGGTAAAGAAATAAGGAGATCTTTCTATATTGAAATATCAGTTGAAAAAATCATAGGCAAATTCTTGCTGGTAAGAATGTGGAGAAGAACCAAAACAGAATGGTTCCACCTACTCAAAACTAAGAGGGGATGCCGCCTGCTACTAAAATCTTGGTTTTTGCAACAATGGTTATGTTCTTTTATGCAAAAAGAATACTTAAAAAGAACAAAGAAGTTTGGATCCGAAAAAGTATGCTTAGGCAGTTCCTTCATTGAGCACATCAGAATGAAAAGGAATTTGTATCATTTCAAATCCCTATTCTTATCGAAGAGAAGAAACGAGAAAAACTAAAATCTTCCTACTCGTCCTATAGTTTACAACTCTTATTTATATAGTAATTTGGCCTATTGCTCCGTATCCCCCTAAAAGTTTACTAGGAAGAGAAGAAGAATCAAAAGGATCGAACTACCTACTCATTATTCGGAGGTGAATCATAGAACACCAAAAGCTGTGGTATTTTATGGACCTAACATAGGTCACATCCCTCACGACATAAGATTGAAAGATCCAAACCTTCCTCTTCGGAGTGGAAACAGACGTGGCCAAAACATATAAAGATCGGCATAGTCGCTCATAGGGACATATCTATCTGGATAGAGGATAGTCTAGATCGATTTCTACCATATAGATAGGTATCTCCATGGATAGAGATAAAGATAGGGATCCATCTAGATCTTGATTCACTATTTCCATTTTTTTTTTCTTGATTTTGACCTTACTCTAACAAGTAAGCAAGTAAACTACCTTTTTGATGACAGGTTTTAAATCTTAATGTAGGCAAGGTATGAAGTGCTCGACTGAAAGGAAAGGAAACATCGTTTTTCCATTATTACTTGCTGGGTCAGAGCGTAGACGAGCGAGCAGAGCCCAGGATATAGGGAAGCCCGTCATAGAGCAGTCGACTAAAAACAGAAGATTGCTGGCCTGAGAGAAGGCGGCCTCTCTCGGGAAACATGGCCCAATTTGTCTTCTTTCTTTTTGATTGATTGTTTATTGTTTATAGTAGATTAGGAAGAGGTGGATATGCTTGGCGTGGCGCTGCTGGATGCTTCTGATCAATAAGAGGAATAGGAGCTAAAATTCGAACGGAATCGTGAGATAAACAATGAGAAACAAAGAGGGGAGAGCACTTAGATAATTCACTTTGAGTACAGGGAAGTCTGCTGATAGGAATAATTCAAGGCGTATTACGGTTTTAGGGGGTAGAGAATCGATTCTTTCAGCTTTCTTGTTTTGGCGGGAGCTGTATGGGCCTTTGCTTTGCCTGGACTTCTTAGTCTTTGTGCATGTTTGGTTCAGCTTCTTTTCTCCTCAAACCGTGATTTTAGCTGAAACAACAAGTTATAGCTTTTACATTTTGTGGTTTGCAAACAGACTTTTATCACCTTTCACTGCAGAACCGAACACGCACTTTATCTTCAAGGCATAGATGGAGGAGTCCTTTCATTCGTTCTTCTTTGCTTCCTTTTGATTCTTTTTTTTGTCTTATTAATTTTGTCCATAAAATAGTTTTTCTATTTTATTGCTTCAATGAAGTGCTCGCGAGGTGGGGATTCTTCCTCACCTTTCAACAATTAACCTACTATATTCTCTCATTTTGCTTTGAAAAAAAACAAAATAGTGTGACCCTTAGAAAAAATATATTTTATTTTTTCTTTCCTCTCCTCATTCAAACATTTATTGGATTAGTCCGCTTATTTGTCTTATTTATTAAAGCTGGCCGCCCTATTGTCGGGGGCCTGCATCATCTTTCTAAGCTTAGACAAGCGCGAGGGGTGGGCCCTTTTTCTTCCATTTACTTTTTACTTTTTTTTAGTATATTTTTAGGGTTTAAGTCATTCCCTAGGTTCTTAGCTACTATATGGATAATCCCATACTGGTTATTTGTCTTCGTTTTTATTCATTTTTGGACTTTTCTTGGACTGTTCTTTTTTAATGATAGCCTCCCCAGAAGAAAGCAACCCTTAATCCCATTTTCAGCGGTGTTTTTTTCTTGCTAGGCTATGTTCCCGAGCTTGCCTGGCTGGAAAAGTGGATCGAGGGGATAGATCTTCTTCTGTTGGCCTTGGGTGTCTTTTTTTTCATCGAGGACGAAAAGTCCAATTAAAATAAAAAGGTATTGCTTATAATATAATAGTTGCTCATTCCTGACGTACTGGAGCTATCACTTTTGAATTTCTCATAATGGTATCCGAAAATATACCAACCATGTCCAATAAAGTCCTTAACTCTCTTATCCAGCCATTCTTCTGGTTCTGCCTTTTCCCCTTTAATTGTCTAGGCCCTTCATCTAATCATTTAGAATCGAAGGCTTTTCGTGGCATATTCAAAAAGAAAGAAGGATGGGACACGTGAAAGCTTTCAAAGAGCAGATTCACTAGCAAAGCTCTACTTCTTTCTCGTCCGTTCGTGCCAAGTTGCTTCGCTCCAGTATCATCTCAGTGTAAGAAAAAGTTCTTTACAAGCTAGCAAGGCAAGACAGAAGGGGCGAAGCGGTCCAATAGCAGTGCTTACAAGAGATTCAATGGCATCGCTTCTTCCTCTAAGCATGCTCCCAGTCCCCGCTACGGATATTGACTCTAGAGAACTTGAATTAGAATCCACTCCTGGCTGAGTCAATAAGACTTGTGACAACAGACGGCTTTTCTCTATCCTGGAGCCACATTGACTCATTGATAGCACAGGGATGAAAGACCAGCTTCTTCAACAAGAGCGGAGTCGCTCACTGCTATCTTCTCTACCTAATCCACTGCTGATCGAGTCGAGCTAAGCGCAGGGCTTCTTCCTTAGCCCAAGCACTAAGCGTCTTCAAACCTTCGCTTAGTAAGAAATTCCATCGCTTACGGAACTCTTCTTTATCTCCATAGCGATCCCTTCACTGAGGATAGTCAATTCCTCTCCCTTTGCCTTTACTTGATAGGGGCGTCTTCAAACCTCCTCTTTCGATAAGCTTTTCATAGCCGTACTCGTAGTCAAGTACCCTTGCAGGGGAATCCACTTCCTTGGCTTGATAGGAAACCTCAGTTGAACATTAGACCTTTCCGGCTTAAAGAAATGAGGCTGTTTAAGCTAAAGACCTGCTACGGATTCAAGGAGGAAAGACCTGGGAATTGACTCCTACAACCTTAGTCATCAAGGAAGGAATTCTCTTATTTATCTTTTTCCAGGGATGAAGTGTCTGCTTTGATAGAACCAGGGGCTGGCGTCAAGAGTGGAGACACTCTGATGTGAGGTTGGTTACCTCAGTCTGAGGAGGCGAGAGCCCTTCAGGCCCACAGGCGTGAGCGAAGGTATACTGTAACAGGTATTTCTTTTAGCTCATTTCCTAACCTAGTACCTGATTGAAGAGTCAGGTACATCGGTCTGGTCATAACCATGGTCAGCGCCAACCATTGGTAGCACAAGATCGCTACCATCACGGCGAGTAGAGTGCCGACGCGTTAGTCATTCGTGGGCACGCTAAAGTAGTTGTCTCTACTTGGCAGAACAAGATCTCTGCCATCAATATGAGACTTCTGCTTTAGCGCGTCACACGTTGACCTCGGTCAATCAACACTCTTGGCGGGAGATTTTGGAAGATCTCCGGGTGTGGCAGACAGATTCTTTATCTGTCCCACACACCTGCCTGATGGTCCGACCAGAGAGCGGTGTACAACCCACCTGTTCAAGGGGTGACTTTTGGTGATACAGCGGAGTCTTAATGTCGCTGTCAAGACGCTTTACTTTAATGTCTTGGCAGACGACGCTTTATAGTCCGCGACTCCGGACTCTATCCGGAGTCTGTATCACCAGCCTTCATCTTCATGTGTTAGGCTGTTTGCCTGTACAATATATCGAATAAATTAAAGGCCGATAAATATTACCAGGCCAATAAGTAGAGTATTGTACATGCAAACGACCTTAGGGTGCCACCTTCTCTCTCTTCAGGGAAGGTTCCCACTCGAGTGAAACGCCGACCTTAAAACAGTAGATACTTTGTTAGTTCAACCATGATGCGAAGTGGCCACCTGTCGGTGGCAGACTTCAAATCAATGGAATAAACACAACCAGTAGAGCCTTTCAGCCTGTCCAGAGGTGCTGTCTGATCAAACGTCCCATCCTGAGGGATTGAACGTAAGACACAGGCCAACCACTCATGGAAAGGCGCCAATAGGCGTTGATTGATATAGTTTCCTATAGCAAACACACGACGCTTCCCGTCGCCCTCACAAACACACGAAAGTCGACCAGACATGGGTGGCAGCTCCAATTCTTCAAGATATAGGGAGCCTAGCCTACGAACGAACCAATCTTGACTCCAACCACTAATTAAAGTGTTTGAAGAATCAAATGGGTAACGGACGTAGGGTGCCCACAAAGTTGACGGTGGCCAGTGTCTGCCCTCAGTTTGAATAAATCTCATGAGGTTTGCAAAACTGGCTAACTCCGGAAGGAGACTAGTGAAGATAGACCGGTGATGCTTTATTGACTTTAATAACTTATCACCGCTGTCAGCACCAGCCCGATACAACTTGGACAACCAAGCCATGGATGGAACAGACTTCCATACTGGTACAAATTCAAACCCTTGCTTAAGGGGAATGGATTTGATACCAGGAACATACCTAAGGATTAGACCAAGCCTATCCTTGAACACAACTGAAAGGTTGGGCTCAGGATGTGGAGTGACAATTGATGCAAATGTACGCTTTGATACTCGAGGTGCAAGCTGAATAAGCTTAGACACTGAGAATACCGAAAGGTATAGTTGAACCAATTGATCACCTCTGGCACCACCCTCTCTTATACACTTTCTATGAAAGGGAGGTCTAATCCTAGGTAAGCCAGTCCTAGTAAGGGAGACCCCCTTCTTTCGCCTTCTCCTGCTTTTTACTATACTGGAATCCCTAATAGGCTGTTAGCAATAAGAAGAATAGGCTGCGCCCGATTCCTCTTCTGCCCTTTTGATAACCTTCCGGACCCCTAGCTTGTGCCTTTTCCCCTGCTCTACGAACACTCTGCGACCTCCTCGATTTCCCATCCAGCACCCTCTGAGCCTGCAAGCCGTTAGTAATGTCAGCCAATGGGGGCCTATCCACGTCATCCAATTCCGTTACATTCTCATCAAGCACTGCAAACCGTGAGGGATTCGTGAACCCCTCAGCAGACGCACGTGGCCTACGATCCCTACGCGCCCTAACCACAACGCGCCAAGGACTCTCCTCCTCCTCGACAGCAGCATTCTTTCCCGGCGCCTTGTCTGCCACCGTACTCCTCCCAGGACAACCGTTGACCTCAATACTCTGCTCCTCAGAACTCACCTTCCTATCTCTGCAATTATCCCTCAGGTGACCAAATTTACCGCAAGCCAAACATAGTAAACTCATACTCTCATACTCCAGAGGCTTCTGCACTCCTTCAATGGCAAAATGAGGCTGCAATGGCTTCGTAAGATCCACCTCCACACATAGTCTCGCAAACCTTCCTCTCGCACTTCTAGTTCTTCTTTTTTCCTTTTTACTTTCTTGTGGAATTTACTTATCATAGGCTGCCCTTCCTACCTCACAGCCCCTTCATTCCGATCCAAGAAAGTAAGAATCGAAGTGATCCAAGCACGCTGGGGTTCAAATGTTTTAAGCAAGCTCTAAATCCTATGTCCTCGTGCTTGAGCCAAGCCTATTTTGAAGCCAGTCGTGGAAGATGTCGCTCTGGCTCTAGAAAGAAGCTATGAAGCGAGACCCTCTGAACCTATGTTAACTGTGGATGGGCGTTAAGGTCCTGTGGCCATTGATAGAAAGAAGTGGTCTTCCGGGCCAATGGTAGAAGCATTGAAAGCAATGTTCCTGGTAGAGAATGGATCTTCTGGACTGGGGAAGCGTACAAAAGCTTTTGAGCAAAATCCGGCCTATACGGATAGAAGGCTACGATCCTAATGTCCTGATTCTATATCCTATGGAGAGCGTATGGGCCTTTGAGACAAGGAATTTCTTGAAAGAGTCAACGGAGCAATGGATTATTTGAATCTCCGTTACTTTATTAATAATAAAGAATGATGACCACAAGTGGATCCTCCTTTCCCGGACCAAAAGAAGTGGCTAGTGGATCTGGATAACCAACCTTTCTTCCCTTCTACTAAAAGTAGTCGATGTTATACCGGTACTAAAGAGAAGTAATTGAATTGGCTTAGAAGCGGCTTCAACCTGAGAGGCCCGAAGTCTTCTCCCGGAGTCCTAAGAAGAAAGACTAAGTATATAGTCGGGGCTAGCTCCCTAAACTCCGAGATGCAGGAACTAGTCAATCAAAAGCCCGAGGATCTTAAATTTCCTTCTTTCGTCCCCAGGGTTTTGTGGTAGGGGGCCCACCTTCCCTCTCCCTTTCCCATGCCCCAAAGCATCTTTTTATTCTATGCAGCTTCATTCATGCCCTCATTTCTCGGTCCTTCGCCAAGAGGTGCAAGTGTGAGACATCAATTAGCCTTCTATTCATAAGGGATTCGTTGAAGCAATCTACCTCTGAGAAAAGTGGCCTTTGAGCTTAAGGTGCAGGTGCAAATCTAGACCAAAAGATTCAAGTCGGACCAGAATCAGGTAAAGAAAGTCAAGATTGTTCTTGCGGAGAAAAGCCTACTTACTTGCTCTTGCTGCCTTTAATTTAAGAGCAAAAGGTCTCGTATGTAAATGCCTTAGCCGGGCTTCATACATCTCCACATTCGCCTTCTTACAGCATTAGGGAATGGGTTAGGAGACTCCATACCGTTGGGCGCAGTCAAAGTAATCTCTGCAACCCTTTCATCATAGCTGAAGGTTCAACTGGGCGAATCAGCCCCACTATCTTTCTCCGTCTGTGTTCGTATTGTGTTCTTGTTTGTTTGTCTTTGTCTTAGTTTTGTTTGCCGTGTGTGTCTGTGCTTGGGTTATTGTTCATGATTCTTCCTTTTCTTCTTAAGTTAAGAACCTGAAGGCAAGCTAATCAAATCCTCTCTTTCAACTTTATCTTTTCTTGGTCCCAGCTAACCAAGCTCATTCCCAGCTCCCTATAAGCTCAGAGTCGCTAACGCTAAGAGGAAGAAGAGCAACTTCCATCATTCCCATAGTAACAAGGGAAAGCGAACCTAAGTGAAGTTAAGTCGAGTCCTTTTCTTCCTTTGCTACTGGGCATTCACTCTTAAATCCACCTGGAGCCAGGCATGGACTGCTAAATGCTAAATCGATTCCTTTTGGCTTGGCTACTTTACCTTTACTACGATATCACTAGATTAGCAAGACAAGCTTTCCCTGTGACCTGTCCTACACCAGTTTAAGGCCTTACGAGTGAACTCCCAGGTTGGTCTTCTTTTTCGGCCTTGGCTCTTCTTGGTGTCGCCGTGAAAGAGGTAACAAAAGAGTTTGGAATGTCGAGAATGAAACTTATGATGAGCTATTATTCAAAAAAGGGCTTTCTAGATTTCGCATCTAATTGAATTATGGGAATATGATAATCTCTTTCATGAATTATTATAACCCAACCCAACGCGGCAAAGTCCTTAAGCAAAGGTCGACCCCTCATCTTGTCTTTGCTAGTTAACAACTCATTCAAATCACCAGTAATTAACCAAGGTAAATCATGCTAGGAAGCAAGAAGAACGTCGAGTGTAGTTCGGGCATTAGAAAAAAGCTAAGGCAAGCAATCAGTACATGAATCCCCGTCCTTTAGACAGATATGCCCGCCCCCTCTCTTGACTCTAATACACTGGTGACTAAGAGACTCTCTTCAAGTAAGATATAAGCACACGGGGCTATTTCTATTTGACATTTTGAAGAGATCAACCTTTGGCTTTTCCATTGCTTCTTGAAGTTCATTTGCCGTGACCTTTGCTTCTTGAAGTTTTGGTGTTGTTACCCTGGACCTTAAGTGTGGAATCTTACTTATACTGAACACCAGCTATTGAAAGGTCTTCGGTAAATGTAGCACGAAGACGTATAGCTAGAGAACGGCATTGAATAGAGTTAGAGCCCACAGTGCAGTGCTTTCTCTCTATGATGGGATTTTACGCAGTGCGGTGCCACTACCCTTGTATAAGGATCCTATACCTCAGTGTCCCCATAGTATAAGCACTATAGACTCGACATCGGTTTTACTCTAAAGGGTGATAGGGATGTTAGTGGACTTTCTATTAGGTCTATGATTCTTTACTTGAAATTCAAAAAATCAAAGTCTAAAGTCTCTTTCTTATATGTAATTATTCTCTTACATCGTTCGTGACCAGGCAAGAAAACAGATGTGCTAACGCTATAGGCTTGAGCACTAGCAAGCAAGAAAACTAAAGCGTGAAACTAACAAGCAATCTTCACTCCTCTCGCAAAGCTCGAGCAGCTTCGCTCTTGCGCTATAGCTTTCTCAGCTATCGCTTAGTAAGAAATTCCAACGCTTGCTATTCCAGCGCTTGCGCGCTTACACTTTCCTGCGCTGTAGCTCTAAACGCAAGAAAGAATGTAGATAGAGAGAAGAGCGAGTGTGATCTTATAATATTAGACTGATTCAATGGGGAAAGCAATGCCTTTTGGAGCGCATTTCCAGTTGTGAAGATAGATGACTCGCATAGCCTGAACTGATCAAGTCTAATCCTCTTTCTTGATGTTCCTTCACAGACCAATTATGTAACCTGATCTTATTATGGCCTATCTTTCTTGATTGAATACATCATTGAAACAATCATGTGAGAGGTCTACTATGTCAATTGCGTAAGGAGTTGGATAGAGAGAGGCGGGAACGGCACTTACACTAGAGCATACTACCTTAAAAGAAAGAATTAATCTAACTGCATCAAACTCTTCCAACTTAGGGATAAAGCATATTACCTCCTTTCTAACTTATTCCATACCACCCCTAAATGCCAAACTGATGAGCTCGAATGAGGTGCCCCAAGTCCATAAGTGGAGCTCAGGTATTGGTAGCATTCACAGCTGAGTCAACAAGACTTTAGTTTTCTCTTTTGCCTTTCCCCTTGTTTCTGGTGCCAAAAGTTCCTCTTAAGCCTTCTTTTTATCTTGAGTGGACCTAAGCCCTCGGTTCGGGGGAAAGGATGTGAAAGAAAGATTATTGATGTAGTAAGTAAGCTGGCCTTTCTCCTTGTCCACCACTGTTTTTTATTGGCATGGATGGACACCTCGAAAAGAATCCCTCTTATTTAGCCTGGCTGGCTTTGTACTGACTGATAAGAGTCTCCAATATGCAAGCCTTACACGTGACTTAGTAAGCCAAAACAGGGCAACCCATTGCTCACGACGTGCGGTGCAGGTGGCTTTTGAAAAGGTATTTATGTATCAATCAGTAGCCAGAGAAAAAAAAGTACAATTGCAACTTCAGACATTGAAGAAGATTTTATAATGAGAAAATTTGGCGCAAGCCAATGCCGCTAATAAACACCCTTTTGAAATGAAACAACTTTTTTTAAGCGCCCTAACATGTACCTACGGAATGGAAGATAGATCGGTCCTCATAGAACGTTCAAGACTTTAAGTCTATTGTTCCATATCTATTACTAAACCTCATGGTATCCACGTACAAAACATACCATTACCAAGAAAATAATTAGCACATTGGTGTCGGTCTACTAAGCCAGTTAATCAAGTATGTAGTGTAGAGTCTATGGTGGAGGATAGGTTTTAGTCCGAGGAGTTCAATTAAAGGATTTATATATTGTAAGAGTGATCCATGGCCTTGAGCCATGAGTCATAGAAGAATTCCCTCATGCATCCCATAGGGATAGGAAAGAGTCAAGTGGCCAGTTAAGCAGCTAGTCCTAATCTAGGCATATACGCCGGTTAGAGCAGTGCCTTTGCAAAGCTTAGCTTATGAGATTCTCTTACTAATAGAAAACAATCTTTCTTTCGGGAGAGTCTTCTGCTTCTTGGCCTGGCCCAGATCTTCTTGAATAAACTACTATTTGCCCCTTCGAATTAAGCCTCTTAGGGACAGGACAGCTCCTTGCTTTGTGCTACGCTCTCCTCGCTTTGTTGTCGCTACGCTAGCTGTGGTTGCAATGCATATCCCTGGGTACTTCTGTGGCCTTCCATTTTTTTCCAAGTAGTCAATGACTTTCACGCCTAAGGTGGTTTTCCTTTGCCTAACGACCTCTAGATCTTCATACACACTTTTTAGACCCCCATACCCATTTAGTACCTGGGGATCAGTGACCATGCACCAATGGTGGTGCAGTATGGTATCAAGATGAAGTCAGGGAAGTATTTTCACCTTTCACCATTTTTCTTTCCTATAATTGACTTATGATATGAGCTTTGATTTTGTGCAAAATTACCTAGAATTTGGAGTAAAATATTATGGTTTCTAGTGTGGGGAAGCTAAAACTCAAAAACTAAATCCATTGTTGATTAGGTAAGTAACCTCTAGGAAGTCATTGGTAGTTCAACTATTTGGGTATCTACTTTTTTACTATAAATGATAACTAAGAGTAGTAATTATCTGACTTTTTGATCATAGGGTAAATTGGCATTGTTATTAGCCTTCAAGGTTGTGCATAAAGTGAGGTAACCAAGGTTAATTCTAATTCCTTGCATATGTTTAATTTAACCTTATATCTATTGCACATGTATGATTTTGAATACTAAATGAATGGTTGTCTAAGTGAATTATTGTGTTTGGATCTTGTGTGAGTCCAAGGTAGAGTTATGGTGTGGCTATCACTCATGCATCATGCTTTGATTAGGCACTGGGTTATGATCAGACCCCTGAATGCACTGAGCTTAGGTTGTGTTCAATAAGGAAGTGGTGCCGTGGACAGGCCTTTCCTGATATATTTGGTCTTTAACATGTTGTATGTAATTGTTGTTAGTCATTAATAGGTCAACTATTTTATTTGTTGATATGATTAATGTTTCTAATGCTTTTCTGATTAAATGCATATATGTTGATTAATTTGGCACATATGAATGGAATTTATCTCTTGGTTATTGAGATTTACATCTCACCCCCTTTTATGGGCTAACTATTTTAGGTGAAGGCTCCTCGAGTAAGGATAAAGGAAAGTACGATTGTGTCGCACAATCTCAAATAAAACTAGGTAAACAAAATAAATTTGTAGGTAAGGGTGCAACCTAAGTCATTTCCCAAGAAGTTTTTGGCTCTAATTGTCTGTGAAATAGTATTTCAAGTATTACTAATTGAGAATTATTTAGGGGATTTTGAAATACTAGAATTTAATTGAACTAAATTTGAAATAAAAAAAAATAAAAAACTTAAGACTAAGTGAAGTGAACAATTAAGAAAATGTAGTAGCTAGCCTTTAGATGGACTCCCTAGAATTCAATTATCCTTACTCTCTTTTTAATGTACCAAATTTGGATGTAAATTCTTGCTCATTAGTGTATTCTCCATAAAAACTCTTGAATAACCATCCAAGGAATTCACCATTTATTCAAGGATTTTGCAACCACAAGAAACCTTGAAAAAAATTAATCAATTGAATTAGGAACAAGAACACACTATAACCAATCTTAATTGCTCATAAAAATCTACTGCACAATTCACTTAAGAGGCTAATTAACCAATGAAATTAATGAATTCCTCAAACAATTAATTGCACAAAAATTTAAGCCACTTAATTCAATAACCATTATACTAATTGGCCAATAATCAAGAAGAAATTAAAAGTAAATTGCACAGCCACTAAATTTGGATTTTTCATAAACATGTAGTGATCACAATTATCAATCAAATAGGAAATTACAACCAATCACAATCCAAATTAATCTAGAAAATTCCAGTAAATTCCAACAATGAAATTCCTAAATTAATAGGCTAAACCTAGTCAAATTAATAAAAAAATTAATGTTGAATTTAAAATAGTAAGGAGGAAGAATTTATCCAAATTGGTGAAAAAATGTGAGCTCAAATCTCCATCTAGGAGTATCCTATCTTCAACTAGCCACTAAGAAGATTTCAAGCTGTCATGAAGGAATTAAACGGAGGAAATTCAATGATAAGAGCTGCAGCCATGTGGAAAGATGATGGATGATTTCTTCATTCACCTCTGGAGCTTCTTGCGTCTCTCTGTAGTCTCCTCTTGTTATTCCCTCCACAGCTCGTGTTATTTTTTCACGTTCATCTCTAGCTGGCATTTTTTTTCTTCTTCACGTTGAATGTGTTTCTTCTGTCATTATTCTCCAGCCTTCTCTCACGTGTTTCCTTAATCATTTCACGTTCTTTTCCTTGAGTCCCTCATGTGTTCTGCCCCTTAATGAATCACATGCTTTAGTATATTCTTCACATATGCTGCTCTCCAATTCAGACTCGTGCAAATCCACGTCAATTGTTATTTAAATTGCTCCTTATAAGCTTGTTGCCTTACATGATTTCCACATCAGCTTCTTTGCTTCTCTTCCAGCTTGAGCCTATGTGCTGCTTCGTTCCTTCAATGTGTGTTTTCTTTCTCTGCCATGAGCTCCTTTTTCTTCCTTCCTTCCAACCCGTAGCTTCTTGAATCATTCACATGAGTCTCTTTCCATGAGCTTATGATTTCTTACATCAGAATCTGCATGCATGTATCTTCCTTGTGACTTGTTCAACTCGTGTTTTCTCTATCATGCAGCTGCTTTCTTCTTCTTTTCGTGAACTCAAGTCATTTGCTGCTCCTTTAGCTTTCAATCTGAAGCTTCTGTTCACGCGAGCTTCTTCACGTAACTTTGCTTCAATCACGTTCTCCACGTGAGCTTCTTCTCCTTCATTTACTTTCACGTCAAGCCCATTCTTCAGCTACTGTTCCACGTCTGGTTCTTTTCTCATGCAATTGTGTTGTAGTGTGTTTGTTTTCTTAGCTTCGTCTCCCCTAACCTATGGCTTAAGTGAGTGACTTCTGCATGCGAACAAGAGAGCTGGATTTATGGTTCACTTCATCCCCGTAGCTTTAACTTCTAGTTTGTGTGTATATCCTTGTGTAGCAGCTTGTGAGTGTGTCTTCCACATGAGAATAAGGGAGCTTTGCTTCTTCGTTTGTTTCTTTTTCACCTAGCCCAACATGTTGCTTCTTCTTTTCACACGAGTTGACCCGTGGCTTCTTCTTCACTCAAACTTGCTCATCACGAGCTCTGCATTCTTTATTCTTTCAAAATTATAGCTTCACTTTCTACTCAGCTCCACATTCTTCCTTCATTCCTTTGTGAGCTTCCTCTCCATTTTTCTTACATGCACGTGGCTGTTTGTTCCTCTGTTTCAGCCACATCAACCTTTGCTAACCTGTTTGTATAAAGAGTGAAGTTGCTCTCCTCTTGAACCGTATTAGTGAGCTGAAGCTGCATAAGCTGCATGAATGTGTGCTTTCTTCATTTAACTCCCTGCTTCTTTGTTCTACTCCATGTGAGCTCACAAGTCTCCTCACTCGAGCTTCATTTTCCACATTCTACCTCTTAATATGATTGTGGGATATGTGACTGAATGTGATAGAACTGAACATATGCATCTTGGACATGTATAAGAAGTATGTAGAGCCTTCCACATGCCACCAATTTAAACTTTATTTTAAATTCCTTTTCCCATTAAAACCTACAAAAGAAAATAAAATAAAATGAAGCAAAATAAAACAAAACAAAATATTAAGTAAGAAGAATTCACAAAGAAAATATTTTAACAAAATTTATGTATTAAAATTCAAAAGTTTGCAATTAAATTTTTAAAGTGTAAGTAATGGTCAATGAACTCAATTATCCACTAACTAAATCCATTAAGCCTCGTTTAACTATTAAAAAGCTTAAGCTAAGGAGAATAAAATATATAAGGATAATTGGGGTGATCTTACTGGCCACAGAAAGCTTATTATGTCTAGTTTATACCTATAAAATTTTAAGAGCATTGGACTTTATTTGATCCTCGAATGACATAGGAGAAGAAACTAACCATATGAATAGTAATCATATCAGAATAGCTGAAATTTGGTAACTTTGAAAAATCATAATTAATTCCACAGAGCTCCAAATAATTTGATCTTTGGCTTCCTAAAAATTTCTAGATGAGATCTATATGCATACAAAATTTTATGGACAAATTCGTTCATTTGGTCAAAATGTGCTATAGGGTTGCAAAATTTCACTTTGTGTGTCTTATAAGGGTCTCAAATAGTCCAAATCTACTTCTAAGACATCCATAGCCACTTGAGTACGTGGAAAAGCACCAAAATGGTTTGCTAAACATGTCTCAAAGGTGCACAAACCTAGATTTCACAAATGCACACTCTCACCCCAAAGTATACACAAGAACACATAAGCCATATCTTGCCATTCAATGCCCAAAAATTGCTATATCATATATATGACATCAAATCTCATTCATACACAATATATTCACATATTTACATGTGTTCATGAGGTCATGCATCATATACAACTAGGGATTACATCATATGCCATTCATATGACTACAAAATAGACATTTTCACACACTTTATTGTCAAACTCTCTTCTTCAAACTTGGTGGCTCCCATTTCTTGGCTCACGTCTACCTAGTCATGTTAGACAATGGAGAGGAAGGGATGAGATTCTAAGAATCCCAATAGTTCTTCTCCCTTTCAACCATACAAGGGGTCCTATTGAGTTCTTAATAACTCTTCTTCCTTTTAACCATACATAAAAAATGCAAATCCCAATTTAAAAATGTATGCATGAATATCATGGAATATATAATCATTTATGGAACATCTCTAGCAGTCAAGAAATCATATAAGACATGTATAAACTTGCCAAGCAAGTAGTTTAGCCTCACCCATTCTCTTTAAGAATTTTGGACTTGCCTCACCCATTTTTTTAAAGGCTTCTTAACTAAGCCTCACTCTTTATGAACTTTTAGCTTTGTCTCACCCATGCTTGAGTGTTCTTGGCTCATCCTCACTATTACTGGAGGACTTTTGGCTTTACCACATTCAAGCAAACCAAGGCAACTTCACAATGCATCATTTGAATGCATAACAATAACATCATGGTACAATGACATTTACATACATGCTAAAACATTTTTCATAGCTCAAAACATACATACACACATTCAAAGATAAGATAAACATCCACTCATGCATGAGAAAAAGAAGAGAGAGCTACTTTTATCACAAATGCATAGTTTTCCCTTCAAGAATGCTTCCTCTCCCTTGGCCACACACACATAAGGTGGGACTTGGTTTCTTTGGCCTAGACACATAATATGGAAGCCAATTATACTCTTGGAATAAATTCTAAAGCTACATATTCATTTCAAAAGCTAAGTGGTTCATATGGCTCTTTTATGGTTCTATAATGCACCTAATGAAGAAACCTAAGGAAAACATGATCTTGGCTCCATTCATTCCATCCATCTATGATTCTTGACTTCTTTTTAAGCATCTTGGAGTCATCACATAATTAATTTAAGGAGCCTAACTAGGTTTTATTTCTTTAAGCCATAATATGGAACCTATGATACCATCTCACTATCCATGGTTCCTAAAATTTTTCCAAGGCTTCCTCTCATCCTCTCCCATCATATATGACTCAAAATCAAGCTTAGAATGAATTAAAACTACTCCTTGGTGCTTCATCTAGCCTAGGCCATGGCTATGCACATAAAGGAGAAGCAAGGAGTTTGTCTTGTTTTCTTGATGGGAGATGCATGTGCGAAGTTTCTTTGGGATCTCTAGAGCTCATATAAACATTCATTTTAGCTTAGGAACTCTTGTGTTAAAATAGAATTTTAAAGGAACACTTGAAACCTTAATTTTGCTATCTTGAAATCTAATGGTTATTTGATTATTTCCTTTGCATATTCTTGTTCTTCTCCCTCATTTTCCTAAGATTCGCTCTTGGTTTGGCTAGAAATTTAACTCCTTAGGGCTGGTCTTATATGGGTCAAAAATCACAAGAGAAGGAACAAGAAGAATCATGCATAAAGTGGCAAAATACCTTGGTTTCTTAGTTTTCTGTTGCTTGTTCTTCTCTTTGGTTGGCTTCTTGTCTCCAAACTCAAAAATTCCCTCCTTGGTCTAACCTCAAAATAGACCCAAAAGCTTCAATTAAACCATAAGAAAGAAGGGAAGATGGAGGAGAAGGAGTTTGCTAAAAAGAAACCAAGAAAATCTATGAAAAATCATACCTTTTTCTTGGTTTTTCTTCTCCCTTTCTCTCCTTCCTTGTGCACCTCACTCCCTTGCTCCTTTCTCTGGTTTAGGGTAGAAATAAAATGAGCTAAGCAAAGGGAAGAGTGGGGCATGGGGCATATATAGGTAGGTTTAAGAAGTTGTTTCCAAAAATTCTAATTATATCCCTTAATCTTGGCATTTTCGTTTCTAGTTTGTTTTAGCTCCTTTTTGAGAATCACCTTCTCCATCATAAAATTTACATCCTCAATTTTATAAAATACCTTTGGAATCACTCAAATTGGAGCTAAAACCTTCTCGAACAAAAGGATCAAAGTTTGGATTAATTGATGTTAGAAAACGTACATTGGAGGGGTTTTAACTATCTTGGGCTTTCTATGGTTTTCAGGGCCTCTAAGAAACTAAAGAACTCAATTTTTCCATTTAAAAGGCCCTTTGATGAGAATTCTAAAATTTGCCCAAAATTACAAAAAATACCATTACGTTACGTAGTTATTTCGTTAAATTCCATCTGGTTAATTGAGCTTTTATTCCATGGTACCTCTGGCCTCTTAATTTCATTACTTAATGTCTAAATTATTATTCTAATTTTTTTGAACCTTAACCAATTCATTTCAGAGGACCTACTTTGAAAACGTATTCATTTCCATCGTTTTTACGAAAATCAGACATAACAATATAAGGCACTAACTGTCTGCCTCAATTGCCTCTACATCCTTACTAAGGATATAGTACCCTTATGCTTTAAATTTTAGGCTTCTATCTTTAAGAGCACACCTCACTATTGTTACGTTCATATAAAACCCATCTAGGTCAAACTCAAAAATGACCTAGCTCTGGTTTACTAATAACTCTATGCTCCAACCTTTTAGCTTTACTATTAATGTGCCTTTAACCCTACATATGCTTTATACAAGGGAAGCTCATCTGACCCAGAGGTGAATTCTTATTTTTCAAACTTACTGTGTTCTAACGTTTCATTAGACTAGGGAGATTATTCTTTTACTAACTCTCTAGACTAGTTCCCTTTTAAACTATTCATCTCATACCCAAATTATCTTGAATCTGGCCATTATTTATTACCCATCTTAGGCTTTGATGGGTATATTAGCCTAAGATACTGCTTATGCTGTGGTTTCTTGAAACTTTTTAATAACTACTTATCGTAAATCCAACCAGCTTATATCAACTCATGACATAGCTGTCAGTGGATCTCCTAGGATTTTCTTTTTTGATCTTAATCTTTTCTCTAAACCTAATTGTAAACTTTAGCAACTTCAATGTCTCATAAGGTATTTAGATCCCTAAATATCTAACACTAAATTAACAACATTCTTTCTAAGGTACATCATTAATAGGGTACACCTTTTTTATATACTCATAACTTTCTTTGTTTATCTTGGGCCTATACTCATAACCCATCCATTGCTATCACAAAAGGTAGCAATTATCTTTCCTATGTCACTTTCACTAAAGAATTGTCTTATTCCTTAACTATTTCTAATCATCATCCAAGATCACTATTGGTTTTACTATGTATGTTAAATTCTCTTGAACCTGTACTAATTCATTATCCAAGACATGTGAAGGATCAGGAATATACTTCCTCAATTGGGATATGTGGAAAATGTCATGAAGATTAGACAAATGATGTGGTAAAGCTAGTTGGTAAGCTACTAAATAAACTCTTTTGAGAATTTGATAAGGACTAATATATCACTTTTTAGTTCTGATAACTCTGCCTATACTAGTGGTAGGAGTAATTTTAAGAAAAACATCATCTCTATCAATAAATTCTAGAAGTTTTCTTCTTTGATCAAAGTAACTCATTTGCCTACTTTAAGTAGTGAGTATTTTTTCTTTGATCTTTTTAACATGATCTATGGTTTGTGGAACTAGTTCAAGTCCTAAGAAAGACTTTTCGCTAACCTTGCACCAACATAAAAGGTATCTACATTTTCGTCCATATAGAGCTTCATAAGGAGCCATTCCAATACTAGAATGGTAACCATTCTTATAAGCAAACTCTGTTAATGATAGTTATCTATCCTAATTTCCCTTTTGTTTCATCACACAAACTCTAAGCATGCCTTTCAAAGTTTGAATGGTTCTCTCAATTTATCCATCAGTTTGAGGATGATAAGCTGTATTAAGACAAAATATAGTCCCAAAAATAGCCCAGCAAGATTTCTAAAATTGAGAAGTGAACCTAGGTTCCTTATAAAAAATAATGCTAGAAGGTACACTATGTAACTTCACAGTTTCCTATATACATATCTAAGCTAATTTATCCAAAGAATAAGTAGCTTTAATGGGCAAAAAGTGAGCTTACTTAGTTATTCTATATAGAATAACTCAAATAGCATCATATCCTAACTGGGTTCTAGGCAATCCCATCACAAAATCTATGGATATACTATCCCATTTCCATTCAGGGATTTCCAGAGATTGTAGTAATCATAAAGGCTTTTGGTGTTCTCTTTTCACATTTTAGCATACTAGACATCTAGACACAAATTTAGCTATTTCTTTCTTCATTCTTGGATAAACTTTTAAGGTCATGATACATCTTTGTGGATCCAGAGTGAATGGTGTACTTGCTCTTATGGGCTTCTTCTAGAATTAGTTTCCTCGATTCTCCATTAGGCACGCACAGTCTACCTTAGAACATTATAGTTCTGTCCTCAGCTTTAGTAAATCTAGGTTGTCCAATTTGAGCTTATATGGTTAAGTTAGATCCTTATGCTTCTCTAATCTGTTTCCCCAAGTCATAAGAGATTTCAAGCTTATTCAATCTATAACCCTCAAGTGTTCTAATAAGAAAAGTAAGTAAATTTCTAATTTGTTCCATCAAATCTATCTCTTTTACCATTAGTGAAGATATATGCAAAGATTTCCTACTCAAGGCATCTACCACTACATTGGCTTTTCCTATGTGATATTTCAACTCAAAGTCATAGTCTCTTAATGATTCCATTTACCTTTGTTGCCTCATTAAGTTCTTTCTATGTAAACAAGAACTTAAGACTTTTATGATCATTAAGGATTTGAAAAATCACTCCATATAAGTAATGTCTCCAAATTTTCAAAGCAAATACTACAGCTGCTAATTCTAAGTCATGGGTAGGGTAATTCTCTTTATGAGGTCTCAATTGTCCAAATGCATAGGCTACTATCCTCTCATCTTGTATCAACATACATTCTAATCCTTTCTTAAACACATCACTATACACTTTAAAAGTTCCTAAAGGATTAGGTATGATTAACATTGGAGCAATAGTTAACTTTTCTTTCAAGGTCTAGAAACTCTAGTCACACTTAGTGCTCTAGAGAAAAGGTTTTCCTTTTGTAGTCAAGTTAGTTAAAGGTGAATCTATTCATGAGAATCTTTTCATGAATCTACAATAATACATAGCTAAACCTAAGAAACTTCTAATTTTAATGATAAGTTTAAGTCTTTCCCACTTTAGCATTACCTCTACTTTATTAAGAACAACTAACACACCTTGATTAGAGATCACATAGCCTAAAAATTTCACTTTGGATGACTAAAATGCACACTTTTCTAGTTTAACATACAATTGCTTCTCTTTAAGAATTTGCAAAACTATTCTCAAGTGTTTCTCATGCTCTTTTCTACTTTTTGAATAAATTTAGATACTGTCCATAAATACTACCACAAATTGATCTAAATAAGATTGAAAAATCATATTCATGTTATCCATAAACAATGCAGGTGTATTAGTAAGTCCAAATGGCATATTTAAGAATTCCATAATGACTATATTTAGTCTTAAAAGTAGTCTTACAAATATCTTCTTCCCTCAATCGAATTTGCTAATATCCAAACCTTAAATCTATCTTGGAAAACACAGAGGCTCCTTTAAGTTGATAAAAAATTCATCTATTATTAGGAGAGGATATTTGTTCTTGACAATTACCTTATTCAATTGCTTACAATCTATATATAATCTAAGGTGTCCATCTTTCTTGACCACAAATAATATTGGTGATCCCATGGGAAAACACTTGACCTAATCAATTTCTTGTCTAATAAGTCATTAATTTGGCTTTTTAGTTCCTATAATTTGAGGGGTGACATCCTATAAGAAGTTATGGAAATTGGTCCTATTCCAGGTATAAGGTAAATAGAAAACTCTCTCTCTTAAGAGGTAGTCCTGGAATTTCTTTTAAAAAAACATTAGAGAACTTATAGATTGTAAGAATTTAAGTTATCTCCATTTTAACCTCTAATGAATTTAAGAGGATAATTTCTAAATCCACAAAATTATCTTTCCTTTCATAGGAGCCAGTAGAGATCTTTAGAGGAATGGAAATAGTTTTTGTCATTCCTCACTATATAATGCTTCTCTGAATACGGATGCCTCATATAGAACTTAGAATAGTCATTAAAAATCTAAACTGATGAAAATTTTCTTTTCTTTTTTTCTTTAAAGAACTTCCTCATATAATTTTACTATTCATTTGGTCATTCCCAAAATATTGTCCAACTTTGAAAATAAGCAATTAATTATAAAAAATCGTATGAGGTCGATTCAAAGCTCTAATTCAAGCTCTCTAAGTCCTTTACAAGGAAAAAATACTTACTAAATAAAATACATATAAATTCATATAAAAATGCTCTTACAAAGATTGGACGATTTTTACCCCTCATTTAACATATTATTATATTTATATTTGATTTGCCCTTACATAAGTGCATGTATCTTTGCATTCTAAGTACGCTAGTCATATTATCTTTATTTAAGAGTTAAGTATACATGGCTCTGTATTACATACCTGAGTACCTTACAATACCATACCATAACTCATACATACAAGAATCCAAAATACTTAATTACATGACCAAAATGTGATTCATAAAAGTAAGGTCCTCGGTTTATACCTCTACACCTTTTGCCCTTTCTTTGCTTGAGCTCAGACCTAACATAGGTTTATGTTTAGGGTGAGATTATAAAATCTCAGTAGTAGTAAACCAATCTCATTCACAAGCTAGCATGTAAGTTTATAACATAATGCCAATCAAGGTATCACATACTACATAGTAATGCAAGGAATTTCATACAAGGCCAAACAGTATTCCAGCATACATGTCTCATCTTATAGCATAAAAAATACTTAGTATAACACAACACTCATCATTATAACAACACACAAGCTTAAAGAAAGAGAAAAGAAAACTACTACCTTAGCAACCTTGCTCCTCAAGCCTTGGGACTTGGTCCATTTGCTCTTGGAGTTTCCAAACAATTATCAAACCCTATAATTATATTGATAATTCATTACAATCAATATATAAACCCAAAATCCTAAAGTAATATGGCCCTTTTTAAACTTAATGGGACCATTGGAATTGGAAAAATCCAACTTCTTCCCTTCCCGTTCACTATGGCCAAATAGTATGCATTTCTTGACCAAAATTTAGAAAATTTATTCCATGAGTTTTAGGGGCTTTCCTATAGGTATTCATAGCTAAGAACACCTTTTTGAATCTATTGGAATGGATAAAATTATCAAATTTCAGCCCTCACAACACGTTTTGGTCATGACATAACCTATCTCCGTTTTAGGTCCAAAAGTGAGTTTCTTTGGTTCTAAAAATTCCATAGCCCCTTCCTTTAGGACTTGAAATTTGGTATACATGACTTTAAGACATTAAGAAAACACCATAAAAATTTTGGAAAAATTTGGATAGCATCTCCCTAACATTTCCATTTTCCCAAAAATTACAATCTTTGTGTTTTTGAAGGTTCCAGCACAACAAAAATGGATGAGCTCATATGGCCTCCATAGTCAATATATAAAATCTATTCCTAGGCCTTCATATTCAACATATAAGCTCCATTTCTAAAGATCCATATGCTGTCCAAAAGTGACTTAGAGCTAGGATTTAGCAAAACTAACTTAAACCATGTGATTTTCAAGTGCAAGATGGACAAAACTTACTCTTTAAGTTTAATCTTTGCTTCCTTTGCTTTTCTCACACTAAAATCCCTTCTCTTCCCATTTAGAGCAACATTCCACCTTGAAGAAAAGATGAAGATGTAGCTGCCCTTTGGAGAAAATGGTTGGAGGATGAAGAAGATGAAGAAATTTGGTGACTAAATATCTTCTACCAAAAATTCCTTGGCCATACACTTGGATGCCTTTTCTTAGCCCTTAAGTTATGGATAGTAACCATGTTTAATTTTCTTAACTCAATCATGGTTAATCTTTAACTCAACCATGGTTAATGTCTAACCTAACATTGGTTAATTCTTTAAATTAACTAAAATCCTTTTCTCCTTTCTTTTTTATTTTATATTTGTATTTGGGTTTTATCTTCTCTAAAGCCTTAATTATATCTTCTCTTCTCTTATTAGGCCTTTAGAATCAACTATTGGGCCTTATAGTAGTCTAAAAATCGGCGTCTGTCGGGCCCGATTAAGGTTTTACAGTACAATACATACCTTTAAACTTTCTAAAATTTATAAATATTGTTTCCTCTATTTTCTGGCCATACTGAGCCTCAAACATGGATCAGGGGCCCTCAAGCTCGATCTTTATAAATTTTGGTGTCAATCAGGCATCCGAGTCTTTAGACGTAATTTTCACCGTTTTGTATTATGATTGTTCTATAAATTTTCATTTATTGCAATTTAGTCCCCGAAACTCCTTCAGGGTTTCTTAACCCTTTAGCTATTTCTATTTCTATAGTTGTTACAATTTCTTTTTTCTATTTTGCTCATGGTTACTGATCGGGCTAACCGAATCCTGGACCGGATCTTGCCCAGCCATCTAGACAGCGTGGCATCATTAGACCCGTCTCATCAAATGGAGTTTAACCGTGGGTCACGAATTTATGAGATTCCTGCCCGATTTTCTGAAATTCATGCCTAAAGCCACAAATAGAGGGTGAAACTAGGGTTCCCTTAACTTTTGGACAATTTATACATTTTCCCCAGCACATAACTTTTCTTTGCATTTTAGTCCCTGGCTCTTTCATACTTAACTTCGAAGACTCTTCGAGACCCTTTTTTTTTTTTTATATATTTTGGCCCCAATTTTAGGACACTCTGGCCTTGACTCATAATTATTTGTGGTCTAAAATATTATTCTAATTTTGTTGGACCTCAATTTACTCTATTTAGGGGACTTCCTTTTGTATTCGGTGAATTTCGTATGTTGACAGAGAAACCGTATGTTATGTTTCTCGTATTTTCTTATGTTTTCTTGCATTTTTGAGGGATCGAATATCATAGTTTTGTTATGATAGTCAAAGGTAACATGGTTAACAAATAACCAATTCATTCTTAGAATAATAGCAAGATTAATCATAGATAAACAAATAAAGTCAATAATGAAATCTTGTTCACAAACATGAATAAAACAATTTCGACAAGCATGAAAAGTCATCACCTTTTTGGTAAAGGTAACCACAACAAGATCATAAGGTAAAATAGAGATAGGAAGTTGCAAGTACCTTACATAGTCTACAAATATAAATAAATGGGTAGCCCCATAATTAAATAATAATGGCGAAATATTATCTTTAATATAACATATTCCTTGTATCAATCTAGACGACTGAGTTACATCTCTTTTTTCTAAGAAATAGACCCTTCCTTGATGTTATGGTTGGCTAGGGTTTTGCCCCTTCTTCCACTATGGATAATGTGACGACCTTAACTTCTAATCCAGGTAATTATGGTTAAATACACGATTAATAATTAATGATCAAGGTTTAGAGTTGTTACAATTAATTACATTAAGAAAATATAAGAAAATTTGAATCTTGATGTTATTAGGGTCATTAATTAAATAACCATAAATGGGAGAATGCAAAAAAGAATTTCACTATCATCAAGGGTTTGTGATTCATGCATATATCAGTTTTAACACATAAAAATCTCTCACAAGTGTTCCTATATCATTTCCTAGCATTACCATTGAAGAAATTAGGGTTTCTAGGCTAAAGGTAGGAGTTTGGGCACCTGCGCCACTACTTGAAACCTTCCCGCTGCGACTAAGTTAGGTACTGGAGCTTGAAAACTAAGTTTTCACTTTGCGTCGTGGCCATGACCTTTTCGCACTGCAGCTAAGTGGCTCTTGGGAATCATTGGGTAACTTACTCACCACGGCGAGTTGGATCTTTGCCGTGGCTAACCTACGTGGCGCCGTGGTGGAGATTCCTCCTGGAACTACTGTTTGAAGTCCCACGATTCTCGCCTCGGTGGAATACACTTGTGTCGTGGCGAGTTTTGCTACTATACTCTTTTTAACTAATTTCCTCGACTTGCACCACAGTAGGACCTATTGCGCCGTAGTGAGGTTTCATTCTGTCGCCCTCCTGAGCGATTTTTTTCGCATTACGCCACGGTGATATTTCTCAAGCCGCAGCGTCCCTCACCACTGTCACTCTTCAGGCCATGGCAAGGCCTTCCTAGCCGTGGCATGACTCCCTCTTGTAACTAGATCTCCTACATTTTGTCCTATACACTTCAATTCTCTTCTTAGGAACACCCTAGGACCACTTCCTCCCATTTTATATGACTCTAATGGTATTTATCTACCCTATTCACCGAGCTATTCTACCATTATCAATTCAAAACTTAAATGTAAATTTTCACTCCTCCAACTGCCCTATATCAGCAAGTCCATAGAGTAATAGCAACAAGAATTCATGCACTATTAACAATTAACATTTGATACACATTCCGTTAGAGGTTTCATACATCAATGATTCAAATCAATATCTAATACATCACATAATTATATTTCCAACAGTATACTATACCATAAATTCAGTAAAATTCATACATCAGGTGTTATAGGATTTATACATCCAATATCAAGTTATAATAAGGCCTAACTCCTTAATAAATATATCCTAAGTAATCAAAATATAGAAGCCTATACTTGGCAACATGATTACATGATGATGCTATACAAAAAGGAATACAAAATTTAGTATCTATTCTAAATAAACCAATCTAAGTGTAGCCTTCTCCCCACACGGTTGGAGCTCATGGATTTTCATCCATTTGCTTTTCCTTATCCTTACCTGAAGAACCTTCACCTAAATATTTAATCCTATGGAACGGGTTGAGATGCGAATCTCAATAACGAAAACAAATTCCATTCATATGTTCCAGTTTAATCAACATATATGCATGATTTCGTATAAGTATTAGAAAACATACCAGTCATACCAGTAAATGAAATAATTAGGCTATCATGATTATTATCCTATACTAGCAATCATATTTGCACATGTTAAAGGCCAATAACACCAGGAGAGGCTCGTCCACTGCACCTACTCCTTAATGAGCACAACCAAGGCTCAGTGCATCTGGGGTTTGATCGTAACTCGGTGCCTGATCAAAGCACATGCATGGGTAGCAGCCACACCATAGCTCTACCATGGACTCACAAGGCCCAATCACAACATAATAGATAGCCAACCAATTCGTTCAGCATTTCAAATCATTCATGTACAGTAAATATGAAATTAAAATAGATATATGTATGGAATTAAAATAGTCCTGGTTAGCTCACTTGTAGACAAATTACAAAAGCCACCAATGGCACAAAAATCTCCCCAGCCACTATAAATTCCCAAAATTCGGAATGGATGTGTCCTCTATCAAAAACTTCAATATATCACCTTAAATCCTAAGCAAATTAGTGAAAAATTAATACCTATACTATAATCCAATCACTGAGGTCTCAAACCAGTAGACATACATCAAGAAGATGAGTTTATACTTACCTAATGTCAGCCTTAGCCTTAACCTACGAAATTTCACCATGGAAACATCAAATGGCAAGTTTCAGATTTTGGGCATGGGTGAAAGTGCTCTAATTGGAACATTAATTGGGTCAAATTAAAGAGAAAGATGAGAGGATTAAGTTATATAACTATTACCTTGGCTGAATCTTGCTCTAGAAGTGGAAAAGTTGGAAACATGCCAAGAACCCTAGCTTCTCCTTTGGACTTCCGAATTTTGTATATGTCTCTTGTGGTTCTACAGAATGGGGGGTGGCTAGGTTAGTTTTTAGGGTTTAAGTTGGGTTTTCTATGGGTTATAGGCTACTCCAAGATCCAACTCCAAATGGGCTTTAGATTTTAGCATTGTTGGGCCAGCTTTAAGGTGTTAGGCTGCAGAATTTCATTGGGCTAGACCTAGTTTTAAGAACTCCATTGTTTTGGGTCTACACAAAGTTTATTGAGCCATTTATAAGAGCTTATGGAAGTTAGGTCTTGGGCCTTTAATTCATTAAATTAGATTGGGTCTGCACCTAACTTATTGGGCCTCCATTAGCCTCTTATCATGATTTCCTACATTAATTTGTGCCTAGATGAAGTTTCTATCCTAATTAATTCTCAACTCATATTATTAATTTATCTCTCAAAATTTCCATTCACTTAACTTACCTGATTATTTCATATTAATTATTCTTAATTAACCCAAATCTATGATTAGTACCCTAATTAATTTTTGGGGTGTTACAGGTAATCTCCGATGAAATGTCTAGTTTGGCCACACTCATAGCAAGTAGGAGGTCCTGACACATAATTTACCAAGGTGCTGTTATCCACACCTTTTACACACTATAGTGTTATTCAGTTTGAGTTGATAAGTGATGGGTTTCTTCCTATTTTGTGGATTCTTACAGAAAGGTTTAAATTATCCTTCTTTCTTTTTCCACTAGCCATTCTTAAACTTTTAGTCTTAGCCTGCTTCAAATTCTTTGCCACCACCCTACTCTTGTCTACTAGCTCTAGATAATTCCTGATCATCAATAGGGTTATAACTTTCTCCATTTCTATCCACTATCCTAACTCTAACTTTTGACACTTCCAGGCTTCATCCTAGTTATGACAAAGATGAGAGGAGAACTTGGATAATTCCTCCAATTTCGCCAAGTATTATTCAAAGTCATATTACCTTGAACAAGCCTGAACTACTCTATTTTCTTATCATTATGGATCTCCTTAGGAAAATATTTTTCATAAAAGACTCCTTGGAAAACCATCCAAGTAATTGGGGTACATCGACTTTCTTACAATCGCCTCATATCATCCCACCAATGCTTAGCATCCCCAGAGAGCATATAAACTATAAACATTACCTTCTATTCATATAAGAATCCTAATAGTCCAAAATTTTTCTCCAACTCCTTTATCCATTCTTTAGTCTTTTCTAGGTTGATTTGCTATTTCCTCCCTTTTGTCAACCCTATTATTTTCACTCTCATTTCGACTAGCTTCTTCTAGATGTTGTAAGATCCTATGCATAGTAGTAGCCTGCTTTAGAATAATTAAGGTCAATCCTTGAAGAGTCTCGTTACTACTATTTGCATTTTGTTAGGTCATCATAGTTTTCTTGTTTACACAAATAAATATTATTAAGGTGATTAGGCTCAATAGTGAAAAGAGAAAAATACAATGCCTTTATATTTTGTAGTAGTACTGACTTAGTTAGCATGCAAGTAATGAAACACTAGTAATTTCCAATTTATAACCCTCAACAAAGCCTAGCCTTAACCTTTTCAAGACTTCACCTAGATCAACCTTAGTTACCATACCCAAAGGCACTGATAAATCAACTTATTTTGATACCAAAAATGTAACACTCCTTTTATTACCCAATTTTAGTGAACCTTTTTTTTTTAATATTTATAGCATAAGTACTAATTAATTTATTTCTAAACACCTTAATCTTTTAAGTGGACTTTCCATAGTGTAAAATTATATTATGCACTAAATATACCAATAGTGACGTTAAAGGAAGAAGGTTATAATAGAAACTTCATATTACTGGTACATAATGTCTATCTATTACCAAAATAAGGGATGGGGGTGAAATTTATGTGTAGATCTTGTAAAACTATTGGGGTTCAGTCTAAAACTACATAAACAAAAACCTCAGATAACAAAAACTAGTAAAGTTAGTCTTGTAACAACCATAACTCCTAATCAAACTAATTAAGCATAATTGTACTCTTAGACACTAATACTGAATGTCTAATGTAGAGAATAATTAGGTAATGGGTGAAAATATAGGAAAATTTGAACATTTTAATCATCTATCATCACCATTCAGAGAAATATGAAGATATATGTTTATAGAAAATTTAATTTCTTATTTAAGATGTTCAACTCATTCACAAATGGTTCTAAGAGCATAAAACTCCTATATATTGATTTACAAGTCATTAATTATTATTAACTTAGTAAGAATTAGGATTTCATAGCTAAAATGGGGTTTTCAGGTCTTAAATCGTAACTTAGAAGGGTTTAATAGTGGCTAAGTCGGCCTCTAGAACTTCTCAAATTATCAGAATACACTCATGCCACTTCTCATTGTGACTTAATTTGAATATGGAACTCTAGAACTAAAATTTGAACTTGTGCCATGACCTAGAGGTTTCACATTGTGGCTAAGTTTAAGTCTAGAACCAAGATTCATAAAAATCCCAATCCTTGTAGCAATAAGGAGCCACATGGGCCTCACTATCCCAAAATACTCTTGTCGCACTGTGGCAAGATTGCCTGGCACTGTGACAAGATTGCATTCTATAACTCCTCTAGCCTAAAATGTTTAACTTGCACTGTAGCAAATTGTGCCATGGGGAGTTCTAATTCTTTATCTCCTTAAAATAAATTTGGCTACAACTCACATAGTTTTAGCCACGACTTGATCCCCTACTATCACCCAAACCTTAGAATATATGAACCAACTCACTTACAACTCTTTAAATCCCATCATAAGACCTTTTTGGAGCTGAAATGCTAAGCTTTTAAGACTTATACCCATTATAACTTCTAGATTATTGGTCTTATGAAATCCATGGACTCTAAAATTAACCACACCAATGCAATCTCATATTATATTAGTTCACTCATCATTAAGACAGCAAAACATGGCCTTTAAGCTTAAATGGCAACCTAAAACACTCAATATACCACTTATTGTCTTTTAACCACTTGGAAAAGGTTTTAATAGTCTAATTAAATACATTCTTACCCACAGCACTCCAAAGGAACCTCAAATGTAAAATATGGCTAAGGCATTTCCTAAATTCACACATAAGGCATACATATACAACAAAAACTATGTAGCAAAACCAAAGCTAAGGATACCATGAATATCATAATTTATACCTCTAATTGATGTGCAATTTGCCATACAATTCATATCAATTCATATTTACTCTAAAGATATCATTACATCATAATCATTGTGAATTCAAGCCTAGTTTTAAGAAATTTATCCCAAATTACAAAATATCAAAATGCTACACTTGGCAAAAATGAATGCATCATGATGCTATACAAGTTAAATTACAAAAAGAATAGCATCTACATAAGAACGAAAAGCATCTAAGTGCAAGAGTCCCACACAAGATCTAAATCTAGAGGTAGTCATCCACTTGCTTCCCTTTTTCTTTAGCCAAGAAACCTTCACTTAAAATTGTTAGCCTATGAAATAAGGTGAGATGTGAATCCCAAGAACCAACAAGAAATTCCATATATATGTGCAAATTAGTCAATATAAATGTATCTTATACTAATAAATACCAAAATCATCAATATAATCAGTAAATGAAATAGTTGGACTACCAATGACTACTATCCTATATTAACAATTGCATACAACATGACAATGGCCAAAAACAGAAGAAAAAACTTGTCCACAACACTAACTCTCCATTGAGTCTGATCACAACCCAGTGCAGGATCATGACACAATGCACACGTGGTAACGTGATCACAACTCCACCACGGACACGCTGATGGTCCAAAACAATCAAATAGCCAATGAATCATTTAACATAGAGAACATATATGCGTAGTAAATATAAGATTAAAATAAATATATACATGGAATTAAAATATACCCCTAGTTACCTTACTTAGTTCTGCCAATTTCCTCAAGAGTTAAGAATAAATGCCTACACTTTAAAGGTCTTAAATTGACTGAAATCAAATTATTAATCATCATCCATTGACAAAATTCATTAATTCCAAGCATTAAAGCTACCCAGGAATCACTTACCCAAGCCTCTAATGAATTCCAAATTCGAACTTAAGCCTTCTAACACTAAAAACTACAATGTCCTACTTTAATTTCTTTGTATTTTTGCACCATAATAAAACCTAATAAGAAAGCCAGTCACTAAGGCCAATTTCTAACATCAAACACATCAAAATGGAAAAAAAACACTTACCCAATGGTCCCTCTAGCCTCAAGCTCCAAAAAACATGCAAGAAACAACCAAACACCTATTTTTAGATTTGAGGATGATATGAAAATCCACCAAACAAAAAACTAATCGGACCAAAATGAAGAAAAAAACATGAAAGGATCAACTTTTATATAACTTACCTTGGGTAAATCTCCTTTTTAGTGTGCAAATCAATGGCAAAAATGTGAAGGAACCTTAGCCTCCTCTTAAGGTGTGAAAACTCTCTTGTGTGCTCTACGGCCAAGTGTGTTTCAGTGCCAAAATAAATGGGCAATTAAGCTTCTTAGGGTTTTGAAGGAAATGGGCTGATTTTTTCTTTTAAGTGTCAGGGCATAGCTAGAGAAGCCCAATTGTGTTAGGTCTCCATAAAACTAAAATTAGACCTCTAAAATTTGTCCTAGACATAATTAAATAAATCATAGAGTCTTAATAAAATTTTGACTTAATTAAATTCAAATCCTATTTTGCTAAAAAAAAATTACTTGTCTCAAAATGCCCAAAATGATAGTATTTTATAATTTATTCCTATTTTCCATAATTTTTCCAAATTTCTCATAATAATTCCTTAATTCTCCATTATTTATCTTAATTAATTTCTAGATGTTACAAACCTCCTATTGACAAAAAACTAGCAATGATTTGTAACACCTTCATTAACTAGTTTTTTTTTAGTTATTATGGTTCATCAGTGAGTCTATTTACTTATGCAGGTAAAATATTGAATTCAAAATTTTCAAATATGTTCACTTATCTTTATCCATAATTCCATGTGATTCCAATTTAGCAAATAAAGCATTGGTAATCCTTTATAATCAATTTTCCTTAACAAATAAAAACTAAAAGCTCACACTACATTCTAAGGAAAATCTGGTAGAACTTTTCCTTATAAAATTAGCTATCCAGACTAAATAAATGGTCACATTTTAGCCCAAAACTCATATAGATAGAAAATACATATAATAGTAATATCAAATAATACTATCTAGACATACATCATCATCTGTTACTAATAAACTTAAACTAGAGTTACGTCATTATTAACTTTATAATATTTCACATATTACATCACTAAGGAAGTGAAACTTGACGTATACATTCATTATAATATTACAACAAAATTAGATATATATATGATTTATATTATTTTTTAATTCTTGACATCATCTTGATTCTTTTCCTTTGCTAGAACTTGTACTTCCACCTGGCATTGGTTAGTGGGAAGGATAAAAATAGAGGTGAGATTTGGGAGAATCTCAATAGCTAATCTCAACCAAATCAATGCATATAAGAATGCCATGAGGAAATGCAATGCATGTGGTGTATGCATGTTATTCTTAAGCATGATGAAACTCCAATGCAACTTTTGGTATGAAAACTCATTTCACAACAAGTTATGACATCTCAACATACTAGTTAGGCTTCACTTAGTTCAAATCTAGGTCAAGAAAGAACTACTACACTCAATTCCTTGACATAGGGAACTAAGAGACAAAAACATATTAACTCAAGCATAAAGCTCATAATGTAAAGTATAACTCAAGAATACATCAAACAACAACACATATAGGCATTTCAACTCAATCAAGCATTCAAATGTATGCAAGATAGGGAGATAAAGCCACCTTAAATAGGTAAAAGGAAGTCAATAAAACCTCTAACCTTCTTGCTATTTTTGTTGCTCCATTTCCTTTTCCTTTTTGGCTCTACACTAACAATGGGATAGAACCTCACCAGCTTGTCCCAAAAATGTCACATGAACATAACATCAATATCTAAGGCTTATAATAATTTCTCTTAACTTCTTGACTTTTAAATATGCTTTATTTAACATCCGACTTAAACTGAACTAGAATTCAATAAGATAATAAAAAAAGATCCTAAAATAAAATAAATTAAGATCAAATAAGGGTAAAAGAATTAATCAAGACATCAAGAAATAAGGTTATAAAATCACTTATGGAAAGAAAACAAAGCTAAAGTGGCTAAACGGAGAAAAATGGTATTTCAGTGGCAAAATCATAATTGGAGCAAATTTTATAAAACTTAAGGAAAAGAGTTTTAAAGGCCAAAATTAGGCTTACTAGAGTTTTCAAAGGTCCTAAAAACCATAGAGATAGTCAGAACCAGTAAAAACCCTTCTGGTACGCTAAATGTAACACCATATTTAACTAAATTGCCTTATTCATATGTTGGCTTCCTTTCATTGATATCATAAGTTTTCTAAGAAAACTCCATTAAAATATTCAATTATTTTTGCGTTACGTCGCAAATAAAAATTTCATGTCCCGTGGACCATATGAACTCATCCATCTTATTCTCCTATTTAAATATATACATACAACTCAAAACCATCTCAAAATGTGGCCAACAACTCGAGTTCATAGCATACATACACAAAATAATGGAAGGCTGCCTGGGGTTCATGTGCCAAATTTTTATTATGAATTTTGAAAAATCATAACTAATTCGAGAAAACTTGAACTCAAGCACACTATATCATTCTAAAAAGTTACAGATATCTACTCTGCTAAAAATAAGTTCAGATCAAAACAAGAATGATTCATAACTACAAATCGATAGAACAATACATAAACTCAACTGGTATTACTAGTACTGACACAGAACTTCAAAAATTCATATCTCTCTGCTTAGACATCCAATTGGGGTGATCTTGATGTCTATAGAAAGCTTATCATATTTATTTTATGCGTGTAAAATTTTATGAGCATTGGACACCATTTGTCCTTCGAAAGACATAGGAAAAAAACTGACCATATGAATAATAACCAGATCAGAACAATTAAAATTTGGCAACTTTGGAAATTAATAATTAATTCCATAGAAATCCAAATAATCTAGTCTTTAGCATCCAAAAAATCTCTGGATGAGATCTATATGCATGCCAAATTTCATGAGGAAATTCCTTCATTTGGTCAAATTGAGTTATATGGTTCCAAAATGGCTCTTTTTATGCTTCTTAAGGGTCGTAAAGAGTCCAAAATTGCTTCCAAGGCTTTCATGGCCACTTGAGCACATGGGAAAGCATTAAAATGGTCTATTAAACATGTCTCAAAGGTCCATAAACCCAGATTCCACAAATTCACTCTCTCACTCCAAGGTATACACAAGAACATATAAGCTTCATCTTGCCATTCAATGTCAAAAAGTTGCTATATCATTCACATCACATCAAATCACATATATAAATCAAGTATCTATATAATTACATATGTTCAAATGGTTATACAACATATTCATCATAAGGATACATCATATGACATTAAAATGGTTACAAGAAGAACAAATAGCACAATTCTTTGTCAGTCTTTCTCCATCACGCTTGGTGGCTCCCATTCCTTGGTTCACTTGGTCCACCTAGACATGTTAAGCAATGGAGAGGAAGGAATGAGATTCTAGGAATCCCAATAGCTCTTCTTATAATGTCCAATTTTTGTCAAACGACAGAAACAGATGTGTTTTCAAAGCAAGTCTCTTGAAATGAATTAGTTAAGGTCCTAACAAATTTAAGTAGCATTATAGACTCTTAAAAATAAGAATCCCAAGCTCAGATGGAAAGAAAAATAAAGTTGGAATAAAGAAATAAATTTGAACAAAAGGTTGACAAAATATAATGGCATTTTCATAATTTTAAGCAAACTTTGGAATTCTCATAGGAGGACTTTTTAAATAAAAGTTTTGAGTTTTTCAGGGTTCTCAGAGGCCCTGAAAACTATAGGAAGCCACGGGACAATTAAAACTCCCTCAGTGGATGTTTTCTAATGTGGATTGACTCGAATTTTGACAGATTCGATTAGGAAGGTTTTAGTTCCGATTTGAATGATTCCAAAGGAATTTTATTAAATTGGGAACCCAAAATTTTGTAATGGAAAAGATGGTTCTAAAAAAGGAGCTAAAAAGAGCTAGAAACAAAAATGCCAAGACGAAGGGGTAAAATTGAAATGATTTAAAAAGTGTTTCACCTATATATAGGTCATGCCCCACCTCCTCATTCATTTAGCCATATTTGTTTCTACCCTAAATCAAAGGAGAGAGCTAGGGTTTGACTGCACCAAGAGGAGAAGAAAGGAAGGAGAAAAACAAGGAAAATGTATGATTTTCTTGATTTTTTCCATGCTTTCTCTTTAGCAAACTTCTCCTCCTCCATTTCCCCTTCTTTCCTATGGTTTTATTGAAGTTCTTGGGTCTATTTTAAGGGTAGAATAGAGAAGAAAATTTGGATTTGAGGAGAGGAGGCCAAGAAAAGTGAGAAACATGCAAGAAAAGCTAAATAAACAATAAATCTTCATTCCTATGGTAGCCACTTCTTTTCCCCTTCTCTCCTTGGTTTGTCCAACATAAGGAGCTACAAGAAGGCATGGATTTTAGGTAGAACCAAGGATGAATCTTAGGAATTTAATGGAGGAGAATAAAAATATGCAAAGAAAACAACAAAAGAACCATTAGATTATAAGATAGCAAAGTTAGGGTTTCAAGTGTCGCTTGTAAAATCTGATTTGATGCAATAATTTTTAGGCCTAAATGAGTGTTTGGATGAGCTCCTAAGATCCCTAGAAAGCTCCCCATATGCATCTTCCACTAAGAAAACAAAGCAAATTCTAAGGGTGGCCTTAAGGAACATAGCCTTGGGCTAAAGGACTTGAGGCACCTAGGGATAGTTTTAAATTTTTCTAAACCTATTTTTTAGTCATATATGATGAATGAAGATGAGGGAAAACCTTGGGAAAAATTTAGGAAGCCTAGAGAATGAATTGGTGTCATAGGTTCCATAATATGACCCAAAGGAGCAACACCTAGTTAGGCTCCTTGTTTTAATTGTGTGATAACTCCAAGAAGCTTAAAAAGAGTCAAGATTCATAAATGAAAGAAAAGAATGGAGCCTAGAACTCAATTGATGGATGTTGCTTCATTAGGTGCATTTTGGAACCATAAAAGGGGCTATTAGACTAAGTTAGTGTTTAAGGAAAATGTATGGCTTTAGAAATGATTCCAAGAACCTAATTGGCTTCCATATATTGCGTTTAGGCCAAGAGAAACAAATCTCACACCCTTGTATGCATGAGGCCAAGGAAAGGAACATAATTCCAAGAGAAAAAGTGTGCTTATATGGCAAAGATAGCTATTTCCACTTTCTCTCATACATGAATGTGTGCTTACTTTATCTTTAAATGTGTGTATGTGTGTTTTAAGCCATGAAAAGTGTTCTAGCATATGCTTATGTTCCATGGTACCATGATGTCGTAATATGTTTTCAAATGATGCCTAGTATGTTTGCTTGAGTGTGGCAAAGCTAAGAACCTAAACTATGGTGAGGATAAGTCAAGAACCCTTAAGATTGGTTGAGACAAAGTAAAGAGTCTCCCAAGAGTGAGGTTGAGTCAAAATCTGTTAGAGAAAATGGGTAAGGCAAGTCCAAGATCTATAAGAGAATGGATGAAGTTAATCCACTTATTTGGCAAGCCTCTATATGCTTTATATAACTTGTTCAAATGCCAAGAATGCTTCTTGAAAGGTTATACATTTCATTATGCTCATGCATGTATTTTTAAGACTTATTTTGCATTCTTTATATGTGATTGAAAGGGAGATAAGCTATTAAGATTCTTTGAATCTCATTCCCTCCTTTCCAATGTCTTAACATGCTAGGTGGATCATATGAACAGGGTAATGGAAGCCATCAAGTTGGAAGATAAGAGATTAACAACAATTTGCCTAGTTTTGGTTTTTTTTTTTTATAGCTATATGTATGGCAAGTGATGTAGTCCTATGATGGAATTGTTGTATAATCATATGAACATATGAAATTACCCAAATGTTTGATGTATGTATGACTTTTAGTGCCAAATGAATGGTAATGTACATTTTGGGTAGTGAATGACAATGTAAAGTGTAACACCATAATTTCTAGCTCATATCTATCATCATTTACATGTTCATGTGACATGTTCCATGAAGGAAATGAGAAATTCCATTAAAAATAATACATTTTCTTGCGTTGCGTCATATGTAAAAATTTCATTCAGTGTCACGTGGACCGTGTGAGCACATACCATACATTCTCATATTTAATTATATGAATACAACTCATTTGCATTAAAATACGTGACTTGCAACTCATGGAACTGAAGGAAATGCATGAAATAAATACATATATTTTCGGCTAGCTTTTGCCTCTTTTTTGACTCAAATTTGAAAAATCATAACTAATTCTAGAAAAATCAAAATTATGCATTCTTGGTCATTTTGGAAAGATACAGATATATAATTAACAATAAAAATATTTTCAGACCACAACATCTACCACAGAGGATGTTTAACATCTAAAAAGGTCTAGAGGTCAAACTGTCACTGATGTTATCATAGATTTCTGTGGCAAATTTTGAAAATATCCAATTAATTCCAAAAAATTCCAATCGATGCAAATAATACCAATCTAGAAGTCTATGGATGTTAACTAGAGGAAAAAAATAGCTTCATGGCAGCTCAGGTAGCCCAGATCTTAGAATTCAATGGAACAGTAATTGTGGTCGGGCAAGGGTCCTGATATTGGACAAAATCTTTAAAAATTCACATCTCCCTCTCTAGACCTCCAAATGACACGATTCTAGTTGGAATGAGTCACTATGAATGTCTAGTTTTTCTACATAAAATTTTGTGGCAATTGGACATCATTTGAGCCCTATGTGACAGATTTCATTTTCAGACCAAATGAATAGTGCAACAAACTAAAATTAGAAAAAGTGCCAACTTTGAAAATTCATCAAATATTCTATAGACATCCAAAAATTATGTTCTTTAGCTTCCCAAAAAGCTCTCAACAAAATCTATTTGCATGACAAATTTCAGATCAACAATAACTCATTTGGACAAAAAGTGATATAGGGTTCCATTATAGTCAATTTTGGCTCCATATGAGGTACCAAAGTAATCAAATGACTTTCCCTGTGGTTTAGCACCTTTTGGGCACGTCTAAAAGCATGATTAAGACTTGTGTAAGCTACCAAAATGGTCCCAAACTCTATGCATCTCATTTTGGCCATTTCATCCACACATATGCATAATTCCATCAAACTCTCATGAAACATAAATTGGCATTCCATGCCCAAATTACATTCTAGGGTCCATACATCATATCTATTCATTTATACATAATATATTATCATAATTACACATGTCTAAGAGGTCATAGACCATATACATCAAGGGGTTACAACATTTAACATCATTATGGATTTTAAAAAGCAAGGCTAAGCATATTGTGGTCAAACTCTTTCCTTCAAGGTGGTTGGCTTCCATTACCTTACCCACTTGGTCCACCTAGCATGTGAGATCATTGGAGAGGAAGAAATGAGATTCAAAGAATCCTAATAGCTCATCTCCCATTCAATCATACATAATGGATGCAAACAAGTCTCATAAATACATGTATGGTCATGTTAACATGTGCAAACATTCAAGAAGCATTTTCATCATTTGAGAATGTCATACATAGCATACAAAGGCTTGCCAAGCAAGTGGATTGGCCTCACCCAATTTCTTGTGGGTATTGGACTTGCTTCACCCATTCTTTAAGAGATTCTTAGACTTAACCATACTCTTGGGAACCTATCTTGCTTTTGGGAGACTCTTTACTTTGTCTCTACTAATCTCAATGGTTATTGGCTCATCCTCACCATGGCTAAAGGTTCTTTGCCTCACCACACTTAAGCAAACCCAAGCACATATCAAAACATCATATGAAACATAATATGTCATCATAAAACCATGGCATATGAAATCATGCTATCATACTTTTCATGGCTTGAAAATATACATACACACATTCTAAGACAAGCTAAGCATACATCTATGCATGAGAAAACGTGGAGAGAGCTACCTTGTACACATACTTTTTCTCTTGAAACTCCCTCCCTTGCTTCGGCCACACACCTACAAAAGTGTGGGGAAGGTTTTTCTTAGCCTTGTTTTCTTGCTTTTTCTCACTTGAATCTTGTGTTCTTTGAGCTCCTCTCTTCAAATCCAAATTTTCTCCTCAATTTCTCCTTTCTACCTTGAATTTCTCCTCCTTTTCTTCCTCCTCTTGTGTGCCTCATCCTCCAGGGTTTTCCTCTAGTTTTGGGTAGAACATGGTCATGCATAATGAAGGGAGAAGAAGGATGCACCATATATATAGATAGGAGGAAGTTACACTTTTCAAAAATTTCTATTTTGCCATTCGTTCTTGGCATTTTCATTTTTCCTTTGTTTCAGCCCCTTTTTTACAACCGTCCTTTCCATTATGAAATTTAGATTCCTAATTTAGTAAAATGCCTTTGGAATCACTCAAATTAGAACTAAAACCTTTCCGAATGAATCAGTAAAAGTTCGAGTGCATTGACGTTAGAAAATGTCCACCGGAGGGGATTTAACTGTCCTAGGGTTTTCCATGGTTTTCAGGGCCTCTAAAAGCCCTAGGGAATTTAAAACTTTCATTTAAAAAGCCTTCCTATGTGAATTCCAAAATTTACTCAAAATTACGAAAATGGTATTATGTTTCGTAAGCTTTTTGTAAGAAATTGTTTCTTCATTCTAACTTTATTTTTCTTTCCGTTTGAGCTGGGATTCTCATTTTTAGGAGTCTAGAATGCTTTTCAAAATTTTCAAGACCTTAACTATATCATCTCAGGGGACTTTCTTTTGCATTTGGTGAATTTTGTTTGTTTACAGAGAAACTGTACGTTACATTTCTCATGTTTTCTCTTGTTTTTAGAGAACCAAATGTTACATTTCTCCCCCCTTAAATAAATTTATCCTCGAAATTTAGGGTACACTTTCTCTTACTCTTTTCTTTTCTGGGTAACTACTCTTTTCTTTCCTTTCTTCTTGGCTCTATACACTTTTTTCTGTGATTCCACTTGTTCAAATTTTTTCTCTTAGCCATGGAATTTTCATACTAGCTCTTAATGAGAGATGTATTACTATAATGTACTAGCTAATTCTGTTCATAAGGGAAAGAAATTTCTAACTTTGAAGGCCTATCTTGAGAGAGCTTACTAATCATATCGGGTTAATATTAACCCATTCGTAGGGATTAATGTTTCTTTTAGTGGGCTTATTTACATATCTTAGGAGGTAAATTATTTCATATCATATATCTCATATCCTCTCTCAATTGCTTGTCATAACGTCTCATCATCTTTTTTTATCATTACAACCATTGGAGGTTTCTGTTTGTCTATTTACTTATTTACATGTATCGTCCACTATTTATCTCTGTGTTCTTCCTTACTAGCACATCCCATGATTACAATTCACATTCTTTTTGTCACAAGCCTCACATCTCAATTACTTATTGGGATTACAGCTCTATTGAGGATTTTTTGCTTTTAATGATCTCAGTTTCTCTGTTTACTATTACATTTGTCTCTGCAGGATGGGACTTTTTCTCACTTACAGTGGCATTTTATAGTCCTTTATTTCAATACTAATTGGCCTAACATATATCTTATACTGGCACCGAAGAGCTACTACCATTAACTACTGCTGAGTTTTGGTGTGATGCTAGCTATTCTCATAGTTTGCTCACTAGAGATGTACTGTACCACTTACCTTATATAAAAACTGCACTTGACCCCTTTCTGAATACATAAGCCAGCATGCGAGAATCTCTTTATCCTTCAGTCCGGGCTACTACCTGCTAAGTAGTGGTTCATCTGGCTCTAACTCTAGAAAGCTAATTTTTTACTTTCCTCATCCCATACATTATGCTCATCTCTAAAGAGAGCTAGTTAGTGGTCTAACTGTTAGAGTAAAGCCTTCATATCTCTATGGCAACGGTCTACCAGACTCAGGAGATTTGTAGTCTCTAAGATAAAGGTTAGCTGAAATTGTACTAGTCTCTGAGACTAACTGCTCTGTAAAACTATCTCAGGTCATCATCTCACTAGAGAACTATCATGCTGTGGCTAGGACTCTCTGTAACTTTGTGAAATCTACTATGACCCCTGATCTACTGCGACCTCTCAGAGCCTTACTAGGGTCTGCTGCAACCCACTGTGATATGCTAGGATCTACTGCGATCCATCTTTGGGAGACGTCATAGCCTAAGATCACTGGATCTAATAGTGAAATAAATACTCACCAAGTCCGATAATTATCGCCCTTATTAGCTAAGGCTAAACTCAGAGGTGCATTGTGATCTTCATGAGAAGTGGATTCTGTGTAATCTGATTCTCTAGGATCTCATCATACTAATACTAAGGAGCATTTCAATTTTCACTCATCGCTCCTTATAGGATCCTCAGATTTCCACTTCAGCCCTTTTCTCACTTGGGCTTTCTTTTCTTACTCTATTAACTTACTTACTTTGCATGTACTCATTCTAGCCTTCCTTTCATATCCTGCAATTTCTAACTATGCCCATGTTCTGCTTTTAAGTGCTTTGGCACTAGGGCATCTCACACACTGAGTGTGGTTAACATCTCTGGCATGAGAGAGGCTATACATTGGTCCCTTTTCATTTCATTTACATGTACTAAAAGGGACTCAGATCATACATACTGAACTCATGCTATCTGGATCTAAACATTCTTTATTAGGAATTTCTTTCTGCATGCTTTTCTCATTAGTCTGATATTATTGGAATCCTTTTACCTTTATTTTCTGACTTATCTTGTTATCTAGCTAACTAGGATACCCTTCGATTATCGGGACACTTGGGTGATTGATGTCGTCATTTGCTATGCACTTAAGCCACATTACTACTAGGTTGGCCAGACCTAATATCATGTAGTCTCTATTGCAAACAAACCATAATATCAAACACTAATACACAGGCATCTCATGACTGAGCTCAAAGCTATTATCGCCTGTATATTGCAAGTTTCCCCAATAATCTAAAGTATTCTTTTTTTTTTTTACTTTTCTCTATCCGCCTTATTCTCATAGAGTGCTCAGGGAAAGTAGCATTCTTCCTCTACTACATCTTGAGATCTCTCTGTATTGCCCGATTGTTTTTTTTTCTTCGAGTGCTATCATGTTAGAAGGGCATCCAAGGACAAGTGTGCTTTCTTAAGTATTCAAGCACATTAACTAAATATCTAGTCTCAATCTAGTATGTTCTCAGTTTGAATACTGTCATATCTTCTCTTTCTACCTTTCTTTTCCTCTTACTTAGGTAAAAGGATGTTTTATTACTAGCTATTTTTGTTGCCAGTTTAAGTTCCTCTACGCTCAAGAGCACCTGCACTTTTCCTGGGTTCTTCTACTTATTCACTCTCTGTAATATCAAGGGGGTCTACTTTTCGCTCATACTCTTGCTTTATTTCTAACTAGACCATCCCTTAGTAAGAGGAATTTTATTTCATATAATCCCAAAAATTTCATTCTATGGCACTCTCAGCTTACACTCTTTCTCTACATGAAATGAGGCTCACCTTCTTAGGCAGTCTCTAGCTCTCTCAAGCTTTCTTGAGGGTACTAAGGCACTAACTGTCTGTCTTAGTTTATTTCTATGTTCGGATCAGAGCTGAGCTTTCCCTCTATTTAAGCTCTTTAGCTTCATCTTCAGGAGCATAGTATATTATTTCTAGGGTTTTACTAACCCAATCCAAGACATGTACTTTCACTGTCTAGACTCTATTTTACTGAAAACTTATGCTCTACCAGGTACTCTAATCACTCACGTCCCTTAACCCTATATCATTCTCATATTAGGGAGCTCGTCTAACTAGTTATTGGACCTCTATCTATTTCCCTTTCTGGGCTAAGCTTACTTATTTAATCATGACTAAAGTGAGGGCATCTTTTCTATAACTAGTTTCTTAGCTTTTCCTTGCTTCATTTATTACTATACTTTATGACTTAGTGGGGTTTCTTCCATTTATATGTGTACCGCATATTCCTTCATGAACTTCTGTGACTCTTTTTTAGGCCTCCCTTGCATCTACACACTGTAATAGTGTGCCATCATAACTTCTCTTATATAAGATCCTATTGCTAATGAAGAAGTTCATGGCTAGACAGCAGATAGCCTTTTTATCACTTTCAGTGGCCTCAATTGGGTATTCTCTACTTGTCATATAAGTTTTGATATCATGATACTAAGGTTGCCCATCATGCTTTTCTTTTATGTTTAAGCAATATGCTGGTAAATCTCTTACTTCTACTCGGAGTGGTTGGACTTGGACTCCATAGTCAAGTCAGATTATCACTTCTAAAGTGGCTAAAGCATTAGTAAATTGGTTCTCGTATCGAGTGACATGATAAAAATTGATTTCTTCAAATTGTTTGATTAATTGAGCCAGAAATTTCTGATATGGAATTAGTTTTAAATCCTTAGTTTGTCATTCTCCAGTCATTTGATGAATTATAAGAGCTGAGTTACCGAAAACTTTTAGGTTTCTTATACCAAGAGTTACAACCACATGTAGCCCATTGATGTAAGCTTCATATTTAGCTATATTATTAGTGCATTCAAACTCCAATTTAATTGCCACTGGAAATTGTTTTCCTTCAAGGGATATAATTATAGCTCCAATACTATAGCTGCACATATTTGCAGCTCCATCAAAATACATCTTCCATCGTCCATCATTATAATCTTCATCATCACCCCCTATAGCCAATATGTTGTCGTCAGGGAAGTGGAAATCCTATGGCTGGTATTCATCCAAAGGATTCTCAGCCAAGTGATCTGCTATGACACTCCCTTTTTATAGACTTTTAAGTCATATATTTGATATCATGCTCAGATAGAATCACTTGCCACTTAGAAACTCTCCTAGAAACATGTGGGCTTTCAAAAATATATTTGATAGGATCTATTCAAGAGATTAACTAGGTGGTATAATAAAGCATGTATTGCCATAAACGTCTAATGGTCCATGCTAACCCGTAACAAGTCTTCTTAATCAATGGGTAGCGAGCTTCACATTCATTAAATTTCTTACTCAAGTAATAAATTTCCTGCTCCTTCATTTTGGAGACATCATGTTGCCCCAATATGGCCCCCATCAATCTTGGCAAGATGGTCAAATAGAGGATCAAAAGTTGCCCCAATGTGGGTGGAACCAAAATTAGGGGATTTAATAGATAATCTTTAATTTTGTCAAAAGCTTGTTGACAGTTTCCATCCCATCCTCCAGTGTAGTTCTTTTTCAACAATTTGACAGGTTACAATTAAGTTAGCAATGAACCTCGTTATGTAATTTAGGTAACCTAGAAAACTTTGCACCTCTTTTTTTGTTTACGGAGATGGCATTTCCCAAATTACTTTTACTTTATCTGGATCCACCTCTATTCCCTTCCACCTCTCCATAAAGCCCAATAATTTTCCAGTTAAGGCCTCAAAGATACACTTGTTGGGGTTTAAGTGGAGTTTGTATTCACGTAACCTTTTAAATAACCTTTTCAAAATTGCCATGTGGCTCTCCCCTTCTCTAGATTTAGCCACCATATCATCGACATACACTTTAACCTCCTTGTGCATCATATAGTGAAAGAGTGCTGTCATGGCCCGTTGATAAGTTGCTCCTACATTCTTTAATCCAAATGGCATTACTCTGTAACAATACGTTCCCTATGGCATGATAAACGTAGTCTTCTCTTTATGGTTTTTATGCATAGGGATCTGATTGTACCCTGAGTAACTATCCATGAAGGAATATCGGTGGGCTCATGCCTTATTATTAACTAAAACATTAATATGAGGCAATGAAAAATCATCCTTTAGGCTTGCCTTGTTCAAATCCTTGTAATCAACACACATGCAGACCCTTCCATCCTTTTTAGGGACTGGTATAATGTTTGCTACCTATTAAAGGTATTTGGACACTTGGAGGAATCCTACCTGTAACTATTTCATGACTTCTTCTTTTATTTTGAAAGATATGTCGATGCTCATTCTTCTCAATTTTTGCTTCTTTAGTTCGACATTTGTGAATAATGGAATCTTATGAGAAGCAATCTTTGGATCAAGTCCAGGCATGTCTTTATAACACCATGCAAAAATGTCCACATACTCCTTAAAGAGCTAGATCATTTCCTCTTTTTTTGGATTATCCAACATTTTAATCTCCCTTTTATTTTCCTCTATCCTTAAATTAATGTTTTCACTTATTTCTTTATGTGGGCATATTCCCTTATCTTCAGAATTGAGCATTTTTTCAAAGATCTGGGTTAATTCTTCATTATCAGATTCAGAACCATGCATATCTATAGTAACACATAAATCACTCGACAGGGGCTCGGGAACTTTTGCGTTAGACAGGAGTTCTAAGGAAAACAATTTCCTGGAGGAAGAAATAAAAACAAAATGAACAAGTAGAAAACGAGTAGAAAGAAAAGGCACAATATCCAAGGAACTTTAATTTCATTCACTAAATACCATTGTCATTTATAAAGTACTGACTGAAATTGTAAAGTAATATGTCTTTTAGACAAATTAAAACAAAGGAACAACACAATCATAACAATTACTCTAAAGTCACGACATTAGGGATATCCTCAATTTCTTAGTTATCTAATCTTTCCCAAGAATCATCGACCAAGATCCAAGCTTTAGCTCTTCACACGGCTCTATCATCAACCATTGAAATACTTAACTGGTTCATAACCTCTGAGAGAGTCAGAAAAGTTTCTTTGATGTGAGGGATTTTCTGCCTCTATTACTCCTTACTTCCTTTCGTGCTTGGTTGTACTTTTACTTAGTTTGACAGCAAAGATTCATACCCTAATCCCTGACAATTAGGATTTTCTAAAAGAGTAATAAATCGTTTAATTCCTTGAAGTTGTATCCCTAATCCCTTTCCATATTTGAACCAATTTCTTTTTAACATTTTCATCATGATCTGATTGACATTTTTTATTGCAGGTTTAGGTCCATTTATCTCTAGACTTTAGAATGGCACTTCCATCTCTTGTTCAGCAGCTTCGATATATGGCAAGGAACTGAGCTTACTTAACATGAACTCCTCTTCTCCCTTGACAATGATTATCCTCCCTTTGTCAATGAATTTAACTCTTTGATGAATAGTCAAAGGGATAGCACTGGCAGAATGGATCCATGGTCTCCCAAGTAATATTGTGTAGGATGGATCAATATCCATTACCTGGAAGTCCACTATAAAAATTTTTGGCCCAATCTCCAAAGATAGACAATAGTGCCTATCACCACTCTTTTAGAACTGTCAAATGCTCTAACCACTATGTCACTTTTTTCAACATGCAATGTCCCTGTTGCTAGTTGCTCAAATGTGGTCAGTGGTAGCACATTGAGTGTCAATCCTCCATCAATCAAGACCTTCCCAATTACAAAGCCATTGCATTTCAAAGTAATGTGCAAGGCCTTAGGCTGATTGGAAAATGTCCCTACAATCTTCTTTTTGGAAAATGAGATGGCAGATGTGGACTTGACAATATTCATCATACTGGCAACCTTTTTTGGGGTAACATTAGACCGCACATATGCTTCCTCCAATACTTTTTGCAGAGCTTGACGATGTACCTTCGAACTCTCGATTCAAGACCACATTGAAATTCGAGCTAGGGTTTTCTTCAATTGTTTAACCACACCATATTCATTCTACTTCATGATCCTTAAGAATTCATTGCCAGTATAGTCTTCCTTTCCTTTTTTCCCCCTTCTTTTGACCACTATTATCAACCCCTTTTCCCTTTAGATGTTTATCAACATTTGTAGGGAGATAGACCCTACCACTTTGAGTGACTCCCCTTGCCTCAGCTATATTTGTGACAGGTTCTCCTTCTGCCTTAGCGATTACGACATGATTTAAGGGATATTTAATAATTTCCTCATATCTCCAGGGTACAACACGATCACTTTCATACGGGAAAGGAGCTAGCATGTTTACAATCATTGGTGATGGTTTTGGAGTAAGGGGAACTAACATTGAAAAAGGCTCATTGACAGTTAGCTAATTATTTTCAGCTATCTTGTGGGGATGACAATATCAACATATTTCTTGTCTATTACATAAATTTATTTTTTTGAATTCCTTATGACCATAACCCTCAATGTCATTAATTCCTTCAATGCTTTTTGAAACTGCACATAACTCTCAATATCATGATCTATATCTTGTTGATGATAATCACAAAACTTAGCTAGTGGCCCAATGATAGTTTTTACAGAACTCTCTTATGGTAATTCCAACATGTACCCAATCGATTGAAGACCAGCTAATAGAGTCTTCCTAGGGAACTCAATAGTAATAGGGCTTTTGGAAAACCCTGATTCTTTATCAATAATGTTCATCTATGGCCTGTGACTGGGTAGAGGATTGGTGGCAATTGTTAAATCCTTTCTGGGCTTAAGTTGAATATGGTTAAACTCTATTAGATCTAACATGTTCCTCTTAAATGTGATACAATTCTCAATTGAATGCCTTGGGGCGCCCATATGATACTTATAGGAAACGTTGCGGTTGCACCAAGCCAGGTACGGTGGCTGCATTCCTTTTATGTGATGCAGCCCTATAAGCTTTGCTTCTACTAATTTTTGGTATAGTTCTGCATTAGTAGAGTTAAAGTTGGGCCATCGGCAGTCATCCTTCGGTCATACATTAGCTCCCCTTTCATGTTGACCTTGTCCATTCACTGTTGTTCTAAATTGATTTTGACCTTCACCCTCTTTACTAATATGATAAGACACAGGTTGACGCAGGAATGGCCTTGAGGTTGGACATAGTTTACCTCCCCTTCTTTCTTCTTTATGCCTTACCCTTTCTTAAAGCCACCCTCTGTCGTAGGAGATACGAGCTTCCCATCCTAGATGTCTGCATCAATTCTCTCTCTAATCTTAATCAAATTAGCAAAATCAGTAATGTGTATTCCCTACATGATTTTGTAAAACGAATCAGATAAGGTCCAAATAAAGTATGAACAGAATTCAGATCCGATCATCGAAGGTTGAACTTGGGAAGCCATCAATCTCCACCTTTGAGCATACTCGTTGAATGACTCCATTGTCTTCTTGCTTATTCTCTTTAGTTGTTCTCTAGTTAGAACAGTGTCAAGATTGAATTTATACTGTTTCATGAAAGCATTCGCAAGATCCCTTCATTTGTGAATCTCAAAATGGTCTAGTTGCATATATCATAATAAAGTAGACCCAGTCAAACTTTCTAGGAAGAAATTTATCAAGAACTTTTCATCCCTTGACCAAACAGTCATCTCTGTACAATATGATTTGAGATGATAAATTGGATTACTGGTACCATCATACTTGTCAAAATCTAGAACTTTAAACTTCTTTGGAATTGATACCTCAGGAATTAAGCACAATTATTCTATATCCAATGATCCCCAGGAGGTTGGTCCTTGTAGATCACACAGTTGGTCCTTGACCTCCCCTAATTCTCTCTCCCAATCTTTTTTAGCATCCCCAATCTTTCCTTTACTGTTTGCAGTGGGGATTTGGAATGTATACGTAGCATCATATCTAGGAAACTTTTATACATCTTTTGCTTCATCCCGAAACCCTTGTTTATTAGCAACCTTCATAGGAGGATCTTGTATATTCTTTTGTTGTAGAGTAGGATCAGCCACTCGATTGGAATGTGCCTCTATCATAACCACTCATAGAGAGCTTGTTCTTATTTGTGCTGTGACGGGCGAATGACTAGATGCACTAGGTAAGTTATCAACTCCTTTTCCCTTTAAGGTCTCCATCAACACTTTTATCATTTCACTTATTTGAGCCATTTGATTTTCCATGGTTGTGATGTGACTATTTAAAGTGGTTGAATCCTCTTCAACCCTTGACTTCCTTTTGTCTGGTGCCCTTCCATGATTTTGCTTCTAGAATTAGTGTTCTAAACTCTAGTGGTAGCAAGGGTTTGGTTAGATGGATTACATTTTAAAGGCACAATATTGTCTTCCCCTTTTTATTTTATGTTCTTTTATAAAGATAAGATCAATTTAGTCACATTAGAAAATACTTTACTTAAAATCAAAATAGTGATTTGGGTTAGCTATTTTAGTAACAGAACATTGGGCTCTTTGATTTCTTAAGGGGTTTTTATTAACCCACATAGAGAATCAAAGTTGACACTTGATACAAGAGGGAGTTTGAACCCCTACATGATTAATTTCTTTGCATTCATTTGAGTTATTCATCATTTCTTTTGAACATTCATTAAGTATGACAGAAACTAATTCTTCGATTACTTCAAGAAACATATAGGACTTCACAATAAGAGTTTGGCAATGAAGTACATCTTTACTCAAAAGTTAATAACTATTAAGGTTTTTCAATTCCATTACAATATCATTGCATAACATGAAGAAACTCGTTATCTTTATTGGTGTGTTTGCGGATTGGCTAGGCCTTCAGCATTCTTAAGCGCACTTATAAAATCAGAGATGACCTCATCAGTTACGAGGATCAACTTCCTAAGCCAACTTATAAATCTCTCTTTCTCTATTGTTTGTTTAGTATGTAGAGCCTTCCATGTCTCTGTGGTTTTAACTTATCGATTAAGTTGATCTATTAAATTTTTCATCACCACGGCGTTATCACTTTTGATATTGGCTAGCTCATTCATTCTCCTCTCTAATTCTTTGGTTAGCACTTCAGTCTCTTGTTGAATTTCCCTTGATTGGAGCTTTGCATCTACCTTTCTAATGCATCTCTTTCTCTAATTGTTTTCATCAGCTTAGCATTGTTGTTCTGCATCCTTCTTCTATTTCCCTTCATCTATTGTTATGCTTCTTCCATCACATCCTTCAACTTCATGTTTTCTTCTTTCAATCTTCTCATTTTAGCACCTCCTTTTTTTCCCTTACACTTTTTTACCCTGGGCATTTCTGCTTGCAAAGCTGCGTATTCATTTTTCACTTGATTCAATCCTTTCAAGCATTCTTGCCATTTTCCATATAAATCCTTCAATTTTTCCTTTTTGTCCTCCATCTGCCTTGCCAGTTATTCATTAATGGCTTGCATATCATTGCCAAGCAAAGGATTAAGAGGCTTAAAAGAAGGATTAGCACCTTGGTTCTTTCCTTCAACTACTCTTGATACTCTTTGGTTGTAGCTACGATACGTTTACCTAATTTAAACTTTCCTTTGCATATCATTTTGCTCCAGGCACTCCCAATTTCTTGGCTTTGTATTTTAGTTTCTGGGTCATTATGGTGGAAATAAATAAGGCGTGTTGCTCCTTTAGATGGAACATCCTGCCTATATGCAAATTGTTAAAGAACAATCAATGGATTGTAATTAATACAACCATGTGAATTCATCAATGGTACATTCAAAAATCCTCCACAACAATATATGATCTCCTCACTTTCCTACAAGGCTAGCTTCTGCCAGATTGTATTTTCATCTAAATGGCTAAGTAACTAGGCCCAATCATTATAGTCCATCTTTATGGTGGACAGTATAGAACCTTCACAACTTAGGAAATCCTTAATAGGATGATGGACAGTGTCATGTCTTTGACCTATTTAGTATCTTCTCCCATAAATATGATTGAAAACCCAAATAGTTAGAAGTTGGAAACAACATTTCAATTTTCCTCCTCTTTCTTCTTAGCAAAAACTCAATGTCAAGAATGTCTCTGCTAGGATTGCTAGTATAGGATTCACACATTGATTATCCACCGCCCAAAATATACTTACAGCAGATAGATCAACTACTCCAACTGCTGATGGGAATAGTACCAATCTGTATATTGCTAAAGCCAATACCTTCTTAAAAGTTTCCAGTCTCCCTTTTCTGCTAGGATTTCAAGGCATTTCTCGACATGTTTTCTTGAAAGACCTTTAGAAAATATGCAATGACATCTCATTAACCATTCCAGTAAACAGTGCCAATGTGTCACTTTCCCTATAAGGTTTTAATGAATGCATGAATATGATGAAAGAATAAAAGAAATGCCTTCCTTTGTCTTACCATGGGTAGATCCTAGGTTAAGATAATTGGTTTACAAAGAGCTCTAACTATTTGGGGAGGCATCTATGGCTCAACTATTAGTGCCCGCTTCTGAGGTAAGTCTATGACTCCTGAAACATTAGTCCCTAAATTGCCCCTACCATGAGGTAAAGATCTTGCTATATAAACTTGACTTTGAGAGGAAAAATATCCTACACAAGTCAAACCCATATAACAAGGAACAATTCAAGTGAAGTCTTCATGATAGCCTCAAGAAGCACAAGGCTTCACAGGGAAATCAATATAAACCTCTACTAACCTAAGATGTATTAAGACCTGGGTATAGGGCCCATAATGCATGTAAGATATTTGTGCTCAGTGATGTGTGTGAGGAGAGCATTTACCTTTCATCCTATAGACTACTCAACCTTATCTGTTAAGTAGATTGGTAGAACAAAAGGCAGAGAAGTATATACATAGATATAAGCAAAAAGAAAATAAAATATATACAAATATGATCATCTACCCTAAAGTTTTATTCCATATGTTATCTATCCTAACAAATATTATGTACACAATGAATGAAATAAAACATATGACACATGCATGTGAGTAGCATGTTATTTACCCTAATCATGTGAGGCAAATAACAAATAAAAAAGAAAATCAAAATAAAAAGAAGGCCATAATATCTTGCATAATTAACTTAAAATTGGGCTTGACTCTCAAATTTGTCCCCAAAGAAACAGAGAAGAAAGAATCCTTGTAAAAGAAATTTTGATTTTCAAAGAAAACGAGAACGAAAACCAAAATCAAAATTAAAAGTAGTAGTAGGAGTTACCACCAAAATTTTAATTTTTGAAAAGGTAAAATTTTAGAAAAGCCTTTTATAAGAAAAATGATTTGTGAACTAGAAAATGGATTCGTAAGTCAATTATTAGCGGGGAAGGTGTTAGGTATCCTACTACACCCATTACTAAGAATGGCTACCCTAAGTCAGTAGTGTAAAATTAATATGCCCTCTATTCTATTTCAATTCTCTTTAAGAAATCACATGCAAAATAAAATTCAAGGAACTAAAAAGAAAAGAAAATTAACAATAAAATAAGGTAAGAAGAATGAAATTAAAAATAGGGAAGAAAGATATTAAGAAAATAAAATAAAGAAGAAAAAAATTATGGAAGTAAAATAAAGCACAAAGAAATTAAGGAAGTAAAATTTAAAATAAGATAGAGAGAAAATACAATTAAAAATCAAAAAGAAATTAAGAAAATATTTTATTTATAAAAGCAGACTTGACTTAAGATAAAAGCCTAGGGCCTACGTACTCTCTAAGAGGGATCAAAGTCCACGTAATTCGAATTCGAAAACTGTATTTGGATGTTGGTGTTTTTTTTTTTTTAGTTTGTTTTCTTTTCTTTTGTTCTTTCTTTCTTTATATTTAATTAATTTTTTGGTGTTGTTTTTGTTATTATTTTTTTGCTTTGTTTTGTTTTATTTTATGTGAAAAGACAAAAAAAATAAAAATTACTTTTTCCTTTAACAAATAAAATAAGTTTAAAATTGATTGATATGTCTTGATTTGTAAAAGGTAAATTTAGTTTTACTTTTTTTGTACTTTCAATTTTTTTCCTTTTTCCTTTTTCTCTTTCTATGTCTTTTTTATTGTTTTATTTTATTTTATTTTGTTGATTTTATTTTTTAATTTTATTTTTTTTTCATTTATTCATTTTTGTTTAAGTAAAAGGACCTCTTTTTTTTTTTGTCTTTTTGTTTTATTTTTGTTTTTTTGTTTTATTTTTTGTTTTTGTTTTTGTTGTTTTTGTTTTTGTTTTTTGTTGTTGTGTTTTTTTTCAATTATTATTTGTGTTTTATTTTTGTTTTTTGTGTTTTTTGTTTTGATCAATTTTTGTTGATTTTTGTACCATTTTTTATGATTATTTTTTGATTTGTTTTAATTTTCTTTTTTTTTTTGTCAAATTTTTATTTTTCTTAATCTTCTTGATTTTCTTATTTTTATTTAAGTGAAAAGATCAAATTTTGAAATGACATTTGTATTTAGGTGCAAGAATTTTCCACTTTTTTTTTTTTAAGAGATATTTTCTTTTTTCTTTTTCTTTTGACCTTCTGCTTTCTTTAAATTTTTTATTTTTTTATGTTTTATGTTTTATTTTTTCTTTTTTTGTTGTTTTTTTTCTTTTCTTGATTAAGCCTCTTTTCCTTTGTTTATTTATTTTATTATTTATTATTTTTTAAAAAGGACCAACTCTAAAAGAAAAAATTTACTTTTGGATTTTAGAATACCATTTTTTCAATTTTTGCGAAAGACCCTTTAAGAAAGGATAAATTTTTAAGACTTAGAATGAATTTTACTAAAAAAAAAAATTTAATTCTCTTCTATTATTATTATTATTATTATTATTATTATTATTAGCTCTCTTTTTTTTTTTTTTGAAAATTTCATTAAAGCTTCTTTTGAATGGGGCCATTGAAGCATAAAATATTAAAATGTAAATTCAAGGCCCAAAAGATACTAAGGAGGCTTTATTGCCACATATGGTATAATATCTAGTTTTCTGAAAATGAAAAAAAATATGAGAAACGTAACATACAGTTTCTTCGTAAATAAACGAAACTCATTGGATATGAAAGGAGATCCCCCAAAATGATGCAGCTAAGGTCCTAAAAAATTTGGGAAGCATTTTAAACTTCTAAAAATAAAAATTTTTGGCTCAGACAAAAAGAAAAATGAAGATATAATTTCTTACAAAAAGTTTACGAAGTGTAATGGCATTTTTGTAATTTTGAGCGAATTTTGGAATTCAAATAGGAGGGATTTTTAAATGAAAGTTTTAAGTTCTCCAAGGTTCTTAGAGGCCTTGAAAACCATGGAAAGCCCCGAACAGTTAAAATCCCTCCGAGGGACGTTTTCCAACGTCGATGTACCTGAACTTTGATGAATTCGTTCAGGAAGGTTTTAGCTCCAATTTGAGTGATTCCAAAGTCATGTTACTAAATTGGAAACCCAAATTTTATAATAGAAAAGGTGGTTCTAAAAAAGGAGCTAAAATGAAGGAGGAACGAAAATGCTAAGAACGAAGGGCAAAATTGAAATTTTTGAAAAATTATTTCTTCCTACCTTATAAATAGGTGGTGCCTCACACTCTCCCTCACTTAGTTTCAGATTATTTTGCCCCAAATCTGAAGAAGAACCCTAGGAGAGTGGCGCATCAAGGGAAGAAGAAAAGGGAGAGCAAATCCAAGCTTAAGGTATGTTTCCATGGTAGTTTTTCATGCTTTTCTTCATCCACACCTCCTCTCCTCCCTTCTCCTTTGCTTGCTTTGATTAAAATAGAGTTTATAAATCTGATTCAAGGGAGAAATTCAAGGGAAAATTCGGATTTGAAGAGAGGAGCTCAAAGAACACAAGATTCAAGTGAGAAAAAGCAAGAAAACAAGGTAATTTCTCTACCTATGGTTGTCATCTTTGGTTCCCTTCTCCATCATTTCGCCCCACTTGAGAAAACCCTAGGAGGAGATGATTTTTAGGCAGAACCAAGCATGAATCTAAGGAAAAAGGGTGTAGAGATTAAGAATATGCAAAGGGAATTATCAAAAAATCATTAGATTTCAAGATGCAAATTCTATGGTATCAAGTGTTCTTTCCAAATTTTGCTTTGGTGTGATGATTCCTAAATCTAATTAAGAGTTTAAATGAGCTCCTAAGATTCCTAAGATGCTCCCCACATGCTTCCTCCTTCAAGAAAATAAAGAGAATTCCAAGGAGGCCAAAAAGGGGTATAGTCTCGACCAAGCAAGGTTGGGGTAGCTAGGGAGAGTTTTAATTTTTTCTAAGGCCATTTTTGAGTCATGTATGATGAATGAAGATGAGGGGAGGCCTTGGAAAAAATTTAGAACTCATAGAAAGTGATTTATTGCCTTAAGTTTCATATTGTAGGCTAAAGAAGCAACATGTTGTTAGACTCTTTGTTTTAATGGTGTGATGACTCCAAGAGGCTTAAAAGGAGTCAAGAATCATATTTGAAAGGAAAGAATGGAGCGTAGAATTTATTTGAGGGGTGTTGTTTCATTAGGTGCATTTATAGACCATAATGGGGTTTATAGAACAACCTAGTGTCTAAGCAAGTTGTGTGGCCTTAGAAATTATTTCATGAACCTAATTGGCTTTCATAAATTGTATCTAGGCCAAGAGAAACCTTCCCCACACTTTTGTGAGTGTGTGACCGAAGCAAGAGAGGGAGTTTCAAGAGAAAAAGTGTGTGATTGTGTGCAAGGTAACTCTCTCCACCTTCTTTCATGCATGGATGTGTGTTTAGCGTGTCTTAGAATGTGTGCATGTGTATTTTTAAGCCATGAAAAGTATACTAGCATGATTTTATATGCCATAATTTCATGATGACATATTTTTTTTCAAATGAATATATAATGTTTGTTTGAGTTTGCTTGAGTGTGGAGAGGCCAAGAACTCTTAACCATGGTGAGGATGAGCTAAGAACCCTTGAGATTGGTTGAGACAAAGCAAAGAGTCTTCAAAAGCAAAGTGGGCTCCCAAGAGTATGGTTGAGTCTAAGAATCTCTTAAAGAATGGGTGAGGCAAGTCCAAAATCCATGAGAAAGAGTGTGAGGCCAATCCAAACACTTGGTGAGTTCTCGAATGTCTTGTATGACTTATTCACATGTCAAGCTCGCTCCTTGAATGTTCATGACTTCTATTTTATACATGCATGCATTTGCAAGACTTGCTTTGCATATATTATATGTGATTAAATGGGAGATAAGCTATTAGCATTTTTTAAATCTGATCCCCTCCTCTCCAATATCTCACATGCTAGGTGGACCTAGTGGATGAGGTAATGGAGGCTAACCACCTTGAAGGAAAGAGTTTGACAACAAAGTGTTTGAGTTTTGTCACTTTAAGGCCACATTTATGTCAAATATTGTAACCTAATGATGTATATGGCCTATGACCTTTTAGACATGTATAATTATGATCATATGTGATGTATAAATGAATGGACATGATGTATGAACCCTAGAATATAATTTGAGTATATAATGCCAAGGTATGCAATTTGGAAAGTTTGATATAATGTGTATATGTGTAGATGAAAAGGCCAAAAAAAGATGCATGAGGTTTGGGACCATTTGGACAGCTCACACAAGTCCTAATTATACTTTTTGGACTTGCCCAAAAGGTGCCAAGACCAAGGAAAAATCATTTGGCAACTTTGGTACTCCATATGGAGCTAAAAATGACCACAATGGAACCCTATATCACTTTTTGGCCAAATGAGCTCTTCTTGCCTTGAGATTTGGCATGCAATCAGAGCTTGTTGAGAGCTTTTTGGAAATCTAAAGAACATAATTTGTAGAGGTCTAGAGAATATTTGATGAAATTTTAAAGTTGGCAATTTTTCAGATTTTGGTCTATTGCACTATTCATTTGGTCCGAAAATGAAATCTATCACATAGGACCCAAATGATGTCCAATTGCCACAAAATTTTATACAGAGATTCCAGACATTCACAATGACTCATAACTAGAAGCACCTCATTTGGATGTCTAGAGAGGGAGATATAAAGTTTTGAACATTCTGCCCAGTATCAGGAGTTTTACCTGATCTGCATTACTGTTCTATTAAATTCCCAAGGTCTGGACTGCCTAAGCAGGTCTAGGAATATTTTCCCCTCTAGCTAACATCCACAGCTTTCTAGATTGGTATCATTTGCCTAGATTGGATTTTTGTGGAATTAATTGGACATTTTCAAAGTTTGCTGCAGAATTCTATGACAGTTCTAGAATGCAGTTTGACCTTTGAAACTTTTTGGATGTCAAACGTCCTCTATGATGGATGTTATGGCCTGGACATATTTTTAGTGTGAGGAAGACATCCGTAGCTTTCCACAATGACCAAGAATGCATGTCTTTTATTTTTCTAGAATTAGTTATAATTTTCCAAAGTTTGCACAAAAAAGAGGCAAAGTCTGTCCAAAAGTAAACCTTCATGTTTTATGCTTCATTTCGGTTTTCTTGAGTTGTGAGCCACATTTTATGATGCAAATGAGTTGTGTCTATGTAATTTAATATGAAAATGTATAGCATGAGCTCACATAGCCTACGTGACACCAAATGGAATTTTTACATATGATGCAACGCAAGAAAACGTATTAAGTTTGATGGAATTTCTTACTTCCTTCATGGAACATATCACATGAACTTGTAAATGATGATAGATATGAGCTAGAAATGATGGTGTTACATATGGTCTTTTGCTTTGTTCCTATGTGTCTGAGGGAATATAAAATCCTACACGGCTGCTCTAATAAAATATAGATAAAATAAAATAAACAAAAGTGAAAACAAAAATAAAAACAAAAAATAAAAAATAAACATAAAGAAAAATTCACAAATAATTGATAATTTGTGTGAGTGGGTACTCAGTGTTCAATCTTAATATTATGTATTACTATTAATCATATTTACAAAATCGATATGGGAAAGAAGAAACTACACGAACTATAACTCAATTGTACAACATTCTTTCCTTTTTTTGACGGGATCAATAGGGCCATTCCTGGTGCATTGTAATTTGAGTTCTCCATTTTTGCTCCACCAACATGCCCACGTCACCAAAATGAGCATCACAATCCACAAAAATTGAATAAAATAGTAGGGAAGGAAACATCTCAAGAGTAGAATTTTTTAGTGTCTCATTGCATCAGTAATTCAAATTTAAACTAAAGCAATAGGATCCCTGGTACAAACAATCAAGAGGATATAGGCAGGCAATCCAAATTTATGCATCTTAAGATTCTAAGCCACAAAGTATTAATGAGGCAACCTCTGATCCAAACCAAGATAGAATCGAGGCAACCTCTGATCCAAACCAAGATAGAATCGAGGCAACCTCTGCATTCCATATCAAAATTTTATGATCAAACACTTAAGCCATTCCACTGGACCTCACTCAGGCATTTTATCAATCATGTACTAGCCATTTTTAGGGAGTATACAGAAAACAAAATTTTACACCAACCTCGACCAAAGCAGAACACATATAACTATAGCATTAAATGTAAGATCCCATCGAGGTAAAAACTAGCAATCAGACTATGCATCTCAAGAATAGACTCAAATTAATTGAAATAGCAATTCGAATCCCCAAAGTTAAGCTATTGAAATGGGTTCATGATTTATTAACCTTAATAAAGAAAAGCCATACCCTTTGAGGTTTACTCCTTTAGATTGGTCACAGAGGCTATCAACTAATTTGGAGATGCTAGGAATCTAAAAGTTACCGATCAGAGCCTCCTTCAAAACCCATTTTTGCAAAATTAAGCACTTAGAAAAACATTCCTTTTGTTTTGTTTTCTTCCTCCCCTCTCAATTTCTCCCTCAGCATTCTTCTATTGGAGCTATCTGTTCTTAAGTTCCTTAAGCTCCAAAGGAGTCCTTCAAATCTCCCTTTCGCAGAACCCTAAATTTCTCCCTTCAAATAAAAAATCTCTGAATCTCTCGCTCTTCCTCTTTAATCTAAAACCAATCTTCTAGAAACAAGAAAAATGCTCATCCCAAAAAAACCAATCCCCTTAGAAACTCCTCTCCTCGCTTTTATAGACATTCTCGCGTGGTCCCCCCTCTCCATACATCTCTGCTCTACTAATTCTAGAGTGTGTTGCCCCGTCCCTTTTTGCTTGCCTACTTTCAGCCGCTGAGGGTTGTACGAATAGTGGGTAGGAGTGCCTGCTGCTGGAGGACATGAGAGCAAGAATGCTAAAGAGGGAGGGGACCATGCAGCTAGAGTTTTTTATGTCTCTTTTTTTTATTTCATTTTTTTTGTCTTAAGCATGTGGGCTTCAAACTTAGGTTAGAGGTTGTTGGGCTGAAGGAATGGGCCTCCGCCCTTTTTCTTTCTTTTGTTTTTCAGCCAATTTTCCTTTTCAATGTTTAAGCCTTTAGGTTTAAAGGAATTAGACTGGAATTGTTTGCTTTAGTTTTTTTCTTTTTTTTGTTTTGTTTTTTTTGGGATCAAGTTTTATTTTTTTGGTATTGGGCTTTTGTTTAAAGGAAAAGGAAACAAGCTTTAGGTTAGGGCCTTTTTATTTATTTTTCTTTTGTTTGTCTTTTTTTCTTTTTTGGTATTGTGTTATTGTTTTTTTTTTTTTTGTTTGGGCCATCTTGGGTTGGTAGATTCTATGGGCTTTCTTCTTGTTATTTTCTTTTTAATTTTCTTTTTTCACTTTTTGGTTCTTTAACTTGTTATTATTTTTGGATTTTGATTTGATTTTTTTGTTTTTATTTGATCCTCAATTTTTATTATTTTTCCTTTTTTTTTCTTTTTGAATTGAAGGGAAAAGATGAGGATATCTCTCTCTCTCCTCTCTTTTTTTAATATATCTTTAATTTTTGGTTGGGAAAAGAAATAGAACTTTCTCTTTTCTGTTTTTAATTAAATATCCTTGATTTTCTTATTTTTGGTTTTGATTGATTTTTTTTATATTTTAATTATTATTATTATTATTATTTTGGTTAACTAACTTCTTTTCTTTTGCTTTTTGAAAGTTTTCCTTTATATATTTTTTTGCTAATTTGATTTTGTTATTATTTTTTACAATCTACCTGGACAAAATATAGTGTTCACATGCCCACAAAGGAATTGACACTCTTTGAGAGTTAATCTTCTTAATCTCATTCCTTATCGTGAAACCCTACAATCCTAAAGGAAGTTGGAAGGTTATGGAAATGGCCCTACAAATTGTTAAAAGAGATTCAGATTGGCTAGAGTTTCCCATAGACGGCATCTATGTGGAATTTAGCATCTTCCCTTAGGATGATTTGTCAACTTTATTTATCTCTGTGTGCAATAAGCATATGAGGAAGATAATGTTCAATGATGGAAAAAAAAATGGTTACCATAAATGTAAACGAGAAAGGTCTAGTTTTCCTCTTAAGTTAATTGTTAGTTCTAATCCACCTTGTAGACGCAGTAGATTCCTAAAAGGAAATAATGATCCCTTGTTTTGAAAGACCTTTATGCCAAAGTCAATACACCCCTTGGTTTATAGGTCAAACAATATAATAAAATTGCATTCATGCATATCATAATGCATTTCATATTAATTTTTTAAAAAATTTTTAAAATGTATGATTTTGGTCCTTTGCAATGGAAAGATCAACTTAAACAAAACCTGGAATAAAAAAAGAAAAATGGAAAAAAGTTATATTGATGAATGGCAAAGATTGGCAAAGATGAAAGATCAAAGTTTAGGGACACTATATGGAGGAGTGCTAATTGATTGGGCAAAAAGAAGATGTCAAAGGGTTGGATAATGTTGCTTATCACTTTCTAACTTTTCCTACCACCTTATTTGTAACTCATTACTGCCACCCACTACAATCCCTTCCAACCCTTAAAAAAAAAACACTTAAACCATCCATCTCAAAACTCATCAACAACTATCAAACTTGACCATGCTAATCACCACAATCCATCTCAATTAAGATGTTTGTCATTTGCCTTAATTATGATACTAGCCACTTGCCTAACTTTCACATGAGTAGCTTTAATAAAAACACGATGCTTCCTTTACTAACCTCTAACCTCCACATCCAAAATGGCATTGCCTAAAAAAAAAATTGTGGATTTAATCCTAAGACAATGGGACACTAAAAAACAATGTTGCAATCTCTTCATGAGTAAGGTATGGAAGGACATAAGAAATAAGATCTCATAGGAATATTTTGGTAATTGAACTCACAAAAAAATTTATTTTCATATCATAATCAGTTAATGCTTGTTTGGTTGATATCCTTTTGTTTAGTTAAAATCCAAGGCTAATAGTGTAACACTCCAAAATTAATTAAGGTGTTAATAATGTATTTAGACTAATTAAGAATAATTATCATGAAATAATTAGGTAAGCTTTATGAATGAAATTTATAGAGAAATAAGTTATCAATATAAGTTTAAGATTTCATTTGGGTTAAAGCTTAATTAGGGCCCAAAATTTAATTTGAATAAGCCGTGGATAAGGATTTATAGAAGCCCAATAATTTTGGATGTAAGCCCAACTCCTTGTCATGAAACTTGGGCTAAGAGAGATTGCGTAGCAATGGCCCAATCTGATTTAGTAGAATAGGGGCCTAAGACCCAATTTATGTGAGTTAGCCTAACGCACATTATGTAGGCCCAAATTAGATTGGCTCTTGAAATTTGGCCTGACCCAACTACAACTCTGAAGCCCAACTCATGAGATTCATCCTAACTAACACTAACTTTTGAACCCACCAGAATTTGGGCCTCAAGGTCAGCATACTTCACTTAAACTTAAAGTGTTCTATAGCCCACCTTACCAAACAAAGGCCCAATATGTAACACCCCGAAATTAATTAAGGTGTTAATTATGGATTAAGATTAATTAAGGATAATTAATAGAGCATAATTGGGCAAGTTAGTGAATAGGTATCCTAGAGAGATAAATTGTTAATATGAGTTGAGAATTTATTTAGGATGGAGATTTACATCTAGGCCCAAATTAATTAAATCATGATAAGAGGCTAATAGAGGCCCAATGAATTAGAGGTAAACCCAAACTAATTTAATGAGATAGAGGCCCAAGATTTATCTTGTATAGGCTCAATTAAGTGGCCCAATTACCCTTGTGCAGACCCAAGCCCTTGAGCCCTTCAAATTAGGCCCAAAACCTATTAAACTTCAGCAACCCAATAAGTGAAAACTGGCCCAACAGAATTATGCAGCCCAACACTTAAAAACTGGCCCAATAAGCAAAATCTGAAACCCAATTGGGTTTGGACTTGGAGCAACCCATGACCCAGCCTTTTGACCCAACTTAAACCCATCTAAACCCTAATTGCTTCAGCCACACTTTCATTTTTCTGAAACTCAAGAGGCAAATTCGGAGGTGGAGAAGGAGGCTAGGGTTTGGGGCAAAGATTCTGCATTTCCACACACTTAGAGCAAGATTTGGCCAAGGTAATAGTTATAGAACTTAACCCCCTCATCTTTCTCCTTAATTTGGTCCGATTAGTTTTTCATTTGGAGAGATTTCATTATACCCAAAATTTGAAAAGTGAGTGTTTGGAGGTTTTCTTGGTGAAATTCGTAGGTTGAGGTTGGGGTTAGTATTAGGAGACCTTAAACCCCCCATTTTGATGCTTTCTTTGTTGGTTTGAGACCCCCATAGCTGATTTATATTATGGGTACTAATTCTATACGAATTTGCTTAGGATTTTGGGTGACACATTGAAAATTCTGGTGGGAGATACTTGAATCCGAATTTGGGATTTGTGGTGGCTGTTGCAATTGTCTGCAAGTGAGGTAACCGGGGTTTACATTAATTCCATGCATGTATCTGCTTTAATTTCATATTTGCTATATATGAATGATTTGAAATGTTGAATGAATTGGTTGGCTATCTGTTGTATCATGATTGGACCTTGTGAGTCCATGGTGGAGCTGTGGTGCGGCTGCCACCCGTGCATGTGCCGCGATCGGGCACTGGGTTATGATCAAACCCCAGATGCACTGAGCCCTGGTGTGCTCAATGGGGAGTAGGTGCCGTGGACGGGCCTCTCCTAGTGTTAATGGCCTTTAACATGTTGATTATATGATTGCTAGTATGGGATAGTAATCATGATAGCCTAATTGTTTCATTTGCTGAAATGACTGATATGATTTTGATATGGATTTTGATTTATGCATATATGTTGATTAAACTGGATTATATGATGGAATTGCTTTGGTTACTGAGATTCATATCTCACCCCGTGTTGTGGGATTAATATTTCAGGTGAAAGTTCCTCGGGTAAGGATAAGGGTAAGCAAGTGGATGAGAATCCATGAGTTCCCACCTATGGGGAGATGGCTACACTTGGGCTGACTTAGCTAGTATAGATGCTAATTTTGTATTCTTTAATGTATAGCATCATCATGTATCTGTATTGCCAAGTGTAGGCTTGAACATTTGATTTATTGAGGATGTATGAACTGAGGGGTTAGACCTCATCTTAATTTGGTAGTTGTTGTATGGACTCATGATTTCTGTTGTAATTGGTGCTGACATGTAATATTGCTTATCAATGGAAATGTAACCCTTGAGACATTGATATGAGCCCCTAATATATGGAACCCCCATTTATTTTGTATTAAATGATAGCTGCTGGTAGTTCATGTATATTTTGTTGGTGATACTTTATGAACTTGCTGATGGAAGGTAATTAGAGGAAAGAAACGGGCATATAGGTTTTGAGTTGGTAATGGAAGTATAACTAAGTAAATAAGGTAGATAAATGCCATTAGAGCCATATAAAATGAGGGGAAGTGACCTTAGAGTGTCCCTAAGAAGAGGAATGGAGTGTAGGGGGCGAAATAGAGGGAAAATAGCTACAGGAGGGAGTCACGCCGCGGCCGAGAAGGCTTCGCCGCGGCCTAGGGAGTGACAGTGGCGAGGGACGCCACGGCTTGAGAAATCTCGCCGCGGCGCGGAGTGAAAATAATCGCCCAGGAGGTGACAGAACATAACCTCGCCGCGGCGAAAGAAGTCCCGCCGCGGCGCGAGTCGAGGAAATTAATTAGGGAGGTTACAGTAGCAAAACTCGCCGCGGCGCCACATAGGTTGGCCGCGGCGCAGGTCCAACTCGCCGCGGCGAAAGTCAAGAAAATTCCAGAGAGTAACTGGGCTGCGGCGCGAGAGTTCTAGGCCGCGGCGCAAGTTTAAAAATGTGGTTTTTGAGCTCCAGAACCTAACTTAGCCGCGGCGGGAAAGTTCCAAGTCGCGGCGCAGGTCCCCAAACTCCTATATTTGACCTAGAAACTTTAATTTCAGTAAGGATAATGTTAAGGAATAGTTTGAGTACATTGGTGGGATGTTTTCGCGGGTTGAAATTGATTAATGGATGAATCCTAAACCTTTAATGATGGCACAAACCCCTTTTATGCATGTCCCCACTATGGTTGTTAGTTGATGATCCTAGTAGTATCAAGGTTTAAATTTCCCCTATATTTTCTTAATGTAACTAATTGCAATGACTCCAAACCTTGATCATTATCTATTAATTGTGTATTTAGCTATAATCACTGGTATTAGAATCTAGGGTCGTCACACAATAAGCATAAAAATCTGAACCCACAAGGAATTGGGCCATTGGGTCAGCACATTCTACTTTTAGCTTTAAATTTTCTGTAGCCCATTCATTAAACCATGGCCTAACCACTAGAGATGAGCCCAATTAAACCTTGAGCTAATGGGTCAGTCCATTTCTCATTAAAAACCCTAAAGGTTCAGCAGCCACACCCATTTGGAAGAGTAAAACACTTGGTTCTGCAGAAGGGAAAACCTATTTTCGCACATTGAGGAGAGGCTAGGGTTTCCATCACCATTTTAGCTCCATTTCTCCCTTTTAGAGCAAAATTCAGCTAAGGTAACTTTCATATAATTTAATCCTCTCTTTTTTCTCTTCATTTTGGCCGATTAGTTTTTCATTTGGAGTATTTTCACCCACATCCAAAAACTGAAACTTGTTGTTTGGTGCTTTCATGGTGGATTTTCGGAGGTTGAGGCTATGGGTATTGTTAAGTGAGTATCTCCTTCCCATTTTGATGCATTTTCTATTAGTTTGATACCCCTATAGTTGACCTATGATATGGGCTTTGGTTTCATGTGAAATTACCCAAAAATTAGAGTGAACTATGATAGTTTCTGGTGTGGGAAAGTTGAAACCCGAAATTAAATCCCTTGGTAATTAGGTGAGTAACCTCTAGGCTGTCATTAGTAATTCAACTCTTGGGATATCTGATTTGTTGATTAGAAATGATGATAATTATGCTTGTTATAGGCTTGATGTGGATTTGGATTATTATGGTAGCTAGAAGAAGAGTCATTGGCTTCATTGAGGTAACTGGGGTTATTTTCCTAATTTCATGTATATACTCATGTTAATATGATATTTGTTAGACATGCTTGATTTTGAAATACTAAATGACTAGTTGACTACTTGATTGTTATTGTAATTGGACCTTGTGAGTCCATAGTAGAGCTATGGTGCAGCTGCCACTCGTGCATGTGCTTCGATCGAGTACCAGGTTATGATCAAACCTCAGATGCACTGAGCCCTGGTTATACTCATTATGGAGTAGGTGCCATGGATGGGCCTCTCCCAGTGTTATTGGCCATTAACATGCTGTGTATAATTGCTGGTATGGGATAGTAGTCATTGGTAGTTCAACTAGTTCATTTGCAAATTGAATTGATGATTTTGGTATCGATGATATGAGATTGTATTGTATTGATTAATCTGTATATATATATGGAATTTTCCTCTTGTTACTAAGATTATATATCTCACCCCGTTGTGGGCTAACATTTTTAGGGACCGGACCTCTTAGTGGCAAGGAGAAGATTAAAGGGAGCTTGTTAAATGGTTTGGTAGCACATAAGGTTAGAAACCTTGACAAATTATATTGTAACTAGATGACTAGTTTTGTATCATTATTACATTGCATTATGAATTGTAAAGCATAGTACTGTATATGTAATGTAATTATCATGGGATTGAACATTATGATTGTAATTAGCTAACAATGGATAAGTGAATCGATCTTGTATGAACATTAAGCATTGACCCCATACACCTTATGACCAGAATACATTTGCTATCATTAATCTATGAACTCACTGGTTTATGGTGGCTAGAGGGTTAAAGATCCACATTTGAGTTTTGAATGGGTAATGATAGATGTGTTAAGTAGATTAGGTATAAGAAAGACATAATATCTTCACAAACTAAGCTAAAACGACCTAGATGGTTGTTAAAGGGCGAATGGGAGAGCATGAGATGAAATCTTGGAAGTTATAGGAACATAAAGGAATTGGCCGTGGCCAACATTTAATTGGCCTCAGCCAAATGGTAATAGAGAGGAATTGGCCGCGCCAACATTTAATTGGCCTCAGCCAAATATGGCGAACCTGCCAGGGAAGAAAACAGAGAGAAATTGGCCACGGCAAATAGTAAAGTTAGCCGCAGCTAAGTCTGAAAGCCAGATTTGGGGGTGTTCTAGAGGGTATTTGGCCATGGCGAGAGGTAATTTAGCCGCAGCGAATGTGCTTAATTTCTCATATTCATCTAGAAGCTTTAGTTTCTTTCATGGTAATGCTAAGGAATGATCTAAAAACACTTGTAAGAGGATTTTGTGAGTTAGAATTGATGGATAGAAGAATCAAAGGCTCCTCATTGATAATTAAATTCACTTGCACATTCAAATAATTGTGGTTGTCTAGTTAAGGACCCTAATAACATTAAGGTTTCGAATTTCCTCACTTTTTCCCAATGTAATTAATCTTAATGATTTCAAACCTTGATTTATGATTATTAATTACATTTTTAACCTTAATTATGATGATTAGAAGTTAGGGTCGTCACAAATAGGAGTTGATTCATTAGACCTTGTTTTATTTAACTTTGTCAATACAGTGGTCATATGCTTCCATCTCACCCTTTATGCATTCTACCATTTCATCAATTATGTTGACACAACTTCTTTTCGTTGCATGTTTCTCCTAAATACTCAAAAATCCACAAAATATATAATGTTTAGAGCTCCTTATGAAAAGATTTAATCGATGTGAAAGAGGGTTAAATCTAAAACTAATTATATACCCCAAATTCAATTACCAAAAAAAAAATAGAAGAGAAAAAAACCAAATTAAAATGTGAATGCATGTCCCACAGGCAAGCTATGCCTAAGATACGAGGCATTCTTGGCCTTCCCAAATATGAGGAATCACCTCTAGTTACCTTGATTAAGTCAGGAGTAATGTTTATTTCTTACACCCCTAATAATGAAACATTTGGGATGGGAAGTCTTTAACAAATTTTCATGTCGATAATTCAAATATTAAGAGAGGGTCAGGTTCTTTTAATTATCCAAATACTTCTTAATCTCACTAACTACTTTGGGCCTTAAAAAATTCTTCAAATACCCAACGTAAATTGAAGTCAAGAAGCAATGAGAATTCTATTAAAAAAAGGGTAATCTTGGCATTATAGTGGATTCCTCTAAGGTTGAAATTAAAAAAAAAAAGAAAGAAATAGAAGTTCGGGGAATGTCATTGAAAAAAATCATAAGAGAAAGGAATTCTTAAAAAGGAAGCTCCCACAGATTAAAATTTGAAAAGGAAAAAGCTTCTAAAAGGAAGCTTTACCTTAGCATGCAATCAAGGGGCAAAATTCTCAAAGAAGAGTTTTATGTGGCAAAAGAAGTCAAAAGAAAATCCTTCAGAGGAAAGTTAAGCTGAATAGAAAGGATCTTTTAAAAGAAAAGCTTAAGCTAAATGTCATGAACTAATCGATCTTGCCAAAATGATGTAATTATTAGAACAAAATTTTCATTGTGAACCTACGTGAGTAGTTAGGCCTTTTCACCTTTCTTTTTTTAAGCTACACTCTTACCCATTAAGCCCCATTACAACCTTGAGACATCCTTTCTTGTTAAGTGAATTTCGAGTATAGAATTTTGTTAAAGTAATTGGAGAAGGAAACTAATAGGAGACTTGGCAGGGGTATGTTAATTATTAAGCCTGATATCTCTTATTTCGTAAACCTATTTACCAGGACCACATTACAAACATCAAAAGTCCTTGTTGAGATTTAGCTTGTTTGAAAAATAATGGGGGTAGATTTTTTTGAAAAGGATTATTTTAAAAAACTAGAATAATTGAAATTAGGGCGAAAAGTTTGATTCAAAGCAAATTCTTTTAATTACATCTATTTTTTCTTTCAAAAGGAGTTTAAATCTAGAAGTGAAGCTTCTCTCTATCATATCATATCCATTTTCTTAGCATTTCACTTCTTTATTACTCAAAAGAGAATTGATAAGTGCTAATTTTATATATTTTTACCCATATTTATTAATTTTGTTAATGATTAATTTAAGCTTAAATGGATTTATTATACAATATTTGAATTTTTGGTCAATTTTAGAAAATAATATAATTTTGAATTAATTAGGAGAATTTTTGGATTTAAATTGCTAATATTTCATTTTCCATATTTCGTTAAGGGATTAAATATTTCCAATCTTTAAAATATTTATTAATTTTTTGCAGAATTTTGGGCAAATGAATTGAGATTTAAAATAAATCAAGGGTCAAGATTAGAGCAGATTTTTTATTATTTTTATTAATTAATTGATGATGGCATTTTTGTAAATATGAATTTAGGTTTAATTTTGTTTTTCTTGCAAGGTGGAGTCAAGAGGCGCTAAAAACACTGGAGGCTACTGTTTCATTCATTTTTCTTCTTGGCTCTGGTTTTACAGACGCTAAGTGTGGAGAGACACTAAGGGCACTGAAAGCTGGGAGAAGGAATTGCTGCTTCATATTATTCATCTTTCCTTTTCGGACTGGACAGAAGAGGCACGCCTAGAGCTTGAGAAGACACTGGAGCCAGAGAGGACAGCTTCATTCATTCATTTCTGCTTCCTGGAAAACACACAGAAATGCCGAAAAAAAGCTAGCGCCTGGAGCTAGAAAGAGACGCATTGCTTATTCATTATTCATTCTTCAGCTTTTTGGACTTCATTAGGGAGGCGACCTGTGGAAGAGTCAACACAGAGGGAGGAGTCAGCAGAGAGGACTTCACGCGAGGATGCTAGAGCACGAAGGACTTTTTCTTAATTGGTTTTTTGAGCTTTTCTGGACTGGACAGCGAGGAGGATCCCGGAGGCAGAGTTAGTGTAGAACCACCATCATCCATCTCTATTTTCCATTATCATCTCTTCATGGTAGAATTGTTGAAGGAATTTAGAAGCACAAATTCCATGGAAGCTTAAAGAAGGGGTGGCATCAAGGTGAAGCATGGAGGAGGAAGGCTTGAGCTCTTGATTTTACATGGATTGAAGATCATTGGGGAGTGCTTTTCTTCATACCTTTTCCTCTTTCAATTTCAAGAACTTAGAGATTTTCTAATTTTAGGAATTTCTATGTGGATTTAATGTTGAGACCTAGTTTTAGGTTAGACAATGATTTTATCTTAGATTGCAATTGGAATTGGTATTATTTGGGATTGGAATTATATTTTGTGGTTGTTGGAATTTTGGTTTCTAGACCTTATAATATTGATTGGATTGATGTTTAAGTTCTCTTGCATTAATTTGATTAACATTATGATTTTAATTGCATATCTTGGTTTCTTGTGCTACTTGATTGTTGAATTGGATAGTATAATTGCTTAATTGTTCAATTAGGTAATTAAAACCAAAAATTTCAAAATTAATTGAATCTAATTGTTGGAAGATTTGATGAGTTTAATTGGCTTAATTACTTGCAAATTACTTGAACTAGCTAAGGGTTTCCTAGTTAAGTCAAATGATGTGCATTTGAGCTTAGGGTTTCCTATCCTTGGATTAAGTTAATTAAATTCATTGGTCTATTGTTTAATCAATTCTCTTGGTCTCAATTAATCTTTGGTGAGTGATGAGAGCCGAAATCCCCTTGCAAAACCTTAGTTGCCTCCTATTAGTTCTTTGCATTTTCACAATCATTTTAATTTCAATTTAGAGCATTCTAGTTTAATTACTTCTTTAGTTTTTCTCTTTTAGTTGAAATTTAAATTTCTTAATTCAAAACCCCCTAATTGCATGTTCAATTAATTTTGCATTTAGCATAGAGATAATTTTCTAAGACTTGCATAATATTTTAAGTATCAAATAATCACCTAAATTCAATCCAATTAACCCCTAAATTGCTCATTGGGAATAATGACCTAGGGTTGATCTGTTACGACCCTAGTTTCTAATCTCAATAATTAAGGTTAAACATGCTATTAATAATTAATGATCAAGGTTTGGGGTTGCTACAATCAATTACTTTGCAGAAATGTAGGGAAAATTTAAACCTTGATACTACTAGGATCATCAACTAACAACTATAACGGAATCATGCATAAGAAGGGTTTATACCATCATTAAAGGTTTATGATTCATCCATTGATCAATTTCAACCTACAAGAACATCCCACCAATGTACTCATACCATTCTCTAACATTAGCCTTACTGAAATTAGGGTTTCTAGGTCAAATATAGGAGTTTGGGGACCTGCGCCGCGACTTGGAACTTTCCCGCCGCGGCTAAGTTAGGTTCTGGAGCTCAAAAACCACATTTTTAAACTTGCGCTGCGGCCTGGAACTCTTGCGCTGCGGCCTAGTTACTCTCTGGAATTTTCCTGACTTTCGCCGCGGCGAGTTGGACCTGTGCCGCGACCAACCCATGTGGCGCCACGGCGAGTTTTGCTACTGTAACCTCCCAAATTAATTTTCTCGACTTGCGCCGCGGCGAGATTACGTCCTGTCACCCCCTGGGCGATTATTTTCACTCTGTGCCGCGGCGAGATTTCTCAAGCCGCAGCGTCCCTCGCCACTGTCACTCCCTAGGCCGCGGCGAAGCCTTCCTAGCCGCGGCGTGATTCCCTTCTGTCACTGTTTTCATTATATTTCGCCCTCTACTCTCCATTTCTCTTCTTAGGGACACTCTAAGGTCACTTCCCCTCATTTTATATGGCTCTAATGGCATTTATCTACCCTATTTACTTAGCTATTCTTGCATTACCAATTCAAAACTTATGTGTCCATTTCTTTCCTCTAATTACCTTCTATCAACAAGTTTATAAAGTAACAACAATAGATTATACATGAACTACCGGTAGCTATCCTTTAATACTCAATCAATAGGGGTTCCATACAATAGGGGTTCGTACCAATATCTCAAAAGTTACATTTCCATTGACAACCATATTATAGGTCAACAAAGTTTATAGCAGATCATATGAATCCATACATCAAATACTAAGTTAAGATGAGGTCTACCCTTTAGTACATACATTCTCAATAAATCAAATGTTCAAGCCTACACTTGGCAATGCAGATACATGATGATGCTATACATTAAGGAATACAAAATTAGCATCTATACTAGCTAAGTCAGCCCAAGTGTAGCCATCTCCCCATAGGTGGGGACTCATGGATTCTCATCTACCTGCTTACCCTTATCCTTACCCGAGGAACTTTCACCTGAAATATTAATCCCATAACACGGGGTGAGATATAAATCTCAGTAACCAAAACAATTCCATCATATAATCCAGTTTAATCAACATATATGCGTAAATCAAAATCCATATCAGAATCATATCAGTCATTTCAGCAAATGAAACAATTAGGCTATCATGATTACTATCCCATACTAGCAATCATATATTTAACATGTTAAAGGCCATTAACACTGGGAGAGGCCCGTCCACGGCACCTACTCCCTATTGAGCACAACCAGGGCTCAGTGCATCTGGGGTTGATCATACCCGGTGCCCGATCACGGCACATGCACGGGTGGCAGCCGCACCACAGCTCCACCATGGACTCACAAGGTCCAATCATGATACAACAGATAGCCAACCAATTCACTCAACATTTCAAATCATTCATATATAGCAAATATGAAATTAAAGCAGATACATGCATGGAATTAATGTAAACCCCGGTTACCTCACTTGCAGACAATTGCAACAGCCACCACAATTCCCAAATTCGGATTCAAGTATCTCCCACCAGAATTCTCAATGTTTCACCTAAAATCCTAAGCAAATTCGTACCAAGTTAATACCCATAATATAAATCAGCTATGGGGGTCTCAAACCAACAAGGAAAGCATCAAAATGGGGGGTTTAAAGTCACCAAATACCAGCCCCAACCTCAACCTACGAATTTCATCAAGAAAACCCCTAAACACTCACTTTCCAGATTTTGGGTATGATGAAAACTCTCCAAATGAAAAACTAATCAGACCAAATTAAAGAGAAAGATGAGGGCATTAAGTTGTATAACTATTACCTTGGCCAAATCTTGCTCTAAGTATGAGAAAATGCAGAAATCTTACCCCAAACCCTAGCCTCCTTCTCAACCTCCGAATTTGCCTCTTGAGTTTCAGAAAAATGAAGGTGTGGCTGAAGCATTAGGGTTTAGATGGGTTTAAGTTGGGTCAAAAGGCTGGGTCATGGGTTGCTCCAAGTCCAAATCCAATTGGGTTTCAGATTTTGCTTATTGGGCCAATTTTTTTAATTGTTGGGCTGCATAATTCTGTTGGGCCAGTTTTCACACATTGGGTTGCTAAAGTTTAATGGGATTTGGGCCTAATTTGATGAGCTCAAGGGCTTGGGTCTGCACAAGGGTAATTGGGCCACTTAATTGAGCCTATACAAGATAAATCTTGGGCCCCTATCTTATTAAATTAGTTTGGGTCTACCTCTAGTTCATTGGACCTCCATTAACCTCTTATCATGATTTAATTAATTTGGGCCCTAAGGAAGTTTCTATTCCAATTAATTCTCAAACCATATAAATAATTTATCCATCTAAAATACCTATTCCCTAACTTGCCCAATCATCCTTTATTAATTATCCTTAATTAACCTTAATCCATGATTAACACCTTAATTAATTTTGGGGTGTTACATGATCTATATTATATTAAATTAATCTTAGTTTAATTGAGTGCTTAAGCGACTAAGGCAACATCAAGAATACTTCGAGTATAGAACTGGGGCATCTTCCCATTTTGTTACAGTCTGTATAGCCATCATTTAGTACACATCTCCACTCCCAAACCATCTTACATGACCACATGCACCGCCATTCCTTGCATTTTTCCAATTTTAGGGTCTTCATTCTTTCCAAGCTTATGAGTTTGCGTCTCTTAGTACATGATAGCATTGACATTGTTAATTAAAGTAAGAGTGGATTTAGCCTATTGACCTTTCACACATTAACAATAAAGAGTTGATGAAAGAAGATTGTCACATTAGACTAATCATTCTAAGTTGATGGCAAACAAAATCACCCTGAGAAAGCCCATTCAAAATGAGAAAAACAAAAATCCTAGATCTTCCTAGCTTAGCAAAATTCTTCATCCTAGTGACAGAGTCTAACTTTTTCATTGGGGGTAGGTGAGGAGCTCGTGTGTGAAATTTTTCTAAAGGCAAAGGGCTAAAAATCTGACATTTTATGAATTTTGAGAATTGTCATACATCATATGTTTGCATTGGATTTGTACATGGACAAAGCATATTTTTCCTTTCAAGTCAAATCAATAAAAAAATGACTAAGAAATGAGATGACATTTATTCTCCTTAATTCATTAAAAAAAACTAAAAAAAGGGATCACATTTTTCTCATCAATTCATTTTCAAAAAAAAAAAGTCCAAAATTCGAAATCAGTGTAAAAACATCTAAAAATAATGCCCCTTCTCTTCCGCTTTTCCTTAAGATGATTTTGGTTACAAAGGAAAAAGTGGGTTCAAAGTTCAAAATCAATCTACAAGTATTTAGAAATAATGCTTCCTCTCTTCCTCCTTCTTTTGGGGTGATCTTGTAAAAAAAAGGGGTTCAAAACTCAAAATCGATTTAAGGATATTTAAAGATAATGTCCTCATCTTTTTCCCCATTTGCAGTTAACTTTGTTTGCATAAATTGTACATATATTAGCAATAAAAATTTCAAATTTTAAAACTTGAAAAAAGAAAAAACACAAAACTTGCTTCCCATATGCATTACCTATTACCAGGTTCACACGGAGGCAAGGAAAAACATACATTTTGCACTTTAAAAAAAAAGAGAAAGAACAACTTGCATTTCATATGCTTCACATATCATACTTATGCATATCCTACATTAAACTAAGCTCACATTGGGGCACTTAGAGGAAAATTTGCATCTCATGAAATAAAAGCATCACATGTTTCATGCATCCTCACACTTGTATACATCACATAGACCCTGATTTACATTGGGATAAGTAAAAGAAAAATCTGCATTTCATGAAATAATGCATATGTTTGATGCATCCCTACACTTGCATACATCACATAGACACTAGTTTACACTGGAGCAAGCAAAAGAAAAAGACTACATTTCATGAAAGGAAGCATCATATGTTCATGCATCCCACATTTGCATGTGTTGCATAGACCTTGATTCATGTCAGGGCCAAAAAAGAAAAATTTTGCATTTCATAAAACAAAACATTTGTGTTTCATGCATCCATAGTTGCATACATAAACCCTATTTTGTGCTAGGGCAAGTAAAAGCAAAAATTTTTGCATTTCATGAATTAAAACATCTCATGTGTTTCTTGCATCCCACATATGCACACATTATATGAACCCTCAAGTTCATACTGGAGCAAAGACAACACCAAAGTTGTACACTTCATGAACTGTAACATTCCACATGCTTCTTGATGCCTACATCAGCATACGTGAACCGTAATTTATATTAGGCGTAAACTTGGGATGCTAAGCTCGAAAGTCAAGTATTTTACATGTATTACGTATTTCATATAGGTGCATACCTTGCATAAAACTTGGATAAGTAAAGTAAAGTTTTCAAATTTGAAAAATTCATACAAAAAAATTACACCCAAAAGTCCTACACGGAATAAGTATTCAAAGTCCTACATAGAGTAGGCACCTTTAAATCCTGTATAGAATAGGTATTTCAAAGTCCTGTACAGAATATGCATCTCAAAGTCCTGCACTAGACAAGTACCTTTAAACCCTGCACAAATAGGCACCTTTAAGTCCTACATAAAGTAGGTACCAAAAGTCTTATACAAAATAGGCATTTAAAATCTTGAACAAAACAGGCACCTTTAAGTCCTGCACAGAATAGGCATCTCAAAGTCCTGCACCAGAACAGGCACCTAAAAGTCCTGCACAAAGCAGGAACTATAACACCATAATTTCTAGCTCATTTCATGTCATTTATAAGCTTTTTATTATCAATTCCATAAAGGCATACGAAAACAAGGGTGAAAATAATGAACTTTTTTTGCGTTGTGCTATAGTTAAAAATTTGCAATCGGTGTCATGTGGATTGTGTGAGCTCATACTATGCATCCTCATATTTAATTACATCATTGCAACTCACTTGCATCACAAAAATATGCGTACAACCCATGGAAACTGAAATGGGGCATGGAAATTTAAAGGGCATTCTTGGCCAGAATTGGCCTCTTTTCTAGGCAAACTTTGGAAATTCATAAATAAATCTAGAAAAATTGAAATCATGCAATCTTGGTCATTCTAGAAAGCTTAGGATGTCTACTCTATACTAAAAATATGCCTAGGTTATAGCATTCATTACACAAGATGTTTGACATCCAAAATAGTCCAAAGGTTCGACTAAAATCTAGAATTGTAACAGAATTTTGGAGAAAACTTTGAAAATGTCTAATTAATTCCAAAAAAATCTAATTCATGCAAATGATACCAATTTGGAAAGCTATGGATGTTAACTAGAGATAAAAAATATCTCTAGATTAGTCCATCAAGCCCAGACTCCAAAATTCAATGGAACAGTTTTTAGTACTTCCACTTGCAAATTTACTAATACTGGACAGAAACTTGAAAAATTCATATCTTCCGCTCTAGACCTCCAAATGAGGTGCTTTCACTTGGCATGAGTCACTATGACTGCCTAGTTTCTTTGTATAAATTTTATGACAATTGGACATCATTTGACCCTCGGGTGATAGAAAACAATTTCAAATTAAATGAATAGTGCAGCAGACCAAAATCATAAATTTTGCCAACTTTGAAAAGTCATCAAATATTCTATAGACCTCTAAAAATTATGATCTTTAGCTTTTCAAAAAGCTCTCAATGAGACCTAATTGCATACCAAATTTTAGATCAAGACTAGCTCATTTGGCTAAAAAGTGATATAGGATTCCATCATAGTCAAGTTTGGTTCCATATGAGATACCAAACTTGCCAAATAGTCTTCCCTTGGTTGTGGTACCTTTTGGGCAAGTCTAAAAGCATATTTAAGACTTGTATGAGCTGTGCAAATGGTTTGGCCATTCAACCCATACTTATGCATGTTTCTATCATACTTTCTTATGGCACATTTTAGCGTCTCATGCTCAAATTAAATACTAGAGGTCACATATCATATTCATACATTTAAACATCACCTAATAGCATATTTATACATGTTTGAAGGGTCATGGACCATTTACAATATCATATACATCATATGGTGCATTCATGGTCTTAAAGTGGCAAAAACTAAACATATGATTGTTAATCTCCTTCCTTTAATGTTGTTGACTCCCATTAGCATATCCACTTAGTTCACCTAGCATGTTAGATCATTGGAGATGAGGGGATGAGATTCAAAGAATCTTAGTGTAAAGCAAGCTTCACAAATGCATGCATGGAGAAAATGGAAGACATGGACATTTTAAAGGCAAACTTGGCATGTGAATCAATCATACAAGACATTCAAGAGTTCACCAAGTGCTTGGATTGGCCTCACACTTCTCTTTATGGATTTTGGACTTGCCTCACCTATTCTTTAAGAGCTTTGGACTCAACCATACTCTTAAGAGCCCACTTTACTTTTGGAAGACTCTTTACTTTGTCTCAGCCAAGCTCAAGGGTTTTTGGCTCATCCTCATCAAAGGGAAGAGTTCTTGGCCTCTCTATACTCAAGCAAATTCATACAAACATCATATAATCATTTAAAGACATAACATGGCATCAAGAATCATGGCATATAAAGGCATGTTAGCATACTTTTCATAGCTTGAAAATGCACATACACACATTCTAAAACAAGCTAAACACACATCCATGCATGAGAGAAGGTGGAGAGAGCTATCTTCTATACAAACACACACTTTTCCTTTAGGATTCAAGCCTCCTTCTTCGACTACACACCCACAAATTGGTGGAGATAATTTCTCTTAGCCTAGATACAATTGATGGGAGCCAATTAGTGTAACACCATACTTCTAGGACTCAATTCATGCAATTCCCATGCCTCAGTCTTATGTTTGTTCTATGGAAACAATCTAGTGGCATAGGGAGTTATGAATTAAAATGCATTTCTCTACAAGTAAAATTTTTCTTTCGGAGTCCCGTGGGCCATATGAATGCATCTATCACATTCTCATACTTAAATACATGAATATAGCTCATTTCTATCATCAAATTTGGTCTACAACTCGTGGAAAGCAAAGGAACACATTAAAATTCATGTTTGCATTTTCGTCCAGAATTTCCTCTTTTCTGTCACAAACTTTGGAAAATCATAACTAAATCTAGAAAAATCGAAATCATGTGTTCTTTGTCATTCTGGAAAGCTCAGGATGTCTACTTCACACTAAAAATACGTCCAAGTCACACAATTCATCACACAGGACGTTTGACATCCAAAAAGCTACAGACTCACTGGCTGCCTGGGCTGTGATTCAGGTTACTGATGCAAACTTCTGAAATTCATAACTAATTCTACAAAAATCGAAATCACACAAATTCAGTCATTCTGGGAAGCTACAAATGTTAACTTGACACTAAAAATAATTCTCCAATGAAACAGATACGTTTAGGTATCTGGAACTGATGGAACAGTGACTGAGCTCTGGAGTCGCCACTGTTACTGACAGCAAATTTCAAAAATGCATAACTCTGTGCTCAGACCTCCAAATGAGGTGATCTAGGTGGCCACAGAAAGCTTATGACCTCTAGTTTATGCACATAAAATTTCATAAGCATTGGACACCATTTGGCCATCGAGTGACACGAAAATCAAATCTGCCAGTATGAACAGTGCACATACCAGAAACCATAGAAAATCCCAACTTTGAAAATTCATCAAATATTCTCTAGGTCTCCGAAAATTATGATCTTTAGCTTCCCAGAAAGCTCTTAATAAGACCTAATTGTATGCCAAATTTCAGGGCAAGACTAACGCATTTGGCCAAAAAGTAGTATAGGGTTCCATTATGGTCAATTTTGTCTCCATATTGGGTACCAAAATTGCCAAATGGATTTCCTTTGGTCTTGACACCTTTTGGGCAAGTTTAAAAGCATGTTTAAGACTTGGGGAAACTGCCCAAATGGTCCCAAACCATTTGCATCTCATTTTGGCCTTTTCACCCTCACTTATACACATTACACCAAGCTTTTCTCAAGTGCATACATTAACATAAACACTCAATTTATGTTCTAGAATACATACACCATACTCATTCATTTATCTATCACATAATATCATTTTTACATTTGTCCAAGGGGTCATAGACCATTTACAATAATAATATACATCATGAAGTCTCATTATGAATCAAAAGACCAAAAATCAAGCATAAGGATGGCAATCTTCTTTCTTCAAGGTGGTTGGCTCCCATTGCCATGTCCACTTGGTCCACCTAGCATATTAGGACATTTAAGAGGAGGGAGTGAGATTCAAGAATCTCAATAGCTCATCTCCCATTCCATCACACATAATATGTGCAAGCAAGTTTCACAATGGCATGCATGGAGAAAGTTTCACAATGGCATGCATGGAGAAAGTAGAAATCATAGGCATTTTAAAAGCAACCTTGGCATGTGAATCAATCATACAAGACATTCAAGAGCTCACTAAGTGTTTGGATTGGCCTCACACTTCTCCTCATGGATTTTGGATTTGCCTCACCCATTCTTTGAGCACTTTGGGCTCAACCATACTCTTGGGAGCCCACTTTGCTTTTGGGAGACTCTTTACTTTGTCTCAACCAAGCTCAAGGGTTCTTGGCTCCTCCTCACCCAAGGGAAGAGTTCTTGGCCTCTCCACACTCAAGCAAACTCATACAAACATCATGGATTCATTTAAAACATAACATGGCATCAAGGATCATGACATGTAAAGGCATGCTAGCATACTTTTCAAAGCTTGAAAATACACATACAAGCATTCTAAAACAAGCTAAACACACATCCATGCATGAGAGAAGGTGGAGAGAGCTATCTTCTATACAAACACACACTTTTCCTTTAGGATTCAAGCCTCCTTCTTCGACTACACACCCACAAATTGGTGGAGATAATTTCTCTTAGCCTAGATACAATTGATGGGAGCCAATTAGTGTAACACCATACTTCTAGGACTCAATTCATGCAATTCCCATGCCTCAGTCTTATGTTTGTTCTATGGAAACAATCTAGTGGCATAGGGAGTTATGAATTAAAATGCATTTCTCTACAAGTAAAATTTTTCTTTCGGAGTCCCGTGGGCCATATGAATGCATCTATCACATTCTCATACTTAAATACATGAATATAGCTCATTTCTATCATCAAATTTGGTCTACAACTCGTGGAAAGCAAAGGAACACATTAAAATTCATGTTTGCATTTTCGTCCAGAATTTCCTCTTTTCTGTCACAAACTTTGGAAAATCATAACTAAATCTAGAAAAATCGAAATCATGTGTTCTTTGTCATTCTGGAAAGCTCAGGATGTCTACTTCACACTAAAAATACGTCCAAGTCACACAATTCATCACACAGGACGTTTGACATCCAAAAAGCTACAGACTCACTGGCTGCCTGGGCTGTGATTCAGGTTACTGATGCAAACTTCTGAAATTCATAACTAATTCTACAAAAATCGAAATCACACAAATTCAGTCATTCTGGGAAGCTACAAATGTTAACTTGACACTAAAAATAATTCTCCAATGAAACAGATACGTTTAGGTATCTGGAACTGATGGAACAGTGACTGAGCTCTGGAGTCGCCACTGTTACTGACAGCAAATTTCAAAAATGCATAACTCTGTGCTCAGACCTCCAAATGAGGTGATCTGGTGGCCACAGAAAGCTTATGACCTCTAGTTTATGCACATAAAATTTCATAAGCATTGGACACCATTTGGCCATCGAGTGACACGAAAATCAAATCTGCCAGTATGAACAGTGCACATACCAGAAACCATAGAAAATCCCAACTTTGAAAATTCATCAAATATTCTCTAGGTCTCCGAAAATTATGATCTTTAGCTTCCCAGAAAGCTCTTAATAAGACCTAATTGTATGCCAAATTTCAGGGCAAGACTAACGCATTTGGCCAAAAAGTAGTATAGGGTTCCATTATGGTCAATTTTGTCTCCATATTGGGTACCAAAATTGCCAAATGGATTTCCTTTGGTCTTGACACCTTTTGGGCAAGTTTAAAAGCATGTTTAAGACTTGGGGAAACTGCCCAAATGGTCCCAAACCATTTGCATCTCATTTTGGCCTTTTCACCCTCACTTATACACATTACACCAAGCTTTTCTCAAGTGCATACATTAACATAAACACTCAATTTATGTTCTAGAATACATACACCATACTCATTCATTTATCTATCACATAATATCATTTTTACATTTGTCCAAGGGGTCATAGACCATTTACAATAATAATATACATCATGAAGTCTCATTATGAATCAAAAGACCAAAAATCAAGCATAAGGATGGCAATCTTCTTTCTTCAAGGTGGTTGGCTCCCATTGCCATGTCCACTTGGTCCACCTAGCATATTAGGACATTTAAGAGGAGGGAGTGAGATTCAAGAATCTCAATAGCTCATCTCCCATTCCATCACACATAATATGTGCAAGCAAGTTTCACAATGGCATGCATGGAGAAAGTTTCACAATGGCATGCATGGAGAAAGTAGAAATCATAGGCATTTTAAAAGCAACCTTGGCATGTGAATCAATCATACAAGACATTCAAGAGCTCACTAAGTGTTTGGATTGGCCTCACACTTCTCCTCATGGATTTTGGATTTGCCTCACCCATTCTTTGAGCACTTTGGGCTCAACCATACTCTTGGGAGCCCACTTTGCTTTTGGGAGACTCTTTACTTTGTCTCAACCAAGCTCAAGGGTTCTTGGCTCCTCCTCACCCAAGGGAAGAGTTCTTGGCCTCTCCACACTCAAGCAAACTCATACAAACATCATGGATTCATTTAAAACATAACATGGCATCAAGGATCATGACATGTAAAGGCATGCTAGCATACTTTTCAAAGCTTGAAAATACACATACAAGCATTCTAAAACAAGCTAAACACACATCCATGCATGAGAGAAGGTGGAGAGAGCTACCTTGTATGCAAGTACACATTTTTTCCTTAGCTTTTAAACCTCCTCTTTTGGCCACACACCCACAATTTGGTGGAGATGGTTTCTCTTGGCCTAAATACAATTTTTGGGAGCCAATTAGGTTCATGAAACATTCTCTAAAGCCATACAACTTGCTTAAGTACTAGATTGCTCTATAATCCCCATTATGGTCCATAAAGGCACCTAATGAAGCAACACCCCTCAAATGATTTCTAGGCCTCATTCTTTCGCTTCAAATATGATTCTTGACTCCTTTTAAGCCTCTTGGAGTCATCACATAATTAAAACAAAGGGCCTAACATTATGTTGCTTCCTTAGGTCACAATATGGAACCTAAAGCACCGACTCATTCTCTAAGCTTCCTAAATTTTTCCCAAGGTTTCCCCTCACATTCATTCATCATGTATGACTCAAAAATGGGCTTGAAACAATTTAAAACTCTCCCTAACTATGCCATCCCTACTTGGCTGAAAGTTAGAGCATAAATGGGATTTTATGGCTTCTTGATTTTTCCTTGATGGGGGAACCATTTAGGGAGGTTGTTAAGAGTTGTAGGAGGTCAAGGAAACACTTAAACAACCAAGGGAACTTATAAATTAAATCAGTTTTTACAATCCCCTTAAGTGCTCTACACTTTTCCAACTTTTAGGTTCATGACTTTCCATGGGGTTTTGTTCATTTTATGGAGGAAGAGACATATGGGGGACCTCTTAGGGATCTTAGGAGCACATTTAAACATTCATTTAAGCCTAAGAACATTTATATAAAATCAGATTTGCAAGGGAGCATTTGGATCCTTAATGATTCCATTTTGTTTCCTAATGCTCCTTTCTTGATTCTATTGGTTCATTCTTAATCCTTGCCATCTAAAACCCCTAATCCCTCCATAAATTGGACAGAAAACAGCCCCTAAGAATTGGGCTCATGGTGGTCAAATTCGTGTAAGAGGAAGGGGGAGGGAGAAACTACCAAAGAATGGAAGTTTTACCTTGTTTTCTTGCTTCCTTTGGCTTGTTCTTCCACTTGGTTGGCTTACTCCCTCAATTTTCGAAATTCCCCTCTCTGTTCTGCCCCAAAAACAGCACCAAACTCTCCATTAAAACCATAGAAAGAAAGCTTGAGAGGAGAGGAGCAAGGTTCAAGAAGGAAGGATATAGAATTTCTTAAAGTTTCTTACCTTTTTCTTGAATTTCTTCCTCCAAAATCCTCCTCCTCTTGTGCGCCTAAGGAGCTGGAGTTCTCCTCTGAAAATGGACAGAAGCAAGTCGGTTTAGAGAGGGCAAAGCAGAACGTGGCATATAAAGAAGAAGAAAGAAGCTTCCTTTAACTCTTTAATGCCAATTTTGCCCTTCGTTCTTAGCATTTTCGTTTCTCCTTCGTTTTAGCTCCTTTTTGAGAACCGTCTTTTCCATCATAACAAATAGGTTCCCAATTTAGTAAAATGCCTTTGGAATCACTCAAATTGGAGCTAAAACCGTCCCGAATGAATCGGTCAAAGTTCGGGTCAACCGACATCGGAAAGAGTACACCGGAGGGGCTTTACTGGTCCCGGGGCTTCCCATTGTTTTTGGGGCCTCTGAGAACCCTGGACAACTCAAAATTTCCATTTAAAAAGCCCTCCTAGGTGCTTTTCCAAAATTACACTTATTTACGAAAATGCCACTGGCCTTTCGGCAAATTTTTCAAATCGCTCCGACCCCGGTTTCTGGGCAACTCAAGGCTCAAATCCTCATTTTCTATTATTTAAAATTTTATCCAAATTTTATTTGGCCTTGAATCACTCATCTCAGGGGACTTATTTTGAAAACGTGCCCATTTCCATCGTTTAATAAAAATGGGACATTACAATTAGGTTCATGAAATAATTTTTAGAGCCATGCAACTTGCTTAAACACTAGTTGGCTTTATAACCCTCATTATGGTCCATATTTACACCTAATGAAGCAACACCCCTCAAATGACTTCTAGGCCTCATTCTTTCCTTTCAAATATAATTCTTGACTCCTTTTAAACTTCTTGGAGTCATCACATCATTAAAACAAAAGGCCTAGCATGTTGCTTCTTTAGGTCATAATATGGAACCTAAGGTACCAAATCACTTTCTATGATTTCTATATTTTTTCCAAGGCCTCCTTTCATTCTTATTCATCAAATATGACTCAAGAATGGCCTTAGAAAAATTTAAAACTCCCCCACCTACAAGATCCCCTCTTGGCCGAGACATAGATAACATTTAGGCCATATGGAGGTTTCTTTGTTTTCTTGAAAGAGGAAGCTTGTGGGGAGCATCTTAGGTGCCTCAAAAACTCATTTATACTCTAAATTAGATCTAAGAAGCATCACATAAATTCAAAATTTCAAAGGTGCACTAGAAACCCTAGGTTTTGCATCTTGAATCCTAATACCTATTTTATGTTTTCTTTGCATATTCTTATTCCTCTCCATCAAATACCTAAGAATCATGCTTGGTTGGTCTTGAAAATCAGATCTTCCTAGGGTTCTTAGTATAGGTTGAAAATGGAAAAGAAAAGGGATTCACCGTAGCTACCATAGAATACATTTTTACCTTGTTTCCTTAGTTAGTTTGGCTTGAATCTTACTTTCTCCAAGCTCTCCTCTTCAAATCCAAAAATTCCTCTCTATTCTTCCTTCAAAACAACCCTCAAAACTTCAAAAAAATCATGGAGAAGAAGAGGGAAAAAGAGGAGAAGAGATTGGTGAGAGAAAGCATGAAAAACAAGCAAATTTCCATACCTCAAGACTTGAAATTTTCCTCCTTCTTCTCTTCCCTTGGTGCGCCACTCTCCTAGGGTTTTGCTTCTAGTTTAGGGCTAGAAAATCTGAAGCTAAATGAGGGAGAGTGTGAGGCGTCACCTATATATAGTTAGGGCAAAAGGACTTTTTCAAAAATTTCAATTTTACCCTTCATGCTTTGCATTTTTGTTTCTCCTTTGTTTTAGCTCCTTTTTTAGAACCATATTTTCCATTATAAATTTTAGGTTCCCAATTTAATAAAATGCCTTTGGAATCACTCAATTTAGAGCTAAAACCTTCCAAAACAAGCCGGTCAAAGTTCGGGTCAACCGACGTTGGAAAACGTTCACCAGAGGGGTTTTAACTGCCCTGGGGCTTTCCATAGTTTTCAGGGCCTCTGAGAACCTCAGAGAACTCAAAAATTTCATTTAAAAAGCCCTCCTGTGTAAATTCCAAAAATTGCTCAAAATTACGAAAATGCCATTTCGTGTCATAGGCTTTTCGTAAGAAATTGTTTCTTCATTCTAGCTCCATTTTTCTTTCCATCTGAGCCTGGGATTCTCATTTTTAGGAGTTTAGAATGCTTCCTAAATTTTTCAGGACCTTAATTACATCATTTTGGGGGACTTCCTTTTTTATCTAGTGAGTTTCATTCGTTAATAGAGAAACTATACGTTACGTTTCTCACGTTTTCTTTCATTTTCAGAGAATGGGATGTTACAGGAACCTTTAAGCCCTATATAGAATAGGCACCTAAAAGTCCTGCATAGAACATGCACCTTTTAAATTGAGTATAGAATAAACACCTTTAAGTCTTGCGCAGAATATGCACCTTTAAACCCTACACAGAACAGCTCCCCAAACAAAATACATGTTTCCATCTTCACTTATTCTTAAGTTAAAGATATCAAAATTGCATTTTCGATCCTCTTACTTAAAGAATAAGTAAAGAGGGGCAACCTGTAAATATTATATTTTGTTTGGGTCACTTTTCCCTTTTTATTTATTGTCTAGTTATGTCAAGAGGCAATCAAATCATCCCAGCCAAAATACATATTCTTCATCTTTACTTGCTCCTTATGCAAAACATTAAAATTACATTTTTAATTTCTTTGCATAAGAAATAAGTAAAGAGGGGATAATTGTGAATACTGTATTTTGTCTAAGCATGCTCCAAAATGATAATAAAATTAGACTAAAATAATAATAATAATAATAAATGTTAAGAGAATAATAAAATAAAAAGTAAAAAATCATGAAAGACTCAAAAGTTACATTTTCCCAAAAAATATAAAAGAATAAAAAAATTCAAAAAATCACAAATGCAAAACAAATGATGAAAAGATAAATAATAAAAATTCAAAAAAAAAAAAGGAGGGGCCAAGATTCTAAAAAATAATAATAATAAAAATAAAAATAAAGACACAAAGGAAAAAAAAAGGAGAGAGAAAACTTTCATACCAATAAAAAAAAAAAAAGTAGCCCAAATTCAAAAAGAAGCCTACAACCCAACTCTCCCAAATTCGGCCCATCAACTCTAAGACCAAAAGGAAAAAAAAATAAAAGAGAAACAATTAAAAACAAAAGCAAAAAAGGAAAGGATTAATGGATGGCTCAAAATGCAAGAACCTCGTGTTTTGATCCATTTGCCTCTTAATCTCTACCATCAACAGGGAGGAAGACAAAAAACATAGAGGCGATAGGTCATGGAGGAAGACAAGAGACGCACAAATAACAGAATGGAAAGAGAGACAGGAAGCTGCTATGCGGATTTTGGGCCAGAAAGAAACGGAAAGGGGAACATGGATGCCCTAAAGTAAGAGGCATCAGAGGGTAAAGAGCGTGAAAATGGAAGGAATCATCCAGCGGCTCAAGGGGTCTGAGTGGAACAGATTCGCAACAAAGGGCTTAAGGATTCGACCTTTCCCTTCAGTCCCTTTTGCCATCGAAAGTAGAGAACCATTAATGCAAAAATGGAAAAGGAAAATAAGGATGGAAACAAGGAAGAGAATGAGAGCATCAAAGGGAAGAACAAATCAAGCAAATGATTTGAGAGCGAGAACAATATATATAAGCAGAGAAGCGACAAGTGAGGGGAGGATTTTCTAATTTGAAAAAAACAAGGGATCCTGAGACTGAAGGAGAGATCGAAAAGAAAAGGGGACTGAGACCGAGAAAGGAGAGAACAGGGAGAAAGCAATAGAAATTAGGGGAATAGAAAATATAAATAGGGGGAATAGAGAGGAAGAGATTTGAGAGAGAAAAAGCAGGAGATTGGAGAGAAAGTAGGAGAGGCTGAGAAGGGCAGATGACAAAGAAGCAGGGATGTGAACTATGAAAAAAAAATGAAACCAAAGGGGAATTCATAATTAAGGTAGTTCATGCTCTTCTTCATTTTATATAATTTGTAGAGATGTGACGTGCTAAGATGAGTTTACAATTGAATGAAATGCTAAAATTGTGTATTTTTACTGACTGAGACTAGATTTAAATCATGATTTGAGGAGGAAAATCTTGAAGCATCTTGTTATTTTATTGTATTGCCATGTTCAAATTTTAGTCATTATCTAAAATCAATTTATTGCTTTGCAGTCTGAATGTATTGATATTCACTGACTGGGATTGAATTTAAATTATGATTTATTGCATAAAAGAGGAAGATTTTTTTAGGTAGCTTGCTATTTTTTCATTCTACCATGTTCAAAATTTAATTGCTGTCTGAAACTAAGTTACTTCCCCATATGCTGATTGGATTGGGTTGAGACTACTGATTTTGTAACACCGCAAAAATTAATTAAGGTGTTAATCATGGATTCAGATTAATTAACAATAATTAATATGGGATGATTGGGCAAGTTAAGTGAATGGAGATTTTAGAGAGATGAATTATTAATATGGGTTTGAGAATTAATTAGGATAGAAACTTCATCTAGGCCCAAATTAAGAAATCATAAGAAGAGGCTAATGGAGGCCCAATGAGTTAGGTGCAGACCCAATCTAATTCCATATGATAGAGGCCCAAGATCCACCTTGCATAGGCTCCTATGAGTGGCCCAATAACCATTGTGCAAACCCAAATCCTTGAGCTCTTCAAACTTGGCCCAAACTTAATTAAAATTCAGCAGCCCAATACATAAGAGCTAGCCCAACAAAGTAAAAATCTGAAGCCCATTTGGAGTTAGACCTTGGAGCAACCCATGACCCATCTTAGACCCAACTTAAACCCAACTAAAACCCTAACTCTTCAGCCTCTTTCTCATTTTGTTGAAACTCAAGAGAGGAAATTCGGAGGTTCAAGGGAGGCTAGGGTTCTACCAACATGGAAGCTCAATTTTTGACTCCTAGAGGATGATTTAGCCAAGGTGAGTTATATATAACTTGACCCTCTCATCCTCCTCTTCATTTTGGTCTGATTAATTTCTGGGTTTGAGCATTTTCATCTTCTTCTCAAATCTGAAATTTGGTGTTAGGTGATTACTTGCAAGATTTTCGGACTTGGAGGTTAGAGGGAGGATTAGGTAAGCTTTTCCCTTCCATTTTGTGAATCACTTTACTGGAAAATGCCCTAAGGATGTATTATCATAATGGGTTCTATTATTGTGTGAGATTACAATGAGATAATGGTGGAAAACTGAATTTTCTGGGCTTGATGATTGAAATGCGAATTTTGGTGCTTCCATGGTGGATTTTCGGAGGTGAGGCTATGGGTGTTATTAAGTGAGTATCTTCTTCCCATTTTGATGCATTTTCTATTAGTTTGAGACCCCTATAGTTAACCTATGATATGGGCTTTGGTTTCATGTGAAATTACCCAGAAATTGGAGTGAACTATGGCAATTTCTGGTGTGGGAAAGTTGGAATCCGAAATTAAATCCCTTGGTAATTAGGTGAGTAACCTCTAGTCTGCCATTAGTAGTTCAACTCTTTGGATATTTGATTGTGATTAGAAATGATGATAATTATGCTTGTTATAGGCTTGGTATGCTTTGGATTATTATGGTAGCTAGGGGAAGAGTAATTGGCTTCATTGAGGTAACTAGGGTTATTTTTCTAATTCCATGTATATGCTCATGTTAATCTGCTATTTGTTATACATACTTGATTTTAAAATACTAAATGTCTGGTTAACTACTTGATTGTTATTGTAATTGGACCTTGTGAGTCCATGGTGGAGTTGTGGTGCGGCTGCCACTCGTGCATGTGCTTCGATCGAGCACTGGGTTGTGATCAAACCCCAGATGCACTGAGCTCTGGTTGTGCTCATTATGGAGTAGGTGCCGTGGATGGACCTCTCCTGGTGTTATTGGCCATTAACATGTTGTGTATGATTGCTGGTATGGGACAGTAGTCATTGGTAGCTCAACTAGTTCATTTGCGAATTGAATTGATGATTCTGGTATTGATGACATGAAATTGCATTGGACTGATTGACTTGTATATATATATGGAAATTGCCTTTTGTTACTGAGATTGTATATCTCACCCCGTTATGGGCTAATATTTTCAGGGACTAGACCTCTTAGTGGCAAGGAGAAAATTAATAGAAGATCATTAAATGGTTTGGTAGCACATAGGTTTGGGAGCTTTGACAAAATGTATTGTAACTAAATTACTAGTTTTGTATCATTGCTGCATTGCATCATGAGTTGCAAAGTATAGGGATTATATATGTAATTTGATTATCATGGAATTGAACATTTTGATTGTAATCAGCTAATAATGGATAAGTGATTTGATTTTATATGAACATTAAGCATTGACCTATGCACCTTGTGACCATAATACATTTGCTGTCATTAATCTATGAACTCACTAGTTTATGGTAGCTAAGGGGTTAAAGATCCATATTTGAATTTTGAATGGGCAATGATAGATATGTTAGGTAGGTTAGGTAAAAGAAAGACACTAAATCTTTACAAACTAAGTTAAAGTGGCCTATAGTGTTGCTAGAGGGGGAATTGGAGAGCATGAGATGAAATTTTAGGAGTTATAGGAACATAAGGGAATTGACCTCAACCAACATTTAATTGGCCTCGGCCAAATGGTAACAGAGAGGAATTGGCCGTGGCCAACATTTAATTGGCCTCGGCCAAATGTGGTGAACCTGCCAGGCAAGAAAACAGAGAGAAATTGGCCGCAACAAATAGTAATGTTAGTCGTGGCTAAGCCTGGGAAGCAAGTTTGGGGGTGTTCTAGAGGGTATTTAGCCGCGGCAAAAAGGGTATTTGGCCGCGGTAAAATGCGTGAAATTTATGGAGGTGTAAGGACTTGAATCCGAGAGTAATTGGTCGCGGCAAAAGGGTATTTAGCCGCGGCGAAGGTGCTCAATTTCTCATATTCACCTAGAAACCTTAGTTTCTTTTATGGTAATAATAAGAAATGATTTAGAAACACTTGTAAGAGGTTTTTATGAGTTGGAATTGATGGATGGGAGAATCAAAGGCTCCTTATTAATGATTAAATTCACTTGCACATTTGAATAATTATGGTTCCTTAATTAATGACCCTAATAACATTAAGGTTCAAATTTTCCCAACATCTTTCGAATATAATTAGTTGTGATGACTTTCAATATTCTAATTTAAATTTTATGGCTATTAATCACATACTTAACCTTAATTATGACGATAAGAAGTTAAGGTCGTTACAGATTTCATTCTTTAAAATATATATATATATATATATATAAAGAGGAAGCAAATCAGGCCATTTTGGATTGGGGTGTATCTTCAGCTCTTACTAGACTCATTTCCTAGTTATCAACGTGCTTTAAAGTTCAAAATAATCTCCCTTCTATATTTCCAATTAGGGCTCTTAGTTGTGCAAATAGTCCTTAATCTTTAGATATATTTAAGCAGAGATTGGTTTAGTTAAGGTTTGACTCCCTTTAGGTTTTGAAATGTTTTGAATGGAATATGAAACGTGATGATCATCCACCTGCTTATTCATTTTTCTTCATTTTGGAATTATTTTGGTCTCATTGAGTATGTGAGTGAATTTGTCCTACCTTACTATATAACACAATTCTTAATACAAATACCTCATATAGAACTTAGAGGAGTCAATGGAAACCTAAACTGATTAAAATTTTCTTTTTACTTCAAGGTTAAGTATATATATGACTTTCTGTTACATGCTCTATTATTATACAACATTATAACACAACTAATACATACCATAATCCAAAGATATTTAATTACATGACAAAATGTGAGGTATAAAAGTAAGGTCCTCAATTTATACCTCCACACCTTTTGCCCTTTCTTTGCTTGAACTTGAACCTAGCATGGGTTATATTTGGGGTGAGATTATAAAATCTTAGTAGTAGTAAACCAATCTCATTCACAAGCAACCATGTAAGTGCATAATATAATGCCACTCAAGATGCCACATATCACATAGGAATACAAGGAATTTCATACAAGGCTAAACACAATCTAAGCATACATGTCTCATCATATAGCATAAATGACAATTTGATATAGCATAACACTTATCATTATACAAACATACAAGCTTAAAGAAAGAAAAAGGAAAACTACAATCTTAGCAAGCTTTGCTCCTCAAGCCTTGGAACTCAGTTTACTTACTTTTAGAGTTCCCAAAACAAATATCTAACCCTATAATCATAATGATAATTCATTACAATCAACATATAAACCTTAGCTTCTAAAGTAATATGTAACATCTAAAGTAGTATGACCTTTTAAACTCATTGGAATCATTGGAATTAGAAAAATCTAACTCTTTCCCTTCCAATTCACAATGGCCGACTAGTGTGCATTTCTTGGCCAAAATTTATAAATTCCATTCCAGGTGTTTTGAGGGCTTTTACATATGTATTCCTAGCTAAAAACACCCTTTTGAATCCATTGGAATGGATAAAATTATCAAATTCTAGCCCCAACAACACGCTTTGGTCATAACGTAACCTAGCTATGTTTTAGGGCAAAAAGTGAGTTTCTTTGGTTCTAAAAATTCCATAGCCTCTTCATTTATGTTTTAGGACTTGAAATTTGGTACACATGACTTTAGAACATTAGAAAAACACCATAAAAATTTTGAGAAAATTTGGACAGCATCTCCCTAACATTTCCATTTTCCCAAAAATTACAATCTTTTTTTTTTTTCAAAGTTCTAGTACATAACAAAAATGGATAAGCTCATATGGCCTCCATAGTCAATATATAAAATCCATTCCTAGGCCTTCATATTCAACATATAAATTCCATTTCTAATTATCCATATGCTGTCCAAAAGTGGCCCAAAGCTAGGGTTTAACAAAACTAATTTAAATCATGTGATTTTCAAGTGCATGATGGAGAAAACTTACTCTTTAAGCTTAATTCTTGCTTCATTTGTTTTTTTCACACTAAAATCACTTCTTTTTCCACTTAGAGCACCATGCCACCTTAAAGAAAGGATGAAGATGCAGCTGCCCTTTGGAGAAAATGATTGGAGGATGAAGAAGATGAAGAAATTTGGAGAAGAATGGTGATAGTTTCACTTGATTTCACTTCCTCTCCCACCTTTTCTCCTTTGCTCTCCTTCTTCATGTTTTTCTCTCCCTCTCCCTTGTGTGTGGCATGAAAATAGTGGAATGGAGCTGAAGGAGATGAACTTAAATTAAGTTAAATGGTTATACCAAATTTGGACCCTTGGATTAACCTTTTCAAAATCAAATTTTAGCCTTCCATTCCTTTTTTCTTTTGATTTTCTAATTTCATGACTAAATATCTTCTTCCCAAAATTCCTTGGCCACACACTTGGATGCTTATTCTTAGCCCTTAAGTTATGGTGATTTGATGGTTAGTAACCATGGTTAATTTTTTTAACTCAACCATGGTCAATTTCTAACTTAACTATGGTTAATTTCTAACCTAACCATGGTTAATTTTTTAAACTAACTAAAATCCTTTCTTTCTATCCTTTTTATTTTATATTTATATTTAGGTTTCATTTTCTCTAAAGCCCTAATTATATCTTCTTTCCTTTTATTGGGCCTTTAGAATCAGCTGTTAGGCCTTGTTAGGCCTTACAGTTGTATAAAAATTAGTGTCGAGGCCCGATTAAGGTTTTACGGTACAATACATACCTTTAGACTTTCTAAAATTTATAAATATGATTTCCTCTACTTTCTGGCCATACTGAGCCTCAAACATGGATTAGGGCCCCTTAACCTCGATCCTCATGAATTTTGGTGTCAATCGAACATCTAGGTCTTTAGGTGTAGTTTTCACCATTATGTATTATGATTGTGCTCTAAAATTTTCATTTATTACAATTTAGTCCCTAAAACTCCTTCAGGGTTTCTTAGCCCTTTAGCTATTTCTATTTCTATGGTTATTATAATTTCTTCTTTCTATTTTGCTCATGGCTACTGATTGAGCTAATTAGATCCCAGACCGGATCTCGTCCGGCCATCCGGACAACGTGGCGTCATTGGACCAGTCTCATCAAACGGAGTTTAACTGTGGGTCACAAATTTCTAAGATTCCTGCCTAATTTTTTGATATTCAAGCCTAAAGCCATGAATAGAGGGTGAAACTAGTGTTCCCTGAACTTTCGGTAATTTATACATTTTGCCTAACACACAACTTTTCTTGGCATTTTAGTCCCTGGCTCTTTCATACTTAACCTTAGAGACTCTTCGGAACCTTTTTCTAATGTTTTTAAATCTATTTTGGCCCCAATTTTAGGGCACCTCTGGCCTTGACTCATCATTATTTACAGTTTAGAATATTATTCTAATTTTATTGGACCTCAATTTACTCTATTTCGGGGACTCCCTTTTGTATCCAGTGAATTTCATACATTGATGGAGAAACCTATGTTATGTTTATGGCATTTTCTTATATTTTCTTGCATTTTTGAGGGATCGGATATTACAAAATCTGTGCATGCTAAGAATACTGAGTGAGAACACTATAGATGTAGGAACCATGAAGGCAAGCAAACAAATGTGAATTGGACTTTCCTTTCTCTAAATTTCTTTCCTAGTCTCTTTGTAAATGTCAATCAAGCTATAAGATGATTGTTGTTTGAACCTTTAAGCACCCCTAGTACAAATATTTTACTCTCGCAGACCAGTTGGTCTTATTTTTTTTTTAGTCTTCTTTTTTCCTTTTTATGTCACATTTTAAGCCCATTGCTTTTTCATTCCATCTTTTTGAAAATTGTCATATGGGATTTCTTTTCTGCTCATACGCATATAAATCAATTCAAGGGCATGTGTAGTAAGCCTCTTTAATCCTTATTGAGCTTTTATAATTATGTTTTAATAAACTTTGAAGTCCAATAGCCTACAACAAATGGGGTTTGATTTCAAATAAAAGGATATTACAAAATTAAGAATTAAAAAAATTCTTGAAGAAGATTCCAAGAAAAAAAATGATAAAGTAATATTCAAAAATAAAAGGATTCTTTTTAAAAAAAAAAAAAAAGAGAGAGGTTTTAGAATAAGAAAAAAAAAGAGGAAAAACCAAGCAAAAGATATCAATTTTTTTTTCTTCCTACTTAAAATCTTATTTCAAATATCAAAATTAACAAAAAGGGAATAAGATGGATGGGACGCTGCCACATAGCTTGCACCGAACAAGGAATGGAAAAGAAGAAATTGTCTTAGTGCATCCTTGGGCAGTGAAGAAGCAAGAGGTGTCACTACCATAATTCTTCTCCACTTTAACTCCAATTAAGCCAAGAATAAAAGGGGAAGAAGGGGACAAAGCTTCAAGTAAAGTAGTGAGCTGTAGGACAAGAGAAAACCATAGAGTTAAAAGAAGGTTACAAGACTTGTTGAAAGGTAAGCATAGGAAAAACATCCACATTTCTTAACTACTTCCATTTGACTGATTGAATTGCTTAATTAGGATACTTTATTGTGTTGCACAACCACAAAATTTTGGAGGAAAAACTAGTAGGAGAAGTCTAGGATGAAGCCACGAGTACATGAAGGTGAATGCCTAAACTCCGCCTTTGAAACCAAGTAAGCCGAGAATGGGAATGGAGAAATATATATATATATATATATATATTTCTATATAATTAGTTAGCCATGGGAATAGCACCTTAAGGGTGTCATAAATTGAATAAAAGGGACAATACAAAAGAGCAAGACATATGAAAGGTATTTAGACACTAAATGGAACCATACAATTGGCTATTAGACAAAGAACATACACATATATTGACATAAGTTGAAAGGAATACCGAGAATAGGAAATTTAGGAATTGAGGACCAAATTGCAATGTAAATAAGGATTAAGGACTAAGCTTCAAAGCCATGGACCACACATAAATAATTTAGATAGTAATTAATGAATGAGAAAGAGAGAAAATGAAAATACAATTGTTTACAATTAGAAATTCCAATCTCCAATTAACGAAAGGGAATTTAGGAGTTTCACATAGGGAATTAGTAGCTTAATCAGAATGCAAATAGGAATCATGACTTATTCCTAATTAATGCAATATGTGACTAAAATTTTAGGAAGACAACTAGGGCAACAAGAGCTAAGAAGTAACTTGATAGAACAATGGTAATGAAACAGGTAGTTCACATTGTATTCTTTCTATTTATATACGTAATTGCACTAAATGATTCTTGAATTTTGTATGCTATGTATGGTTGCATATATGCCCACTAAAGTGACTCTCATGAGTATTAGATTATTGTTATTGGCCAATGACTAAAGCACATTAGCCTAATGAACAAATGCATGCTGCTATCTGGGATTTATGTGCTCCTACACTGCATTAAATGTACTTTGGTTGTTATTTAGTGTTATTTACGTGTGTATACTTGGAATACATTGTTACCTACTAGGATTTTATCTCATTATTTAACCATTTTTAGGTATCAGTCATACCTTAGACAAAGCCAAACAAGCAAAAACTAGACAACTGGATTAATAGACTAATGTGTTATTTCTATAACTAGTTTTGTAAATCCTCTGTGTAGTGTAAAATGCTAAAGTGTGATTTTAGTATGTAAATTTTGTTTTGTAATTCCCTATTATGCATCCATAGGATTATTATAGGTATATGACTTCTAGTATGTAACATCTGATACCTCCGTAAATGTGAGAAACGTAATGTTTGGTTTCTTTGTAAACATATGTAATTCACCAAATATAAAAGGAAGTCCTCTAGATAGAATGATTTGAGGTCCAATAAAATTAGAGTGATAATCTAGACCTCAAATAATAAGGATTCAAGGCCAGAGGTAACCTGAAACCAGAGCCAAAATGACCAAACAAAATTTAACGAAATAGTTAAGAAACGAAATGGCATTTTCATAATTGTGGGTAATTTTTAGAATACTCACAGGAGGACTTTTGAAATGGAAAATTTGAGCTCTTTAGGGTTCTCAAAGGCCCTGAAAACTATGGGAAGCATTGGGATAGTTAAAACCCCTTTAGTGTATATTTTCTAATGATAGTTGACCCAAATTTTGACATTTTCATTTAGAAAGGTTTTAACTCCAAATTGAGTGATTCCAAAGGCATTTTATAAGTAAGAAACCTAAAATTTATGATGAAAAATATGATTCTAAAAAAAGAGCTAAAATGAATTTAAAAAAATGCCAAAAAAGAGGATGTAACAAAATTTTTTAAGAAACAATTTTTAATTCTCTTCCTATATATGGTATGCCCCACTTCTCCCCCTTAGTTGACTTAACTTTTGTCAAAAGCCAGAGGGAAACTAACAAGAAAGGGTGCACAAGGGAAAGATAAAGAAGGAGGAGAAAGCTTAAGAAAAGGTAAGGAAAACCATGAAATTTCTTGCTTCCTCCTTCATTAAACTTACTCTCCTTCTTTTCCTCTCTTTTCCTATGGTTTTGTTGAAGTTTTTGGTTATGCTTTAAGCCCTAACCAAAGGGGAGAAGTTCAAATTTCAAGGGGAGAACCAAAGCAAAGTCAAAGCCTCTTAAGAAATGTAACATCCAGTACCTCCATAAATGTGAAAAACGTAGTGCCCGGTTTCTCCGTAAATATACAAAACTCACTGAATACAAAAAGAAGTCCCCTTGATAGAATAATATAAGGTTTAATAAAATTAGAATAATATTCTAGACCTCAAATAATGATGATCCAAGGTCAGAGGTGTCCTGAAACAGAAGTCAAAACAACTAGATGAAATTTAACGAAAATGCAACGAAATGTAATGACATTTTCGTAATTTTAGACACTTTTTTGGAAAACTTATAAGAGAGATTTTTAAATAAGAAAAATGAGTATCCCAAGGTTCCTAGGGGCTCTGAAAACTATAGGAACCCTAAAATAGTCAAAACCTCTCCGATTTATGTTTTAGAACGTCAGTGACCCTGAACTTTAAACCTTTAGTTCGGGAACGTTTTAGACTCGATTTGAGTGATTTCAAAGGCTATTTAGAGATTAGAGAACCTAAGTTTTATGATGGAAAAGATAGTTCTAAAAATGGAGTTGAAATGAGCCTAAAATGAAAAAGCCAAGAATAAAGGGCAAAATTAGAAATTTGGAATGTCTTAAATGGGTCCCTAGCCTGTAATAGCATGCCCCACTTCTTCCTATCACCTTGGATGACTTTCCTTTGCAACAAAATAGAACCCTAAGCTCCTTGAAGTGGTGCACTAAGAGGGAGGAAGAAGGGAAGAGAAAACCAAGCAAAAAAGTAAGAAAATCCATGGTTTTCATGCTTCTTCCTTCACCAACCTTGCTCACTTTCTTCTCCTCTTTCTTTCTATAGATTTAATGATGTATTTGGGTCTATTTTGTGGTCAAACCAAGGGGGGGGGAATTTTGAATTTCAAGAGGAGAATCCAAGCAAAGGAAGAAACATCCAAGAAAAAGCTAGAAAAATGAGGTATTTTGCTACTTTCATGCTTGATCCTCCTTGCACTTCTTCTTGAGTATTTTGCCCCATATATGGATAGTGAAGAGGAAGTTATTTTTGAACCAAACCAAGGATGAATCCTAGGATTTAGAGTGTGGGAAACAAGAATATGCAAAGAAATCAAAGAAAGAACCATTTATTTGTAAGATGTCTAGCCTAGGGTTTCACTTGTACATTGGTTTCTAGGAAGCTTTATAGCCATGATTTAAGGTGTCTAAGAGTTTGTGTGAGTTCCTAAGACATCAAGGAAGCCTCCCATATGCTTCTCACATCAAGAAAATCAAAACAACTTCATTAGTGCCATATGGAAGCATAGCCTCAGCTAAGGAGGGTTCATGCATCTAGGGAGTGTTTTAATTTCCTCCAAGCTTAGTTTTGCATCATATATGATGGGAGAATATGAGAGGAAGCCTTGGAATAATTTTAGAAAGCCTAAAAAGTGTAATGGAGATATAGGTTCCATATTGTAGTATAATGAAGCAACACCTACCTAGACTCCTTGAAATGATTGTGTGATAGCTCCAAGAGATCTAAATGGAGTCAAGAATCATAAATTTAAGGAAGAAATGGAGCCAAGATTATGTTTTCCTAAGGTTGCTTCATTAAGTGCCTTATGGAATCATAATTGAACCTTAGAAGCAAGCTAGCTTTTTCTAGTGCATGTGAAGCTTTAAAAATTGTTCCAAGACTGTAATTGGCTTCCATATTATGTGTCTAGATCAAAGGAACCAAGTATCACATCCTTGTGAGTGTGTGGCCGAGGGAGAGGAACCAAATTCAAGTAGAAAAGTGTATTGTTATGTACCAAGGTAGCTTTCTCTTCTTTCTCTTATACATGAGTGGATGTTTATCTTGTCTTTGAATGTGTGTATGTATTTTTTAAGCCATGAAAAATATTTTAGTAAGTTTCTAAATGCCATGATACCATGATGTTATGTTATGCATTCCAATGATATCTTGTGAATTTGTGTTCGTTTGCTTGAATATGGTGAAGCCAAGAATCCCTTAGCTATGGTGAGGATAAGCCAAGAACCCTCAAGGATGGTTGAGACAAAGCCAAAAGTCTCCCAAGAATAAAGGTTAGTTGAAATCCTTTAAGAAATGGGTGAGGCAAATCCAAGATCTTCAAAGAGAATGGGTGTGGCTAAACCACTTGCTTGGTAAGCCTATGTATGTTTTATATGACTCCTTGAATGCTAGAAATGTTTTATGTAATGTCCCGTTTTCATTAAACGATGGAAATGGGCACGCTTTCAAAGTAAGTCCCTTGAGATGAGTGATTCAAGGCCAAATAAAATTTGGATAAAATGTTAAATAATAAAAAATGAGGATTTGAGCCTTGAGTTGCCCAGAAACCGGGGTCGGAGTGATTTGAAAATTTTGCCGAAAGGCCAGTGGCATTTTCATAAATAAGTGCAATTTTGGAAAAGCACCTAGGAGGGCTTTTTAAATGGAAATTTTGAGTTGCCTAGGGTTCTCAGAGGCCCCAAAAACCATGGGAAGCCCCGGGACCGGTAAAGACCCTTCGGTGTAAGTTTTCCAATGTCAATTGACCCAAACTTTGACCGATTCGTTCAGAAGGGTTTTAGCTCCGATTTGAGTGATTCCAAAGCCATTTTTATTAAATTGGGAACCTATTTGTTATGATGGAAAAGACGGTTCTCAAAAAGGAGCTAAAACAAAGGAGAAACAAAAAGGCAAAGTATGAAGGGCAAAATGGGAATTTTTAAAGAAAGTCACTTTACCCTAGCTATATATAGGTGGCACCTCACACTCTCCTTCATTCACTTCAGAATTTCCAGCCCTAAATCAGAAGCAAATCCCTTGGAGAGTCGTGCACAAAGAGAAGGGAAGAAGGAGGAAAGATTCAAGACTTTAGGTATGGAATTTTGCTTGTTTTTCATGCTTTCTCTCCTCCACTTTCTTCTCCTCTTTTTCCCTCTTCTTCTCCATGATTTCTCTGAAGTTTTAAGGGCTATTTTGAAGGGAGAACAGAGGGGAAAGTTTGAATTCCAAGTAAGGAGGCCAAGGAAAGCAAGAACAAGCAAGAAAATCCAAGAAAAACAAGGTATTTTGCAATTCTCCCACTTGGTCTTCTTCCTCCCTTCCATGACCATTTCGACCTACACTTGGACAGATCTTAGGATTTAGATTTTCAACCAAACCAAAGGTGATTCTTAGGTATTTGATGGAAAGGAATAAGAATATGCAAAGAAAACTAAGAAAAATGCATTAGAAAGCAAGATGCAAAACCTAGGGTTTTAAGTGCACCTTCCAATTTCTAGATTTGTATGATGCTTCCTAGGTCTAAGTTAGAATATAAATGAGTTCTTGAGACACCAAAGATGCTCCCCACAAGCTTCCTCCTTCAAGAAAAGCAAGAAAACTCTAAGAAGCCCAAAGGAAGCCTATGTCTCAACCTAGGCTTGTTTGTGTAGGTGGGGGGAGTTTTAAATTTTTCTAAGGTCATTCTTGAGTCATATTTGATGAATGAAAATGAAAGGAGGCCTTGGAAAAAATTTAGAACTCATGGAAAGTGATTTAGTGTCTTAGGTTCCACAATATGATCTAAAGAAGCAACATGGTGCTAGGCCTTTTGTTTTGATGATGTGAGGACTCTAAGAGGCTTAAATAGAGTCAAGAATCATATTTGAAAAGAAAGAATGAGGCCTAGAAATCATTTGAGGGATGTCGCTTCATTAGGTGTCAATATGGACCATAATGGAGCCTATAGAGCAATCTAGTGTTTCATTAAATTGTGTAGCCTTAGAGTGTGGTTCATGAACTTAATTGGCTCCCATAATTTGTGTCTAGGCCAAGAGACACTATTTCCACCAACTTGTGGGTGTGTGGCTAAAAGAGGAGGTTTAAAAGAGCAATCTAGAGGTCACACATCATATCCATACATTTAAACATCATATAATATCATATTTACACATGTCTCAAGGGTCATAGCCCATTTACTACATCATATGGTACAATCATGGTCTTAAAGTGGCAAAAGCTAAACACATGATTGTCAATCTCCTTCCTCTAGTGTTGTTAGCTCCCATTGGCATATCCACTTGGTTCACCTAGCATGTTAGATCATTGGAGTGGAGGGGATGAGATTCAAAGAATCCCAATAGCTCATCTCCCATTCAATCATACATAATATGTGCAAGGCAAGTTTCATAAATGCATGCATGGAGGAGATAGAAATCATAGACATTTTAAAAGCAACTTTAGCATGTGAATCAATCATACAAGACATTCAAGAGCTCACTAAGTGTTTGGATTGGCCTCACACTTCTCCTCATGGATTTTGGACTTGCCTCACCCATTCTTTGAGCACTTTGGACTCAACCATACTCTTGGGAGCCCACTTTGCTTTTGGGAGACCATTTGCTTTGTCTCAACCAAGCTCAAGGGTTCTTGGCTCATCCTCACCAAAGGGAAGAGTTCTTGGCCTCTCCACACTCAAGCAAACTCATACAAACATCATGGATTCATTTAAAACATAACATGGCATCAAGGATCATGACATGTAAAGGCATGCTAGCATACTTTTCAAAGCTTGAAAATACATATACACACATTCTAAAACAAGCTAAACACACATCCATGCATGAGAGAAAGTGGAGAGAGCTACCTTGCACACAATTACACACTTTGTCCTATGGGCTCAAGCCTCCTCTTTCGGCCACACACCCAAAACTTGGTGGAGATGGTTTCTCTTAGCCTAAATACAATATATGGGAGCCATGGGTTGGAGGCATGTTTTAGGGTCTAAATGAGTTGTAATGTTGCAATTAAATATGATGATGCATAATATGAACTCATATGGTCCATGTGACACCGAAATGAATTTTGAGGCATAGCGCAATGTGAAAATAATCCCACTTTTCTTGCTTTTCCCATGGAAATCCTACATAGTTCATGATATTATTCCATGTAAATGTATGAGATGGACTAGAATCTATGGTGTTACATTTATGGAAATTCTACATAGTCCATGATATTATTCCATGTAAATGTATGAGATGGACTAGAATCTATGGTGTTACATTTATTGGTATCAGAGCAAAGGTTCAGGCTCTCATTGTGGGTTGTGGTTTGTGTTTTTGAGTTGCCTATATGTATATGAGCTTGTTTGGATGAATTAAGTGTGTATGATGGTGGAAGTGTTCCCTAGCTCATGTTACAGTTTGTTATGATATTTCAGTACGATGGTGAATACTAGGAGAGGTCGGCCCCCTAGCCAGGCTCGTGCTGATGAAGCTGGGCCTAGTGATCCAGTTGCTGGAGCCCTTCAGTCCATCATGGCTCGCCTGGATCAGCAGCAAGCCGTCATTATGCAGCTTCAAGAACGGCTTGCTGAGAGAGATAGCCAGGGCCCCACACCTACTCCTCCTCAGCCACCTCCACACTCAGATCGTCCCGAGCATTCAAGGGCGACTCACCCAGATGCACAGCCACACGCACAGATGGTTGCCCCGATTCCACTGGCTCAGATGCCTTCTGTACAGCAACCCTCGACCAGAAAGGTGATTACACAATTCAGAAAATTCGGGCCTCCTACCTTTGATGGTGAGATGAATGCAGATAGAGCTGAGGCCTGGATTATGGAGCTAGAGCAAATCTTTGAGGTGATGGAGTGCACGTCTGAGCAAAAAGCCAAGATGGCTGCATTCCAATTCAAGAAAGAAGCAATTTACTGGTGGAAGGGCACTGAGCCTATTTTGAGAGCGAGGAATGCCCTAATCACTTGGGAGGCATTCCTCAAGGTGTTCCACGAGAAGTATTTCCCCGATTCGATCAGAGATGAGAAGGAGTCAGAATTCATTTTATTTAAGCAGACTCCGGGGATGTCCGTGGACCAGTATGTGGCAAAGTTTGTTGAGCTCTCCAGATATTCCTCTTACCTGCAGAGACATGATGATGAGAGATGGAGGGCAGATAGATTAGAGAAGGGCTTGCTCCCTGAGATTCGAGACAGGGTTGTGCCACAGAGAATTAGGAACTTTAATACCCTAGTTGAGGTATGTAGAGTAACGGAGACGAACCTCAGGATGATGCAGCCCAGGTCCAGTGTTAGACCACCCCTTCCTCTCCCTGAGCCCAAGAGACCTAGAGAGGGTTCCCAGCCTGCAGTGACTAGCTGAAGAGGCAGAAAGAGTCAGTGGAACCAGAGAGGTAAAAGACAGAGGACTCAGTCCAGTAAAGGTAGTGCTCCACCTATCACTTGTCCCCAGTGTGGCAAGAATCATGGTACCGGACTGTGCTATGCGGGGCAGAATGTGTGCTTCAGATGTGGCAGGCCGGGGCATATAGCCAGAGATTACACTCAGGCTCCTCTACAGGCCCCTTTGCAGATCACACAGCCGAGGGAGATGGCTCCTCCTCCCAGACCACAGACCCAGGGTAGAGTCTTTGCCCTATCCCAGCAGGAGGCTAGCAGGTCCCCGACTCTGATTCAAGGTATTATTAAAATTAATGATTTTTCTATAACTGCTTTATTTGATTCGGGTGCTAGCCATTCTTTCATATCATATGACTGTGCTAGGAGGCTGGGTCTGAGTATGTCTAAATTGCCATATGAGTTGCATGTATCTACCCCCACAGGAAACCGAGCCATTACCTTCCATGCTTGTTTAAATTGTGTGATCCAGTTTAACCATTGCCTGACCACCCTTGATTTGATTTGTATGCCCTTTGTTGATATTGATGTGATTATTGGCATGAACTGGATGTCTGCAAATAACGCCACACTAGATTGTAGCCACAAGTGTATTACTTTACCTGAGTGTGGGACTGTGCCTAGTACTAGGGCTGAGTTATCTGTCATGACCACCTCCCAGGCTGAGAGATCTCTAGGGCATGGTTGTCAGGGGTATCTGGTCTTCTTTTCAGTTCAGGTTGAGGTAGAAGAAGGTATAGAAGAGATTCCCGTAGTGAGGGAGCTCCCAGAGGTATTTCCTAAGGAAATTAGTGGACTACCCCCACAGATAGAGGTAGAGTTTTACATAGACATTGTACCTAGGGCAGGTCTGGTGTCTAAGGCCCCGTATAGGATGGCTCCCACCGAGCTAGCAGAGCTTAAAAAACAGATAGAAGAACTTTTAGAGAAGGGTTTCATTAGACCCAGCGTCTCACCGTGGGGAGCTCCAGTCCTATTTGTAAAGAAGAAAGACGGGAGCCTTAGGCTATGTATAGATTACCGGGAACTCAATAAGATTACCATTAAGAATAAGTACCCTCTCCCCCGTATAGATGACCTCCTAGATCAGTTAGTGGGAGCGTCAGTGTTTTCTAAGATAGACCTCAGGTCGGGATACCATCAACTTAGGATAAAGGCTGAAGATATCCCCAAAACAGCCTTTAGAACTAGATATGGGCACTATGAGTTTTTAGTTATGCCCTTCGGGTTGACGAATGCACCCGCAGTCTTTATGGATTACATGAACAGAGTTTTCAGGCCATACTTAGATAGATTTGTAGTGGTCTTCATAGATGACATCCTTATCTACTCAAAAAGTAGAGAGGAACATGAGCAACACTTGAGATTAGCCTTGGAGACCCTAAGAGAGAGACAGTTGCACGCTAAACTTAGCAAATGTGAGTTCTGGCTCACTGAGGTTCAGTTTCTAGGTCATGTCATCTCCCAGGCAGGGGTCGCAGTAGATCCCCATAAGGTAGAGGCAGTATTGCAGTGGGAGAGACCTAGGACAGTGACAGAGATCAGGAGCTTCCTAAGTTTAGCAGGGTATTATAGGAGGTTCATTCAGGGCTTTTCTCAGATAGCAATGCCACTGACCCGGCTTACGAGAAAGAATGTGCCGTTTGTGTGGAATGAGAAATGTGAGAGTAGTTTCCAAGAGCTAAAGCACAAGCTGACCACGGCCCCAGTTTTAATACTCCCTGACCCTAAAGAAACTTTTGTAGTGTACAGTGATGCCTCAAAGAAAGGGTTAGGATGTGTGCTTATGCAGAAAGGCCGAGTGGTAGCTTATGCTTCTAGACAGTTGAAACCTCATGAGGAAAACTACCCCACACACAACTTAGAGTTAGCCGCAGTGGTATTTGCTTTGAAAATATGGAGACACTACCTATATGGGGCAGCAATAGAAATTTACAGTGACCACAAAAGCCTCAAATATTTATTTGATCAGAAAGAATTGAACATGAGGCAACGGAGATGGTTAGAATTTCTGAAAGATTATGATTTCACATTGAAGTACCATCCCGGTAAGGCTAATGTGGTAGCTGATGCCCTAAGTAGAAAATCCATACACATGGCCTGTATGATGATCCGAGAGCAGGAATTGATTGAGAGATTTAGAGACATGAGTCTCTCCTGCGAGGTGTATTCAGGAAAACTATTAATGAGTGAGACCCGAATAGCAAATGACCTGAGGGATCAGATAAGAGAGGCCCAGCAGACACATGATCATGTAAATAAGATTAGAGCCCAGATAGCCCAGGGTAGTGTCCAGGAGTTCAATCTGTCTGAGGATGACATAGTAAGATATAGGGATAGGCTGTATGTGCCTAGAAACACAGAAATTAGAGAAAAGATATTAGATGAGGCACATAAGAGTAAGTACACCATTCATCCAAGCAGTAATAAAATGTACCAGGATTTGAAGAAAATGTTCTGGTGGCCCGGAATGAAAACAGACATAGCAAAGTATGTCTCCCGATGTCTAGTATGCCAAAGAGTAAAAATAGAACATCAGAAACCAGCTGGGTTGCTTCAGCCCTTAGATATCCCGGAGTGGAAATGGGATAGCATAGCTATGGATTTTGTCATGGGTTTACCCAGGACATCATCAGGGTATGATGCAATTTGGGTAATAGTGGATAGGTTAACAAAGTCAGCGCACTTTTTACCTATGAAAGCCACTTATACCCTAGATAAGTTAGCCCAGCTGTACATCAGGGAGATAGTTAGACTGCATGGTGTGCCTAGGAGCATAGTGTCAGATAGAGATCCCAGGTTCACATCGAATTTCTGGAGATCATTACAGGATGCTCTAGGCACCAGACTTAGATTTAGCACAGCCTACCACCCTCAGACTGATGGACAGACAGAGAGAACCATCCAAACCCTAGAGGACATGTTGAGGGCATGTGTATTAGAAATGAAAGGGAACTGGGATACATACTTGCCTCTAGCGGAGTTTGCCTATAATAACAGTTATCATGCAAGTATACAGATGGCACCGTATGAGGCATTGTATGGGAGGAAGTGCAGATCCCCAGTATGTTGGGTTGAGCTAGGAGAGCGAAGCCTCATAGGCCCAGAATTAGTAGACCAGACCTCTAAACAAATAGAGACCATTAGAAAGAAACTTCTGACGGCCCAGAGTAGACAGAAAAGTTACACAGATAAACGTAAGCGGCCGTTAGAGTTTGAAATTGGAGACCATGCCTTCATTAGAGTGTCTCCAGTCACAGGGATAGGTCGGTCCATCAAAAGTAAAAAGCTCAGCCCAAAGTACATAGGTCCTTTCCAGATTCTTGATAAAGTAGGACCTGTGGCATACAGACTAGCCCTTCCTCCGAACCTAAGCCAAGTCCATAATGTCTTCCATGTTTTCCAGTTGAAAAAGTACCAGCCTGACCCCTCACATATCATAGAATATGAGAATGTGCAGTTACAGGATGATCTATCATACATAGTATCACCAGATCGGATCGTGGACGTTAGACTCAAGCAGTTACGGAATAAGACGATACCGTTGGTGAAAGTGGTTTGGAAAGGGTTATCTCTTGAGGAAGCCACCTGGGAACTAGAGGATGTTATGAGAAAGAAATATCCACAACTCTTCCCATGAGGTATGTTATCTAAATTTCAAGGACGAAATTTTTAAAAGGGGGAGAGAATTGTAATGTCCCGTTTTCATTAAACGATAGAAATGGGCACGCTTTCAAAGTAAGTCCCCTGAGATGAGTGATTCAAGGCCAAATAAAATTTGGATAAAATGTTAAATAATAAAAAATGAGGATTTGAGCCTTGAGTTGCCCAGAAACCGGGGTCAAAGTGATTTGAAAAATTTGCCGAAAGGCCAGTGGCATTTTCGTAAATAAGTGCAATTTTGGAAAAACACCTAGGAGGGCTTTTTAAATGGAAATTTTGAGTTGCCCAGGGTTCTCAGAGGCCCCAAAAACCATGGGAAGCCCCGGGACCGGTAAAGACCCTCCGGTGTAAGTTTTCCAAAGTCAATTGACCCAAACTTTGACCGATTCATTTGGAAGGGTTTTAGCTCCGATTTGAGTGATTCCAAAGCCATTTTTATTAAATTGGGAACCTATTTGTTATGATGGAAAAGAAGGTTCTCAAAAAGGAGCTAAAACAAAGGAGAAACAAAAAGGCAAAGTATGAAGGGCAAAATGGGAATTTTTAAAGAAAGTCACTTTACCCTAGCTATATATAGGTGGCACCTCACACTCTCCTTCATTCACTTCAGAATTTCCAGCCCTAAATCAGAAGCAAATCCCTTGGAGAGTCGTGCACAAAGAGAAGGGAAGAAGGAGGAAAGATTCAAGACTTTAGGTATGGAATTTTGCTTGTTTTTCATGCTTTCTCTCCTCCACTTTCTTCTCCTCTTTTTCCCTCTTCTCCTCCATGATTTCTCTGAAGTTTTAAGGGCTGTTTTGAAGGGAGAACAGAGGGGAAAGTTTGAATTCCAAGTAAGGAGGCCAAGGAAAGCAAGAACAAGCAAGAAAATCCAAGAAAAACAAGGTATTTTGCAATTCTCCCACTTGGTCTTCTTCCTCCCTTCCATGACCATTTCGACCTACACTTGGACAGATCTTAGGATTTAGATTTTCAACTAAACCAAAGGTGATTCTTAGGTATTTGATGGAGAGGAATAAGAATATGCAAAGAAAACTAAGAAAAATGCATTAGAAAGCAAGATGCAAAACCTAGGGTTTTAAGTGCACCTTCCAATTTCTAGATTTGTATGATGCTTCCTAGGTCTAAGTTAGAATATAAATGAGTTCTTGAGACACCAAAGATGCTCCCCACAAGCTTCCTCCTTCAAGAAAAGCAAGAAAACTCTAAGAAGCCCAAAGGAAGCCTATGTCTCGGCCTAGGCTTGTTTGTGTAGGTGGGGGGAGTTTTAAATTTTTCTAAGGTCATTCTTGAGTCATATTTGATGAATGAAAATGAAAGGAGGCCTTGGAAAAAATTTAGAACTCATGGAAAGTGATTTAGTGTCTTAGGTTCCACAATATGATCTAAAGAAGCAACATGGTGCTAGGCCTTTTGTTTTGATGATGTGAGGACTCTAAGAGGCTTAAATGGAGTCAAGAATCATATTTGAAAAGAAAGAATGAGGCCTAGAAATCATTTGAGGGATGTCGCTTCATTAGGTGCCAATATGGACCATAATGGAGCCTATAGAGCAATCTAGTGTTTCATTAAATTGTGTAGCCTTAGAGTGTGGTTCATGAACTTAATTGGCTCCCATAATTTGTGTCTAGGCCAAGAGACACTATTTCCACCAACTTGTGGGTGTGTGGCTAAAAGAGGAGGTTTAAAAGCTAAGGAAAAAGTGTGTACTTGCATACAAGGTAGCTCTCTTCACCTTCTCTCATGCATGGATGTGTGTTTAGCTTGTTTTATAATGTGTGTATGTCTATTTTCAAGCTTTGAAAAGTATGCTAGCATGCCTTTACATGTCATGATCTTTGATGCCATGTTATGTTTTAAATGACTCCATGATGTTTGTATGAGTTTGCTTGAGTGTGGAGAGGCCAAGAACTCTTCCCTTGGGTGAGGATGAGCCAAGAACCCTTGAGCTTGGTTGAGACAAAGTAAAGAGTCTCCCAAAAGCAAAGTGGGCTCCCAAGAGTATGGTTGAGTCCAAAGTGCTCAAAGAATGGGTGAGGCAAGTCCAAAATCCATGAGGAGAAGTGTGAGGCCAATCCAAACACTTAGTGAGCTCTTGAATGTCTTGTATGATTAATTCACATGCCAAGGTTGCTTTTAAAATGCCTATGATTTCTACTTTCTCCATGCATGCAATTGTGAAACTTGCTTGCACATATTATGTGTGATGGAATGGGAGATGAGCTATTGAGATTCTTGAATCTCACTCCCTCCTCTTAAATGTCCTAATATGCTAGGTGGACCAAGTGGACATGGCAATGGGAGCCAACCACCTTGAAGAAAGAAGATTGCCATCCTTATGCTTGATTTTTGGTCTTTTGAGTCATAAGGAGACTTCATGATGTATATTATTATTGTAAATAGTCTATGACCCCTTGAAAAAATGTAAAAATGATATTATGTGATAGATAAATGAATGAGTATGGTGTATGACTAATAGCACATGTTTTGAGTATGAAATGCCATGATATGAGAATGTAAAGTTTGGTGATTATGTGTATAAGTATGGGTTGAATGGCCAAAATGAGATGCAAATGGTTTGGAACCATTTGGGCAGCTTCCCCAAGTCTTAAACATGCTTTTAAACTTGCCCAAAAGATTCCAAGACCAAAGGAAATCCATTTGGCAATTTTGGTACCCAATATGGAGCCAAAATTGACCAAAATAGAACCCTATGCCACTTTTTGGCCAAATGAGTTAGTCTTTCCCTGAAATTTGGCATACAATTAGGTCTCATTAAGAGTTTTATGGGAAGCTAAAGATCATAATTTTTGGAGACCTAGAGAATATTTGATGAATTTTCAAAGTTGGAATTTTTCATGGTTTCTGGTATGTGCACTGTTCATACTGGCAGATTTGATTTTCGTGTCACTCGATGGCCAAATGGTGTCCAATGCTTATGAAATTTTATACAGACAAACTAGAGGTTATAAGCTTTCTGTGGCCACCGAGATCACCTCATTTGGAGGTCTGAGCAGAGAGTTATGAATTTTTGAAGTTTGCTGTCAGTAATAGTGGCATCTCCAGAGCTCAATCACTGTTCCATCAGTTCCAGATATCTAAACGTATCTGTTTCATTCTGGAATTATTTTTAATGTTAAGTTAACATTTGTAGCTTTCCAGAATGACTGAATGTGTGTGATTTCGATTTTTGTGGAATTAGTTATGATTTTCCAAAGTTTGCCCAGGAAAGAGGCCAATTCTGGCCGAAAATGGATCTCCAAATTTACATGCTCCATTTTGGTTTCCATGGGTTGGAGGCATGTTTTGGGGTCTAAATGAGTTGTAATGTTGCAATTAAATATGATGATGCATAATATGAACTCATATGGTCCATGTGACACCGAAATGAATTTTGAGGAGCAAGTCACTTACAGAGCCTCCAACAGTATTGTCCCCCGGTCGCAGGTTCAGTGAACCGCGCTCCCTGGGTGTTTGTCCTTTCCCCGAGCTTCGAGGGTCCTTTGGCCCAGCCTTCGCTCAAGGGAAAAGCGTGCTGTTGGTGGGGAGAGCTTCGCACCCACTTATAAGCTCTCAGTACAGGCCCCTTCCAGCCGATGTGGGACTTTACAATATAGTCACTTACAGAGCCTCCAACAGTATTGTCCCCCGGTCGCAGGTTTAGTGAACCGCGCTCCCTGGGTGTTTGTCCTTTCCCCGAGCTTCGAGGGTCCTTTGGCCCAGCCTTCGCTCAAGGGAAAAGCGCACTGTTGGTGGGGAGAGCTTCGCACCCACTTATAAGCTCTTAGCACAGGCCCCTTCCAGCCGATGTGGGACTTTACAATCCACCCCCCTTTTGGGGCCGACCCGTCCTCGGGTCGCACATGGGCCAGGATTGCTCTGATACCAAGTCACTTACAGAGCCTCCAACAGTATTGTCCCCCGGTCGCAGGTTCAGTGAACCGCGCTCCCTGGGTGTTTGTCCTTTCCCCGAGCTTCGAGGGTCCTTTGGCCCAGCCTTCGCTCAAGGGAAAAGTGCGTTGTTGGTGGGGAAAGCTTTGCCCCCACTTATATGGGCCGTTCCCAGGACCAAACCATCCGATGTGGGACTTTACAATCCACCCCCCTTTTGGGGCCGACCCGTCCTCGGGTCGCACATGCGAACGGCCGGCTCTGATACCAACACCACACAGAGCCACCAAGGTATTGTCCCGTCCTTTCTGGTTCGTCCTTCCCGGTTTAGTGGGGTTTGTCCCTTCCCGCTTAACTCACGGGAAAAGCACGCCTTGGTGGGGGAAGCTTTGCCCCCACTTATATGGGCCGTTCCCAGGACCAAACCATCCGATGTGGGACTTTACATTTTATGAATGGTCACATGTTTCATAATAGCTGTGCATGTATTTTTAGACATGGATTTGCATTCTTTATGTATGGTTTAAAGGGAGAAGAGCTATTAGGATTCCTAGAATCTCATCCATTCCTCCCCATTTGTCTAACATGACTAGGTGGACCAAGTGACCAAGAAATGGAAGCCATCAAGAATAAAGGAAGGAGATTGACAACCAAATGTGTGAAAATGTCCATTTTGTAGCCATATGAATAGCATATGATGTAATCCAATATTATATATGATGTAAGAGCTTATGACCGTATGTAATTACATGAATATTTGATGTATGAATGAGATTTGATGCCATATTTATGATATTGTATGATTGGGATATTGAATGGCAAGAACTAGCTTATGTATTCTTGTGTATACCTTGGGGTGAGAGAGTGAGTTTGTGAAATTTGGGTTTGTGAACCTTTGAGACATGCTTAGTAAACCATTTTGGTGCTTCCCTACGTGCTCAAGTGGCCATGGATGTCTTAGAAGTTGTTTTGGGCCATTTGAGACCTATTGAAGACACAAAAACAACTATTTTGGAACTCAATGTCAAGATTTGACCAAATGAACAAAATTGCCCATGAAACTTGGCATACATATAGATCTTATTTAGAACTTTTTAGGAAGTTAAAGTGCATAATATTTAGAGGTCTACAGAATTTTTGGCAAATTTTTGAAGTTGGCTGAAAATTCAGAAAATGATAGTAACACTGTTCATATGGTTTGAAAATTCACCTCTGTCATTCATGGGCAAATGATGTACAATGACCATGAAATTTTATAGAGAGAAACTAGACATTCACCATAAACTATGTGAACTATAATCACTTTAATTAGATTTTAGAGAGGGAGATATAAATTTTTGAAGTTTCTATTTTATTCTAAGCTCATAGTTAGACCATTATCAGTATTCCATTAATGTTTTGGGGTTTGAATTAGTTTAGAACTATTTTTTCCTCTATATAACATTTGTAGCTTTCCAAATTGGAATATTTCACTCAAATTGGATTTTTTTGGAATTGGTTATGAATTTTTGAAATTTATATCATTAAGTTGTATTAGAAATGCTGGATAGTCTGACCTTTACCACTTTTCCATTATCAAATGTGGTCCAAATGATATTTCCATGGCTTGAAATTATTTTTACCTTAAAGCTAACACTCAAAGCTTTCTAGAAAGCTATGGTTCAATAGATTTCAATTTTTTACATTTAGTTATGATTGTTCAAATTTGCCTTACAAATTTGCCACCTTGGACTTGAGATGAATAAGTCATTTTTCTAGTTTTTAGCTCTTGATCCATGGTTTATGCAAAGTTTTGGGATGTTTATGAATTGTATAGATGGAAAATAAATAAATAATGTTGTTAGTAAGTTTATGGGGTCCACGAGACACGAGATGAATTTTTAAACCCTGACATAATACAATTTAATTGAATATTTTTAGTGGCTTTCCTTGGGAACTTTGTGTAATCCAAGGAATTCAGTCTAGTAATGGTATGAGATGAGCCAGAGTAGCATGAGATGAGGGAAATGAATATGTGTTATAAGAAAAGCTAGAAAACCAAGGTAAACTTCTTGTTTCCACACTTGCTTTCCTTGCTCTCCTTTATGTATGTGATGAATGCTATTTTTATATATATTAATCCTCCTAATTCAGGCACTTTGATGATTAAATATGGCTTGTTGCATTTAATTAAGTGGATAATTGATTTTATTAGCCATTGTTGCACTTTAGGAATTTATTTGCAAAATTATTAAATTTTAATGCATAAATTTATCTTAAATAATTTTGTAAATATTCCTACTTAGTTTTTCTTTTCCATTCTTTTTGTGCAAGCTTTGGGCAATTTAAATTTAAATGTTTGAAGAGAATATGGGAGATGATGGAGATTTTAGAAGTGAGAAGGAGCTTGTGCAATTATTTGGATACATTCATGGATGGAGCTCCACATAGACTTGCACCATTCTCACATAATTGGACAGCTTTTGCACGGACCTGCACTCTTCATTTAGAATAAAGCTTTCATAATCTCTCACACCATTCTCTTAGCTTCATGCACACATGTCCCTCACTTGTAGCAATAAACATCTACATCCAGCCGCTCCATTTTTTAATCCATCTCATTCATAAGCACATGTAGTTGCAACTCTCACTCAAGGCATGAGGTCCAGCCACGTCTTCATGTTGCAACACATCCAGCACATCATTCTCAGGTTTGGCAAAACATGTAATAGCTCACGTAACCACGTCACATCTAGCCCACCCCTAAAGAACTTGATGTGGAGAAGAGCAGCAAAAACAGAGGGAAGACATATGAATAGAAGGAAAAGAAGGCTAGGGATTGAAAAGGAGAAGGCCACAAGTCTAGAACCATGTTGCAACTCTTAACTTCATCACACTAGGACACTTGAACAAATGATGAGAGACTCGATGGTTTTATTTTGGTGAGAAGAAAAAGGAGAGGAAATCATGTGAAAGGAAGCATGAGTAAGCCACAAGTTAAGAAAAAATAAACACATGCACAGCAACTACAGAATGTGATGGAATGAAGAAATAGCTTACGTAGAAGTCAATATGAAGCTATGGAGCACGTGATTCATTATTAGCTTAAGTCCAGGGAGAAATGCAGAAGCACGTGGAAGCATTAGCACAAATACACACATGGTAACTCACATGAATCATCCTCATATCCATCCACATGAAATGCTACGTTGGAGCCCACAATAGCTTATGCAGAAGTTAGTATGAAGCTATGGAGCACGTGATTCATTATTAGCTTGAGTCCAAATGCAGAAGCACATGGAAACATTAGCACAAATACACACATGGCAACTCATATAAATCATCCTCATATCCATCCATGTGAAATGCTACGTTGGAGCCCATAATATTCAATAGCATGTTTTTAAGCAAGAGGCTAGGCACGTGATCATTAACATGAAGCACTAGAGAGACTCAGGCAAGGGGCAGAGGCTGGATCTGATCCATCCATTCATTAACATGATCTATTCATACATCAAAAAGCTTGATACAAAATCATTTCATCTATCGTCTTTTCCACCCCATGGTCGTGTCTCATTTACCCTATTTTCCTCCATCTCCTTCCACCTCTATGAAACATTAAATCCATAATTGTGGCTAGCTAAGAGGAAGGCCTTAGAAAAGCTTGAATCCATGGAGATAATAAAGAGATTTTGGCTAAGATTCCTATTTTTTTTTCTACATTAATTTTTGTTATTTTATTTTCTTGGTTGAGCGTGTAATTGACTGAGATTAGTGTAGTTTATAATTATTGGCTAGTTAGACACTAATTAGGAGACTATTTGAATGATTAATTGATTGAATTAATTGCTAGATTTTCAATTTCCTATAATTACCCATATATGTAATCAAGGCATTTAATGAAATGCGTTTGAGAAATTATGTACTTAATTGTTTAATTTGAGGTTTTCTTAGAGTTTGATTAATTAATTAAACATCCTAGGGTGATAATTTAGAGACTAATTAATCGATTAATCAATCAAATTTAGCATTCATTGATCTTTATGACAAGAGTTAATGATTAGATGTGGAGTTGAGGTTTTGATTCAACATCAATTTTTTAATCTCTTAAATCTTGTGTGGTAACTCAAGATCACTTGTTATGAATATAAATAAGGACTCGTAGATCAGAACCAATGATAATTAAATTAGGATAAGGATATGGATACTAAGGGATGAATCCAAAGCTAGTTACAAGTCTATTAATTGATTATTAGTTTATGCATTTAGGTAGTAATTAAAGGCTTTATTTCAATTTAATTTTAGTTAGTTTAATTAGATCAAACCCCCTTTAAATTAGGTAGTTCTAGGATCCTCTTACACTTAAAATACTCAATTAAACATTGAAATATATTTCTAAGGGAGACAATCTAGGTTACACCCTATATTGCAAAATATTATCTAACCTAGTTTATTTTGAGGTTGCAAGACATGACTATCAATATGTTTCAGCCACTCCTGGGACAGCAAGGGAGGAATGAGTTTTAAACCAAACCAAGGGTGAAACATAAGAATTAGAGTGTAGGAAATAAGAATATGCAAAGAAATCCAAGAAAGAATCATTGATTTGCAAGATGTCTAGCCTTGGGTTTCACTTGCACCTTAGTTTGTAGGAAGCTTTCTAGTCATAATTTAAGGTGTCTAAGAGTTTGTATTATCCCTTAAGACATCAAGGAAGCCTCCCACGTGCCTCTCCTATCAAAAAAAGCAAAACAACTTCCATTGGTACCAAAGGAAGTATAATCTCAGCCTAAGCTAGAAGTAGCACCTAGGGAGTGTTTTAAATTTTTCTAAGCCTAGATTTGCATCATATCTAATGGGAGAGTATGAGAGGAAGCCTTGGAAAAAATTTAGGAAGCCTAGAATGTGAGATGAAGGTATAAGCTCCATAATGTAGCATAATGAAGAACTCCTAGCTAGGCTTCTCAAAATGAGTATGTGATGGCTCTAAGGAGTTTAAATGGAGTCAAGAGACCTAGAATGAAAGAGAAAATGGAGCCAAGATCTGGAATTCTAATAGTTGCTTCATTATGTCTTATGTGGAAGCATTATGGAGACGAGTGAGAAAGTGAGCATGCATAGGAGTTATCTAAGACTAGAGCTTATTCCAAGAATCTAAGCATATCTCATTTGATGTATCTAGGCCAACAAAACTTAGTGCCTCCAATTTTCAAGGCTTGGCCGAAAAGAGGGAGAAAGATTTCAAAGGAAAAGTATGAAACCTTGGCTCCAAGGTAGCTTTTTCTCTTTTCTCTCATGCATTCTTGAATGGTTTCTTGTCATTGGATGTGTGTATGTATGTTTATGCTATGCAATACATTTCTAGCAAATGTTCACATATGATGGTACCATGTTGCTTTGTTTATGCTCTTGAAAGATGTTTTATGAATATAATATATTTGGCTTGCATGAGTTTAGTGAAGCCAAAAGTCCCTTAGCAAGGATGAGGATGAGCCAAAAGTCTCTATGAATGGGTGAGACAAAACCAAAAGTCTCTAGAAGAGTGAGGCTTAGTCAAAAGTCCCTTGAAAGTGGGTGAGACAAGTCTAAAAGTTTCCAAAAGAATGGGTGAGGCTAAACTATTGTCTTGGCAAGCCTATGTATGAGGAGTGTGTTTTCTTGAATGAGAGAAATATTTCATGTATGTTCATAAATTGCTAGATTGCCATGCATTCAACTTTGGACTTGAATTGGCATTCATTATGTAGATTGAAAGGGTGAAAAGCTATTGAGATTCTTAGAATCTCACTCCTCCCTCGCCATTGTCTAAAATGTCTAGGTGGACTAAGTGAGAAAAGAGATGGAAGCTACCACACTTAAAGGCAAGAAGATTGACAAAAAAAGTTGCTAAATGCTTGTGTTGTAACCATTTTGTTGTCAAATGATGTAATTCCATGATTTATATGATGTATGACCTCTTGAACATGTGTATATACATGGGTATATGATGTATGAATGAGAATTGGTAGCTTATGAATGAGATTTAATGTTTTTGCCAATGAGATGCATTGATGCACTTATAAGATCTCATGTATATGGGCAAGTGGATGAGTGGTTTTGCGATGAATGGATAGTTGAACCTTTTGGACATGTTTAAAGGACTATTTTTATGATTTCCCACGTGCTCAAGTGGTCTTGGAAAAGCTAGAAGCCAAAATGGTCCATAATTGACCCTTTAGGAAACATAAAAGTACCATTTTGCAACCCTATGTCACAAACCAACCAAATAGATGAATTTCCTAATGAAATTTGGCATGCATATAGGTATTATCTAGAGATTTTCGGAAAGCCAAAAACAAGATTATTTGGAGCTCTAGAGAATTAATTATGAATTTCCACTATTGGCAAAAAGCTACTAAAATGGTCCAGACACTTCATATAGTCAATTTTTTCTCCTACATCATCCGAGGAACAAATGGTGTCCAATGACTATGAAATTTTATATGCATAAATTATACATGATAAGCTTTTTGTATCACTTAAGAGCATCTCATTTAGATTTATATTGAGAGAGAAATGAATTTTTGAAGTTCCATATCAGTATCAGGGATGCAACCAGACCTTTGAAACTTTCCCACCAATTTTCAATAGCTAAACATTTTTGTTTTGGTCTAGAGTTATTTTTATCTTCTAGTTAACATTAATATATTTCTACAATGGCATAGTTTGATGGGTTTTGATTTTTTTAGAATTAGTTATGAATTTTAAGTTTATATTAGTAACTTGTGATAGCAAACCTGGGCAGCTAAACCTTTGGTGCTTTTCTATTGTCAATTGTGGACCAGATGATGCTTTCATAGCTTGGAATGATTTTTACCCTATAGTGGACATCTAGATATTTCCAAAAAGCTATCATTTACTTGATTTTAATTTTTCTAATTTTAATTATGAATTTTCAAAATTGATGATAGAAACTTGAACCCTAGAGCCCGAGACTAATCTTGTATTTTTGAGTGTGAATGTCCTAAGCTCAGGAAAAATGGAACATTTTGTGATGGTTCTAACTTGTATACATGTATTTGGGATAGAAAATAATATGGATAAGTTCATGTGGCCCACGAAATGTGAAGCAAAAATTTTAAGCCTTACGTAATGCAAAATAATCCATTAGTTTAATTGAATTTCTTGAAGAACTTTTGCTATTTCAAAGAAATGGAACTAAGACGTGAAAAGGAAAAGCCAAAGTAATATGGTATTACATAGTATATGCTGACAATGATATTTAGCTAAAGTATTACTTGATATGGAAAAGTAGTTTTAATTATTGTTTTGCATGAAACTAACTATCATTTTCATAGGATTTCTATGTCCAAATTTTTATAATGAGCTCTCCATCCTTTGGACAAAAATCCTAGAAAGTTATAGGATTGTTGGAATGGGTTAGATCGAGGAAACGGTGAACTAATTTGACTTAGCTTTCGTATGGGACACTCTGAGTAGATTTCATAATAAATCTTGATAAATAGGTAAATGAAGGAATTATTGCATGAAATTTTATGGGAAGGTAGCTAAGACATATAAACTAAGGCCTTTGAGGTTTTAGAATTTTTTTGAACTTGTTTAATGGGGAAGTGAAGGTAGAGAATAGAAGGGATGGTGTGCAACAAGTCTAAATAGGGTAGTAGTTTAAGTGGCATTAGTTAAGGGGTCATCTATAGGAGTTTTTTAAAACTATTTTAGTGGCTTAGAATTAATATAATAAAAAGTCGTTCCATCAATTTTTATGAGTTTTAGATGTCATTTGATTGGGGAAAAAATTTCACAAAAACCTATCCAAAAACTTAATTGAATTGTAATTATGATAGTTTCTGTTTCTTCACAATGGGATTCTAAATTGTATAGTAGTTAGGAGAACAAAGTTATGAATATGCATTTCCATGAAAATAAGATAGAAATCCCCTAGGTATGCTGTAACACCCCAAAATTAATTAAGGTGTTAATCATGGTTTTGGGATAATTAGGAATAATTAATATGGGATAATTGGGTAAGTTAAGTGAATAGAAATTTTAGAGAGATAAATTATTAATATGTATTTGAGATTTAATTGGGATAGAAACTTCATCTAGGCCCCAATTAATGTAGGAGATTATGATAAGAGGCTAATGGAGGCCCAATAAGGTAGGTGCAGACCTAATTTGATTCAATATGATAGAGGCCCAAGATCCACCTTATGTAGGCTCTTACAATTGGCATAACAACTTTGGTGCAAACCCAAATCCTTTGAGCTCTTGAAACTTGGTCTGGCCCAATTAAAACCCAACAGCCCAACACATGAAGCTGGTCCAACAAAGCTTAAATCCAAAGCCTATTTGGAGTTGGATACTTGGAGCAGCCCATGACTCATCTTAGACCCAACTCAAACCCAACTAAAACCCTAAACACTTCAGCCTCTTCCCCATTTTGCTGAAACACAAGAGAGAATTTCGGAGGTTTGAAGGGAGGCTAGGGTTTGGGCTAAGAAATCCATTATTTTTCACTTCTAAAGCAAGATTTAGCCAAGGTAATAGTTACATAACTTAATCCCCTTATCTTTCTCTTCATTTTGGCCTACTTAGTTTTTTATTTAGAGTATTTTCACCCACACCCAAAATCTGAAACTTGCCATTTGATGTTTCCATGGTGAAAATTCGTAGGTTAAGGCTAGGGCTGACATTAGGTAAGTATAAACTCTCTATTTTGATGCTTTCTTTGCTAGTTTGAGACCCCTATAGCTGATTTATAATATGGTTATTGTTTTTGTACGAATTTACTCAGAATTTGAGGTGCTATTTTGATGTTTCTAGGGTAGGAGCAACCAAATCCGAATTTGGTTTTAGTGGTGATTAGGTAAGTGTTTCTGAGTAGTCCTATATAACTTAACCTTTTTTTTAAGTGATGGGTTGCTTATACAAATTGTGATTAGGGATAGTAATGGCTTGGTTTTGTGTCCACAGGCTGAAGTAACATTCAATTGGCTCTTAGAGGATTGTCTACAAGTAAGGTAACCAGGACTATATTAATTCCATGCATATATCTGTTTTGATTTCATATTTGCTGTACATGAAAGACTTGAAATGCTGAATGAATTGGTTGGCTATCATTATATTGTGATTGGACCTTATGAGTCCATGGTAGAGCTATGATGCGGCTGCCACTCGTACATGTGCTTCGATCAGGCAGCGGGTTATGATCAAACCCAAGATGCACTGAGCCCTGGTTGTACTCAATGGGGAGTAGGTGCCATGGACAGGCCTCTCCCGGTGTTATTGGTCTTTAACATATGGAATTATGATTACTAGTATGGAATAGTAATCATAGTAACCTAACCATTTCCTTTGCTCATATGACTGATATAATTCTAATGTTGATTTTTGATTTATGCATATATGCTAATTAAATTGGATATTATGAATGGAATTGCCTTGGTTACTAAGATTTACATCTCACCCCATTTCATGGGATTAAACATTTCAGGTGAAGGTTCTTCGGCTAAGCATAAGGGCAAGCAAGTGGATGAACATCCATAAGCTAAGGCTTGGTGTGGGGAGCTACACTTGGTCTAAGTCGAATAGAGTATATGCTAATTTTGTTAACCTTTGTATAGCATTATTATGTATCTGTATTGCCAAGTGTAGGAGTTTGTATTTTGATAACATGAAATGTAGCCAATGAGAAATAGGCCTTATATTAGTTGTTAATAGATGTATAAGTTTATGACACTTATTATGGCTTGTAAACCTACGTTTTAATTGACTATTTAGGTAATGAAATCATAAGATATATGGATTGTGGATTTGAGCTAACAGTGCATGAATTATCTGATGAAAACATGATTGAATGACCATTGTGAGAAATTTATAAATCTGCTAATATAAGACCAATGAATGAGTAGGAAAATCCATCTTTAATTATGGGATGGGTAATGATCTAATGGTTAGGGCAAATCAGCTAGATAGATGCTATTAAAAGTTCATAACAAGTGGGGGAATGGCCTTAAAGAGCCCCTAGATAAAGAGTGGAAAGTATGAGACAAGATTTTCAGAGTTGTAGGATCAGAAGAAATTTTGCTTTGGTTAAAATGGGATTAGCCGCAGCTGATAAGCATAGTTTTTATACATTTTATTTCCCTTAGCTTAAGCATTTTAATAGTTAAATAAGGCTTAATGGATTTACTTAGGTGGATAATTGATTTTTGTAACCATTTTTTACACTTTAAGAATTTAAGTGCAAATAATTGATTTTAAATGCATAAATCATTTTAAATGAATTTTGTGAGTTTTCTCCTTTGTTTTTATGCAGATTTTGGGCAATGGAATTTAAAGGAGGAAATTTATTTGAAGAAGGAATGGAGTTGAAGTGAACATGCATGGATTTTTGGATGAATATATTAGGAAGGACCAGGATGCACATGGCTTTGCTTAAGGAAGCAACTCCAGAACAGAGAGAAGAAGGGCTGGAACGAGCTGAAAAATGAAGGAGAACTCCACGTGAGAAGGTGGAGTTTGAGCTGAACAGATAAGATACCATAAGACCATGAAGCTGAGTTGGAAAACTGATATGGTAATCATAGCAAGCAGCTCATGCAGAAACAGAGATGAAGACATGGAAAAGGGAGTAATACGATGTGACGTCTGTACAGCAACTACAAAACGGGAAGAAACATACAGGCAGTAGCTCACAAACTCGAGCAAAATGTGGGCTGGGTTTAAGAGAGAAACAAAGCACGAAGCATGAGACAGCCACGATTTGGGGGACTGAAGCTAGGAGAAAGGAAGTCTGGGCTAAGACACACAAAGAAGAAGCATCGTACGTGGAAGAACAATGCATAGCAGAGCATGGAGCAGAATACGCTGGAGCTGAGGAAGAATGTGAAACCAGCATGAGAATAACAAGCTACTGGAATAAAAACGTAAGAAGAGCACGGCGTGGGAAGTTTGCATGGAGGGCTGGACAATCACGTGAGAAGCTTGAGCTTGGGTTTACATTGAAGGAGAAGGCGAGAGAAGCTATGGTTTCTAGTTTGAGAAAGAAGAAGTTTAAACGGAGCTGGCCATGAAGAACGAAGAGGAAGTGTAGTAGCTAAACAGAGAAGAATCCACGGGGCAGAACCAAAGCAACACAAAAAGCAATCACATGGAGAAGGAATTCAAGTGGAAATGGAGAGCAACACGAGGAGCTGTCCAGGACGCCAAATGAAGCCATGAAGCATGAGCTGGGAGCTGGCGAGTCGAGAGGTTTGAACGTGGAGCTGAATCACGTGGGGAGCTTGGGCAAAACACTGAAGCAAAATGTTGAATATTATATTTAGCTTTAAAATGGGGCCCATATTATATTGAAGCTTTGGGTAATTGGCAAGGTCAGCATGTAACACCCCGAAATTTATTAAGGTGTTAATTATGGATTAAGATTAATTAAGGATAATTAATAGAGCATAATTGGGCAAGTTAGTGAATAGGTATTCTAGAGAGATAAATTGTTAATATGGGTTGAGGATTTATTTAGGATGGAGATTTACATCTAAGCCCAAATTAAATTAAATCATGATAAGAGGCTAATGGAGGCCCAATGAATTAGAGGTAAACCCAAACTAATTTAATGAGATAGAGGCCCAAGATTTATCTTGTATAGGCTCAATTAAGTGGCCCAACTACCCTTGTGCAGACCCAAGCCCTTGAGCCCTTCAAATTAGGCCCAAAACCTATTAAACTTCAGCAACCCAATAAGTGAAAACTGGCCCAACAGAATTATGCAGCCCAACACTTAAAAACTGGCCCAATAAGCAAAATCTGAAACCCAATTGGGTTTGGACTTGGAGCAACCCATGACCCAACCCTTGACCCAACTTAAACCCACTAAAACCCTAAAAATCTGACTAGCCACCTCCCACATTCAGCAAAACACAAAATAGAAGAGAAATTCGGAGGTGAGGAGGAGAGGCTAGGGTTCTTCACTTAATTCCACATTTTCTCACATTTGGAGTAAGATTTGGCCAAGGTAATAGTTATACAACTTAATCCCCTCATCTTTCTCCTTAATTTGGTCCGATTAGTTTTTCATTTGGAGAGATTTCATTATACCCAAAATCTGAAAAGTGAGTGTTTGGAGGTTTTCTTGGTGAAATTCGTAGGTTGAGGTTGGGGTTAGTATTAGGAGACCTTAAACCCCCCATTTTGATGCTTTCTTTGTTGGTTTGAGACCCCCATAGCTGATTTATATTATGGGTACTAATTCTATACGAATTTGCTTAGGATTTTGGGTGACACATTGAAAATTCTGGTGGGAGATACTTGAATCCGAATTTGGGATTTGTGGTGGCTGTTGCAATTGTCTGCAAGTGAGGTAACCGGGGTTTACAGTAATTCCATGCATGTATCTGCTTTAATTTCATATTTGCTATGTATGAATAATTTGAAATGTTGAATGAATTGGTTGGCTATCTGTTGTATCATGATTGGACCTTGTGAGTCCATGGTGGAGCTGTGGTGCGGCTGCCACCCGTGCATGTGCCACGATCGGGCACCGGGTATGATCAACCCCAGATGCACTGAGCCCTGGTTATGCTCAATGGGGAGTAGGTGCCGTGGACGGGCCTCTCCCAGTGTTAATGGCCTTTAACATGTTAAATATATGATTGCTAGTATGGGATAGTAATCATGATAGCCTAATTGTTTCATTTGCTGAAATGACTGATATGATTCTGATATGAATTTTGAATTATGCATATATGTTGATTAAACTGGATTATATGATGGAATTGCTTTGGTTACTGAGATTTATATCTCACCCCGTGTTGTGGGATTAATATTTCAGGTGAAAGTTCCTCGGGTAAGGATAAGGGTAAGCAAGTGGATGAGAATCCATGAGTTCCCACCTATGGGGAGATGGCTACACTTGGGCTGACTTAGCTAGTATAGATGCTAATTTTGTATTCCTTAATGTATAGCATCATCATGTATCTGCATTGCCAAGTGTAGGCTTGAACATTTGATTTATTGAGAATGTATGTACTAAAGGGTTAGACCCCCTCTTGACTTAGTTTTTGTTGTATGGATTCACATGATCTGCTGTAAACTTTGCTGACCTATAATATGGTGGTCAATGGAAATGTAACTCTTGAGATATTGGTATGAACTCCCATTGTATGGAACCCCTATTGATTGAGTATTAAAGGATAGTTGCTGGTAATTTATGTATATTATGTTGTTGCTATTTTATAAACTTACTATTAGAGGGTGATTAGAGAACGGAAATGGGCATATAAGTTTCGAATTGGTAATGGAAGAATAGCTAAGTAAATAAGGTAGATAGGTGTCATTAGAGCCACATAAAATGAGGGGAAGTGACCTTAGAGTGTCCCTAAGAAGAGAAATAGAGTGTAGGAGGCGAAACATAGTGAAACCAGTGACAGAAGGGAGTCACGCCGCGGCCAAGAAGGCTTCGCCGCGGCCTAGGGAGTGACAGTGGCGAGGGACGCCGCGGCTTGAGAAATCTCGCCGCGGCGCGGAGTGAAAATAATCGCCCAGGAGGTGACAGAACGTAATCTCGCCGCGGCGCAAGAAGTCCCGCCGTGGCGCGAGGCGAGAAAATTAATTAGGGAGGTTACAGTAGCTAACCTCGCCGCGGCGCCAAATAGGTTGGCCGCGGCGCAGGTCCAACTCGCCGCGGCTCAAGAAAATTCCAGAGAGTAACTGGGCCGCGGCGCGAGAGTTCTAGGCCGCGGCGCAAGTATAAAAACTTGATTTTTGAGCTCCAGAACCTAACTTAGCCGCGGCGGGAAAGTTCCAAGTCGCGGCGCAGGTCCCCAAACTCCTATATTTGACCTAGAAACCCTAATTTCAGTAAGGCTAATGCTAGGGAATGGTATGAGTACATTGGTGGGATGTTTTGTGGGTTGAAATTGATCAATGGATGAATCATAAACCTTTAATGATGGTATAAACCTTTCTTATGCATGATCCCGTTATGGTTGTTAGTTGATGATCCTAGTGGTATCAAGGTTTAAATTTCCCCTATATTTTTATAATGTAATTAATTGCGATGACTCTAAACCTTGATCATTATCTATTAATTGTGTATTTAGCTATAATCACTGATATTAGAATCTAGGGTCGTCACACAGCACACGATAAAATATGAAGCACGAGGAGAGGGCTGAGCATGTGACAAATTAATGAACCGCCTGAGAAGGGGAATCACGTCATACACACTCGTCCAGACGTCCATCCATTCCACACGCCTTCATTCCATTTCACGACGCCTTCATCCATCAATTCACCCATTCCACTTCGCCCTTCCATCGTCCACTCCAGAGCACACTACACTCCATTCCTCCATCTCCATCCACTTCCATGAAGCTCTAAATCTTCATCTTGAGACTAGCAAGGGAAGAAGCTCTTGGTGGAAGCTTGAATCCATGGATGAACTCAGAATTTGGGCTAAGGATTTCTTAATTTTCCTACACCTTTTCTCTTTCTTGTATTTGCTTGGTTAAGTAGTATTGGATTGAGAATTTGTGTAATTATAATTAGTGGCTGGTTAGGCACTGATTAGGAAACCTTTTTGTTAATTAATTGGTTGGATTAGAATCTAATTTTTCATTATTTTCTAATCTCCAATGTATGCCACGAAGGTGTTCGATGAAATGCATGAGTGATATTATGTGCTTGATTGCTTGATTTGAAAATTCTTTAGTGTTTAGTTAGTTAATTAAACATTTTTGGATGATGAATCAGAGACTAATTAATCAGTTAATCAATCAAATTGGGTGTTCATTGATTTAAAGACAAGAATTAGTAATTTAATGTAGGGTTGATGTCTCAATTCAACATTAGATTCTGAATCTCTTGATTCTTGCGTGGTAACTCAAGATATATTTGCCGTGAACATAATTAGGGACTCTTAAGCAAGAATTAATCATAATTGTATTAGGATAAGGATAGTGGATACTAAGAGCCAATTCCAAAGCTAGTCACAAGACCATCGTTCACCATAATTCATCCAATTTGGTAGAAATTAGGAAATTTATTTCAATTGAATTTTAGGTTAGTTTAATTCTACCAAAACCCCCAAATTAGATAGCTTTTAGGACCTTTAACATTTAGAAAACCTAATTGAACATTGAATTCTATTTCCAAGGGAGATGACCTAGGTTGTGCCATTAGCTACATATTTAGTTCAACCTAGTTTTATTTTGAGGGTTGCACAACGAGCCCGTCAGCAGCCAATAGAGGCAAAATTGCCCAGGGGGAGTCTAGAGGGCAATTTGTTATGGCAAAATGTGAGAGGCTAAACTAGGAGTCGTCCAGAGGGAAATTTGCCACGGCGAAAGTAGGAATTGGCTGCGACGAACTTTTGTGAAAATATCCCAGGTGTTCCAGAGAGGAATTAGCCATGACTAACAAGGGAATTGGGTGCGGCCAATAGTGAGAGGCGAGTGAGGTAAGTTCTAGAAGGCTTCCTCGCCACAGCACCATATAGGTTAGCCACTGTGTAGGTCCAACTTGCCACAGCAAAATTAGTGACAATGTAAGGGATGAAGCTGAGAGTAATTGGGCGCGGCTAAGTCTACTTTAGCTGTAGCCAACGTCCTAAAACCCTTATATTAACCAGAAAATCTTGGTTTTTCATGTTGTAACCTCAAGGGATGACTTAGAGACATTGGTAGAAGATCCTTGTGAGTTGGAATCTATGGGTAATAGAATCAAAAGCTTACAAATGAATGTTTATTTCCTTGATGTACATATTGTAATTGTATGGTTGATGAGTCTAATAATATTAAGGTTCAAATTTCCCCGCATTTTCACAATGTAATTAGTCGTATTGCTTTGTGACCCCAATCTATGATTGTTAATCACATATTTAATTTTAATTACAATAATTAGAAATTAAGGTCGTCACATATGCCAATAGAAATCTCTTAGGTCTAGAATCTTGTTGATAAGATCTTAGATTCTTACACTGTGGAATTCAAGACCTTGTTAATAAGGTCTTCTAATTGTAGTACAAGATCCTTTAACACTATAAGTTAGAACATATGATGGATGTAGGTATGACATTTTATCTCCCTATCTTGCATGTATTTGAATGCTTAATTGAGTTAAGATGCTTGTATATATATTTTTTAATGTATTCTTAAGTTATGCTTTTGATAATTGACATATTTTTTATATTTTATGCATTATTATGGATTTCTATTAATGATTTAATCATACCTTGAGCTTTATTGGATATTATTTGGATTAGCAAGTGAAATTTCACCTTTTCAAAATTTTATTTCATAAATGGAATATTTTAATGATTTTATTTTCTATGTGACAATTTTATTTTATGGACCATTGATTTTATTTCATTTTAACTTTAGTAATTTTATGGAAAGGAGCTTAAGAGGAGTTACATACAGTGCAAAGGAGGGAATAAATGTCTAAATTCTTAATGGAATTTTTAGAAGATAAAAATGGAAAAAAATGGGATATGATGTGGCAGCTTGTTGAAGCAAGAAAGATGCAGAATCAACTTCTCTTCACTCACAACACTCCAGCCATCCACCCACATGGAAACATGATATTCTATTCACATATTCTCTATAATACCATATATTTCTAGCTTATTTCATAACATTTCCATTCTTTACATCATCAAACCCATGAAGGAGTAAGAAAAATGAGTTAAAATAATACATTTTTATGTGTTGCGTTGTGTATAAAAATTTCATTCGGTGTCACATGGACTATGTGAGTTTATACAATATATTGCCATATTTAATTACATGAATACTACTCATTTGTATCATCAAAAGTGGCCTACATCTTGTAGAACTCGAAGGGAAGCATGAAATATACATATTCATTTTCGGCTAGATTTTTCCACTTTTATGTTACAACTTTGGAAAAATCATAACTAATTCTAGAAAACTCAAAATCATGAATTCTTGGCCATTATGGAAAGCTACAATTGTCTACTTCTTACTAAAAATATGTCCAAACTATAACATCCAACACATAGGACGTTTGACATTTGAAAAGGTCCAGAGGTCAAGCTGTCCACTGGTGCTGTCATAGATTTTTCTAGCAAATTTTAAAAATGTCTAATTAATTTCACAAAAATCCAATCAATGCAAATAATGCCAATCTGAAAAGCTGTGGATGTTATCTAGAGGAAAAAAATAACTCCAGGCTAGCTCAGGGACGCCCAGGCCTCAAAATCCAATCAAATAGTAATAGAGGTCGGCTGGGGTTCTTGATTCTAGATAGATTCTTTGAAAATTCATATCTCCTTCTCTAGACATCCAAATGGGGTGTTTCCACACAAGTCACTGGGAATGTCTAGTTTCTCTGTATAAAATTTTGTGGCAATTGGACATCATTTGAGCCCTGTTTGATAGATTTTATTTTTGGACCTGAGTGAACAGTGACATGATTAATACCAGAAAATTTGCCAACTTTGAAAATTAATCAAATATTCTCTAGAACTCCTAAAATTATGTCCTTTAGCTTCCCAAAAATATCTCAGCAAGCTCTAATTGCATGCCAAATCTTAGATCAAGAAGAGCTCATTTGGATAAAAAGTGACACAGGGTTCTAAATTGGTCAATTTTGGCTCCATACAAGATACCAAAATGTCCAAATGGCTTTCCTTGGGGTTTGGCACCTCTTAGCAAGTCTAAAAGCATATTTGGGACTTGTATAAGCTGCCCAAATGGTCCCAACCCTCATGCATCTCATTTTGGCCATCTCATCTGCACTTATGCATAATTCTGTAATACCATTAAGGAAGCTACAATGACATAACATGTTTAAATTTCATTCTAGTGATCACATAGCATATTCTCCCATTTATACATGACATAATATCATGATTACATATGTTCATAACATTATAATACATATACATCCATGGATTACATCATTTTTTTAATGATTTGAAAGTAACAAAATTCAAGCACTTTGTTGTCATCATCTCATCCTCAAGGTGGTTGGCTTCTATTACCTTGCTCTCCTAGTCCACCTAGCATATTAGAACACTAGAGATGAGGGAATGAGATTCAAAGAATCTCAATAGCTCATCTCCCATTCAATCATACATAATGGATGCAAACAAGTCTCATAAATGCATGTATGGTCATGTTGATATATGCAAACATTCAAGAGACATTTTCATCATTTGAGAAAGTTATACATAGCATACAAAGGCTTGCCAAGCAAGTGGATCAGCTCACCTAATTTCTTATGGATGTTGGACTTGCCTCACCCATTCTTTAAGAGATTCTTGGATTTTACCATGCTCTTAGGAGTCCATCTTGCTTAGGAAACTCTTTGCTTTGTCTTAACCAATTTTAAGGGTTCTTGGCTCATCATCACCATGGCTAAGAGTTCTTAGCCTCATCACACTCAAGCAAACCCAAGCACACATCATAAACATCATATAAAACATAATATGTCATCATAAAGCCATGGCATATGAAGTCATGCTATCATACTTTTCATGACTTAAAAATACACATACATATATTCTAAGACAAGCTAAGCATACATCCATGCATGAGAGAAGGTGGAGAGAGCTACCTTGAAAACAATTACACACTTTTTCACTTGAATCTCCCTTTCTTGCTTTGGCCACACACACACAAAAGTGTGAGGAATATTTCTCTTGGCCTAGACACAATTTATGGAATCCAATTAGGTTCACGAATTCAATTTTAAGGCCATACAATTTGCTTAAATGCTAGTTTGGTCTATAATCTCATCATGGTTCCAGAATTACATCTAATGAAGCAACACCCCTCAAATAAATTCTAGGCTCTATTTTTTCTTTTCAAATATGATTCTTGACTCCTTTTAAGTCTCTTAGAGTTATCACACAATCAAAACCAAGAGCCTAACTATATGTTGCTTCTTTAGGTTATAATATGGAACATAAAGTACTAACTTACTTTCTATGGGTTCTAAATTTTTTCCAAGGCCTCCCCTCATTTTCATTCATCATATATGACTCAAGAATGGGTTTAGAAAAATTTAAAACTCTCCCTAGCTAGGAGAACCTACCTTGGCTAAGACAAGGAGCATTTTTAGCTTCCTTGGAGCTTTCTTTGTTTTCTCAAGGGAAGAAGCATACTGGGAGCATCTTAGGGATCTTAGGAACTCATTTAAACTCTTATTTAGGTCTAGAAATCATTATACAAAATAAGATTTTACAAGGTGCACTTGAAACCCTAGAAACTGTGTAACACCATACTTCTAGGACTCAATTCATGCAATTCCCATGCCTCATCTGATGTTTGTTCTATGAAAACAATCTAGTGGCATAGGGAGTTATGAATTAAAAATGCATTTCTCTACGGGTAAAATTTTTCTTTCGGAGTCCCGTGGGCCATATGAATGCATCTATCACATTCTCATACTTAAATACATGAATATAGCTCATTTCCATCATCAAATTTGGTCTACAACTCGTGGAAAGCAAAGGAACACATTAAAATTCATGTTTGCATTTTCGTCCAGAATTTCCTCTTTTCTGTCACAAACTTTGGAAAATCATAACTAAATCTAGAAAAATCGAAATCATGTGTTCTTTGTCATTCTGGAAAGCTCAGGATGTCTACTTCACACTAAAAATACGTACAAGTCACAAAATTCATCACACAGGACGTTTGACATCCAAAAAGCTACAGACTCACTGGCTGCCTGGGCTGTGATTCAGGTTACTGATGCAAACTTCTGAAATTCATAATTAATTCTAAAAAAATTGAAATCACATAAATTCAGTCATTCTGGGAAGCTACAAATGTTAACTTGACACTAAAAATAATTCCCGAATGAAACAGATACGTTTAGGTATCTGGAACTGATGGAACAGTGATTGAGCTCTGGAGTCGCCACTGTTACTGACAGCAAATTTCAAAAATGCATAACTCTGCGCTCAGACCTCCAAATGAGGTGATCTCGGTGGCTACAGAAAACTTATGACCTCTAGTTTATGCACATAAAATTTTATAAGCATTGGACACCATTTGGCTATCGAGTGACACGAAAATCAAATCTGCCAGTATGAACAGTGCACATACCAGAAACCATAGAAAATCCCAACTTTGAAAATTCACAAAATATTCCCTAGGTCTCCGAAAATTATGATCTTTAGCTTCCCAGAACGCTCTCAACAAGACCTAATTGCATGCCAAATTTCAGGGCAAGACTAACTCATTTGGCCAAAAAGTGGCATAGGGTTCCATTATGGTCAATTTTGGCTCCATATTGGGTACCAAAATTGCCAAATGGATTTCCTTTGGTCTTGGCACCTTTTGGGCAAGTTTAAAAGCATGTTTAAGACTTGGGGAAGCTGCCCAAATGGTCCCAAACCATTTGCATCTCATTTTGGCCTTTTCACCCTCACTTATACACATTACACCAAGCTTTTCTCAAGTGTATACATTAGCATAAACACTCAATTTATGTTCTAGAGTACATACACCATACTCATTCATTTATCTATCACATAATATCATTTTTACATTTGTCCAAGGGGTCATAGACTATTTACAATAATAATATACATCATGAAGTCTTATTATGAATCAAAAGACCAAAAATCAAGCATAAGGATGGCAATCTTCTTTCTTCAAGGTGGTTGGCTCCCATTGCCATGTCCACTTGGTCCACCTAGCATATTAGGACATTTAAGAGGAGGGAGTGAGATTTAAGAATCTCAATAGCTCATCTCCCATTCCATCACACATAGTTTCACAATGGCATGCATGGAGAAAGTAGAAATCATAGGCATTTTAAAAGCAACCTTGGCATGTGAATCAATCATACAAGACATTCAAGAGCTCACTAAGTGTTTGGATTGGCCTCACACTTCTCCTCATGGATTTTGGATTTGCCTCACCCATTCTTTGAGCACTTTGGGCTCAACCATACTCTTGGGAGCCCACTTTGCTTTTGGGAGACTCTTTACTTTGTCTCAACCAAGCTCGAGGGTTCTTGGCTCCTCCTCACCCAAGGGAAGAGTTCTTGGCCTCTCCACACTGAAGCAAACTCATACAAACATCATAGATTCATTTAAAACATAACATGGCATCAAGGATCATGACATGTAAAGGCATGCTAGCATACTTTTCAAAGCTTGAAAATACACATACAAGCATTCTAAAACAAGCTAAACACACATCCATGCATGAGAGAAGGTGGAAAGAGCTACCTTGTATACAAACATACACTTTTTCCTTAGCTTTCAAGCCTCCTCTTTTAGCCACACACCCACAAGTTGGTGGAGATAGTTTCACTTGGCCTAGACACAAATTATGGGAGCCAATTAAGTTCATGAAACAATTTCTAAGGCTATGCAACTTGCTTAAACCCTAGATCACTCTATAACCTCCATTATGGTCCATATTGGCACCTAATGAAGCAACACCCCTCAAATGATTTCTAGGCCTCATTCTTTACTCTCAAATATGATTCTTGACTCCTTTTAAGCCTCTTGGAGTCATCACATCATTAAAACAAAGGGCCTAACATCATGTTGCTTCCTTAGGTCACAATATGGAACCTAAAGCACCAACTCATTCTCTAAGCTTCCTAAATTTTTCCCAAGGTTTCCCCTCACATTTATGCATCATGTATGACTCAAAAATGGGCTTGAAACAATTTAAAACTCTCCCTAACTATGCCATCCCTACTTGGCCGAAAGTTAGAGCATAAATGGGATTTCATGGCTTCTTGATTTTTCCTTGATGGGGGAACCATTTAGGGAGGTTGTTAAGAGTTGTAAGAGGTCAAGGAAACACTTAAATAGCTAAGGGAACTCATGGATTAAATCAGTTTTTACAATCCCTTTAAGTGCTCTACACTTTTCTAACTTGATTTTCATTAGCCTTTCTTCCAATTTCTTTGCATCTACTAACTCCTCATGGTCTAAAACCCACAATTCCTTCTTATTTCTGGACAAAAAGCCTCCCCCCAAGATGGTTCTGTTCTGGCAGAACTCCACACACAAAGGGCAAGAAAAAGGAAGCTACCAAGATAGAAAAATCACCTTGATTCCAAGCTTTTCTCAAGAGTTCTCTTCCTTGCTTCAACCCTCTCCTTGAATTTCGAAATTTCCCCCTCAGTTCTGGGCTCAAAACAGAACCAAACATCTCACTAAATCCATAGAAAGAGAGGAGGAAAGGAGGGGAAGAAGTTTAACAAGGCAAGGAGTAGGAAAAAGTGGCTAAAACTTACACTTTTCAAAGCTTCCTCTTCCTTCCTTGGCCTCCCCTCTTGTGCGCCACTCTCAGCCCTTCTTACTTCTTTTTTAACGTGTGAGAGAGTGGGGGAGGAGATCTGAGCAAAGGAGGGGCATTTTTATAAGCTAGGGCTTCATTTAAGCAACTTTTAAACTTTGCAATTTAGTCCCTCTTCATAGTTTTATTTGTTTGGGCTCGTTTCAACTCCTTTTTGAACGAAAATTAAAATGCTCCCTAGTATTAGTATGATTCTCTAGATGACACAGAACCCACTTCACACGAAGAGCATGATGTACTTTTGAGTTTAGCCTCAGCTATTATGAGCGATAGTAACTGGACTTAGTGAGCATGTATTTTACTGTCAGATACAGTAATCTTAGGCTTTCACGTCTCCCAGAGATAGATCGCAGTAGATCCCAACATAGTACAGCGGGTTGCAGTAGACCCTAGCAGGGCTCTGAGAGGTCGCAGTAGACCCAGGGGTCACAGTAGATTCCACAGAGTTATAGAGAGCCCTAGCCACAGTATGATAGATCTCTGGTAGAGATGACAGCCTGAGATAGTTTTTACAAAGCAGTTAGTCTCAGAGACCAGTACAGTTTCAGCTAGTCTTTATCTCAGAGACTATAGACCTCCTAAGTCTGGTAGACTGTTGCTACAAAGATATGAAGGCTTTACTCAGACAGTTAGACCACTGACTAGCTCTCGTTAGAGATGAGCATAGTATATGGGATGAGGAAAGCAAAAAATAAGCTTTCCAGAGATAGAACCAAATGAACCACTACCTAGCAGATAGTAGCCCTGACCAAGGGATAGAGAGATCCCTGTATGATAGCTTATGTATTCAGAAAAGGGGTCAGGTACAATTTTTATATGAGGTAAGTGGTACAGTATGTCTCCAGTGAGCAAAACTGTGAGAATAGCTAGCATCCCATCAGAGCCCAGCAATAGTCAGTGGTAGTAGCTCTTTGGTGCCAGTATGAGACACATAGATTAGGCTAATCAGTAATAAAATGAGGGACTATGAAATGCCACTATAAGTGAGAAAAGAAAGTGAGAAAAAGTCCCGGCCTATAAAGACAAATATAGTAATAAATAGAGAAACTGGGATCATTAAAAGCAGAAACTCCTCAAACGAGCTGTAATCCCAGTAAGCAGTTGTGATATGAGGCCTATGCTAGAAAGAAATGTGAATTATAATCATGGGATGAGCTAGTAAGAAGAACGCAGAGATGAAAAGTGGACGGAATATGTAAATAGATAAGTAGACAGACAGAAACCTCCGATGACTCTAATGATTAGAAAAGATGATGAGATGTTATGAGAAGTCATTCAGAGAGGATACGGGAGACATGATATGAAATAAGTTACCTCCCGAGATGTGTAAATGAGTCCACTGAAAGAATGTTAATCCTACAATCGGGTTAACATTAACCCGACGTGATTAGTAACCTCTCCCAGGATAGGCCTCCGGAGTCAGAAATTTCTTTCCCTTATGAGAAAGAACTAGCTAGTATTTTATAACAGTGGAGCCTTTATTAAGAGCTAGTAATAAAAGTTCCCTAGCTAAAAGAAAAGTCAAAAGAATGAAATTGCTGAGAAAGCGTATAGAGCCAGGAAGAAGGGAAATAACAGAACTGTTAGCCAGAAAAGAAAAGAGTAAGAGGAAGTGTACCCCTAAATTTCGAGGACGAAATTTATTTAAGGGGGGGGAGAAATGTAACATCTCGTCCCTTCGTAAACGTGAGAAACACAATGTCCGCAAACGTCAGAAATAGGCCAAATATAAAAGGAAGTCCTTGAAATAGAAGGAATTGGGGCCAACTAAAATTATAATAAAATTTTAAATATTAGAAAATGAGGATTTGAGGTTTAAGATGCCCAAAAACTAGAGCCAAAAGAGATTAGAAAAATTACTGATGGAAGTAGGGGCATTTTTGTAATTTTTGAAAAATTTGGAAAACTCATAGGAGGGCTTTTTAAATACAAAATTTGAGCTTTCTAGGGTTCTCAGAGGCCCTAAATACTATGGGAACCCCTAGAATAGTTGAAACCCCTCCGGTGAGTGATTTCGACTGTCGGTTGACTGAAAATTTGACCGAACGATTCGAAATGGTTTTAGATCCTTTTTGAGTGATTCCAAAGGCAATTATTATGATTGAGAGCCTAAGGAATATGATGGAAAAGATGGATTTCAAAAAGGAGTTGAAACGAGCCCAAACAAATAAAACTATGAAGAGGGACTAAATTGCAAAGTTTAAAAGTTGCTTAAATGAAGCCCTAGCTTATAAAAACGCCCCTCCTTTGCTCAGATCTCCTCCCCCACTCTCTCACACGTTAAAAAAGAAGTAAGAAGGGCTGAGAGTGGCGCACAAGAGGGGAGGCCAAGGAAGGAAGAGGAAGCTTTGAAAAGTGTAAGTTTTAGCCACTTTTTCCTACTCCTTGCCTTGTTAAACTTCTTCCCCTCCTTTCCTCCTCTCTTTCTATGGATTTAGTGAGATGTTTGGTTCTGTTTTGAGCCCAGAACTGAGGGGGAAATTTCGAAATTCAAGGAGAGGGTTGAAGCAAGGAAGAGAACTCTTGAGAAAAGCTTGGAATCAAGGTGATTTTTCTATCTTGGTAGCTTCCTTTTTCTTGCCCTTTGTGTGTGGAGTTCTGCCAGAACAGAACCATCTTGGGGGGAGGCTTTTTATCCAGAAATAAGAAGGAATTGTGGGTTTTAGACCATGAGGAGTTAGTAGATGCAAAGAAATTGGAAGAAAGGCTAATGAAAATCAAGTTAGAAAAGTGTAGAGCACTTAAAGGGATTGTAAAAACTGATTTAATCCATGAGTTCCCTTAGCTATTTAAGTGTTTCCTTGACCTCTTACAACTCTTAACAACCTCCCTAAATGGTTCCCCCATCAAGGAAAAATCAAGAAGCCATGAAATCCCATTTATGCTCTAACTTTCGGCCAAGTAGGGATGGCATAGTTAGGGAGAGTTTTAAATTGTTTCAAGCCCATTTTTGAGTCATACATGATGCATAAATGTGAGGGGAAACCTTGGGAAAAATTTAGGAAGCTTAGAGAATGAGTTGGTGCTTTAGGTTCCATATTGTGACTTAAGGAAGCAACATGATGTTAGGCCCTTTGTTTTAATGATGTGATGACTCCAAGAGGCTTAAAAGGAGTCAAGAATCATATTTGAGAGTAAAGAATGAGGCCTAGAAATCATTTGAGGGGTGTTGCTTCATTAGGTGCCAATATGGACCATAATGGAGGTTGTAGAGTGATCTAGGGTTTAAGCAAGTTGCATAGCCCTAGAAATTGTTTCATGAACTTAATTGGCTCCTATAATTTGTGTCTAGGCCAAGTGAAACTATCTCCACCAACTTGTGGGTGTGTGGCTAAAAGAGGAGGCTTGAAAGCTAAGGAAAAAGTGTATGTTTGTATACAAGGTAGCTCTCTCCACCTTCTCTCATGCATGGATGTGTGTTTAGCTTGTTTTAGAATGCTTGTATGTGTATTTTCAAGCTTTGAAAAGTATGCTAGCATGCCTTTACATGTCATGATCCTTGATGCCATGTTATGTTTTAAATGAATCCATGATGTTTGTATGAGTTTGCTTCAATGTGGAGAGGCCAAGAACTCTTCCCTTGGGTGAGGAGGAGCCAAGAACCCTCGAGCTTGGTTGAGACAAAGTAAAGAGTCTCCCAAAAGCAAAGTGGGCTCCCAAGAGTATGGTTGAGCCCAAAGTGCTCAAAGAATGGGTGAGGCAAATCCAAAATCCATGAGGAGAAGTGTGAGGCCAATCCAAACACTTAGTGAGCTCTTGAATGTCTTGTATGATTGATTCACATGCCAAGGTTGCTTTTAAAATGCCTATGATTTCTACTTTCTCCATGCATGCCATTGTGAAACTTGCTTGCACATATTATGTGTGATGGAATGGGAGATGAGCTATTGAGATTCTTGAATCCCACTCCCTCCTCTTAAATGTCCTAATATGCTAGGTGGACCAAGTGGACATGGCAATGGGAGCCAACCACCTTGAAGAAAGAAGATTGCCATCCTTATGCTTGATTTTTGGTCTTTTGATTCATAATGAGACTTCATGATGTATATTATTATTGTAAATAGTCTATGACCCCTTGGACAAATGTAAAAATGATATTATGTGATAGATAAATGAATGGGTATGGTGTATGTACTCTAGAACATAAATTGAGTGTTTATGCTAATGTATACACTTGAGAAAAGCTTGGTGTAATGTGTATAAGTGAGGGTGAAAAGGCCAAAATGAGATGCAAATAGTTTGGGACCATTTGGGCAGCTTCCCCAAGTCTTAAACATGCTTTTAAACTTGCCCAAAAGGTGCCAAGACCAAAGGAAATCCATTTGGCAATTTTGGTACCCAATATGGAGCTAAAATTGACCATAATGGAACCCTATGCCACTTTTTGGCCAAATGAGTTAGTCTTGCCCTGAAATTTGGCATGCAATTAGGTCTTGTTGAGAGCTTTCTGGGAAGCTAAAGATCATAATTTTCGGAGACCTAGGGAATATTTTGTGAATTTTCAAAGTTGGGATTTTCTATGGTTTCTGGTATGTGCACTGTTCATACTGGCAGATTTGATTTTCGTGTCACTCGATAGCCAAATAGTGTCCAATGCTTATAAAATTTTATGTGCATAAACTATAGGTCATAATCTTTCTGTAGCCACCGAGATCACCTCATTTGGAGGTCTGAGCGCAGAGTTATGCGTTTTTGAAATTTGCTGTCAGTAACAGTGGCGACTCCAGAGCTCAATCACTGTTCCATCAGTTCCAGATACCTAAACGTATCTGTTTCATTCGGGAATTATTTTTAGTGTCAAGTTAACATTTGTAGCTTCCCAGAATGACCGAATTTATGTGATTTCAATTTTTTTAGAATTAATTATGAATTTCAGAAGTTTGCATCAGTAACCTGAATCACAGCCCAGGCAGCCAGTGAGTCTGTAGCTTTTTGGATGTCAAACGTCCTGTGTGATGAAATTTTTGACTTGAACGTATTTTTAGTGTGAAGTAGACATCTTGAGCTTTCCAGAATGACAAAGAACACATGATTTCAATTTTTCTAGATTTAGTTATGATTTTCCAAAGTTTATGACAGAAAAGAGGAAATTCTGGACGAAAATGCAAACATGAATTTTAATGTGTTCCCTTGCTTTCCACGAGTTGTAGACCAAATTTGATGATGGAAATGAGCTATATTCATGTATTTAAGTATGAGAATGTGATAGATGCATTCATATGGCCCACGGGACTCCGAAAGAAAAATTTTACCCGTAGAAAAATGCATTTTTAATTCATAACTCCCTATGCCACTAGATTGTTTTCATAGAACAAACATTAGATGAGGCATGGGAATTGCATGAATTGAGTCCTAGAAGTATGGTGTTACATTTATTGGTATCAGAGCAAAGTTCCAGGCTCTCGCGGATTAGATTTGGCTTGAGGATATTGTAATAGGGCTATGTAAAAGGCTTGAATGGATAGGTAAAGCCTTGTATGAGACATGTTGAGTGTGTGAGGATGGTTGTGGCTTTGTTCATAATGAAAAAGTTAGAGGATAGGCTTAGAGTAGTAGTGGACACCGGGAAAGAATGGCCTCTAGAGTAGCTTGAGCAGAGTTAAGTTTGAGCAGGGTTGACGGATCCTCCGACGGCTAGAGCTTGATGAGATATGATAGCTCGTCGGGATCAGTGGCAAGCCTTAGATATGAACGATGAGAATGATCTTGTTGATAGGAAGAGGCTTGCTAGAGAGATTATGCGAGGCCTAATTCTCCCTGGTAGTCGTACTCAGGCCATTTCGAGATGTCCTGCTTAATGCAGAGAGAAGTAGCGATGCAGTGTGGCATAAGATGAGATTGTGGCTACACAGGACTAGTTTAGAGGGGAAGTGAGAAAGAGAGTCACCCCCTAGCCACAACACCCAAATGTCTAGATAAGTATTAGAAACTGAAAGGTTAATTCCCTCAAGCTAAAGGTTTAAGTTACAAGCTACATGCCTTACAACCCTGAGATGACAATTCGAAGCAAGAGGTAGAATCCTCTAGCTTGATGATAAAGGTAATAAGGCTCGGGTTGGTAGTTAAAGATGAAAATCCAATCCATGAAAAAGTAAGTCAATCAGAGACCGGTAGTCATGGCCAATACTTAGACAGGAAATTAGGGTGAACCCAAGGCTAATTAGCCGCAGCGAATGACAGAGAGTAAGCTATAGGTCTAACGAAATGGTTAGCCCAGGCTGAGCAGAAGCTAAAGCCTAGAGGAAATGACCAATAGCATCGTTCCAAGTGAGATATGTGAATAAAAGATTCAGTGAAAATTCTCCCTGGAGCGAAAAAGGAAAGATAAGACATCCTGATGTCAGGGAAACCACCCAATAGTGGTTAGTAAACCCCCCTAAGTCATAAAGGGAAGCGAGGAAGAGCTAACAAACTAGCTACAGAAAAGATGCCCTCGCTTTAGTCATGATTAGATGAGTAAGCTAAGCTTAGAAAGATAAACAGATAGGGGTCAGATAATTAGTCAGACGAGCTCCCTAATAGGAGAATAATATAGGGTTAAGGCACATGAGTGATTAGAGCACCCATTAGAGCATCAGCTTCTGTGAGGTAGAATCCAGACATTGAGAGTATGTGTTCTGGAGTGAGTTAGCAGAACCCTAAAAATAGTATATTGTGCTCCTGGGGTAAAGCTAAAGAGGTTGAATGGAGAGAAAGCCTAGCTCTGATCCAAATATAGACGCAAGCTGAGACAGACAGTTAGTGCCTTAGTACCCTCAGGGAAGCTCGAGAAAGCTAGAGACCGCCTAAGAAGGCGAGCCTCGTCTTATGTAGAGAAAGAATGTAAGCCTAGAGAAAGAATGTAAGCCAAGAGCACTTTAGAATGACATTCCTAGGATTTTATGAAATAGAATCCTCCTTACCAAGAGATGGTCTAGCTAAGAGTAGAGTAAGAATATGAGTAAAAAGTAGACCCCCTTTGATGTTACAGAGAGGGATTAAGTGGAGGAATCCTGGGAAAATGTAGGTGCTCTTAAGTATAAAGAAACCTGAATTGGCAACAGAAACAGCTAGTAGTAAAATATCTTTTTACCTAAGTAAGAGGATAAGAAAGGTTGAAAGAGAAGGTATGACAATGTTAAAGCCGAGGACATATTACATTGAGAATAGACATTCAGTTAAGTGCTTGAGTACTTAAGAAAGCACACTTGTCCTTGGTGTAGACGCCCTTCTAGCATGATAACGCCCGAAGAAAAATAGCCAGGCAAAACAGGGAGATCTCGGGATGTAGTAGATAAAGAATCCTACTTTCCCTGAGCACTCTACGAGAATAGGGTTGATAGAAAAAGGTAAGAGAAAGGTACTTAGAATATTGGGAAACTTGTAATAAACAGGTGATAATGGCTTTGAGCTTAGTCATGAGGTGCCTGTGTATTTGTTTGATGTTATGGTTTGCTTGCAACAATGGTCACATGATATTAGGCCTAATCAACCTAATAATAATGTGACTTAAGTGCATAGCAAATGATGACATCAATCACCAAAGTGTCTCGATAATCAAAAGGTATCTTAGTTGGCTAGATAACGAGATAAGTCAGAAAAGACAGGTAAAGGGATTCCAGTAATATCAGAATGGTAAAGAAAGCATGCAGAAAGGAATCCCCAATAGAAAATGTTCAGATTCAGTATGCATAGCCCGAGTCCCTTATAGTATATGTAAATGAAATGAATAGAGGCTAATGTATAGTCTCGCTCCTGCAAAAGATGTTTACTACATTTAGTGTGTGAGATGCCCTAGTGCCAAAGCACTTTAAAGCATAACGTGGGCATAGCGAGAACTGCAGGATAAGAGAGGAGGGCTAAAACAAAGAAAGCCCAAGTGAAAAAAAAAGGGCTGAAATGATCCTATGAGGAGCGATGAAATCCATCTTTTCCATCATATTCCTTAGGCTCTCAATCATAATAATTGCCTTTGGAATCACTCAAAAAGGATCTAAAACCATTTCGAATCGTTCGGTCAAATTTTCAGTCAACCGACAGCCGAAATCACTCACTGGAGGGGTTTCAACTATTCCAGGGGTTCCCATAGTATTTAGGGCCTCTGAGAACCCTAGAAAGCTTAAATTTTGTATTTAAAAAGCCCTCCTATGAGTTTTCCAAATTTTTCAAAAATTACAAAAATACCCCTACTTCCCTCGGTAATTTTTCTGATCTCTTTTGGCTCTAGTTTTTGGGCATCTTAAACCTCAAATCCTCATTTTCTAATATTTAAAATTTTATTATAATTTTAGTTGGCCCAAATTCCTTCTATTTCGAGGACTTCCTTTTATATTTGGCCTATTTCTGACGTTTGCGGACATTGTGTTTCTCACGTTTACGAAGGGACGAGATGTTACAAACTGCATCTTGAAATCTAATGATTTTTTGTCAATTCTCTTTGTATATTTTTAATCTTCACACCCTTTTTCCTTAGATTCATCATGGGTTTTACCTAAAAATCAGGTCTTCCTAGGGTTTCTCATGTTAGGTGAAATGGAGGAGGAGAGGAACCAAAGGTATTAACCATAGAAAAAGAAATTACCTAGTTATCTTACTTTTTCTTGGTTAAATCTTGCTTTCTTCGAGCTCCTCTCTTCAAATCCGAAATTTCCCCTAAGTTTCTCCCTTAATTCATATTTGTAAACTTCATTTTAATCAAAGGAAATAAAGGAGAATTGAGGAGAGGAGGTTTGGATGGAAGAAAGCATGAAAAACTACCAAGAAACTATACCTTAAAGCTTGAATTTCTTCTCCTCTTCTTCTTCCCTTGGTGTGCCACTCTCCTAGGGTTTTTCTTCTAATTTTGGGTAGAAGAATCTGAAGCTAAATGAAGGGGAGAGTGAGGCACCACCTATATATAGGAAGAGGAGGAAGCATTTTTCAAAAATTTCTATTTTGCCCTTCGTTCTTTGAATTTTTGTTTCTCCTTCGTTTTAGCTCCTTTTTGAGAAATGTCTTTTCCATTATAAAATTTAGGTTCCTAGTTTAATAAAATGCCTTTGGAATCACTTAAATTAGAGTTAAAAGCTTCTCGAACGAATTCGTCAAAGTTTGGGTGCATCGACATTGAAAAATATCTACCGAAGGTGATTTAATTGTCCCAGGACTTCCCATGGTTTTTAGAGCCTCTGAGAACCTTGGAGAACTCAAAACTTTCATTTAAAAGGACCTCCTATGTGAATTTCAAAATTTTCTCAAAATTAAGAAAATGCCATTGTATTTCATAAGATTTCTATTAAAATTTGTTTCTTCATTCTAGCTTCATATTTCCTTCCTTTTGAGGCTAGGATTCTTATTTTTAGGAGTCTAGAATGTTACTCAGATTTTTTGGGACCTTAACTAATTCATTTCGGGGGACTTGCTTTGGAAACGCACCCTTTTCTGTCATTTAATGAAAACTGGACATTTCATTTTCTCTTAGACAACCACATGGAAGTTATACATGAAGCCACAGCTTATGGGATTTCACACACAAAGGACCAAATCCATTCTCTTTCATGAATACATTCATACTCTCGTTGACTCACTCTCATGCATAGGAAAATACACATGTGTAACATTCACTAGATCACACACATTCATATGCACACAAAAACAACTCACTCACATATGCACACTCACACTTAGATTCATACTTCATGAGATTAACACACACACGAATCATGTGGATGTCCAGGGAGCATATCATGTGCTTCACGGGTTACACATAGACAGCTCATGTAAAGAGAGAATGAATCACTTCATTCACAGATCAATCACATACACGGCATTCTATTTTAGACATACATTCAAGCACATGTAATACATCATTCTCTCCCTCACTTGATGCATACACATCCAAACTCACAAGTATAAATTCATCCATTCTCTACATCACAATAACACACCAAGCTTCATTTCCATGTTGACACATGTTACTATACATTACATGATTCACACACTCTCGAGCCCACACACAATCACACATGCATCAAGTCTCATACATCCCTCCTATAATACCACACATTTTCTAGCTCATTTCATAATATTCTCATGCCTTACAACATAGATTACATGAAGGAAGTAAGAAAATCCATTAAAATAATACATTCTTTGGCATTGCGTCGTATATAGAAATTTCATTTAGTGTCATGTGGACAATATGAGCTCATACAACACATTCTCATATTTAATTACATGAATACAACTCATTTGAATCATCAAAAGTAGCTACATCTCAAGGAACTCGAAGGAATGCATGAAATATACACATATAATTTCGGCCAGCTTTGTCCTCATTTCTATCACAACTTTGAAAAATTATAACTAAATCTAAAAACATCAAACTTATGCATTCATGATCATTTTGGAAAGCTACAGATGTCTACTTTATCTTAAAAATATGTCCATACTATAACATCTAACATAGAGGATGTCTGATATGTGAAATGGTCCAGAGATCAGACTGCCCACTAGTGCTATCATAGATTTCTATAGCAAATTTCAAAAATGTCCAATTAATTTCACAAAAATCCAATCCATACAAATGATACAATCTAGAAATCTGTGGATGTTAGCTAGAGAGAAAAAATAACTCTAGACCAGCTTAGGCATGCCTAGACCTTAAAATCTAATCAAACAGTAACTGAGGTCTGGTGAAACTCCTGATACTGGATAGATTCTTTAAAAATTCATATCTCCCTCTCTAAACTCAAAATGAGGTGCTTCTAGTTGGTAAAAATTTCTGGGAATGTCTAGTTTCTTTGCATAAAATTTTATGGCAATTGGACATCATTTGATCCCTGTGTGATAGATTTTCATTTTCAAACTAGTATGAACAGTGACATGACCAAAACCAAAAAAATTTGCCAACTTTGAAAATTCATCAAATATTCTGTAGACCTCTGAAAATTATGTTCTTTAACTTCCTAAAAAGCTTTCAACAAGCTCTAATTGCATGAAAATTTTAGATCAAGAAAAGCTCATTTGGGCAAAAAGTGACATGGGGTTTTAAATTGGTCAAATTTGGCTCTATATAGGATATCAAATTGTCCAAATGACTTTCCTTGGGGTTTGACACTTCTTGGGCAAGTCTAAAAGCATAATTAGGATTTGTGTATGCTACCCAAATGGTTCCAAACTTCATGCATCTCATTTTAGCCATTTCATGCACACATATGCATAATTCCATATTACCATTCATGAAGCCACATTGTCCATATATACTCAATTTATATTCTATCATTCACATAACACATTCTTTCATTTCAACATCATATATTATCATAATTACACATGTCCAAGAGGTCATAGACCATATACATCATTAGATTGCATCATTTGACATGAATATGGCTTTAAAGAACCAAAAACCAAGTGTTTTGTTGTTAATCTCTTTTCTTTAATGTGGTTGGCTTTCATTACCTTTTTCACTTAGTCCACCTAGTATATTAAATCATTGGAGAGGAGGGAATGAGATTCAAAGAATCCCAATAGCTCATCTCCCATTCAATCATATATAATGGATGAAAAGCAAGTCTTGAAAATGCATGCATGGATATAATAGATGTTATGAACATTCAAGAAGCAAGCTTGGCATATGAATAGGTCATATAAGACATCCAAGAGCTTGCCATGTGGATGGATTGGCCTCACCCTTTTCCTCATAGATTTTGGACTTGCCTCACCCATTCTTTAAGAGATTCTTGGACTCAACCATGCTCTTGGGAGCTGTTGCTTTTAGAAGACTCTTTGTTTTGTCTCAACTAATCTTAAGGATTCTTGGCTCATCCTTACCATGGTTAAGAGTTCTTGGCCTCTCCACACTCAAGAAAACTCAAACAAACATCATGACATCATTTAAAAACATAATATGTTATTATGAAATCATGGCATATAAAATCATGCTAGGATACTTCTCATAGCTTGAAAATACACATACACACATTCTAAGACAAGCTAAACACACATCCATGTATGAGAGAAGGTGAAAAGAGCTACCTTGCACACAATCACACACTTTTCTCTTTAAAAGAATGCTCCCTTTTTTGGCCACACACTCACAAAAGTGTGGGGATGCTTTCTCTTGGCCTAGACACAATTTATGAAAGCTAGTTAAGTTCATAAACTTAATTCTAAGGTCATATAATTTACTTAGATACTAGGTTGGCTTATAATCTCATTATGGTTCCATAATTGCACCTAATGAAGCAACACCCCTCAAATAAATTCTAGGCTCCAATTTTTACTTTCAAATATGATTCTTGACTCCTTTTAAGCTTCTTGGAGTCATCACACAGTCAAAATTAAGAGCATAACTATATGTTGCTTCTTTAGGTCATAATATGGAATCTAACGCACCAGCTCACTTTCTATGGGTTCTAAATTTTTTCCAAGGCCTTCCCTCATTTTCATTCATCATATATGACTTAAAAATGAGCTTGTAAAAATTTAAAACTCTCTTTAGCTACCCTAACCTACTTAGGCCGAGATAAGGAGGATTTTTGGCCTTCTTGAAGCTTTCTTTGTTTTCTTAAGGGAAGATACATGTAGGGAGCCTCTTAGAGGTCTTAGGAGCTCAATTAAACTCTTATTTAGGCCTAGGAATCATCATACAAAGTCAGATTTTACAAAGTGTAATTGAAACCCTAGAAATTGCATCTTGAAATCTAATGGTTTTTTGTTAATTCCCTTTGCATATTCTTAATCTCCACACCCTTTTTCCTTAGATTCATCTTTGGTTCTACCTAAAATTCAAGTCCTCCTAGGGTTGCTCATGCTAGGCGAAATAGAGGTGGAGAGGAACCAAAGGTATCAACCATAGGAAAAGAAATTACCTAGTTTTCTTGGTTGAATCTTACTTTCTCCAAGCTCCTCTCTTCAAATCCAAAATTACCCCTAAGTTTCTCCCTTAAATCAGATTTGTAAACTTCATTTTAATTAAAGGAAACAAAGGAGAATGAAGGAGAGGAGGTTTGGATGGAAGAAAACATGAAAAACTATCAAGAAAGCATACCTTAAAGCTTGGATTTCTCCTTCTTCTTCTTTCTTTCTTGTGTGCCTTAAACCCTAGCTCCCTTCTTTGAAATTGGGAAGAAATTTCTAAGTCTAAATGAGGGAGAAAGTGGGGTACCACCTATATATAGGGGGAGGAGGAGGCATTTTTTAAAAATTCCCATTTTGCCCTTTGTTTTTTACAATTTTGTTTCTCCTTTGTCTTAGCTCCTTTTTGTGAACCATATTTTCATTAGAAAATTTAAGTTCCCAATTTAGTAAAATGCCTTTGGAATCACTCAAATCGAAGCTAAAACCTTCCTGAATGAATTTGTCAAAGTTCAGGGATACTAACGTTAGAAAACGTCCACCGGAAGGAATTTAACTGTCCTAAGGCTTCCCATGGTTTTCAAAGTCTCTGAGAACCCAGAGAACTCAAAACTTTTATTTAAAAAGCCCTCCTATGTAAATGCCAAAATTTACTCAAAATTACAAAAATGCCATTACATTTCGTAAGATTTCTGTCAAAATTTATTTCTTCATTCTAACTCCATTTTTTCTTCTGTTTGAGGCTAGGATTCTCATTTTTAAAAGTCTAGAATGTTATTCAGATTTTTCAGTGTAATATCCGATATCTCAAAAATGCATGAAAATGTAAGGAATGTGAGAAACGTAACATACGGTTTCTATATCAACGTACGAAATTCACCGAATACAAAAGGAAGTCCCCCAAATAGAGTAAATTGAGGTCTAATAAAATTAGAATAATATTCTACACTGTAAATAATGATGAGTCAAGGCTAGAGGTGCACTAAAATTGAGGTAAATATAGGAAAAAAAGGTTTTGAATAGTCTCCAAAGTTAAGTATGAAGGAGCTAGGGACTAAAATGCAAAGAAAAGTTATGTACTGAGAAAAATGTATAAATTAGCCAAAAGTTCAAGGAACCCTAGTTTCACCCTCTATTCACAGCTTTAGGCACGAATATCAAAAATTTGGACAAGAATCTCATAAATTCGTGACCCATGGTTAAACTCAGTTCGATGAAACGAGCTCAATGACGCCATGTTGTCCAGATAGCTGGGCAGGATCCAGTCTGAAATCTGGTTATCCCGATCAGTAGCCATGAGCAAAATAGAAAAAGGAAGTTGTAACAATTATTGAAAAAGAAATAGATAAAGGACTAAGAAACCTCGAAGGAGTTTCGGAGACTAAATTGTAATAAATGAAAATTTTGTAGCACAATCATAATACAGAACAGTGAAAATTACACCTAAAGACCCGGATGTCCGATTGACACTGAAATTTATGAGGATTGAGGTTAAGGGCCCCTGGTCCATGTTTGAAGCTTAGTATGGCCAGAGAGTAGAGGAAATAATATTCATAAATTTTAGAAAGTCTAAAGGTATGTATTGTACCGTAAAACCTTAATTGGGCTCGGACACTGATTTTTAGACTGTTGTAAGGCCCAATAGCTGATTCTAAAGGCCCAAAAGAGAAGAAAAGATATAATTAGGGTCTTAGAGAAGATGAAACCCAAATATAAATATAAAATCAAAGGGAAAGAAGAAAAGGATTTTAGCTTTTTTAAAAAAATTAACTATGGTTAAGTTAGAAACTAACTATGGTTGAGTTAAAAGATGACCATGGTTGAGTTAAGAAAATTAACCATGGTTACTATCCATAACTTAAGGGCTAAGAAAAGGCATCCAAGTGTGTGGGTAAGGAATTTTGGAAGAAGATATTTAGTCATAAAAATTAGAAAATCAAAAGAAAAAAAGGAATGGAAGGCTAAGATTTGATCTTGAAAAGGTTGATCCAAGGGTCCAAATTTGGCATGACTGAGACGATCCTAATTTCTAATCATTGTAATTAAGGTTAAATACATGGTTAATAATCATAGATTGGGGTTACAAGGCATTATGACCAATTACATTGTGAAAATATGAGGACATTTGAACCTTAATATTATTAGAGTCATCAACCATATAATTACAAACACTTATGTACATAAACATTCATTTATAAGCCTTTGATTCTATTACCCATCAATTATAAGTCACAATAATCTTCTTCCAATGTCTCTAAATCATCCCTTGAGATTACCATATGAAAAACCAAGATTTCCTGATTAACATAAGGGTTTCAGAATGTTTGTCACGGCCAATTCCTCTCGGTTTCACCCTTTACTTCATCACTAGTTTTGCCGCGGCGAGTTGGACCTTTGCCACGGCTAACCTTCTTGGTGCTATAGTGAGGAAGCCTCTTGGAACTTACCTCACTCGCCTCTCGCTATTGGCCGCAGCTAATTCCTTTGTTAGCCACAGCTAAATCCTCTCTGGAACACCTGAGACATTTTCACAAAAGTTCGCCGCGGTCAATTCTTCCTTTCACCTCAGCGAATTTCCCTCTAGACGACTTTCAGTTTAGCCTCTCGCATTTTGCCATGGCAAATTTCTCTCTAGACTCCCCCTGGGCAGATTCGCCTCTATTGGCCATGGCTAATCCTATTTTGACCAGGCGCGAAATGCCTTTTGATCCTGTAACTCCAAAAATCTTGTCTCATAATCTCCACTTTCCCTCAAATATCACCCTAGGGCCATTCTACCTTAATTTATGCAACTCTAATGGTAGTTATGTACCTTCATTACTTGGCTAATCTATTATTACTAGTTCAAGACTTAAGTGTTCATTTCTACTCCTCCAACTACCTTATATTAACAAGTTCATAGATTAATAACCGCAAAATTTCATAAGCTTTCAACGATTACCATTCAAGTATATATTTCATTAAAGATTCCATACATTACTAATTCAAATCAACAATCTAATAGATACTGTGATGACATTTCCAATAGTAAACCATATCATGAATTCAACAAAGTCCATACATTAGATACTATAGGTTCATACAACCTAAACCAAGTTATATTGAGAGTTAACTCCTTAATAAATACATTCCAACTAATCAAAATATAAATGCCTACACTTGGCAATATGATTACATGATGATGCTATATAAAAGATTAACAAAATTACATCTACTTTACTCAGATTAGCCCAAGTGTAGCTTCTTCCACATATGATTAGAGCTCATGGATTTTCATCCACTTGCTTCCCCTTATCCTTACCTAAAGGGCCTTCACGTGAAAGTGTAATCCTATGAAACGGGGTGAGATGCAAATCTCAGTAACTAAAGCAATTCCATTATATAATCCAGTTTAATTAACATATATGCATGATTTCACATAAGTATCAGAAATCATATCAGTCATCTTAGCAAATGAAACAATTAGGCTATCATGATTACTATCCCATACTAGCAATCATATTTTAACATGTTAAAGGCCATTAACACCGGGAGAGGCCTGTCCACGGCACCTACTCCCTATTGAGCACAACCAGGGCTCAGTGCATCTGGGGTTTGATCATAACCCAGTGCCCGATAGAAGCACATGCACCAGTGGCAGCCGCACCACAACTCCACCATGGACTCACAAAGTCCAATCATCATACTATAGATAGCCAACAAATTCATTCAACATTTCAAATCATTCATATACAGTAAGTATGAAATTTAAACCGACATATGCATGGAATTAATGTAAACCCCAGTTACCTCACTTGTGGACAACTTGCAACAGCCACCAATGGTACAAAGTCTCCCTATAATCATAGCATTAGATAATTACTACTCTAATTCATCATTAACAGTTACAACAAGTACCCAAGAAATTTAAATGCCATTAACTACCTTAAGAATACTTATCCAGCCACCACAAATCCTAAATTCGGATTAAAGTGTCCTCTACCAGGAATCTCAATATTCCATCCAAAATCCTAAGCAAATTCGTACAAAATTAATACCCATAATATAAATCAGCTATGGGGGTCTCAAACCAACAAAGAAAACATTAAAATGGAGGGTTTAACTCACCTAATACCAGCCCTAACCTCAACCTACGAATTTCACCAAGAAAATCCCCAAACACCCACATTTCAGATTTTGGGTATGATGAAATTACTCTAAATGAAAAACTAATCAGACCAAATTAAAGAGAAAGATGAGGGGATTAAGTTGTATAACTATTACCTTAGCTAAATCTTGCTCCAAATGTGAGAAAAGGTGGAATTATGCCAAGAACCCTAGCCTCTCCTCCTCACCTCCTCACCTCCGAATTTTCTTTGTGTTTGTGTGTTTTGCAGAATGAGGGAGGTGGTTGGTCAGTTTTTAGGGTTTTAGTGGAGTTAAGTTAGGTCAAGGGATGGGTTATGGGTTACTCCAAGTCCAACTCCTAATGGGCTTTAGATTTTTAGCTTTGTTGGGCCAGTTTTTAAGTGTTGGGCTGCAGGATTTTATTGGGCCAGTTCTTATGCATTGAGTAGCTGAAGTTTATTGGGATTTGGGCCAAGTTTGAAGAGCTCAAGAATTTGGGTCTGCACAAGGGTTATTGGGCCACTTATAAGAGCCTATACAAGGTGGGTCTTGGGCCTCTATCATATTAAATTGGGTTGGGTTTGCACCTAACTCATTGGGCCTCCATTAGTCTCTTATCATGATTCATTAATTTAGGCTTAGATAGAATTTCTATCCCAATTAATTCTCAAACCCATGTTAATAATTTATCTCTCTAAAATTTTTATTCACTAATTTGCCCAATTATCCTGTATTAATTATTCTTAATTACTCTAATCCACGATTAACACCTTAATTAATTTTAGGGTGTTACATTCTCCCCTCCTTTTAGAAATTTTGTCCTCAAAATTAGACATACCTTACTCAAATAATGCAGGATAATCCTTCCTCATTGCTTCTTCTGTTTCCCAAGTTGCTTATTCCGGAGTAAGTCCCTTCCATACTACCTTTACCAAGAGGATGTCCTTATTACGCAGCTGTTTGACTTTTGAGTCCACAATCCTTTCCAGTTCAACCACATAAGACAAATCATCTTGTAGATGCACATTCTCATGCTCAATGACATGCAAAGGGTCCGGGTGGTACTTTTTCAATTGGGACACATGGAACACATCATGCAATTTGGCCAGGTTTGGAGGTAAAGCAACTCTATAGGCCACTAGTCCTATCCTTTTAAGGATTTGGAAAGGACCAAGATAACGAGAACTGAGCTTTCTTGTCCTGATAGACCATCCTACCCCCGTCACCGGAGTAGCCTTAAGGAACACATGGTCTCCTACCTTAAATTCTAAGGGTCTCCTTCTCTTATCTGCATAACTCTTTTACCTACTCTGGGCAGCCAACAATTTCTTTCTAATGAGTTCTATTTGATGGGTGGTTTGGTTCACTATGTTTGGACCTAAGAGACTCCTCTCACCAAGTTCTACCTAACACAAGGGTGACCGATACGTTTTCCCATAAAGTGCCTCAAATGGTGCCATCTGGATATTGGAATGGTAACTATTATTATAAGCAAACTCAGCTAGAGGCAAGTATACATCCCAACTCCCTTTTAACTCTAGTACACTCGCTCTAAGCATGTCCTCAAGGGTCTGAATGGTCCTCTCAGTCTGTCCATCAGACTGAGGATGATAGGCAGTGCTAAAGTTAAGACTAGTACCTAAAGCTTCTTGTAAAGACCGCCAAAATTTTGATGTGAATCTTGGGTCTCTATCTGACATAATGCTGTTAGGAACACCATGTAATCTTACAATCTCACGAACATATAGTTGGGTTAGTCTATCTAGAGGATAAGTAGCTCTAATAGGTAGAAAGTGCACAGACTTCGTCAATCTATCCACAATCACCCAAATAGCATCATAACCCGAGGACATTCTAGGCAAACCCATCACAAAATCCATGGATATACTATCCTATTTCCATTCTAGAATCTCTAACGGGTGTAACAAACCTGGGAGTCTTTGGTGCTCAATCTTAATTCTCTGACAAATTAGACACCTAGGCACAAACTCTGCTATATCTGACTTCATTCTAGGCCACCAAAAGCTCTTCTTTAAATCCCTATACATCTTAGTGGTGCCTGAATGAATGGTGTACTAACTCTTATGAGCTTCTAATAACACTATGTTCCTCAACTCTTCATCCTTAGGTATGCACACTCTACCTTGGTACCTCACCAAACCATCCTCGGAAAGGTCAAATTCTTTGACCTCACCATTCCCTAGTTGCTCTTTAATTCCTCCTAAGTAGGCATCTAGCCCTTGGGCCTCTTTAATCCTCTTTCTAAGGTCATTTTCTATCCTTAATTCTCCCAAAAGAAGACTACTAAGGTTCACTGAAATTGATAAATTCAAATCTCTCATTTCCTTAATTAACCTTTGCTCTCTAAGCATCATCATTGCCATGTGAATAGATTTCCTACTCAAGGCATTGGCGACTACATTCGCCTTCCCAGGATGATACTTTAAGGAGACATCATAGTCCTTAAGAAATTCCATGCACCTCCTTTGCCTCATGTTCAACTCCTTTTGGTCAAACAAGTATTTCAGACTTTTATGATCACTATATACCTCAAATTGGGCACCATAGAGATAGTGCCTCCAAATCTTAAGGGCAAAAACTACAGCGGCTAGTTCCAGGTCATGGGTAGGGTAATTCTCTTCATGGGATCTAAGTTATCTAGAAGTATAGGCTATCACCCTACCTTGTTGCATTAAGACACACCCTAATCCCTTCTTAGAAGCATCACTATAGACTGTGAATGTCTCTTTAGGGTTAGGTATCACTAACACAGGTGCGGTGGTAAGCCTATCCTTAAGCTCCTGAAAGGCATTCTCACACTTAGCATCCCACACAAATGGTTGGTCCTTCCTAGTTAATTTCGTCAAAGGCATGGCTAACTGAGAAAATCCCTTAATGAATCTTCTATAGTAGCCAACTAGACCTAAGAAGCTACAGATTTTGGTCACCGTTTTAGGTCTCTCCCAATTCAGTACCGCTTCTACTTTGCTAGGATCTACCGCTACCTCTTGTTCCGATATCACATGACCTAGAAATTTGACCTCTCGTAACCAAAACTCACACTTTCTCAACTTAGCATACAATTGATGCTCTCTCAAGGTTTGAAGAACTATCCTAAGATGCTCTTCACTACTTTTAGAGTAGATAAGGATGTCATCAATAAACACTACCACAAACCGGTCAAGATAAGGCCTAAAAATCCTATTCATGTAATCCATGAAAATGGCAGGGGCATTGGTTAACCTAAAAGGCATAACTAGGAATTCATAATGGCCATAGGCCGTCTTAGGTACATCCTCAGCCTTGACTCTAAGTTGGTGATATCCCGATCTAAGGTCAATCTTTGAAAAGACTGATGCTCTAGCTAATTGGTCAAGTAAGTCATCAATTCTAGGCAAAGGGTATTTATTCTTGACAGTCGCTTGGTTCAATTTCCTATAGTCAATGCAAAGCCTAAGGCTACCATCTTTCTTCTTGACAAACAACACTGGTGCCCCCCATGGAGACACACTTGGTCTAATAAACCCTTTCTCAAGTAACTCTTCTAATTGACTCTTTAACTTAACCAACTCAGTAGGCGCCATTCTATACGGGGCCTTAGAGATTGGACCAGCACCGAGTACTAAATCAATGGAAAATTCTAGCTCGCTCTCTGGAGGTAGTCCACTAAACTCCTTAGGGAAAATCTCAGGAAACTCCCTAATCACAGGTATATCCTCTAACCCATCCTCAACTTCAACATGCAATGAAAAGAATACTAGAAACCCTTGGCATCCACGCCTAAGGCACCTCCCGACTTGGGCGGCAGACACACAAGTAAGCTTAGTCATAGGACAAGTTTCAGGTATGTTTGCGGGTAAGGAAATAGTTTTATGGTTGCAGTCAAGTATCACATTATTAGCAGACAACCAGTCCATACCAATGATTACATCAAAATCACACAAAGGGATACAAATCAAATCAAGGGTAGTACAACGGCTATCCAATTGTACAGTACAATTTAAGCATACATTAGATGTAATCATAGAATACCCAGTAGGGGTGGTCACAGATAATTCAAATGGCAACAGGCTAATTTTAAGATCCAGACGCTTAACACAGTCATATGAGATGAATGAGTGGATTGCACCCGAGTCAAACAATGCATCTATGATATGATTATGGACAAGTAAAGTACCTCAGATCAGACTAGGGGATCTACTAGCCTCTTGCTGCGTAAGTGCAAACACCCTTCCTTGGATAGGTGGCTTAATCGATGAGGTCGACTCACGTGACACTGTGCAAGTCTGCGTATAGTGTCCTGGCTTTCCACAATTGTAACACACTAGACAAGGCCCATTCCCATGGTTCTTCCCACATTTGGCACAAGTGGGTAGGGCACTCATTGCGCTTCTTGGTGGTCCCATACTTCTTCTTTAAGGGACATTCCTTGAGGGCAGTCTCCTACCCCAAGAGCCACTCCCACTATGGGTTCCTTTCTTGCTTCCACCCTTAAAGGGCTCCATGCCCCGGTTACGTTTTCCTTCCAGGGTCTTCTTTCTCTTAGCCTCACTCTCCATCATGGCCCTCTCTGTCACTCTACACTTCTCCACTAATTTATCAAAGTTGCGAATTTATAGAGATACAATCTTATCCTTGATCTCTGGTCTCAGGCCTCTCTCAAATTTTTCAGCTTTCCATGGCTCATCGTCAAACCTTTTCAGGCAGGAGGAAAAGCGAGACAACTGAATGAATTTAGCCACATATTGGTCTACATTCATATCCCCTTGCTCAAGGAAGTTAAACTCAGCTTCCTTGTCGGCCTTCACTGATGGTGGGAAATATTTGCTTTTAAATGTCGTTTGAAAGCTCTCCCAGGTCAAGGGTATCTCCCTTGCAATCAGCAATCTGGAGGCATTCCTCCACCAATGTTCAGCCTCTCCTTCCAACTTGTAGATGGCCAGCTTTGCCTTTTGTTCGGTGGTGCAAGTCATAACCCCAAAGATTTTTTCCAATTGCATCAGCCACCTCTCGGCTTTATCAGTGTCTAACTCCCCTAAAAATGATGGAGGGTCAACCTTTCTGAATTTGGACAACACCATAGAGAGGTCACTATCCTCCCCTTGGTGTCCTACACCAGGGTTATGACCAGCCCCCACTCGGTTTTCCACTGGCACCTCTTGGTTCTGCTTACTCATATTCTCATAAAGTTGTTGCAGCACTTGCACAATCGCTGCATAAGCCTCGGCTTGCTCTTGAAGCCAGTCAGTCATTGCCCTCACTGTGGTTTCATGGGCCTCAGCTTGTTCCCTTATTCGGTTAGCCATTGCAGCTATGGCCTCTTGCATCTCTCTTAGCATTTCAGTTGTTTCTCTACGGGTAGCCATCTAACTCTTCAATGCTACAACCACAACCACAAGCATCCCCTATTAAGCTACAACCCAAGGCAAACAAAACACACTCCACCCATGGCAGATATATGTATAGGTATGAGAGTTATCATCAGGTCATAATGTTCCTATTCCTATCATGCATGCATCATGATTGCCAAGTTTTCTAACAACAAAGATGTAAATCAAACACACTAGCCTGAACCATTGCTCTGATACCAACTATGACAACCCTAATTTCTAATCTCAATAATTAAGGTTAAACACGCGATTAATCATCATAGGTTATGAAAATATGGAAAAAAAAATTTGAACCTTAATGTGATTAGAACCATTAATCATACGATTACATACACTTATGTTCATACAGGAATTAAACATCTATTTATAGGCCTTGGATTCTATTACTCATCAATTATAACTCATCCTAATGACTCTAAATCATCCCTTGTGATTAACATATGGAAAACCAAGGTTTTCTAGTTAATATAAGTGTTTCAGCATATTGGTCGCGGCCAATTCCTCCTTCCACCGCGGCCAATTCCTCTCTGGAATGCCGGGGACATTTTCCTAAAAGTTCACCGCGGCCAATTCCATAATTCGCCGCGGCAAATTTCTCTCTGAATGACTTCTAGTTTGACCTCTCACATTTCATCGCGGTGAATTCCTCTCTGGCACTCTCCCTGGGCAACTTCGCCTCTATTGGCCGCAACCAACTCCATTTTAGCCGCGGCGAAGTGCCTTCTGGTTCTACACTCTGAAAATCTGGACTCATACTTTCCTTTCTCCCTCCAATCTTACCTTAGGGCCCCTCTACCTTAATTATGGGCTCAAATAGCTTTCATTAGCCTAATTCATCCAGCTAATCTATCCTCTCTAATTCAAAATTCAAGGGTCAATTTCTTTTCTCTAATTACCCTATATCAGCAAATCCAGGGAATAACAACAACACAATTCATGCTCCATTGACATTTAACATTAGATACACTTTCCATTAGAGGTTCCATACATTAGTGATTTATATCAATATCTCAAGGTTACATTCCCAAATGGTAAGTCATATCACAAGTTCAATAAGGTTTATAACAGGTATCATAAATCCATATATCAATGTGCCAATTTAAAGTAAGGCCTACTCCTCAATAAGTACACATTATATTATCAAAATACAGACTCCTACACTTGGCAATACAGATACATGATGATGCAATAGAAGACTTAACAAAAATTAACATCTATCCTATTCTACTCAGACCAAGTGTAGCTCCCCCACATCGGGCCTCAGCTCATGGATGTTCATCCACTTGCTTACCGTTATCCTAACCCGAGGAACCTTCACCTGAAATTGTAATCCCATAAAATGGGGTGAGATAATAATCTCAGTAACCAAGGTAATTCCATCATATAATCCAGTTTAATTAACATATATGCATGAATCAAAATCATATCAGTCATCTCAGCAAATGAAACAATTAGGCTATCATGATTACTATCCCATACTAGCAATCATATTTTAACATGTTAAAGGCCATTAACACTTGGAGAGGCCCGTCCATGGCACTTACTCCCTATTAAGCATAACTAGGGCTCAGTGCATCTGGGGTTTGATCATAACCCGGTGCCCGATCGAAGCACATGCACGGGTGGCAGCCGCACCACAGCTCCACCATGGACTCACAAGGTCCAATCATCATACAATAGATAGCCAACCAATTCATTCAACATTTCAAATCATTCATATACAACAAGTATGAAATTTAAACCGACATATGCATTGAATTAATGTAAACCCCGGTTACCTCACTTGTGGACAACTTGCAACAGCCACCAATGGTACAGAGTCTCCCTATAATCATAGCATCAGATAATTACTACTCTAATTCATCATTAACAGTTACAACAAGTACCTAAAAAATTTAAATGCTATTAACTACCTTAAGAATACTTACCCAGCCACCACAAATCCTAAATTCGGATTAAAGTGTCCTCTACCAGAAATCTCAATATTCCATCCAAAATCCTAAGCAAATTCATACAAAATTAATACCCATAATATAAATCAGCTATGGGGGTCTCAAACCAACAAAGAAAGCATCAAAATGGGGGGTTTAACTCACCTAATACCAGCCCTAACCTCAACCTACGAATTTCACCAAGAAAATCCCCAAACACCCACATTTCAGATTTTGAGTATGGTGAAATTACTCCAAATGAAAAACTAATCGGACCAAATTAAAGAGAAAGATGAGGGGATTAAGTTGTATAACTATTACATTGGCTAAATCTTGCTTTAAATGTGAGAAAAGATGGAATTATGCTAAGAACCCTAGCCTCTCCTCCTCACCTCCGAATTTTCCTTGTGTTTGTGTGTTTTGCAGAATGGGGGAGGTGGCTAGTCAGTTTTTAGGGTTTTAGTGGAGTTAAGTTGGGTCAAGGGATGGGTTATGGGTTGCTCTAAGTCTAACTCCTAATGGGCTTCAGATTTTTAGCTTTGTTGGGCCAGTTTTTAAGTGTTGGGCTGCAGGATTTTATTGGGCCAGTTCTTATGCATTGGGTTACTGAAGTTTAATGGGATTTGGGCCAAGTTTGAAGAGCTCAAGAATTTGGGTCCGTACAAGAGTTATTGGGCCACTTATAAGAGCTTATATAAGGTAGATCTTGGGCTTCTATCACATTAAATTGGGTTGGGTTTGCACCTAACTCATTGGGCCTCCATTAGCCTCTTATCATGATTTATTAATTTAGGCCTAGATAGAATTTCTATCCCAATTAATTCTCAAACCCATGTTAATAATTTATCTCTCTAAAATTTCTATTCACTAATTTGCCCAATTATCCCTTATTAATTATTCTTAATTACTCTAAATCCACGATTAACACCTTAATTAATTTTAGGGTGTTACAGAAACTATCTCCACAAACTTGTGTGTGTGTGGCAGAAAGAGAAGGCTTGAAATCCAAGGAAAAAGTATGTAATCGTGTGCAAGGTAGCTCTCTCCACCTTGTCTCATGCATGAATGTGTGTTTAGCTTGTCTTAGAATGTGTGTATGTGTATTTTAAAGCCATGAAAAGTATGCTAGCTTGATTTTATATGCCATGATTTCATAATGTCATGTTATGTTTCAAATAAATGTATGATGTTTGTTTGAGTTTGCTTGAGTATGGAGAGGCCAAGAACTGTTCACCATGGTGAGGATGAGCCAAGAACCCTTGAGATTAGTTGAGACAAAGTAAAGAGTCTCCCAAAAGCAAAGTGGGCTCCCAAGAGTATGGTTGAGTCCAAAGCTCTTAAAGAATGAGTGTGGCAAATCCAAATCCATGAGGAGAAGTGTGAGGCCAATCCAAACACTTGGTGAGCTCTTGAATGTTTTGTATGACTTGGTCACATGCCAAACTTGCTTTTTGAATGTTTATGACTTCCATGATATCTATGCATGCATTTTTAAGGCTTGTTTTACATATATTATGTATGATTGAATGGGTTTTGTTTGATTGAATGGGAGATGAGCTACTGGGATTCTTTGAATCTCATTTCCTCCTCTCTAATAATCTAACATGCTAGGTGGACCAAGTGGATATGCTAATGGGAGCCAACAACATTGAAAGGGAGAAGATTGACATCCATATGTTTAGCATTTACCTTTTTGAAACCATAATGATGTATATGATTGTTGTAAATGACTTATGACCCTTGAGACATATGTAATTATGATATTATATGATGTAGAAATGAAAGTGTATGTTATGTGAATGATGGAATGCGAATTGAATATGTTTGGCAAAGATAGCTTCATGAATGAGTTTATTGAAATATGCATATGTGTGGATGAAAAGGCCAAAATGAGATGCATGGACTTTGGTACCATTTGGGAAGCTCACATAAGTCCTAAATGTGTTTTTAGACTTGCCCAAAAGGTGCCAAAACCAAAGGAAAGCCATTTGGCAATTTTGGTATCCTATATGGAGCCAAAATTAACCATAATGGAATCCTATGTCACTTTTTAGCCAAATGAGTTATTCTTAGTCTGAGATTTGGCATGCAATTAGGTCTTATTAAGAGCTTTTTGGCAGTGAAAGATCATAATTTTTAGAGGTCTATAGAATATTTGATAATTTTTCAAAGTTGGGAATTTTTCTGGTTTTTGTTTGTTGCACTATTCATTTTGTCCAGAAATGAATTCTGTCACACAAGGATCAAATGATGTCCAATTGTCATGAAATTTTATATAGAGAAATTAGGCATTCACATGACTCGTTCTAACTGGAAGCACCTCATTTGGAGGTTTGGAGAGGAAGATATGAATTTTTTAACATTCGGTCAAGTATCAGTAATTTTGCCTGACCTAAGTTACTTTTCCATTAAATTTTGAGGTATGGGCTTGATGAACTGGTCTAGAGATACTTTTCCTCTCTAGCTAACATCCATAACTTTCCATATTGGTATTATTTGCATGGATTGGATTTTTTTTAAAATTAATTGGATATTTTCAAATATTTCTACAAAATTTTGTGACTGTTCCAAAATGTAGTCTACTCTCTAGATCATTTTAGATGTCAAATGTATTCTGTGATGAATATTATGGTCTAGGCATATTTTTAATGTGTAGTAGACATCCGTAGGTTTCTAGAATAGCTAAGAATGTGTGATTTCAATGTTTCTAGAATTAGTTATTATTTTCCAAAATTTGGTCAGAAAAAGGGGCAAATTTGGCTGAAAATGCACTTAGTTATTTTGGGCTCTTCTTTGATTTCGATGAGTTGTGGGCATGATTTTTTTATACAAAAAGGTTGTATTGATGTAATTAAATATGAGAATATATAATATGAGCTCGCATGGTCCATGTGAAACCAAATGGAATTTTTAAACATGACATAACACAAAATAATCAATAGTTTATATGCTATTTCTTATGATTTTCATGGGGTGCATGGCATGAGACATCCCAAATGCATGAAAGAGGCTAAGATATTATGGTCTTACAAATTTGACTCTTGAATCAAATTCTAAAGCCATACATTCACTAGAAGAGCTAGGTAACTCATATGGTTCTGTTATAGTTCCATAATGCACTTAATGAAACAACCATAAGAAAACATCATCTTGGCTCCATTCTCTCCATTCATTTATAATTCTTGACTCCATTTAAACTTTTTAGAGTCATCACACAATCAAATTAAAGAGCCTAGCTAGGTGTTGCTTATTTAAGCCATAATATGAAACATATAATACCATCTTATAATCTATAGCTTCTAAATTTTTTCTAAGGCTTTCTCTCATCCTCTTCCATCATATATGACTCAAAAATAAGTTTGGAACAAATTAAAACTACCCTTTGGTGCTCCAACCTCTCTAAGCCGTGGCTATGGGCTAAGGAGACACCAAGTGAGTTTGCTTTATTTTATTGATGGAAGATGCATATGAGAAGCATTCTAGGGATCTCAAGAGCTCATCTATACCTTCATTTAAGCCTAGGAACAATTGCATCAAATCAAATTTTTGGTAGAGCACTTGAAACCCTAACTTTGTTATCTTCAAAACTAATAGTTCTTTGTTAATTTTCTTTGCATATTCCCATTCTCCACACCTCATTTCCTAGGATTCACCCTTGGTTCTACCCAAAATCCATGCCTTCTTGCACCTCTATATGTTGGACGAACCAAGGAAGAAAGGGGAGAAGAAGTAGCTATCATGAGATAGAGATTTTTCCTTAATTTCTTGCTTGTTTCTTCCTTTCCTTAGCCTTCTCTCTTCAAATCAGAATTTTCCCCTTTGTTCTTTATAATATCTGGTTCTTTGAAAACGTGAAAAAATGCGAGAAACGTATTGTTTGGTTTCTCCATAAACGTACAAAACTCACCAAATACAAAAGAAAGTCCCTCAAAGAGAAGGATTTTAGGTCTAATAAAATTAGAATAATATTCTAGACTTCAAATAATGAGGATCCAAGGTTAGAGGTGCTCTGAAACTGAAGTTAGAACAATCAGGTGAAATTTAATGAAAATGCAACGAAACGTAATGATATTTTTGTAATTTTTGGCACTTGTTTAGAAAACCCAAATAAGGGATTTTAAATGGAAAAAAAGAGTTTCTTGGAGTTCTCAGAGGCTCTAAAAACTATAGGAACCCCTAGAATAGTTTAAACCCTTCTAGTTTATGTTTTAGAGCATTGGTTGACCTAAAATTTGACCAACTCATTTGGGAGGGTTTTAAATACAATTTGGATGAAACCAAAGGCATTTTATGAATTAGAGAACCCTAAATTTTATGATGAAAATGAATGATTCTAAAAAAAGAGTTAAAATGAGCCCAAACAGAGCAAATAGGCACATAGAGGCAAAATGGTCATTTTGAAAAATTGTAAAAGAGGCTTCTTAAGTAAGATTACACCTCATCACCTTCTCCAAGCTTCCATTTGTAGAAAATTGAGTAGCCATGGAATGACATTAAGAGGGGAGAGAGGGAAGAAGTTTAAGCTTTCGTTTAGGTAAGTAAATGGCCCTGTTTCATCCCACACCAATTAGGAAAGTTATTCCTCTCTTTAAGAGCTCTCTAATGGTGGTTTTCTTTTCTTAAAAACTTTAAGATTCAGGTCTAACCCAAGACAAAAAGGAACTCTTTTCAAGAAATCAAACAGTGGAAGATAATCTACGCGAAGAGAGCTTTGTTTTAAGGTAAGACTTTACTTGAAACACTTGTAAAATCTTGTATTTCCAAGCCATTTAAACTTTGGTCTAAAGAGAGAAAGTGATGAAGAGAGTTTTTCTTTATGTGTTCTTGATGGAACCAAAGGTTATGGAGTGTGAGAATTAAGAATATACAACTAGAATTAAAAGGGGAGCTTTAGAATGCAAGTTAGGGAATTTAGGGATTTGGTTGCATCTAGGCTAAGATGAAGCTTTCTAGTAGTAATTTAAGATTTCTAAGAGTATATATGAGTTTCTAAGACACCAAGAGAGCCTCCCACATGCTTCTCCCATCAAAGAAATTAAAACAACTCCATTGGTGCCACATGGAAGCATAGCCTCGGCCAAGGAGGGTTCATGCACCTAGGGAGTGTTTTAATTCCTTCCAAGATTAGTTTTGTGTCATATATGATGGGAGAGTATGAGAGAAAGCCTTGGAAAAATTTTAGAACCATGGATAGTGGGATGGTATCATAGTTTCCATATTATGGCTTAAAGAAGCAACACCTAGTTAGGCTCCTTGATTTGATTGTGTGATAACTCCAAGAGGTTTAAATGGAGTCAAAAAATATAAATGAATGGAGAGCATGGAGCCAAAATGATGTTTTCGTAAGGTTACTTCATTAAGTGCATTATGGAACCATGAAAGAGCCATATGAGTTACCTAACTTTTGTAGTGAATGTATGGTTTTAAAATTTGGTTCAAGAGTGTAATTGGCTTCCATATAATGTGTCTAAGCCAAGAGAAACAAGCCTCACATCATTGTGAGTGTGTGGCTGAGAAAGGGAGCATAATTCCAAAAGAAAAAGTGTGTTTTTGTGGCAAAGGTAGCTCTCTCCACCTTCTCTCATACATGAATGTGTGCTTAGATTGTCTTTGGATGTGTGTTTTAAGCCATAAAAAGTGTTTTAGTAGGATTTCATATGCCATAGTACCATGATAATGTTTTATGCACTCAAATGATGTTTTATATGCTGGCTTTGGTTTTCTTGAGTGTGGAAAAGCTAAGAACCCTCTAGCCATGGTGAGGATAAGCCAAGAACCTTTAAACTTGGTTGAGATAAAGTAAAGAGTCTCCCAAGAGTGAGGTTAAGTCAAAACCTCTTAGAGAAAATGGGTGAGGCAAGTCTAAAATTTATAAGTGAATGGGTGAGGCTAATCCACTCACTTGGCAAGCCTGTGTATGCCATGTATAACTTGTTCAAATGCCAAGGATGTTTCTTGAATGCTCATACATTTCAATATGCCCATGCATGCATTTTTAAGGCTTGTATTGCATACTTTATATGTGATTGAAAGGGAGATGAGCTATTGGGATTCTTTGAATCTCATCCCCTCCTCTCCAATGTCTTAACATGCTAGGTGGACTAATTGAGCAAGGTAATGGAAGCCACCAAGTCTAGAAGAAGGAGATTGACATCAAAGTGTATGAAAATGCCTAGTTTTGTCTCTTTTATAGCCATACACATGGAATATGATGTAATCCTATGATGGAATTGTTATGTAATCATTTGAACATGTGTAAATACTCATATATATGATGTATGAATGAGAATTAATACCATATGCATGATATAGCATGATTTGGGTATGGAATGGCAAGACTAAACATATGCATTCTTATGTATATCATGGAGTGAATGAGTGAGTTTGAGAAATTTAGGTTTGTGCACCTTTGAGACAAGTTTAATAGATCATTTTGGTGCTTTTCCATGTGCTTAAGTGGTCATGGTTGCCTTGGAGCACAAAATGGACCATTTGGACCCTTTGTAATGCTTAAAAGCAACCATTTCACAACCCAATATCAAGATATGACCAAATGAACGAATTTGTCCATAAAATTTGGCACACATATAGATCTCATCTAAATATTTTCGGAAAGTTAAAGACTAGATTATTTGGATCTCGGTGGAATTAATTATGAATTTCCAAAATTGGCATTTTTTTGTTGAACTGATGCAGACATTGCTCATATGGTCAGAAACTTGGGTGTGTCATTCATGGATCTAGTGATGTCCAATGCTCATCAAATTTTATAGAACCAAACTAGACATGATGAGCTTTCCATGACCTCCAAGATCAACCCCATTGGATCTCTAAACAGAGAGACATGAATTTGTGAATTTGGAGATCAGTACTAGGGATGATAGTTGACCTCTGGTACTCTTCCATTAATTTCTGGTGGCTAATAGCCTCTTTTTGTGGTCTGAATTTATTTTTATCATAAAGTAGATATCTGTAGCTTTCTAGAGTGGTATAGTGTTCTAGATTTCAATTTTTCTATAATTAGTTATGATTTTTCACAGTTCAAGCATAGAATTTGGAAAATTAATCTGAGGCTGCACCATTGTATTTTGTGTATCTACTCCCTTTGCTCGAGGTATAAGCCACTTGTTGAGCTTGTTATGAGTTGTAATTGTGTATTAAAATATGAGAATGAGATGGATGAGTCCATATGGCCCACGGCACACTAAAAGAAAAATTTGCCCTGTGATGAAATGTAACTTATTCATGACTTTCAATGCCATTATGTTGTTTCCTATAGAACTAACATGAGATGAGGCATGGAAATTGTATAAGTTAAGTCTTAGAATTATGGTGCTACATTATTCCCTCAAAACAGATCCAAAAACTTCAATAAAACCATAGGAAAGAAGTGGAAATGGAGAAGAAGAGGTTTGCTAAAGAAAAAGCATAAAAAGCTAAGAAAATCTATACCTCATCCCTGTTTTTCTCTTTCCTTTCTCCTCCGTCTTGTGCACCTCACCATTAGGGTTCTTTCTCTAATTTAAGGCAGAAATCAATGTGGCTAAATGAAGGAGGAGATGGGGTGCCTCATATATATAGGTAGGTTTAAGAAACACTTTTCAAAAATTTCAATTTTGCCCTTTCGTCTTAGCATTTTCGTTTCCAGTTCGTTTTACCTCTTTTTTTTAGAACCGTCTTTTCCATTATGAAATTTAGGTTTCTAATTTAAAAAATGCCTTCGGAACCACTCAAATTGGAGCTAAACCTTCCCAAATAAATCTGTTAAAGTTTGGGTTAACTCTCATTGAAAAATGTCCACCAAAGGAGTTTTAACTATCGTAGGGCTTCCTCTAGTTTTCAAGGACTCTAAGAACCCCAAAAAACTCAAAATTTTTTTTAAAAAGCCCTTATGTGAGAATTACAAAATTTGCTCAAAATTATGAAAATATCATTATGTTTTGTCAACCTTTCATTCAAATTTGTTTCTTTATTCTTGTAACACCTTATATTTCTAGCTTATTTCTAACACATTCCCATGCTTTATATCATCAATTCCATGAAGGAAGAAAAAAATGCATTAAAATAATACATTTTCTTGTGTTGCATCGTGTATAAAAATTTCATTCAGTGTCACGCGGCCCATATGAGCTCATATATCACATTCTCATATTTAATTGCATGTATGCAATTTATTTGCACCATAAAATGTGGCCTACAACTCATGAAATGTAAAGTAAAGCTCAAAATATTCATGTATAATTTTGGCCAGAATTTGGCTCTTTTCTGACTAAACTTTGAAAATTTATAACTAATTCTAAAAAAATCTAAATCATGCATTCTTGGCCATTTTGGAAAGCTACAGATGTCTAATTTATACTACACATATGTTCAGACCATAACATCTATCACAGAGGATGTTTGACATCCGAAATAGTCTAGAGGTCAAACTAATTACTGGTGCTATCACAAATTTTTGCAATAAACTTTGAAAATATCTAATTAATTTCAAAAAAATCTAATCCATGCAAATGATACCAATATGGAAAGATGTGGATGTTAGGTAGAGGGAAAAATAACTCTAGACCATCTCAGGCATGGCCAGACCTTGAAATTAAATAGAACAATAACTAAGGTCAAGTGAAGCTCTTAATATTGGGCAAAATATTTAAAAATTTATCTCCCTCTCTAGACCTCCAAATGATGTGGTTCTAGTTGTCAAAATTCACTAGGAATGTCTAGTTTCTTTGTATAAAATCTCGTGGCAATTGGACATCATTTGTTCCCTGTGTGATAGATTTCATTTTCAGACCAGTATGAACAGTGACATGACTAACACCAAAACATTTTCCAACTTTAGAAATTCATCAAATATTCTGTAGACTTTCAAAAATTATGTTCTTTAGCTTCCCAAAAATCTCTCAACAAGCCCTAATTTTTTGGCAAATCTTAGATCAAGATGAGCTCATTTAGACAAAAAGTGATATAAGGTTCCCTAATGGTCAATTTTGGCTCCATGTACCAACTTGTCTAAATGATTTTCCTAGGGTGTTGGCACCTTTTGGGCAAGTCTAAAAGTATAATTGGGACTTGTGTAGGCTGATCAAATGGTCCCAAACTCCATGTCTCTTATTTTGGCTATGCCACATGCAATCATACACACATATATCAAACTTTCAAGAAGCATATCTTAGCACTACATACCTAAATTACATTCTAAGGTTCATATATCATATCCATTTATACATCACTTATTATCATAATTACACATATCCAAGGGGTCATAGACCATATACATCAAGGGGTTATATAATTTGACATAAATATGGCCTTAAAGAAGTAAAACTTAAGCACTTTGTTGTCAAACTCTTTCCTTCAAAGTGGTTGGCTTCCGTTACCTTGTCCACTTGGTCCACCTAGCATGTGAGATCATTGGAGAGGAGGGAATGAGATTCAAAGAATCCTAATAACTTATCTCCTATTCAATCATACATAATGGATGCAAACAAGTCTCATAAATGCATGTATGGTCATGTTAGCATGTGCAAACATTCAAGAGGTATTTTCATCATTTGAGAAAGTCATATCTAGTGTACAAAGCCTTTCCAAGCAAGTGGATTGGCCTTACCCAATTTCTTGTGGATATTGGACTTGCCTCACCCATTCTTTAGGACATTCTTGGACTCAACCATGCTCTTTGGAGTTCATCTTACTTTTGGGAGATTCTTTGTTTTGTCTCAACCAATCTTAAGGGTTCTTAGCTCATCCTCACCATGGCTAAGGGTTCTTGGTCTCACCACACTCAAGCAAACCCAAGCACATATCATAAATATCATATAAAACATAATATGTCATTATAAAATCATGGCATATGAAATCATGCTATCATACTTTTCATAACTTGAAAATACACATACTGTAACACCCCAAAATTAATTAAGGTGCTAATCGTGAATTTGGGTTAATTAAGAATAATTAATATGGAATAATCAGGTAAGTTAAGTGAATAGAAATTTTGAGAGATAAATTAATAATATGAGTTGAGAATTAATTGAGATAGAAACTTCATCTAGGCCCAAATTAATGTAGAAGATCATGATAAGAGGCTAATGGAGACCCAATAAGTTAGGTGCAGACCCAATCTAATTTAATGAATTAAAGGCCCAAGACCTAACTTCCATAAGCTCTTATAAATGGCCCAATAAATTTAGTGCAGATCCAAAACAATAGAGTTCTTAAAACTAAGTCTGGCCTAATGAAATTCTGCAACCTAACACCTTAAAGCTAGCCCAACAGAGCTAAAATCTGAAGCCCATTTGGAGTTGGATCTTGGAGCAGCCTATGACCCACCTTAGACCCAACTAAAACCCTAAACACTTCAGCCACTTCCCCATTTTTCTAAAACACAAGAGGGAATTTCGGAGGTTTGAAGGGAGGTTAGGGTTTGGGGCAAGAAATCCATCATTTCCTACTTCTAGAGCAAGATTCAGCCAAAGCAATAGTTATATAACTTAATTCTCTCATCCTTCTCTTCATTTTGGCTTAATTAGTTTTTCATTTGGAGAATTTTCACCCACACCTAAAATCTGAAACTTGCCATTTGATGTTTCCATAGTGAAAATTCGTAGGTTAAGGCTAGGGCTGACATTAGGTAAGTATAAACTCTCCATTTTGATGCTTTCTTTGCTAGTTTGAGACCCTTATAGTTGATTTATAATATGGGTATTGTTTCTATACGAATTTACTCAGAATTTGAGGTGTTATTTTGAGGTTTCTAGGGTGGGAGCAACCAAATCTGAATTTGGTTTTAATGGTGATTAGGTAAGTATTTCTGAGTAGTCCTATATAGCTTAATTTTTTAAGTGATGGGTTGCTTATACAAATTATGATTAGGGATAGTAATGGCTTGGTTTTGTATCTATAGGCTGAAGTAATATTCAATTGGCTCTTAGAAGATTGGTGACAAGTAAGGTAACCGGGACTATATTAATTCCATGTATATATCTATTTTAATTTCATGTTTGCTGTACATAAATGATTTGAAATACTGAATGAATTGGTTGGCTATCTATTATGTTGTGATTGGAACTTATGAGTCCATAGTGGAGCTGTGGTGTGGTTGCCACCCATGCATGTGTTTTGATCGAGCACCAGGTTATGATCAAACCCTAGATGCATTGAGTCGTAGTTGTGCTCATTAGGGAGTGGGTGCCGTGGACGGGCCTCTCCTGTAACACCATAACTTCTAGCTCTATTACCTACCATTTATAAGCTTCACATCATGATTTCCATGAGGCCACATGAAAAAGGGGATAGAAATAATCGACTTTTTCCGCGTTGCGCTATGTCTAAAAATTCATTTCGGTGTCACATGGACCATGTGAGCTCATACTATGCATCGTCATATTTAATTGCATCATTACAACTCATTTAGATCCCAAAAACATGCCTCCAACCCATGGAAACCGAAATGGAGCATGAAAATTTGGAGATCCATTTTCGGCCAGAATTGGCCTCTTTCCTGGGCAAACTTAACTCTGCTCAAGCTACTCTAGAGGCCACTCTTTCCCGGTGTCCACTACTACTCTAAGACCATCCTATAACTTTCTCATTATGAACAAAGCCACAACCATCCTCACACACCTAACATATCTCATACAAGGCTTTACCTATCCATTCAAGCCTTTTACATAGCCCTGTTACAATATCCTCAAGCCAAATCCAATCCGGGAGAGCCTGGAACTTTGCTCTGATACCAAGTGTAATTTTGGAAAAGCACCTAGGAGGGCTTTTTAAATAGAAATTTTTAGTTGCCCAGGGTTCTCAGAGGCCCCAAAAACCATGGGAAGCCCCGGGATCAGTAAAGCCCCTCCGGTGTACTCTTTCCGATGTCAGTTGACCCGAACTTTGACCGATTCGTTCAGGACGGTTTTAGCTCCGATTTGAGTGGTTCCAAAGGCATTTTATTAAATTGGGAACCATCTTTTCCATCATACTTCTAGGACTCAATTCATGCAATTCCCATGCCTCATCTTATGTTTGTTCTATAGAAACAATCTAGTGGCATAGGGAGTTATGAATTAAAATGCATTTCTCTACAGGTAAAATTTTTCTTTCAGAGTCCCGTGGGCCATATGAATGCATCTATCACATTCTCATACTTAAATACATGAATATAGCTCATTTCCATCATCAAATTTGGTCTACAACTCGTGGAAAGCAAAGGAACACATTAAAATTCATGTTTGCATTTTCGTCCAGAATTTCCTCTTTTCTGTCACAAACTTTGGAAAATCATAACTAAATCTAGAAAACTAGAAATCATGTGTTCTTTGTCATTATGGAAAGATCAGGATGTCTACTTCGCACTAAAAATACGTCCAAGTCACAACATTCATCACACAGGACGTTTGACATCCAAAAAGCTACAGACTCACTGGCTGCCTGGGCTGTGATTCAGGTTACTGATGCAAATTTCTGAAATTCATAACTAATTCTAAAAAAATCGAAATCACACAAATTCAGTCATTCTGGGAAGCTACAAATGTTAGCTTGACACTAAAAATAATTTCCGAATGAAACAGATATATTTAGGTATCTGGAACTGATAGAACAGTGATTGAGCTCTGGAGACGCCACTGTTACTGACAGAAAACTTCAAAAATGTATAACTCTCTGGTCAGACCTCCAAATGAGGTGATCTCGGTGGCCACAGAAAGCTTATGACCTCTAGTTTATGCACATAAAATTTCATAAGCATTGGACACCATTTGGCCGTCGAATGACACGAAAATCAAATCTGCCAGTATGAACAGTGCACATACCAGAAACCATAGAAAATCCCAAATTTGAAAATTCATCAAATATTCTCTAGGTCTCCGAAAACTATGATCTTTAGCTTCCTAGAAAGCTCTTAATAAGACCTAATTGTATGCCAAATTTCAGGGCAAGACTAACTCATTTGGCCAAAAAGTAGTATAGGGTTCCATTATGATCAATTTTGGCTCCATATTGGGTACCAAAATTGCCAAATGGATTTCCTTTGGTCTTGGCACCTTTTGGGCAAGTTTAAAAGCATGTTTAAGACTTGGGAAAGTTGCCCAAATGGTCCCAAACCATTTGCATCTCATTTTGCCTTTTCACCCTCACTTATACACATTACACCAAGCTTTTCTCAAGTGCATACATTAGCATAAACACTCAATTTATGTTCTAGAATACATACACCATACTCATTCATTTATCTATCACATAATATCATCTTTACATTTGTCCAAGGGGTCATAGACTATTTACAATAATCATATACATCATGAAGTCTCATTATGAATCAAAAGACCAAAAATCAAGCATAAGGATGGCAATCTTCTTTCTTCAAGGTGGTTGGCTCCCATTGCCATGTCCACTTGGCCCACCTTGCATATTAGGACATTTAAGAGGAGGGAGTGAGATTCAAGAATCTCAATAGCTCATCTCCCATTCCATCACACATAATATATGTAAGCAAGTTTCACAAATGCATGCATAGAGAAAGTAGAAATCATAGGCATTTTAAATGTAACCTTAGCATGTGAATCAATCATACAAGATATTCAAGAGCTCACTAAGTGTTTGGATTGGCCTCACACTTCTCCTCATGGATTTTGGACTTGCCTCACCCATTCTTTAAGCACTTTGGACTCAACCATACTCTTGGGAGCCCACTTTGCTTTTGGGAGACTCTTTACTTTGTCTCAACCAAGCTCAAGGGTTCTTGGCTCATCCTCACCCAAGGGAAGAGTTCTTGGCCTCTCCACACTCAAGCAAACTCATATAAACATCATGGGTTCATTTAAAAACATAACATGGCATCAAGCATCATGGCATATAAAGGCATGCTAGCATACTTTTCAAAGCTTGAAAATACACATACAAGCATTCTAAAACAAGCTAAACACACATCCATACATGAGAGAAGGTGGAGAGAGCTACCTTGTATGCAAGTACACACTTTTTCCTTAGCTTTTAAACCTCCTCTTTTGGCCACACACCCACAATTTGGTGGAGATGGTTTCTCTTGGCCTAAATACAATTTTTGGGAGCCAATTAGGTTTATGAAACATTCTCTAAAGCCATACAACTTGCTTAAATACTAGATTGCTCTATAATCCCCATTATGGTCCATAAAGGCACCTAATGAAGCAACACTCCTCAAATGATTTCTAGGCCTCATTCTTTCTTTTCAAATATGATTCTTGACTCCTTTTAAGCCTCTTGGAGTCATCACATAATTAAAACAAAGGGCCTAACATTATGTTGCTTCCTTAGGTCACAATATGGAACCTAAAGCACCAACTCATTCTCTAAGCTTCCTAAATTTTTCCCAAGGTTTCCCCTCACATTCATTCATCATGTATGACTTAAAAATGGGCTTGAAACAATTTAAAACTCTCCCTAACTATGCCATCCCTACTTGGCCGAAAGTTAGAGCATAAATGGGATTTCATGGCTTCTTGATTTTTCCTTGATGGGGGAACCATTTAGGGAGGTTGTTAAGAGTTGTAGGAGGTCAAGGAAACACTTAAACAACCAAGGGAACTTATAGATTAAATCAGCTTTTACAATCCCCTTAAGTGCTCTACACTTTTCTAACTTTAGGTTCATGACTTTCCATGGGGTTTTGTTCATTTTATGGAGGAAGAGACATATGGGGGACCTCTTAGGGATCTTAGGAGCACATTTAAACATTCCTTTAAGCCTAAGAACATTTATATAAAATCAGATTTGCAAGGGAGCATTTGGATCCCTAATGATTCCATTTTGTTTCCTAATGCTCCTTTCTTGATTCTATTGGTTCATTCTTAATCCTTGCCATCTAAAACCCCTAATCCCTCCATAAATTGGACAGAAAACAGCCCCTAAGAATTGGGCTCATGGTGGTCAAATTCGTGCAAGAGGAAGGGGGAGGGAGAAACTACCAAAGAATGGAAGTTTTACCTTGTTTTCTTGCTTCCTTTGGCTTGTTCTTCCACTTGGTTGGCTTACTCCCTCAATTTTCGAAATTCCCCTCTCTATTCTGCCCCAAAAAAAAGCACCAAACTCTCCATTAAAACCATAGAAAGAAAGCTTGAGAGGAGAGGAGCAAGGTTCAAGAAAGAAGGATATGGAATGTCTTAAAGTTTCTTACCTTTTTCTTGAATTTCTTCCTCCAAAATCCTCCTCCTCTTGTGCGCCTAAGGAGCTGGAGTTCTCCTCTGAAAATGGACAGAAGCAAGTCAGTTTAGAGAGGGGGAGGCAGAACGTGGCATATAAAGAAGAAGAAAGAAGCTTCCTTTAACACTTTAACGCCAATTTTGCCCTTCGTTCTTAGCATTTTCGTTTCTCCTTTGTTTTAGCTCCTTTTTGAGAACCGTCTTTTCCATCATAACAAAGAGGTTCCCAATTTAATAAAATGCCTTTGGAATCACTCAAATCGGAGCTAAAACCGTCCCGAACAAATCGGTCAAAGTTCGGGTCAACCGACATCGGAAAGAGTACACCGGAGGGACTTTATTGATCCCGGGGCTTCCCATGGTTTTTGGGGCCTCTGAGAACCCTGGGCAACTCAAAATTTCCATTTAAAAAGCCCTCCTAGGTGCTTTTCCAAAATTACACTTATTTACGAAAATGCCACTGGCCTTTCGGCAAATTTTTCGAATCGCTTCGACCCCGGTTTCTGGGCAACTCAAGGCTCAAATTCCTCATTTTCTATTATTTAAAATTTTATCCAAATTTTATTTGGCCTTGAATCACTCATCTCAGGGGACTTGCTTTGAAAACGTGCCCATTTCCATCGTTTAATGAAAACGGGACATTACATCTCCCGGTATTATTGGCCCTTAACATGTGAAAATATGATTGCTAGTATGGGATAGTGATCATGATAGCCTAATTGTTTCATTTACTGGTATGACTGTTATGTTTTTTGATGCTTATACGAAATCATGCATATATGTTGATTAAATTGGAATATATGAATGGAATTTGTTTTGGTTACTGAGATTCGCATCTCACCCCGTTTCATGGGGTTAAATATTTCAGGTGAAGGTTCTTCAGGTAAGGATAAGGGGAAGTAAGTGGATGAAAATCCATGAGCTCTAACTGTGTAGGGAGAAGGCTACACTTAGAATGATTTATTTAGAATAGATGCTAAATTTTATATTCCTTTTTGTATAGCATCATCATGTAATCATGTTGCCAAGTGTAGGCTTTTATATTTTGATTACTTAGGATGTATTTATTGAGGAGTTAAGCCTCATCATAACTTGATATTGGATTTATGAATCCCATAACACCTAATGTTTGAATTTTACTGAATTTATGGTATGGTATACTGTTGGAAATATAATTATATGATGTATTAGATATTGATATGAATTGTTGATGTATGAAACCTCTAATGGAATGTGTATTGAATGTTAATTGTCAATAGTGCATGAATTCTTATTGCTATTACTCTATGGACTTGCTGATATAGGGTAGTTGGAGGAGTGGAAATTTATATTTAAGTTTTGAATTGGTAATGGTAGAATAGTTGGGTGAATAAGGTAGGTAAATACCATTAGAGTCATATAAAACGAGAGGAAGTGGTCCTAGGGTATTCCTAAGAAGAGAATTAGAGTGTATGGGATAAAGTGTAGGAGATATAGTTATAGGAGGGAGTCACGCCACGACTAAGAAGGTCTCGCCGCAGCCTAAAGAGTGACTGTGGTGAGGGACACCGCTCGACCAATATCGTCGCGGCGCAATGCAAAAAAAATCGCCCAGGAGGGTGATAGAATGAAACCTCATTGTGGCGCAATAAGCCCTACTGCAACGCAAGTCGAGGAACTAGTTAAGGAGAGTACAATAGCAAAACTCACTGCGGCGCAAGTATATTCCACCGAGGCAAGAATTGTGAGACTTCAAACAGTAGCTTCAAGAAGCATCTCTGCCACAGCACCACGTAGGTTAGCCGCAGCGAAATTTGAGAAAGTTACCCAATGATTTCTGGGAGCCACTTAGTTGTGGCACAAAAGGTCGGGGCTACAGCACAAAGTGAAAAACTTAGTTTTCGAGTTCCAAGACCTAACTTAGCTGCAGCGGGAAGGTTTCAAGTCGCGGCACAGGTCCTCAAACTCCCACCTTTAGCCTAGAAACCCTAATTTCTTCAATAGTAATGCTAGGAAATGATATAGGAACACTTGTGGGAGGTTTTTGTGTGTTGAAACTAATGGATGGATGAATCACAAACCCCTGATGATAGTACAATTCCTTTTATGCATTCTCTCATTTAAGATTGTTTAGTTGATGACCCTAATAGCATTAAGGTTCAAATTTTCCCTATATTTTCTTAATGTAATTAATTTTAATGACTCCAAACCTTGATCATTAACTATTAATCATGTATTTAACCATAATTACCTAGATTAGAAGTTAGGGTCGTCACACATACACACATTCTAAGATAAGCTAAGCACACTTCTATGCATGAGAGAAGGTGGAGAGAGCTACCTTGCACATAATCACACACTTTTCCCTTTGAAAGAATGCTCCCTCTTTTGGGGCACACACAAAGGTATGGGGAAGTTTTCTCTTGGCCTAAACATAATTTATGGAAGCCAATTAGGTTCATGGAATTAATTCTAAGGCCACACACTTGCTTAAACTCTAACTTGATCTATAAACCTTATTATGGTTTTGTAATTGCACTTAATGAAGCAACACCCCTTAAATAAATTCTAGGCTCCATTCTTTGCTTTCAAATATGATTCTTGACTCATTTTAAGCATCTTGGAGTTATCACACAATTAAAACTAAAAGCCTAACTACATGTTGCTTCTTTAGGTCATAATATTGAACCTAACGCACAAACTCACTTTTTATGGTTTCAAAATTTCTCTAAAGACTTCCCTTCATATTCATTCATCATACATGACTCAAAAATAGGCTTAGAAAAATTTAAAACTTTCCTTAGCTACACAAACCCCTTTAGGCCTAGGTTATGGAAGACATGAGGCTTTTTAGAGTTTGCCTTATTTTCTCAAGGGAGGATGCATATGGGGAGCCTCTTAGGGATCTTAAGAGCTCATTTAAACCTTTAATTAGAACAAGGAATCATCATACAAAATCCAATTTTACAAGATTCACTTAAAACTCTAGAATTTGCATCTTGAAATCTAATGGTTTTATTAATTCTCTTTCATATTCTTAATCTCCACACCTTTTTTCCTTAGAATCATTGCCTAAAAATCAACTCCTCTTAAGTCTTTTCAAGTGGGGTGGTGGAGAAGGGGAGCAAAGGATAGCAACCATGGAAGAAGAAAATACCTTGTTTTCATGGCTTTTCTTACTTGAATCTTGTGTTCTTTCAGCTCCTCTCTTCAAATCCGAACTTTCCCTTTAATTTCTCCTTTAAAACAAATCCATACACTTCATTATAATCATAGGAAATAAAGGAAAATGAAAAAAAGGAGGTTTAGAAGAGAAAAAGCATGAAAAACTACTAAATTTCCATACCTTAAGCCTTTGATTTCTCCTCCTCTTTGCCTTCCTCTTGTGCGCCACTCTTGCTAGGGTTTTCCTCTGGTTTTGGGCAGAACTTAGTCATGCAACATGAATGGAGAAGAAGGGTGCATCATATATATAGGTGGGAGGAAGTTACACTTTTCAAAAATTTTCATTTTGCCCTTCATTCTTGGCATTTTTGTTTCTCTTTTGTTTTAGCTCTTTTTTTAAAACCATCTTTTTCATTTATGAAATTTAGATTCCCAATTTAGTAAAATGCCCTTGGAATCACTCAAATCAGAGCTAAAACCCTCCTGAACAAATTCATCAAAGTTCAAGTACACCGATATTGAAAAACATCCACCGGAGGAGCTTTAGTTATCTCGGGGCTTTTCATAGTTTTTAGAGCCTCTGAGAACCCTGGGGAATCCAAAAATTTCATTTAAAAATCCCTCCTATGTGAATTCCAAAATTTGTTCAAAATTACAAAAATGCCATTACATTTCATAAGCTCTTCATAAGAAATTATTTTTTCATTCTAGCTCTGTTTTTCTTTCCATTTGAGCTTAGGATTCTCATTTTTAGGAGTCTAGAATGCTTTCTAAATTTTTTGAGACCTTAATTACATCATCTTGGGGGACTTCCTTTTGTATTTGGTGAATTTCATTCATTTACAGAGAAATTGTACGTTACGTTTCTCACGTTTTCTCTTGTTTTCAGAAAACTGGATGTTACAATTCTAGCTTTGTTTTTCTTTCCATCTGAACTTAGGATTCTCATTTTTAGAAGTCTAGAATCTTACATAAATTTTTTAAGACCTCAATTCACTCTATTTGGGGGACTCCCCTTTGTATCTGATGAATTTCATACATTTATGGAGAAACCGTTCGTTATATTTCTCTCATTTTCAAACATTCAGATATTATAAGTAATCTTAAGAAAACATCATCTTGGCTCCATTCACTCCATCTATTTATGATTCTTGACTCCATTTAAACCTCTTGGAGTCATCACACAATCAAATTAAGGAGCCTAATTAAGTATTGCTTATTTAAGCCATAATATGGAACTTATGATACCATTTCACTTTCTATGGCTTTTAAAATTTTTTAAAGGCTTCCTCTCATCTTCCCTCATCATATATGACTCAAAAATGGGCTTGAAAAAAATTTACAACTACCTCTAGATGCCTTGAACCTATTAGGCCGAGACATATACTCTTCTTGGCACCCTTAGAGTTTCTTTGCTTCCTTTATTGGGAGAAGCATGTAAGAAGCTCTCTTGATGTCTTAGGAGCCTATATGACTCTTAAATATCATAAAATATGGCTAGGATTTATGGTAGAGTTCAAGGTGCAACCAAAACCTTAGCCTTCCTATCTTGAAATCTAATGATCTTTTGTTAATTTTCTTTGCATATTCTCATTCTCCACATCCAATTTCCTAGGATTCACCCTTGGTTCTGCCCAAAATTCAAGCCTTCTTAGATCTCCCTAGGCTACCGAATTTGTAACAAGGAGGAACAAGGAGGAGCTACCATGGAGATGAGATTTTACCTTGTTTTTCCTTAGTTTCTTGGATGATTCTTCCCTTGCTTGGCTTCTTCTCTCCAAACAAGAAATTTCCCTCCTTGTTCTGACCTTAGAACAATCCCAAATACATCAAAATTTCCATGGGAAAGAAGGGAAAATGGAAGAAGATGAATTTGCTAAAAAGAAATAAAGAAATCTATACTTTTTTCTTGCCTTTTCTTCTTCTTTTCTCTCCTCCTTGGTGCGCCTAAGAGAGATGTTCTTTTTCTCTATTTTTGGGTAAAACAAGTCAGTGAAATAAGGAGGAGATGTGGCGTGAAGTTTATAGAGAGTTCAAGAAGCTATTTTTTCATAAAATTTCAATTTTGCCCTTTCATCATGGCATTTTCATTTTAGCTCCTTTTTGAGAATCATCTTTTCCATTATGAAATTTAGATTCTCAATTTAGTAAAATGCCTTTGGAATCACTCAAATCGAAGCAAAAATCTCCCCAAATGAATCTATCAAAGTTTGGGTCATCTGATGTTAGAAAATATCTACTGAAGGAGTTTTAACTATCCGAGGGCATCCTATGGTTTTTAGGGCCTCTGAGAATCCTAGAGAACTTAAAACTTTTATTTAAAAAGCTCTCATATGTGAATTCCAAAATTTACTCGAAATTACAAAAATGCCATTACATTTCGTTAACCTTTCGTTCAAATTCGTTTCTTCATTCTAGCTTCATTTTTCTTTCCATCTGAGCCTGAGATTCTCATTTTTTGGAGTTTGGAATGCTACTTAAATTTTTTGATACCTTAACTAATTTATTTCTGAAGACTTGCTTTTGTATCTGGTGAATTTCATACACTTATGAAGAAACTGTATATTACGTTTTTCACGTTTTCTTTCATTTTCAAAGAACCAAAATATCACAAGAAGTGTGGAGAAGATAGTGGGGCATGGCTTTCATAAGAAGCCTCTATAAATTTTTCAAAATGACCATTTTGCTTTTACTTGCAAAATCGCTCCCTTCAAACTCATTTTTCAAGCTTTTCAAGATCCAACTGCCCCCTATAAAAATTTGGGTGCTCTTTCACATAAAAACATTTTTTTTTGGAATTTAGATGGCTTAAATTAGTAATAAATAGGTCTAATTGAAGTCCAGCACTATCCAGTTCATTTAGTGTAATGGAAAAGTTTTTATTGATTTTGACTGTCTCTATGGTTTTTAAAACTTCTGAAAACCTTAATAAGCCTAATTTTGGCCTTTAAAAGTCTTTTCATTGAGTTTTCTAAAATTTGCTTGAATTTATGATTTTACCACTAAGGTACTATTTTTCTCCATTTAGCCACTTTAGCTTCATTTTCTTTCTGTAACCTCATTCTTGATGTCCTGACTTTACTCTTTTTATTTTAGGACCCTCTTGTAATAACTGGTTTTCCCAGAAACTGAACTGAACCTAATAAAATGAGATAGAATCACCCTTGAGTAATGCAAATTAAGACTAATTGATATTAGAATGAGAATTAGAACACGTGGTAAGAACTTAAAGACAACTCAAAATTAAGGCCAAAATGGCTGAATGAATTTAAGAAATAACGTAGTGGCAAAACTGTAATTTCGGGTGACTTTTTGAAAACTCAAATGAGGGATCTTTAAATAGGAAAATTAAGTTTCCAAGGGTTCTCAGAGGCCTTAAAAACCATAGGAACCTATAGAATGGTTAACACCCATCTAGTATACATTTTAGGTCATTAGTTGACCAAAACTTAACGGGATGGTTTGGTAAACTTTTAAACTCAATTTGGGTAAAACCAAAAGTATTTAATGAATTAGAAGACTTAAATTTTATGATTATGAAGATAGTTCTCAAAAAAGAGTTGAAATAAACTCAATTAGTGAAATCAAAGATTTAGGGATATAATTGAAAATTTAAAATTCTTATAACTAGCCCCCTTCTTATTTAGCACATCCCACTTCTTCCTCTTTTCTTAACTGACTTTCATCTAGCCAAAAAAACATAACCAAGAGCAAGCTTGACTGGCGCACCAAGAGGGAGGAAAAAGGGAAGGAGAAAATCAAGTAAATAGGTAAAGAATTGCTACTTTTTCATGCTCTTCTCCTTTTTAATGTTCTTATCTTGTTTCTCCTCTCCTTATCCATGGTTTTGAAGCTCTGAATGGTGATGTTTCATGGCTAGTTCAATAAAAGGAAGAAGGAGTTTGGAGAGAGTCTTGAAAGCCTAAGAAACTTCATTTGCTAAGGAAGCTAACAAGGTAATTCTTCCATGAAAAACTTGCTTCCTTTGTTTCCCTTCTTGCTCCACCATTTTAGCTAGATTTAGGGGACCATGTAGGGAGTTTAACTCAGGCTTAAACTTGATAGAAAATGGGGTTTTGAAGCATAAGGAATCATATGGAACAAATGGAACTAAAAAAGAAGCCATAGATAATAAGTTATGGAAATTAGGGTTTTGATTGCACCTAGGGATTTATGAAGCTTTCTAATGATGATTTAACTTATATAATAGCATGTTTAGGTTCTTAAGAGACCTAGGAAGCTTCATGGATGCCAATTTCCTAAGAGAAATGAATGAACCTCCCTTGGTGCCTTCCTTAAGCAGTCTTGGCCAAGAAGGATTCCAAGCATCTAAGGAGAGTTTTCTTTGATTCTAAGGTTATAAGTGATTTAGATATGAAAGATAAACACTAAAGAAACCATTGGTTTGAATTTAGGAACCATATTTTGAAAGTTAGAAGCTTAGGGTTCCATTAGGCATAAAAAAGTAACTTGGTGTTGGGTTCCTTAATTTAACTTTGTGATGACTCTAAGAGTTTAAATGGAGTCATATGACTTAGATTGAGTGAGAAACTGAAGCCAAGATCATGAATTGTATAAGGTGCTTCATTATGCTACAATATGGAACTATATGGATACCTAAAGCTAAGATTAGCTTATGTAGAGTGTATATGAGCCTAGAGATGGTCCCATTGATGTCTTTTTTGTGTTGTTTGATGTGTTTAGGCTAAGCAAAGCAAACCTCTCCCAAGTGTGTATCTGAGGTTGAGAGAAGAAGCTAAGGAACCAAAGAAGAAAAGTTATGCTTCTTGAGAAAGGTAGCTCTTCATCCATTCTTGTATAGATATCTTGATTGTTTAATTGTCATTGATTACTTATATGTGTATTTGAATCATGAAACATGTCTATTGCTATTAGTTTGATGATTTGAGACTTGATGACATTATGATTATTAAATTGTTTTGAAAATGTGAGATGGCTCTTGATGGGTGAGGTTGTGCTAAAAGTCCCTTAAATTAGGTGAGGTGAAGCCAAAAGTCCCTAAGCAAGGGTGAAACAAGGCCAAAAGTTTCAAAAATGAGCAAGGCTAAGTCAAAAGTCTCTAAAATGGATAAGGCTAATCCAAAAGCCCTAAATAATTGGGTGAGGCTAGACCAAAAATCCCTAGAGCTTGTTCTTAACCTTGATGGATCCATATGCCTTTGTAAATATGATTATGTTTAATATTTGGAAGCATTGGATTCATGCTTGCTTTCTTTGATATGATAACATGCCACATATGTATGCTTGAAAGGATGAATGAGTTATTGGGATTCTTTGAATCTCACTCTTCCTCATTTATACCTAACCTTGTTTAAGGAATTCTCAAGGAGTAAAGAATGGAGACCAAGAAGCTTAAACTATGTTAGTTTGGTAATGCTTTAGAATTTTATGTAATTTAATGCCAAAGTATGCGTGTATAAGTTATTTATATAATGTAAACCCCTACACATGTGTAAATGTATGAGATTATAATGAATGTACCATATTTGGAAGTATAAGTATAAGAACATGGATTTTGACATGTACGTAGCCTATAAAGTGAGTGTATAAATCAAAGTGAAAGAGTGATTTTAAGTTTTATGATGTTTGGAACCTTATGAGGTAGCCATATATGTTGTAAATTATGTTATAGATGTGCTCAAATGGTCACTTGCACTAAGGAATATTATTTTGGACCATTTGGTGCTCCATGAATACCATTTTGAGCCTTAATTTTCTCCTGAATCAAAATCAGACCAATGAATGCATTTTTTCATGAAATTTGGTAGGCATAGATCTCATTTAGATATTTTCATATAACCAAAGAACATAATTTTTGGATCTTTGTAGAATTTCTTATATTTTTTAAAATTGGCTGAATTATGTAGAACTGCCCAGTCACTATTTATTTGGTCAGTTCTGGTTTTCTATGTATTTAAAGGGCCAAATGAACTCTAATACTCATGAAATTTTATAGACATATAATTGGAAATATAAGATTTCCATAGCCACTAAGATCACTCAATTTGGAGTTGTGTACCTTAAAATATGCATTTACAAACTTTTAAGCCCGTACATGCACAAAAATCTAATAGTGGCAGTATTCCATTAGATTTTCATGGTCCAATTAAATTTTTTTTGTTTGAAATTCTTACTGCATGTAGTTCATGTCATGACTTTCCAGAATGTCCTCATTTGCATGATTTGGAGCTCTCTAGCTCATGTTATGAATTTTGGAAGATTATGATAGAATTATGGAATGACATGGAAATGGTGAAATGGTATTGGTTTATGATGATTGACCTTAAACCTAAGTTCTATGCTTCTTTTTGTGATATTATTTTATTGAACAAGCATATTAAGGATGAAAGTTGAGATTGGTAAGTTGAAATGGTGCAATTAAGCAAAAATGAAATATTTTGACTTTTAATGTCCACAATTTTCGCTGCTAAAAATGTTGAATATATGAAAATTGACATTATAAGCACAAATCAATATAGAAGTTGTGCTATCTTATCATGGTATGAAACCTCTTTCATTATCTTACCAAATTCTAGTTTAGTTTAAATTAGCTGTTATATGATTCATAGCTCCAATTGATGAAAAATGGAAGAGTATGAGGGACAAATTGCCTCCCACCCATTTGAAATGGGTGAGACTCCTGCTCTTCTAATGTCATCAAAATAATTGGAATGACAAGAATAGCTTCATCACATGCTAGGATTTGGATGTTAGGAATCACAAACACTTATGCCTGGAGTAGGATGTAAATCCATTCTACTTATGGCTTGAGAGTCGCATTGCAAATGGGTATGTAAAAATATATAAATCACAATAGAATGAGAAATAATTTTCCTAGCAAAGAGATAGGGTTAATGCAACTTAATAATCATGAAGTGGAGTCAAGCACATTGATTAGTATGCTAATTACATGATTTAGTAAACAAAGAATAACATAAAAGTTCATAATATCCAACATGTTAATCAAATAAGGGATTAAATATATAAATAAATAAAAATCATTGGACTCAAAAATCACATACCTCGAATAAATAGATATGTACATGATGAATGAAATGCAACAAGCAATTAATTCAAATATTATTTTCTTCATGCTAACTTAACCATTAGGCCTTGGAAATTGCTAGACTCAATACCCAAATTATATTGCACTAGCATTGATAGGCTCAATACCCATATCATATTGCATTGCCTTGACTTAGCAGGCTCATCCTTGCTTCCTTTACTGAGACATCTTGTAATACCATATATTTCTAGCTCATTTCAAACTATATCTGTGCCTCACATCAAGCAATTCATACAAGAGGCAAGAAAATGACATTATTTTAATGCATTTCTTAGTGTTATATCACGTATAAAAATTCAATTTGGTGTGACGTGGACCATGTGAACTCATAAAATACATTTTCATATTTAATTACATGAATGCAACTCATTTAATTGGACATCATTTGGGCCTTGTGTGATTTCATTTTCAGACTGGTATGAACAATGACATGACCAAAACTAGAAAATTTTCCAACTTTGAAAATTCCTCAAATATTCTCTAGAACTCCAAAAATTTTATTCTTTAACTTCCTAAAAAACTCTCAACAAGCTCTAATTGCATGCAAAATTCAAATTAAGAAGAGCTCATTTGGAAAAATAAGTGATATAGGATTCTAAATTGGTCAATTTTGGCTCTATATGGGATGCCAAAATGTCCAAATGGCTTTCCTTAGGGTTTGACATCTTTTGGGCAAGTCTAAAAGCATAATTAGGACATTTGTAAGCTGTCTAGATGGTCTCAACCCTTATGCATCTCATTTTGGCCATCTCATCCACACATATGCATAATTCCATAATGTCATTCATGAAACTAGTTTGCCATCATATACTCAAATCACATTCTAATGGCTATATAACATCTTCTCTCACTCCTACATGACATATTATCATAATTACATGTGTTCATTACATCATAATACATATGCATCCATTGGTTACATCTTTTGCCATTTGTATGGCCTTAAAGTAGCAAAACTCAAGTATTTTCATGTCATCCTCTCATCTTCAAGGAGATTGGCTTCCATTGCCTTGCCCTTTTGGTCCATATAGCATATTAGGACATTGGAGAGGAAGGGATGAGATTCAAAGAATCCTAATAGCTAATCTCCCATTCAATCATACATAATGGATGCAAACAAGTCTCATAAATGCATGTATGATCAAGTGGACATGTGCAAACATTCAAGAGACATTTTCATCATTTAAGAAAGTCATACATAGCATACAAAGGTTTGCCAAGCAAATGGATTAGTCTCACCCAATTTTTTATGAATGTTGGACTTGCCTCACCCATTCTTTAAGAGATTCTTGGACTCAGCCATGCTCCTGGGAGTCCATCTTACTTTTGGGAGACTTTTTGTTTTGTTTTAGCCAATCTTAAGTGTTCTTGGCTCATTCTCACCATGGTTAAAGGTTCTTGGCCTCACCACACTCAAGTAAACCCAAGTACACATCATAAAGATCATATAAAACATAATATGTCATCATAAAGTCATGCTATCATACTTTTTATAACTTGAAAATACACATACACACATTCTAAGACAAGCTAAGCACACATCCATGTATGAGAGAAGGTGGAGGGAGCTACCTTTTACACAATCACACACTTTTCCCTTTGAAAGAATGCTCCCTTTTTCGGCCACACACACACAAAAGTGTGAGGATGCTTTCTCTTGGCCTATACACAATTCATGGAAGTTAATTAGGTTTATGAACTCAATTTTAAGGCCATACAATTTGTTTAGATACTAGCTTGGCTTATAACCTTATTATGGTTCCATAATTGTACCTAATGAAGCAACAACCCTTAAATAAATTCTAGGCTCCATTCCTTCCCTTTAAATATGATTCTTGACTCTTTTTAAGCCTCTTAGAGTCATCACGCAATCAAAACCAAGAGCCTAACTACATGTTGCTTCTTTAGGTCATAATATGGAACCTAAAGCACCAACTCACTTTCCATGGGGTCTAAAATTTTCCCAAGGCCTCCCATCATTTTCATTCATCATATATGACTCAAAAATGGGCTTGGAAAAATTTAAAACTTTCCTTAAATGTCTCATCCCCTTTAGGCCTCTCCTTTTTGCCTCCATAGAGTTTGCTTTGCTTTCTACATGGAAGATGCATATGGGGAGACTCCTAGGGAGCTTAGGAACTCCTTTAAACATTCATTTAGGCCTAGAAATAATTATATCAAATCATATTTTCAAGGGAACCCATGAAACCCTAGGTTTGCTACCTTGAAAATCCATGGCCTTTTCTTGAATTTCTTTGCATATTCTTACTCTTCTCCCTTAAATTTATAGAATTCACCCTTGGTTCCCTTTAAAATTTCAAACCTCTAGCATCTACATACATGGGGTGAAATATGGAGAAGAAGGGGGGAGGAGTAGCTACCGTGAGATGTAAGATTTACTTTGTTTTCTTACTTTTTCTCACTTGAATCTTGCTTTCTCCAAGCTCCTCTCTTCAAATCCGAATTTTTCCCTAAGTTTCTCCCTTAAAACAGATTTTAATCTTCATTATAAACAAGGGAAACAAAGGAGAATGGAGGAAAGGAGGCTTGGATGGAAGAAAGCATGAAAAACTACTAAATTTCCTTACCTTTAAGCTTAAATTTCTCTTCTTCTTCTTCTTCCTCTTGTGTGCCTCATCCCCTAGGATTTTCTCTAATTTTTGGGCTGAAACATATGAAGCTACATGAGGGTGAGAGTGGGGTGCCACTTATATATATAAGGGAGGAAGAAGAACTTTTCAAAAATTCTCGTTTTGCCCTTCGTTTTTGGCATTTTTGTTTCTAATTTATTTTAACTCCATTTTGAGAATTGTCTTTTTCATTATGAAATTTAGGTTCCCAATTTAGTAAAATGCCTTTGGAATCACTCAAATCAGAGCTAAAACCTTTCCGAATAAATCTATCAAAGTTCAGGTGCATCGACATTAGAAAATGTTCGCTGGAGGGGCTTTAGCTGTCCCGGGCTATCCTATAGTTTTCATGGCCTCTGAGAACCTTGGAAAACTCAAAAATTTAATTTAAAAAGCCCTCCTATGTGAATTCCAAAATTTGCTTAAAATTATGAAAATGCCATTATGTTTCGTAAGTTTTTCTTAAGAAATTATTTCTTCATTCTAGCTCCATTTTTCTCTCCGTTTGAGCCTGGAATTTTCATTTTTAGAAGTCTAGAATGCTTCCTAAATTTTCAAGACCTTAACTAAGTCACCTCAGGGGACCTTCTTTTGTATCTGATGAATTTCATTCATTAATAGAGAAATTGTACATTCATTTTCTCTCGTTTTCAAAGAACCGGATGTTACACATCCCCTAGTGGGCACCCAAAGAAAGTCATATCAAAACATTACACTAATATGTCATCCAAGCCATCATTTAATCAATACATAATAGATATATTTGGAAAAGAATTGCCTTGTATAACTCTATGCATCATCAAATAATTAAATAATTAAAATTATCTTTCCACTTTCCTAAGTTTAAATTTATTCTAGGGCCATCCAGTGTCTAAAATAATCCATTATTCAAGGTTTAGAGTCAAGGCACAAGGAGGCTCAAAAAGCCCAATAAGTCCAAGTAAGTCTAGAAATATCTGAATTATAACACCTTAAAATTAATTAAGGTATTAATCATGGATTTGGACTAATTAAGAATAATTATTATGGAATAATTAGGCAAGCTATATGAATAGGAGTTTATGGAAAAGTAATTAATTAATGTAGGCTTAAGATTTAATTGGGTTGAAACTTAATTTAGGCCTATAATTAATTTGAGTAGGTCATAGCTAAAGACTAATGGAGGCCCCAATAATTTCAGGTACAGACCTAACTTCCTATTATGAGACTTAGCCCAAGGGAGACTACTTAGCAATGGCCCAATTTAGTTTAATAAGTTAGAGGCCCAAGACCCTACTAAAATCCTAGAAATTTTGCAGCCCAACTCATGAAATTTGGCCTAGCAAGACATAATCTGAACCCTCGTATGGATTTGGGCCTTTAGGTCAGCCCATAACCCATTTAGGAGCCCCTAAAACCAACTTCAACCCCTTTTACTCTATAGAACCACAAAACACACAAGAAATACATAAAGCATTTTCGAAAGGTTTTGGAGAGAAGCTAAGGTTTTTGGCAAAAATCCATCTTCTCCTACTTCTAAAGTCAAAATTAGCAAGGTAAGTGTTATATAACTTGACCCCCTCCTCTTCCTCTTCAATTCAACCTAATTGGTTTTTTATTTGGAGTATTTTCACTCCACCTTAAATATGATATGGATCATTTGATGTTTCTTGGAGGATTTTTGGAGGTTGGGGTTAGAAGGGATATTGGGTAAGTATAAACTCTCATTTTGATGCATTTACTACTAGTTAAAGACCCAATAGCTAACTTATGATATAAACTTTGCTTCTATGCAAAAATATCTACAATTTATGGTGATATTTTAAGGTCTCTAGTGTAGGGAAGACAAAATTTGAATTTTTTCTTGTAGTGATTGGGTAAGTGTCCTCTAAGTAGTTATTGGTGGTTTAATTCTTTGAGTATTGGGTTACTGCTATATTTGACGAATAAGAATGGTAATGGTTTGATTTGGTGTTCATAGGCTAAGGTAACATTGTTGTTAGCTCTCCAATAATTATCTACAATTGAGGTAACCAGGGTTAATGTTAAATTCCATACATATGTCTATTTTACTTTTATATCTACTGCACATGTATGATTTTGAAATGCATCATGAATAATTGGCTATCTGATACATTGTGTTTGGACCTTGTGAGTTCATAGTGGAGCTGTGTTACAGCTACCACCCATGCATTGTGCTTCGATCAGACATCGGGTTGTAATTAGACCTTTGTATACACTGAGCTCAGGTTGTGCTCATTAGAGAGTTGGTGTCATAGAGGGGCCTCTCTTGATGTTCATGGCCTTTAACATGTGGAAATGTGATTGCTAATATGGAATAGTAGTCACTAATAGTCTAATTGCTTCATTTGCTGATATGACTGGTATATTTTTTTAATGCTAATATGATTTCATGCATATATGTTAATTAAATTAGAATATATGAATGGAATTTGCCCTTGGTTACTGAGATTTGCATCTCACCCTATTTCATGGGATAATACTTTCAAGTGAAGGCTGTTCAGGTAAGGATGAGGGAAAGTAAGTGGATACAAATCCATGAGCTAAGGCATTGTGTGGGAAGCTACACTTGGGTTGAGTTAATTTAAGGTAGATGCTGATTTTGTTATTTTTTTATATAGCATCATCATCATGTAATCATGTTGCCAAGCGTAGGTATTATATGTTTTGGTAAACAATGATGTAACTAATAGTGAGTTGGGCTTTACACAACTTGGAGTTTGATGTATGCTTTCACTTACGGTTTGATATGGAACATCTTTAGTATGAATGTATGACTTGACTCTTGAGAGTATGCTTTGATATTTTCATGAATGATAATATTAGTTGCTTATGGATCTTGTTGCTATCAATACTTCATGATGTACTAATGCATGATAGTTTGATGAGTAGGAATCAATCCCTAAGTCTTGAATTAGTAATGATAGGTATGTCGAATAAATCAGGTAGATTAATGCCATTAGATCCTCACAAATTAAGGTAAGGTGGCCCTAAAATAGTACTAAAGGGAATGTGGGAGTGTCATACCATATATATTCCATTATCATACTCTTCTATTCAAGGCTATTATATCCATTTTCCCCATGAACTTACAAGAAAAGTATGAAAATAATGCACTTTTGTTACGTTGGGTTAAATTTTCAATTCGCGTCATATGGGCCCTATGGATGTTCCAACATCATTCTCTACTCATTTATCACTTGTATCACAAACAATCTAAAACATCAAACAATCCATAAATTTCAAGCTTAAAACCATAAATTTTTCTTCATTCACCTCGAATAGCATATGGAAAATTCGATGGGCAACTTTAAAAATTCATAATTAAATGTAAAAAAAATCAAATTCTGCCATGTTATAGCTTCTTGGAAAGCTTTAAGTGTTAAATTTACACAAAAAATAATTTCAAGTCACGAACATAGCATCTGGATCATTTTTGACATCAAAAAAGGCACAAAGGTCTGACTGGCTATTGGTACTGATATAAACTTCTGATATAAATTTCAAAAATATCTAATTAATACCAAAAACATCCCATCCATGCAAATGATACCAATCAAGAAAGCTATGGATGTTAGTTAGAGGAAAAAAATTATTCCAGACCATTCCAACTTTGTTCAGGCCATGAAAACCAATCAAATAATAACATGGGTTTGACTGGACGCCTAGTACTGGACAACAATTTAAAAAATTCATATCTCACTCTCTAGACATCTAAATGGGGTGATTCTAGTTGGCCCAAGTCACTGGGAAGGTCTAGTTTTTATCTATAAAATTTCATGGTAATTAGACATCATTTGGCCCATGATTGACATAGAACAAATTTCAGATTAAAGCTACAGTATAGTGACCAAATCAAAAAATATTCCCAACTTCAAAAATTCATCAAATATTCTATCAACCTCCAAATATTATCCACTTTACCTTCACAAAAATTTGTCAATAAGCTTTAGATACATGCCAAATTTTAGAGCAAGAAGAACTCATTTGGATAAAAAGTGGTATAGCTCACCAAAATTACCATTATTGTTCCTTATGATGTACCAACTTGTCCAAATGGCCTCCTTTAATGTTTGGCACCTCTTAGGAAAGTTTAAAAGCACAAATATGACTTGTAGAAACTATCCAAGTGGTCCCAAACACAATGCATCTCATTTTGATCTAGTGTCACATAAGATTTACATGACATCTATACATCATATTACATTTGCTAAAGGTCTTACATCACAAAAATAATATGTATAAAGCCACTTTGACATTCAATTACAATTTAGACTGTATAATAGGCAAAGTAAGGCTTTTTAATGTTCTTGGCTTACATTTCTCTATTTTTGAGCACCACCTAGATATTTCAAGAGTGACAGGGAAAGGGGAGTGAGATTCCAAGAATTTTAATAGCTCACACATCCATTAACATATACATTCAAAGCATACATACATCAAAATCATAAATGTGTAAACATAAAGTGTGTAATGCCACATTTACACATCAAACCATTCTCATACTCTAGAGACTTTTGGTTTTGCCTCATCCCATTCCTAGGACTTTTGAATTTGCCTCACCTTTGGCTTTGGGACTTTTGACTTAGCCTCACCCATCCAAGAGACTTTTGGCTTAGTCTCATCCATGCCTTGAAACTTTTAGCTCATCCTCACCCATATTAAGGAACTTTTGGCATCATTTCACCCTTATGAACTAATCTCACAACCAAACCATTCAAGAATACACATTGGTAGAAATGCAATCTTAAAGCATCAAGTGACATTATAACGACCCTAACTTCTAATATCGGTAACTATAGTTAAATACACGTTTAATAATTAAAGATCAAGATTTGGAGTCATTACAATCAATTACATTAAGAAAGTATAGGGAAATTTGAACCATGATGTTATTAGGGCCATCAATTAAACAACCATAAATGGGAACATGTAGAAAAAAGGTTTGTACCATCATTAAAGGTTTGTGATTCATCTATGCATCAATTTCTACACACAAGAACCTCCCACAAGTGTTCCTATATCATTTCCTAGCATTAGCACTAAAGAAATTAGGGTTTCTAGGTCAAAGGTAGGAGTTTGGGGACCTTCGCCACGACCTGGTACCTTCCCGTCGCGGCTAAGTTAGGTCCTGGAGCTCAAAAACTAAGTTTTTAATCTTACGCCGCGGCTTAGACCTTTTGTGTTGCGGCTAAGTTGCTCTCGGGAATCACTAGGTAACTTTCTTGACTTTTGCCGCGGTGAGTTGGATCTGCGCCGCAGCCAACCTATGTGACGCTGCGGCGAGTTTTGCTATTGTACCCCCTTAATTAATTTCCTCGGCTCACGCTGCGGTAGGACTTATTAAGCCGCGGCTAGGTTTCACTCTGTCACCCTCCTAGGAGATTTTTTTCGCTCTGCGCTGCGGCGAGATCTGTAAAGCCACGGTGCCTCTCGCCACTGTCACTATTCATGCTGCGATGAGGCCTTCCTAGCCGTGGCGTGACTCTCTCCTGTAGTTATATCTCTTACATTTCATCCCCTACATTCTAATTCTCTTCCTAGGGCCACCCTAGGACCACTTTCCCTCATTGTATATGGCTCTAATGGTATTTATCTACATTATTTACCCAATTATTCCACCATTATCAACTCAACACTCAAGTACTAATTCTCACTCACCTAACCACCACATGTCACCCTTTTCATGGGTTAATGACGGCAAGAATTCATATACTATCACCAATTAACATCTCATACACATTTTGCCAGAGGTTTCATGCATCAATAATCTACCTCAATATCTCAAGAGTCACATTTCAAATGATAAGCCATATTATAGTTCAATAGAGTTTACAGTAGATATCATAAATCCATACATCAAATACCAAATTAAGGGGGGTCTAACCCCTCAATACATACATTCTCAGTGATCAAAATATGAAAGCCTACACTTGGCAATACAGATACATGATGATGTTATACAAGACTTAACCAAAATTAGCATCTATCCTATTACACCCAAACCAAGTGTAGCTTCCCACACTAGGCCTCAGCTCATGGATGTTCATCCACTTGCTTGCCTTTATCCTTACCCGAGGAACCTTCACCTGAAATATTAATCCCATAAAATGGGGTGAGATACAAATCTCAATAACCAAGGAAATTCCATCATATAATCCAATTTAATAATCATATATGCATGAATCAAAATTAACATCAGAATCATATCAATCATATCCGTAAATGAAATAATTGGGCTATCATGATTACTATCCCATACTAGCAATCATATTATCACATGTTAAAGGCCATTAACACCGGGAGAGGCCCGTCCATGGCACCTACTCCCCATTGAGCATAACCAAGGCTCAGTGCATCTGGGGTTTGATCATAACCCGGTGCTCGATCGAAGCACATGCACGGGTGGCAGCTGCACCACAGCTCCACCATGGACTCACAAGGTCCAATCATAATACAATAGATAGCCAACCAATTCATTCAGCATTTCAAATAATTCATATACAGCAAATATGAAATTAAAATAGATACATGCATGGAATTAATGTAAACCCCAGTTACCTCACTTGTGGACAACTTGCAACAGCCACTAATGGTACAAAAATCCCTATAACCATAGCATTAGAAAATTACCACTCTAATTCATCATTAATAGTAGCAATAAGTACCCAAGGAATTTAAATGCTAATAACTACCTAAATAACACTTACCCAATCATCACAAATCCCTAAATTCGGATTGAGTATGTTCTCTACCAGAATTTTGCTATATCACTCAAATTCCTAAGCAAATTCGTACATAATTAATACCCATTTTATAAATCGACTATGGGAGTCTCAAATTAACAAAGAAAGCATCAAAATGGAGGGTTTATGCTTACCTAATGTCAGCCCTAACCTCAACCTATGAATTTCACCAAGAAAATCCCAAATAACCACATTTCAGATTTTGGGTAGGGTGAAAATTCTCCAAATGAAAAACTAATTAGACCAAATTAAAGAGAAAGATGAGGGGATTAAGTTGTATAACTATTACCTTGGCTGAATCTTATTCTAAATATGAGAAAATGCAGAATCCTTGCCCTTAACCCTAGCCTCCTTCTCAACCTCCGAATTTTGCTTCTTGAGTTTTAGCAAATAAGAAAGTGGTTGAAGCATTAGGGTTTTAGGTGGGTTTAAGTTAGGTCAAAGATGGGTCATGGGTTGCTCCAAGATCCAACTCTAAATGGGCTTCAGACTTTAGCTTGTTGGGCCAGTTTTAAAGTGTTGGGCTGCAGAATTTTATTAGGCCAGTTCTTATACATTGGATTGCTGAAATTTAATTAGGTTTGGGCTAAGTTTGAAGAGCTCAAGGGTTTGGGTCTGCACAAAGGTAATTGGGCCACTTATAAGAGTCTATGCAAGGTGGATCTTGGGCCTCTATCTCATTAAATTGGATTAGGTCTGCACCTAACTCATTGGGCCTCCATTAACCTCTTATCATGATTTATTAAATTGGGCCTAGATGAGGTTTCTATCCTAATTAATCCTCAAACCCATATTAATAATTTATCTCTCTAAAATTTCTATTCACTAACTTGCCCAATTATCCTCTATTAATTATTTTTAATTACTCTAAATCCATGATTAACACCTTAATTAGTTTTGGGGTGTTACAGACATGTTCTCAAATCATATAGACACATACAAGCACACAATGAGATATTTATGTAATCAAGAATGCAAGAGAATAAGGTGGAGAGCTACTTTTCAATTGATGCAAGCTTTCTTTGCTTTACTCCCTCCCTTTCTCGGCCTTACGAGGACACTTAAGTGGTGGGATGTTCTCTACACTTAGGTGGTAAGATGTTCTCTTGGCCTAAACATTACAAATAACACATAATCACATACTTGAAACAAGCCAAGACATTAAACTAAAGTTTGAATACACACTTCGTTTCATAAGTGGCATAATAATCCCATAATTGGCTTAATGAAGCAACTTTCACATTTCAAATTCTAGGCTCCCATCTCTTCCCATTTCTAGACCTCTTGAACTCAATTAAGGTCCTTGGAGCTCTCATATAACCACTTGCATAAGTGGAAAACCAAGTTGCTTCTTAAGCGATCATTATGGACACCATTTTCCAATCTCTCATTTCATGACTCCTAAATTTTTTTCCAATGGTTCCTCCCATCTTCTAACATCATAAGGAGTCCTAAACCAAGGCTAGAACAAATTAAAACATCCTCCAACCTCATGCTCTTGCTTTGGCCTAACCTATGGAGCAAAGTGGGGTTCTTAGACTTCTTGATTTTTCCTTGATGGGAGAGCCACTTGGGGAGGTTTTTAAGAGTCTTAGGAGCTCAATGGAACACTTAAATAGTCAAAAAAATATCCACACAAAATTATATTTCAAGATTCCCTCAAGAAGTCAACACTTGTTTAACTTAATTTCTATTGGTTTTTCTTGCAATGTCTTAGTATTTTCCATCTTCCTATAGCCTAAAACACTAGTTCTTCCCTTGTTCTTGGACAGAATGTAACACCATAATATGTTAACCTCAACTAATCTACACTTAGGCTTGATTCTATAAAATTCCAAAGAAAAGAACAAAATCGTGGTATTTTTAATCCTTTACATCGGGGGTTTAAACACTTAAACTTCATCCTGTGGATCTCGTGAACACATCAATCACATTCTTTACTCAAATTTCATTCATAAAACTCATACATAGCATAAAACAACCCATGAACCATGGATATAAAGCCAAAAACTAGAAAATGCAATTTCTCAAAATGGGCCCAAAAGTCATATTTTTGGCTTCAACTTTGAAAAATCATAACTAATTCTAGAAATATGAAAATCAAGCAAACCATATATTTTTTGAAATCTCTAGATGTTAAATTAACACTAAAAATAATTCTAGGACATGAATATAGCCTTTAGACCATGTTGGACATCAAAAAATGCCCAAAGGTCCAACTGTCCTTGGTGCTGATATAGTTAGCTGTCATGAACTTCAAATATTCATAACTAATTCCAAAAAAATATAATATGAGAAAACTATACCAATGTGGAAATATAAAGATGTTAAATAGAGAGAAAAAATAAGTCTAGATCATTTCAGTAGCCTTTGGACCTCGAAAATTGATAGAACAATAACGAAGGTCAACTGGCGTCCCTGATGCTAACATAGATTTTTAGAAAATTGTTTCTCCCTGTACAGACCTCAAATTAAGGTGCTTCTAGTTGGTACAGGTTGCTGTAGATATATATTTTATGTCCATAAAATTTCATAACAATTGGACACCATTTGGCCCATGAATGACACAAATCAAATTTCAAACCAATTGCACATTACAATAACCATAGCCAAAAAATTCTCCAATTTCAAAAATTCATCAAATATTCCCTAGACCTCCAAATAATACCTACTTTAGCTTTCAAAAAATCTCTCAACAAAATCTAGATGTATTCTAAAATTCATATCAAGAGGAGCTCATTTAGTTATATCTTGACATAGCTCACGAATTTGGCAAATTTACCATCATATATGGTTCAAAGTAGGTCCAAATAGCCTCTTACATGTTCTAGCACCTTTTAGGCAAGTTTTAAAGTATAAAAACAACATACATGAATTGCCCAAGTGGCCTAAACCATCACACCTCTCAAACTCACTATGTTACGGGTAAAAATGCACTACTACATACAAGCCACTATAGGGCCAAATCTCATATTTCCATTGCTTTGGTTCTATACATGGTTCTCACATCATTTATACATACATTTACACTTGCTTAAACATTTACATCTGAAAAAGAATATGAACACATAAGCACCTTGGCTTTTTCATACATCAAACTATGCATAATTGTCCAAAAGTGTCAAGAAATAGCCATCTATGCCTCATGGCCTCCACTCTTTGGCTCTTGAGCTCCACTTGGACCATATGAGATGGGAGAAGGAAGGGGGTGAGATTCATGGAATCTCAATAGCTCACACAGTCATCCAAAGAATTAATCAAGGCATATAAATATGTCAAAGTATGCAAATAGGTATCCAACCATTCAAAATCATATAACACATGATTTAGATGCCATGAAAACCATATCAATGCCAAGAATAAACTCTAAGGACTTTTGGTTTAGCCTCACCTTATTTTTAGGACTTTTGGATTGGCCTCACCCTTAGTCTTAGGACTTTTGACTTGGACTCACTCATTCATAAGACTTTTGGTCTTATCTCACACATTTCTAGAGACTTTTGGCTCCACCTCATCCATCACATGGGACTTTTGGCACCACCTTACCCTTTAAGAGCAATTTTCATAACCTAAAACATAAGCAAATTGGTACCAATGCATCAAGGCAACATCAAATGGCATGTCTCACAACACAAGCATATAATGACTACCATACATCCAAGAATGCATCAAGAAAGAGTGGAAAGCTACCTTACAAGCTAATATAAGCCTTCTCGTTCAACTTCTCTTCTCCCTTTTTGATCTTATAATCACAACTAGATGGAGCTTGATCTCTTAGCCTAGACACAACAAATAGTATGCAATTACTCTCTTATAACTCAAATAAACACTCATAAGGTTAAGGGATTCTTACATCAAGGCAAAGTCTACAACATATTTAAGATTCCCTAGCTTCTTCCTCTTGAATTTCACTAACTCTTCTTCTATTCCTTTGCATTTCCTAGCTTTCTACACTCTAATTTAAGGGTTTCATACTTGTTCTAGGTCAAAACTTTCTTCCTCTCATGGCTCTGTCCTTGGCCAACATACTCAAGAAAAAGCAAAAGGAGAAGATGTAACAAAATGGAAAGAAATTACCGTAAATCAAGCTTTTCCTAAGAGGCTCTTCCTTTGCTTAAATCTTCTTCTCAAATCCTTAAACTTTGCCCTCTAAATTAAGCCCAAAATAGAACCATATGAGTACCCAAAACTATGGAAAGAGAGAGTAAAGAGAGAGGAATTAATTTCTAAAGGAAGAAACAATGAATTCTTACAATCTTCTAACCTTTTTCCTTAATGTTCTCCCTTCTTCTTGGCTTCTCTTAGTCTCTCTCTCTCTCTCTCTAGCCCTTTTCTCTATTTTTGAATGAAGCAATAGTCTGTTAAAGGGGGAGAGAAAAGGCTGGACCTTTTGAGAAGCAAAATTCTCTATTTTCATGCTTTTTTGGACCAACTCTTGCTATAATGGAAAATAACTCTTGCTACGATGAGCATGTATCAGTCCCAGGCCCCTGTTCTTGCTACGGTGCGCACTATTACGAGGAACTCCTTAGTTTTTGTATGGGACACTTGAACACGCTATAGCTAGAAGCATTCTCACTGTAGCGAGCTTGTACCTTTACTATAGTTAGCTAGATTCTCGTTAGAGTGAACAGGTACATTCGCTATAACTGGGCTATAGCCAGCAGACTTAGAAAAATTTTAGAAATTTTGGTTTTTACACAGAACTTTCTCCTTTGTCATAGGTCTGGTTTGAGGCTTAACACCCCTTAGGAAGAGCAACAAGGAAGAAGCAACAAAAGCAAAGGATTACCTTGGATTTTAACTTTTTTTCATGAGCTTTTCTCCTTGGTCTGTTGCTCCTCCAAATTTTTGAATAATCCCCCTTTGTTCTAGACTAGAAATAGACCTAAACATTTAATTAAATTCATAGGAAGAGAGGAGAAGAGGTTTCCTAAAGGAAGAACACAAATTTTCCATGATTTTCTCACCTTTTATTGGCTTTTCTTTCCCCCTTCTTCTCCTCCTTTTGTGTGCCTAAAAGAGCAGCTCCATTTTCTATTTTTCGGCAGAAAGAAGGTCGGCCTAAATGGGAGAAAAAGGAACGTGAATATATGAGAGGATTCAAGACAATTCAAGAAGCTTCCATTAGTAATTCTTTCCAATTTTATCCTTGCCATAATGACATTTTATTTCAGCTTCATTTTAGCTTCTTTTTTAGAATTGTCTTTTTCATCATAAAAATTTAAGTTCCCAATTTTATAAAATGCCTTTGGAATCACTCAAATCAAAACTAAAACCTTCCTAAATGAATCTATCAAAGTTCGGGTTCACTGTAATTGAAAAAAGTACACCGAGGGGCTTTATTGGTCCCGGGGCTTCCCATAGTTTTTGGGGTCTCTGAGTACCCTGGGCAACACAAAATTTCCATTTAAAAATCCCTCCTATATACTTTTCCAAAATTACACTTATTTATGAAAATGCCACTAGTCTTTTAACAAATTTTTTGAATCACTTTGATCCTAATTTCTGGGCAACTCAAGGCTCAAATCTTTATTTTTTATTATTTAAAATTTTATCCAATTTTTATTTAGCCTTGAATTACTCATCTCAAGAGACTTGCTTTTTAAACTGGCTTATTTCATTGTTTTACAAAAATTATGTTCGTTATAGAGTGCATGGGATGAAGAGGCATAGGTGCAAAAGAGGGTCATGCCGCGACCAAGAATGGTTGAGTCAATGTCAAGAGTCAGTTAGAAGCGAGGAGTACTGTGGCGCAAAACAAAAAATTTGAACTTGGTTTTTAGGTTGCAGTAGCCAACTTAGTTATGGTGAGAAAGGTCTAAGTCATACCGAAGGTTCCCAAACTCTTATTTTAACTTAGAAACCTTGGTTTTTTCTATGGCAATGCTAAGGGATGACTTAGAAATACTTGTAGGAGTTTTTTATGAGTTGGAATTAATAGATAAATGAATTAAAGCCTTTAATTGATGATTAGATTCACTCATGTGTATAAATAGCCATGATTATTTTGTTAATGACTTTAATAATATCAAAGACCAAATTCTCTTACCTCTTTCCAAATTTGATTATTGAAATGGCTTTAAATCTTGATTTATAATTATTAATTGCATAATTAAGCTTAATTATTATGAGTAAAAGTTAGGGTTGTTACACGAATGGCCTTTGCCAGTCCTAATTAGTTATTTTAAATATTTTAAGTGTCTTTATTAATTAAAATTAGATATCTAGCATAACCATAGCTATCCAGTGCTAACTCTAGCATACATAAGGCTCATCCCCTGATCAAGGCAACTCTACCATATCACGTACAGGATAATCCTTCACCAAACAAACTGCAACCATATGAATTATGAAATCAAGCAACATATTATCAGATCAAATATCCACTGTTTGATCAAAAATTACTATAACACTTATAAATTTAATCTTTCACAAATAAACTCTAAAAATTATAAAATAAATATCAATATAATCCAAACAACATATAAAATGTATCAGACCACATTGATCATCCAAAATAGCTCAAATAATATTAATAAAAATTCAGATAACGTATAGTTTAACACTTTTCACACATTAAGTTGACTTTTGATACAGTTATCTAAAATTACAAAAAATTCACCATAAACCTTATTTTTAGTATAGATTAACTTAATTTAATTAGATTTTAAAAAACTCTTTCTTAAGTACATCATATAGGTTTGGTCGAAATTATAATGGTGTGTGTGTGTGTGTGTGTATGATTTTAACATTTTTTTTCTATTGCATGGCCATTCTTGAATAATCAAGATAGATATACAATAACCCTAAATAAATTTCTAAAGATTCATTAAATTTTCTAAGCTTCCATCAAACTAAAACTTTAAGAACAACTTGCCATAACATTATAAAAATTAAGGTTATATTAACCAATCTTCCATTTCAAGCCTTCTTTCATCATCTTCCCACTTATTTTCTTTTCAATCTCTTCCATGCCTTCTTGAAAATGAAGGTTTAATAAATTAAGAAAAGGTCTCCAAAAATTGGAAGCATTCTTAAAGTAAATGAACCCTTGGTCATATGTATCAATTTCTTCATCTTTTCTAGACAAGAATTTATGAACAACCAGGAATACCTCTTTCTCTTGCCATGGCCAAAATTTAAAAGAGAAGAAAAGACAAAATTTAATGGTGAAAAGTGAAAGAACACTAAAAAGAAAGAAACTTAACTATGTTACCTTGTTTCCTTAGCCTTCCTTTTTCCTTTTTCTTCTTTCTTCTTCTTTCGTTCTCTTAGCCATGCTCTCTTCCTTTCTTTGGCTGAAGTGTGTGTGTTGGTGAGCATGTGTATGTTGTGTAAGTGTGTGTGGGTATTTATGTGTGTGCTTTTAATGGATGTTTTAAGATTTAATCTTGTCTCCTTATGAAAAGTATAAATCGTTGGATTAAATGGATGGCTAGGATTAGATCTTGGTATTAAGGAAGGAATTTGGACCATTAGATTAGATGGATGGCTGAGATTAAATCCGTAAAAATAAGAAAGAATCTGAGCTGCTAGATCATTTTAATAGCCAAGATCACATCTTGAATTAAGGAGAAATCTCCACTATTGGATCTTCTTTTTCTAACCATCTAATTCTAAGCTGACTATTTTTTCCTTCCAATTTAATTAGAGTAACTGAATTAGTTACTTGACATTAATTGCTGCTAATATTAGCGATTAAATTAACTTATGTTATTGGTCAAATGAATTAGATTTTCTTGATTAATGTGAAATCTCAATCTTCCATCTAAATTCTACTGATGTCATCACTTTGGAAGGGGTTCATCTTCTAGAAACTTTCTTACCTATATCGCCACATTTGGTTTGGCTAGCCAAAAATTATGAAAACTACAGGAACCCATAGAATGGTTCAAACTCCTCCGATTTATGTTTTAGAGCGTCAATTGACCTAAATTTTGACCAATTTGTTCAGAAAGATTTTCCATCCAATTTGGGTGAAACTAAAGGCATTTCAAAGTCTTAAATTTTATGATGGAGAAAATAGTTCTAAAAAAGGAGCTAAAATGAATCTAAATAACAAGAACCAAGAAAAGGGGACATTAATGGAATTCTTAAAAGAAATTCTAAGAAGCTTCTTCTTATATATTACACGTCCTCCCTTCTCCCTTATTTTAACTAACCTAAATTCTGCCTAAAACTAGAGGAAAGACTAACAAGAAAGGGCACATAAGGAGAGAGACAAGGAAGAAGGAGAAAGCTTAGGAAAAAGGTAAAGAAACCTTAGAATTTCATGCATCTTCCTTCACTAACTTTGTTCTTCTCCTTCTCCTCTTTCTTCTTATGGTTTTAGAGGTTGATTGGGACTATTTTAGGACTTGTTCAGAGGGAGGAAGTTAGAATTTGAAGAAAAAGCTTGTACCAAGTGGAAGAGCTCTTGAAAAGGCTAAGCAACAAAGGTAAACTTCCTGGCTTTTCTTGCTTCCTTTTCTTTGTTCTTCCATGGGTGTATTTCAGCTAAGTATAGAACACATAAGAAGGAGTAAGTTCTAACCAAAACCAAGCAAGAAATAAGTATATGCAAAGAAATTCCAAAAAGAAGTATTAGAAATTAAGTTACCTAAACCTAGGTATTTTATTGCACCTTGATATATATGAAGCTTTCTAGGGGTAATTTTAATTGTCTAAGAGTGTATATAGGTTCTCAAGACACCTAGGAAGCCTTACATATGCTAACTCCAGAAAGAAAATGAAGCAAACTCCATGGGTCTTCTTCCATAGTGGTGTCTTGACCTAAGCAAGACAAGGCATCGCTTAAGCACTCAATTAAACTAAGATTGATTTAATATAGTATAGGTCAACCCTAGGTCATTCTTCCCAATGAGCAATTTAGGGGGTTAGTTTGAATTGAATCTAGGTGATTATTTAATGCTTAAAATTTTATGCAAAATTAATTGAACCAAATGTATGCAATTGGGGGGGTTTTAATTAAGAAATTAAATTTTAACTAAAAGAGAAAAAAACTAAACAAGTAATTGAACTAGATTGCTCTAAATTGAAAGTAAAGTGATTGTGAAAATGCAAGGACAAACAGGAGGCAACCAAAGTTTTACAAGGGGATTTCGACTTTCATCACTCATCAAAAATTAATTGAGACCAGGAGAAGTGATTAGATAGTAGACCAATGAATTTAATTAACTTAATCTGAGAATAAGAAACCCTAGGCTCAAATGCACATTACTTGACTTAACTAGGAAACCCTTGTCTAATTCAAGTAATTTACAAGTAGTTAAGCCAATTAAACTCATCAAATCCTTCAACAATTGGATTCAATTAATTCTAGAAATTTGGTTTTAATTGTCTAATTGAACAATTAAGCAATTATACTACCCAATTCAACAATCAAGTAGTGCAAGAGACCAAGATATGCAATTAAAATCATAATATTAATCAAATTAATGCAAGAGAACTCAAACATCAATCCACTGAACATTATAAGGTCTAGAAACCAAAATTTCAGCAACTACAAAACATAATTCCAATCCCAAATAACATCAATTCCAATTACAATTCAAGATAAAATCATTCTCCAACCTAAAACTAGGTCTCAACATTAAATCCACATAGAAATTCCTAAAACTAGAAAATCCCTAAGTTCTTGAAATTGAAAGAGGAAAAGGTAGAAAGAAAATAACTCCCCAATAGTCTTCAATCCATTTAATTTAAGAGCTCAAGCCTTCCTCCTCTATGCTTCACCTTGGTGCCACCCTTCTTTAAGCTTCCATGGATTTTATGCCTCTAAACACTTTAAACTCTTTGCCATGAAAAGATGATGATTGTTGGATGAATGATGGTGATAGTATAATGGGAGGCGTGTTAGTGAGGGAAGTGTAAATTGATGATGGTGGTTTGGCGTTTACTCCCTGTGTGAAGTCCAAAAAATTATAAATGAATTAGCTACAATCTATCCTTCCAGGCGTCCTCCACGTGAAGTTTGAAAGCGAAGAAGAATGAAAAAATGAATCCAAATATGGTCTAGGGAAAGAGAAGCGCCTCTATATGCGAGACTAAAAAGCCAATAGAATGAATCCTCAACAAATTCGTCCCTCCCAGTACCCTTTTCCGCCTGCATCAGTTTGAAAAACCAAAGAAAGTGAAGAAGCAACAAATCCTCTCTCCCAAGGTTTGGCATCCCTCAGCGTGTTAAATCCAAAAGGCAAAGAAGAGCAGCAGCTCCTTCTCCCAGGCGTCCTTTACTGACTCATCTCACAAGAAAACAAAAAGGAAACCTAATATCCTATTTACAAAAATGCCATGATCAAGTAATTAATAAAAAAAAAAATTCTGCTCCAATCTTGACCCTTGATTCCTAATTCATCTCCAAAAATCTGCACAAAATTAATAAATATTTTAAAGATTGGAAATATTCAACCCATCAAAGAAAAATGAAAAATAAAATATTATCAATTTAAACCCAAAAGTTCTCCTAATTAATTCAAAATTGACCACAAATTCAAATATTGTATAATAAAACCATTTAAGCTCAAAATAACCATTAAAAATAATAATAAATGTAGGTAAAAATATACAAAAGTTAACACTTATCAGTGGTGTCTCAACCTAAGCAAGACAAGGGACTTAAGGAGAGTTTTGAATTTTTCTAAAGATAGAAAGGGACTAAATATGATAGATAAACATCAAAGGAAGCCTTAGAATAAATTTAGAAACCTTGGTTTATGAGATGAAGATATAAGCTTCATTTTAAGATATAAAGAAGCAACTAAGGTGTGGGCTCCTTGAAATGAAATTGTGATGGCTTCAAGGAGTCTAAATGGAGTCAAGAGACTTAGATTGAAGGAGAAAATGGAGCCAAGATCATGAATTCTAATAGTGGCTTTATTGTATTTTGTATGGAGCCATTATGTAATCATATGAGAAAGTAGCCTTCCATAGAGTTTACATAAAGTTAGAGGCTGTTCCTATGTTTAAAACATATCCTATTTGATGTTTCTAGGCTAAAAAGGGGAAGAAGAGTTCAAGAGAAAAGTGTGGTATTATTGCTTCAAGGTAGTTTTCTAACTTTTCTCACATGCATGGCTTGGTTATTTTCTTGTCATTGAGCACTTGTGTGTATGTTTACACTATGAGAGATGTTTCTACCCATGGCTTACATGTTATGGTACCATTATATTTCTTGAAATGTGTTTATATATGAAATGTGGCTTGAATAGGTATGGTTAAGCCAAAAGTCCCTTAATATGGGTGAAGATGAGCCAAAAGTCTTTGGGAATGGGCTAGACAAAGCCAAAAGTCTCAAGAAGAGTGAGACTAAGCCAAAAGTCCCTTGAAAGTGGGTGAGACTAGACTAATGTCCTTGAGCCTATGTTTGATATGTATAAGTTCACATGATAAAGAAAATGTTTTATGTATGGTCATGAGAAGCCTAAATGACATGTATGCATTCTTTGACTTGAAATTACATCACATTATGTATGTTTGAAAGGATAAAGAGCCAATTGAGATTCTTTGAATCTCACTCTCCCCTTCCATATGCCTAATTATGTCTAGGTCAACCAAGTGGACTAAGAAATGGAGGCCAAACCCCTTAAAGAGCAAGATTTTAACAAAGGAGTACAGAAATAGGCATTTTAAAAGCATTTTGATGTCAAGAATTGTACCCAGATGATGTATATGTAATGTAGAGCATTGAGCATGTTCAAAAGTGTGTAAACATGATGTATATACCTATTTTGGAACCATATGAATGAATATGTAAGTTTCTGCCACCCATAAGCCTATGTATGCATGTGTATAAATGTGAGTGGCATGGTGAGATTAAGCTCCATGATGATTTGAACCATTTGGCATGCTTTCCTAGGCTGTAATGGTGCTTTGGGACGTGTCCAAGTGGCCATGGAACTATAAGAAGGCCATTTGGTGTCTTAGCATCCCATTTTGGAATTCAAAATTAACCAAATCTTAAGCTGAACCAAAGTCTGACCAAATGAATGATATTTTACATGAAATTTGGCTTGCAAGTAGGTCCCATCTAGATCTTTTCACAAAGTGAAAGAGTATACAATTTAGAGCTCTAGAGAATTTATTATGATTTTTCAAAATTGGCCAAATTATGCAGAATTGGTATGTGCACTATTTATATGGTTAGTTTGCTTCACTATGTCACATGTGGGCCAAATGAAGTCCAATGCTCATGAAATTTCACCAGTATAAGATAGACATTATAAACTTTCGATACCCATGAAGATCACTACATTTAGAGCTTTGTAAAGGGAGAACCAAATTTTTAAAGTTCTAAATCCTGATGCTGTCTAAGGCACGAATTGAGTTACTATTCTATTACTTTTCATGCATTAAATTATGTTGTCTTGGTTTAGAACTATTTTTAGTCAATATTCAATATCTAGAGCTTTCTAGAAAGCTATCATATTCATGATTTTAATTTTTCTAGAATTAGTTATGAATTTTTAAATTTTATATAAGAAAATTGCCACTGTCAACTCGAGGCTAAAAAATTTGAATATGATGTGTATGGTTCCAAACCTAAGCATTTTGAGATGAAATGTGTTTTTCCTATTATGGATGGACATGTTATGGGTGTAAAATGATATTGATGAGTTCATATGGTCCATGAAAGATAAAATGAATTAATTAGGTCTTATGTAACACAATTTTATGCAATTAAATATGTTATTTTCCTTGGAAGTGTATGTAGTTAAGCATGTAATGTGACGGAAGGGCTAAAAGGTTAAGATATTACATTTATTGGTATCAGAGCAAAGGTTCATGCATTTTAGTGTTGGTTATAGCCTAAGGATGCGATTTTCCAAATTTTCCAATTATTTATGACCTATATAGGACATATTGGGTGCTAAAGGGTGGCATATGTGTATGTTTTATGTTAAGCTATGTTGGAATAATACTAAATGGAATGGTGAACCTTAGGAGAGGTAAGCCTCTAGAGCAGAGTCAGTGAGACTAGAGTAAAGCTAGTTGATCTTATGGCTATTGCCCTACAGGCTTTGGTGGCTTCTCGGGATTCGAAGCAAACCATAATGTACTAACAGCAAGAGATTATCATATAACTGTAAGAGAGGCTTGCCCAGAAGGATTATAGAAGGCCTAATCCTCTTTGATCACCACACTCTAACCATTCTGAGATTTTGCTTGATGTAGAGATAAGCAATGAGGTAGTGTAGTGTGAAGTAAGAAATTATTACTACACAAAAATTAGTTTAGAGAGGAAAATGTGAGAGAGCTACTCCCTCTAGCCATGACACCCAAATGTCTAGATGAATTCGAGAGCCTAGAGAGTTATCTCCTCAAGCCAAAGGCTAGAACTTATCAATAACACTCCATAGAGCCTTGATAGCCCATATATACCATTTGGCTATGAATGAATAAAGCAAGAGGCAACACCTTCTAGTCTTGATGAAGGGCTAAATGCAAAGATAGTTTAGGCTTGAATCACGTAGCTAGAGAGGAAATACCTAGAAGATGATGGAGTGTATTGTTGAATGAGAGGCCTTGTTGGTTATATTTAAGTTAAGGTAAAAAATGAACTACTATGGGGCAAATCAGAGCACAAAGAGTTAAGGCCTATTGTTCAAACAAGATAAATGATAGATAAATGACCCACTTAGTGTAATACCATATTACATTGGCTTTTCCTTTTCATGTCTTAGTTCCGTTTCCTTGAAATAGCAAAAGTTCTTTAAGAAATTCAAATAAAATAATGGATTATTTTACATTATGTAAGGCTTAAAATATTTGTTTCACATTTCGTAGGCCACATGAACTCATCCATATTATTTTCTATCCTAAATACATGTATACCAGCTAAAACCATCCCAAAATGTTCCATTTTGCCTAAGCTTAGGACATCCACACTAAAAAATACAAGATCAGTCTCGGGCTTCAAGGTTCAAGTTTTTGTCATCAACTTTGAAAAATTCATAATTAAATCCAAAATAATTAAAATCAAGTAAATGATAGCTTTTTGGAAAGCTTTGAATGTCCACTATAGGATAAAAATTATTCTAAGACATGAACATATTATCTGGACCATGATTGACAATAGAAAATTACCAAAGGTACAACTATCTAGGTTTACTATCATAGGTTACTGATATCAATTTCAAAAATTTATAACTAATTTTAGAAAAATCAAAACCTAGTAAACCATACTATTTTAGAAAAATATTGATATTAGCTAGAGTCTAAAAATAACTCTAGACCAAAATCGAAATAGTTAGCTAATAAAAATTAATGGAACAATACCAAAGATTCTACTACATTAATGGTACTATCTCCGAACTTTAAAAATCCATTTCTCTTTCTACAGAACCCTAAATAGGATGATCTTAGTGGCCACAGGAATATTATCATGTCTAGTTTATACTTGTAAAATTTTATGAGCATTGGATAACATTTGGTTCTTGGATGACACAGGAAAAGAAACTAACCATATGAATAGTGTCTGGACCATTTTAGCAGCTTTTTGTCAACTTTGGAAATTCATAATTAATTCTCTAGAGCTCCAAATAATCTAATTTTTAACTTCCCCAAAAGCTATAGATGAGGCCTATATACATGTCAAATTTCATAGGGAAATTCGGTTAGTTTATGAAATAGGGTTACAAAATGGCACTTTTATGTCTCCTAAAGGGTCAATTATGGACCATTTTGGCTTCTAGCTTTTCCAAGACCACTTGAGCATGTGAGAAAGCATAAAAATAGTCCTCTAAACATATCCAAGAGGTTGAACTATCCATTCATCACAAAATCACTCACCCACTTGCCCACATACATGAGATCTTACAAGTGCATTAATGCATCTCATTGGCAAAAACATTAAATCTCATTCATAAGCTACCAATTCTCATTCATATGTCATATATCCATGTATATACATATGTTCAAGAGGTCATACATCATATACATCATGGAATTATATCATTTGACAACAAAATGGTTGCAACACAAGCATTTAGCAACTCTTTTGTCAATCTTCTTACCTTCAAGTATGGTGGCTTCCATCTCTTTGCTCACTTGGTCCACTTAGACATGTTTAGGCAAAGGGAAGGGAGGAGTGAGATTCTAAGAATCCCAATAACTCTTCACTCTTTTCAATCATACATAATGAATACAAATTCAAGTATAAAGATGAATACATGACAATCTAGAAATTCATAAACATACATGAAACATTTTTCTCATTCAAGAAAACATACTCCTTCTACATAAGCTTGCCAAGACAATGGTTTTGCTTCACCTATTCTCCTAGAGACTTTTGGACTTGTCTCACCCACTTTCAAGGGACTATTGACTAAGCCTCACTCTTTTAGAGACTTTTGGCTTTGTCTCACCCATTCTTAGAGACTTTTGGCTTATCCTTACCCTTGCTAAAGGACTTTTGGCTTCACTAAGCTCATACAAGCCAAAACACATTCATAAAGCATCTTCCAAAAATATAACAAAGGCATCATGGTACCATGGCATGTAAACATTTGCTAGAAACATTTTGCAAAGCATAATCATACATACACACATCCAAAGACAAGAAAACATCCAAGAATGTATGAGCGAAAGGAGAGAAAGCTACCTTGGAGCCAATGTCGCACACTTATTCTTTGGATTCTTCCTTCCTCTTCTTAGCCTAACCATGAAACTTGAAGACATAGGTTCTCTTGGCCTAAACACATTAAGTAGGACATATTTAGATCATTAAATGAAACTCTAGCATCACACATTTTCTATGGAGACCTACTTCATTCCAAGACTCCAATATATTTCCATAAAGGGCCTAATGAAGCAACTATAAGAATTCAAGATTTTGGTGCCATTTTCTCTTTCATTCTAGGCCTCTTGACACCATTTAGACTCCTTGGAGCTATCATATGTTCATTTTGATGAGCCTAGTTATGAGTTTCTTCTTTATATCCCATTATGGAGCTTATACCTCTATCTCACATTCTATGGCTCTTAAATTCCTTCCAAGGCTTTCTCGTATATTCTCCCATCATATATTATGCCAATCTTGGCTTAAAAAAAATTTAAAACACTCCCTAAATGCTACTTCTAGCTTAATTTGAAACTATGCTTCCTTTGGCACCAATGGAAGTTATTTTACTTTCTTTAATGGGAGATGCATGTGGGAGGCTTCCTTGATATCTTAGAGACTCATACAAACTCTTAAACACCTTAAATTATGACTAGAAAGCTTCCTACAAACCAAGGTGCAAGTGAAAGCCTAGGCTAGACATCTTGCAAATCAATGGTTCTTTCTTGGATTTCTTTACATATTCTTGTTTCTCACACTTTAAATTCTAGGTTTCACTGTTAGTTTGGTTCAAAAAAAATTTCTTCTTAGTTGTCCTAGGAGTGGCCAAAACTCACATACACAGAGGTAAGGGAGAAGAAACATGAAAAATAATATATTTACCTTAGTTTCTAGCTTTTCTCAAGTGCTCTTTCAAGTGATGAATTCCTCTCTTTCAAATTCCACTCTTTTTCCTCTGGACCAGACCCAAAATAACACCAAATCCATCAAGAAAACCATAAAAAGAAAGATAGGAAGGAGGAGAATCAAGTTGCTAAAGAGAAAGCCATGAAATTCCATCAATTTCCTTACCTTTTTTGCTCCACCTTTTTCCCCTCCTTTATGCGCCTCTCTCCCTTGGTCTCTCTGTGTGTTTTGGGCAGTAACTAAGTCAGTTCCAAGGAGGAGAAGAGAGGGATGCTATATATAAGGCCATGTGTCTTAAAATTTGTTCATAAAAATTCCATTTACATCCTATCTTTTTGGTTTTTTCGTTTTAGGCTCATTTCAACTCCTTTTCAAGAACCATTTTTTCCATCATAAAATATAGGTTCTCTAACTTATGAAATGCCCTTGGAATCACTCAAATTAGATCTAAAACATTCTCGAATGAAAAAGGTCAAAGTTTGGGTCAACCAACTTTATAAAACGTCAATCGGAGGAGTTTTAACTGCTCTAGGGGTTCCTATAGTTTTTAGGCCCTCTGAGAATCCCTAAAAACTCATTTTTCCCATTTAAAAATCCCTTCTATGAGTTTTCAAAAAAGTGTTTGAAATTACAAAAATGCCACTACATCTTTGTTGAATTTTGTCTGATTATTCTAGCTCTATTTTCAGGGCACCTCTAACCTTGGATCCTTATTATTTGAGGTCTAGATTATTACTCTAATTTTATTGGACCTCAAATCATTCTATCTAGGGGACTTCCTTTTATCAGGTGCATTTCATATGTTTACAGAGAAATTAGATATTACGTTTCTCATATTTACAGAAGACTAGATGTTACACTTAGTAGACACAGAGAATAATAAATGATAAATGAGCAACAGGTCTAGTGCATGAGTTTAAAAAAGAGATGAACATATTCTATGGTTGAGCCTAGGAATATTTAAGATTGAGTAGCACCTAAAGCTAGAGTGTTAAACACAAGAGTAGTGAGGTTGTAAAGACCTACCCACAAGGTGTTGACTCCAACCTAGAATGTTATCCTATGTAATACCTCACTCTCTCTAGCATTTCCATTTTATTGCAAGGCTACAGTTCCACACACTGACAAGAAAATATTAGATTTAATCACATTAAATATGCGCTACGTAAGGCGCAAAAATTTCTTTGTATGGTTTATGGGCCACATGAGCTCATCCATGTCATTTACTATGTGTAACAAATTTGCACAAGTCATAAACATTATATTTGGTCTCATGAAGTTTGGGTTTGGAACCATATCATACAAGAATCAGAATTCTTGTCTCAGGCCCAATGTTCTAGCTTTTTATATCAATTTTGAAAAATCATAATTAATTCTAGAAACATCAAAATCAAGAAAATGATAGCTCTTTGGAATGCCCTGAATGTCAAACATAGGTTAAAAATCATTCCAGACCATGAAAACATTAACTAAATCATGATTGATAATAGAATAGCACTAAAGGTCTAGCTACCTACGTTTGCTATCATAGGTTACTGATATGAACTTCAAAAATTCATAACTAATTTTAAAAAAATCAAACTCCAGAGATCCATGTCATTCTAGAAAGCTGTGAGTGCTAATAAAGAAAAATAATAATTCCAGACTAATGCCATGGCCTTTCACTCATGGAAATCGATGGAATAGTAACTCAAGTTAGGCTACATTAATGGTACTATCATGCAACTTCAAAAATTCATTTCTCCTTCTACAGAGATCCAAATGAGGTGATCTTAGTGGCTAAAAAAACCTTATGGTGTCTAGTTTATGCTTGTAAAATTTCATGTGCAATGGACTTCATTTGGCCTATATGTGATACCAGAGATAAAATCTAACCTTATGAACAGTACACATTACCATTCTACATAATTTGGCCAATTTTGAAAAATCATAATAAATTCTATAGAGCTCCAAATTAGGTGATCTTTAGCTATGTGAAAAGCTCTTGATGAACCCTAGTCTTTGGCCAAATTTCACATAAAAACTCATCCATTTGGTTAAGCTTTGGTTCAACTCATGATTTGGTCACTTTTGATTATCAAAGTGGGTTCATAAGGCACTATTTGACCTTCCTCTTGTTCCATAGCTACTTGAACACGTCCCATGACAGAAACACAGCCTAGGGAAGCCTCTCAAATGATTCAAATTATCATGGAGCTCAATCTCACCTTGCCACTTACAATCATACACATGTATATGCTAGTACATAGGTGGCAAAATTTCATAGAAACATACATTTAGTTCTAATTTCATTCATACATGATATCCACATACTTTTATATATGTTCCATAGTTTACAAGCCATAAACTATTAGGATTCTTGGGACATGCACAATGAAAAATTTTAAAAAATAAATTTGAATCCTTTCCATAGATCTATCAATGTTGTTTAAATGGAGTAAAGTAAGATTTTTTTTACCTTTGTCACGTGATTCTTTAAGTTCTCTTTCTACCATTGGATCTTAAGAACTGATGCTTCAGATAAGCTCCTTCTATTAGTATCCACACGAATAGTCACTGCAACTTGAATGGTGTGCCAGCACCACTATACATGAACGCTTGTACGTTTAATAAAAGAAGACGTTCTTCTTTCCTCTCTCTAAGTGTCCCTACGTTTTCTCTCTCTAAGCATCCGTACGCTTTTCTCTCTAGGGTGGGAGGCGGCTCTCTCAAAAATCATTCCACTAAAAAATCCTAACCTCTCCATTTATAGAGGTGTTCTAGGATTTTAGGATAGATTTGATTAGTTTAAATACATTATTTAAATTAATTCAGATTATGATTAAATAAATTAGTTTAAATTTAAATCTATCTTATAGAATAAATTTAAACTAATTATTTAAATTAAATAGATGATATATATATTTCAAAATATATATAATACATCAAAATATATTAAATATATATTTTGAATTTTATAATATATATATTTATCTATAAAATTCCTCTTACCCTAACTTGAATGTTATATTCATTGAATCTAGACACATTTTTAAGTTGAATGAATCTAGATATTATAGCACGAGTTGGTCCATTTTTCTGTGCGACCCTGTAGACCCATATGACATTGGTAGTGGGCCAATAATACTATTTTACTCACAAGTCACAAGTGCCCTGTAATGTCTTGTTTTCATTAAACGATTGAAACGGGCGCGTTTTCAAAGCAAGCCCCTCGAAATGAATTAGTTAAGGTTTCAAAAAATTTAAGTGACATTGTAGACTCCTAAAACTGAGAATCCTAAGCTCAGATGGAAAGAAAAATATAGCTAGAACGAAGAAGTAATTTCTTAGGAAAAACTTACAAAACATAATAACATTTTCGTAATTTTGAGCAAATTCTGGAATTCACACAGGAGGACTTTTTAAATGAAAGTTTTGAGTTCTTCAAGATTCTCAGAGGCCTTGAGAACAAGGGGAAGCTCCGGGACAGTTAAATTCCCCTTGGTGGACGTTTTCTAATATCAGTGACTCAAACTTTGACGGATTCGTTTAGGAAGTAGCCATGATTTGAGTGATTCCAAAGGCATTTTACTAAATTAGGAAACTAAATTTTATAATAGAAAAGATGGTTCTCATAAAGTAGCTAAAATGAAGTAAAATCAAAAATGCCAAAAATAAAGGACAAAACAAGAATTTTTGAAAAAGCCATTCTCCTCCACTTATAAATAGGAGGTGCCCCACTCTTCCATTCATTTAGTCTCATATTTTTCCGCCCTAAACCAGAGAAGAAACCCTAGGAGAGTGGCACACCAGGGGAAGAAGAAGGAGAAGAGAAATCAATGTTTAAAGGTAAGGAATTTTGATAGTTTTTCATACTTTCTTCCTTCCAAACCTCTTCTCCTCCATTCTCCTTTGTTTCCTCATAATGAAGTTTATAAATCTGTTTTAAGGGAGAAATTAAGGGAAAAATTCTGATTTGAAAAGAGGAGACAAAAGAAGACAAGATTCAAGTGAGAAAATAAAGAAAAATAAGGTAATTTCTTTTTCCATGGTTGCTACCCCTTGCTCCTCTTCTCTACCCACTTCATCCTACTCAAGAAGTCCTAGGAGGGCTTGGTTTTCAGGCAAAAGCAAGGGTGATTCTTAGGAAAAAAGGTATGGTGATTAAGAATATGCAAAGAGAATTAACAAATAACTATGAAAATTCAAGATGCAAATTCTAGGGTTTCAAGTGTTCCTTATAAAATCTGATTTGATCTCTTAATTCTTATGCCTAAATGAGACTTTAAATGAGCTCCTAAGATCCCTAGAAGTCTCACCATGTGCTTCCTTCATCCTAGTCTTGGCCTAAGGGTGTTGGGGTACCAGGGATAGTTTTAATTTGTTCCAAGCCGATTTTTGAGTCATACATGATGAGTGAAGATGAGTGGAGGCCTTGGGAAAAGTTTAGAAACCATAGAAAGTGAGTTGGCCTTATTTGTTCCATAATATGACCTAAAGAAACAACATGTAGTTAGGCTCTTTATTTTAATTGTGTGAGGACTCCAAGAGGCTTAAAATGAGTCAAGAATCATATTTGAAAGGAAAGAATGGAGCCCAAAATTTATTTGATAGGTGTTGCTTTATTAGGTGCATTTTGGAACCATAAAAGGGTTTATAGGTTAAGCTAGAGTCTAAGCAAGTTATGTGGCCTTAGAATTAATTTCATGAACCTAATTAGTTTCCATAAATTATGTTTAGACCAAGAGAAATCATTCCCACACCATTGTGTGTGTAAGGCCGAAGAAGGAGAAGGAAATCCAAGGGAAAAAGTGTGTGGTTGCATCCAAGATATCTCACTCCTTCTTCTCTCATGCATGATTATTTGCTTTACTTGTCTTTGAATGTGTGTATGTGTATTTTAAGCTATGAAAAATGTTCTAGTATAAGCTCTTACTTCATAGTACCATGATGATGTATTATGTCTTTAAATGATGTCCATGATGTTTGTTTTGATTTGCTTGAGTGTGGTGAGGCTAAAAACCCTTAGCCATGGTAAAGATGAGCGAAGAACCCTTAAGATTGGTTGAAACAAAGTAAAAAAAGTCTCCCAAAAGTGAGGTTGACTCCTAAGAGCAAAGTTAAGTCTAAAAACATCTTAAAAGAATGGGTGAGGCAAGTCTAAAATCCATAAGTGAATGGATGAGGCTAATCCACTTACTTAGCAAGCCTTTGTATGCTATGTATGACTTGCTCAAATGTTGAAATTGCTTCTTGAATGTTTGCATATGTCAACATGTCCATGCATGCATTTGTGAGACTTATTTTGCATTTTTTATGTATGATTGAATGGGAGATGAGCTATTGGGATCCTTTGAATCTCATTTCCTCCTTTCCAATGATTAAGCAAGGTAGGTGGATCAAGGGATCAAGTAAATGGAAGCCAACCACATGAGAGATGAGAGTTTGACATCAAAATGCCTAGATTTTGTTACTTTAAGCCCTTATGGATGGCAATTGATGTACTCCATTATTGTATAAGACCTATGACTACTTGAGCATGTATAATTATGTTAATACGTGATATATAAATGAGAGATTATGTTATGTGAATATATATTGAGTATGTAATGACAATTTTTGCTTCTTGCAAGTTTGATGCATTAGTGTATAAATGGAAATAGAATGGCCAAATTTAGATGCATAAGCCTTGGGACCATTTGTGCAGTTTATAAAAGTCCTAATTATGCTTTTAGACTTGCCCAAAGGGTGCCAAACATTAAAGGAAACCATTTAGACATTTTGGTATCCTGTATAGAGCATAAATTGACCATATTGGAAACCTATACCACTTTTTATCCAAATAAGCTTTTCTTGATATGAGATTTGGCATGTAATTAGAACTTATTAAGAGATTTTTTGAGAGGATAAAGATATAATTTTTGGAGGTCTAGAGAATATTTGATGAATTTTCAAAGTTGGAAAAAATTATGGTTTTGGTCTGATATACTGTTCACTTAGGTCCGAAAATGATTTCTGTCACTCAAGGGCCAATGATGTATAATTGCCAAAAAATTTTATATGGAAAAAATTAGACATTCCCAGTGACTTGTGGCAGCTGGAAGCATCTCATTTGGAGGTTTAGAGAGGGAGATATGAATTTTTAAAAATTTTACCCAGTATCAGGCACCCCAACTGACCTCAGGTAGTATTTGATTGAGTTTTGAGGTCTGGGCATACCTGAACTGGTCTAGAGTTTTTTTTTTTTCCTTTATCTAACATATGTAGCTTTCCAAATTGGTATCATTTGCATGGAGTGGATGATAAGTGCTAATTTTTATATATTTTTACTCACATTTATTATTATTTTTAATGATTAATTTGAGCTTAAATGGATTTATTATATAATATTTGAATTTTTGATCAATTTTGGAAAATAAAATAATTTTGAATTAATTAGGAGAATTTTTGGATTTAAATTGCTAATATTTTATTTTCCATATTTCTTTGAGGGATTAAATATTTCCAATCTTTAAAACATTTATTAATTTTATGCAGATTTTTTGGGCAAATGAATTGAAATTAAAAATAGATCAAAGGAAAAAAAAATGGAGTAGAATTCTTGTTATTTTTATTATTTAGCTTGATGGCATTTTTGTAATTATCAATTTAGGTTTTCATTTCTTTTGTTTTTCTTTTGTGAGGAGTCAGCTGCTGAATGAAGAGGGGAGACGCCGAAATACTGAAGAGAGGAGGTTACTATTCACTGTTCTGGCCTCTCCATACACATACACAGAGGAGACGCTGGAAAGCTGGAGACGGAGGGGACGCCTTCTCTCTCTCGCTGGACCACATTTTCTCCTTTGCTGGACTTAACATGAATAGGAGCTGGAGAGAACGAGGCTAGTTATTCACCCATCTTTCGGACTGACGCAGAAGACGCTTGGAGAGGGAGAGAGAGCTAATGTTTCATTCATTGGGCTGGCTCTGGTTCGAGATACACAGACAGTGATACACCGAGAAAGAGGGAGAGAAGGACTGCATCTTCATTCATCTTGCTAAGCCTCAGGATTCCCTGGACAAACACACAGACGCTGGAGCTAAAGAATGCGAGACCAGAAGAGAGCTACTGTTTCATCTCTCTCGCTAGACGCTAGACGCTGGAGCAATTTCATTTATTCACTATTCTTCAGCTCTGGACTGACGCAGAGGACGCCTGGGCCCAAGAAGTGTTGCTTCTTCATTCACTCACCAACACATTACCCTCCTAGCTGAATCATCACCATCCATCTCTATTTGCCTTCATCTCTTCATGGCAGAATTGTTGAAGAAGTTTAGAGAAACCAAATTCATGGAAGCTTAATTAAGGGGTGGCACCAAGGTGGAGCAAGGAGGAAGATGGTTTGAGCTTTGAATTTTAAATGGATTGAAGACCATTGGGGAGTTTATTTTTCCTACCTTTTCCTCTTTCAATTTCAAGAACTTAGAGATTTTCTAGTTTTAGGAATTTCTATGTGGATTTAATATTGAGACCTAGTTTTAGGTCGGATAATAATTTTTTCTTGAATTGTAATTGGAATTGGTGTTATTTGGGACTGAAATTATGTTTTGCGGTTGCTGGAATTTTAGTTTTTAGACCTTATAATATTGATTGGATTGATGTTTGAATTCTCTTGCATTAATTTGATTAATGTTATGATTTTAAAGCATATCTTGGTCTCTTGTGCTACTTGATTGTTGAATTGGGTAGTATAATTGCTTAATTATTCAATTAGGTAATCAAAACCAAAAATTCTAGAATTAATTGAATCTAATTGTTGAAAGATTTGATGAAATTTAATTAACTTAATTACTTGCAAATTGCTTGAATTAGCTATGGGTTTTCTAGTTAAATCAAGTAATGGGCATTTGAGCTTAGGGTTTCCTATCCTCGGATGAAGTTAATTAAATTCATTGGTTTATTATTTAATCACTTCTCTTGGTCTCAATCAATCTTTAGTGAGTAATGAGAGCCGAAATCCCCTTGCAAAATCTTGGTTGCCTCCTGTTTGACTTTGCATTTTCACAATCATTTTTATTTCAATTTAGAGCATTCTAGTTTAATCGCTTGTTTAGTTTTTACTTTTAGTTGAAATTTAATTTCTTAATCAAAACCCCCCTATTTGCATAAACTTTTAAATATCAAATAATCACCTAAACTCAATCCAATTAACCTCTAAATTGCTCCTTGGGAAGAATGACCAAGGGTTGATTTATACTGCATTAAATCAATCTTAGTTTAATTGAGTGCCTAAGCGACTAAGGCGACATCAATTTTGGCGCCGTTGCCGGGGAGCAATGGTTTAGGTTTGAGTTTTTAGGTGTTTTCCCCTGTTTTCTTGATTTTGATTTTGTCATTTCGGTTGATTTTTCCTGAGTATCCTATTTTGGAATTTTGTTTGTCAATGCCCAGGAAATTCTAATCTTTGGTTTTTAAGGTTTTTGGGTGTTCTGGGCAAGACTAATACCTTCTGGTATTAGGTTTGGTGTTTTTAGGGCAAATTCAATCATTTTAACCACTGTTCTGAATTTTCTTTTATTTTTACGAATGTTTCTTGAATTTTCTGATTTTTCCATATTTTCCTTTTGAAATTTTGTGTGATTTTTCTTGTGCTTTTTGAGTTTTTTCTGAGTTTCTTAGTGTGTATTGAGTCTTTTAGGTTATTTTGAATTTATTTCTTTGGTAGTTTGAATATTTTGCCTTTTTTTTTATTTACTACTTTAATCCTACTTTGTTGATGTTGTATGACTCGATCCTCTTTTGAAAAGTTATTTGACTTTGATCCTGAAATTGATAGGACGTTTCATCAGCAAAGAAGAGTTAGAGTTAGTAATCTTGTAGGTAGTAGTTCTTCTAAATCTTATTCTATTGAGTCATCTGTTGATTCTTCTGATTCTGACACTAAAATGGAAGATAATGAGGGAAATTTGAATAATCAGGCACGTTTAGAGCATGCTGATGTCAATGTTGATCATAATATTCCTGCTAGGACCATTAAAGAGTTAGTTTCACCTGATCTGCATTTTCAAAATTGGTGCATTAATTATCTTGATATTAATACTGATCTTGAGTTGAAACCTGGATTTATACACTTACTTCCTAAATTTAATGGACTTGCAGGTGAAGATCCATACAATCACTTGAAGACTTTTCATATGATTTGCACTGCTATAAGACCTAGTGGTGTGTCTGAGGATCAGATTAAGATGCGTGCCATCCCATTTTCTTTAGAGGGGTCTGCTAAGAATTGGTTGCTTCGACTACCCCCTGAATTCATAACTACATGGGACCAACTCAAGAAGATGTTTTTAGAGAAATATTTCCTAGCATCTCGCACTTCCTCTATTAGGAAGGAAATATGTGGTTGCAGACAAATGTCTGGGGAGTCCTTACATGAGTATTGGGAGAGGTTTAAGACATTGCTATCTAATTGCCCACGTCACCAGATCCTAGACACTTTGTTGATACAGTACTTTCATGAAGGTCTTTTGCCTCTAGAGAGAGATTTATTAGACTCTGCTGCTGGAGGTGCTCTTCTTCATTTGACTGTTAATGCTACTTGGGAATTGATTGAGAAGAAAGCTGAGAATACTCAATGTGACGACCCTAGTTTCTAATCTCAATAATTAAGGTTAAACATGCTATTAATAAATAATGATCAAGGTTTGGAGTCATTGCAATTAGTTACATTAAGAAAATATAGGAAAAATTTAAACCTTGATACTATTAGGGTCATCAACTAACCACCATAACGGGAACTTGCGTAAAAGGGTTTATACCATCATTAAAGGTTTATGATTCATCCATTAATCAATTCCAACCCACAAAAACATCCCACCAATGTACTCATGCTATTCCCTAACATTAGCCTTACTGAAATTAGGGTTTCTAAGTCAAATATGGGAGTTTGGGGACCTGCGCCGCGGCCTGGAACCTTCCCGCCGCGGCTAAGTTAGGTTCTGGACTCGAAAACCAAGTTTTTAACATTGCACCGGGCCCAGACCTTTTGCGCCGCGGCCAAGTTGCTCTCGGGAATTTTCCTAACTTTCGCCGCGATGATAGCCGCGGCGAGTTGGACTTGCGCCGCGGCTAACCTATATGGCGCCGTGGCGAGTTTTGCTACTGTAACCTCCCTAATTAATTTCCTCGACTCACGCCGCGGCGAGACTTCTTGCACCGCGGTGAGGTTACGTTCTGTCACCCCCTAGGTGATTATTTTCACTCCGCGCCGCGGCGAGATTTCTCAAGCCGCGGCGTCCCTCGCCACTGTCACTTCCTAGGCCGCGGCGAAGCCTTCCTGGCCGCGGCGTGATTCCCTTCTGTCACTGTTTTCACTATATTTCGCCCCCTACACTCCATTTCTCTTCTTAGGGACACTCTAAGGTCACTTCCCCTCATTTTATATGGCTCAAATGGCATTTATCTACCTTATTTACTTAGCTATGCTTCCATTACCAATTCAAAACTTATATGTCCATTTACGTTCTCTAATTATCCTCTATCAGCAAGTTTATAAAGTAGCAACAACAAATATACATGAATTACTAGTAGCTATCCTTTAATACTCAATAAATGGGGGTTCCATACATTAGGGGTTCATATCAATATCTCAAGGGTTATATTTCCATTAATAAGAAATATTATAGGTCAGCATCAATTACTGCAGAAATCATGAGTCCATACTACAATTACTAAATTAAGATGGGGTCTAACCCCTCAATACATACATCCTCAAAAACCAAAATATGAACGCCTACACTTGGCAATATAGATACATGATGATGCTATACAGAACTTAGCAAAAATTAGCATCTACCCTATTACACTCAAACCAAGTGAAGCTTCCCACACTAGGCCTCAGCTCATGGATGTTCATCCACTTGCTTGCCCTTATCCTTACCCAAAGAACCTTCACCTGAAATATTGATCCCATAACACGGGGTGAGATATAAATCTTAGTAACCAAAGCAATTCCATCATATAATCCAGTTTAATCAACATATATGCATGAATTAAAATCCATATCAGAATCATATTAGTCATTTCAGCAAATGAAACAATTAGGCTATCATGATTACTATCCCATACTAGCAATCATATATTTAACATGTTAAAGGCCATTAACACTGGGAGAGGCCCGTCCACGGCACCCACTCCCCATTGAGCACAACCAGGGCTCAGTGCATCTGGGGTTTGATCATAACTCGGTGCCCGATCGTGGCACATGCACGGGTGGCAGCCGCACCACAGCTCCACCATGGACTCACAAGATCCAATCATGATACAACAGATAGCCAACCAATTCATTTAACATTTCAAATAATTCATATATAGCAAATACGAAATTAAAGCAGATACATGTATGGAATTAATGTAAACCCTGGTTACCTCACTTGCAGACAATTGCAACAGCCACCACAAATCCCAAATTCAGATTCAAGTATCTCCCACCAGAATTCTCAATGTTTCACCCAAAATCCTAAGCAAATTCGTACTAAATTAATACCCATAATATAAATAAGCTATGGGGGTCTCAAACCATCAAAGAAAGCATCAAAATAAGGGGTTTAAACTCACCTAATATCAACCCTAGCCTCAACTTACGAATTTCATCAAGAAAACCCCAAATAACCACATTTCAGATTTTTGGGTAGGGTGAAAATCCTCTAAATGAAAAACTAATTGGACCAAATTAAAGAGAAAGATGAGGGGGTTAAGTTCTATAACTATTACCTTGGCTGAATCTTGCTCTAAGTGTGTGAAAATATGAGATTCTTGCTCCCAACCCTAGCCTCCTTCTCAACCTCCGAATTTTCTTTGTGTTTCAGCAAATGGGGGGAAAGTGGCTGAAGCATTAGGGTTTTAGGTGGGTTTAAGTTGGGTCAAGGGGCTGGGTCATGGGTTGCTCCAAGTCCAAATCCAATTGGGTTTCAGATTTTGCTTATTGGGCTAGTTTTCAATTGTTGGGCTACAGAATTCCATTGGGCTAGTTTTATACATTGGGTTGCTGAAGTTTAATGGGTTTTGGGCCTAATTTGAAGGGCTCAAGGGTTTGGGTCTACACAAGGGTGATTGGGCCACTTATAAGGGTTTATACAAGGTGGATCTTGGGCCTCCATCACATTAAATTGGGTTGGGTCTGCACCTAGCTCATTGGGCTTCCATTAGCCTCTCATCATGTTTCATTAATTTAAGCCTAGATGCAATTTCTATCCTAAGTAAATTCTTAAACCCATATTAATAATTTATCCATCCAAAACTTCTATTTACCAACTTGCCCAATTATCCTCTATTAATTATTCTTAATTACTCTAAATCCATAATTAACACCTTAATTAATTTTGGGGTGTTACACTCAACAATTTGGTACTAGACAACAAGTTAGAGTAAATGAAGTTGGGTCATATTCTTCAATTTCTGAGTCTCGTCTTGAGAGCAAAATAGATAGGCTTGCATCTGTTATGGAGAGAATGACTATGCTCCAATTGCATAATCCTTCCAACATGGCCAATTCTATGGGATCTTCTACTTCTTTACAGCAACCGAGCTCTTTAGATTTGATTGGCCCACTTTGCTCTATTTGCTCATTAGCTACTCATGTCACCGATGCTTGCCCATTCTTGAATGATAAAGTCGAGCCTTGCAATGTTGTGTATCCTTCTAAGCCTATAAATCAAGGTGGCCAAAGATATGATCCATACTCTACTACATATAATCCTGGATGGCGTGATCACCTAAACCTTAGATATGGTAGTGGCCAACCTCAACAACAACGGTTCAATCAGGGTGCTAGTTCTAGTGGTCAGATGTTCCAACCAGTTAGGCAAGCTGTGCCTATTCAAGAAGAGAGTTCAAGGTTAGAGAACAAGATGGATACTATGATAAAACTTCTGATGGATAGGCTAGACTAAACAGAGAATGAATATCAACAAAAGGATTTGCAACATAGATAAGGGATTCAGACTCTTCAGACTCAAATTGGGCAGTTGTCTAATGCAATTAGTAACATACAGAGTCAAGGTTCAGGAAAGCTTCCATCCTAAGTGGTAGTTAATCCTAATGTTAGGACCCAACAGAATCCTAATCATAGTAGAGTTAATGCTATCTCTCTTAGAAGTGGCAAGACGGTCACCTTTGCAGATCCTGTTGCCACTTATGCTTCTAACGACAAGGATGCTATCATTGATGATTCTCCTTCCACCTCTACATCACAGGATAAGCCCACTTTAGCAAAAACACAAGTGGCACCATAAAATGAGCAAGAGAAGAAAGAGGAGGAATTGGGCAAATAGGTTCTACCCTTTCCTACTAGGGTAGCTAAGACCGAGAGGAAAAAGAAGGAAGCAGAGATATTTAAAAAGGTCTATGACATTTTCAAAAAGGTGGTGATCAATGTTCCATTAGTTGACTTGGTTGCACAAGTACCTAAGTATGCAAAGTTTTTAAAGGAGTTGTGCACCACAAAAAGAAGGCTTAAACATGATGGTAAAGTTGATTTGGGAGCAGTTGTCTCTTCTCTTTATCAGATGCCAATGCCAGTGAAGTGTAAGGATCCTGGTAGTTTTCTCATACCATGCACCATTGGTGACATTGAGTTTTCAGATGCTTTGGCGGATCTAGGAGCAGCAATCAATGTTATGCCAAAATCAGTCTTTTCTCAACTTCAAGGAGTAGATCTCAAGCCAACTAGCCTGATTGCCTCCCTTGCTGATAGACGGTGTGTAGTCCCAGAAGGAGTCTTAGAGGATGTCTTGGTTAAGGTAAAAGATTCCATATTCCCTGCAGACTTCTATGTTCTTGATATGGATGACAGTAGGTTTAGGCAAAAGGGACATTCATCTTTGATTTTAGGTAGGCCTTTTCTTAAAATTACTAGGGCTGTGATAGATGTACATGCTGGTATTTTGACAATGGAATTTGCTGGGAATATCATTAGATTTGATATACTTGATTCTATGAGACACCCTATGGATGATTGTGCTAAGACAGGGGTTAGTCTCATTGATGTGCTTGTTGATGATTCTGCTATGGACTTTAGAGATAGCATGCTGAGTAGATCATGTGATATTATTGGTTTAGATGATTCTATCTCTTGTTCATATCCTAAAATTGATAATTGTGATGCGTGCACTGGTATAGATCTTGCTGATATTGATATTTTCACTAATTTTGTTGAGAGTGCTAGGCATGCTAGAGATGGTGTTTCTATGCGTATTCATTATAGTGGTGGTACTAGTGATCAATTTTCTACCACTTCCATTGATTCAGATTGATTTTGTCAGTTACTAAGTGTGATTGATGCTATAGATAAAGTTGATATGTGTTCATTGCCTGATTCTGAGTTGTTAATAAGTATTGATCATACTTCTGAAGTAGATGTTGTTTCTGATTCTATTTTGGATTTGAGTGCTACTGATGGCACTACTTTTGTTGATGATTCTATGGACTGTGATGTATTTCCTGATTTTTTTGCTATCACTGTTGCTATTGATGATTCCCAAGTTGGGAAAGTCTCTTTTTCTTCTATTTGTGAGTCTTCAGTGTAGGTTTCTAGTTTGGTTGACATTGATCTGAAGCCGCTTATACCTTTAGTTGAGCAAGCTCTTTCTTTGGAGTTAAAGCCACTTCCTGACTCATTGAAGTATGTCTATTTGGAAGAAGGTGAGAAGTTACCAGTGATTGTAGCCAGTGACATAGCCATGGAAGAGGAAATCTGCCTCCTTGAGGTGCTGAAAAGAAGGATAAAAGCCATTGGATGGACTCTTGCTGACATTCCTGGGATCAGTCCTGATGTATGCATGCATCAGATTTTGCTAGAGGATGGTGCCAAAGCTGTGCGACAACCACAGAGGCGACTCAACCTATTGATCCTTGATGTGGTAAAGAAAGAGGTTTCTAAACTTCTTTCTGCAGGTATAATCTACCCTATTTCTGATAGTCAGTGGGTCAGCCCAGTTCAGGTAGTCCCGAAAAAGACTGGCCTTACTGTGATGCATAATGATGAGGGTGAATTAGTTCCTACTAGGGTCCAGAATAGTTGAAGGGTATGTATAGACTATAGGAAATTAAATTCTGTGACTAGGAAGGACCATTACCCCCTCCCTTTTATTGATTAAATGTTAGAGAGACTTGCTGGTAGATCTCATTATTGTTTTCGGGATGGCTTTTCAGGATATTTTCAGATTTGTATTGCACCTGAGGATCAGGATAAGACCACATTTACATGTCCATTTGGAACCTTTGCATATAGACGTATGCCATTTGGCCTGTGTAATGCACCGGGCACTTTTTAGCGTTGCATGGTTTTTATATTTTCTGATTTACTTGAGCATTGCATGGAGATTTTTATGGATGATTTCACTATCTATGGTGATTCTTTTGATGCATACTTAGCTGATTTGGATAAGGTCTTGGAAAGATGCATTAAATATAATCTTGTGCTAAATTTTGAGAAATGCCATTTCATGGTTAGGAAAGGAATTGTTTTAGGACATATTGTTTCTTATGATGGCATTGAAGTAGATAAAGCTAAAGTTGATATCATTTCATCTCTTCCATATCCTTCTTGTGTGAAAGATGTGCGTTCTTTTCTTGGGCATGCTGGATTTTACAAGAGATTCATTAAGGATTTTAGTAAGATAGCATTGCCATTATCTCATTTACTACAAAAAGATGTGAATTTTAATTTTGATGATGCTTGCAGGTGTGCTTAGGATGAGTTGAAAAAGCGACTTACTACACCTCCCATCATTCAGCCGCCTAATTGGAACCTTCCATTTGAGCTCCTGTGTGATGCTTCAGATTATGCACTAGGTGCAGTTCTTGCCCAAAGAGTGGAGAAACGACATCATGTCATAGCCTATGCCTCAAGAACATTGGATGCTACTCAGGCTAATTACACCACCATAGAGAAAGAGTTATTTGCAATTGTCTTTGGGTTAGAGAAATTCCGATCCTACATCATCCACACGAAGGTGATCATTTTTACAGATCACTCAGCTATCAAGTACTTGTTCAAGAAGCCGGACTCCAAACCCCGCTTGATTAGATGGATAGTATTGATACAAGAGTTTAATGTGGAGATCCGTGACAAGAGTGGTGTAGAGAATATGGTAGCTGATCACCTGAGTAGGATTGAGACACCTTTGGTAACATCTTCTCCACCCTTAGATGATTTTCCTGATGATAGGCTCTGTGTGGTTGGTATGTCTGTTCCTTGGTATGCTAATATAGCCAATTATCTAGCTGCATCTGTTTTGCCTGCTCATTTGAATAAAAACCAGTTAGATAAATTTAAAAGAGAGGCTAGGTATTATATCTAGGATGATCCTAATTTGTGGCATATAGGTAGTGATCAAGTGATTAGGCGATGTGCTCCAGAGCATGAGCATGAGTCCATATTGCATTTTTGTCACACTCTTGCATGTGGGGGGCACTTTAGTGCTAAGTGTACCGCTAGGAAGATGTTAGATAGCGGATTATTTTGGCCTATCCTATTCCATGATGCCCCATGTGTTTTGTAAAAATTGTTCAAGATGTCAATTTATGGGTAATCTTTCTAGGAAGCAAGAGATGTCTCAACAACCTCTTTTGTTCTATGAAGTTTTTTATGTTTGGGGTTTAGATTTCATGGGGCCTTTCCTTATTTTATTTGGCTATCTATACATTTTGTTAGCTGTGGATTATATGTCAAAGTGGGTTGGGGCAATCCCCACTCGTACTGATGATTCTTCTGTAGTGGTTTCTTTTGTCAGGTCTTACATTTTTTGTAGATTTGGGATTCCAAGAGCCATCATCAGTATCAAGGCACTCATTTTTGCAATCAGAGTATGCAAAGCTTGCTTAGCAAGTATGGTGTTATGCACAAAGTGGCTACTCCGTATCACCCTCAAATGAATGGCCAAGTAGAGATCTCCAACAGAGAAGTCAAGCTTATTTTAGAGAAGACTGTGCAACCCAACCGAAAGCATTGGAGCAAAAGGTTAGATGATACACTTTGGGCATATCGCACAGCATAAAAGAGCCCTGTTGGAATGTCTTCATACCGGATAGTCTTTAGGAAAGCATGCCATTTGCCAGTAGTGGTGGAGTACAAGGCATATTGGGCGGTTAAGAGGTGCAACCTAGATCTTGCCAATGCTGGTGCTGAAAAGAAATTACAATTGTAAGAGCTTGAGGAGATCAGAAGAGATGCCTATGAAAATTCTAGGATTTACAAGGATAGAACCAAGGCTATTCATGACAAGTTTATAGTGAGGAAGGAATTTCAAGTGGGCCAAAAAGTGTTGCTTTATGTTTCTAGATTAAAGTTAATGCCTGGTAAGCTCCGCTCTAGATGGGAAGGCCCTTTTGTTGTTACTAATGTCTTTCCTTATGGAGTTGTAGAGATCCAAAGGGAGCCAACCAGGAGATGCTTCAAGGTCAATGGGCACCGCTTGAAAACATTCTATGAAGGATACCCCACTCAAGCAGTGGAGGTTGCTGCACTGCAGGATGTCACATAGGCCTGGTCGTATTCCTTCCCTTTACTCCTTTTACTTTGCATTGTCATATTACTGAGCTAGGTTGTGCTGGATATTGTTTGTCCATTATTTGCTCTGTTTGCTATGCATTGAGGACAACGCATTGTTTAAGTGTGGGGGAGGGATGATTTGTAAATAATTTTGTTGAGTTTTTGATGTTGTGCAAATTTTTGAAAAAAAAAAAAGAAAAAAAAATATAGAAATTTTTTGGAGATTTATAAAAATTTTGTTTTGAATGTGACAATTGCAAGTTTCAAGTGGATTGGATATGATACATCCTTGATTTGAAGGGTAATTGATCATGTTTTAAGTAGATAAAGCTAAATGGCAATTGTTCTGACTTAGGTAGATCAAGGCTAGTAGTCATGACCTAGTGAGATTTTTGAGCCTATCGCATATTTCTTTTCATGTGTGTCTGCCACCTATCTATTTCTTGCTCTAGAGTTTGGCTTAAATCTTGTTTGAAACCACATTTTGTGCATTTGCATGCATAGAAATGATAAAGGCATTCATTTTGTTTTTATTTAGTAAAAAAAAAAAAAATACCCTTTCATGCATTTTATCCCTTGTTTAACCGCATTTGAGCCTTTATTTGCTTTCTTTCTTTTAACCCAACCCATAGCCATTACAAATAAATCTTTTCCTACCGTTGTTGAATGTCTTGGGAGTTGATTAGCATGTTAATTTGCTTGTTTTGAATGAAAGAACATGTAAATAGTTGGAATTTGGGTCATATTTTCAAAGAAAAAAAAAGTTGAAAGAAAACAAGTATATACAGAAAAAAAAAAAAACAAACAAAGAAAGGAAAAGAAATAGAAAAGGAAGAAATAAAAAAACAAAAAAAAAAAAGAGAAAGAATAAAGGCCCTATCCAAGTTGTGTTTGTTTTGTTTCTTTCATTCCATATTCTCTTATGTGGCATTGCTTTTCATTCTCCTAAGGTATTCAATTTTGGTTTTTCCTATCATTTGACCCTTCCTTTTCTCTTGCCCTTAGCCTAATACAACCTAATAAAGTCCTTTTGATTTATGTTTGCATATGCTTATTAGTGGTGGAGAGCTTAAATTTTTGTCAAGCTTTTGAAAGAGATTTGGATAGGTTGATTTTGAGTGCACATACAAGCCTAGACACTTTTGAGTGAGAGTGATGTACACATTACCTTTGGTAAAGGATTGCTAGCTTGGGTTTCCCTTGTCAAATTAATTACCATGATGTCTTTAATCTTAATGCATGTAATGATTACTTGAATAAGAAAGATGTTAAATATTCTGGTTTACTTTTGGCTTGTGATTAGAGCGTTTGCTTTTTGCAGTTTTGTTTTGTTCCTCTTGTTTTTCCTTGATTTTGATTTGCTTTGCCCCGGTGTGCAAAAAGATAAGTATGGGGAATTGATAAGTGCTAATTTTTATATATTTTTACTCACATTTATTATTTTTTTTAATGATTAATTTGAGTTTACATGGATTTATTATATAATATTTGAATTTTTGGTCAATTTTGGAAAATAAAATAATTTTGAATTAATTAGGAGAATTTTTGGATTTAAATTCCTAATATTTTATTTTTCATATTTCTTTGAGGGATTAAATATTTCCAATCTTTAAAACATTTATTAATTTTTTGCAGATTTTTTGGGCAAATGAATTGAAATTAAAAATAGATCAAAGGAAAAAAAATGGAGTAGAATTCTTGTTATTTTTATTATTTAGCTTGATGGCATTTTTGTAATTATCAATTTAGGTTTTCATTTCTTTTGTTTTTCTTTTGTGAGGAGTCAGCTGCTGAATGAAGAGGGGAGACGCCGAAATACTGAAGAGAGGAGGCTACTGTTCACTGTGCTGGCCTCTCCATACACATACATAGAGGAGATGCTGGAAAGCTGAAGACGGAAGGGACGCCTTCTCTCTCTCGCTGGACCACGTTTTCTCCTTTGCTGGACTTAACATGAACAGGAGCTGGAGAGAACGAGGCTGGTTATTCACCCATCTTTCGGACTGACGTAGAGGACGCTTGGAGAGGGAGAGAGAGCTAATGTTTCATTCATTGGGCTGGCTCTAGTTCAAGATACACAGACAGTGATACACCAAGAAAGAGGGAGAGAAGGACTGCATCTTCATTCATCTTGCTGAGCCTCGAGATTCCCTGGACAAACACATAGACGCTGGAGCTGAAGAATGCGAGACCAGAAGAGAGCTACTGTTTCATCTCTCTCGCTGGACACTGGACTCTGGAGCAGTTTCATTTATTCACTATTCTTCAGCTCTAGACTGATGCAGAGGACGCCTGGACCCAAGAAGTGTTGCTTCTTCATTCACTCACCAACACATTACCCTCCCAGCTAAATCATCACCATTCATCTCTATTTCCCTTCATCTCTTCATGGCAGAATTGTTGAAGGAGTTTAGAGAAACCAAATTCATGGAAGCTTAATTAAGGGGTGGCACCAAGGTGGAGCAAGGAGGAAGATGGTTTGAGCTCTGAATTTTAAATGGATTGAAGACCATTGGGGAGTTTATTTTTCCTACCTTTTTCTCTTTCAATTTCAAGAACTTAGAGATTTTCTAGTTTTAGGAATTTCTATGTGGATTTAATATTGAGACCTAGTTTTAGGTCAGATAATAATTTTTTCTTGAATTGTAATTAGAATTGGTGTTATTTGAGACTGAAATTATGTTTTGTGGTTGCTGGAATTTTAGTTTTTAGACCTTATAATGTTGATTGGATTGATGTTTGAGTTCTCTTGCATTAATTTGATTAATGTTATGATTTTAATTGCATATCTTGGTCTCTTGTGCTACTTGATTGTTGAATTGGGTAGTATAATTGCTTAATTGTTCAATTAGGTAATCAAAACCAAAAATTCCAGAATTAATTGAATCTAATTGTTGAAAGATTTGATGAAATTTAATTAGCTTAATTACTTGCAAATTGCTTTAATTAGCTATGGGTTTCCTAGTTAAATCAAGTAATGGACATTTGAGCTTAGGGTTTCCTATCCTCGGATGAAGTTAATTAAATTCATTAGTCTATTATTTAATCACTTCTCTTGGTCTCAATCAATCTTTAGTGAGTAATGAGAGCCAAAATCCCCTTGCAAAATCTTGGTTGCCTTCTGTTTGACTTTGCATTTTCACAATTATTTTTATTTCAATTTAAAGCGAATAGTTTAATTGCTTGTTTAGTTTTTACTTTTAGTTGAAATTTAATTTCTTAATCAAAACCCCCCCATTTGCATAAACTTTTAAATATCAAATAATCACCTAAACTCAATCCAATTAACCCCTAAATTGCTCCTTGGGAAGAATGACCTAGGATTGATCTATACTGCATTAAATCAATCTTAGTTTAATTGAGTGCCTAAGCGACTAAGGCGACATCAGTGGATTTTTGGTGGAATTAATTGGACATGTTTGAAATTTGCCACAGAAACTTGTGATAATACCAGTGGATGGCCAGACCTCTAGACCTTTTTGAATGCCAAACATCTTTTGTGTTATGTTTCATGGCCTAGAAATATTTTTAGAATAAAGTCGACATGTGTAGTTTTCCAGAATGGCTAATAATGCATGATTTTGATTTTTCTTGAATTAGTTATGATTTTCCAAATTTTGTGACAAAAAAGAGGAAATTCTGGCCGAAAATGCAAGTATGAATTTTATGTATCTTCTTACTTTCCATGAGTTGTAGGCCACTTTTAGTGATGAAAATGCAATTCATGTAATTAAATATAAAAATGTGATATATGAGCTCACATGGTCTACAAGACACTAAATGAAAATGTTATATACAACACAATGCTAAATAATGCATTATTTTGCCTCTTATGTGAGTTGAATGATGTGAGGTATAGATATAGCATGAAATGAGCTAAAAATTTATGGTATTACATTTATTGGTATCAAAGGAAAGGTTCAGGCTCTTGATGTGGGTTGTGGCTTGTGTTTATGAGTTGCCTAGATGTATATGAGCTTGTTTGTGGATGGATTGAGTGTGTTGATGGTGGAGGTGTTCCCTTTTTCATGTTAAAGTTTGTTATGATGTTTCTGCATGATGGTGAACACTAGAAGAGGTCGGCCCTCTAGAGAGGCTCATGCAGATGATAGAGCCTATCCTAGTGATCTGGTTATTGGAGTTCTACAGTCTATTATGACTCGCCTGGATTAGCAGCAAGCCATTATTATATAATCACAGGAATGACTTGTTGAGAGAAACAGCCAAGGCCCTACACCTCCTCCCCCATAGCCACCTCATCACCCAAATCATCCTGAACATTCAGGGGCAACTCACCCAAATCCATAGCCACATATCCAGATGGTTGCCTCTATTCCACCAGCTCAAACGCCTCCAACTCAGGAGCAAACCTCGACTAGAAAGATCATTACTCAATTCAGAAAGTTCAGGCCTCACAACTTTGATGGTGAGGTGAATTTAGAAAAAGCTGAGACTTGGATTATGCAATTAGAGAAGATCTTCGAGGTGATGGAGTGTATGTCTGAGTAAAAAGCCAAGATGGCTATTTTTCAATTGTAGAAAGAAGCAAATTATTGGTGGAAGGGCATCGAGCCTATGTTGAGGGCGAAGAACCTTTGAATTACGTGGGAGGCATTCCTCCAAGTATTCCATGAGAAATATTTCCCCAACTCAATTAGGGATGAGAAGGAGTCAGAATTCATCCTTCTGAAATAGACAAAGAGGATGTCCATGGACCAGTATGTGGCGAAATTTGTAGAGCTCTCCCGATATTCCTCTTATTTACAAAGACATGATGATGAATGGTGGAGAGCAGACAGGCTAGAGAAAGGTTTACTCCCTGAGATCAGAGATAAGGTAGTACCATAGAGAATCAGGCACTTTAATACCTTAGTTGAGATATGCAGAGTGATAGAGATGAACTTCAGGATGATGCAGCCTAACTCCAGTGCTAGACCACCCCTCCCTGAGCCCAAGAGACCTAGAAAGGGATCATAGGCTATAGTTATTAGCCAGAGAGGTGGCAGAAGCCAGTAGAGTTGAAGGGGCAAGAAACGGAGGACTTAGTCTAATAGAGGTAGCTTTACACCAGTCACATGTCCCCACTGTGGTAAGAACCATGGAACCAGACCATGTTACGCGGGGCAGAATGAATGTTTCAGGTGTGGTAGGTTAGGACACATGGCTAGGAATTGCACATAGGCTCCTTTGTAGATTACACAGCAGAGGGAGATGGCTCTTGTAACATCCGGTCCCTCCGTAAACATGAGAAACGCAATGTTCGGTTTCTCCGTAAATGGTAGAAATGGGCCAGATACAAAAGGAAGTCCCTAACATAGAAGGAATTAGGGCCGACTAAAATTATGATAAAATTTTAAATATTAGAAAATGAGAATTTAAGCCCTGAGTTACCCAAAAATCAAGGTCAGAGTGATTTGAAAAAATTGCCAAAAGGCCAGTGGCATTTTCGTAAATATAGGTACTTTTTGAAAAACACACAGGAGAGCTTTTTAAATGAAAGTTTTAAGTTTTTCAAGGTTTTCAGAGGCCCTGAGAACCATGGGAAGCCCTGGGACAGTTAAAGACCCTCCGGTGTAATTTTTCCAACATCGGTTGACCCGAACTTTGACCGATTCGTTCGGAAAGGTTTTAGCTCCGATTTGAGTGATTCCAAAGCTATTTTTCTTAATTGGGTACCAAAAATTTATAATGGAAAAGATAGTTCTCAAAACGGAGCTAAAATGAAGGAGAAACAAAAATGCAAAGTATGAAGGGCAAAAATGGGAATTTTTGAAAAGTGTAACTTATTCCCACTTATATATATGATGCACCCTTCTCCTCCCTTCATTATGCACGACCATGTTCTGCCTAAAACTAGAAGAACACCCTAGGGGATGACGCTCACAAGAAGGGGAAGAAAAGGAGGAGAAATCAAAGGCTTAAGGTATGGAAATTAGTAATTTTTCATGCTCTTTCTCTTCCAAACCTCTTCTCCTCCATTCTCCTTTGTTTCTTATAATTAAAATGAAGTTTATAAATATGTTTTAAGGAAGAAATTGAGGGGAAAATTCGGATTTGAAGAGAGGAGCTCAAAGAACACAAGATTCAAGTGAGAAAAAGCAAGAAAACAAGGTAATTTCTCTTCCTATGGTTGTCATTTTGGTCCCCTTCTCCACCATTTCGCCCTACTTGAGAAAACCCTAGGAGGAGATGATTTTTAGGCAGAACCAAGCATGAATCTAAGGAAAAAGGGTATGGAGATAAAGAATATGCAAAGGGAATTATCAAAAAGCCATTAGATTTCAAGATGCAAATTCTTGGGTTTTAATTGCACCTTGTAAAATCTAATTTTGTATGATGATTCATAACCCTAAATAAGAGTTTAAGTGAGCTCCTAAGATCCCTAAGAGGCCCCCTATATGCTTCTTCCCTTGACAAAACAAAGAAAGCTCCATGGAACCTAATATGCTTCATTGTCTCAGCCAAGGAGGGTTCTCATAGCTAGGGAGAGTTTTAAATTTTTCTAAGGCCATTCTTAAGTCATATTTAATAAATGAAAATGAAGAAAGGCCTTGGAAAAAATTTAGAACTCATAGAAATTGATTTGGTGCCTTAGGTTCCATATTATGACCTAAAGAATCAACATGATGCTAGGCCTTTTGTTTTAATGGTGTGATGACTCCAAGAGGCTTAAAAGGAGTCAAGAATCATATTTGAAAGAAAAGAATGGGGCCTAAAAGTCATTTGAGAGGTGTTGCTTCATTAGGTGCCAATATGGACCATAATGGAGGTTGTAGAGTAATTTAGGGTTTAAGCAAGTTGCATGGCCCTAAAAATTAGTTCAAACTTAATTGGCTCCCATAATTTGTATCTAGGCAAAGAGAAACTATCTCCACCAACTTATGGGTGTGTGGCCAAAAGAGGAGGCTTGAAAGCTAAGGAAAAAGTATGTGTTTGTATACAAGGTAGCTCTCTCCACCTTCTGTCATACATGGATGTGTGTTTAGCTTGTTTTAGAATGCTTGTATGTGTATTTCCAAGCTTTGAAAAGTATGCTAGCATGCCTTTATATGCCATGATACTTAATGCCATGTTATGTTTTCAAATATTTACATGATGTTTGTATGAGTTTGCTTGAGTGTGGAGAGGCCAAGAACTCTTTCCTTGGGTAAGGATGAGCCAAGAACCTTTGAGCTTGGTTGAGACAAAGTAAAGAGTTTTCCAAAAGCAAAGTGGACTCCCAAGAGTATGGTTGAGTCCAAAGCTCTTAAAGAATGGATGAGGCAAGTCCAAAATCCATAAGGAGAAGTGTGAGGCCAATCCAAGCACTTGGTAAACTCTTGAATGTCTTGTATGATTGATTCACATGCCAAGTTTGCTTTTAAAATGTCCATGACTTTTATTTTCTCCATGCATGCATTTGAAAAGCTTACTTTGCACATATTATGTATGATTGAATGGAGATGAACTATTGGGATTCTTTGAATCTCACCCCCTCCTCTCCAATGATCTAACATGCTAGGTGGACCAAGCCATTATGATGAAGGGAGCCAACAACCATAAAGAGGGACAATTGACAAGCTTATATGTCATTTTGTCCATTTTGGAACCATAGTGATGGTTCATATTGTATATGAAGTTGTATATGCATAACGAACCTTGAGACATATGTAAATATACTATTATGTAATGTTTATCACTATGAATATGATGTATAAGCTTTAGAATACAATTTGAGTATAAAATGCCAAGTGTGCAATGTGAAAATTTGATAGAAATATGCATAAGTGTGGGTTGAATGGCCAAAATAAAATGCATGAGATTTGGGACCATTTTGGCAGCTCACACAAGTCTCAAATAGGTTTTTAAACTGGCCCAAAAGGTGCAGAGACCAAGGGAAATCCATTTGGCAATTTTGGTACCCAATATGGAGCCAAAATTGACTATAATAGAACCCTATGTCACTTTTTAGCCAAATGAGTTAGTATTGCTTTGAAATTTGACATGTAATTAGGCCTCATTGAGATATTTTTAGAAATATAAAGAACATAATTTTTGGAGGTCTAGAGAATATTTGATGAATTTTCAAAGTTGGCATTTTTTATAGATTCTAGTTTGTGCACTGTTCTTACTGGCAGTTTTGTGTTTTGTGTCACCCGATGGCCAAATGGTGTCCAATGCTTGTGAAATTTTATATTCATAAACTATAGGTCATAATAATTCATAAGCCATTAAGATCACCTCATTTGGAGGTATGAGGAAAGAGTTATGCATTTTTGAAGTTGGCTGTCAGTAGCAGTGGCACCCCAAGAGTTTAGTTACTGTTCTATAGGATTCCAATGGATAAATGTATATATTTTATTCTATAATTATTTTTAATATCAATTTAACATTTGTATCTTTCCAGAAGACCAAATTTGTGTGATTTCTATTTTTATAGAATTAGTTATGAATTTTAAAAAATTGTATTAGTAATCTAAACAGCAGCCCAAGCAGCCAGCGACCTCAGTAGCTTTTCAAATGTCAAACATCCTCCATGATGAATGTTATGGCCTGTTCATATTTTTAGTGTAAAATAGACATCTTAAAAGTTCTAGAATGATGAAGAAACCTTTTTTTCTATTTTTCTATATTTAGTTATGATTTTTCAAAGTTTACCTAGGAAAGAGTCCAATTCTGGCCGAAAATAAACTCCCATTTTCCATGCTTCATTTCGGTTTCCATAGGTTGTAGGCATGTTTTTGGGATGTAAATGAGTTATAATTATGGAATTAAATATGAGAATGTATAACATGAGCTCACACGGTCCATGTGACATCAATTATAAATTTTTAAGCATAGCGCAATGCAAATAAATCTATTATTTTCATTCCCCTCTTTATATGTTCTTATGGAAATAATGAGGTGAAGCTCATGAATGTCATGAAATGAGCTAGAATTTATGGTGTTACATCTCTTGCTCCTAGATCTCAAGCCCAGGGTAAAGTCTTTGCCTTGTCACAGCAGGAAACTAGCCAGTCCCCGAGTCTGATCCAAGGTAATATTAGAATAAATGATTTTTTTTGTAACTGTATTATTTGATTCGGGTGTTAGTCATTCTTTCATATCATATGACTATACTAGGAGGTTAGGTCTGAGTATGCATACACTCTTATATAATTTTCATGTATCTACCCTCACAAGAAACTGAGCCATCACCTCTCATGCTTGCTTGAATTGTGTGATCCAATTTAATCACTACCTTACCACCCTTGATTTGATTTATATGCCCCTTATTGATATTGATTTGATTATCAGCATGAACTAGATGTCTGCAAATAATGCCACACTAGATTGTAGCCATAGATGTATTACTTTACCTAAGTGTAGGATTGTACCTAATATGAGGACTGAGTTATCTATTACAACCACCTCCCGGGGTGAAAGATCTCTAGGGCATAGTTGTCAGGGGTACTTAGTTTTTCTTTTCAGTCTAGGCTAAGGTAAAAGAAGGTATAGATGAGATTCTAGTAGTGAGGAAGTTCTCAGAGGTATTTCCTAAAGAGATTAGCAGATTACCCCCAGAGAGAGAGGTCGAATTTCCTATAGACATTGTACCTGGGGTAGGTCCAATGTCTAAAGCCTCATATAGGATGGCTCCCACTGAGTTAACTGAGCTTAAGAAACAAATAGAAGAGCTCTTAGAGAAGGGTTTTACTAGACCCAGTGTCTTGCCATAGGGAGCTCCAGTTTTATTCGTAAAGAAGAAAGACGGGAGCCTTAGGTTATGTATAGATTACCAAGAACTCAACAAGATAACCATTAAGAATAAGTACCCTCTCCCTTGCATAGATGACCTCCTAGATTAGTTAGTAGGAGCATTAGTTTTCCCTAAGATAGACCTCAGGTCAGTATACCATTAGCTTAAAATAAAGGCTGAGGATATTCCCAAAACAGCATTCTGAACTAGATATGGACATTATGAGTTTTTAGTTATACCCTTCAGGTTGACGAATACACCCGTAGTATTTATGGATTATATGAATAGAGTCTTTAGGCCATACTTAGATAGATTTGCAGTTGTCTTCATAGATGACATCCTCATCTGCTCAAAAAGTAGAGAGAAACATGAACAACACTTGAGATTAGCCTTGGAAACCTTGAGAGAGAGACTATTGTATGCTAAACTTAGTAAATGTGAGTTTTGGCTCATTGAAGTTTAGTTTCTAGGTCATGTGATCTCCCAGGCAGGGGTCGCAGTAGATTCCCATAAGGTAGAGGCAATATTATAGTGAGAGAGACCTATGACAGTGATAGAGATAAAGAGCTTCCTAGGTTTAGTAAGTTACTATAGGAGGTTCATTCAGGGCTTTTCTCAGATAGTGGTGCCATTGACCCTGCTTAATAGAAAGAATGTATCATTTGTGTGGAATGAGAAATGTGAGAGTAATTTTCAAGAGTTGAAGCACAAGTTAACCACGGCCCCAGTTTTGGTACTCCCTAACCCCAGAGAGACTTTTGTAGTCTATAGTGATGCCTCAAAGAAAGGGTTAAGATGTGTGCTTATGCAGAAAGGCCAAGTGGTAGCTTATACTTCTAGATAGTTGAAACCTTACGAGGAAAACTACCCCACACACAACCTAGAGTTAGCAACAGTGGTGTTTGCTTTGAAAATATGGAGACACTACTTATATGGGGCAACTATAGAAATTTACAAAGACCATAAGAGTCTTAAATATTTATTTGAATAGAAAGAATTGAATATAAGGCAGTGGAGATGGTTAGAATTTTTGAAAGACTATGATTTCACACTGAAGTACCATCCTGGCAAGGTTATTATGGTAGTTGATGCCATAAGTAGAAAATCTATACACATGGCCTGTATGATGATCTGATAGTAAGAATTAATTAAGAAATTCAAAGATATGAGTCTCTCTTGTGAGGTGTATTCGAGGAAACTATTAATGAGTGAAACCTAAATGTAAAATGACTTAAGGGATCAGATAAGAGAAGTCCAGAAGATAGATGACCATGTAAATAAGATTAGAGCCCAAATAGCCCAGGGTACTCTCCAAGAGTTTAATCTATCTAAGGATGACATAGTAAGATACACTGATAGGCTTTATGTGCTTAGAAATACAGAGATTAAAGAAAGAATATTAGATGAGGCTTATAAGAGTAAATATACCATTTATCTAGGTAGTAATAAAATGTATCAGGACTTAAAGAAAATATTTCGGTGGCCTAGAATGAAGACAGATATAGCAGAGTATGTCTCCCCATGTCTAGTATGCCAGAGAGTTAAAATAGAACACTAGAAACTAGCTGGATTACTTCAGCCCCTAAATATCCTGGAGTGGAAATAGGATAGTATAGCAATAGATTTTATGATCGGTTTACCAAAGACATCATCAGGGCATGATGCAATATGGGTAATAGTGGATAGGTTAACAAAGTCAGCATACTTTCTAGCTATGAAAGCCACTTATACCCTAGATAAATTGGCCCAACTATACATTAGAGAGATAGTTAGATTGTATGGTGTGCCTAGGAGCATAGTTTTAGATAGAGATCCTAGATTCACATCGAATTTCTAGAGATCATTACAGAATGCTCTAAGTACCAGACTTAGATTTAGCACTGCCTATCACATCGAAATAATGGACAAACGAAGAGAACTATCCAAACCCTAGAGGACCTATTGAGGGTGTGTGTGCTAGAGATAAAAGGAAACTATGATACATACTTGCCTCTAGCAAAGTTTGCCTATAATAACAGTTATCATGCAAGTATACAGATGGCACCATATGAGGCATTGTATGGGAGGAAGTATAGGTCTTCGATGTGTTGGGTTGAGCTAGGAGAGCAGAGCCTGATAGGCCCAAAGTTAGTGGACTAGACTTCTAGACAGATTGAGACCATTAGAAAGAAACTCCTAAAGGCCCAAAGTAGACAGAAAAGTTATGCAGATAAATGTAGATAGCCGTTAGAGTCTGAGATTGGAGACCATGTCTTCATTAGAGTATCTCCAATTACAGGGATAGGTTAGTCTATAAAAAGTAAAAAGCCTAATCCAAAATACATAGGTCCTTTCTAGATTCTTGATAAAGTAAGACCTGTGGCTTATAGACTAGCCCTTCCTCTAAATTTGACCCAAGTACACAATGTATTCTATGCTTCACAACTCAAAAAGTATCAGCTTGACCCTTCACATGTCATAGAATATGAGAATGTGCAGTTACAGGATGATCTATCATACATAGTATCACCAGATCAAATCGTGGATATTAAACTCAAGCAGTTACGGAGTAAGATAATAATGCTGGTGAAAGTGGTTTAGAAAGGGTTATCTCCCAAAAAGGCTACATGGGAACTAAAAGATGATATGAGAAAGAAGCATCCAGAACTCTTCCTATAAGGTATGTTATCTAAATTTTGAGGATGAAATTTGTTAAAGGAGGGAGAATTGTAACGTCTGATTTTTGTTAAACGATGGAAACGGGCGCATTTTCAAAGTAAGTCCCCTGAAATGAATTAGTTAAGATCCTAAAAAATTTGAATGACATTCTAGACACCTTAAAATAAGAATCCTAGGCTTGGACGAAAAGAAAAATGAAGCTAGAATGAAGAAACAATTTCTTATGAAAAACTTACAAAATGTAATGGCATTTTTGTAATTTTGAGCAATTTTTAAAATTCACATAAGAGGGCCTTTTAAATGAAATTTTTTTGTTTTTTAGGATTCTCAAAGGCCTTGAAAACCATGGGAAGCCCCAGGACAGTTAAATCCCCTCTAATAGATGTTTTCTAACGTTGATGTACCTAAACTTTAACAGGATTTGTTCGGGAAGGTTTTAGCTCCGATTTGAGTGATTCCAAAGGCATTATACTAAATTGGGAACCTAAATTTTATAATGGAAAAGACAGTTCTAAAAAAGGAGCTAAAATGAAGTAGAAACAAAAATGCCAAAAAGGAAGGGCAAAATAAAATTTTTTGAAAAAGTCATTCTCCTCCACCTGTAAATAGGAGGTACCCACTCTTCCATTCATTTAGTCTCATATTTTTCTACCTTAAACTAGAAAAGAAACCCCATGAGAGTGGTGCACCAAGGGAAGAAGAAGGAGAAGAGAAATCCAGGCTTGAAGCTAAGGAATTTTAGTACTTTTTCATGTTTTCTTCCATCCAAACCTCTTCTTCTTCATTCTCCTTTGTTTTCTATGATTATAATAAAGTTTATAAATCTGTTTTAAGGGAGAAATTAAGGGGAAATTTTGGATTTGAAGAGAGGAACCCAAAGAAGACAAGATTCAAGTGAGAAAATGTAACATCCAATCCTTTCGTAAATATGAGAAACGCAATATTCGGTTTCTCTGTAAACGGTAGAAATAGGCCAGATACAAAAGGAAGTCTCTAAAATAGAAGGAATTGGGGCCAACTAAAATTATGATAAAATTTTAAATATTAGAAAATGAGGATTTGAGCCTTGAGTTGCCCAGAAATCAAGGCCAGAGTGATTCTAAAAATTTGTCAAAAGGCTAGTGGCATTTTTGTAAATATGGGCACTTTTTGAAAAACACATAAGAGGGCTTTTGAAATGAAATTTTTGAGTTCTCCAAGGTTCTCAGAGGCCCTAAAAACCATGGAAAGCCCCGGGATAGTTAAAGCCCCATCCGGTGGATATTTTCTAATGTCGATGTGCCCAAACTTTGATTGATTTGTTCGAAAAGGTTTTAGCTTCGATTTGAGTGATCCCAAAGCTATTTTTCTTAATTGGAAACCTGAATTTTATAAGGGATAAGACGGTTTTCAAAAAGGAGTTAAAACGAGGAGAAACAAAAATATAATGTATAAAGGGCAAAGCCTTCATATCTCTGTAGCAATGGTCTACCAGACTCAGGAGGTTTGTAGTCTCTGAGACAAAGGCTAGCTGAAACTGTATTGATCTCTGAGACTAACTATTCTATGAAACTATCTTAGGCTGTCATCTCTACCAGAGGTCTATCCTGCCATAGCTAGGGCTCTCTATAACTCTGTGGGATCTACTGTGACCCCTAAGTTTACTGCGACCTCTCAAGGCCCTGCTAGGGTCTACTGCAACCCGCTGTGTTATGTTGGAATCTACTACGATCCATCTCTAGGAGATGTCAAAGCCTAAGATTACTGTATTTGATAGTAAAATACATGCTCACTAAGTCTAGTTACCATCGCTCATAATAGTTGAGGCTAAACTCATAAGTACATCATGCTCTTCGTGCGAAGTGGGTTCTATGCCATTTAGTTCTCTAAGATCCCATCATACTAATACTAGGGAGCATTTTAATTTTCGTTCATCACTCCTCATTGGATCATCAGATTCCCACTTCAGCCTCTCTTTCACTTGGGCTTTCTTTTCTTACTCTATTGACTTACTTACTTACATATACTCGTTTTAGCTCTCCTCTCACATCTTGTAGTTTCTAACTATGCCCACGTTCTACTTTTAAATGCCTTAGCACTAGGGCATCTCATACTGAGTGTGGTTAACATCTCTAGTAGGAGAGAGGCTATGCACTAGTCCCTTTTTATTTCATTTATACATACTATAAGGGACTCGGGCTATGCATACTAAATCTGAATATTTTCTACTGGGGATTCCTTTATGCATGCCTTCCTTACTATTTCGATACTACTCGAATCCTTTTACCTTTCTTCTCTAACTCATCTCATTCTTTAACTGACTAGGGTACTCTTCGATTATCGGGACACTTTGGTGATTGATGTCATCATTTGCTATGCAATCAAGTCACATTACCACTAGGTTGATCAGGCCTAATATCATGTGAGCATTGTTGCAAGCAAACCATAATATCAAACACTAATACACAGGCGCCTTATGACTGAGCTCAAGGCCATTATCACCTGTATATTACAAGTTTCCCAATAATCTAAAGTATCTCTCTTTTACCTTTTTCTATTAGCCCTATTCTCGTAGAATGCTTGGGGAAAGTAGGATTCTTCATCTACTGCATCCTGAGATCTCTCTACATTGCCCGGCTATTTTTCTTCGGGCGCTATCATGCTAGAAGGGCGTCTATGCCAAGGACAAGTGTGCTTTCTTAAGTACTCAAGCACATTAATTGAATGTCTATTCTCAATCTAATATGTCCTCAGCTTGAACATTGTCATACCTTCTCTTTCTGCCTTTCTTATCCTCTTACTTAAGTAAAAGGATATTCTACTACTGGCTTTTTCTATTACCAGTTCAGGTTTCTTTATGCTCAAGAGCGCTTACATTTTCCCGGGGTTCCTCCACTTATTTACTCTCTTATAACATCAAGGGGGTCTATTTTTCGTTCATACTCTTACTCTGCTCATAGCTAGACCATCTCTTAGTAAGGAGGATTCTATTTCACAAAATCCTAGGAATGTCGTTCTATAGCGCTCTTGGCTTACATTCTTTCTCTACATAAGACAAGGCTCGCCTTCTTAGGTGGTCTCTAGCTTTCTCGAGCTTCCTTGAAGGTACTAAGGCACTAATTGTCTATCTTAACTTATTTCTACATTCAGATCAGAGCTAGGCTTTTTCTTTATTTAGCCTCTATAGCCTCATCCCCAGGAGCACAGTATGCTATTTCTAGAGTTCTGCTAACTCGATCCGGAATGCATATTCTCAATGTCTGGATTCTACCTCACTAAAGCTCATGTTCTACTGGGTGCTCTGACCATGTATGTGACTTAACCCTATACTACCCTATACTATTCTCATATTAGGGAGCTCGTCTAACTAAATACCAGACCCCTATCTGTTTACCTTTCTAAGCTTAATCTATATATTTGGTTGTTACTAGAGTGAGGTCATATCTTCTACGGTTAATTTCTCAACTCTTCCTTGCTTCTTTGTTCACTATACTCTACAATCGGGGGGTATATCTAAGGGACTTTACTAACCACTACTAGGTGGTTTCCTTTACATGAGGATGTCTCATCTTTTCTTTTTTGATCTAGGGAGAACTTTCATTGAACCTTTCATTCCCATATCTCACCTGGATGATGCTCCTGGTCATCTCCTCTAAGCTTTAGCTTATGCTTAGCCTAGGCTAGCCACCTCATCAAACCTGTAGCTTATTAACTATCCTATTTGAGGCTCCACTAGCATTCTATTATTCAGCATCTCACAGGGTAACACCTTAGGTTAGAGTCAGCACCTTAAAGGCAAGTCTCGACAATCTCATTATCACTATGCCTAACTTTCTCTATGTTAAGCTCCTTTTCAGTCTCAATTATTAGGCCCACAGACTTCTTACTAACTTTCTGTGACTATTTATTACTCTTTTTACCTACTTATACTAGGGGTTCCCGTTCGCTGTAGGTTGTCTTACCTCTTATCAACTCCATTCTCAAGTTGGCCTGAATATGACCAATAAGACGTTTACACTGCCATGTGCTGCAACTAACAGCCTCTGATTGGCTTACTATTCTAGGGATTTGATTTTTATCTTTAACTACCAACCCAAGTCTCATTACCTCTATAACCGGCTCGTCATCAAGCTAGAGGGTTCTACCTCTCGCTTCATTCATGCATAACTAGCTATCACCTCCAGACTGTCAGGCTCCAAGGTATGGCTAAGGGGTGACTCTTTTTCTTACTTCCCCTTTAGACTAGTTTAGTGCAGTTGTAGCCTCATCTCATACTGCACTGCATCATTACTTGTCTCTACGTTATGCGAGACAGCTGGGAATGGCCTGAGTATGACTACCCGAGAGAATTAGGCCTCACATACTCTCTCTAGCAAGCCTCTTCCTATCAACAAGATCATTCTCATCGTTCCTATCTAGGGCTTGCCACTGATCCCGGTGAGCTATCATATCTCATCAAGCCCTAGCTGTCGGATCCCTCAACTCTGTTCAAGCTCTTTTAGAGGCCACTCTTCCTGGTGTCCACTAACTACTCTAAGACCATTCTACAACTTACTTATCATGAATAAAGCCACAAACTACTTTCATACACCCACAATGTTTCATAGAGGACTTTTTATAGTCATACAAACCTTTTACAAGCCTAATGGCTACATCCTCAAGCCAAATCCAATCCGAGAGAGCCTAGAACTTTGCTCTGATACCAATAAATGTAACACCATAAATTCTAGCTTATTTCATGACATTCATAAGCTTCACCTCATTATTTCCATAAAAGCATATAAAGAGGGGGATAAAAATAATGGGTTTATTTGCGTTGCGCTACGTTTAAAAATTTACAATCAGTGTCATGTGGACTGTGTGAGCTTATACTATATATCCTTATATTTAATTACATCATTAAAGCTCATTTACATCCCAAAAACATGCCTACAACCCATGGAAACTTAAATGAGGCATGGAAAATGGGAGTTTATTTTTGGCTAGAATTGGCCTCTTCTCTAGGCAAAATTTGGAAAAACATAACTAAATTTAGAAAATTTGAAATCATGCAATCTTGGCCACTCTAGAAAGATTAGGATGTTTGATTTACACTAAAAATATGTCCAAGTCACAAAACTTATCACACAAGACGTTTGACATCCAAAAAGATACAGAGGTCGCTGGCTGCCTGGGCTATTGTTTAGTTTACTGATACCAAATTCGAAAATTCATAACTAATTCTATAAAAATTGAAATCACACAAATTCAGTCATTATAGAAAGCTAAAAATGTTGACTTGATTAAAAATAATTCCAGAATGAAATAGATATGTTTAGGCATCTAGAATCGATGGAACAGTAGCTAGACTCCTAGGGTGCTACTGATACTAACAGTTAACTTCAAATATGCATAACTCTCTGCTCAGACCTCCAAATGAGGTTATCTTGATGGCCAAAGAAAGCTTATGACCTCTACTTTATGCATATAAAATTTCATAAGCATTTCACAGCATTTGGCCATCAGGTGACACAAAATACAAAACTACCAGTATGAACAGTACCAATACCAGAATCCATGAAAAATCCCAACTTTGAAAATTCGTCAAATATTCCCTAGATCTTAGAAAATTGTGATCTTTAGCGTCACAGAAAGCTCTCAATGGGACCTAATTGCACGCCAAAATTTAGGGCAATACTAACTCATTTGGCTAGAAAGTGACATAGGATTCCATTATGGTCAATTTTGGCTCCATATTGGGTACCAAAATTACCAAATGGATTTCTCTTAGTCTTGGCACCTTTTGGGCAAGTTTAAAAGTATGTTTAAGACTTGAGGAAGCTACCCAAATGGTCCTAAACCATTTGCATCTCATTTTGGCCTTTTTACCCTCACTTATACACATTACACCAAGCTTTTCTAAAATGCATACACTGGCATAAACACTCAATTTATGTTCTAGAATCCATACACCATACTCATTCATTTATCTATCGCATAATATCATTTTTATATTTGTCCAAAGGATCATAGACTATTTACAATAATAATATATATCATAAAGTCTCATTGTGAATCAAAAGACTAAAACTCAAGCATAAGGGTGGCAATCTTCTTTCTTCAATGTGGTTGGCTCCCATTGCAATATCCACTTGGTCCACCTAGCATGTTAGGACATTTAAGAGGAGGGAGTAAGATTCAAGAATCTCAATAGCTTATCTCCCATTCCATCACACATAATATGTGCAAGCAAGTTTCACAAATGTATGCATGGAGAAAGTAGAAATCATAGGCATTTTAAAAGCAACCTTGGCATGTGAATCAATCATACAAGACATTCAAGAGCTCACTAAGTATTTGGATTGGCCTCACACTTCTCCTTATGGATTTTGGATTTGCCTTACCCATTCTTTGAGTACTTTGGACTCAACCATACACTTGGGAGCCCACTTTACTTTTGGGAGACCCTTTATTTTGTCTCAACCAAGCTCAAGGGTTCTTGGCTCATCCTCACCCAAGGGAAGAGTTCTTGGCCTCTCCACGCTCAAGCAAAATCATACAAACATCATGTAATCATTTGAAAACATAATATGGCATCAAGCATCATGGCATATAAAGGCATGCTAGCATACTTTTCAAAGTTTGAAAATACATATACACACATTATAAAATAAGCTAAACACACATCCATGCATGAGAGAAGGTAGAGAGAGCTACCTTGTATGCAAGCACACACTTTTTCCTTAACTTTCAAGCCTCCTCTCTCAGCCACACACCCACAACTTGGTGGAGATAGTTTCCCTTAGCCTAGATACAAATTTTGGGAGCCAATTAAGTTTATAAACCACACTCTAAGGCTACACAACTTAATGGAACACTAGATTGCTCTATAGGTTCCATTATGGTCCATATTGGCACCTAATGAAGCAACACCCCTCAAATGATTTCTAGGCATCATTCTTTCTTTTCAAATATGATTCTTGACTCCTTTTAAGTCTCTTGGAGTCATCACCTTATTAAAACCAATGGCCTAGCACCATGTTACTTCTTTAGGTCATAATATGGAACGTAAGACACCAATTCACTTTTTATGAGTTCTAAATTTTTTCTAAGGCCTCCCCTTGCTTTTATTCATCAAATATGACTCAAGAATGGCCTTAAAAAAATTTAAAACTCCCTCCACCTACACAAACAAGCCTAGGCCGAGACATAGGCTTCCTTTAGGCTCCTTGGAGTTCTCTTGCTTTTTCTGAAGGAGGAAGCTTGTGGGGAGCATCTTTGGCATCTCAAGAACTCATTTATACTCTAACTTAGACCAAGGAAGTATCATACAAATTCAAAAATTAGAAGGTGCACTTAAAACCCTAGGTTTTGCATCTTGATTTCTAATGCCTATTTCTTAGTTTTCTTTGCATATTCTTATTCCTCTCTATCAAATACCTAAGAATCACCTTTGGTTTGGTTAAAAATCTAACTCCTTAGGTCTGTCTAGGTCTAGGTTGAAATGCTCAAGGAAGGGAGGAATAAGACCAAGTGGAAGAATGACAAAATACCTTGTTTTCCTTCAATTTACTTACCTGTTCTTGCTTTCCTTGGCCTCCTCACTTGAATTTTGAACTTTCCCCTCTGTTCTCCCTTCAAAACAGCCTTCAAAACTTCAGAAAAATTCATGGAAAATAAGAGGAAAAAAGAGGAGAAGAGATTGGTGGAGAGATAGCATGAAAACAAGCAAAATTTCATACCTAAAGTCTTGAATCTTTCCTCCTTCTTCCCTTTGTGCACCACTCTCTAAGGGTTTTGCTTCTGATTTGGGGCTGGAAATTCTGAAGTGCAATGAGGGAGAATGTGAGGTGCAACCTATATATAGCTAGGGTAAAGTGACTTTTTCAAAAATTTCCATTTTGCCTTTTATACTTTACATTTTCGTTTTTCCTTTGTTTTAGCTCCTTTTTTAGAACCGTCTTTTCCCTTATAAAATTTAGGTTCCCAATTAAGGAAAATAGCTTTGGGATCACTTAAATCGAAGCTAAAACCTTTTCAAAGGAATCGATCAAAGTTTAGGCACACCGACGTTAGAAAACATCCATAGGAGGGGTCCCGGGGCTTTCCATGGTTTCTAGGGCCTCTGAAAACCTCGAAGAACTCAAAACTTTCATTTGAAAAGCCCTCCTGTGTGTTTTTCAAAAAGTGCCTATATTTATAAAAATGCCACTGGCCTTTTGACAAATTTTTTGAATCACTCTGGCCTTGATTTTTGGGCAACTCAAGGCTTAAATCCTCATTTTCTAATATTTAAAATTTTATTATAATTTTAGTTGGCCTAATTCTTTCTATTTCAGAGACTTCATTTTCTATCTGGCCCATTTCTGCTATTTACGGAGAAACTGAACATTACGTTTCTCACGTTTACAGAAGGACCGGATGTTACATTCCTCCCCCCTTAAATAAATTCTGTCCTCAAAATTTAGGGGTACACTTTCTCTTACTCTTATAGTCTAGTTAACTATTCTTTTCTTTTCCTCTTTCTTGGCTTTAGATGCTTTCTCAGCGATTTCATTCTTTGGAATTTTCTTGTAGCCAAGGAACTTTTATTACTAGCTCTTAATAAAGGCTCTACTGCTATAAAATACTAGCTAGTTCTTTCTCATAAGGGAAAAAAATTTCTGACTCTGGAGGCCTATCCTAGGAGAGCTTACTAATCATGTCGGGTTAATGTTAACCAGATCACAGGATTAACATTCTATTGGTGGACTCATTTACACAACTCGGGAGGTAACTTATTTCATATCAAATCTCCTGTGTCTTCTCTAAATGGCTTCTCATAACATCTCATCATCTTTTCTAATCATTAGAGCCATCAGAGGTTTCTATCTGTCTGCTTATTTACATGTTTTGTCCACTATTTATCTCTGCGTTTTTTCTCATTTGCTCATCCCATGATTATAATTTACATTTCTTTCTATCATAGGCCTCACATCTTAGTTACTTATTGGGATTACAACTCCTTTGAGGAGTTTCTACTTTTAATGATCCCAGTTTCTCTGTTTACTACTACATCAGTTTTTATAGGCCAGGACTTTTCTCACTTTCTTTGCTCACTTGTAGTGGCATTTTATAGTCCTTCATTTCAACACTGATAGGCCTAACTTGTATGTCTCATACTGGCACTGAAGAGCTACTACCACTAACTATTGCTGGGCTCTGATGGGATGCTAGTTGTTCTCACAGTTTTGCTCACTGGAGATATACTATACCACTTACCTCATATAAAATTGCACCTGACCCCTTTTCTAAATACATAAGCTATCATATAGGGATCTCTCTATCCCTTGGTCAGGGCTATTGTCTGCTAGGTAGTAGTTCATCTAGTTCTAACTTTGGAAAGCTTATTTCTTGCTTTCCTCATTCCCTATACTATGCTTATCTTTGAAGGGAGCTAGTTAGTGGTTTAACTGAAAATGAAAATTTTTGAAAAAGTCACTTTACCCTAGCTATATATAAGTTGCACCTCACATTCTCCCTTATTGCACTTTAGAATTTCCAACCCCAAATCAGAAGCAAAACCCTTAGAGAGTGGTGCACAAAGAGAAGGGAAGAAGGAGGAAAGATTCAAGACTTTAGGTATGAAATTTTACTTGTTTTCATACTTTCTCTCCACCAATCTCTTATCCATGATTTTTTCTAAAGTTTTGAGGGCTATTTTGAAGGTAGAACAGAGGGGAAAGTTCAAAATTCAAGTGAGGAGGCCAAGGAAAGCAAGAACAAGCAAGGAAATTGAAGGAAAACAAGGTATTTTGTCATTCTTCCACTTGGTCTTCTTCCTCCCTTCCTTAAGCATTTCGACCTAAACTTAGATAGACCTAAGAAGTTAGATTTTTAACCAAACCAAAGGTGATTCTTAGGTATTTGATGAAGAGGAATAAGAATATGCAAAGAAAACCAAGAAATACGCATTAGAAATCAAGATGCAAAACCTAGGGTTTTAAGTGCACCTTCCAATTTCTGAATTTGTATGATGCTTCCTTGGTCTAAGTTAGAGTATAAATGAGTTTTTGAGATGCCAAAGATGCTCCCCACAAGCTTCCTCCTTCAAGAAAAGCAAGAGAACTCCAAAGAGCCCAAAGGAAGCCTATGTCTCGACCTAGGCTTGTTTGTGTAGGTGGGGGAGTTTTAAATTTTTTCTAAGGCCATTCTTGAGTCATATTTGATGAATAAAAGTGAAGGGAGGCTTTGGAAAAAATTTAGAACTCATAAAAAGTGAATTGGTGTCTTAGGTTCCATATTATGACCTAAAGAAGCAACATAGTGCTAGGCCATTTGTTTTAATGAGGTGATAACTCAAAGAGGCTTAAAAGGAGTCAAGAATCATTTTTGAAAAGAAAGAATGAGACCTAGAAATCATTTGAGGGGTGTTGCTTCATTAGGTGCCAATATTGACCATAATGGAACCTATAGAGCAATCTAGTGTTCCATTAAGTTGTGTAGCCTTAGAGTGTGGTTCATGAACTTAATTGGCTCCCATAATTTGTATCTAGGCCAAGGGAAACTATCTCCACCAAATTGTGGGTGTATGGCCAAGAGAGGAGGCTTGAAAGTTAAGGAAAAAGTGTGTGCTTGTATACAAGGTAGCTCTCTCCACCTTCTCTCATGCATGGATGTGTGTTTAGCTTATTTTATAATATGTGTATACGTATTTTCAAGCTTTGAAAAGTATGCTAGCATGCTTTATATGCCATGATGCTTGATGCCATATTATGTTTTCAAATGATTACATGATGTTTGTATGAGTTTGCTTGAACGTGGAGAGGCCAAGAACTCTTCCCTTGGGTGAGGATGAGCCAAGAACCCTTGAGCTTGGTTGAGACAAAGTAAAAGGTCTCCCAAAAGCAAAGTGGGCTCCCAAGTGTATGGTTGAGTCCAAAGTACTCAAAGAATGGATGAGGCAAATCTAAAATTCATGAGGAGAAGTGTGAGGCCAATCCAAACACTTAGTGAGCTCTTGAATGTCTTGTATGATTGATTCACATGCTAAGGTTGCTTTTAAAATGCCTATGATTTCTACTTTCTCCATGCATGCATTTGTGAAACTTGCTTGCACATATTATGTGTGATGGAATGGGAGATGAGCTATTGAGATTCTTGAATCTCACTCCCTCCTTTTAAATGTCCTAACATGCTAGATGGACCAAGTGGACATGGCAATAGGAGCCAACCACATTGAAGAAAGAAGATTGCCACCCTTAAGCTTGAGTTTTGGTCTTTTGATTCACATTGAGACTTTATGATGTATATTATTATTGTAAATAGTCTATGACCCCTTGGACAAATGTAAAAATGATATTATGTGATAGATAAATGAATGAGTATGGTGTATAGATTCTAGAACATAAATTAAATGTTTATGCCAATGTATGCATTTGAGAAAAGCTTGGTGTAATGTGAATAAGTGAGGGTGAAAAGGCCACAATGAGATGCAAATGGTTTGGGACCATTTGGTCAGCTTCCCCAAGTCTTAAACATGCTTTTAAACTTGCCCAAAAGGTACCAAGACTAAGGAAAATCTATTTGGCAATTTTGGTACCCAATATGGAGCCAAAATTGACCATAATGAAACCCTATGTCACTTTTTGGCCAAATGAGTTAGTCTTGCCCTGAAATTTGGCATGCAATTAGGTCTCATTAAGAGCTTTGTGTGAAGCTAAAGATCATAATTTTCAGAGATCTAAAGAATATTTGATAAATTTTCAAAGTTGGGATTTTTCATGGATTCTGGTATGGGTACTGTTCATACTGGCAGTTTTGTATTCTATGTCACCTGATAGCCAAATGGTGTGCAATGCTTATGAAATTTTATATGCATAAACTAGAGGTCATAATATTTTTGTAGCCACCAAGATTACCTCATTTGGAGGTCTGAGTAGAGAGTTATGTATGTTTGAAGTTAACTATCAGTATCAGTAGCGCCCCAAGAGTCCAGCTACTGTTCCATCGGTTCCAGATGTCTAAAAGTATCTGTTTCTTTTTGGAATTATTTTTTTTATCAAGTAACATTTTTAGCTTTCAATAATGACTGAATTTGTGTGATTTTGATTTTTATAGAATTAGTTATGAATTTTAGAAATTGGTATCAGTAAACTGAACAATAGCCTAGGCAGCCAGCGACCTCTGTATCGTTTTGAATGTCAAACGTCCTGTGTGATAAGTGTTGTGACTTGGACATTTTTTTAGTGTAAATTAGACATTCTAATATTTCCAAAGTGACCAAGATTGTATGATTTCAAATTTTCTAAATTTAGTTATAATTTTCCAAATTTTACCCAGGGAAGAAGCCAATTCTAGCCAAAAATAAACTCCCATTTTCCATGCCTCATTTCGGTTTCCATGGGTTGTAGGCATATTTTTGGGATGTAAATAAGCTTTAATGATGTAATTAAATATGAGGATACATAGTATGAGCTCACATGGTCCACATGACACCGATTGTAAATTTTTAAGCATAGCGCAACACAAATAAACCCATTATTTTTATCTCCCTCTTTATATGCTTTTATGGAAATAATGAGGTGAGGCTTATGAATATCATGAAATGAGCTAGAACTTATGGGGTTACAGAAAATAAGAAAAAATAAGATAATTTCTCCTTCCATGGTTGCTACTCCTTGCTCCTCTTCTCCACCCATTTTGCCCCACTCAAGAAGTCCTAGGAGGGCTTGGTTTTTAGGTAGAACTAAGGGTGATTCTTAAAAAAAAGGGTGTGAAAATTAAGAATATGCAAAGGGAATTAACAAATAACCATGTAAATTATACGGTTTCAAGTGTTCCTTACAAAATTTGATTTGATATCTTAATTCCTATGCCTAAATGAAAGTTTAAATGAGCTCATAAGATCCCTAGAAGTCTCCCTATGTGCTTTCTTTATCAAGAAAACAAAGCAAAGTTCAAAGAGACCATAAAGCTTCCTAGTCTCAACCTAAGGGTGATAGGGTACCTACGGATAGTTTTAATTTGTTCCAAACCCATTTTTGAGTCATACATGATGAGTGGAGGCCTTGAGAAAAATTTAGAAACCATAAAAAGTGAGTTGGCCTTATATGTTCCACTATATGACTTAAAAAAGTAACATGCAGTTAGGCTTTTTATTTTAATTGTGTGATGACTCCAAGAGGCCTAAAAGGAGCCAAGAATCATATTTGAAAGGAAAGAATGGAGCCTAGAATTTATTTGATGGGTGTTGCTTCATTAGATGCATTTTAGAACCATAAAAGGGTTTATAGGTTAAGCTAGAGTCTAAGTAGTCTAAGCAAGTTACGTGGCCTTAGAATTAATTTCATGAACCTAATTAGCTTCCATAAATTATGTTTAGGCTAAGAGAAATCATTCCCACACCATTGTATGTGTAAGGACAAAGAAGGAAGAGGATGTGTGGTTGCATCCAAGGTAGCTCACTCCTCCTTTTCTCATACATAATTGTTTGCTTTACTTGTCTTTGAATGTGTGTATGTGTATTTTAAGCTATGAAAAATTTTCTAGCATGAGCTCTTACACCATGGTACCATGATGATGCATTATTTCTTTAAATGATGTTCATGATGTTTGTTTTGGTTTGCTTAAGTATGGTGAGGCTAAGAACTCTTAGCCATGGTGAGGATGAGCCAAGAACCCTTAAGATTGGTTGAGACAAAGTAAAAAGAGTCTCCTAAAAGTGAGGTTGACTCCCAAGAGCAAGGTTGAGTCTAAGAACCTCTTAAAAGAATGGGTGAGGCTAATCCATTTTCTTGGTAATCCTTTGTATGCTATGTATGACTTGCTCAAATATTGAAATTGCTTCTTGAATGTTAGCACATGTCAACATGCCAATGCATGCATTTGTAAGACTTGTTTTGCATCTTTTATGTATGATTGAATGGGAGATGAGCTATTGGGATTCATTAAATCTCATTCCCTCCTCTTCAATGATCTAACATGCTAGGTGAATCAAGGGATCAAGTAAATGGAAGCCAACCACAAGAGAGATGAGAGCTTGACATCAAAATGCCTAGATTTTGTTACTTTAAGGCCTTATGGATGGCAATTGATTTACTCCATTATTGTATATGACCTATGACTACTTGAGCATGTATAATTATGTTAATATGCGATGTATAAATGAGAGATTATGTTATGTGACCATTAGAATGTAATGGCAATTTTTGCTTCTTGAAAGTTTAATGCATTAGTATATAAATGAAAGTGGAATGACCAAATTGAGATGCATAAGTTTTGAGACCATTTGGGTAGTTTATATAAGTCCTAATTATGCTTTTAAATTTGCCCAAAGGGTGCCAAATATCAAAAGAAATTATTTGGACATTTTGGTATCCCATATGGAGCATAAATTGACCATATTAGAAACCTATACCACTTTTTATGCAAATGAGCTCTTCTTGATATGATATTTGGCATGTAATTAGAGCTTATTGATAGCTATTTGGAAAGCTAAATAGTAGAATTTTTAGAGGTCTAGAGAATATTTGATGAATTATCAAAGTTGGGAAAAATTATGGTTTTAGTTTGATATACTGTTCACTCAGGTCTGAAAATGATCTTGATCACTCAAAGGCCAATGATATCCAATTACCATGAAATTTTGTATCCAGTGACTTGTACCAACTAGAAGCACCTCATTTGGAGGTTTTATAGAAAGAGATATGAGTTTTTAAAAATTATGCCCAGTATCAAGCACCTCAACAAACCTCAGGTACTATTTGATTGAGTTTTAAGATATGGATGTACCTGAACTGGTCTAGAGTTATTTTTTTCCTCTAGCTAACATTTTTTAATTTCTAGATTGGTGTCATTTGCATGGATTATATTTTTGTGAAATTAATTGGATATTTTTGAAATTTTTTATAGAAACTTGTGACAGTATCAGTGGACGGCCCAACCTCTAGACATTTTCGAATGTCAAAAGTCTTTTATGTTGCATTCCATGGCTTGAAAATATTTTTAGCATAAAGTATACATGTGTAGTTTTCCAGAATGGCCAAGAATTCATAATTTCAATTTTTCTAGAATTAGTTATAATTTTCCAAAATATGTGACAGAAAAGAGGAAATTCTGGCAAAAAATGCAAGTATGAATTTTATGTATCTTCTTGCTTTCCACGAGTTATAGGCCACTTTTAGTGATGGAAATAAGTTGTATTCATGTAATTAAATATTAGAATATGATGTATGGTCCATGAGACATCAAACAAAAATTTTATACACGATGCAACGCTAAATAATGCCTTATTTTAATGCCATTATTTTGCCTCTTATTTGAGTTGAATGATGTGAGGCATAAATATAGTATAAAATGAGCTAGAAATTTATGGTATTACATAGCCTCTAGCAAGACATTGTAACTATTCAAATCATATAGGATTGGTGATTCATTGCAACTTGTAACACCATAAATTTCTATCTCATTTCATGATATATCTATGCCTCAAATCATACAACTCACATAAGAGACAAAATAATGCAATATTTAGGATTCCATCGTGTATAAAATTTTCGTTCGATTTTTTGTGGACCATGTGAGCTCATTTATCACATTTTCATATTTAATTATATGGATAAAACTCATTTCCATCATCAAAATTGGCCCACAACTAGTGGAAACCAAAGGAAAGCATAAAACACATATATGCATTTCTGACCAGAATGTTCTCACTTCTGTCACAAACTTTAGAAAATTATAACTAATTCTAGAAAAGTCAAAAGCATGTATTTGTGGCCATTCTAGAAATCTACACATGTCTACTTTATGGTAAAAATATTTTCAGACCATGAAACACAACACAGAAGATGTTTGACATTTGAAAATGTCTAGAGGTCGGGCTGTCCACTGGTACTGTCACAAGTTTCTCCAACAAATTTCAAAAATGTCCAATTAATTCTACAAAAGTTCAATCCATGCAAATGATACCAATATAGAAAGATGTGAATGTTAGCTAGAGGAAAAAAATAACTCTAGACCAGTTTAGGCATGCTTAGACCTCGAAACTCATTCAAATGATACATGAGATTAGTTGGGGCGCTTGATACTGGGCAGAATCTTTAAAAATTTATATCTCCCTCTCTAGACCTCTAAATGAGGTGCTTCTAGTTGGCACAAGTCATTGGGAAATTCTAGTTTCTTATACAAAATTTTGTGGCAATTGGGCACCATGTGAGCCCTATGTAACAAAAATCATTTTCAGACCAAGTAAATAGTACATTAGACCAAAACCAGAATTTTTGCCAACTTTAAAAATTCATCAAATATTCTCTAGACCTTCAAAAATTCTATTCTTTAGCTTCCCAAAAATCTCTTAAGAAGCTCTAATGGCATGCTAAATCAAATCAAGAAGGGCTCATTTGGATAAAAAGTAGTATACATTTCCAATATGGTCAATTTTTGCGCCATATAAGATACTAAAGTGTCCAAATGATTTCCCTTAGTGTTTGGCACCTTTTAGGCAAGTCTAGAAGCATGAATATGACTTGTATGAACTGCCCAAGTGATCCCAAGCCTCATGCATCTCAATTTGGCCATTCCACTTCCATTTATATATGCATTTCCAAGATGCTAAATGGCCAATACATGTCCCAAATGCACATTCTCATACATATAACTTTAGCTCTCATTCATACATGATACATTAACATATTTACACATGCTCATATGGTTACATAACAATTTCATCAAGGGATTACATCATATGCCATGTATATGGCTAAAAAGGAAGCAAAACTAGGCATATTCATATACTTTGATGTCAATCTTCTTCTTTTTGGCTTGTTGGCCTCCATTACCTTGCTCAATTGTTTCACCTGGCATGTTAAGATGTTGGAGAGGAGGGGATGAGATTCAAAGAATCCCAATAGCTCATCTCCCATTCAATTATACATAAAAGATGCAAAACAAGTCTTACAAATGCATGCATGGGCATGTTGACATGTGCAAATATTTAAGAAGCAATTTCAACATTTAAGCAAGTCATACATAGCATACAAAGGCTTGCCAAGCAAGTAGATTAGCCATACCTATTCACTTGCGGATTTTGGACTTGCTTCACCCATTCTTTAAGAGGTTCTTAGACTTAACTTTGCTCTTGGGAGTCAACCTCACTTTTGGGAGACTCTTTACTTTGTCTCAACCAATCTTAAGGATTTTTTGCTCATCCTCACCATCGCTAAGGGTTCTTGGCCTCACTATACTCAAGCAAACCAAAATAAACATCATAAACTTCATTTAGAAACATAATGCATCATCATGGTACTATAGAGTAAGAGCTCATATTATAACATTTTTCATGGCTTGAAATACACATATACACATCCAAAGACAAGTAAAGCAAGCAATCATGCATGAGAGAAGGAGAAGCGAGCTACCTTGCTTGCATTTACACACTTTTTCCTTGAGTCTTAAATCCTCTCCCTTGACCTCACACACCCAAGAAGGGGGAGATAATTTCTCTTGGCCTAAACACAATTCATGAAAGCCAATTAGGTTCATGAAGTTAATTTTGTAACGTCCGATTTTTTGTAAAATAATGAAATGAGTCAGTTTTCAAAGCAAGTCCCTTGAGATGAGTGATTCAAGGCCAAATAAAATTTGGATAAAATTAATAGAAAATGAGGATTTGACCTTGAGTTGCCCAGAAACCAGGGTCAGAGTGATTCGAAAAATTTGCTGAAAGGCTAGTGGCATTTTCGTAAATAAGTGGACTTTTTGGAAAACATACAGGAGGGCTTTTTAAATGAAATTTTTGAGTCCTCCAGGGTTCTTAGAGGCCCTAAAAACCATGGAAGCCCCGGGACCAATATAGACCCTCTGGTGTAATTTTTCCAATGTCGGTTGACCTAAACTTTGATCGATTCATTCGGGAAGGTTTTAGCTCTGATTTGAGTGATTCCAAAGGCATTTTATTAAATTGGGAACCTATTTGTTATGATGGAGAAGACGGTTCTCAAAAAGGAGCTAAAACGAAGGAGAAACAAAAATGCAAAGAATAAAGGGCAAAATGGGAATTATTAGAATTCTTAAAGCTTCTTAAACTCTCTCCATTTCTCACATTTCTTCTCCTTTATTTGGCCAACCTTCTTGCTGTCCCAAGACAAAAAAACATTCTGCTCTTCTAGGCACCCCAAGAGAAGAAGAGAAGGGAGAGAAAATTCAAGCCAAAGGTAAGGAAATTTCTTGGTTTTTCAAGCTTCACATTGGCTAACCTCTTCTTCCCTTTTTCCTTCTTCTTCTCCATGATTTTTCTAAAGTTGTGAGGGTTGTTTTGAAGGGAGAACAGAGGGGAAATTTCGAAAAACAAGTAAGGAGGCCAAAGAAGGCAAAGAGCAAGCAAAGAAAAGCAAGAAAACAAGGTAAAACTTCTATTCTTTGGTAGTTTCTTCCTCCCCCTTCCTCTTGCGCGAATTTGGCCGCCATGAGCCCAATTCTTAGGGGCTATTTTCTGCCTAATTCATGGAGGGATTAGGGGTTTTAGGTGGCAAGGATTAAGAATGAACCAATAGAATCAAGAAAGGAGCATTAGGAAACAAGATGGAATCATTAGGGATCCAAATGCTCCCTTGAAAATCTGATTTTATATGAATGCTCTTAGGCTTAAATGAATGCTTAAATGTGCTCCTAAGATCCCTAAAAGGTCCCCCATATGCCTCTTCCTCCATGAAAATGAACAAAACCCCATGGAAAGTTATGAACCTAGAAGTTGGAAAAGTGTAGAGCACTTAAGGGGATTGTAAAAACTGATTTAATCCATAAGTGCCTTGGTTATTTAAGTGTTTCCTTGACCTCCTACAACTCTTAACAACCTCCCTAAATGGTTCCCCCATCAAAGAAAAGTCAAGAAGCCATTAAATCCTATTTATGCTCTAAGTTTCGGCTAAGTAGGGATGGCATAGTTAGGGAGAATTTTAAATTGTTTCAAACCCATTTTTGAGTCATATATAATGAATGAATGTGAGGGGAAACCTTGGAAAAAATTTAGGAAGCTTAGAGAATGAGTTGATGCTTTAAGTTCCATATTGTGACCTAAAGAAGCAACATGATGTTAGGCCCTTTGTTTTAATGATGTGATGACTCCAAGAGGCTTAAAAGGAGTCAAGAATCATATTTGAGAGTAAAGAATGAGGCCTAGAAATCATTTGAGGGGTGTTACTTTCTTAGGTGCCAATATGGACCATAATGGAGGTTGTAGAGTAATCTAGGGTTTAAGCAAGTTGCATGGCCTTAGAAATCATTTCATGTACTTAGTTGGCTCCCATAATTTGTGTCTAGGCCAAGAGAGACTATCTCCACCAACTTATGGGTGTGTGGCTGAAAGAGGAGGCTTGAAAGCTAAGGAAAAAGTGTGTTTGTATACAAGGTAAGTCTCTTTACCTTCTCTCATGCATGAATGCATGTTTAGCTTGTTTTAGAACGTGTGTATGTGTATTTTCAAGCTTTGAAAAGTATGCTAGCATGCCTTTATATGCCGTGATGCTTGATGCCATGTAATGTTTTTAAATGAATCCATGATGTTTGTATGAGTTTGCTTGAGTGTGGAGAGACCAAGAACTCTTGCCTTGGGTGAGGATGAGCCAAGAACCCTTGAGTTTGATTGAGACAAAGTAAAGAGTCTCCCAAAAGCAAAGTGAGCTTCTAAGAGTATGGTTAAGTCTAAAGTGCTTAATAATGGATGAGGCAAGTCCAAAATCCATGAGGAGAAGTGTGAGGCCAATCCAAACACTTAATGAGCTCTTGAATGTCTTGTATGATTGATTCACATGCCAAGGTTGCTTTTAAAATATCTATGATTTCTAACTTCTCCATGCATGCATTTGTGAAACTTGCTTTGTACATATTATGTATGATTGAATGAGAGATGAGCTATTGAAATTCTTTGAATCTCATCCCCTCCTCTCTAATGATCTAACATGCTAGGTGGACCAAGCAATTATGATGAAGGGAGCCAACAACCATGAAGAGGGACAATTGTCAAGCTTATGTGTTATTTTATTTCTTTTGGAACCCTAATGATGGTTCATCATGTATATGATGTTGTATATATTTTATGAACGTTGAGACATATGTAAATATACAAATATGTGATGTTGAGATGTATGATTCTCATATATGACCACTAGCCCATGTTTTGAGTATATAATGCCATAGTATGAAAGTTTAAAGTTGATGGAAATATGTATAAATGTGGGTTGAATGGCCAAAATAATATGCATGAGGTTTGGGACCATTTGGGCAGCTCACACAAGTCTCAATTAAGCTTTTAAACTTGGCGAAAAGGTGCCAAGACTAAGGGAAATCCATTTGGCCATTTTAGCACCCACTATAGAGCCAAAATTGACCATAATGGGACCCTATGTCACTTTTTAGCCAAATGAGCTAGTCTTGATATGAAATTTGGCATGCAATTAGGTCTCATTGAGGGATTTTTGGGAAGTTAAAGATCAAAATTTTTAGAGGTCTTGGGAATATTTGATGAATTTTCAAAGTTGAGATTTTTCATGGATTCTGGTATGGGTACTGTTCATACTGGCAGTTTTATGTTCTGTGCCACCTAATGGTCAAATGGTGTCCAATGCTTGTGAAATTTTATGTCAATAAAATAAAGGTCATAAGATTTCTGTGGCCACTGAGATCACCTCATTTGGAGGTCTGAGTAGAGAGTTATGCAAGTTTGAAGTTAACTATTAGTACTAGTAGCGCCCGAGGAGTTTAATTACTATTCCATAGGTTCTCGATGGCTAAACGTATCTGTTTCATTCTAAAATTTTTTTTACTATCAATTTAACATTTGTATCTTTCTAGAATGACTGAATATGTGTGATTTTAATTTTTATAGAATTAGTTATGAATTTTAGAAATTTGTCTCAGTAAACTGAACAATAACCCAGGCAGCCAGTGACCTCTGTAGCTTTTTGGATGTCAAACGTCCTGTGTGATGAATGTTTGACTTGGGCTTATTTTGATTGTGAAGTAGATATCCTAAGCTTTCTAGAATCATGATTTTAAATTTTTTATATTTAGTTATGATTTTCCAAAATTGGGTCAGGAAATGGAGCAAATATGGCTGAAAATATGCTTGCTTATTTTGAGCTCCATTTCGCTTTCCATGAATTATAGGCATGTTTTTGTGATGTAAATGAGTTATAATGATGGAATTAAATATGAGAATACATAACATGAGCTCACACGGTCCACATGACACTGATTGCAAATTTTTAAGTATAGTGCAATGCAAAAAAGTCTATCATCTTCATCCCCTTTTTCATATGCTCTTGTGGGATTGATAATACAAAGCTTATAAATGGTATGAAATGAGATAGAAGTCATGGTGTTACATTTATTGGTATTAGAGCAAAGTTCCAAGCTTTTTTGGATTGGATTTGGCTTAAGGATGTAGCAATGGGGCTATGTAAAGGCTTGTATGACTATAAAAAGTCCTCTATGAGACATTGTGGGTGTATGAAAGTAGCTTGTGGCTTTATTCATGATAAGAAAGTTGTAGAATGGTCTTAGAGTAGTTAGTAGACACCGGGAAGAATGGCCTCTAAAGTAGCTTGAGCAGAGTTAAGGGATTCGACGGCTAGAGCTTGATGAGATATGATAGCTCACCGAGATCAGTGGCAAGCCCTAGATATGAACGATGATAATGATCTTGTTGATAAGAAGAGGCTTGCTAGAGAGAGTATGTGAGGCCTAATTCTCTCAGGTAGTCATACTTAGGCCATTCCCAATTGTCTCACGTAACACAGAGACAAGTAATGATGCAATGCGGTATAGAAATGAGACTGTGACTGCACTAAACCAGTTTAGAGGGGAAGTGAGAAAAAGAGTCACCCCATAGCCACAACACCCAAATGTCTACATAAGTATTAGAGCTCGAAAGGTTAGTCTCCTCAGGCCAGAGGTTGAGTTATAAGCTATATCCTGGAGCTTGATAGCCTGAAGGTGATAGCTAGTTATGCATGAATAAAGTAAGAGGTAGAATCCTTTAACTTGATGATGGGCTAAATATAGAGGCAATAAGGCTTGGGTTGGTAGCTAAAGATGAAAATCCAATCCATGAAAAAGTAAGCCAATCAGAGGCTGTTAGTCATGCCCAATACTTAGACAGGAAACTAGGGTGAACCCGAGGCTAATTAGTTGCAGCAAATGACAGTAAGAACTTAATAGGCCTAGTAGTGAGACTAGGAAAGAACTTAATGTCAGAGAAAGTTAAACACAGGGACAGTAAGGTTGTTGAGACCCGCCTGCGAGGCATTGACTCTAACCTAGAATGTTAACCCTGTGAATACGATGATGGGCTGGTATAATGAGTTTAGGGCCACATAGACACTGCCAGGAAAAACCTTATTAACAAGGTCTTCAATTTCTCATGGTAATATACAAGATCTCGTTGCCAAGATCCTAGACCCTGTGGACAGAATATTTATATAGCCTTGAAACTTATATAAGATAAAGCTACTAGTAGAGAGGCATATAGCGAGTGGCCTAGAAAGATGTACCTCCTAGGTAACTCCTAAAAGTAAGTATGGGTAGCCCAGTAATAGAAGCTCAAAAAAAAAAAGAATGAGAATAGTTAGTAAGCTATAGGTCCGATGAGATGGCTAGCCCAGGCTGAGCGTAAGCTAAAGCTTAGGGGAGATGACCAGTAGCATCGTTCCTGGTGAGATATGTAAATGAAAGGCTTAATACAAGTTCTCCTCGGATTGAGAAAGGAAAGATGAGATATCCTGATGTCGGGGAAACCACCTAGTAGTGGTTAGTAAATTTCTTCAGATAGACCCCCCTGAGTCATAAAGGGAAACGAGGAAGAGTTAAGAAACTAGCTACAGAAAAGATGCCCTTGCTTTAGTCATGATTAGATGAGTAAGCTAAGCCCAGAAAGGTAAACAGATAGGGGTCTAATAGTTAGTCAGACTAGCTCCCTAATATGAGAATACTATAGGGTTAAGGCATGTGAGTGATTAGAGCACCCAGTAAAGCATCAGCTTCAGTGAGGTAGAATCCAAACATTAAGAGTACGTGTTCTGGATTAGGTTAGCAAAACCCTAAAAATAGTATACTATGCTCCTAAGGATGAGGCTAGAGAGGCTGTTTATAGAGGTTGAATAGAAAGAAAGCCCAGCTCTAATCCAAATATAGAAATAAGCTGAGACAGACAGGTAGTGCCTTAGTACCCTCAGGTAAGCTCAAAGGAGTTAGAGACCACCTAAGAAGGTAAGCCTCGTTTTATGTAGAAAAGGAATGTAAGCCAAGAGCATCATAGAATGAAATTCCTGAAATTATATGAAATAGAATCTTTCTTACCAAGGGATGGTCTAGTTAAGGGCAGAGTAAGAGTATGAACAAAAATTTGACTCCCTTGATGTTACAGAGAGTAAATCAGTGGAGAAACCTTGGGAAATTGTAGGTGCTCTTGAGTATAAAGAAACTTGAACTGGTAACAGAAACAGCCAGTAGTAAAACATCATTTTACCTTAGTGACGGGCTTGTCGTACAACCCTCAAAATAAAACTAGGTTGATCTAAAAATATAGCTAATGGCACAACCTAGGTCATCTCCCTTGGAAATGGAATTCAATACATAATTGAGTTTTCTAAGTGTTCAAAGATCCTATGACTACCTAATTTGGGGGTTTTGGTTGAATTAAAACTAACCTAAAACTAAATTGAATCAAAATTTCTAATTGCTACTTAATTGGATGAATTGTGGGGGATAATGGGCTTGTGACTAGCTTAGGAATCATCTCTTGGTATCCACTATCCTTATCCTAATCTAATTGTGATTAATTCTGGCTTAAGAGTCCCTAATTGTGTTCATTAGCAAATGATCTTGAATAACCATTCAAGATTCAAGAGATTAATAATCTAATATTGAATTGAGACCTCAATCTCGCATTAAACCGTTAATTCTTGTCTTTAAGATCAATGAACATCCAATTTGATTGATTAACTAATTAATTAGCCTCTGATTCATCATCCAAAAATGTTTAATTAACCAACTAAACACTAAAGAATTCTCAAATAAACAATTAAGCACAAAATCTCACTTATGCATTTCATCGAACACCTTCGTGGCATACATGGGAGATTAGAGAGAATAATGAAAAATCAAATTTAAATCTAACCAATTAATCAACAAAAATGTTTCCTAATCAGTGTCTAACCAGCCACTAATTAATTACACAAATTCCTAATCAAATACAACTCAACCGAGATTGCACAAGAAAAAGAAAAAGTGTAGGAAATTGAGAAATCTTAGCCAAAATTCTGCATTCTTATCCAAGGATTCAAGCTTCAACCTAAGAGCTTTCTCCTTGCTAGTCACAGATGGAGGTTTAGAGCTTCATATTGGCGTGGAGAGATGGAGATGGAGGAAAAATGGCGTGGTTCTGTGTGTTGTGGACAAAGGGGATGGAATGGGCGAATGATGTGTGGTGAATGGGCGAATGACGGAGGGAATTTGTGTTGTGAATAAGGCATCGTGAAATGCAGAATAAATGGAATGGAATTTGATTGAGTGAATGATGTTGGATGAATTAAAAATGGACGATCTGGATGAATGGAAGGCGTGCGAATGAATGAAATGTGACGATGGGATGAATCTGGATGGGTGTGAATGAATGGCGTGATTGTGCGAATCCCTTCCTCATTAAAAGTCACGTGCCCAGCTCCTCTCATGCATCCTTTTTTTTATCTCAATTGCTTGAAGCTCTTGTGGGTGCATAAACGTGGGACCCACTTCAATTTACATTATTATAATATTCCATGCAAATCTCACGTTGCTGTTCTTCACTATTCACGTCGGGTTCCACGTTGCTTCTCTTCATTTTGCTGCTGTCCAGACGTGATTCTGCATGTGTGTTTATTTCTTCTCCAACTCATGGCAAGCTCCTTCATCCCAAGCCTCCAGCTCCAGCGTCTTTTCCTCTATTTCTGCTGGCATTTCATATTGCTTCTTCCTCTATTTTTCACGTTGGTTTCACATTCCTCTCTCTGCATGTGAGCTTCTTTGTGGCTTTTGTAAGTGCTGCTGCTCGTGTTCATCTTCCAGCTTAGCTCCCTTTTCTTTGTTCAACCACGTCTCTAGTTTTAGCTGCTGCAACGTCTTGATGTCTAGTGCCTCTGTTTTAAGCTTGTGTGTGTTGCTGCCCCTGCATGCAAACCCAGTTCAGCATTTTCTTCCTCTCTTTTGTGCCCAGATTTTCTCAAGTCTCTCGTGATTTTCTGCCTTCATTACTTCTTCAAAACCGTAACATCTTTCCCAACCAGAACCCACAACTTCTCTCGCATTCTGCAGCTTTTTCCACGTTGGTTTCCTTCTCTTGCTGACAGTGTCTTCTGCTTCATTCCATGTTCAGCTCGTCTTATTCTTTTTCTGCAGCTTGCGTTAGGACTATGGCACTTCTTCCAACTTCTCCTCTATTTTGTACTGCTGCCCCTCGTGTTTAATCTGAACCCATGGCTTCTTCTTTTTGTGGCTGCAACCCTTTTAGTTTGTGGCTCTCCTTACTCTTCTTCAAAACAAATTCTCCTTCAAAGCTCCAATTGCCCAATAAAAATCTGCATAAAAGAATGAAGGAGATGAAATAGAAAATTCACAAAATTCATTTAAAATGATTTATGCATTAAAATTCAAGAATTTTGCAATTTTAATTCCTAGAGTGCAAAAGTGGCTAATGAATTCAAATTGAATCTAATTAGACCCTTAAGACCATATTCCATCATCAAAAATGCCAAAGTTAAGAGGATTAAAGTGTGTAAAAATCATGCTTATCACTTAGTAAGAGGATAAGAAAGGTAAAAAGAGAAGGTATGACAATGATTAAGCCAAGGACATATTAGATTGAGAATAGATATTCAATTAGTATGCTTTAGTATTTAAGAAAGCACACTTGTCCTTGGTGTAGATGCCCTTCTAGCATGATAGCGCCCGGAGAAAATAGTCAGGCAATGCAGAGAGATCTTGGGATGTAGTAGATGAAGAATCCTACTTTCCCCGCGCACTCTATGAGAATAGGGCTGATAGAAAAAGGTAAGAGAGAGGTACTTTAGATTATTGGGAAACTGGTAATATACAGGTAATAATGGCCTTGAGCTCAGTCATGAGGCGCTTGTGTATTACTGTTTGATGTTATAATTTGCTTATAACAATGGTCACGTGATATTAGGCTTGATCAACCTAATAGTAATATGACTTAAGTGCGTAGCAAACGATGACATCAATCACAAAGTGTCTTGGTAATCAAAGAGTATCTGAGCTAGTAAAAGAATGAGACGAGTCAGAGAAGAAAGGTAAAAGGATTCTAGTAGTATCATAATAGCAAGGAAAGCATGTAGAAAGGAATCCCCAGTAAAGAATGTTCAGAATCAGTATGCATAGTTTGAGTCCCTTATAATATATGTAAATGAAATGGATAGGGACCAGTGTATAGCCTTTCTTCTGCCAGAAATGTTCACCACACTTAATGTGTGAGATGCCCTAATGTCAAGGCACTTAACAGCAGAACGTGGGCATGGTTACAAACTGCAGGATATGAGAGAAAGACTAGAATGAGTACATGTAAAGTAAGTAAGTTAATAGAGTAAGAAAGGAAAGCCCAAGAAAAAAGGGGCTAGAGTGAGAATCTGAGGATCCTATGAGGAGTGATGAGTGAAAATTGAAGTGCTCCCTAGTATCAGTATGCTAGGATCCTAGAGAATCGGATTACATAGAACCTACTTCGCACAAAGAGCATGATGTACCTCTGAGTTTAGCCTTAGCTATTATGAGCGATGGTAACTGGACTTAGTGAGTACATATTTTACTATCAGATACAGTGATTTTAGGCTTTGACATCTCCCAGAGATGGATCATAGTAGATCCCAGCATAGCACAGCGGGTTACAGTAAACCTTAGCAGGGCTTTGAGAGGTCGCAGTAGACTCAGGGGTCACAGTAGATCCCACAAAGTTACAGAGAGCCCTAGCTATAACATGATAGATCTCTAGTAGAGATGACAGCCTGAGATAGTTTTATAAATTAGTTAGTCTCAAAGATCAGTACAATTTCAGCTAATTTTTGTCTCAGAAACTATAGACCTTCTGAGTCTGGTAGACCGTTGCCACAGAGACATGAAGGCTTTATTCAGACAGTTAGACCACTGACTAGCTCTCTTTAGAGATGACATAGTATATGGGATGAGGAAAGCAAGAAATTAGCTTTCCAAAGTTAGAGCTAGATGAACCACTACCTAGCAAATAGTAGCCCTGATCAAGGGGATAGAGAGATCCCTACATGCTAGCTTATGTATTCAGGAAAGAGTTAGGTGTAGTTTTACATAAGGTAAGTAGTACAGTATATCTCCAATGACTAAAACTGTGAGAATAGCTAGCATCCCATCAAAACTCAGCAGTAGTTAGTGGTAGTAGCTCTTTGGTGCCAGTATGAGACACACAAGTTAGGCCAATCAGTATTGAAATAAGGGACTATAAAATGCCACCATAAGTGAGCAAAGAAAGTAAGAAAAAGTCTCGGCCTACAAAGACAGATATAGTAATAAACAGAGAAACTGGGATCATTAAAAGCAAAAACTCCTCAAAGGAGCTGTAATCCCAATAAGCAGTTGCAATATGAGGCCTATGCTAGAAAGAAATGTGAATTATAATCATGGAATGAGCTAGAATGATTAGAAAAGATGATGAGATGTTATGAGAAGCCATTCAGAAAGGATACGGGAGATGTGATATGAAATAAGTTACCTTCCAAGATGTGTAAATGAGTTCACTGAAAGAAACGTTAATCCTACGAATGGGTTAACATTGACCCTACATGATTAGTAAGCTCTCCCAGGATAGGCCTTTAGAGTTAAAAATTTCTTTCCCTTATAAAAAAGAACTAGTTAGCATTTTATAGCAATAGAACCCTTATTAAGAACTAGCAATGAAAAATCTCCTGGCTAAGAGAAAATTCGAACGAATGAAATCACTGAGAAAGTGTATAAAGCTAGGAAGAAGAGAAAGAAAGGAACAGTTAGCTAGAATATAAAAGAGCAATAGAAATGTACCCTTAAATTTTGAAGACGAAATTTATTTAAAGGGGTAGAAATGTAACGTCTGATTTTTCGTAAAGTATCGAAATAAGTCAGTTTTCAAAGCAAGTCCCTTGAGATGAGTGATTCAAGGCCAAATAAAATTTGAATAAAATTTTAAATAATAGAAAATGAGGATTTGAGCCTTGAGTTACCTAGAAACCAGGGTTAGAGTGATTCAAAAAATTTGCCGAAAGGTTAGTGGCATTTTCGTAAATAAGTGGACCTTTTGGAAAACATATAGGAGGGCTTTTTAAATGAAATTTTTTAGTCCTTCAGGGTTCTCAGAGGCCCTGAAAATCATAGGAAGCCCTGGGATTGGTAAAGACCCTCCGGTGTAATTTTTCTAATGTCGGTTGACCTGAACTTTGACCGATTCATTCGAGAAGGTTTTAGCTCTGATTTGAGTGATTCCAAAGACATTTTATTAAATTGGAAACCTTTTTGTTATGATGGAAAAGATAGTTCTCAAAAAGGAGCTAAAACGAAGGAGAAACAAAACTGCAAAGAATGAAGGGCAAAATGGGAATTATTAGAATTCTTAAAACTTCTTGAACTCTCTCTATTTCTTATGTTTCTTCTCCTTTATTTGGCCAACTTTCTTGCTGCCCCAAGATAGAAAAACATTCTGCTCTTCTAGGCACCCCAAGAGAAGAAGAAAAGGGAGAGAAAATTCAAGCTAAAGGTAAGGAAATTTCTTGGTTTTTTATGCTTCACCTTGGCCAACATCTTCTTTCCTTTTTCCTTCTTCTTCTTCATGATTTTTCTGAAGTTGTGAGGGCTGTTTTGAAGGGCAAACAGAGGGTAAATTTCGAAAATCAAGTAAGGAGGCCAAAAAAGGCAAAGAGCAAGCAAAGAAAAGCAAGAAAACAAGGTAAACCTTCTATTCTTTGGTAGTTTTTCCCTCCCCCTTCCTTTTGCACAAATTTGGCCACCATGAGCCCAATTCTTAGGGGCTATTTTCTGCCCAATTCATGGAGGGATTCGGGGTTTTAGATGGCAAGGATTAAGAATGAACCAATAGAATCAAGAAAGGAGAATTAGGAAACAAGATGAAATCATTATGGATCCAAATGCTCCCTTGCAAATATGATTTTATATGAATGTTCTTAGGCTTAAGTAAATGTTTAAATGTGCTCCTAAGATCCCTAAGAGGTCCCCCATATGCCTCTTCCTCCATGAAAATGAACAAAACCCCATGGAAAGTCATGAACCTAGAAGTTGGAAAAGTGTAGAGCACTTAAGGGGATTGTAAAAATTGATTTAATCCATAAGTTCCCTTGGCTATTTAAGTGTTTCCTTGACCTCCTACAACTCTTAACAACCTCCCTAAATGGTTCCCCCATCAAGGAAAAATCAAGAAGCCATTAAATCCCATTTATGCTCTAAGTTTCGGCCAAGTAGGGATAGCATAGTTAGGGAGAGTTTTAAATTGTTTCAAGCCCATTTTTGAGTCATATATGATGAATAAATGTGAGGGGAAACCTTGGGAAAAATTTAGGAAGTTTAGAGAATGAGTTTGGTACTTTAGGTTCCATATTGTGACTTAAAGAAGCAACATGATGTTAGGCCCTTTGTTTTAATGATGTGAGAATTAGTTATGAATTTTAGAAATTTGTATCAATAAACTGAACAACAACCCAGGCAGCTAGCAACCTCTGTAGCTTTTTAGATGTCAAATGTCCTGTGTGATGAATGTTGTGACTTGGGCGTATTTTTATTGTGAAGTAGACATCCTAAACTTTCTGAAATGACTAAGATTGCATGATTTCAAATTTTCTAGATTTAGTTATGATTTTCCAAAATTAGGTTAGGAAATGGAGCAAATTTGGCCGAAAATATGCTTGCTTATTTTGAGCTCCATTTCGTTTTCCATGAATTATAGGCATGTTTTTATGATGTAAATGAGTTATAATGATGGAATTAAATATGAGAATGCATAACATAAGTTCACACGGTCCACGTGACACCAATTGCAAATTTTTAAGTATAGCACAATGCAAAAAAGTCTATCATCTTTATCCCCTTTTTCATATGCTCTTGTGAGATTGATAATACAAAGCTTATAAATGGTATGAAATGAGCTAGAAGTCATGGTGTTACAAATTCTAAGGCTACACATTCATTAGAAAAGCTAGGTAACTCATAAGGCTCTTTTATGGTTCTATAATGCACTTAATGAAGCAACCTTAAGCAAACATCATCTTGGCTCCATTCCTTCCATTTATTTATGATTCTTGACTCCTTTTAAGCCTCTTGGAGTCATCACACAATCAAATCAAGAAACCTAGCTAGGTGTTGCTTCTTTAAGACATAATATGGAACCTATGATACCATCTTATTATCTATGGTTTCTAAAAATTTTTCAAGGCTTCCTCTCATACTCTCCCATCATACATGATGCAAAACTATGCTTGGAAGGAATTAAGACACTCCTTAGTTGCATAAACCTTCCTTGGCCAAGGCTATGTTGCCATATGGCACTAATGGATTTGTTTTAATTTCTTTGATGGGAGAAGTATATGGGAGGCTCTCTTGGTATCTTAGGAACTCATATATACTCTTAGACAGCTTAAATTACTACTAGGAAGTTTCATCTTAGCCTAGGTGCAACCAAATCCCTAAATTCCGTAACTTGCATTCTAAAGCTCCCTTTTCAATTCTAGTTGTATATTTTTAATCCTCACATGCCAGAACTTTTGGTTCCATTAAGAATATATAATAAAAAACTCTCCTCCTCACTTTCTCTCTCTAGACCTAGGCTTAAATGGCTTAGAAACACAAGATTTTACAAGTGTTTCAAGTAAAGTCTTACTTTAAAACGGAGCTCTTTTTGTGTAGATTATTTTCCATCGATTAATTTCTTGAAAGGAGTTCCTTTTTGGCTTGGGTTAGACCTGAATCTTCAAATTTTCAAGAAAAGAAAACCACCATTAGAGAGCTCTTAGAGACAGGAATAACTTTCCTAAATGGCATGAGATGAAACGAGACTGTTTACTTACCTAAACGGAAGCTTAAACTTCTCTCTCTCCCCCTTAATGTCATGCCATTGCTGCACATTTTTCTGCAAATGGAAGCTTGGAGAAGATGATGAGGTGTAATCTTACTTAAGAAGCCTATTTTATAATTTTTCAAAATGACCATTTTGCCCTTACATGCCTGTTTGCTCCGTTTAGGCTTATTTTAACTCCTTTTTTATAACTATCTTTTTTATCATAAAATTTAGGTTCCTAATTAAATAAATGCCTTTGGAATCACTCAAATCAGAGCTAAAACCTTCTTGAATGAATCAGTCAAAATTTAAGTCAATCGACGTTAGAAAACATCCATCGGAGTGGTTTTAACTGTCCTGGGCTTCCTATGATTTTTAGGGCCTTTGAGAAGCCCAGAGAACTCAAAATTTTCATTTAAAAAGCCTTTCTATGATAATTCTAAAATTTGCTCAAAATGACGAAAATGCCTTTATATTTCGTCAATCTTTTGTTACATTTCGTTTCTTCGTTCTAGCTCTATTTTTCTTTCCATCTGAGCTTGGGATTCTCATTTTTAGGAGTCTAGAATGCTTCCCAAATTTTTAGGGACGTTAACTAATTCATTTTAGAGGAGCTTCCTCTTATATCTGGTGAATTTTGTTTGTTTATGGAGAAACTGTACGTTACGTTTCTCACATTTTCTCTCATTTTCAGAGAATCGAATGTTACACAACCTATCATACAACCTTGTTATATCCCTTTTTGTCACACACAATATAGGTCAAGTATGAGATATGGAAACATCATTATCATTTTACTTAACTATCACTTTCTCAACCTCCAAGCAGACTAATAAAACAAATGGAAAATCCTTCTATCTAAGCATGGCCATGTATTTCTCAGTCTCACTCATCGAGTGGCCCAGAGATATCTCTTCACTAATGAGAGGGACAAATTCCATCTTTACCACTCATCTTTCTCTACATGGATTCCACTGTGCCTGATCATAGCTTTTATGATTACCCTGTTAAAGATGACTTTTGACTATGCTAAAGCACAATGTTCTTCATATAAGAATTTATGGTGATCTCAAGTCTAAAGGTTTAGTGACATGACTATATATGAGATATGCTTATGACTTCATCCATATAGCTATCTCATGATGAGTCGATCCAGCACCTTGTTTCCTAACGACTGCCTATGATTTTGATTCGTATCTTCATACACAATTAACACATAATCATCAATCAAAATCATATTAGCCTTAGTTCATCATCATTTCCATAAAAATGATCGACTAAGGATATTTAAGATAATCAATATGATTTATCTAAGGATATAATTATTATAGTAAACATGCAAACAATGTAATAAATGTAATAAAAAAGAAACTCCTTTTTCCTAATGAAATACGATGTTCATAATACAATGATTGGCCTAGGACACAATCTCCAACACCTCTCACTTGCACTAAGCCCAATCATTAATGTGTCTAATACCCATTAACTTAACATAACACTTATGCTTTACTTGTGCAAGTGGCTTAGTTAGAGGATTAACAACATTGTCATTAGTTAGTACTTTGTATATCTTAATATCACTCTTATTAATGATTTCTCTGATGAGGTGATATCGCTTGAGTTTATGTTTAGTTCTTTGATGTGACCTAAGCTTTTTAGCCTGTGCTATTGCACTATTGTTGTCACAAAATAGATCTATTAGATTTAAGATGGTATCATCACTCTTAGCTCAGTGATAAACTTCTTAATCCAAATGGCTTCCTTAGCTGTATTTGATGTTGCTATGTACTTAGCTTCTGTTGTAGAATCATCCACAGTGCTTTATTTGGAGCTCATCCAACTGACTGTTTCACCATTCAAATAGAATATGAATCCTAATTGTGATCAAAAGTCATCCTTTTCATATTGGAAACTTGTATCTGTGTAACCATTTACAACAAGCTTGTCATCCAATTCTCTATATACCAAGAATACTTTTTAAGTCCTTCTTAAGTATTTTAGGATATTCTTGACAACAGTCTAGTAACTTTCACCTAGATTTGACTGATATTTGCTAGTCATACTTAAGGCATATGAGACATCTGGTCTAATGCACAATATGGCGCACATAATAGATCATGGCTAAGGCATATGGAATCTTGCTCATGTGATCTTGTTCATCACGTGAACTTGGACATTGTGATTTGTTGAGATTGATGCCATGAGACATAGGTATATAACCCTTTTTTGAATCTCACATACTAAACCTATGCAATACCTTGTCTATGTAAGTGCTCTGACTTAGGCCAATAAGCCTCTTAGATCTATCTCTATAGATCCTAATCCCTAATATGTAAGAGGCTTCACCTAAGTCCTTCATCGAGAAACACTTTTCTAACTAAGTCTTGACATTTTGCAAGGTAGGAGTGTCATTCCCAATAAGTAGGATGTCATCAACATAAAGCATTAGAAACATAATTGTACGCCCACTAACTTTCTTGTAAACATAAGGTTCATCAACATCTTGGATGAATCTAAACTTTTTGACTACTTCATCAAAACGATGATTCCAACTCTGAGATGCTTACTTTAATCCATAAATAGATTTTTGAAGCTTGCAAAACTTCCTAGAATCCTCTAGATGTACAAAACCTTTAGGCTATATCATGTACATATCCTCAAGTAGCTTCCTATTAAGGAATGCTATTTTGATGTCTATTTGCCAAATCTCATAATCATAGTATGATGCAATGGCAAGAAGGATCCTAATTGATTTAATCATGGCAACTAGTAAAAAAGTTTCATCATAGTCTATACCATGGGTCTGTTTGAATCTTTTTGCAACCACTAGTGCTTTGAAGGTATGCACTTGGCCATCGTCGATTTTCTTCTTAAAAACCCATTTGCACCAAATGGTTTTTATACCTTTAGGTAAGTCAATCAAGGTCTATACTTGATTACCACATATGGATTGCATCTCAGACTTCATGGCATCTAGCCATTTTTCAAAGTCTGATCCTATTAGAGCCTCTTGATAGGTAGTTAGCTCATCTTATTCAATGAGAAAGACATCATGACTTTTAGTTATAAGAAATCCATATCTTTGAGGCTGACATCGTGTCCTATTAAAACTTTGTGGGCCTTGTGTTACTTGAGTAGGCTTAATAACTTGTTGTGAGTCTTCTTGTTTTTCTATCTCTAGTTCAATGCAATTTTGTGGCTCTCAAACTTCTTCGAGATGTATCTTACTCTCATTGATTCTTTTAGAGATAAATTCTTTTTCTAAAAAGATACCATTTCGAGCAATAAATAGTTAATTCTCATTGGAATTGTAGAAGTAGTATCTCTTAGTTTCCTTAGGATACCCCACAAAAAGACATTTTATAGATTTAGGTGCTAACTTATCTGAGACTTGTTGCTTAACATATGTCTCACATCTCTAAATTTTAAGAAAGATAAATTAGGCTTTTTCCCAATCCATATCTTATATGGAGTCTTTTCAACCATCTTAAATGGAAACACGATTTAGTGTGAAAGTAGCTGTCTCTAATGTATAGCTCCAAAAGGACAGTGGAAGATTTGTTTGACTCCTTATAGATCAAATCATATCTAATAAGGTTCAATTCCTTCGTTCAGAAATACCATTCCATTGTGGTGTTCCTGATAAGGTTAATTGTGAGATAATTCTATAATTTCTAAGATGGTCAATAAATTCTTGGCTCAAATATTTAGTACCTCGATCAAATTGAAGTGATTTAATAGATTGCCAAGTTGATTTTGTACCTCATTTTGGAAGGTTTTGAACATTTTAAAAGATTCAGATTTATCTCTCATTAAATAGATGTATCCATATCTACTAAAGTTATCTATAAAAGTAATGAAGCACTGGTGACTGCTTCTGGCAGTGGTACTTAGTGGACCACATACATCAGTATTTATTAAGCCTAATAAATCCATAGCCCTCTCACTATGCCTAGTAAAAGGTGCCTTTGTCATCTTTCTTAATAAATAAGATTCCCAAGTATCAAATGATTCAAGATGAAATGAGTTAACAAGTCCATTTGAATGGAGCTTTGAAATGCATTTCTCATTTATGTGGCCTGGACAACAGTGCCATAGGTAGGTCGAATTCAAATTGTTTGAATTGATTCTCTTAGTAATTACGTTATAGATATTCTCATTATTGGGAGCTTCAAAGTTTAAGTAATAATGACCACCATGCAAATCATCATCCACATAAAAGATGTCATTAAGATAAATAGAACATTTATTATTTCCAATAATTGAAGTAAAACCTTCCTTATCTAAATAAGAAAGTGAAATAATGTTTCTACTCAAAGCAGGAATGTAAAAGCAATTATTCAAAATTAACAAAAGCCCATTAGGAAAAATTAATTCATAAGTACTTATGGCTAAAGTAGCAACTCTTGCTCTATTTCTAACTTGTAGGTCTATTTCACCCTTTATCAACTTCTTACTCCATTTGAGACCCTACATATGTGTACAAATGTGAGAACTACATGCAGTATCTAATATCCATGCAGAAGAAGTAGAAAGATTAATTTGTATAACATAAATACCTAAAGTAATAGCCCCGCTATTATTCTTTTTCTTTAGATCTTCTAGGTAGAGCTTGCAATTCCTCTTCTAATGACTAGGCTCATTGTAAAAGAAACAAACTTCTTCCTTAAAAGGCTTTACCTTCTTGGCTTCAGGCTTGGGCTTGGGCTTAATGCAATCCTTAGACTTATAGTCCGGGCCCTTTCCCTTTCCCTTTCCCTTTCCCTTGCCCTTGCCTTTGCCTTTCTTTTTCATCCCCTGTCCTTTTTGAACCATTAAAAGAAAGCTTGGCTTTTTCTTGATATTTTGCTTAGTAGTTTTAAGCATTGCATGCAGTTTAGAAAATTGATTTCTCTATGTTATTCATATTGTAGTTTATGATAAACTGGTCATAACTTTTCTGGAGTGAGTTTAAAATTATATCTATAGCTGACTCCTGGCTCATAGGAAATCTGAGCCTTTTAAGGTGATCAATGTAACCTTTCATATTTAAAACATGAGTGTTAACTGATGCACCCTTAGTCATTTTACAAGAACGTAAGGCTTTTATGGTTTCAAACCTTTCTTGCCTTGCTTGTTGTTGCAATATTTCCTTGAGATGCATGGTCACCTCATAAGCCTCCATATGTTCTAGATCTCTCTGAAGTTCTAGGACCATGGAGGCTAGAGATGCTTAGTGTAGGCATCTCTTTGGGCTCTTGGAGCATTGGCTACAGGCTCCCTAGGAATGGATTCATCTAGGACATATAACTTTCTCTTTTACTTAAGAACAATTCTCAAGTTCCTGAACCAATTAAGAAAGTTAATCTTATTGAGTTTATCCTTCTCAAGGATAGATCGCAATGATAGGTTAACAAAGTTATTTGTCGACTTTTTTTTTCTACAACAAAAATATGCAAAGTCTAGTTAATAATCTCCTATTCTAAATAACCCTCAATTTAGTTAGTGGGCTAAGACCCATATTTCACCTAACTGTAAGTCCACTTTGGCAAGATGATTAAAATTAAGTTATTTTGGTAGGTAATTCATTTACCAATTACATCGCATGTAACTCTTAGATCTTTATGGGATCCTGTCATCATATAATCTGGCTTGTTTAATCCCATCTTATACTTTGAGGCCCAAAACTATTTTGATAGTCTCAATTAAGTCAAACCATTATGAACCTTATAAGTATCACTATTACCCAAGCTACCTCACTCAGATAGCCTAAGTGTATCCCGCTCTGGTGGATTTTACATTTAGGCGATCAAAGCCTTGATAACTATTCATAAATGGGTGGTATTATTACTTAAAATTTAATTTGATGGATTTTATTATTTTGTTGTCATTCATATATATTTAATCAACGTATGATCATATGCCACAATAGCATCTCATACATACATATGTTAATGAACTCATCATAAAGCATAAAATAAATGTGTCACAATATGGCCCATCTAACCTATGTTCTCTCAAGCCACTGGAGGATTCCTCTAAGATGAAATTCATATATATAAAGAAACCTTGATTGTACATTCGAGGGGAGTCAGATGAGAAGAGAATGTACATCCAGAATGAATAGAGAGAGACACGACACACAAATTGTATTTAAAATTACAAACCATAATAGATTCCTAGGGCCATATCATGCACCATACCCATCCAATTTAAACAAACAAATCACAATACATTTTGAACATCTCATGAAAAGCTATAAACTTTGTGATTTTAGTGTTAAATTATATTATGTTGCACCAAGATTAGATAACCATCCAATTAGCATTATATTCATTCACTTACATATATCATATATATATAATCATATTAATCTAATCAACATTGATTAAGATTTAATCAACTAGCCTATAGTTCATATATCTCATATTCATATATTCTACCTTCATGTGATAGGAAGGAATCATTCAAAAATACAAAAAAAGGAGAGAACTTTGTGAAGATTTCACATTGCAACATTTTATATTACATATAAGTGATGCAAAATTATAACAAAGGTGAAAGCTTCACGAAAATTTCACTCAAGAACTCAATTTAAACAAGCATTGATATAGCTTTGATACCACTATTGGGATTCTTGAGACACGTACAACGAAAAGTTAAAAGAAAAAATAGAATTCGAACCCCTCCTTTGGATCCATCAATGTAGTTTAAATTAAGTAAAGTTTTAGATTTTTTACCTTTGTCACGTGATTCTACAAGTTCTCTTTCTATTGTTGGATCTCAAGAACTAATGATTCAGATCATCTCCTTCTACTAGTATCTACAATACCATAACTTCTAACTCATTTCATGATACTCATGTGCTTCACATCATTAAATTCCATGAAGGTGTATGAAAAAGGGAATAAAAATAATGAATTTCTTTGCGTTGCGTTATGTATAAAAATTTCATTCAGTGTCACGTAGATCATACGAGCTCATACTATATATTCTTATATTTAATTACATGAATACAATTCATTTACATCATAAAATGTGGCCCACAACTCATGAAACTCAAAGGAAGACTTAAAATAGGCATATTAAATTTTGGCCAGAATTTGCCCCTTTTATGACCAAAATTTGGAAATTCATAACTAATTCTAAAAAAATCAAAATTATGTATTCTTGGCCATTCAAGAAAGATACAGATGTTTAAGTCATATTAAAATTATTTCTAGACCATAACATCCATCACAATGGATGTTTGACATCCAAAAAAATCCAAAGGTCAAACTGCCACTAATACTATCACAGATTTCTGCAGCAAAATTTGAAAATTTCCAATTAATTTCACAAAAATCCAATACATATAAATGATACCAATATGGAAAGCTATGAATGTTAGCTATAGGGAAAAAATATTTTAAGACCAGCTCAGGCAGCCTAGGCCTCGAAACTCAATGGAACAGTAACTGAGGTCAAACGAAACTCCTGATATTGGATAGAATATTCAAATTTTCATATCTCCTTATCTAGACTCCAAATGAGATGATTCTAGTTGGCATGAGTCACTGTGAATATCTAGTTTTTATGTATAAAATTTTATGGCAATTAGATATCATTTAAGCCTTATGTTATAGATTTCATTTTTGGACTAAATGAATAATGCAGCAAACCAAAATCAGAAAAATTGCCAACTTTGAAAATTCATCAAATATTCTATAGACCTCTAAAAATTATATTCTTTACCTTCCCAAAAATCTCTTAACAAGCTCTAATTAGATGACAAGTCTTAGATCAAGAAGAGCTCATGTGGATAAAAAGTGACATAGAATTCCATTATGGTCATTTTTGGCTCCATATGAGGTACCAAAGTAACCAAATGGCTTTCCCTAGGGTTTGGCACCTTTTGGGTAAGTCTAAAAGCATGATTAAGACTTATGTAAGCTACCCAAATGGTCACAAACTCCATGCCTCTCATTTTGGCCATCTCATCCACACTTATGCATAATTCCATATTATCATTAAGGAAGCTACAATGTCATAACCTATCTAAATTTCATTCTAGTGGTCACATAACACATTCTCTCATTCATACATGTCATAATATCATGATTACATATGTCCATAACATTATAATACATATACATCTATTAAATACATCAATTGTCATTCTTATAGCCTTAAAGTAATAAAATTCTACATTTCCATGTCATTACTTCATCTCTCATGTAGTTGACTCCCATTGCCTTGCTCTTTAGGTCCACCTAATATATTAGATCATTGGAGAGGAGGGAATGAGATTCAAAGAATCCCAATAGCTTATCTCCTATTCAATCACACATAACATATGCAAAGCAAGTCTTGAAAATGCACGCATGGATATCATGATAGTCATGAACATTCAAGAAGCAAGCTTAACATGTGAATAATTCATACAAAGCATCCAATAGCTTGCCAAGTGGATGGATTGGCCTCACACTTTCCCTCATAGATTTTGGACTTGCCTCACCCATTCTTTAAGAGATTCTTGGACTCAACCATGCTCTTGAGAGCCCACTTTGCTTTTAAGAGACTTTTTACTTTGTCTCAACCAATCTTAAGGGTTCTTGGTTCATTCTCACCATGGTTAAGAGTTCTTAGCCTCTCCACACTCAAGCAAACTCAAACAAACATCATGGTATCATTTAAAAACATAATATGTCATCATGAAATCATGGCATATAAGATCATCCTAGCATACTTTTCATGGCTTGAAAATACACATACACACATTCTAAGACAAGCTAAACACACATCCATTCATGAGAGAAGGTATAGAGAGCTACCTTGAACACAATCACACACTTTTTCTCTTGAAATTCCCTCCCTTGCTTCGGCCACATATCCACAAACCTATGGAGATGCTTCCTCTTGGCCTAGACATATTTATGGGAGTCAATTTGGTCTATGAAACAATTACTAGGGTTGCACAACTTGCTTAGACACTAGGTTGTTCTATAAACCCCATTGTGGTCCATAAATGCACTTAATGAAGCAACACCCCTCAAATAAATTCTATGCTCCATTATTTCCTTTCAAATATTATTCTTGACTCCTTTTAAGCCTCTTGGAGTCATCACACAATTAAAACAAAGAGCCTAATTACATGTTACTTCTTTAGGTCATAATATGGAACCTACGACACCAATTCACTTTTCATGGGTTCTAAATCTTTTCTAAGGCCTCCCCTCATATTGATTCATCATATATGACATACAAATGGGCTTGAAAAATTTTAAAACTCTCCCTAGCTACTCCATCCATGCTTATCTGAGACATAGCCCCTTTTTGGCCTCCTTGGAATTCTCTTTGTTTTCTTGAAGGAGGAAGCATGTGGGGAGCATCTTAGGAGCTCATTTAAACTCTTAATTAGACCTAGAAATCATCATATAAAATCAAATTTGGGAAGGTGCACACAAAACCCTAGATTTGCATCTTAAAATCTAATGAGTTTTTGTTAATTTCCTTTGCATATTCTTAATCTCCACACCCTTTTTTCTTAGATTCATGCTTGGTTTGGCTTAAAATTTAGATCCTCCTATGGCTCCTAGGGTTAGGCAAAATGGAAAAGAAGGGAGAATGAAGATGTCAACTATAGGAAGAGAAATTACCTAGTTTTCTTGCTTATTTTTGCTTGAATCTTGTTTTCTCCAAGCTCGTCTCTCCAAATCTGAAAATTCCCTTGAGTTTCTCCCTTGAATCAGATTTATAAAGTCCATTTTAATCAAGGGAAACAAAGGAGAAGGGAGGAGAGGAGGTGTGGATGAAGAACAGCATGAAAAACTACCATGAAAACATACCTTTAAGCTTGATTTCTTCCTCCTTCTTCTTCCTCTCTTGTGCGCCCAAAAACCTAGCTCTCACTTATGAAATTAGGTAGAAATTTCTGATTCCAAATGAGGGAGAAAGTGGGGTGCCACCTATATATAGGAGGAAGTTAATGATTTTTTCAAAAATTTCAATTTTGCCCTTTATACTTTGTATTTTCATTTCTCCTTCGTTTTAGCTACTTTTTTAAAACTGTCTTTTCCATTATCAATTTAGGTTCCCAATTTAATAAAATGCCTTTAGAATCACTCAAATCGGAGCTAAAACCTTCCCGAATGGATCTATCAAAGTTTTAGTACACCAACGTTGGAAAACGTCCACTGGAGGGGATTTAACTGTCCCGAGGCTTCCTATGGTTTTTAGAGCCTCTGAGAACCCTGATGAACTCAAAACTTTCATTTAAAAAACCCTCCTGTGTGAATTCCAAAAATTGCTCAAAATTACAAAAATGCCATTACGTTTCATAGGTTTTCCGTCAAAATTTATTTCTTTATCCTAGCTTAGTTTTTCCTTCCATCTGAGGCTAGGATTATGATTTTTAAGAGTCTAGAATGTTGTTCAAATTTTTTAGGACCTTAACTAATTCATTTCAGGGGACTTGCTTTGAAAATGTGCTCGTTTCTGTCGTTTAGTGAAAACTAGACATTATAGTATCCACACGAGCAATCACTGTAACTCGAACGATGTACTAAGGCCACTATACAAGAATGCCCGTGCATTCAAGAAAAGAAGACATTCTTCTTTTCTCCCTCTAAGTGTTCGTACACTTTCTCTTTCTAAACGTTCATAGGCTTCTGTCTTTAGGGTGGGAGGCGGCTCTCTCAAAAGTCATTCTACTAGAAAATCTTAACCTTTCTATTTATAGAGGTGTGTTAGGATTTTAGGATAGATTTCATTAATTTAAATTAATTCATATTATGATTAAATATATTAGTTTAAATTTAAATCTATCTTATAGAACAAATTTAAACTAATTTATTTGATCTCAATCTAGAACCAGATTTAAATTTCATTTATCACATAGATTAAATTTAAATTATCATACTAGTTTAAATTAAAATATATCCTATAGAATAAATTTAAAATAATTATTTAATCTAAATCTAGAATTAAATTTAAATTTAATTTATCACATAGATTAAATTCAAATTATTATATTAGTTTAAATTTAAATCTATCCTATAAAATAAATTTAAACTAATTATTTAAATTAAATAGATGATATATATTTTTTAAATTTTATAAAAAATATGTATTTATAAAATTTCTTCACCTTAAATTGAATGTTATATTCATTGAACTTAGACATAAAAAAGTTTAATGAATCTAGATATTATAACTCGAGTTAGTCCATTCTTATGTGCGACCTTGTAGGCCCATATGACATTGGCAGTGTAACATCCAGTTTTCTGAAAATAAGAGAAAATGTGAGAAATGTAACGTACAATTTCTCCATAAATAAAAGAAAGTCCTCCGAAATGATGTAGTTAAGATTCCAAAAAAATTGAGAAGCATTCTAGACTCCTAAAAATGAAAATCCCAGGCTTAGATGGAAACAAAATTAGAGCTAGAATGAAGAAACAATTTCTTACGAAAAACTTACCAAACGTAATGGCATTTTTATAATTTTGAGCAAATTTTAGAATTCACACAGGAGGGTTTTTTAAATGAAATTTTTAAGTTCTCTAGGGTTCTCAGAGGCCTTGAAAACTATAGAAAGCCCGGGAGCAGTTAAAATCCCTCAAGTGGACATTTTCTAATGTCGGTCGATCCAAACTTTAACTGATTTGTTCGGGAAGGTTTTAGCTCTGATTTGAGTGATTCCAAAGGCATTTTACTAAATTGGGAACCTAAATTTCATAATGGAAAAGATAGTTCTAAAAAAGGAGCTAAAATGAGTTAGAAACAAAAATGCTAAAAATGAATGGCAAAACTAACATTTTTAAGAAAGTGGAAGCTTCTCGAACACACTTTAAATTTCTTATTTCTTCTCCCCTTCATTTGCACGACCCATTCTATCCAAAAACCAAAGAAAACACTAGCACTCTTAAGCGGACCATGGAGGAGAAGAAAGGAGGAGAAAAAGCAAGGAAAAGGTAAGGAATTTCATAGATTTTCATGCTCATTCTTCTTCCAAACTTGTTCCTCTCCTCTTGAGCTTTCTTCCTATGATTATAATGAAGTTTATAAATCTATTTTAAGGGAGAAATTAAGGGAAAAATTCATATTTGAAGAGACGAGCTCAAAGAAGACAAGATTCAAGTGAGAAAAGCAAGAAAATAAAATAATTTCTTCTTCCATAGTTGCTACCCCTTGCTCCTCTTCCTCTACCATTTCATCCCATTCATGAAACCCTAGTAAGGTTTAATTTTTAGGCAGAACTAAGGGTGATTCTTAGGAAAAAGGGTGTGGAGATTAAGAATATGCAAAGAGAATTAGCAAATAACCATGGAAATTCAAGATACAAAGTCTAGGGTTCTATATGTTCTTTGTAAAATCTGATTTGATACCTTGATTCCTATGTCTAAATAAGAGTTTAAATGAGCTTCAAAGATCCCTAGAAGTCTCTCAATATGCTTCCTCCATCAAGAAAACAAAGCAAACTCCATGGAAGCCAAAGTCTTCCATAGTCTCAGCCTAAAGGGTTTTATATAGCTAGGGATACTTTTAAATTTTTCTAAACCCATTTTTGAGTCATATATGATGAATGAAGATGAAGGGAGGCCTTGGGAAAAATTTAGAAACCATAGAAAATGTCTTGGTACCTTATGTTCCATAATATGACCTAAAGAAGCAACATGTAATTAGGCTCTTTTATTTTAGTTGTATGATGAGTCCAAGAGGTTTAAAATGAGTCAATAATCATATTTGAAAGGAAAGAATGGAGTCTAAAATTTTTTGATAGGTGTTGCTTCATTAAGTGCATTCTTGGAAACATAAAGGGCCAATGAGTCAAGTTAGAGTTTAAGCAAGTTGTGTAGTCTTAGAATTAATTCCATGAACCTAATTATCTTCCATAAATTGTGTTTAGGCCAAGAGAAATCATTCCCACACCATTGTGTGTGTGAGGCTGAGAAACGAAGCCTTGATTCAAGAAGAAAAGTGTGTGTTTGCTTCCAAGGTAGCTCTCTCTACCTTTTTTCATGCATGATTGCTTACTTTACTTGTCTTTGAATGTGTGTATGTGTATTTGAAACCATGAAGAATGTTCTAACATGAGCTTTTACTCTATGATACCATGATGATGCATTATGTTTTCTAAATGATATTTATCTTGGTTTGCTTGAATGTGGTGAGGCCAAGAATCCTTAGCCATAGTGAGGATGAGCCAAGAACCCTTAAGATTGGTTGAGACAAAGTAAAAAGTCTCCCATAAGTGAGGTTGACTCCCAAAAGCATGGTTGAGTTCAAAAACCTCTTAAAAAATGGGTGAGGCAAGTCCAAAATCCACAAGTAAATGGGTAAGGCCAATTCACTTATTTGACAAGCCTATGTATGCTATGTATGACTTTTTCAAATGCTAAGAATGCTTCTTGAATGATTGCACATGTCCATATGCCACGCATACATTTGTGAGACTTGTTTTACATGCTTTATGTATAATTGAATGAGAGATGAGCTATTGGGATTCTTTGAATCTCATCCCCTCTTCTCCAATATTCTAACATGCTAGGTGGACCAAGAGAGCAAGGAAATGGGAGCCAACCACATAAGAGATAGAAATGTGACATCAGAATGCCTTGAATTTGTTACTTTAAGGTCTTATGAAAGGAAAATAATGTAACCTATGGTTGTATATGTCCTATGATGTTATGAATATGTATAATTATGTTTACATATCATATATAAATGAGAACTAAGGTTGTATGCATGGATATGCACATTTAGGCTATGTAACGGCAAATTTGCATTATGGAAGAATGTGTATAAATGGGAGTGGAATAGCCAAAATGAGATGTATAAGGTTTGGGATCATTTGGATAGTTCATACAAGTCCTATTTATACTTTTAGACTTGCCCAAAAGGTGCCAAACTCCAAGGAAAGCCATTTGGACATTTTGGTATCTTATATGGACCAAGAATTGACCATTTTAGAACCCTATGCCACTTTTTGTCCAAATGTTCTCTTCTTGATTTGAGGTTTGGCATGCAATTAGAGCTTGTTAGGAACGTTTGGGAAGGTAAAGATCAGAATTTTCAAAGGTGTAGAAAACATTTGATGAATTTTCAAAGTTGGCAAAAATTCTGGTTTTGGTCTGATGCACTATTCACTTGGTCTGAAAATGATTTCTGTCACACAGGGCTCAAATTATGTCCAATTTTCATGAAATTTTATGTAGAGAAATTAGACATTTTTAGTGACTTGTACCAACTAGAACCTTATTTAGATGTCTAGAAAGGGTGATATGAATTTTTAAAGAATCTGTCTAGCACTAGGCACACTAACTGGCCTTAAGTACTGTTTGATTGTGTTTCAAGGTTTGGGCATGCTTGAAATGATCTGGAGTTATTTTTCCCCTCTAGATAACATCCATAAATTTATAGATTGGTATTTGCATGGATTGGATTTTTTTAGAATTAATTGGACATTTTTTAAATTTGCTGTAAAATTCTATGACAGCACCAATGGACAGCCTGACCTTTAGACCTTTTTGAACGTCAAATGTCCTCTATGTTGGATGTTATAGTTTGGACATATTTTTAGCATGAATTAGACATGTGTAGCTTTCCATAATGGCCAAGAATTCATGATTGCAATTTTTCTAGAATTAGTTATGATTTTCCAAAATTTGTGACAGAAATGAGAAAAATCTGTCCGAAAATATATACATATATTTTATACTTCCCTTTGATTTCCATGTGGTGTGAGCCACTTTTGATGATGCAAATGAGTTATATTCATATAATTAAATATGAGAATGTGATGCATGAGCTCACATGGTCCACGTGACACTAAATAAAATTTTTATACGCAACGCAATGTTAGAAAATGCATTATTTTAATCCCCTTTTTCTTGCTCATTCATGTAATGTATGATCATAGGCTTGGAAATGTGATAGAATAAGCTAGAAATATAAGGTGTAATAGGTAGTGCGCTAATATTACCTACAAGTTATAAGTGGCCTCTAGCAAAACATTATTACTACCCAAATCATATGAGGATTGGTGATCTATTGCAACCTATTATACAGCCTTGTCATATCCCATTTTGTCACATGATATCTAAGTCAAGTATAAAACATTGAAACGTCATCCTCATTTTACTCGATTGTCACTTTCTCAATCTTCAAGTGGATTGACAGAACAAATAGGAAACCCTTCCATTCAAACATGCCCATGCATTTCTTAGTCTCACTTATCGAGCGGCCAAAGATATCTCTCCACTAATGAAAAGGACAAATTCCATTTGGACCACTCATCTTCCTCTACTTGGATTCCACTATGCCTGATCACAGCTTTTATGATCACTCAGTTAATGGTGACTTTTGACTATGCCAAAGCACAGTATTCCACATATACGAATCTACAGTGATCATAGGTCTGAAGGTTTAGTGATATGACTATATATGAGATCTGCTTGTGATTTAATTCATGTAGCTATCTCATGATAGGTTGATCTAGCATCATTTTCTAATAAGTGCCTATGATTTTGAGTGGTATCTCCATACATAATTAACACATAATCATCAATCAAAATCATACTAGCCTTAGTTCATCATCGTTTCTACAAAGATGATAGACTATGGATATTTAGGATAATTAATATGATTTATCCAAGGATATAATTATTATAGTAAACATGCAAACAATATAATAAAAATAAAACTCATTTTTCTTAATGAAATACAATGTTCATAATACAATGATTGGCCTAAGGCACAATCTCCTATATAAACTACTCATACATACATACTTTGACATTACATTACATTAACAGCTATTATATTGTCAAAATATGGCTACTCATGCTTCTTGGACTCCATTCTTGCTTCCTTGAACTTCACCTAGACATGGTTTAATGGAAAATAGAGAAGAGTGAGATTCAAAGAATCCCAATAGCTCTTAACCCTTTCAAACATACATAATGGATGCATATACATGCCAAAGAATGCATACATGACATTCAAGCTATTAATGAGCATACATAAAACATTTTCCTTGTCACATAAACTTATACATAGTAAATATAAGCTTGCAAGAGCATTGGTTTAGCCTCACCCACCTTTCTTGGGACTTTTGAATTTACCTCACCCACTTTCAATGGACTTTTAACTTAGCCTTACTCTTCTTAAAAATTTTGGCTTTGTCTCATCCATTTTTAAGGGCTTTTGGCATAACCAAACCTATTCAAGCCATGGCACATGGGCAATAGCTAGAAACATTTCTCATAGCATAAACATACATACATGCACTCAAAGACAAGCAAACATCCATTAAAATATTCAATTATTTTGCGTTATGTCATGGATAAAATTTTCATTTTGTATCTTGTAGACCATATGAACTCATCTATCTTATTCTTCTATTTAAATACACACATGAAATTCAAAGTCATATCAAAATGTAGCCAAAATCCCAAGCTCATGAACTATATACATAAAAATCACATGTGCAGCCTCAGATTCATGGGCTAGATTTCTGTCATCAACTTTGGAAAGTCGTTACTAATTTTTTAAAAATCAAATCAAGCAAACTATACCATTTTGGAAAGCTACAGAAGTCTACTTTATGCTAAAAATAAGTCCAGACCAGAATAAGAATATCTAGCGATTAGAAATCAATGGAATAGTATTCAAACTCATCTAGTGCTACTGGTACTATCACAAAACTTCAAAAATTCATATCTCTCTGCTCAAACATCCAGTTGGGGTGATCTCTATAACCATAGAAATATTATCATGTCTAGTTTATCCTTGTAAAATTTCATAGGAATTGGACACCATTTGACTCTCAAATGACACAGGAGAAGAAACTAACAAAGGGTCAAATTTGCTTCCAAGGCTTGCATGGCTATTTGAGCACATGGGAAAGCACCAAAATGGTCTATTAAGCATGTTTTAAAGGTGCGCAAATCCAGATTTCATAAACTCACTCTCTCACCCAAGCTATACACAAGAATACATAAGCTTATCCTTGGCATTCAATGTCAAAATCATGTAATATCATTCATATAGCTCTAGTTCTCATACATATACAATATATCCATACATTTACAAGTATTCATGAGTTCATACATCATATACTAGGGGTGTTCATGGGTAGGGCTAGGCCAGACATCTAGGATGCTTGATGCCAGGCTCGATTAAGACATCAGACTTGTTTTTATACCCGTGGTCCGGCCTGGCCCGAACAAGCCCGATTTTAGGGCAGGTTAGGGCGGTTTAGGGCCGCCCAAAATTTTTTTTTTTATAAATTGATACTTAATATAAAAATATTTTTTTGTAGACTCATAGGCATATACTTCAAAACAATAAGCTTTTGGAACCTTCATGTTTTTATCAATAATAAAAAGATAGCTTAGAATTATTAAGCAAAATATAAACTATACTAACATAATTAGCTTTAGGTAAATATGTGTATTTTCATTATTCAATAAAAGAAATGTCAGTAAGCATGCACATCAATAATAAAAACAATCAAGAAATAGGGAAAGTTTAAGTAGATAATGAAAGTTACAACATGTAAAGAGAATCAGATAAAATAAACATAAAATATATATATGTGTGTATATATATATATATATATATAAGATGACAAGATATTAATAACTAAAAAAAAACTATTAGGGCAAGTTGGGCAGAATATGTCTATGCCCGTGGCCTGGCCCGGCCAGATATAGTCTTGTTTAAAGTTCTGCCCATTTATATTTTTAGCCCGGCCTAACCCGGCCCGATTAGGCCAGGTTAGGGTGGGCCCCTAGGGCCAACGGGGCCAATGTACACCTCTATCATATACAACATTGGATTACATCATATACTATTCATATGGCTACAAAATAGACAATTTACACAATTCTATGTCAATCTCCTTCCTTTATACTTGGTGGCTCTCATTCCTTGACTCACTTAGACATGTTCAGAAAATAGGGAGGAAGGAATGAGATTTTAGGAATTCCAATAGCTCTTCTCTCTTTCAATCATACACAAAGAATGCAAATCCAAGTCTAAAAATGCATGCATGGATATCATAAAGTGCATAATCATACATAGAATACTTCTTGCACTCAAGAAGTCATATAAAGCAAACATAGGTTTGCCAAGAAAATGGTTTAGCCTCATCCACTTCTCTTGGAGAATTTTGGACTTGCCTCACCCATTTCCTTAAGGGGTTTTTGACTAAGCCTTACTCTTTAGAGACATTTGGCTTTGTCTCACCTATTTTTGGGGACTTTTGGTTCATTCTTACTGTAGCTAAGGGACTTTTGGGTTCACCACACTTAAGCAAACCAAAACACATTCATAAAGTATCATTTAAGTGCATAACATAATATCATGGTATCATGGCATATAGATACATGCTAAAACATCTTTCATGGCTCAAAACATATATACACACATTCAAAGAAAAGATAAACATCTACTCATACATGAGAGAAAGAAGAGAGAGCTACCTTGGTTACAATTGCACACTTTCTTCCTTGAAAATTCTTCCTTTCCCTTGGCCACACACTTATAAGGATGTGAGACTTGATTCCTTTGGCCTAGACACATCATATGGAAGCCAATTACACTCTTGGAACAATTTCTAAGGCCACACATTCATTTTAAAAGCTAGATTGTTCCTATGGCTCATTTATGGTTCCATAATGCTCCTAATGAAGTAACACCCATAATCCTTGATCTTGACTCCATTCTTTCCTTCCATCTATGGTTCTTGACTCCATTTAAGCCTCTTGGAGCCATCACACAATTAATTTAAGGAGCCTAACTACATGTTGCTTCTTTAAGTTATAATATGGAACCTATGATATCATCTCACTTCCTAGGCTTCCTAAAATTTTTCCAAGGCTTCCTCTCATCCTCTCCCATCACATATGACACAAAACCAAGCTTAGAACAAATTAAAATCACTCCTTGATGCTTCTTCTAGCTTAGGCTGAGATTATGGACATTAAGGAGAACCAAGGAGTTTGTCTTTGTTTTCTTGATGGGAGATACATGTGAGAAGCTTTCTAGGGATCTCTAGAGCTCATATAAACACTCACTTTAGCCTAGGAACTTTGCATTAAAATAGAATTTTGATTAAGTACTTGAAACTTTAATTTTACTATCTTAAAATTTAATAGTTGTTTTATTGTTTTCTTTGCATATTCTTGTTCTTCTCCCTCATTTTCCTAAGATTCACTCTTGGTTTGGTTAGAAATTCAACTCCTCTTGGTTGTCCATATATGGGACGAAAAGCTTAAGAGAAGGAATGAGAAGAATCAAGCATAAAAGTGGCAAAATACCTTATTTTCCTAGCCTTTCTTGGATGCTTCTTCCTTTGCTTATATTCTCCTCTTCAATTTCAAAATTTTCCCTCTTGGTTTGACCTCAAAATAGACCCAAAAGCTTCAATAAATCCATAAGAAAGAAGAGAAGAAGGAGGAGAAGGAATTTGCTAAAGAGAAACTAAGAAAATCCATGAAAATCCATACCTTTGACTTGCTTTTTCTTCTCTTGTTTCCTCCTCCCTTGTGTGCCTCACTCTCTATGTCTTTTCTCTAGATTAGGGCAGAAATGAAATCAACAAAATGAGAAGAAGAGTGGGGCATGGGGTATATATAGGTAGGGTTTAGAAATTGTTTCCAAAAATTTCCATTTATGTCCCTTAAACTTGGCATTATCTTTTCCAGTCTGTTATAGCTCCCTTTTTAGAATCGTCTTTTTCATCATAAATTTAGGCCCTCAATCTTATAAAATGCCTTTGTAATCACTCAATTTGGAGCTAAAACCCTCTTGACCAAAAGGGTCAAAGTTTAGGTCAACTAACGTTAGAAAATGTACACTAGATGGGTTTTAACTATCCTGGGGTTTCCTATAACAACACAAAATTAATTAAGGTACTAATCATGGATTTAGATTAATTAAAAATAATTAATATAGGATAATTAGGCAAGTTATATGAATGGGGTTTATAGAGAGACAAATTATTAATATGGGTTTGAGATTTAATTGGGTTAAAACCTCATCTAGGTCCAAATTAAATTAAGTAGGCCATTGTTAGAAACTAATGGAGGCCTAAGAATTTTAGGTGCAAATCCAACTTCCTATTGTGAGTCTTGACCCAAGAGGGACCACATAGCAATGGCCCAATTTAGTTTAATAAGTTAGGGACCTAAGTCCTAACTTACATAAGCTCTTATAATCAGTTCAACAACTCTTGTTTAGACCCAAATCAATTAAGCTGTTAAAACTTGGTCTAACCTAAATAAGATTATGCAACCCAACTTATGAAACTCAGCCCAAACCAACTTAAAATTTGAACCCATATAAACTTGGGCCTTTGGGCCAACTCATAATCCATTTAGGACCCAATTTGAACCTTAAAAATCACTTTAGCCACCTCTCATTCTGCAGAACCACAAGAAACACAAACACATTTTCGGAGGTCCCTTGGAGACTAAGTCTTCTCCCACCTTCTTGGCCCCATTTCTCACTTCTAGGCTCAAAATTAGCTAAAGTACTTGTTATATAACTTAATCTCCTTCTCTTTCTCTTCATTTTGACCTAATTAGTTTTTCATTTAGAGCATTTTCACTATATCCAAAATCTAAAATGTGGTTGTTTGGGATTTTCTTGATGAAATTTCGTAGGTTAAGGCTGGGGTGTTGTTAGGTAAGTATAGACTCTTCATTTTGATGCTTTCTCTGCTAGTTTCAGACCCCTATAGCTGATTTATGATATAAGTATTATTTTTATGCGAATTTACTCAAAATTTGAAGTGTTGTTTTGAGATTTCTAGGGTAGGCTCAACTAAATTCGAATTTGGTTCTTATGGTAATTGGGTAAGTATTTCTGAGTAGTCCTATATAGCTTGACTTCTTGAGTAATGGGTTTACTGATATAAATTGTGATTAGGGATAGTAATGGCTTAGTTTTGTGTCCATAAGTAGAAGTAGCATTCAGTTAGCTTTTAAAAGATTATCTACAAGTGAGGTAATTGGGGTTCATGCTAATTCCATACACATGTCTGTTTTAATTTTGTATTTGCTGCATGATTGTGACTTTGATGCTAAATGAATTGGTTGGTTATCTGTTATATGTTATTGGACCTTGTGAGTCTATGGTGGAGCAGTGGTGCGGCTGTTACCTATGCATATGCTTCGATTGGGCATCGGGTTGTGATCAGACCCCAGATGCACTGAGCCCTAGTTATGCTCATTAGGGAGTAGGTGCTATGGACATGCCTCTCTTGGTGTTATTGGCCTTTAACATTTGGAATTGTGATTGCTAATATGGTATAGTAATCATAGATAGCCTAATTATGTCATTTACTGATATGGTTGGTACATTTTCTGATGCTTATATGAAATCATGCATATATATGAATTAAATTAGAATATATGAATGGAATTTTCCTTGGTTACTGGGATTTGCATCTCACCCCATTTCATGGGATCATACTTTTTGGTGACGACTTTTCGAGTAAAGATAAGGGGAAGCAAGTGGATGAAAATCCAAGAGCTCCAGCCGTATGTGGAAGAGGCTACACTTGGGCTGATCTGAGTAGAAGAGATGCAATTTTGTTATTCGTTTATATAGGATCATCATATAATCGTGTTACCAAGTGTAGGCGTTTATATTTTGATTACTTAGGATGTACCTATTAAGGAGTTAGACTTCATCTTAGCTTGGTATTGGATGTATGAACTTATAACATCTGATGTATGAATTTCGTTGAATTTATGATATGGCCTACTATTGGAAATGTAATTATGTGATACATTAGATGTTGATATGAACCAGTGATGTATGGAATCTCTAACGGAATGTGTATCGAATGATAATTGTTGATAGTTTATGAATTCCTACTGTTATTACTCTATGAACTTGCTGATATAGGATAGTTGGAGGAGTAGAAATTAACACTTAAGTCTTGAACTAGTAATGATGGATAAGCTGGATAAATTAGCTAATGAAAGCTATTGAAGCCCCACAAATTAAGGTAGAGTGGCCCTAGGGTGTTATTGGAGGGAGAGTGGAGAGTATGAGACAAGATTTTAGAAGTTGTAGGATTAGAAGACATTTTGCCGTAGCTAAAATAGTATTAGCCACGGCCAATAGATGTAATGCCCTAATTAGAGATAACTGGGCAATATAAATGACCTCAGGATAATATAGTACATGACGTAAGAAATTAGAGGAAGAGTTCCCTTTCCCTGAGTGTCATATGAAATAAAGAGAGATAGAGCATGGTATAGATGGGTACTTTAGATTGTTAAGAAACTCATAATATACTAGTGATAGTGGCTTGAGCTTGGTTATGATGTGCTTATGTATTAGTGATTAATACTATGATTTGCTTGCAATGATGGTTACTTGATATTGAGTTTAATCAACTCAGTAGTAATGTAACTTAAGTGCATAGCAAATAATAGCATCAACCATAAAGAGTGTCCCGATGATCAAAAAGCATCTTTATTAGGTAAGTGAAAGGATAAGCTAAAGAAAAAGGAAGCTAAGGGATTCTAATGATGCTAGAACTATAACAAAAGTATTAAGAATGAATCCCTAGTATAGAATGATGTAAAAGGAACATGCAGACAATAGTAGAATGCTAAAAGCTAGATAGCACGAGTTCAACATGTGTAGTATGAGTCCCTTATGATATAACTAAATAAAATGACAAAGGACCAACATATGATATCTATCCCACAAGAGATGTTAAACACACTTGAGATATGAGATGCCCTAGTACTAAAGGTGCTTAAATGTAGAACTTGGGCATAGTCAAAAATTGTAGGATAAGATAGAAAAGACAAAATGAATACAGATAAAGTAAAGTAAACTGGCAAGAGTAAAGAAAGAAAGCATGATGAGAAGGTTAGAAGTGGGACTTGATGACACCATAGGGAGTAGTAAGAGAAAGCCAAAATACTCTTAAGTATTATTACTATGGGATCAATAGAGAAGCAAATGATACAAAACCCACTTCACATAAAGAGCATAGAAGACATCTGAGTTCAACCTTAGAGATTATAAGCGATGGTTACTAGACCTAGTGAGCATATATTTTACTATTAGATACACTGATCTTAGGCTTTGACATCCCGTAGAGATGGATCGTAATAGATCCTAGCTAGACTTAGTGAGCATATATTTTACTAACTCTATTTTTCTTTTTGTTTGAGGCTAGGATTTTCATTTTTAGGAGTCTAGAATATTACTCAAATTTTTTAGGACCTTAACTAATTCATTTCGGCAGACTTGCTTTGAAAACGTGTCTGTTTTCGTCTTTTAATGAAAATCGGACGTTACACTAACCCTTATGCATCTCATTTTGGCTATCTCATCCACACATATACATAATTCCATAATTTCATTGAAAAAGCTACATTGTCCATACATGCTCAATTTGCATTCTAGTGGTCACATAATACATTCTCCCATTTAAACATAACATATTATCATAATTACATATGTTCCAAAGGTCATAAACTATTTACAATAATAATTTACATCATTAGGAATCATTATTCCTTTAAAAGGAAAAAGCTATACATATTGTAAAATTTCATGAGTATTGGACTTCATTTGACCTTCAAATGACACAGCACAAGAAACTAACTATATGAATAGTGTTTATATCAATTTACTAGAAAAATATCAACTTTGAAAAATCATAATTAATTCCACATAGCTCTAAATAATCTGGTCTTTGGCTTTCCAAAATGCTCTGGATGAGATCTACATGCATGCCAAATTTCATAAGCAAATTCGTTTATTTGGTCAGATCTTGACAATAGGTTGCAAAATGGTCATTTTTGTGTCTCATAAAGGGTTCAAGATGGTCAAATTCGGTTCCATGGCTCCTATGGGCACTTGAGCACATGGGAAGGCACTAAAATGGTCTTCTAAACATGTCTCAAAAGTGCACAAACTCAGATTTCACAAATTCACTCATCCACCCCAAGACATACATAAGATTAAACAAGCTATTTATTGCCATTCAATGTCCAAACCATGCAATATTGTATATATGGCATCAAATCTCATTTGTACATGATATATTTACATATTTACATAAGTTCATGAAGTCATACAACATATACAATAAGGGATTACATCATGTGCCACTCATATGGCTATAAATTGGCATTTTCACACACTTGGTTATCAAACTTTCCTCTTCAAGCTTGGTGGCTCCTATTTCTTGGCTCACTTGGTCCACCTTGACATGTCAGAGATGTGGGGAGGAAGGAATGAGATTCTAGGAATCCCAATAGCTCTTCTCCCTTTCAACCATATGTAAGAATGCAAATCTATGTCTAAAATGCATACATGAACATCATAGAGTGTGCAGTCATTCAAGAAACATTTCTAGCATTCAAAAAGTCATACAAAACATACAAAAGCTTGCTAAGTAAATGGTTTAGACTCACTCATTCTCTTCAAGGATTTTGGACTTGCCTTACCCTTTTTCTTAAAGGCTTTGAACTAGGCCTTACTCTTGGGAGACTCTTGGCTTTGTCTTAACCATTTTGAAGGGTTATTGGCTTATCCTTACCATGGCTAGAGGGTTCTTGGCTTCACCACACTTAAGCAAATCAAAGCAAAGTCACAAAGTATCATTTGAATGCATAAAATAACATCATGGTATCATGGCATATGTTTACATTCTAGAACACTTTTTCATGGCCTAAAACATACATACACATATTCAAAGACAAGATAAACATCCATTTATGCATGAAGGATAGAGGAAAGAGCTACCTTTGTTACACAAGCACACTTTTCCTCTTGGATTTGGTTGCTCTTCCTTGGCCACACACACACACACATACTTTTGAATCAATTTCTAGCACTATACGTTCATTAGAAAAGCTAAATAGTTCATATGGCTCTTTTATGGTTCCATAATGTACTCAATGAAGTTACCTTAAGAAAACATCATCTTGGCTCTATTCTCTCTAACCATTTATGATTCTTGACTCCTTTTATGCCTCTTTGAGTCATCACACAATGAAATCAAGGAGTTTAACTAGTTGTTGCTTTTTTAAGCCATAATATGGACCCTATAACTACATCTCACTATCCATGGCTTTTAAAATTTTTCTAAGGCTTCCTCTTAGAAATCAAACTTGGAACAAATTAAAACTACCCCTTGGTGCTCCATCTAGCTTAGGTCGAGGCTAGGCTTCAAGGAGGCACCGAGTGAGTTTGCTTTGTTTTCTTGATGTAAGATGTATATGAGGAGCCTTCTAGGGATCTTAAGAGCTCATCTAAACACTCATTTAGGCTTAGAAATTATTGTATCAAAACAGAATTTCAAGGGAACACATGAAACCCTAACTTTTTTATCTTAAAATCTAATGGCTATTTGATTGTTTTCTTTGTATATTCTTGTTCTTCTCCCTCATTTTCCTAAGATTCACTCTTAGTTTGATTAGAAATCCAACCCCTCTTGGCTGGTCTTAGGTGGGATGAAATACATACAAGAGAAAGGAATGGAAGAAGAAGCTTAAAACATCATGAAGTACCTTAGATTCTTGTTTTCTTTGGCTTATTCTTCACTTGGTTAGCCTCCTCCTTTAAATTTTGAAATTTCCACCTCTATTCTGCCCTCAATACATGTAACGAATGTAATTTTCGTAAAATGTCGAAATGAGCCATATAAAAGCAAGTTTATTGAAATGAGCTAGAAAATGTCCAGGAAAATTTTGGTAGAGTCCTAGAATCCTAAAAATGACAATTCTAGAATCAGATGAAAAGAAAAATGAAGCTAGGATGCAAAAACAAAATCATTACAAAATGTGATGAAACATAATGGTATTTTTGTAAATAAGTGCAATTTTGGAAAAACACATAGGAAGGCTTTTTAAATGGAAAATTTGAGTTGCTTAGGGTTCTTAGAGGCCCCGAGAACCATGAGAAGCGTCAGGACTGGTAAAGCCCCTCTGGTGTACTTTTTCTAATAACGGTGAGTCTGAACTTTCACAAATTCATTCGAGAAAGTTTTAGCTCCAACTTGAGTGATTCTAAAGGTATTTTATTAAATTGGGAACCTAAATTCTATAATAGAAAAGATAGTTACAAAAAAGGAGCTAAAATGAAGGTAGAATGAAATTGTCATTACGGACGGACGAAATTAGAATTTTTGAAAAAGTGAGTTTTTTGAATGTTCCATAAGCTTCTTGACTCTTCCTCCTCTCATATAGCTGGACCTTCTTCAGCCCAAAATACAGAAAAATAAGCTCTCTCTTAGGCACGTAAGAGGAGGAGAGAAAGGGAGGAAGAAATCAAGGAAAAGGTAAGAAGTTTTATGGAATTATATGCTTCTTCTTCTTCCAATTTTACTCCTCTCCTTCTTAGCTCTCTTTTTATGGTTGTCTTGAGATGATTGGTTCTATTTTTGGACTAAAACCAAGGTGAAAATTTCAAAAATTGAGAAGAGGACTCAAGCCAAGTAAGAAACATCAAAAGGGAGCTAGAAATCCAAAGTATTTTCTTGTTCTTGTTGTTTCTTCCCCTGGCGCCTTGGTTGTGTGTGCTTCGGCCTCATATAGAACTACAAGAGGAGAAAGAGTTCTGCCCAAAAACAAGAGGTATATGGCAATAAATTGCAAGAAAAACCAAAGGAAACTAAGATAGGAAAGTGCAGTGTTCTTTTGGGTTTTATGAAATCTAATTTTGTGTGTGGCCTTGGCTATTTAAGTGTTCCCATGAGCTCCTTAGACTCTTAGAAAGCTCCCCAAGTGGCTCTCCCATCAAGGAAAAATCAAGAACTCCATAAACCTCCATTATGGCATATGGCTCGATCAAGGCAAGAGCATTAGGTTAGAGAGTGTTTTAAATTATTCTAACCTTGGTTTAGGACTTTATATGATGTTAGAAGATCGGAGAAACCATTGGAAAAAATTTAGAAGCCATGGATTGGAAGATAGGACAATGGTATCTATAATGGTGCCTTGTGAAGCAACTTGGTTTTCAGCTTGCGTAAATGAAGGTGTAATGACTCCAAGGATCTTGAATGAGGTCAAGAAGCTTAGAAATAGGAAGAGAATTGAGCCTAAAATTTGAATTGTGAAGGTTACTTCAAGGGGCTAGTTATGTAACCATTATGTCACTTGTAGGATTAAGTGTGTGTTTAAGAGTAAGATTAATGTCTTGGCTTGCTTTAAGTATGTGACTGTGTGCTACTTGTAATATCTGGTTCTCTAAAAATAAGAGAAAAAGCGAGAAACATAACGTATGGTTTCTCTGTAAATACATGAAATTCACCAGGTATAAAAGGAAGTCCCCCAGATAGAGTGATTTAAGGTCTAATAAAATTAAAATAATATTCTAAACCTCAAATAATGGTGATTCAAGGTTAGAGGTGACTTGAAACTAGAGTTAAAATAGTCAAACAGATTTTTACGAAAAGGCAATGAAATGCAATGACATTTTAGTAATTTCGAGAAATTTTTAGAATTCTCACAAGAAAGCTTTTTAAATGGTAAATTTGAGTTCTTCAGGGTTCTCAGAGGCCCTAAAAACTATGAAAAGCCCCGGGAGAGTTAAAGCCCTTCCATTAGACATTTTCTAACAGTGATGAGCCCAAACTTTGATAGATTCATTTGGGAAGATTTTAGCTCCAATTTGAGTGATTCCAAAGGTATTTTATTAAATTAGGAACCTAAATTTTATAATAAAAAAGATGGTTCTCTAATAGGAGCTAAAATAAACTAGAAACAAAAATACCAAGACGAAGGGATGAAATTGAAATTTTTGAAAAGTTCTTCCTAACCTACCTATATATATATGTGGCACCCCACCTCCTCCTTCATTTAGCCACATTTGTTTTTGCCTTAAACTAGAGGAGAGAGCTAGGGTTTGAGGGGTACCAAAAGGAGAAGAAAAGGAGAGGAGAAAAACAAGGAAAAAGGTATGGATTTTCTTGATTTTTCATGTTTTCTCCTTAGCAAACTCCCTCTCCTCCATCTTCCATTCTTTCCCATGATTTTATTGAAGTTCTTGGATCTATTTTAAGGGTAGAACAAAGGTATAAAATTCGGATTTGAGGAGAGGAGGCTAAGCAAAGTGAGAAACAAGTAAGAAAAGCTAAGAAAATAAGGTAAATCTTCATTCCATTGTAGTTACTCCTTCTTCCCTCCTTCTCCTTGGTATGTCCCACCTAAAAAGCTTCAAGAAAACATGGATTTTAGGTAGAACCAAGGGTGAACCTTAGGGAATTGAGTATGGAGAATAATAATATGCAAAGAGAATTAACAAACAACTATGAAAAATCAAGATAGCAAAGTTAAGGTTTTAAGTGTCCCTTGCAAAATCTGATTTGATACAATAATTCCTAGGTCTAAATTAGTGTTTAGATGAACTCCTAAGATCCTTAGAAGGCTCCCAATATGCATCTTTCACTAAGAAAACAAAGCAAGTCCCATAGGTGCCATGAAGATGCATAGTCTCAACCTAAAGGGTTCAAGGCACTTAGGGATTGTTTTAAATTTTTATAAGCCCATTTTTGAGTCATATATGATGGGTGAAGATGAGGGGAAACCTTGAGAAAAATTTAGGAGGCCTAGGAAATGAATTGGTAGCCTAGGTTCCATAATATGACCTAAAGAAGCAACACCTAGTTAAGCTCTTTGTTTTAATTATGTGATGACTCCAAGAAGCTTAAAAGGAGTCAAGAGTCATAAATAAAAAAGGAAAGAATGGAGCCTAAAACTCAATTGATGGATGTTGCTTCATTAGGTGCATTTAGGAACCATAAGACAAAGTTAGAGTTCCAAGTAGATAGATAGCTTTGTGAATGGTTCCAAGAGTACGATGAATTCCTATTTTATGTGCTTAGGCCAAGAGAGACAAGTCTCCCACCATTGTGAGTGTGTGGCTGAGGAAGGGAGCATAATTCTAAGAGAAAAAGTGTGCTTGTGTGGCAAAGGTAGCTCTTTCCACTTTCTCTCATGCATGAATGTGTGCTTACTTTGTCTTTGAATGTGTATGTGTATTTTAAGCCATAAAAAGTGTTCTAGCATGTGCCTTTATTCCATGGTATCATAATGTTGTATTATGTTTTCAAATGATGCCTAGTATATTTGCTTGGGTTTGCTTGAGTGTGGTGAATCCAAGAACACTTAGCCATGGTGAGGATGAGTTAAGAACCCTTAAAAATGGTTGAGACAAAGTAAAGAGTCTCCCAAGAGTGCTTAAAGAATGTGGGTGAGGCAAGTCCAAAATCCATAAGAGAATGGGTGAGGCTAATCCACTTACTGGGCAAGCCTATATAAAATTTGTTTGACTTGTTCAAATGCCAAGAATATTTCTTGAATGATTGTACACTCTATGATGCTCATGCATGTATTTTTAAGACTTGAATTGCATTCTTTATCTGTGATTGAAAGGGAGATGAACTATTGGGATTCCTTAAATCTCATTCCCTCCTCTCCAATGTCATAATATGCTAGGTGGACCAAATGAGCAAGGTAATAGAAGCTACCAAGTTGGAAGATGAGAGTGTGACACCAAAGTGCCTAAATTTTGCTTATTTATAGCCATATGAGTGGCAAATATTGCAATACATTATTGTATATGTCCCATGACCTTATAAACATATTTAATTATGCAAATGTATCATGTACAAATAAGATTTAATGTTATGTGTATGATATAGTGCATTTTAGACATTGAGGAGCAAGACTAGACTTATATATTCTTGCATATGGCTTGGGGTGAGAGAGTGAGTTTTCAATTTCTGGGTTTATGCACCTTTGAGACAAGTTTAGAATGTCATTTTGGTGCATTCCCACGTGCTCAAGTGGTCATGGTTGCCTTGGAGCTCAAAATGGACCATTTGGACCCTTTGTAAGACTTAAAAGTGACCATTTCACAACCCAATATCAAGATCTAACCAAATGAATGAATTTGGCAATAAAATTTGGCACACATATAGATCTTATATAGAGATTTTTGGAAGCCAAAGATCAAATTATTTAAACCTCTTTGGAATTAATTATGAATTTCCAAAATTGGCATTTTTCTACTGAACTAATGCAGCACTATTCATGTGGTTAGAAATTTAGGTTGTGTCATTTGTGGGTCAAATGATGTCCAGTGCTCATAAAAGTTTACAAGCATAAACTAAATATAATAATATTTCCATGGCCACCAAGATCATCCTAATTAGACCTTTGAGTATAGAGATATGAATTTTTGAAATTGGAGGATAGTACTAGTAATGACAATTGACCTCTAGTAATGTTCCATCATTTTTTGATAGCTAGAAGCTTTTGTTGTGGTTAGATTTACTTTTACCATAAATTAGACATCTTTAGCTTTCCATAATGGTATAGTGTGCTTGATTTTGATTTTTCTAGAATTAGTTATGATTTTTCAAAGTTCAAGCATAGAATCTAGACTGGGTACCTAAGGCTGCACACTATGTTTTTAAGTATACCATCCGATTGCACGAGTTCTAGGTCACTTCTTGAGATGGTTTTAAGTTGTATTTGTATATTTAAATATGATAATGAGGTAGATGAATCTATATGGCCCACAAGATATCGAATGAAAATTTTATTCGTGATGTAATGCAATTTAATGAATAATTTTAATGCTTTTTCCTTAGCAAACTTGTATGATCCAAGGAAGGGAACCTAGAAATAAGGTAAAATGAGCTTAGTAAATATGGTGTTATACTACTTATGATGTTTAGGCCAAGAGAACATCCAACCACCTGGGTGCACTTGTGAGGCTGAAAAGAGGGAAGGATAAGACAAAGGAAAGCTTGCATAAATTCAAGGTAGCTCTCTTGGATTCTTGTATGCATATGTATGTCATTGTGTGCCTATGTGTGCTCCCGTGACTTGATAGCATGCCACTTGATGTCTTGATATTACATTGGTACCAATGTGTGATCTTGAATGGTTTTGCTTATGGAAATTACTCATAAGGGTGAGGTGATGCCAAAAGTCCCTTAGTGAAGGTGAGGGGATGCCAAAAGTCTCAAGGCATGGGTGAGACTAGGCCAAAAGTCTCTTGAATGGGTGAGGCCAAGTCAAAAGTCCCTAGGTCAAGGGTGAGGCAAATCCAAAAGTCCTAGAATTAGGGTAAAGCAAAACCAAAAGTCTCTAGAGCATGTTCTTGAACTAAAAATGAATTGGTGGCTTGAAAGTATATGTTCTTGCATGTTTATGTTGAGACATGTTCCAAAAATGTGCCTTTTATGTATGTATGCCTTGAATATGTGTATGAATGGGTGTGTGAGCTATTAGGATTCTAAGAATCTCACTCCCCTTCTCCCTTTCCTCTTGAAATGTTTAGGTGGTACCCAAGGTCAAGGAAATGCATGCCAAAAGCCTTGAAAAGCCATACTTTGTTCATTATGTAGTTCTAATTGTAATTGAATGTTAAAGTAAACTTGTACATATTATTTTTGTGATGTAAGACCATGGACAAATGTAAAATGATGCATGGATGTTATGTTAGACTGTATGTGACCTTAAATCAATATAAATATGGATTTTGAGTATTTGAATGCTCACTTTGATACATGTATTCTTGGATGTAGGATAGCCAATTTAAGATGCATAGGATTTGGGACCACTTGGGCAGCTCACACAAGTCACAATTATACTTTTAAACTTGTCCAAGAGATGCCAAACACTAAAAGGAGTCATTTTGACCAAAGAGTTGCATTATAAGAAGCAAAAATGACCATATTGGTGGGCTGCATCACTTTTTGTCCAAATGAGCTGTCCTTCATTTGAAATTTGGCATGCATCTAGAGCTTGTTAAAAGATTTTTGGAAAGCTAAAGTGCACAATATTTGGAGGTTTATGAAATTTTTGGCGAATTTTTGAAGTTGAATTTTTTTTTTTAGTTTTTGGTCAGTGTACTATACAATTGGTCCAAAAATGAATCTATGTCATTCATGGAGAAAACAATGTCAAATTGCCATGAAACTAGACCTTCCTAGTGACCTATACCAATTAGAAGCACCTTAATTGGATGTCTAGAAAGGGAGATATGAATTTTTTAAGTTGTTATTCTATTCCAATTGCACCTCCAGACGCGTGTTATTGTTTAATTGATTTTTTAGGTCTGAATGCTCTTAGATTGGTCTGAAACTATTTTCCCCCTCTAGTTAACATCTGTAGCTTTTTAAATTCGTATTGATTTCATGGATTGGATTTTTGTGGAATTAATTATGAATTTTTAAAATTTATATAAGTAAGCTATATTAGATTTTTGGACAGCTTGACCTTCTTGCCTTTTCTGATGTCAAGCGTGGTCTAAATGAGATTTTTATGGTTGGGAATAAATTTTTCTAAATTTACTTATGATTTTCCAAAGTTACCCCTGAAATCTGCCATATGTTGTCCGAGGAAATAAGTCAAAAATCTAGGGCTTTCTCTATAAAATCTGTGGATTATGTGTTGTTTTTGATTACTTGTAAATTGTATGAGTGGTAAATGACTACAAAATGATGTTGGAAAATCCACAGGACCTATGTAACATGAATTAAAATTTTGAATCCCGATGTAACGTGGAAAAGTGTACTTAATAATGGATTTTTCCTTGCTTATTTCCTAAGAATTTGTGCAATTCCCCATGGATGAGAATGTATGATAATGGAAAGCATATGGTATGATAATACAAACCCAAAAACATCATCAAATCCATGAAAATAAAGAGGAGAAGAACAAGTAACAACTTGCTAAAGAGAGAGCTTGAATGTCTATGGAATTTCCTACTTTTTCTTAGCTTTCTCTCTTTTCAAAATCTCTTCCCTTTGGGTGCCTAAGAGCTGCCTTCTTTCTCTAGTTTGGGGGCAAAAACAAATCGTGGAAATGATGAGGAGAAGAAATATGAAATTTAAAGAGGTTTCAAGAAGCTTTCACTTTCTAAAAATTCTAATTTTGCCCTTTCGCCTTGACATTTTTGTTTTAGCTTCCTTTTAGCTCCTTTTTGGGATCCTTCTTTTTCATCATAAAATTTAGGTTTACAATCTTATAAAATGCTTTAGAATTACTCAAATCAGAGCTAAAACCTTTCCGAACAAAAGGGTCAAAGTTCAGGCCAACCGACACTAAAAAACGTACACCGGAAGGGTTTTAACAATCTTGGGGCTTCCTATGGTTTTCAGGGCCTCTAAGAATCCCAAAGAACTCAAATTTTCTACTTAAAAAGCCCTCTTGTGAAAATTTTAAAATTTGCTCAAAATTATGAAAATGCCATTACATTCGTAACTATTTCATTAATTTCCATCTGGCCATTTTAGCCCATATTTCAAGGTACCTCTGGGCTCTTAAGTTCATTATTTAATGTTTAGATTATTATTATAATTTTTCTAGACCTCAACTAATTTATTTTAGAGAACTTGCTTTCAAAATGTATCCGTTTTAATTATTTCTATGAAAATCAAACATTACAATTCTCCTTCTTAAATAAATTTCATCCTCAAAATTTAGATAACATACTTCATAGGAAAAGTTCTAGATACTTCTTTCTCATCTCTTCTTCTAGCTCACAAGTAGCTTATTCAAGAGATAACCCTTTCCAAACCACTTTCACCAGTGGTATCGTCTTATTCCGTAACTGCTTGAATCTAACATCCACGATCCGATCTGGTGATACTATATATGATAGATCATCTTGTAACTACACCTATGACATGTAAGGGGTCAGGCTAGTACTTTTTGAGCTGAGGTACATGGAATGCATTATGTACATGGCTCAAGTTTAGGGGCAGGGCAAGTCTGTAAGTTACAAGTCTAACTATATCAAGAATCTAGAATGGACCTATGTATTTTGGACTGAGCTTTTTACTTTTAATGGATCAACCTATCCCTATGACTAGAGACACTCTAATGAAGACATGGTTTCTAACCTCAAACTCTAATGGACTTCTCCGTCTATCTACGTAACTCTTTTTGTCTACTCTAAGCCATTAGTAGTTTCTTCCCTATAGTCTCAATTTGCTTAGAGGTTTGGTCCACTAACTCTGGGCATATTAGGTTCCTCTCTCCTAGCTCAACCTAACACATCAGAGACCTACACTTTCTCCCAAATAATGCCTCATATGGTGCCATCTGTATGTTTTGATGATAGCTATTATTTTAGGCAAACTCCACTAGAGGCAAGTATGTATCCTAGTTTCCTTTCATCTCTAGAACATATGCCCTAAACATGTCCTCTAAGATTTGGATGATTCTATTTGTCTAACCATTTGTTTAGGGGTGATAGGTCATGCTAAATCTATGTTTAGCGCCTAGAGCATCCTATCATGATCTTCAAAAGTTCAAAGTGAACTTGGGATCTCTATCTGATGCTATGCTCCTAGGCACACCATGCAATCTAGCTATCTCCCAAATGTACAGTTGAGCCAATCTATCCAGGGTAAAGGTGGCTTTCATCACCAAAAAGTGCATTGACTTTATTAATCCATCCACCATTACCCATATGACATCATGCCCCGATGATGTCCTGAGTAAACCTATGACAAAATCAATAACTACACTATCCCATTTTCACTCCAGGATATCTAGGGGCTGAAGTAACCCAGTTAGCTTCTGGTGTTCTATTTTGACTCTCTGACATACTAGACATTAGGAGACACACTCAATTATGTCTGCTTTCATACCAAGCCACTAGAATATTTTCTTTAAATTATGATACATTTTATTACTGCTTAGATGAATGGTGTATTTACTTTTGTTTGCCTCACTTAGTATTTTCTCTTTAATCTCTATATTTCTAGGCACATACAGCCTATCCCTATATCTTACTATGTGATCCTTAGACAGATTGAACTCCTGAGTGCTACCCTAAGCTATCTAGGATTTAATCCTGCTTATATAGTCATCTGTTTTTTGGGCCTCTCTTCTTTGGTCTCTCAGGTCATTTTTTATTTAGGTTTCGCTCATTAGTAACTTCCTTAAATGCATCTCACATGAGAGATTCATATCCTTGAACCTCTCAATCAATTCCTGCTCTTTGATCATCATATGAGCCATATGCATAGATTTTCTACTTAAGGCATCAGCCACCACATTAGCCTTACCAAGATGGTATTACAGAGTGAAATCATAGACTTTCAAAAATCATAACGACCTCCACTATCTCATATTCAACTATTTCTATTCAAATAAATATTTAAGACTCTTATGGTCACTATAAATTTCTATAGCTACCCTATACAAGTAGTGTCTCCATACTTTCGAAACAAACACCACTGCAACCAACTCTAAGTAATGTGTGAGGTAATTTTTCTCATAAGGCTTTAACTATCTAGAGGCATAAGCTACCACTTAGCCCTTCTGTATAAGCACACATCCTAACCCTTTCTTAGAGGCATTACTATAGACTACATAAGTCTCTCTGGGGTCAGGAAGTACTAAAACTGAGGTTGTAGTTAACTTATGTTTTAACTCTTGAAAATATTTCTCACATTTCTCATCCCACACAAAATGGCACATTCTCTCTAGTGAGTCTAGTTAGTGGCATCGCTATCTGAGAAAAACCCTAGATGAATCTCTTGTAATACCCTACTAAACCTAGGAAGCTTCTGATCTTTGTCACTATTCTAGGCCTTTCCCACTATAACACTACCTCTACTTTCTAGGGATCTACTATGACCCCTGTCTGGGAGATTACATGGCTTAGGAATTGAACTTTAGTGAGCCAGAACTCACATTTACTAAATTTAGCATACAGTTATTTTTCTCTTAGGGTTTCTAGGGCTAATCTCAAGTGGTGCTCATGTTCTTCTTTACTCTTAGAATAGATGAGGATGTCATCTATGAAGATAACTACAAATCTATATAAGCATGGCCTGAACACTCTGTTCATGTAACCCATGAACACTACAGGTGCATTCCTTAACCCGAAAGGCATAATTAAAAATTCATAATACCCATATCTAGTCCTAAAAGCAGTCTTAGGAATATCTTTAGCCTTTATCCTAAGCTAATGATATCCTAACCTGAGGTGTATCTTAGAGAATACTAATGCTCCTACTAACTGATCTAGAAAGTCATCCATACGGAGAAGAGGGTACTTATTCTTAATAGTTATTTTATTGAGCTCCCTATAGTCTATACAAAGTCTAAGGTTCCCATCTTTCCTCTTTATGAATAAGACTCAAGCTCCCCACAACGAGACACTAGGTCTAATGAAATCCTTCTCTAAAAGCTCTTCTATTTGTTTCTTAAGTTCAGCTAGCTTGGTGGGAGCTATTCTATACGAGCCTTAGACACTGGACCCACTGCAGGTGCAGTGTCTATAGGAAATGTGACTTCTCTCTCTGGGGGTAGTCTGCTAATCTCTTTAGGGAACACCTTTGGGAACTCTCTCACTATGGGAATTTCCTCTATACCATCTTTTACCTTAGCTTGAACTAAAAGGAAAATTAGGTATCCTTGATAACCATGCCCTAGAGACCTCTCAGCTTGGGAGGTGGTTATAACAGATAACTCAGTCCTTATGCTAGGAGTAGCACCATATATTTCTAGCTCATTTTATATTATATTTATGCCTCACATAAAATAATTCATACAAGAGGCAAGAAAATGGTATTGTTTTAATGCATTTCTTAGCATTACGTCACGTATAAAAATTTCATTCAGTGTCATGTGGACCATATGATCTCAAACATTACATCTCCATATTTAATTACGTGAATACAACTCATTTACATCATAAAAGGTGGCCTACAACTTATGGAACTCAAGGGAAAGCTCAAAATAGTTATGTGTATTTTCGACCAGATTTGGCCCCTTTTTCTGACCAAACTTTGGAAAATCATGACTAATCCTAAAAAAATTGAAATCATGTGTTCTTTGCCATTTTGGGAAGCTACACATGTCTATTTTATGCTAAAAATATGAACAGGCCATGAAACACCACACAAAGATGTTTGAAATTCAAAAAGGAATAGAGGTCTGGCTGGCTACTAGTACTATCACAGGTTTCGACAGTAAACTTCAAAAATGTCCAATTAATTTCAAGCAAATCCAATGCACACAAATGATATTAATATGGAAATTTGTGGATGTTAAATAGTGGGAACAAATAACTACAGACTAGCTCAGGTAGCCTAGACCTCAAAATTCGATGGAAAAGTAACAGAGGTCAGCTAAAATCCCTGATACTAGACAGAATATTCAAAAATTCATATCTCCCTTTCTAGACCTCCAATTAAGTTGCTTTTAGTTGGCACGTGTCACTATGAACTCCTAGTTTTTCTGTATAAAATTTCATAGCAATTGGACATTATTTGGGCCTTGTTGATAAAATTCATTTTTGGACCAAATAAATGGTGTAGCAAACCAAATTCAAAAAATTTGTTAACTTTGAAAATTTATCAAATATTCTATAGGATATTTAGCTTCCCAAAAAGCTCTCAACAATCTCTAATTTCATACCAAATCTCAAATCAAAAAGAGCTCATTTGGCTAAAAAGTGACATAGGGTTCTATTATGGTTAATTTTGGCTCCATATGAGGTACCAAAGTAACCAAATGGCTTTTCCTAGGGTTTGGCACCTTTTGGGCAAGTCTAAAAGCATAATTAAGACTTTTGTAAGCTACCCAAATGGTCCCAAAATCCATGCATCTCATTTTGGCCTATTCATCCACACATATGCATATTTCCATAAAGCCATTCATGAAGCTAATATACCATCATATACTCAATTCATATTGTAGTGGCTACATAACATATTCTCTCATTCATACATAGCATAATGTCATAATTACACATGTCTAAGAGGTCATATACCATATACATCAAGGGGTTACAACATTTGACACAATTATGGCCTTAAAGAACTAAAAACTTTGCATTTAATTGCCAAACTCTTTCCTTCAAGGTAATTGGCTTCCATCACCTTGTCCACTTGGTCCACCTAGCATGTGAAATCATTGGAGATGAGGGAATGAGATTCAAAGAATCCCAATAGCTCATCTCCTATTTAATCATACATAATATATACAAAGTAGGTCTTACAAACGCATGTATGGATATCATAGAAGTCATAAACATTCAAGAAGTAAGCTTGGCATGTGAACAAGTCATACAAGACATTTAAGAGCTCACCAAGTGGATGGATTGGCCTCACACTTTTCCTCATAGATTTTAAACTTGCCTCACCCATTCTTTAAGAGATTCTTGGACTCAACCATACTTTTGGGAGCCCACTTTGCTTTTGGGAGACTTTTTGCTTCTTCTCAACCAATCTCAAAGGTTCTTAGCTCATCCTTACCATAGTTAAGAGTTCTTGGCCTCTCCACACTCAAGCAAACTCAAACAAACATCATACATTTATTTGAAAAATATAATATTTCATAATGAAATCATGGCATATAAAATCATACTAGCATACCTTTCATGGCTTGAAAATACACATACACACATTCTAAGACAAGCTAAACACACATCCATGCATGAGACAAGGTGGAGAGAGCTACCTTACATACAATCACACACTTTTTCTCTTGGAATTCCCTCCTTTGCTTTGGCCACACACCCATAAACTTGTGGAGATGGTTTCTCTTGGCCTAGATACAATTTATGGAAGCTAATTAGGTTCATGAAATAATTTCTAAGGCCACAAAACTTGCTTAGACACTAGTTGCTCTATAAACCCCATTATGGTCCATAAATGCACCTAATGAAGCAACACCCCTCAAATAATTTCTAGGTTCCATTCCTTCCTTTCAAATATGATTTTTGACTCCTTTTAAGCCTCTTAGAGTCATCACACGATTAAAATAAAGAGTCTAACTACATATTGCTTCTTTAGGTCATAATATGGAACCTAAAGCACCAAATTACTTTCTATGAGTTCTAAATTTTTTCCAAGGCCTCCCCTTATTTTCATTCATCATATATGACTCAAGAATGGCCTCAGAAAAATTTAAAATGCTCCCTAGCTTCCCCAATCTTGTTTGGCTGAGACATAGGGCTTCCTTAGCCTCCTTGGAATTCTCTTTGTTCTCTTGAAAGAGGAAGTATGTGGGGAGCATCTTAGGGATCTTAGGAACTCATTTAAACTCTTAATTAGACCTAGGAATCATCACACAAAATCAGAATTTAGAAGGAACACTTAAAACCTTAGAATTTGCATCTTGAAATTTAATGGCTTTTTGATAATTCCCTTTGCATATTCTTAATCTCCACACCCTTTTCCTTTGATTCATGCTTGGTTCTACCTAAAAATCATCTCCTTCTAGGGTTTTCTCAAGTGGGGTGAAATGGTGGAGAAGGGAACTAAAGATGACAACCATAGGAAGATAAATTACCTTATTTTCTTGCTTTTTCTCACTTGAATCTTGTGTTCTTTGAGCTCCTCTCTTTAAATCCGAATTTTCCCTTGAATTTCACCCTTGAATCAGATTTATAAACTCCATTTTAATCAAAGGAAACAAAGGAGAATGGAGGAAAGGAGGTGTGGATGAAGAAAAGCATGAAAAACTACCATGGAAACATACCTTAAGCATAGATTTTCTCTTCCTTTTCCTCTCCCCTTGGTGCGCCACTCTCCTAGGGTTTTTCTTCTGATTTAGGGCAGAATAATCTGAAGCTAAGTGAGGGAGAGTGTGAGGTGCCACCTATTTATAAGGAAGAAAGAAATATTTTTTCAAAAACTCCAATTTTGCCCTTCGTGTTTCTCCTTTGTTTTAACTCCTTTTTGAGAACCATCTTTTTCATTATAAAATTTAGGTTCCCAATTTAATAAAATACCTTTGGAATCACTCAAATTAAAGCTAAAACCTTCTTGAATAGATCCGTCAAAGTTCGGGTACACCAACATTGGAAAACATTCACCGAAGGGGTTTTAACTGTCCCGGGACTTTCCATGGTTTTTAGGGCCTCTGAGAATAATGAGAACTCAAAAATTCCATTTAAAAATCCCTCTTATGTGAATTCTAAAATTTGCTCAAAATTACGAAAATACCATTACGTTTCATAACCTTTTTCTAGGAAATTGTTTCTTTATTCTAGCTTTGTTTTTCTTTTTGTCTAAACCTAGGATTCTTATTTTTAGGAGTCTAGAATATTTTCTAAATTTTTTGGGACCTTAACTACAACATTTCAAGGGACTTCCTTTTATATCTAGTGAGTTTCGTTCGTTGACAGAGAAACTATATGTTACGTTTCTCACATTTTCTCTGGTTTTCGGGGAATTGGATATTACACTAGGTACAGTCCCATACTCAGGTAAAGTAATACATTTACAAAAACAATCAAGTGTCGCATTATTTATGGAAATCCGATTCATACTAATAATCAAATCAATATTAACAAAGGGCATACATATCAAATCAATGGTAGTATAACAATGATTAAACTAGACCACACAATTTAAATAGACATGAGGGTAGTGGCTCGGTTTCTTAGGGGGTAGATATATGCAAGTCATATGGCAATGTATGCATACTCAGACCTAACCTCCTAGCACAGTCATATGATATGAAAGAGTGGCTCGCACCATCATCAAATAATGCAGTCACAGAAAAATTATTTATCTTAATAGTACCTTGGATCAAACTTAAAGACCAGTTAGCCTCCTGATGTGTCAGCGTAAAGACTCTACCCTGGGTCTGAGGTTTGGGAGCAAAAGCCATCTCCCTCTACTAAGAGAACTACTAGGGAGACTGCGTGCAATCCTTAGCCATGTGACCTAGCCTACCACATCTGTAACACACATTCTGCCCTGTGTAACGCAGTCTATTCTTGTGATTTTTGCCACACTGGGGACATACTGTAGGTGCGAAACTGCCTATACTAGAATGAGACCTCCTTCACTTGCCTCTTCTATTGCACTGGCTTCCACCACCTTTCCTACTAGTAGCTATGGCTTGTGTTTCTTCTGTAGGTCTCTTATGCTCAGGAAGAGGAGGTTTGGCACTGGAGGTAGGCTGCATAGTTCTAAGGTTCACTTCTATCACTTTGCAAATCTTAACTAGGGTGTTAAAGTTCCTGATTCTCTGTGGAACCACCCTGTCTCTGATCTTAGGTAGCAGACCTTTCTCAATTTATTTGCTCTCCAGTGCTCATCATCATGTCTCTGTAAGTATGAAGAATATCTAAAGAGCTTTATAAACATGGCCACGTACTGGTCCATGGACATTTCCTCTGTCTGCCTCAGGAGTATAAATTCTGACTCCTTCTTATCTCTAATAGAACTAAGGAAGTACCTCTCATAAAAGCTTAGAGGAATGTCTCTTAAGTAATCGGAAGGTTCCTCACTCTCAGGATAGGCTCAGTGCCCCTCCACCAATAATTAGCTTCTTTCTTTAACTAGAAAATAACCATAGTGGCTTTCTGCTTAGAGGTACACTCCATCACCTGGAATATTTTCTCAAGTTGCATGATCTAGGCCTCATCTTTCTCTGTATTCATCTCACCATCAAAGGTGGGAGGCTCGAACGTTCTGAACTAAATAATAATATGTCTGGTAGAGGGCTGCTTCAGGGTTGGAAGTGTCAGAGCTAGTGGAGTCTGAGTAACCTGATGTATCTGTTTGTGTGGCTATAGGTCAGTATGAGTTGCCCTTGAATGCCTAGGATGATTTGAGTGTTGTGGTGACTGTGGAGGATAAGGTTTAGGCCCTAGCTCTCTCTTTCAGCAAGTTGTTCCTGTAGCTGAATAATCACGGCCTACTGCTGATCCAAGAAAGCCATTATAGCTTGTAGGGCTCTAGCTACTGGATCACTAGGCTCGGCTGCCTCATTTGTTCGAGCCTCTCTGGAAGGTGTAACACCATAGTTTCTAACTCATTTCATGCCTTTAAATAACTCATTTCTAAGAACCATGAAAAATTATCAAAGAAAAAGGCATTAAATAATGACTATTTTAGCGTTACGTTGCGTATAAAAATTCCATTCGGTATCATGTGGACTATGTGAACTTATACATTACATTCTCATATTTAATCACATGAATATAACTCATTTGCATCATCAAAAGTGGCCAACATCTCATGGAAACTAAAGGGAAGCATAAAATACCTACATATATTTTCGGCTAAATTTTCCTCTTTTTTCTCATAAATCTTTAGAAAATCATAACTAATTCTAGAAAAATCAAAATCATGCATTCTTGGCCATTCTAGAAAGCTACACATGTATACTATATGCTAAAAATATTTTTAGACCATAACATCAAACATAGAAGATCTTTGACATTCGAAATGGTCCAGAGGTTAGGCTATCCACTGAAGCTGTCACAAAATTCTATAGCAAAATTAAAAAATGTCCAATTAATTCCAAACAAATCCACTTCATGCAAATGATACCAATCTAGAAATTTGTAGATATTAGCTAGAAGGAAAAAATAACTCTAGACTAGCTCAGGTATGCCCAAACCTCGAAACCTAATCAAATAATACCTGAGATCAGGTGGAGCGACTGGTACTGGGCAAATTTTTTAAACTTCATATCTCCCTCTCTAGACATCCAAATGAGGTTCTTTTAGTTGGCACAAGTTAGTAGAAATATCTAGTTTCTTAATATAAAATTTCATAGCAATTGGACATCATTAGGCCCTATGTGATAGATTTTATTTTTAGACCTGAGTGAACAGTGACATGACCAAAACTAAAAATTTTACCAACTTTGAAAATTCATCAAATATTTTTTAGACCTCTAAAAATTCTATTCTTTAGCTTCCTAAAAAGTTCTTAACAAGCTCTAATGGCATGCCAAATCTTAGATCAAGAAGAGCTCATTTAGATAAAAAGTGATATAGGGTTCTATTATGATCAATTTTGGCTCCATATAGGATACCAAATTATCCAAAATGGTTTTCCTTGCGGTTTGGCACCTCTTGGGCAATTCTAAAAGCATAAATAAGACTTGTGCGAGCTACCCAAATAGTCCCAAACCTCATGCATCTCATTTTGGCCATTTCACTCACACTTATACACATTTCCATAATACCATTCAAGAAGCTAATTTGTCATATCATACTTAAATTGTATTCTAATGGTCACATGATATATTCCCCCATTCATACATGACATATTATCATAATTACATGTATTCCAAATGTCATAGACCATATACAACAATGGATTACATCGTTAGACATCAATATGGCCTTAAAGAGCAAAAACTATGCATTGTGATATCAAGCTCTCATCTTCAAGGTGGTTGGCTTCTATTACTTCCTCTCTTAGTCCACTTAGCATGTTAGAACATTGGAGAGGAGGGGATGAGATTCAAAGAATCCCAATAATTCATCTCCCATTCAATCATACATAAAAGATGCAAACAAGTCTCATAAATGCATGTATGGTCATGTTGACATGTGCAAATATTCAAGAGGCATTTTCATCATTTGAGAAAGTCATACATAGCATACAAAGGCTTGCTAAGCAAGTGAATTGGCCTTAGCCATTTACTTGTGGATTTTGGACTTGCTTTCCCATTCTTTAAGAGGTATTTAGACTCAACCATGCTCTTGGGAGTCAACCTCACTTTTGAGAGACTCTTTACTTTGTCTCAACCAATCTTAAGAGTTCTTGGCTCATCCTCACCATGGTTAAGGGTCCTTGGCCTCACCACACTCAAGCAAATCCAAGCACACATCATAAACATCATATGAAAGCATATTGTAACATCATGGCACCATGGAATCAAACTCATGCTAGAACACTTTTTATAGCTTAAAAATACACATACACACATTGAAAGACAAGTAAAGAAAACAATCATGCATGAGAGAAGGAGGAATGAGCTACCTTGGATACAACTACACACTTTTTCTCTTGAATCAAGGCTCCTTCCTTTGGCCATACACACACAAAAGTGTGAGGATGATTTGTCTTGGCCTAAACACAATTTATAGAAGCCAATTAGGTTCATAGAATTAATTCTAGGGCCATACAACTTGCTTAGATACTAGATTAATCTATAACCCTCATTATGGTTTCATAAATACACCTAATGAAGTAACACCTCTCAAATAAATTCTAGGCTCCATTCTTTCCTTTCAAATATGATTCTTGAATCCTTTTAAGCCTCTTGGAGTCATCACACAATGAAAACCAAGAGCCTAACTACATGTTGCTTCTTTAGGTCATGTTATGAAATATAAGGCACCATCTCACCTTCTATGGTCTCTAAATTTTTTCCAAGGCCTCCCTTCATCTTTATTTATCATATATGACTCAAAAATGGGCTTGGAAAAATTTAGAACTCTCCCTAGCTATATAAACCCCTTTAGGCCTAGGCTATGGAGGGTTTTGCTCTCCATGGACTTTGCTTTGTTTTCTCAAGGGGAGAAGCATATGGGGAGACTTCTAAAGATCTTAAGAGCTCATTTAAATACTTATTTAGCATAGAAATTAAGAGATCAAATCAAATTTTGGAAGAAACACTTGAAACCCTAGAAATTGCATCTTGAAATTCTATGGTTTTTTGTTAATTCTCTTTGCATATTCTTAATCTCCACACCTTTTTTCCTTAGAATCACCCTTGATTCTACCTAAAAATCAAACCCTCCTAGAGTTTTTAAGTGGGGCGAAATGGTGGATGTAACTCTAGTTTTCATTAAATGACGAAAATGAGAGCTTTTTCAAAGCAAGTCCCCTGAAATGAACTAGTTAAGATCCCAAAAAATTTGAGTAACATTCTAGACTCCTAAAAATGAGAATCATAGCCTCAGACAAAAGGAAAAATGGAGCTAGAATGAAGAATCAAATTTTGACAGATATCTTATGAAATGTAATGGCATTTTCGTAATTTTGAGTGATTTTTGGAATTCACACAAGAGGACTTTTTTAATGAAATTTTTGAGTTCTCTGGGGTTCTCAAAGGCCTTGAAAACCATGGGAAGCTCCGAGACAGTTAAATCTCCTTCGGTTGATGTTTTTCAACATTGGTGCATCTGAACTTTGACAGATTCGTTTGGGAAGGTTTTAGCTCTAATTTGAGTGATTCTAAAGGTATTTTACTAAATTGGGAACCAAAATTTTATAATAGAAAAGATGATTATCAAAAAGGAGCTAAAACGAAGGAAAAACAAAAATACAAAGAATGAAGGGTAAAATGGAAATTTTTGAAAAATGCTTTCTCCTCCCCCTATATATAGGTGGCGCCCCATGCTCTCCCTCATTTAGACTCAAAATTTTCTGCCCAATTTCGGAGAAGAATGCTAGGGTTTAGGCACAACAAAGGGAGAGAAGAAGAAGGAGAAATCCAAGCTTTAAGGTATAGTTTCTTGGTAGTTTTTCATGATTTCTTCCATCCAAACCTCCTCTCCTTCATTCTCCTTTGTTTCCTTTGATTAAAATGAAGTTTACAAATCTAATTTAAGAGAGAAATGTAAGGGAAACTTTTGATTTGAAGAGAGGAGCTTGGAGAAAGCAAGAAAAAGCAAGAAAAAAAATAAGAAAACAATGTAATTTCTCTTCCTATGGTTGCCATCTTGGTTCCCCCTCCTTCTCCATTTCTCCTAACCTAAGGAACCCTAGGAGGAGTTGATTTTTAGGCAAAACCAAGGATTAATCTAAGGAAAAATGGTGTGGAGATTAAGAATATGTAAAGGAAATTAACAAAAAACCATTAGATTTCAAGATGTAAATTCTAGGCTTTCAAGTGAACCTTGTAAAATCTGATTTTGTGTGATAATTTCTAAGCCTAAATAAGAGTTTAAATGAGCTCCCAAGATCCCAAAGAGGCTCCCCACATGCATACTCCCTTGAGAAAACAAAGTAAACTCCAAGAAACCCCATTTGCTCCATAGCCTCGGCCTAAAAGGGTTTGTGTAGCTAGGGAGAGTTTTAAGTTTTCTTAAGCCTATTCTTGAGTCATATATAATGAATGAAAATGAGGGGAGGCCTTGGGAAAAATTTAGAACCCATAGAAAGTGAGTTGGTGCTTTATGTTCCATATTATGACCTAAAGAAGCAACATGTTGTTAGGCTTTTAGTTTTGATTGTGTGATGACTCCAAGAGGCTTAAAAGGAGTCAAGAATTATATTTGAAAGGAAAGAATGGAGCCTAAAATTTATTTAAGGGGTGTTGCTTCATTAGGTGTAATTATGAAACCATAATGAGGTTATAGACCAAGCTAGTATCTAAGCAAATTTTATGGCCTTAGAATTGAGTCCATGAACTTAATTGGATTCCATAAATTATGTCTAGGCCAAGAGAAATCTTCCCTATATTTTTTTGTGTGTGGTCAAAGCAAGGAAGGGAGATTCAAGGGAAAAAGTATGTAATTGCTTCCAAGGTAGCTCTCTCTACCTTCTCTCATGCATGGATGTATGCTTAGCTTGTCTTAAAATGTATGTATATGTATTTTCAAGCCATGAAAAGTATGATAACATGATTTTCATATAGCATGATTTTATGATGACATATTATGTTTTATATGATGTTTATGATGTGTGCATGGGTTTGCTTAAGTGTGGTGAGGCCAAGAGCCCTTAGCCATGGTGAGAATGAGCCAAGAACCCTTAAGATTGGTTAAGACAAAGCAAAGAGTTTCCCAAAAGCAAGATGGACTCCCAAGAGCATGGTTGAGTCCAAGAATCTCTTAAAGAATGGGTGAGGCAAGTCCAACATCCATAAGAAATCAGGTGAGGCCAATCCACGTGCTTGGCAAGCCTTTGTATGTTATGTATGACTTTCTCAAATGATGAAAATGTCTCTTGAATGTTTACACATGTCAACATGACCATACATACATTTATGAGACTTGTTTGCATCCATCTTGTATGATTGAATGGGAGATTAGCTATTGGAATTCTTTGAATCTCATTCCCTCCTCTCCAATGTTTTAATATGCTAGGTGGACCAAGGGAGCAAGGTAATGGAAGCCAACTACCTTAAGGATGAGAGGATGACAACAAAGTGCTTGAATTTTGTTACTTTGAAATCAAACAATTGGCAAATGATATAATCCATGGATATATATGTATTATAATGTTATAAACATATGTAATATTGATATCATGTCATGTATAAGTAGAAGAATGTGCTATATGATCACTAGAATGAAATTTGAATATGTTATGGCATTGTAGCTTCCTTAATGGTATTATGGAATTATGCATAAGTATGGATGAGATGGCCAAAATGAGATGCATGAGAGTTGGAACCATTTCGTCAGCTCATACAGGTCCTAATTATGCTTTTAGACTTGCCCTAGAGGTGCCAAATCTCAAGGAAAGCCATTTGGACATTTTGGTATCTCATATGGAGCCAACATTGACTAATTTAGAATCCTATATCACTTTTTATCCAAATGAGCTCTTCTTGATCTGAGATTTGGCATGAAACTAGATCTTGTTGAGGGCTTTCTAGGAACCTAAAGAACATAATTTTATAAGGTCTATAGAATATTTGATGAATTTCCAAAGTTGGAAAATGTTCTAGTTTTGGTCATGTCATTGTTCACTCAGGTCCAAAAATATAATCCATCACATAGTGCCCAAATAATGTCCATTTGCCATGAAAATTTATACAAAGAAATTAGACATTTCCAGTGACCTATGACAACTAGAAGCACCTCATTTGGACTCTAGAAAGGGAGATATAAATTTTCAAAGAATCTATCTAGTATCAAGAACTCCACCTAACCTCAGTTACTGTTTGATTAAATTTCAAGATCAGGGCATGCCTAAACTGATCTAGAGTTATTTTTACCCTCTATCTAACATCCACGTCTTTCCATATTGGTATCATTTGAATGGATTGGAAGTTTTTAGAATTAATTGGATATTTTTAAAATTTGCTGCAGAAATCTGTGATAGAACCAGTGGATAGCCTGACCTCTAGACCTTTTCATATGTCAAATGTCCTCTTTGTTGGATGTTATGATCTAGAAATATTTTTAGTATGAATTATACATCTATAGCTTTCTAAAATGGCCACAAATGCATGATTTTGATATTTCTAGAATTAGTTATGATTTTCTAAAGTTGTGACAGAAACGTGGAAAAATTTGGCCAAAAATATGTATGTATATTTCATGTTTTCCTTTGAGTTTCTTGAGATGTAGGCCACTTTTAATGATATAAATGAGTTGTATCCATGTAATTAAATATAAGAATGTGTTGTATGAGCTCACATGGTTCATGCGACATCGAATAGAATTTTTAAACATGATGCAACGCAAAGAAATGATTTATTTTTAATCCTTTTTCCTTACTCTTTCATGGAATTGAGGATGTAAAGCATGTGAATATCATGAAATGAGTTAGAAATATATGGTGTTATAGTGGAGGAAGGGGAGGAAGAGATATCGACCATAGAAGAAGAAATTACCTTGTTTTCTTACTTTTTCTCACTTGAATCTTGCTTTCTCCAAGTTCCTCTATTCAAATCCCAATTTTTCCTTTAATATCTCCCTCAAAAAGAATTTGTAAACTTCATTTTAATCAGAGGAAACAAAAGAAAATGGAGGAGAAGAGGTTTGGATGGAAGAAAGCATGAAAAACTGCTAAGAAACCTTACCTTAAACCTTTGATTTCTCCTTCTTTTTTTCTCCCTTTGGTGTGCCTAAACCCTAGCCTTCTTCTTTGAATTTGGGCAGAAACAATTGTGTCTAAATGAGTGAGGAGGGGTGGTGCCACCTATTTATAGGTAAGAGGAAGAAACATTTTTCAAAAATTTTCATTTTGCCCTTCGTTATTGGTATTTTCATTTCTCATTCGTTTTAACTCCTTTTTTAGAACCGTCTTTTCCATTATAAAATTTAGTTCCCAATTTAACAAAATACCTTTGGCATCACTCAAATTGAAGTTAAAACCTTCCCAAATGAATCTGTTAAAGTTCGGGTACTCTAACATTGGAAAACGTCCACTGAAGGGGATTTAACTATCATGGGGCTTTCCATGGTTTTTAGGGCCTTTGAGCACTTTGGAGAACTCAAAATTTTCATTAAAAAAGCCATCCTGTGTGAATTTCAAAATTTGCTCAAAATTATGAAAATACCATTAGGTTTCGTAAGTTTTTGTCAAAATTTGTTTCTTCATTCTAGCTCTATTTTTCCTTCTGTTTGAGGCTAGGATTCTAAATTTTTAGAGTCTAGAATATTACTCAAATCTTTTAGGACCTTAACTAATTCATTTCAAGGTACTTGCTTTGAAAACGCATCTGTTTTCGTTGTTTAACAAAAACCAAACGTTACAATTCTCCCCCTTTTAAAAAATTTCATCCTCAAAATTTAGATAACATACCTCATGGGAAGAGTTCTGGATATTTCTTTCTCATATCATCCTCTAGCTCCCAAGTAGCCTCTTCGAGAGATAACCCCTTCCAAACTACTTTCACCAGTAGTATCGTCTTATTCTGTAATTGCTTGAGTCTAACATCCACGATCTGATCTGGTGATACTATATATGATAGATCATCCTGTAACTGCACATTCTCATATTCTATGACATGTGAGGGGTTGGGCTTGTACTTTTTCAACTATGAAATATAGATTACATTGTGTACTTGACTAAGGTTTAGAGGAAGGGCTAGTCTGTAGGCCACAAGTCTTACTTTATCAAGAATCTAGAAAAGACCTATATACTTTGCACTGAGCTTTTTACTTTTGATGGATCGACCTATCCTTGTGACCGAAGACACTCTAACTCTAATGAAGACATGATCTCTAATCTCAAACTGTAATGGCTATCTATGTTTATCTGCATAACTTTTCTGTCTATTCTGGGCCATCAGTAATTTCTTTCTAATGGTCTCTATTTGTCTGGAAGTCTAGTCCACTAACTTTAGGACTATAAGGCTCCGCTCTCCTAACTCAACCTAACACATTAGAGACTTACACTTCCTCCCATACAATGCCTTATATGGTGGCATCTATATACTTGCATGATAACTATTATTATAGGAAAACTTCGCTAAAAGCAAGTATGTATCCTAATTTTCTTTCATTTCTAGCACACACGCCCTTAACATAACCTCTAGGGTTTGCATGGTTCTCTCTGTCTATCCATCCGTCTGGGGATGATAGGCTATGCTAAATCTAAGTTTGGTACCTAGAGCATCCTGTAATGATCTCCAGAAATTCGATGTGAACCTAGGATCTCTATCTAAAACTATGCTCCTAGGAACACCATGCAATCTTTCTGATGTACAACTAGGCTAACTTATCTAAGGTATAAGTGGCTTTCATAGCTAAGAAGTATGTTGACTTTGTTAATCTATCCACTATTACCTATATTACATCATGCCCTAATGATGTCCTGGGTAAACTCATGACAAAATCCATTACTATACTATCCCATTTCCACTCCGAGATATCTAGGGGCTGAAGTAACCCAACTGGTTTCTAGTGTTCTATTTTCACTCTTTGACATACTAGATATTGGAAGACATATTTTGCTATGTCTGTTTACATTCCCAGCCACCAGAACATTTTCTTTAAATCCTGGTACATTTTAATACTTCCGGGATGAATGGTGTATTTACTCTTATGTGCCTCATCTAATATTTTCTCTCTGATTTATATATTTCTAGGCACATACAGCCTATCTCTATATCTTACTATATCATCCTCAGGCAGATTGAACTCCTGAATGTTACCCTAGGCTATCTAGGCTCTAATCTTACTTACATAGTCATCTGTTTGCTAGGCCTCTCTTATCTGATCCCTTAGGTCATTTTCTATTTGGGTTTCACTCATTAGTAGTTTACCTGAATGCACCTCACAAGAGAGAATCATATCTCTGAATCTCTCAATCAATTCCTGCTCTCAGATCATCATACAGGCCATGTGTATGGATTTTTTACTTAGGGTATCAGCTACCACATTAGCCTTACCAAGATGGTATTTCAATGTGAAATCATAATCTTTTAAAAATTCTAACCATCTACATTGTCTCATATTCAACTCTTTCTGTTCAAAAAGGCTCTTGTGGTCACTGTAAATTTCTATAACTGCCCTATATAAGTAGTGTCTCCATATCTTTAAAGCAAATACCACCGCGGCTAACTTTAGGTTGTGTGTAGGATAGTTTGTTTCATGAGGTTTTAACTGTCTAGAAGCATAAGCTACCACTCAACCTTTCTGCATAAGCACATATCCTAACCTTTTTTTAGAGGTATTACTATAAACTACAAAAGTCTCTCTAGGGTTAGGGAGTACTAAAACTGGGGCCGTGGTTAACCTGTGCTTCAATTCCTGAAAACTACTCTCACATTTCTCATTCCACACAAACGGTACATTCTTTCTAGTAAACTGGGTTAGTGGCATTGCTATCTGAGAAAAGCTCTAAATGAATCTCCTATAGTAACCTGCTAAACCTAGGAAGCTCTTATCTCTATGGCTATCCTAGGTCTTTTCCACTGTAATACTGCCTCTACCTTATAGGGATCTACTGTGACCTTTGCCTAGGAGATCACATGCCTAGAAATTGAACTTTAGTGAGCCAGAACTTACATTTACTAAGTTTAGCATATAACTGTCTCTCTCTCAGGGTCTCTAAGGCTAATCTCAAATGTTGTTGATGTTCCTCTCTACTTTTTGAGTATATGAGGATGGCATCTATGAAGATAACTACAAATCTATCTAAATATGGCCTGAAGACTCTGTTAATATAATCCATGAATACTACGGGTGCATTCATTAACCCAAAGGGTATAACTAAAAATTCATAACGCCCATATCTAGTTCTAAACGCTGTTTTGAGAATATCCTCGGCCTTTATTCTAAGTTGATGGTATCCCGACCTAAGGTTTATCTTAGAAAATATTGATGCTCCTACTAACTAATCTAGGAGGTCATCTATGCGAGGGAGAAGGTATTTATTCTTAATGGTTATCTTATTGAGTTCCTGATAATATATACATAGCCTAAGGCTCCTATCTTTCTTCTTTATGAATAAGCCTGGAGCTCCCCACAGCGAGACATTGGGTTTGATAAAACCCTTCTTTAAAAGCTCCTTTATCTGTTTCTTAAATTTAGCTAGCTTGGTGGGAGCCATTCTATACGGGGCCTTAGACATTGAACCTGCCCCAGGTACAATGTCTATAGGAAACTCTACCTCTCTCTCTAGGGGTAGTCTACTAATCTCTCTAGGGAATACCTTGGTAAACTCCTTCACTACGAGAATCTCATCTATACCTTCTTCTACCTCAGCCTGAACTAAAAAGAAAACTAGGTATCCCTAACAACCATGCCTTAAAGATCTCTCAGTCTGTGAGGTGGTCATGACAGATAACTCAGTCCTCATAATAGGCATAGTGCCACGCTCAGGTAAAGTAATACATCTATGGCTACAATCTAGTGTGGTGTTATTTGCAGACATCTAGTTCATGGCAATGATCACATTAATAAGAATAAAGGGCATACAAATCAAATCAAGGGTGGTAAGGCAGTGATTAAACTAGATTACATAATTCAAACAAGCATAGGAGGTAATGGCTCGATTTCCTATAGGGGTAGATACATGCAAATCATATGGAAGTGTATGCATACTCAGACCCAACCTCCTAGCATAGTCATATGATATGAAAGAATGACTAGCACCCAAATCAAATAATATAATTACAAAAAAATCATTTATTTTAATAGTACCTTGGATGAGATTTGGGGACCGGTTAGCTTCCTATTGTAATAGGGCAAAGACTCTACCTTGGGTCTGAGGTTTGGGAGGAGGAGCCATCCCCTCTACTGTGTGATCTATAGAGGAGCTTAATTGCAATCCCTGGCCATATGTTCTAACTTGTCGCACCCTAAAACATACATTTTTCCCTACGTAGCACTGTCTAGTTCCATGGTTCTTGCCACACAGGGGACATGTGATGGGTGTGAAGCTACCTCTACTAGACTGAGTCTTCCTTTTCTTGCCTCTTCAGCTCCACTAGCTTCTGCCACCTTTCCAGCTAGTAATTACAACTTGTGATCCCTCTCTAGGTCTCTTGGGCTCAGGGAGGGGTGGTCTAGCATTGGGGGTAGGTTGCATCATCTTGAGATTCGCCTCTATAACTTGGCATATCTCAACCAAGGTGTTAAAGTGCCTGATTCTCTGTGGCACTACCCTATCTCTAATCTCAGGGAGTAAACCTTTCTCTAATCTGTTTGCTCTCCACCTCTCATCATTATGCCTTTGTAAGTAGGAGGATTATCAGGAGAGTTCTACAAATTTTGCCACGTATTGGTCAACAGACATCCCCTCGGTCTATTTTAAGAGAATAAATTCTGATTCTTTCTCATCCTTAACTGAACTGGGGAAGTACCGCTCATAAAAGGCTTAGAGGAATGCCTCCCATGTAATCGAGAGGTTCCTCACCTATAAGATAGGCTCCATGCCCCTCCACAAAAAATTTGCTTCCTTCTTTAGCTGAAAGATAGCCATAGTGGCTTTTTTCTCGGATGTACACTCCATCACTCGAAATATTTTCTTTAGCTGCATGATCCAGGCCTCGGCTTTCTCTGTGTTCATTTCACCAACAAAGGTGGGAGGCCCAATTTTCTTGAATTAGGTAATAACCTGATTAATATAGTGCTACTTCTGGGCTGAAAGTGTTTAAGCTGGTGGAATGAGGGCAACCATCTGTATGTTTGGCTGCAGGCCTAAATGAGTTGCCCTTGAATGTTCAGGATGATCTGAGTGCTAAAGTGGTTATGGAGAAGGAGGTGTGGGGCCATGGCTGTCTCTCTCAGCAAGTCGTTCCTATAATGCATGATAACGGCCTACTGCTGATCCAGGCGAGCTATAATAGATTATAGGGCTCCAGCAACTAGATCACTAAGCCTGACTCTATCATCAGCATGAGCCTCTCTAGAGGGCTGACTTCTCCTAGTACTCATCATCTTGCTGAAACATCATAACAAACTTTAATATCAAATAGGGAATACTTCCACCATCAACATACTCAATTCATCCATAAATAAGTTCATATGCATCTAGGCAACTTATAAACACAAGCCACAACCTACATCAAGAGCCTGAACCTTTGCTTGAATACTAAAAATGTAACACAATAATTTCTAACTCATTTCATGACTTTAAATAACTCATTTCTTAGAATTATGAAAAATTTTCAAAGAAAAAGGCGTTAAAATAATGACTATTTTAGCATTATATTGTGTATAAAAATTATATTCGGTGTCACGTGGACCATGTGAACTCATACATCGCATTCTCATATTTTATTACATGAATACAACTATTTGCATCATCAAAAGTGATCTACATCTCATGGAAACTAAAGGGAAGCAAAAAATACCTACACATATTTTCGGCCAAATTTTCTTCTTTTCTGTCACAAAATTTGGAAAATCATAACTAATTCTAAAAAAATAAAAATCATGTATTCTTGGCCATTCTAGAAAGTTACACATGCCTACTTTATACTACAAATATTTTCAAACCATAACATCTAACATAGAAGACATTTGACATTCGAAATAGTTCAGAGGTCAAGCTATCTACTGGAGCTGTCATATAATTCTATAGTAGATTTCAAAAATGTTCAATTAATTTAAAAATAATAAAATTCATGCCAATGATACCAATATGGAAAGCTACAAATGTTAGCTAGAGGGAAAAAATAACTCTAGATCAGTTTAGGCATGACAAAACCTCAAAACCTAATTAAACAGTACCTAAGGTCAGGTGGAGTGCTTGGTACTAGGTAGATTTTTTGAAAATTTATATCTCTCTCTCTCTAGACATTCAAATGAGGTGCTTCTCACAAGTCACTAGGAATGTCTAGTTTCTTTATATAAAATTTCATGGCAATTGGACATCATTTGAGCCATGTGTGACATATTTCATTTTCAGACCTGAGTGAACAGTGACATGACCAAAACCTAAATTTTTGTCATCTTTGAAAATTCATCAAATATTTTATAGATATTAAAAAATTATGTTCTTTAGCTTCCCATAAAGCTCTTAACAAGGTCTAATTGAATGCCAAATCTTAGATCAAGAAGAACTCATTTGGACAAAAAGTGACATAGGGTTCCATTATAGTCAATTTTGGCTCCATATAGGATACCAAATTGTCCAAAATAGCTTTCCTTAGGGTTTGGCACCTCTTAGACAAGTCTAAAAGCATAAATAAGAGTTATGTGAGCTACCCAAATGGTCCTAAGCCTCATGCATATCATTTTGGCTATTTCATTTATACTTATACACATTTCCATAATACCATTCAAGAAGCTAATTTGTCATATCATTCTCAAATTGTATTTTAATGGTCACATGATATATTCTCCCATTCATACATGACATTTTATCATAATTACATGTATTCCAAAGGATATAGACCATATACAACAATAGGTTATATCATTAGACATCAATATGGTCTTAAAGAGCAAAAACTATGCATTGTGATGTCAAGCTCTCATCTTTAAGGTGGTTGACTTCCATTACCTTGCTCTCTTGGTGCACCTAGCATATTAGAACATTGGAGAGGAGGGGATGAGATTCAAAGAATCCTAATAGCTCATCTCCCATTCAATCATACATAAAAGATGCAAACAAGTCTCATAAATGCATGTATGGTCATGTTGACATGTGCAAACATTCAAGAGGCATTTTTATCATTTGAGAAAGTCATACATAGCATATAAAGGCTTGCCAAGCAAGTGGATTGGCCTCACCCATTTACTTGTAGATTTTGGACTTGCCTCACCTATTCTTTAAGAGGTTCTTAGACTCAACCATGTTTTTAGGGGTCAACCTCACTTTTGGGAGACTCTTTACTTTATTTCAACCAATGTTAAGGGTTCTTGGCTCATCTTCACCATGGCTAAGGGTTCTTGGCCTCACCACACTCAAGTAAACCCAAGCACACATCATAAATATCATATGAAAGCATATTGTAACATCATGGCACCATGGAATCAAAGTCATGCTAAAACACTTTTCATGGCTTAAAAATACACATACACACATTCAAAAACAAGTAAAGTAAACAATCATGCATGAGAGAAGGAGGAGTGAGCTACCTTGGATCTAACTACATACTTTTTCTCTTGAATCAAGGCTTCCTCCTTTGGCCACACACACACACAAAAGTGTAGGGATGATTTTTCTTGGCCTAAACACAATTTATGGAAGTCAATTAGATTTATGGAATTAATTCTAAGGCCATACAACTTGCTTTGATACTAGCTTGATCTATAACCCTCGTTATAGTTCCATAAATGCACCTAATAAAGTAACACCCCTCAAATAAATTCTAAGCTCCATTCTTTCCTTTCAAATATGATTCTTGACTCTTTTTAAGCCTCTTGGAGTCACCACACAATCAAAACCAAGAGCCTAACTACATGTTGCTTCTTTAGGTCATATTATGGAACATAAGGCACCATCACACTTTCTATGGTTTCTAAATTTTTTCTAAGGCCTCCCCTCATCTTCATTCATCATATATGACTTAAAAATGGGTTTGAAAAAATTTAAAACTCTCCTTAGCTCTATAAACCCCTTTAGGCTGAGGCTATGGAAGGTTTTGCTCTCCATGGACTTTGCTTTGTTTTCTTAAGGGGAAAAGCACATGGGGAGACATCTATGGATCTTAGGAGCTTATTCAAACACTTATTTAGGCATAAAAATTAAAAGATCAAATCAAATTTTGGAAGGAACACTTGAAACACTAGAAATTTTATCTTGAAATTCCATAGTTTTTTGTTAATTCTCTTTGCATATTCTTAATTTTCACACTTTTTTTCTTAGAACCACCCTTGGTTCTACCTAAAAATTAAACCCTTCTAGGGTTTCTTAAGTGGGGTGAAATGGTGGAGGAAGGGGAGGAAGAGATATCAACTACGGAAGAAGAAATTACCTTGTTCTCTTATATTTTCTCACTTGAATCTTGCTTTCTCTAAACTCCTCTCTTCAAATCCGAATTTTTCCCTTAATATCTCCCTCAAAACAGATTTTTTAACTTTATTTTAATCAAAGGAAACAAAGGAGAATGGATGAGAGCAGGTTTGGATGGAAGAAAGCATGAAAAACTACCAAGAAACCATACCTTAAGCCTTTGATTTCTCCTTCTTCTTTTCTCCCTTTAGTGCGCCTAAACCCTTGCCTTCTTCTCTGAATCTAGGTAGAAACAATTGTGTCTAAATGAGTAAGGAGGGGTGGCACCACCTATTTATAGGTGGGAGGAAGAAACACTTTTCAAAAATTTTTGTTTTGCCCTTCATTTTTGGCATTTTCATTTCTCATTTGTTTTAGCTCATTTTTTAGAACTATCTTTTCCATTATAAAATTTAAGTTCCCAATTTAATAAAATACCTTTGGAATCACTCAAATCAGAGCTAAAACCTTCCCAAACGAATCCGTTAAAGTTCAGGTATACCGATATTGGAAAATATCCACTGGAGGGGATTTAACTGTCCTGGGGCTTCCCATGGTTTTCAGGGCCTTTGAGAACCCCGGAGAATTCAAAACTTTCATTTAAAAAGCCCTCCTATGTGAATTACTAAATTTGTTCAAAATTACAAAAATGCCATTATGTATCGTAAGTTTTCTGTCAAAATTTATTTTTTCATTCTAGCTCCATTTTTCTTTCTGTCTGAGCCAAGAATTCTCATTTTTAGGAGTCTAAAATGTTACTCAAATTTTTTGGGGCCTTAACTAATTCATTTCAAGGGACTTGCTTTGAAAATGCATCAGTTTTCATCGTTTAACGAAAATCGAATACTACAAAAGGCCTACCTTTCCTAGTGTTCACTATCTTGCTGAAACATCATTAACAAACTTTAGCATCAAGGGAACACATTCACCACCATTACACTCAATTCATCCAAGAATAACTCATATACATCAAGGAAACTCATTCACAAGCCATAATCTACATCAAAATGACCAACTTTTTTGGGCTAAAATAGAACCAAGGGCAGATGAGAATGGCACACAAGATGGAGGGAAGAAGGAAGAGAGAAAACTAGTAAAAAGTGTAAGAATTTCATAATTTTTCATGCTTTCTCCTTTACCAATATTCTTCTCCTCTTTCTCCTCTTTCCTTCTATAGATTTATTAAAGTCTTTGGGTATGTTTTGAGCTCAAACCAGAGGGAGAAATTTCGAAATTAAGGAGGAGAGCTAAAGGAAAGGGAAGAGCATTCAAGAAAAGCTTGAATTGAAGGTAAAAATCCTTAGTTCCATGCCTCTTCTTCCTTGTTTCTCTTCTTGTGCATTTCGTCCCACATATGGCCATCCAAACATATTTATATAATTCATCTCATATAATTTCTTAGCTCATTTCCATGGATTACACAAAAGTCTCAAGAAAAGCCATTAAAATATAGAATTAAATTGCATTACGTCATGTATAAATTTTTCATTTCGCGTCCTGTGGACCATATGAAGTCATCCATCTCATTTTTATATTTAAATACACAAATTGAACTCATAACCATCTCAAGAAGTGTCCTGGAACTCAAGCTAATGAAGTATATGCATGAAAATAATATGTGCAGTCTCGGATTGAAATTCCAACTTTCTATCATGAATTTTGAAAAATCATAACTAATTATAGAAAAATCAAAATTAAGCACACTATACCATTCTAGAAAGCTACAAATGTTTACTTTATGATACAAATAATTCTAGACCACAAAAGGGACGTCTAGCCATAGGAAATCAATGGAATAGTAATAAAGGTCATCTACCACTACTTATACTGTCCCTCAATTTCAAAAATTCATATCTCCCTACTCAGATGCCCAATTAGGGTGATTTTAGTGGCCAATATAAATCTTATCATGTCTTTTTTATGTTTATAAAATTTCATAAGCATTGGACACAATTTGTCCCTCAAATGACACAGCACAAGAAACTGACTATATGAATAGTGTTTATATCAGTTCAACAGAAAAATGACAATTTTAAAAAATCATAATTAATTCCACATAGCTCTAAATAATCTGGTCTTTCACTTTCTAAAAATCTCTAGATAAGATCTACATGCATGCCAAATTTCATGAGTAGATTCGTTCATTTGGTCAGATCTTGACATTGGGTTGCCAAATGGTCATTTTTGTATCTCATAAGGCGTTCAAGAGGGTCAAATTTGGTTCCATGGCTCCCATGGCTACTTAAGCACTTGGGAAGGCACCAAAATGATCTACTAAACATCTTTAAAGGTTCAGAAACCCAAATTTCACAAACTCACTCATCCACCTCAAGACATACACAAGATTACACAAGCCAGTAATATTGTACATATGGCATCAAATCTCATTTGTATATGATATATTTACATATTTACATATATTCATGAAGTCATACAACATATACAATAATGGATTATATCATGTGCCACACATATGGCTACAAATTGGCATTTTCACACACTTGGTTGTCATACTTTCCGCTTCAAGCTTGGTGGCTCTCATTTTTCAGCTCACTTGGTCTACTTAGACATGTTAGACATGTGGGGAGGAATGAATGAGATTCTAGGAATCCCAATAGCTCTTTTCTCTTTCAACCATACATAAAGAATACAAATCCATGTCTAAAATGCATGCATGAACATCATGGAGTGTGTAGTCATTCAAGAAACATTTCTAGCATTCAAGAAGTCATACAAAACATATATAGGCTTGCTAAGTAAATGGTTTAGCCTTACCCATTTTTTTCAAGGATTTTGTACTTGCCTCACTCTTTTTCTTAAAGACTTTGAACTGGCCTTACTCTTGTTAGACTCTTAGTTTTGTCTTAACTATTATTAAGGGTTCTTGGCTCATCCTCACTATGGCTAGAGAGTTCTTGGCTTCACCACACTCAAGCAAACCAAAGTAAAGTCACAAAGTATCATTTGAATGCACAAAATATCATTATGGTATCATGGCATATGTTTACATGCTAGAACACTTTTTTATGGCTTAAAACATACATACACATATTCAAAGACAAGATAAACATCTATTCATACATGAGAGAAAAAGGAGAGAGCTACCTTTGTTGCACAAGAACACTTTTCCTCTTGGATTTGGTTGCTCGTCCTCTACCACACACACACACAATAAGGTGGGACTTGTTTCTCTTGGCCTAAACACATCATATGGAAGCCAATTATACTTTTGAACTAATTTCTAGAGCTACACATTCATTAGAAAAGCTAGATAGTTCATATGACTCTTTTATGGTTCCATAATGCACTTAATGAATCAAACTTAAGTAAACATCATCTTGGCTCCATTCTCTCCATCCATTTATGGTTCTTGACTCTTTTTAAGCCTTTTGGAGTTATCACACAATCAAATCAAGGAGCCTAGCTAGGTGTTGCTTCTTTAAGCTATAATATGGAACCTATAACTACATCTCACTATACATAGCTTCTAAAATTTTTCCAAGACTTCCTCTCATCCTCTTCCATTATATATGACTCAAAATCAAGCTTGGAACAAATTAAAACTACCCCTTGATGCTCCATCTAGCTTAGGCCGAGGTTAGGTTTCAAGGAGGCACTAAGTGAGTTTACTTTGCTTTCCTGATAGAAGATGCATATAAGGAGCCTTCTAGGGATCTTAGGAGCTCATCCAAACACTCATTTAGGCCTAGAAATTATTATATCAAAATAGAATTTTAAGGGAACACATAAAACCTTAACTTTTCTATCTTAAAATTTAATGGCTATTTGATTGTTTCCTTTGCATATTCTTGTTCTTTTCCCTCATTTTTCTAAGATTCACTCTTGGTTTGGTTAGAAATCCAACCTCTCTTGGCTGGTCTTAGGTGGAGCAAAATACATACAAGAGAAGGGAATGGAAGAAGAAGCTTAAAACATCATGAATTACCTGAGATTCTTGTTTTCTTTGGCTTGTTCTTCACTTGGTTGGCCACTTCCCTTAAATTTCTAAATTTCCAAATTTCCACCTTTATTCTGTGTGATATCCAATTCTTTAAAAATGAGAAAAAATGCATAAATGTAATGTACGATTTCTCTATAAGCGAATGAAATTCACCGAATACAAAAGTAAGTCCTTCAAAATGACTTAGTTAAGGTTCCAAAAAATTTGGGAAACATTCTAGACTCCTAAAAATGAGAATCCCAAGCCCAGATGGGAAGAAAAATAGAGCTAGAATGATGAAATAAATTTAAACGAAAGGTTGATGAAACATAAGGGTATTTTAGTCATTTTGAGCAAATTTTGGAATTCTCATAGTATGATTTTTTAAATGAAAATTGAGTTCTTTAGGGTTCTCAGAAGCCTTGAAAACCATGGGAAGCCCTAAGATAGTTAAAACCCCTCCAGTGGACATTTTTCAATGTCAGTGTACTTGAACTTTGATAGATTCGTTTGAGAAGGTTTTAGCTCTGATCTGAGTGAGTCCAAAGCCATTTTATTAAATTGGCACCTAAATTTTATGATGGAGAAGACAATTCTTAAAAAGGCATTAAAACGAATTAGAAACAAAAATGCCAAAAAACATAGGGTAAAATGAGAATTTTTGAAAAGTTTTCCTTCCTCCACCTATATATATAGGGTGCCTTACTCTCCCACTCATTTAGCTTCATATATTTTTGCCCCAAACTAAGGAAAAAAACCCTAAGAGAGTGGCACACAAGAGGAAGAGGAAGAGGAGGAGAAATCAAAGCTTAAAGGTATGGATTTTTTGTAGTTTTTCATGCTCTTTCCTTTCCAAACCTCTTCTCCTCCATTGCCCTTTATTTCCTATGATTATATTGAAGTATACAAATCTATTTTAAGAGAGAAATTAAGGGAAAATTTTGGATTTAAAGAGAGGAGGCCAAAAAAGGGAAGATTCAAGTGAGAAAATAAAGAAAAACAAAGGTAATTTCTTCTTCCACGATTGCTACTCCTTGCTCCTCTTCTCTCCATATTTTGCCCCACTCAATAAGTCATAAGAGGGCTTGGATTTTAGGCAGAACCAAGGGTGATTCAATGGAAAAAGAGTATGCAGAATAAGAAAATGCAAAGAAAACAACAAAAGAACCATGGAAATTCAAGATAGAAATTCTAGGGTTTTATGTGCTCCTTCTAAAATCTGACTTGATACCTTAATTTCTATACTTAAAATGAAAGTTTAAATGAGCCCCTAAGATCCCTAGAAGTCTCCCCATGTGCTTCCTCCATCAAGAAAACAAAACAAACTCCCTTGGTATCTTATTGCTCCATAGCCATGACCTAGTATAGTTGGAGTACCTAGGGATAGTTTTAATTTCTTCTAAACTTATTTTTGAGTTATATATGATGAGTGACTATTAGGGAAATTCTTAGGAAAAATTTAGAAATCATAGATAGTAAGATGGCCTTATATGTCCCATAATGTGGCTTAAAGAAGCAATACCTAGCTAGGCTCCTAGAATTAATTGTGTGATAACTCCAAGAGATTTAAATGGAGTTAAGAATCATAAATAGATGAAGAGAATAAAGCCAAGATGATGTTTTCCAAGGGTTGCTTCATTAAGTGCATTATGGAACCATAAAAGAGCCTTATGAGTCACCTAGCTTTTCTAGTGATTGTGTAGCCTTATAATTTGATTCAAAAGTATAATTGGCTTCCATATGATGTGTCTAGGCCAAGAGAAATGATCTCCACCACCTTATGAGTGTGTGGTAGTGGGATAAGAATTAAGTCCAAGGAAGGAAGTATGCAATTGTGACAAAGGTAGCTCACTCATCCTTCTCTCATGCATGAATGCATGCTTGGCTTGTCTTTGAATGTGTGTATATGTGTTTTAAGCCATGAAAAATACTCTAACATGATTCCATATGCCATGGTACTATGATGATGCTTTATGTTTCTAAATGATGTTTATGATGCTTGCTTGGGTTTTCTTGAGTGTGGTAAGGCCAAGAACCCTCAGCCATGGTGAGGATGAGCCAAGAACCCTTAGAATTGGTTAAGACAAAGTAAAGAGTCTATCAAAAGTGAGGTTGATTCCTAAAAGTAAGGTTGAGTCTAAAATCCTCTTAAAGAATAGGTGAGGTAAGTCTAAAATCTACAAGTGAATGAGTGAGGCTAATCCATATACTTGGAAAGCCTATGTATGCAATGTAAGACTTTTTCAAATGACAAGAATGCCTCTTGAATGATTGTACATATTAATATACCCATGCATGCATTTATAAGACTTGTTTTGCATACTTTATGTGTGATTGAAAGGGATATGAGCTATTGTGATTCTTTGAATCTCATTCCCTCCTCTTTCAATGTTCTAACATGCTAGGTGGACAAAGTGGATGAGGCAATGGAAGCCCACACCTTGGAAGATGAGATTGTGACAAGAAAGTGTTTAAATTTTATTACTTTAAGGCCATATGAATAGCAAATGTTGTAGAAAATGGTTGTATATGTCCTATGATGTTATGAACATGTATAATTATGCTAATTTATCATGTATAAATGAGAGCTAAGGGTATATGTATGGAAATATGCATTTTGGACATGTAATGGCAAAGTTGCATTATGGAAATGCATGTATAAATGGAAGTGGAATGGCCAAATTGAGATGCATGAGATTTGGGACCACTTGGGTAGTTCACTCAAGTCATGCTCATGCTTTTAAACTTTCCCAAGAGGTGTCAAATATTAAAGAAAGTCATTTGGACACATTTGATATCTAATATGGAACAAAATTTACCATATTGGAAACCTACACCACTTTTTATCCAAATGAGCTATTGATCTGAGATTTGTGATGCAAATAAGGCTTGTTGAGAGCTTTTTTGGAAGCTAAAATGCAGAATTTTTAGAGGTCTATGGAATATTTGGTGAATTTTCAAAGTTGGAAAAAAATTCTGATTTTGGTTCGTCATATTGTTCACTTAGGTCCAAAAATGAATTCTGTCACTCAAGGGGAAAATGATGTCCAATTATGATGAAATTTTATAAATAGAAACTAGACACTCCCAATGACTTGTAACACTAAAATCACCTTATTTGGATGTCTAGAGAGGGAGATATGAATTTTTGAAGTTTCTATCTAGTATTAAGCGTCTAAACTAACCTAGGTTATTGTTTGATGGGTTTTCAATACCTGGACATGCCTAAACAGGTCTAGAGTTATTTTTTCCCTTTAGCTAATATCCTTAGCTTTTTAGATTGATATTTTTTTCATGGATTTGATTTTTTTGGAATTAATTGGACATTTTTGAAATTTGTAGCAGATACTTATATTAGTACAAGTAGCTAGTCTAACCTTTGCACTTTTTTGAATGTCAAACATCTTTTGTGTTTTTTTTTAATGGCCTAAACATATTTTTACCATAAATTAGATATATGTATCTTTCTATAATGTCAAAGAATGTATGATTTCAATTTTTTTGGAATTAGTTATGAATTTCCAAAATTTGTGACAAAAGTGAGGAAATTTTGGCCGAAATGGAAACTATGAATTTTATGCATTCCCTTTCCTTACACGACCTCTAGGGAATTTTTAGTGATGGATATGAGTTTTATCTATGTAATTAAATATGATAATATGATACATGAGCATGCTGAATGAAAATTTTATCCCCTATGCAATACATGAGCTCACATGGCTCACTAGATGCCGAATGAAAATATTTTAATGCCTTTTCCTTGAGAACTCATGTGCTTCATGGAATGGAACCTAGTAATGGTATGAGATGAGCTATTTAATTATGGTGTTACATTCTACCCTTAATGATAAAGAGGAGAAGAAGGAGTAATAACTTGTTAAAGAGAAAGCTTGAATTTCCATGGAATTTCCTACCTTTTCTTGGCTTTTTCTCCCTTCAAAATCTCCTCTCTTTGTGTGCCTAGGATCTGCCTTCTTTCACTAGTTTAGGGGCAAAAACAAATCATGGAAATGATGAGGGAAGAACGTGAAACTTAAAGAGGTTTCAAGAATCTTCTACTTTCTGAAAATTTCAATTTTGCCCTTTTGTCTTGGCATTTTTATTTTAGCTTCTTTTTGAGATTTTTCTTTTCCATCATAAAATTTAGGTTCCCAATCTTATAAAATGCCTTTGGAATCACTCAAATCGAAGCTAAAACTTTTTGGGACCAACTCATCTTCTTCAGAACTGATAGATTCAAGACCAATAACATGAGATTGGTCTGAATCTGAATTAGAATCAGAAGGATAAGGGACAATAGTAGACAATAAAGAGATTGTCCCAGAGGGTTTAGTTGGTTCAGTTTAAGGTTGTTTGTTCTTCTGAGTAGGATCAAAAGAAGAAGGAGGCATAGTATGCCTTGGTGAGGATGGTGGAGTATGGATTTGTAAGGGTTTTACAGGTGGTTGCTCTGAAGGTTTTGTCCAGGAGGATGAAGCTTCTTGGTGTGAAGGAAAATGAGGTGGTCTTTGAGGAGGACGGACATTTCTGGGTGGCGGAGGCTGAGGTTGAGCTGGAGGTTTTTTAGCTTGAAGATGTTTAAGTTATGCTAGACTAAGATAGTCTTCTTTCTTTCTAAAGACTTTATAGTTCATTTTGAAACATTTAGAATAGTCAACTTCTTATAGGTACGGTGAGTATGGAGATGATGGATATGGATTATATGAGGACACAAAAGGAGAAGGATAGGATTTATAAATACTTTAGGATTGATCTCTGGCTAGATCTTTTTTAATTTGATCAATCTGAGATTTTACTTGTCGAAGCTCTTGTTCCTTCTATGTAAAAGCTTGTCCCATATATCCATGAGCGATAAAACCTTTAAGTTCTACATCTAAAGAAGTAACCTACCTTTGAAGGCGATCATACAATTCTTGGATATGAGAAGATAATCCATCAAGTCTAAAATTAGTATGAACTATTTAACTGGAAAGATTCTCAAGGTGAGTGTTAATCCATTGAAGAACTTTGCTTTGGGCCGTAACATTATGAGTATGCCAATTGAGAACTTCTTCAGCTTGTGAGACAGGTCTCATAGCACCGTTTAGTGAAACTTCTGTAGGAACAGAATATGGCTAGTATGTAACATTTACCTCAGGGTTAGTTCTTCTTTCCATTGTAGGGAATTCAGGCTCATAATTCTTTGATGCAGAAGAAAACATCATACACGGAATCGATTAAGACTATGTTTGTGCAGTGATGATTGGTTCAGGTTCAGGAGATAGAGAAGGAAGAAGATCATCATGACCAAGTTCCTTAAGGAGGTCATAGAAGCTATCTGGCTTGGGCCTAGGAGACTTGATACCAACCTATTAAGGTTTTGGTAGGTGGTCATCATCATCATCTGAGTTGTGACTAGGCTGGTAGTGAGAACAGTGGCCAGATTTCCAGGATGGTTTAAGTAGTTGTTTTTTCCAGTGAGAAGCACAAGAATCCCAAGGTCTCCATGCATTATCCTCGAGTCCTTCCCAGTTTTCAAGGTCATTGCATCCACAATTAGGGTTGCTCATAGAGGGATCACAATCCCAAAGGAAGTGTCCATTAATTTTTCCAACATAAGCATAAGACCCATTAGGATGGAACCAATGAATTAGGATTAGGCCTTTCTTTTGTTCCTAGGTGACCACAGGAGTGATCATTATCGAATGATTCATCAGCCTTGGGGTTGAGGTAGTGGCTTCTTCAGATCTAGGTCTCTTGAAGGTTGATTTGATAGTTCCATCAGAGAGTTTCTCTAAAACAGGGGGAGTAGATGTATGGAAAGTCTTCTGCCCTCCATGAAACTCTTTCTCATAGTTGGTAACCCATTCAAGAGGCATTAGTTAGAGCAGATCTTCTATAGGAATCTACTTGGGGATTTGAATAATAGTGGTATTATCAGGTCTGCCAAAAACCATGTAAAGAACATCATTAATGGTGTTCTGAAAGTGAAGATCAACTGAGTTATTCTACAGATGATAGATCATCTAGTGATAGGGAGTTGCTAGAACAACATCTGAAACTTATTCAGCACCAATGATCTGAACTTGCACCTTTAATCTAGTTAAAAGAGTAGGGTCTGACAACTTGATGTTGAAGTTGGGAACTATTGTTAAGATCACACTCCCACCATTTAAAGTGACAAGGGTGGCTCCAATTAAGGCTTTTTGAAAGGAGGTGTAAGATGTATCAAGAAGGGAAATGCGAGTTGTTACAGCTATCCCTTTTTTGCCACGTAAGGTAAGGACTAATCTAATGGCTCCAAGATGAAGGTGAGAATAGCCTTGGTGGATCCAGTGGGAAATAAAGTTGGAAGGAATTTCTAAAGTAACATATTGTTTAGCTTACGTTGACTGAAGCCCACACTGATCTAATTTAGCTCTTTGGACTATTTCTTTTACTGGAGGGTCTTTGGGAGAAAGGAATCTCCATATATAATAGGTAAAAGATCTATTTTGGTAGTAAAGATGGTAAGGATTAAGAAGAGGAGTGATGGATTCTTCTAACCGAGATTCTTCGGGAATATGGGTAATTTCTACAAGGTTATCTATTTTATCAGAAACATGAGATATACAAGAAGAGGGAATAGATCGAGGCATAAAAAGAGAAGATGAAAGATGGATGTGTTCTTCTATATCATGGGTAGAGGAAATAGTAGACATGATGTTTTAATATATCTTCTTACTCTCTTTTACTAGTAGATCTAGTCCAATTATCTTACGAATGTGATGGCTTTGATACCATTCTTGGTCCCAACACAAGATCGAAGCACATTTATTTCCATCTCTCTTCTTTGAGAACATTCCATTTCTAGAGATCCTCTTCTGAGAGACTTATTTTAGGAGATCTTAGAGGACTACAATACTCCTAAACATACTCTAGAATGAGAAGAGGACATACTTCATCTAATGCCTTCCTTTCCTCAAAGGTTAGCCAATCGATACAATCTGGACAATAATAATTTGGGAGTGTAAACACTTATCCCTTAAGCATCTGGAGATAGGTTTAATGCCTTGTCGTCTTAATAAAAAATATTCAAGTCAAGTGTTCCAATTAGAATCACCAGAATCCTTTTCCAGGTATGCTTGCGCTAACAGCCACTCTTTCTCTTCTGGGCTTTCGTGTACTGGCCTTTTAGGACCAAGGATTCTGTTGATCTTTTTAGAAACTCATTTTAACAAATAACTCATGACAAGGTAATTACTGTTATCCAGATAATATGGCAATCACAACACTTTTTGGTATACACAGGATCCTCAAGAGAGGCAAGTGCAGAGCATACTAGTGTATGGACAAGATAATCATAAGAGATCTACTAATAAAAGATTTCAAAAGATAATGTAACATAGAATGAAGACATAAGAGAATTAAAGTTTATTTTAAACTTTGTTTACAAAGGGGAAGAGAGGTTTTGAGGAGTTCTACCCTCTTTAGACTTAGAGATCCCCTTTATAGGGAAAGGCAGGCGATACAAGACAAACGACTTTGATGAAACAAAACACACTGGCCGACAAACTTTTTAGAAAGGGGCTTTTACAAAGTGGTGCATATGCAGAATAGTAAACATACATAATTAAACAATAAAGCATGAGCTAGTAGGATAGACTTCAGGATAAGGCTTATCCTTTCTTGATTGGCTTATAGGATGGAGACATGTTAGGGTCATCATCAGTGTTGGTGGAGTCAAGGTCCTTTGGTGACTTCTTGAAATAGGTGGCAAACCATTGTTCAAACTCATTTAAAGTAATAGATTCATAGGGATCCTGCGAATCTTGCATTATTGTGTTATAGGGTGGCTGAGTTGTAATAGATGATGAGGCTTCCAGGTCTTATGAGCTTGGACCTATAAGGAATTTAAGCATTTGTTTTGGAGTCCATTGCTCTATATTGAGCAAATCTATTTCAGGAAATTGAGGTTTTCCAGGGCTAAATTCTCCAGGATATGGTCCTAATGAAATACAAAATATGAATGGATTAGGCTTATAATTATTAATTTCATATAAAAATAATTTTAAAGCCTTTAGAGCATCAAAGGATTGTTTTGGCCAGTTTAAAAATGTGTTCCATTCATAGGCATGATTGCAAGTGAGGAGCATGTTTTGCCTGTTGACCCAATAAGGATGATGGAAGATGAAAATACTAGACACCTATTTATTAGCAGTGGGTATTTTCCAAACGTTGTAGCGTTGAATGAGACGGTCAAGTTCAAAGCGCCACCATGGAAGTGGGGAAAACCATTCTAGTAGGGTCCACAGATTGGAATCCCTATTTTCAAAAGTGGTGAGGTGCTGGAAAATCATGAATGGTGGAAATGTTATAGCACCAGAGTAGAGGGCAGTGAGTGCCCAAAGATACCAAAGGGAATCATTAGTCACGTGGTCAGTGATTCGAAATAGAAGTAGAAAAGGAGTTTGGACAAGGTTGAAGGTAGGAGGAATGATATTGTAGGGAGAATCTTTTAGTTAACAGTGAAGATAGTAAAACAGAGATTCTGGGCAAGGTTTTGAACTTTAGCAGGAGTTGTTGGTCTTGGTTCCCCAAGAGAGAAATCCTTTTTCAGTTAAGGTTAAGGATAATGAATGGTGCATCCAGGGATTGAATGAGCCATGTGGATAAGGGGAACAAGTTTATTCTAAGTGATGAGATTAAGAGGTTTTAGGGGTTTGGAAAGAAAGTCAGCTAGGATATTGTAGCGTCCTTTGATGTGTTCAATGGTGAATTTATAGTGGGAAAACTAGTCTTTCCACCACATCAATTGCTTATACGGAAGAACTTTTTTGTTAGACTCTAAAATTTTTAGGAAGGACGAGTTATCCATCTGCACAGTGAAATCATGTGAGTATAGGTGGAAACTGAACTTCTCTATCCCTCTTTTGACAGCAAGAATCTCTTTGTAGATTGTATGATAATGTTTTTTAGAGTCTTTGAATTGTCTGCTAGCATGGCCACAGTAATACTTCTTTTCATCAATCTCTTCAAGTAGGACAGTGCCCCAAAAATCTTCATTAGCATCTGTTTGGAGGATCGTTTTACCCTTATTAGGAATCTTTAAAGGTAAAGGCACTTGAGAGATCCTTTTGAGGCGTCGCACAGCTACAGTCTGAGCTGGTCCCTAAGGAGAGGGGTCCTTTCTAAGGAGTTTGGACAGTTGGCTTGTATGATTAGATACTTTTGAAATAAAGTCTCTGATAAAGTTAACCACACCGAGAAATGTTGTATTTCTTTTATAGAGAGATCTTTATCTGGAAAAGTAAGTAATTCTTAGGCTATATGAAGACTAGGGTGATAATGACCATCAGAGATATGCATTCCGAGGAATTTGATGTGGGTTTAGCCTAATTGACTCTTTTTGGAAGAAAGCATGATCCCATGTTTTTGTACAAGGCCTAAAAACTGTTGGAGAAGCTGTTTGTGATCTGCTTCATTTTTGGAGAAGAGCAGGACATCATCGATGTAGATCAAGATATTATGGAGAATGGGTTCAAAGATTTTTGTCATGGCCTTTGGAAATAGAGACAGGGCAACTTTTAATCCAAATGGCATAACAGTCCATTGGTATTGAGTATTAGGTATACAGAAGGCCGTCTTGTGCCTCTCTGCTGGATCAATTCCAAGTTACCAAAAGCCTGCCTTAAGATCAAACTTAAAGAAAACTTTTGCCTCTTTAAGTAAGCTGAGCTAAGAACTGATCTTTGGTAATGGAAATTTATCATCTTCTAAGAACATGTTGAGAGGCTTGTAGTCAATGACTAATCTCTTTTTTCCACATTTTTGTTTTGCTCTTTTGTTCACATAGAATGCTTGACAAGCCTAATCAAATTTGGTAGGTTTGATAAGACCTTGTTGTAGAAAAGCTACACATTCTTCTCTAGCAAGTTCTAAGTCATTAGGATTCATGCTAGGATGAGTGGCTTTTGTAGGATTAATATCTTCGTTCCTTTTGAAGGGAAGGTGGATGAAGAAGTCATGGTTCTTCCATAGAGGAGAAGGATGAGTAAATTGATCGTGGGATTCTGGACAGTAAGGCATAAATTAATCACGAGTGTCTTTATAACCAACAGGAATGTTGGACAGTTCAAATACCTTAGAAATTGTAGTGTAAGGCTTTAACTATTGTTTAAATTTCCATGAGGAAAGATTTGAAGCTTTTTTGCTTGGCAATAGATGTCTATTCTAATAAGGATATCCTTGTCTAGGAAGCTGCTTCCAAGTACTTTGGTCCAAACTATACAATTAGGAAAGATCCTAATACCAATTCTTTTCTTAGTAATAAGATTAACTTTAAAGATTTTTCCATCAGCTGCACTGAAGTACTTAGAATGAGTTGTCCATGCCTGTGGAGGAAGGACTGCAAGATTCATGAGACTTTTTGAGGCACCAGTATCCATATAAGCTATGATAGGGATTAGCTTATGATACTTGCTCTGAAGAATCTGCATTTGAACATAAGGCATTGGAGGTGCTTATTGTTCGGCAAGAGTGCAGGGTTAGATTGAGTAACTGGGATGAATGTAATTATCAGAATCATCTGACTAGTCAGAATCAGAGAAATCTAATTCTGATAAGTGAAGTCCAGGAAGGGCAAAAATAGTATTTGCAACAGTATCGTCTTGTTCTAAGAAATATTCTTTAATGTCATCATCAGCAGATAGAGGAATGCTGGCCTGAACTTGTTAGAGGAGTTTAACATCCTTTTTTGTTCTATTAAGACAATTTTTTGCAAAAGGTCCCTTTTTTCCACAAATGTAACAACGATCTCATTTTCCATGTTGTGTGAGTCATCGTCTGAAAAATCTAATTGGTCTTTTAGGTCGCCTTTTCTTGTAATACTTGTGAGACTTGAAAGGTTTCACATAAGCATGTTTATAATGAGATTTCTTCTTTGTTGGGCATGAGCACTTTGACTTGTCTTTGCATTTGATCTGGAGATAAAGCTTTTTGCAAACCTTTTGCAAAGCAAGCTTGCCATCTATCATGGAATCAAACATTTTATGTTGCTCACATAATTTCTCAAGAGTAGCCAAAGTCAATTGGTAAATTTCCCCAAGAGAGATGTCAGTCATACCTCTTCTAAGGGACTTAATGGCTCTTGAAAGTTTTGGTTGTAATTCTTCTGGTAGGGAGGCAATGAACGTATGCTTGAGATTAACATCATTAAACCCATTGAGAAGGTAGTACCTGCTGCCATTCTTTTATAATGAAAGTCAAGATCTTTTTTCTTTAAGGAGCAACATTTCATCTAAAAATATTCCTACCTTTTTTACTTATCAACAAGATGGAAATCACTAAGGAATTCTTTGTGAATAAGACCAAAGAGGTCATTAGCACTGCCTGCTGTGGTGTAGAGTCTTTGGAGGCGTTTTAATTGTTCCAGGGCTTCCCATGGTTTTCAGGGCCTCTGAGAACCCCAAAGAACTCAAATTTGTCATTTAAAATTTCCTCCTGTGAAAATTCTAAAATTTTCCTGAAATTACGAAAATACCATTATATTTCATAGCTATTTTGTTTATTTTTGTTTAGCCATTTTAGCCTTTGTTTTAGGGTACCTCTAGGCTCCTAAATTTATTATTTAATGTCTAGATTATTATTCTAATTTTTCTAGACCTCAACTAATTTATTTTAGAGGACTTACTTTGAAAATGTACCAGTTTCCATCATTTTTACAAAAACTGGACATTACAAAAGGTGCCTGTCTCATCCTAGAGAGGAAAAGAGTAGCTAGGAAGTGTTTTAATGAGTTCTAAGGCTTTAAGATGTCTAAATATGAGCAATGAACACTAATAAAATCATTAGAATGAAGAGCTCTAATGAATTCTATTAAAGTCATATGACTTATATCAAGTGAAAATTTGAAGCTTAAAAATTGAATGATGAGAGTTGCTACTTAAAGAACCTAAAATAGTTTAAAGTTGCATTTCAAGTTCTAATAGGCTTAGGTGCTAGTGATATGAGTTAGAATGGATTTTAATGAGTTACTTTGCATTGCAAATTGATATATGTAGGCCAACTTAATTCAAGTCCATTAACTTGTGGGTGTCAACCTGAGAAAGCCCAAGGAAAAGATAAGGGTTAAGTTAGTTAGTGGTAGCTTAAAACTCCTAGCTCCATAAAGTAGCTATTTCTTCCTATCTTGCATGCATTTGAGTGTATGAAAGAGTTAAGATGCATGTATGTTTGATTGTTTGATGATTTCATGAGCTATGTTTTGAATTATCTTTTATCATAAGTTTTATCCATGTATGATGTTATATTTGGCTCTTAACAAGGAATTGAGTGTTATAGCTCTTCCTTAGCCTAAAATTGAATCTAATTGAGTCTAACTAGTATATTTTTATGCCATGGCTAGATAAGAATTAAAGTTTCATGCCAATTTTCATGATTGAGTTATTTGATACATATAACCAACATGCTTGAATTTTCTCATTTGCATTCATTGTATACATTGATATGGAATGAGATTTGTTGAGATTCTCCCATGAATCGTACCCCATTCATCTCCCATTAACCGTGATAGGCATGACAAGCAAAGACAAAAAATCAGAGAAGGTTTAGTGTAATATCCCCATATTCTAAAAGCCTTAAACTAAGGAGATTACAAAACGAAGTCTCCTAAATTGAATAATTAGAGGCCAAATAAAAGTAGTGTGATAACCTAGACAATTAAAAATGAGGATACAAGGTTAGAGATGCCTAAAAATCGAAGTCAGAATAACTAAACAAAATTAGACAAAAAGGCAATGTATTTTTGTAATTTTAAGCAACTTTTAGAAAACTCAAAAGAGGGATATTTAAAGAGAAAAATTGTGTTTTTTCCGAATTCTTAGAAGCCCTTAAACCCATAGGAACCCCTAGAATGACTAAAACCCATCTGGTTTGCATTTTAAAGTGTCAGTTGACCAAAAATTTAACCAATTTATTTGGGAAGATTTTTAATCCTATTTGGATAAAATCAAAGGTACCTTATGAATTAAAAGACCTAAATTTCATAATGAAAAAAATGGTTCGAAAAAAGCAGTTAAAATGAATCCAAATGAAAAGAACTAAAAAAAAGGACAAAATGGGAATTTAAGAGATGTTATAATTAGGCCACTTTGCTTCTTAAAGTCACATCCCACCTCCTCCCATTTTCATTTAGGCAAAATGGGAATTTAGGAAATTTTTAATATTTTTTCAAAATTTTCATTTTGCTCCTTTTCTCAGTTCTTTCCATTTGGGCTCATTTCAACTTTGTTTTGAGAACCATCTTTTTCATTATGAAATTTAGGTTTTCTAATTCATAAAATGAATTTATTTTCACCCAAATTAGATTTAAAAATTTCTTAAATGAATCAATCAAAGTTTCAGTTAACTGACGCTCTAAAATGTAAACTGGATAAAATGTAAACTGGAAGGGTTTAAACTATTCTAGGGGTTCCTAAGATTTTTAGAGTCTTTGAGAATCTCGAGAAACTCAATTTTCCTATTTAAAGATCCCTTCTTTGAGTTTTCTAAAAGTTGCCCAAAATTACAAAAAATGCCATTGCGATTTTGTCTAATTTTGTTTAGCCATTTTGGCTTTAATTTTTTAGCACCTTTAGCCTTGTATCCCTATTTTTAGATATCTAGATTATTGCTCTAATTTTATTTAGCTCTAATCATTCCATTTAGGGGACTTCAATTTGTAATATGCTTAGTTTTAGGCTTTTAAAATGATGGTTGCTACATTTCTCCCCCTTTTAAATAACATTTTGTTCTTAAAATTTAGATGTATACCTCATGGAAATAACTCTGGGTATTTCTTTCTCATCTCCTTTTCCAACTCCCAGATAGCTTCCTCAAGAGATAATGTTAGGATTCTTGGGATACGCAACCCAAAAATTTTAAAAAAATTGAATTTGACTACCTCCCATAGATCTGTCAATGTCATTTAAATAGAGTAAAGCTAGAGACTTTTTTTTTTGTCACATGATTCTTCAAGTTCTCTTTCTATCGTTGGATCTTAAGAACTTATGCTTCAAGCTAGTTCCCTCTATCAGTATCCATGCAAACAGTCACTACAACTCAAACAACATGCTAGCGCCACTGAACACAAATGTCTGTACATTCAAGAAGAGAAGATGTTCTTCTTTTTCTCTCTCTAAGTGTTTGTACGCTTTCTCTCTTTAGGGTGGGAGGCAACTCTCTTACAAAAATCATCTTAAAAAGTCCTAGCCTTTCTATTTGTAGAGATGTATTATATTAGGGTTTAATGATAGATTTGATTAATTTAAATACATTATTTAAATTAATTCAAATCATAATTAAATAGATTAATTTAAATTTAAATCTATTCTATAGAATAAATTTAAAGTAATTATTTAGTCTAAATCTAAAACTAAATTTAAATTTAATTTATCACATAAATTAAATTCATATTATTATATTAGTTTAAATTTAAATCTATCATATAAAATTAAATTTAAAACTAATTTATTTAAATTAATTAGATGATATGTATATATATATTTCAAATTTTATAAAATATATATATCAAATATATTTATAAAATTCCTCCACCCTAAATTGAATATTATATTCATTGAATCTAGATGCATTTTTAGGTTCAATGAATCTAAACATTTTAGTTTGAGTTGGTCCATTCTTGTTTGCGACTCTATAGGCTCATATGAAGTTGGTAGTGGGCCAACAGTGCTATTCTTCACACAAGTCACAAGTGGTCTCTAGCAAGACATTATAATTACCTAAATCAAATGAGGATCAGTGATCCGATGCAACCTATCATACAATCCTGTCACAACCCTTTTGTCACAAGATATTTAGGTCAAGTATGAAACATGGAAATGTCATCCTCATTTTACTCAACCATCACTTTCTCGATCTTTGAGCAAATTGACAAAATATATGAAAAATCCTTCCATCCAAGCATGGTCATGCATTTCTCAGTTTCATTCATCGAGTGGCCCAGAAATATCTCTCTACTAATGAGAAGGACAAATTCTATCTTGACCATTCATCTTTTCTCTACATGGATTCCACTATGCCTGATCACAGCCTTTATGGTCACTTGGTTAAAAGTGACTTTTGACTATGTCAAAGCATAGTGTTTCTTATGTAAGAATCTATGGTGATCTCAAGTTTGAGGGTTCAATGACATGGCTATTTATGAGATACACTTATGACTTGATCCATATAGTTATCTCATGACAGGTTGATCTAACACCCTATTTCCTAACAAGTGCCTATAATTTTTATTCATATCTTCATACATGATTAATACATAATCACCAATCAAAATCATACTGGCCTTAGTTCATCATTATTCCCATAAAGATGATCGACTGAGGATATTTAGAATAATTAATATGATTTATCCAAGAATATTATTATTATAGTAAACATGCAAACAATATAATCAATATAGTAAAAGCAAAACTCCTTTTCTTAATGAAACACAATGTTCATAATATAATGATTGGCCTATGGCACAATCTCCAACAAATAGCCCTTTGTAAACCACTTTTACCTGCAATATTGCCTTGTTCCTTAACTACTAGATAAATGCAAATTTTTGACATATTAATCCTCCTAAACTTAGGCATTTTGATGAGTAAATATGGCTTTAGGGGTTTAATTAGGTAGAATTTGATTTCATTAGCCATTTGTGCACTTTATAAATCAATTTGCAAAATTATTGAGTTTTAATGCATGAATTCTTTTAAATAATTTTGTGGATAATTCTACTTAATAATTTTCATTCTTTTATGTAGATTTTAGTGGGGAATTGAAGCTTGAATGAGAATTTGAATTAAAGAAGAGAAGGAAAGAGTATAGTCAACACAAATCTTGCACAAGCTTCATTCTCTTATTGACTAGCCCACATGCATAGTTCTACATTGAGCATAACAACTCCAGCCATGTATACTCACTCATATAAACATATACATGCAAACATAAGAAGGCAGCCTCTAAACACCTTACACAAAACATATGAATGGGTTTGAGAATGTGAAGCAAAGTATAGATAAGCCACGAGTTTGATGGAATGCTATGGGCTTGTGAAGTTATTGTGGGAGAGAAAGAAATACGCGAATGAAAAGAAGAAGCAAGCAAGTAATGTGGGATGGTGAATGGAGATGAAGCTAGAACAGAACAGAATAAACCTCGATTTCAAGAAGAGGAAGACTTGAGAGGTGAAGGAAGATGGAGCTAAGAACGAGAACAAGCAGCTCTCACGTTACTCGAGGCTTGCATGGGCTCCAAACTCACGAATAACATGAGATGAAAGAGCTGATAATGATAAAGGAAGCTTGAAGGAAGAATTTCGAGCTTGAGAGGAAGCTCACAAGGGAATGAAAGAAGGTGGAAAGCACGTGGTGAGCTTTGGTGATTCAAGAAGAAGCTTGTGAGTTGAGGTAGAAGATGTGTAAGTGCCACAGGCTGGGGAATGATTAAAAAAGTTAGGCTAGAAGGAGATCATGTGGGAATGAGTGAGCAAGAACAAAGAAGAAAAGCTATGGACTACATAGTACATGAAGAAGGAATGAAAGAGAGCCTTGCGTGGAGAGAATAAACACCACAGTCCTGAAGCAGCAATGGGAGAGCTTCACGTTAACACGCACACAGCAACTGGATGGAATGTGATGTGGGAGCAATTAAATAATCCATGTGAACAGTGATAGATCCAAAAGCTTCAAATTTCTTTACTTTTTCTTAGTTTAATTAATTATAATGACCTTATACCTTGATTTTCAATCATTAATTGTAACATCCAATTTTTTTAAAGCCAAAGAAAATGTGATAAACATAACGTACGATTTCTTCTTAAATGAACGAAACTCACCGGATACAAAAGGAAGTCTCCCGAAATGACATAGTTAAGGTCCTGAAAAATTTGAAAAGTATTCTAGACTCTTAAAAATGAGAATCTCTAGCTAAAAAAAAAAAAGAAAAGCAAGCCAAAATGAAGAAATGAAATTTGACAGAAAACTTACGAAACATAATGACATTTTCGTAATTTTGAGCAAATTTTGGAATTCACACAAGAGGGCTTTTTAAATAAAAATTTTAAGTTCTTCAGGGTTCTCAAAGGCCCTGAAAACCATGGAAAGCCTCGGGACAATTAAATCCCTTCCGGTGGACGTTTTCTAATATCAGTTGACATGAACTTTGACTGATTCGTTCAGAAAGGTTTTAGCTCATATTTGAGTGATTCCAAAGGCATTTTACTAAATTGGGAACCTAAATTTCATAATGGAAAAGATGATTCCTAAAAAGGAGCTAAAATGAGTTAGAAACAAAAATACCAAAAATGAAGGGTAAAATTGGAATTTTTGAGAAAGTGGAAGCTTCTTGAACACACTTTAAGTTTCTTATTTCTTTTCCCTTTCATTTGCATGACCCATTCTGCCCAAAACCAGGGAAAACACCAGTTCTCTTAGGCACACCATGAAGGAGAAGAAAGGAGGAGAAAAAGCAAGGAAAAGGTAAGGATTTTCATGGATTTTCATGCTCCTTCTTCTTCCAAACTTGTTCCTCTCCTTTTAAGCTTTCTTCCTGTGATTATAATGAAGTTTATAAATCTACTTTAAGGGAGAAATTAAGAGGAAAATTCGGATTTGAATAGAGGAACTCAAAGAAGACAAGATTCAAGTGAGAAAAAGCAAGAAAATAAGGTAATTTCTTCTTCCATGGTTGCTATCCCTTCCTCCCCTTCCTCCACCATTTTGCCCCACTTAAGAAGCCCTAGGAGGACTTGGTTTTTAGTTAGAAACAAGGATTATTCTTAGGAAAAAGGGTGTGGAGATTAAGAATATGCAAAGAGAATTAACAAATAACCATAGAAATTCAAAATGCAAAGTCTAGGGTTCAAAATGCAAAGTCTAGGGTTTCACATATTCCTTGCAAAATCTGATTTGATACCTTGATTCCTATGTCTAAATGAGAGTTTAAATAAGCTCCTAAAATCTCTAAAAGTCTCCCCATGTGCTTCCTCCATTAACAAAACAAAGCAAAGTCCATGAAGCCTAAAACCTTCCATAGGTTTAGCTAAGAGGGGATAGCATAGCTAGGGATAGTTTTAAATTTTTTTTAAGCCCATTTTTAAGTCATATATGATGAATGAATATAAGGTGAAGCCTTGGAAAAAATTTAGAAACCACAGAAAGTGAGATGATGCTTTATGTTCCATAATATGACCTAAAGAAGCAACATGTAGTTAGGCTCTTTGTTTTAATTGTGTGATGACTCTAAGAGGCTTAAAAAGAGTTATGAATCATATTTGAAAGGAAAGAATGGAGCCTAGAATTTATTTCATAGATATTGCTTCATTAGGTGCATTTTTGGAAACATAAAGGGGCTAATAAGCCAAGCTAGTGTCTAAGCAAGTTGTGTGGCCTTAAACTTTACTTCAAGAATATAATTAGCTTCCATATGATGTGTCTAGGCCAAGAGGAATGATCTCCACCTTCTTAGGTGTGTGAGGTCAAGGGAGAGGATTCAAGACTTAAGGAAAGGTGTACAAATGCTAGCAAGGTAGCTCTCTCCACCATCTCTCATATATGATTGCTTACTTTACTTGCCTTTAAATGTGTGTATCTGTATTTCAAGCCATGAAAAATGTTTTAGTGTGAGCTCTTGCTCCATGATACCATGATGATGCATTATATTTTCCAAATGATATTTATGATGTTTGCTTTAATTTGCTTGAGTGTGGTGAAGCCAAGAACCTTTAACCATGGTAAGGATGAGCTAAGAACCCTTAAGATTAGTTGAGATAAAGTAAAGAATCTCCCAAAAATGAGATTGACTCCCAAGAGTATAGTTGAGCCCAAGAACATCTTAAAGAATGGGTGCAGCAAGTCCAAAATCCACAAATAAATGAGTGAGGCCAATTCACTTGCTTGGCAAGCCTTTGTATGCCATGTATGACTTTCTCAAATGATAAAAATATCTCTTGAATATTTACACATGTCAACATGACCATACATGCATTTATGAGACTTATTTGCATGTTTTATGTATGATTGAATGGGAGATGAGCTATTGGGATTCTTTAAATCTCATCCCCTCCTCTCCAATGTTTTAACATGCTAGGTGGACTAAGAGATCAAGGGAATGGAAGCTAACCATATGAGAAATGAGAGCTTGAGGTCAAAATGCATAGTTTTTGTTTTTTAAGGCCATATTGATATCAAATGATGTAATACATTGTTGCATATGGCCTATGACCTCTTGAGCATGTATAATTATATTAAAATGTGATGTATAAATGCAAGGATATGTTATGTGAATGCTAGAATGCAAAATGAGTATATTGTGGAAGATTAGCTTCTTGAATGGCTTTATGTAATTATGTACAAATGGAAGTGAAATGACCAAAATGAGATGCATGGGATTTGGGACTATTTGGATAGCTCACACAAGTCCTAATTATGCTTTTAGACTTGCCCAAGAGGTGCCAAACCCCAAGGAAAGCCATTTGGACATTTTGGTATCCTATATGGAGCCAAAATTGACCATAATGGAAACCTATGTCACTTTTTATCCAAATGAGCTCTTCTTGATCTGAGATTTGGCATGCAATTAGAGTTTGTTGAGAGCTTTTTGAGAAGCAAAAGAACAGAATTTTTTAGGGTCTAGAGAATATTTGATAAATTTTAAAATTGAAAAATTTTCTGGTTTTGGTCATGTCATTGTTCATACTGGTTCGAAAATGAAATTTGTCACACAGGGCTCAAATGATGTCCAATTACCACAAACTTTTATATAGAGAAACTAGATATTTTTAGTGACTTGTCCAATTAGAAACACCTCATTTGGATGTCTAGAAAGAGAGATATGAATTTTTAAAAATTTTGTCCAGTATCAGGAACTCTAACTGACCTCAGGTATTATTTGATTAATTTTTTATTCTTGGACATACTTGAGCTAGTCTGTAGTTATTTTTTCCACCTAGTTAACATCCAAAGCTTTACAGATTGGTATCATTTGTATAGATTGGATTTTTTTGAAATTAATTGGATATTTTTGAAATTTGTTGCAAAATTCTATGACAACACCAGTGAACAGCCTGAACTTTAGACCTTTTTGGATGTCAAACGCCTTCTGTGATGGATGTAATGGTCTAAAAATATTTGTAGCATGAAGTATACATGTGTAGCTTCCCAAAATGGCCAAGAATGCATGATATTGATTTTTCTAGAATTAGTTATGATTTTCCAAAGTTTGTGACAAAAATGTGGAAAATCTAGCCGAAAATATATGTATGTATTTTATGCTTGCCTTTGACTTTCATGAGATGTAGGCAACTTTTGATTATGCAAATGAGTTGTATACATGTAATTAAATATGAGAATGTGATGTATGAACTCATATGGTCCACGTGACAGTGAATGGAAATTTTTTTTATATGCGACACAATGCTAAGAAATGCATTATTTAATACTATTTTCTTTGCTCTTCCATGAGTTACATGATGTGAAGCATGAGAATAGCAAGAGATAAGGTAGGAAATTATGGTATTACATTAATAATTCAATTAAGCATAATCACTATAATTAGGAATTAGGATTGTTACATCAGACCTGTAATGTCCAGTCCTCTAGAAATGAAAGAAAACGTGAGAAACGTAACATACGATTTCTTCGTCAACAAACAGAACTCACCAGATACAAAAGGAAGTCCCTTGAAACAAAGTAGTTAAGGTCCCAAAAAATTTGGGAAGCATTCTAGACTCCTAAAAATGAGAATCCTAGCCTTAGATAGAAGGAAAAACAAAGATAGAATGGAGAAACAAATTTTGATGAAAAACCTACGAAATGTAATGGTATTTTCATAATTTTGGGCAATTTTTGGAATTCACACAGGAGGACTTTTTTAATGAAATTTTTGAGTTTTTCAGGGTTCTTAAAGCCCTGAAAACCATGGAAAGCCTCGGGACAGTTAAATTCCCTTCGGTGGATGTTTTCTAACGTTGGTGTGCCTGAACTTTGATAGGTTCGTTCGGGAAGGTTTTAGCTTTGATTTTAGTGATTTCAAAGGAATTTTTCTTAATTGGGAGTCTAAATTTCATAATGGAAAAGATAGTTCTCAAAAAGGAGCTAAAGCGAAGGAAAAACAAAAATGCAAAGTATAAAGGGCGAAATGGGAATTTTTGAAAAAGTCCTTTTGCCCTACCTATATATAGGTGGTGCCTCACACTTGCCCTCATTTCACTTTAGATTTTCCAGCCCTAAATCAAAAGCAAAACCCTATGGAAAAGGTGCCTAAGATAGGAAGAAGAAGGAGGAAGAAATCCAAGTTTAAGGTATGTTTTTATGGTGTTTTTCCTTACTTTTCTTCATCCACATCTCTTCTCCTCCCTTCTCCTTTGTTCCCTTCTCCTTAAAATGAAGTTTATAAATCTGATTCAAGGGAGAAATTCAAGGGAAGTTTTGGATTTGAAGAGAGGAGCTTGGAGAAAGCAAGATTGAAGCCAAACTAAGCAAGGAAACAAGGTAATTTCTCTTCCTATGGTTGCCATCTTTGGTTCCCTTCTCCACCATTTTGCCCCACTTGAGAAAACCCTAGGAGGAGATGATTTGTAGGCAAAACCAAGCATGAATCTAAGGAAAAAGGGTGTGAAGATTAAGAATATGCAAAGGTAATTATAAAAAAACTATTAGATTTCAAGATGCAAATTCTAGGGTTTTGTGTGCACCTTGTAAAATCTGACCTTATGTGATAATTACTAGGTTTAATTAAGAATTTAAATGAGTTCCTAAGACCCCTAAGATGCTCCCCACATGCTTCCTTCTTCAAGAAAACCAAGAAATCTCCATAGAGGCCAAGGAAGCCCATAGTCTCGGCCTAAGCAAGTTCTCATAGCTAAGGGGAGTTTAAAATTTTTCTAAAGCCATTCTTGAGTTATATTTGATGAATGAAAATGAGGGGAGGCCTTGGAAAAATTTAGAACTCATAGAAAGTGATTTGATGCTCTAGGTTCCATATTATGACCTAAAGAAGCAACATGATGTTAGGCCCTTTGTTTTAATGGTGTGATGACTCCAAGAGACTTAAAAGGAGTCAAGAATCATAGTTAAAAGGAAAGAATGAGGCCTATAAGTCATTTGAGGAATGTTGCTTCATCAGGTGCATTTATGGACTATAACAGAGCCTATAGAGCAATCTAGTATCTAAGCAAGTTGTATGACCTTAGAGTTTGTTTCATGAAGCTAATTGGCTCCCATAAATTGTATCTAGGCTAAGAGAAACCATCTCCACCAATTTATGGGTGTGTGGCCAAAGGAGGAGGCTTGAATCCTAAAGGAAAAAGCGTGTAAGTGTACACAAGGTAGCTCTCTCCACCTCCTCTCATGCATGGATATATGTTTAACTTGTCTTAAAATATGTATATGTGTATTTTCAAGCCATAAAAAGTATGCTAACATGATTTTATATGCTATGATTTTCATGATACCATGTTATGTTTTCAAATTAATGTATGATGTTTGTTGAGTTTGCTTAAGTGAGGAGAGGCCAAGAACACTTGACCGTAATGGATAAGCCAAGAACCCTTGAGCTTGGTTGGGACAAAGTAAAGAGTCTCCCAAAAGCAAAGTGGGCTTCTAAGAGTATGGTTGAGTCCAAAGCTCTTAAAGAATAGGTAAGGCAAGTCCAAAATCTATGAGAAGAAGTGTAAGGCCAATCCAAACACTTGGTGAGCTCTTGAGTGTCTTGTATGATTTGTTCATATGCCAAGTTTGCTTTTAAAATGTCCATGACTTCTATTTTCTCCATGCATGCATTTGTAAAGCTTGCTTTGCACATATTATGTATGATTGAATGGGAAATAAGCTATTGGGATTGTTTGAATCTCATCCCTTCCTCTCCAATGATCTAACATGCTTGGTGGACCAAGTAGCTATGATAATGGGAGTCAACAACAACAACAAAGGAGAAAGATTGACAACCATATGCCTAGTTTTATTCTTTTTGAATCCATAATGGTGTTTCATGATGTAAATGATATTGTAAATGGTCCATGACCCTTGAGACATGTATAAATATGTTATTATATGATGCTTAAGTGTATGGATATGATGTATGAGCTCTAAAATACAATTTGAGTATGTAATGCCCAAGTATGCAAATTGGAAGTTCCATGTAAATGTGCATAAGTGTGGGTTTAATGGCCAAAATGAGATACATGAGGTTTGAGACCACTTGGGTAGCTCACACAAGTCTTAAATGTGCTTTTAGACTTACCCAAAAGGTGCCAAGACTAAGGAAAATCCATTTGGCAAGTTTGGTACCCTATATGGAGCCAAATTTGACCATAATTGAACCCTACATTACTTTTTAGCCAAATGAGTTAGTTTTGATCTAAAATTTGGCATGGAATTAGGTCTCATTGAGAGATTTTTGGAAAACTAAAGATCATAATTTTTGGAAGTTTACAGAATATTTGATGATTTTTCAAAGTTGGCAATTTTCATGATTTTTGGTTTGCTGCACTATTTATTTAGTCTGAAATTGCATTCTGTCACACGAGGCTCAAACGATGTCCAATTCCTATGAAATTTGTACATAGAAACTTGACAATCACAGTGACTTGTGACAACTAGAAGCACTTTATTTAGAGGTCTAGAGAAAGAGATATGAGTTTTTAAAGTTTCTATCCAGTATCAGTAATTTTGCCCGACCAGAAATATTGTTCCATTAAATTTTGAGGCCTGAGCTTGATGAACTGATCTAGAGATTATTTTCCTCTCTATTTAACATTTACAAATTTCCATATTGGTATTATTTGCATGGATTGGATTTTTTTGAAATTAATTGGACATTTTCAAAGTTTTCTATAGAATTTTGTGATAGTTCCAGAATTCAGTCAGACATTTGGATCATTTTGGATGTCAAATGTCCTCTGTGATGAATTGTCATGATCTGAGCATATTTGTAGTGTGAAGTAGACATCCAAATATTTCCATAATGACCAAGATTTCATGATTTTGATTTTTCTAGAATTAGTTATGATTTTCCAAAATTTGATAAGAAAGAGGGCCAAATCTGGCCGAAATTAAATAGCCACAATTTATGCGTCATTTTAGTTTCCATGAATTGTGGGCATAATTTTGTGATGCAAAGGAGTTTTATTGATGTAATTAAATATGCGAAAGTATAGTGTGTACCCATACAGCCCACGTGACATCAAATGGAATTTTCATGTGTAGTGCAACGCAAATTTAATCCATTATTTATATCTTATTTTCTTGCAACTCCTAAGCAATGCATGTTATGGAGCATATTAATTGCATGAGGAAGGCTAGAAAGATATGGTATTACAAGACCCCTGAATGCATTGAGCCCAAGTTATTCTCATTAGGGGAGTTGGTGCCATAGGCAGGCCTCTCCCGGTGTTATTGGCCATTAACATGTTGTATATGATTGTTAGTATGGGACAGTAGTAACTGATAGCTCGACTAGTTCATTTACTAATTGAATTGATAATTATGATATTTGATGAAATGAAAATGTATTATGCTGATTAATCTATACATAAATATGGAATTTGCATTTTGTTACTGAGATTGTAAATCTCACCTCGATTGTAGGCTAACATTTTCAAGGACCAGACCTCTTAGTAGCAAGAAAAAGTTAATGGAAGCCTATTAGGATTGTTTAGTAGTGTATAGGCAGAATGCCTTGTTTAAATGGTTTTGTATAGTGTGTATTCTAGCATTGTTATTTGTGTTGTATGATTGCCATTTTGCATTATGTATTGCCAAGTATAGGAATTGATTTTATAATATGAGACATTATGGAATTGATACCTATGATTGTATCTAGATGATTATTAATGAGCACCTTGATATTCAATGACCTCTACACAATTAGTATTGTAAAATTGATGTTTGAGCTATTGGTATAAAGGATTTGAAGGTTTAAGCTAGTTTAAATGTGTTCTATACACCTACTTAAGGAGTTTAGAGGAATTTAGAAACCATCCTTTAGGCTTTGAGTTGTCACTTGAAAGCTTTAGAAGCAACTCTTTGTTTTTACTGTCATTATAGTCATTTTGCTATCATGAGAAGTCATTGGGTGATTTTGTGTATGTTGTAACATCATAACTTTCTAGCTTATTTCATATTATCTCCATGTTTCATATCATGCAATTCATGAAGGAGTAAGAAAAATGACATTAAAATAATAAAGTTTTTTGCATTGCGTAGCGTACAAATTCTTCATTCTATGTCTCGTGAACCATGTGAGCTCATGTATCACATTCTCATATTTAATTACACTAATACAACTCATTACCATCCCCACAAGTGGCATAGAACTCTACAAGGGGTGGGGATACACAAAATTCATAGTTGCAGCCTCGGCCAGAATTTTCCACTTTCTATCACAAACTTTGAAAACTCATAACTAATTCTAGAAAAATTAAAATCTGTCATGCTAAACTTCTTGGAAATCTCTAAGTGTTAAATGTATACTAAAAATAATTTCAAGTCATTAACATAACATCTAGACCATGTTTGACATCGAAAAATGTACAAAGGTCCGACCGGCTACTAGTACTGATACAGATTTCTACTATAAACTTCATAAATATTCAATTAATTTCACAAAAATTCAATCCATGTAAATGATACCAATCTAGAAATCTAAGGATGTTAGCTAGAGGAAAAAATAATTTTAGATCAGTCTAGGCATGTTCAGGCCTTGAAAACTAATCAAACAAAAACATAGGTTTGACTGGATGCCTAATACCGGAAAGAAACTTCAAAAAATTATATCTCCCTCTCTAGACAACCAAATGAGGTTTTTCCAATTGACACATGTCATTGGGAAAGTCTAGTTTCTTCTTGTAAAATTTTATGGCAATTGGACATCATTTCCCCTATAAGTGAGAGAGTTTCATTTTGGACTAGAATGAATAGTTCACTAAACTAAAACCAAAAAAATTCCTAACTTTAAAGATTTATCAAATATTCCATAGACCTTCAAAAATTCTGCACTTCATCTTGCAAAAAAGCTCTCAACAAGGCCTAGATGCATGCTAAATTTCAGACCAAGAAGAGCTTATTTGGACAAAAAGTGATATAACTCACTAATATGGTCAATTTTTACTCCATATGAAATACCAAATGTGTCTAAATGGTCTCCTTTGATGTTTGGCATCTCTTGAGCAAGTTTAAAAGCATGAATATGACTTGTATGAATTGCCCAAGTGGTTCCAAACCTCATGCATTTTAATTTGGCCATTCCACTTCCATTAATACACTAATATACCAAGCCATCAAGAAGCCAAACTATCCATTTCTATTGATTTCATACCACATATAGTCTATACAAGAGTCAAACATCATTTTACATTCATACATGAGCTTACATCTCAAAAATAATATATAAAAAGCCACTTTGCCATTCATATGGCCATAAAAGAAGTAAAATTCATGCACTTTGTTGTCATATTCTCATTTTGCAAGTTGTTAGCTCCCATTATCTTGCCCACTTGGTCCACTTAGCATGTTAGAGCATTGGAAAGGAGGAAATGAGATTCAAAGAATCCTAATAGCTCATATCCCTTTCAATCACACATAAAATATGCAAACTAAGTCTTACAAATGCATGCCTGGACATTCATTCAAGAGACATCATTAACATTTGAACAAGTCATACATAGCATACATAGGCTTGCCGAGTAAGTGGATTAGCCTCACCCATTCACTTGTGGATTTTGGACTTCCCTCACCTATTTTTTTTAAGAAGTTTTTGACTCAACCTCACTCTTAGGAGACTTTTTACTTTGTCTCAACCAATTTCAAAGGGTCTTAGCTCATCCTTACCATAGCTAGAGGGTTATTGGCTTCTCCACACTCAAGCAAACCTAAGCACACATATTAAACATCATTTGAAAGCATATTGTAACATCATGGCACCATGAAATAAAAGCTCATGTTAGAATACTTTTCATAGCTTAAAACACACATACACACATTCAAGGACAAGTTAAGCATACATTCATGCATTAGAGAAGGAGGAGTGAGCTACCTTGCTTGCATTCACACACTTTTTCCATGAACCTTGAGTCCTCTCCCTTAACCTCACATACCCAAAGTGGTGGAGATCATTTCTCTTGGCTTAGACACATCATATAGAAGCTAATTATACTCTTGAATTAAATTCTAAGGCCACACATCTTTTCTTAAATACTAACTTGGTCTACTAATCCCTTCATAGTTCCAAGAATGTATCTAATGAAACAACATCTATCAAATGAGTTCTAGACTCCATTCTTTCCTTTCATATAAGATTCTTGACTCTTTTTAAAGCCTCTTGGAGTCATCACACAATTAAAACAAAGAGCCTAACTACATGTTGCTTCTTTAAGTCATATTATAAAACCTAAAACACTAATTCATTCTCTAGGCCTCTTAAATTTTTTCCAAGGTTTCTCTCATTTTTATTCATCATATATGACTTTAAAATGGGTTTGGAAAAATTTAAAACTCTCGCTAGGTGTCTTAACCCCCTTTGGCCGAGACTATGTACCATTTAGCCTCCATGGAAGTTTGCTTTTTTTCTACATGGAAGATGCATATGGGGAGACTTCTAAGGATCTTAGGAGGTTATTTAAACATTTATTTAGACCTAGAAAAATTGCATCAAATCAGATTTTCAAGGGAATCTATTAAACCCTAAGTTTGCTATCTTGAAAATCAATGGCCTTTTCTTGAATTTCTTTCCATGTTCTTACTCTCCCCTTAAATTCATAGAATTCACCCTTAGTTTTGCCTAAAATTCAAGCCCTTTTACAGCTACATATATGGGGCAAAATAAGGAAAAGAAGGGGGAAGGAGTAGCTACCATAAGATGGAAGTTTTACCTTGTTTCCATGGCTTTTCTTGCTTGTTTCTTAGTTTCCTTAGTCTCCTCTCTTCAAATCCAAATTTTTCCCTCTTGGTATAACATCAAAATAGCATTAAAAACCTCAATAAAACCATGGAAAGAAAAAGGAGGAGAAGTTTGGTGAAGGAAAGTGCTTGAAAAACTAAGATTTTTATACCTTTCTTGCCTTTCTTTTACCCTTCTTCTTGCCTCCTCTTGTGTGCCTCATCCTTAGGGTTTCTCTCTGGTTTAAGATAGAAATAAGTTTGGCTAAATGAAGTGAGGAGATGGGGTGCCTCATATATATAGGGAGGTTTAAGGAAGATTTTTCAAAAATTCTTATTTTACCCTTCATTCATGGCATTTTTGTTTCTAACTCGTTTTAGCTCCTTTTTTAGAAACAACTTTTCCATTGTGAAATTTAGGTTCCCAATTTAGTAAAATGCCTTTGGAATCACTCAAATCAGAGCTAAAACTTTTCCAAACAAATCAGTCAAAATTCAAGTCAACTGATGTTGGAAAACGTTCACCAGAGGGGTTTTAACTGTCTTGGGGCTTCCCATGGTTTTCAAGGCCTTTGAGAACCCTAGAGAATTTAAAACTTTCATTTAGAAAGCTCTCTTATGTGAATTCCAAAATTTGCTCAAAATGACGAAAATGCCCTTACATTTCGTCAACCTTTAGTTCAAATTCATTTCTTCATTCTAGCTCTGTTTTTCTTTCCATCTGGGTATGAGATTCTCATTTTTAGGAGTCTAGAATGCTTCCTAAATTTTTTAAGACCTTATCTAAGTCATTTCAGGGGACTTGCTTATGTATCTGGTGAATTTTGTTCATTTACGGAGAAACCATATGTTATGTTTCTCATATTTTCTCTCATTTTCAGAAAACCAGATGTTACTGATGTTGCATAGTCATATGTTGCATTTGAGGTTGTTCTAGGGTTTTGGGGATAGGGATATGTCTATTTGGTTCATTAAAACTTGTTCAAAGTGGTCTAAGGTCAATTGGTAGGAAAAATACAGTTTTGAATTTGTCACTTGTGGCTTCATGTACTTTTACTATTATAATTGAAGTTAGAATGATTGGATTAGCTTTTAATCCTTGAGTTAGGTAAGACAATTGGATGGAGATTTTATAAATGTAAACTCTTTAATAACCTTGCCTTTTTGCCATTAAAAAACCTTAAGATTGATCTTAAAGTGGTAGCAAGTTGTTAATTCATTCCTTTAAATGTTTTGGTGCAGTAGGTTTCCAAGTCATGACCAAAATGAGCTGATTGTGTTCCAATGACGATTTTGGTTGCCACACAAAAATTTTTGGCCACTGCGCAAAATATTCTAGCCATAGTGCAAAATCATCAAGAGGCTAATTTGACTACGGCACAAATAGTTGGCCGTAGTATAAATATTTTTTGCCATAGTGCAAATTATGTTTAAGTTCAAATTTGATCCAAACCTAAGTTTAACTATGACGTAAGTTCTTCAAGTCACAACAGAAGTGTAGCATTTAGCTTTTAGAGGTTCCAAAGGCCAAGTTGGCTGTGGCATGCCTTTCTAATCCACAGCCTAAGTCTTGACACCCCCAATTTAGTTATAAATCCATAATTTTCACTAAGGTAGTGATGAATAATGACTTTTACTACAACATATATAACTTTTTAAGCTTCTTAAAGCCATTTTAGTTGAGACAAAATTGTTAATGAGAGTATTGAATAACTAGAAACAATAATCTCATTGTTCAACTTGATGGTGAATATTGATTCTTTAAAGGTTCAAATTTTCCCATATTTCCATCTACGGCTAACTCATTAACCAAATTAGACCTTAAGTGCGCTCAATAAATGTAACACTATAAATATCTAGCTTTGTCTCATACTACTTCTAAATCTCATGCCATAAAGTACACAATAATAAGAGAAGATGGCATTAAAATAAGGCATTTCCTTGCATTGCGCTATGTTTAAATTTTTCTTTTGGAGTTCCATGCCCATATGGGCACATACTATACTTTCCCATATTTAATTACATCAATACAACTCCTTTCCATCACAAAATCATGCCCATAATTTATGGAAACCAAAATGGAGCATAGAATATGGAGTTTCATTCTCGGCTAGAATTGCTCCACCTTCTTACCAAACTTTGGAACATCATAACTAAATCTAGAAAACTTGAAATCATGCAATCTTAGTCATTCTGGAAAGCTTAGGATGTCTACTTCACACTAAAAATATTCCCAGACTATAACATGCATCACAGAGGATGTTTGACATCTAAAATGATCTAAAGGTCTGACTGAATTCTGGAACTATCACAGAATTCTACAGAAAACTTTGAAAATGTCTAATTAATTCCATAAAAATCCAATCTATGCAAATGATACTAACCTAGAAAGCTGTGGATATTAATAGATAGAAAAAATATCTCCAGATTAGTTCATCAAGCCCAAACCTCATAATTCAATGGAACAGTACTTTTGGTTGGGTAAATTTATAGATACTGGACAGAAACTTTAAAAATTCATATCTCCCTCTCTAGACCTCCAAATGAGGTGCTTTTAGTTGGCACAAATCACTGTGATGATCTAGGTTCTCTGTATAAAATTTTGTGGCAATTGAACATTATTTGGGCTTTGTGTGATAGAAAACAATTTCAGACCAAATGAATAGTGTAGCAAACCAGAAACCATGAAAATTGTCAATTTTGAAAAATCATCAAATATTCTATAGACCTTCAAAAATTATGATCTTTAGCTTCCCAAAAAGCTCTCAATGAGATCTAATTTCATGCCAAATTTCAGACCAAGACTAATTTATTTGGCTAAAAAATGACATAGGGTTCCATTATGGTCAATTTTGGCTCCATATAGGGTACCAAACTTGCCAAATGGCTTTCCCTTGGTGTTGACACCTTTTGGGTAAGTCTAAAAGCACATTTGAGACTTGTGTGAGCTGCCCAAATAGTCCTAAACCTCATGTATCTTATTTTGGTCATTCAACCCACACTTATGCATATTTACATCATACTTACACATTGCATAATTTAGCATCTCATACTCAAAATATATGCTAAAGCTCATACATCATATCTATAGATATAAACATCACATAATAGTATATTTATACATGTCTCAAGGGTTATAGACCATTTACAACATCATATACATCATGAAACATAATTATGGTTCCAAAATAGATAAAGCTAGGCATAAGCTTATCAATCTTCCTCTTTCATTGTTGTTGGCTCCCTTCACCATAGCTACTTAGTCCACCTAGCATGTTAGATCATTGGAGAGGAGGGCATGAGATTCAAAGAATCCCAATAACTTATCTCCTATTCAATCATATATAATATGTGCAAAGCAAGTTTTACAAATGCATGCATGAAGAAAATGGAAGTTATGGACATTTTTAAAGCAAACTTGGCATGTGAACAAATCATACAAGACATTCAAGAACTCACTAAGCGTTTGGATTGGCCTCACACTTCCCCTCCTGGATTTTGGACTTGCCTCACCCATTTTTTAAGAGCTTTAGACTCAACCATACTCTTGGGAGCCCACTTTACTTTTGGGAGACTCTTTGCTATGTCTCAACTAAGCTCAATGGTTCTTGGCTCATCCTCACCAAAGGGAAGAGTTCTTGGCCTCTCCATACTCAAGCAAACTCAAACAAACATCGTGTACTCATTTAGAACCATAACATGACATCAAGAATCATAGCATATAAAGGCATGCTAGCACACTTTTCATAGCTTGAAAATACACATACACATATTTTAAAGCAAGCTAAACACACAACCATGCATGAGAACAGGTGGAGAGAGCTACCTTATGTACACTCACACACTTTTTCCTTGAAATTCAAGCCTCCTCTTTTGGACACACACCCACAAATTGATGGAGATGGTTTCTCTTAGGCTAGATACAATTTATGGGAGTTAATTAGGTTTATGAAACAATTTCTAAGGCCATACAACTTGCTTAGATGCTAGATTGCTCTATAAGTTCTATTATGGTCCATAATTGCACCTAATGAAGCAACACCCCTTAAATAAATTCTAAGCTCCATTCTTTCCTTTCAAATATGATTCTTGACTCCTTTTAAGCCTCTCAGAGTCATTACACAATTAAAACAAAGAGCCTAACATCATGTTACTTCTTTAGGTCATAATATAGAATTTAAGGCACCAAATCACTTTCTATAAGTTATAAATTTTTTCCAAGGCCTCCCCTCATTTTCATTCATCAAATATGACTCAAGAATGGCCTTAGAAAAATTTAAAACTCTCCCTAGCTAGGAGAACCCATCTAGGCCGAGGCTATGAAGCATATTAGGTTCTATGGAGCTTTCTTTGTTTTCTTAAGGGAAGAAGCATATGGGGATCCTCTTAGGGATCTTGGGAGCTCATTTAAACTCTTAATTAGGCCTAGGAATCATCATACAAAATCAAATTTTACAAGGTGCAATTGAAACCCTAGAACTTACATCTTGAAATCTAATGGTTTTTTGATAATTCTTTTTGCATATTCTTAATCTCCACACCCTTTTTCCTTAGATTCATGCTTGGTTCTGCCTAAAAATCATCTCCTCCTAAGGTTTTCTCAAGTGGGGCAAAATGGTGGAGAAGGGAACCAAAGATGACAACCATAGGAAGAGAAATTACCTTGTTTTCTTGCTTTTTCTCACTTGAATCTTGTGTTCTTTGAGCTCCTCTCTTCAAATCCTAATTTTCCCCTCAATTTCTCCCCTAAAACAGATTTATAAACTTCATTATAATCATAGGAAACAAAGTAGAATGGAGGAGAAGAGGTTTGGAAGAGAAAGAGCATGAAAAACTACTAATTTCCATACCTTAAGCCTTTGATTTCTCCTCCTCTTTGCCTTGCTCTTGTGTGCCACTCCCCCTTTTGTTTTCCTCTGGTTTTGTTCAGAACTTGGTCGTCCAACATGAACTTCTCAAAAATTTTAATTTTGCCCTTCGTTCTTGGCATTTTTGTTTCTCCTTTGTTTTAGCTCCTTTTTGAGAACTGTCTTTTCCATTATGAAATTTAGATTCCCAATTTAGTAAAATGCCTTTGGAATCACTCAAATTTGAGCTAAAACCTTCCTGAACAAATCAGTTAAAGTTTAGGTTAACCGACATTAGAAAATGTCCATCAGAGGGGTTTTAACTATCCCGAGGGTTTCCATTGTTTTTAGGGCCTCTGAGAACCCCAGAGAACTCAAAAATTTCATTTAAAAAGACCTCCTATATGAATTCCAAAATTTGCTCAAAATTATGAAAATACCATTACATTTTGTAAGCTTTTTGTAAGAAATTATTTCTTCATTCTAGCTCCATTTTTCTTTCTGTCTGAGCTTGGGATTCTCATTTTTAGGAGTCTAGAATACTTTCAAAATTTTTTAGGACCATAACTACATCATTTCGGGGGACTTTCTTTTGTATCCAGTGAGTTTCGTTCATTAACAGAGAAACTGTACGTTATGTTTCTTACGTTTTTTTTTTTTGTTTTCAGAGAACCGAATGTTACAATAAAGAACACAATTATACTTAATTAACTTCATTAGTAGTTAGGGTTGTTACATTTGGTATTAGAGCAATGGTTCAAGAAAACTATGCTAATTTAAATTTTATGGTAAGAAACTTGGCAATCGTGATGCATATTTGGCATAGTATTAGTTTATAAGAGTAGCTAATTATGTGAACATGTTTTTGTTTCTTTTTACCTTCAGAAAGGAAATATAAAGGAATAATGATTTGAGACTTGTAGTGATTGTTAACACAGATGTTTCTTGAATTTTGTTTAGAGGATCACCCATCACAATAAGTATGCCTCTAGGAATAATAAACTATAGTAAGATTCTATCTTATAATGCTTTAATAACACTAATTTTGGGACTTGGGGTTGTTAATGTCAATGAAAAGACTAGAATTTTGCCTTTCTTTTTCTAAAATTGGGTTACTAGTCTTAGTCTAGACAGTCAACCAGTTAGGGCTTGTTGTCGACTAACTACATAATAGATGCACCAGTCACTCGCTATGAGGCTCTAGTTGACTAAATGAACAAGACCAAGTAACCAACGAGGATGATAAATAGAGCTACTAATAGTATCTATGACTAGTTAACTACTCTTTTACTAAGCAAGTCCATTGGGTACAGCCGACCAATTGACTAGCCTATTAAAGTAGTTAACTGATCACAGCAAGAGTAGCAATTATATACCTAAGTAAAATTCTAACCTTTTCAAAGGCCATCTAGAGTGATGTTAAGAACTTAAAAGATAATGGTACAAAGTAGAATACTTGACTATGTTATAGAAACCTTATGGAAGGGTAAAATGTATGTCTTACTTATGATTTAGAAATTGCCAATAGGAGTTTGGAACTAGTGTGTAATAAATTAATATGATTGACCAAATATTTAAAGTGATATACAATCCAACTTAGAATTTCGTAGGCTTTGAAAGGTCCCCTAAGGCTAGGGCTTGGTAGGTACAAAGGTCTTAAAGCCTTTATATCTCTGTGGCAATGGTCTACCAAACTCAGGAGATCTCTAGTCTTTAAGACAAAAGTTAGCTGAAACTGTACTGGTTTCTGAGACTAATTGCTCTATAAAAACTATCTCAAGTCGTTATCTCACTAGAGAACTATCATACTGTAATTAGGGCTCTCTATAACTCTGTAGGATCTACTGTGACCCCTAGGTCTACTGCAACCTCTTAGAGCCTTGCTAAGGTCTACTGCAACCTCCTACCCTGTGCTGGGATCTACTGCTATCTATCTCTGGGAGACGTCTGACGGGTTCGTCGTGCAACCCTCAAAATAAAACTAGGTTGGATATTAAATATAGCAAGTGGCACAACCTAGGTCATCTCCCTTGGAATTGGAATTCAATGTTCAATTGAGTTTCTAAGTATTAAAGAATCCTAAAAGCTATCTAATTTGGGGGGTTTTTGATTTAATTAAACTAACCTAAAACTAAATTGAATTAAAATTCCTAAATTCTACCTAATTAGATGAATTATGGTGAATGATGGGCTTGTGACTAGCTTAGGAATCGTCTCTTGGTATCCACTATCCTTATCCTATTCTAATTGTGATTAATTCTAGTCTAAGAGTCCCTAATCATGTTCATTACAAGTTATCTTGAGTTACCATGCAAGAATCAAGAGATTAACAATCTAATGTTGAATTGAGACCTCAATCCCGCATTAAACCGTTAACTCTTATCTTTAAGATCAATGAACATCCAATTTGATTGATTAACTAATTAATTATCTTCTGATTCATCATCCAAAAATGTTTAATTAACCAACTAAACACCAAGGAATTCTCATATAGACATTTAAGCACATAACCTCACTCATGTATTTCATCGAAGACCTTCGTGGCATACATGGGAGATTAGAGAGAATAATGAAAAATCATATTTAAATTCAACCAATTAATCAACAAAAAAAGGGTTTCCTAATCAGTGTCTAACCAGCCACTAATTAATTACACAAATTCCTAATCAAATATAACTCAACCGAGATTATACAAGAAAAAGAAAAAGTGCAGGAAAAATAAGAAAATCTTAGCCAGAATTTATTGTTCATCCATGGATTCAAGCTTCAACTCAAGAGTTTCCTCCCTTGCTAGCCTCAAGATGGAGATTAGATCTTCATTCGGTGGATGGATGGAAATGGAGAATGGAATGGAGATGACGTCGTGTGGAGAGTGGACGAAGGGCGTGTGTGTATGGCCGAATGGTTCTCCCCTCGTGAATGAATGATGGATGCCCCCTTTATAGAGTGAAGGCGTGAATTAATAAAAGACGGCTAGGGTTTGTGTGAATGGATGAAGGAATTGGGAGAAGGCGTGAATGGGCTGGAGTGTGCGAGGTTGATGGCGTGATGAATCTGGACGCTGGATGTGCATGAATGGCGTGATTATGCGAATCCCTTCCTCATTAAAAGTCACGTGCTCAGCTCCTCTCGTGCTGCCCCTCGTGTTTTAATCTGAACCCGTGGCAAGCTCCTTCCTATGATATGTATGTGCAGACCAAGTGGGTGAGAGATGTGAGAATGAGAAGATGGAATGCATGGCTTCCTTGGACTTGGCAAACCTCCACTTCTTCTCCAAAACAATCTCTTATTCAAATACCAATTGCCCAACAAAAAATCTGCACAAAAGAATGAAAATTATTGAGTAGAATTATCCACAAGATTGTTTAAAAGAAATTTATATATTAAAACTCAATAATTTTGCCAAGTAATTCACAAAGTGCATATGGGGCATTTGAATTCAAATTAAATCTAATTAAACCTTTAAGACCATATTCCATTGTCAAAATGCCCAAGTTAAGAGAATTAAATTATATAAAAATCATACTTATCAAATTCCCCCACACTTAAACCTTTGCACTCCTAGGCAAAGCTCAAAATCCAAGATAAAAGAATGAATTGAAACATCCGGTTAGTAGAATGCAAGTAAAAAATGAAAATGGAAAAGAAAATGTAAAAATCACAAGCTAGAGACTAATCGCAACTCTTCAACATTTCAACAATCTAAGTTAACTTCACTTGCATCAAGAATTAAGCTCCATGGCAATTTCATTTGAAAAGAATGAACTGAAATGCATAGCCCTCTCACATGGTTAGTGTTTACTCTCATCTCTCAAGTGTTTATGGGAAATGTGTTTCACTCAAATTCCACCTATCCAAGCTCACTACCATAAGCTTGTCAAGTTTCTAAGTCTCCACCACTCATGCCAAATGCAATGCACAAATCAAAGGACTTTATTTAAGGTTGTAATGGGGCTAAGGAAATGAAATGAATGGATATAAAAATAAGGGGAAAAACAAACAACAAATAGACACCTTAGGATCTCAAGAGCAATCAATGAAAATTTAAGATAGGGAAGAGTGTGTACTCAAGGCTTTATTTCCAACTAATACAAGCAACTATAAGCTCAACTTAAAACACTTTTTTTTTTTTTTTTCATTGCTTCCTTTTCTCCTTTTTTTTTTTCACATTGCTTTTCTTTTGGTTTCTTTTTGCTTTTCTATCTCTTCTTTCTCTTGTTTTTTTTTTTTTGAACCAATTCTTTGAATCACAATGGCCTTAATGGATGCAAAGCACACATTCACCTATCCTATTTAGATGTAATGCTCCTTGAAATTCCTAAGGCATCTTAAAACAAGGTGGGAATATATTTAATGGCTATAGGCTAAACAACAAAAGAAAACAAGGCTCAAAGTGGCTAAACAATGAATAAAATGAATGTAGGTTGGCTTTTTGGCTATCTAGTTAAAATAGAAATGAATGCCTTATCATTTTTATGCATGCAAGTGCAAATGTGGTCTCAATAAAGAATCAGGACAAGTTTTAGAGTGAAACAAAGATAGGTGAATACACACTAGAATTGAACAATTAAGGCTCAATTTCTCACCAGCTAATAGCTATCAAACAATTCATTGAAATCAAATTCATTGCCACTTCACTTGAATCAAGACACAAGATTTATCACTTGTCATGTCTAAGTGAATCTAAGCTACAATCATCTCAACTTGCAACTTTTACAGAAAAATTCAAAAAATTTTCTCAAAAATTTCAAAATTTATTTATTTATTTTTTTTCAAAATAAGGAAAGGATGGAATAGAAAAGAAAGATGGAATGGAATGAAATGACTCTCTCCCCCACACTTAAATATTACATTGTCCTCAATGTCAGCACCAGTCCAGTAAACAGATAAACAACATAAGATAAAGAGTGAAAAGAGAGAATACAACCGGATGAACTTGAAAATGGAGATCTCAAGGTGACTCAGATTTCCTTTTGTAGCTGGTTAGCAACCTTTTATTACCTACAAAGCAAAAAAATAAAACAAACTATAATGCAGAAAAGAAAAGAAAACTACATCCTAAACTATGAAGAGCTCTATCAGCGACTAACTAATCATATGTATCAAAAACTAAAATCAAAACTACTTTATTCCTTCTTAACTGGATAAATTTGAGTCTCACTACTTTAAAACATTTTGATTGATCATTCAGTGTTGACTCATGGACTTTCTCAACCATCAGTAGTTTCAGAAAGTCATTTTCAGCATATTCAGGAACAAGAAACGAAGAAAAATCAAATTTAAGACATTTAAAGCTAAAGAAAGAAAATTTAAAATCAGACTTAGACTCTGAACTCTCTAGAAATCTATTAAAACCAATAAAATCTACCGGACTCTCATCAGTAAGAGTCACTACATCCACAGAAAAATTAAATTGTAACTTCTCACAATCCTTTGAGTTCAAGGTGTCTGACAGTTGTTTTTCCTCTACTGGGAGAGTCTGTGGCTTGTTGGGAACTACTTCACCAACCTCAGGAATCTGTTCAGGACTCTTAACAATAGAGATAATATCTTTCCTGACCAAAGAGACATCAGTAGGCTCACAAAATTCTAGACAATTATCAACAGCAAAATCAAGTCTCTCACTAGTATCAACAAGAGTACAAGGATCAATAGGATTTTCAACATCAACATTATCTTTATGCATATTCTCATCAATACTAGTATGATCAGAAGAATCAGGTTCATTAACAATTTTATTGCAAACCAAGGATTCCATGGGTTCAGCAAACTTATCAGACTCCAGAAACTCATTAATCTCATCACATATAGGACATGTATGCATATCATCACATAAGCATTGCAAATTAGAGTCTGAATTATCAACAAGCTGTCCAACAATTTCAATGTCTATATCATTTTCACATGCTACATTCACTATCTTATTAGTCACATCTTTACTTGCCAGTGAGGAATCATGATGATCAGAATATGTGACGAACTCACTAGTCTCAATGAAAGAATTAATTTGGGAGTATTCATCACATATAGCAGATTCAACACACACACAATCAAGAGATGCATCCAAATCAGCTATGTCACATGATCCAGATGGCATGTTATCCTTAAACTCAGAAGATGCATCATCAACAGACTTATCAACTAATTCTACACTAGGAATAGCATAATCATTACATTCCAAGTCACCCCCACACTTATCTTCTACCCTAGACTCAATAGAATCATCATTAACAGGTTCAGAAATAAATTCATCACTATAATCACAGCTAGGTGTAGACAATCCAAGTGCATCAGTACACAAGGAATCATGAACATCAATAACTGTATCAATTTTGTTCAGTGAGCTACCACAATCAACCATATCAGGAGATTCAACAATTATTTCCTCATCAACATCATCATCATCATGTAATTCAGAATCAACAACATTATTTGCATCAGTAGTCACAGTGCTATCAGGCAAACTAGAGTCAGTTCCAACAAATTGTAAAACATTAGAAGATGGAAGGATATTACCTAATGAATAGGATTCTTCCTCCTCTATACATTCCCTTCTAATTTGCTCTTCAATTGATTCAGTAGCACTTGAAGTCGGTTGATTCGATTGAATTCCTAAATCCTTCCTGAAAATGTTGTCCATTATTTGTTGGGTTTCGAGTTGCAACTGTAGCATTTGTTGGATTTGAAGATTATAGTCCTTCAAATGCTCTAACATCCTCTCTTCCAAACTTGGTTCCCTCTGAGGCTCTTGTTGCATGTATCCCTCATGGTAATTGTAAGGATGATATTGTTGCTCTTGCATATGGTAATCAGGGTATGGCTCTTGCATATGAAAGTTATAATATGGCTCATGATGATGGTGGTAATTTGGGTGAATCTCATATGGGTTATGGTATGGTTGGTAGCTGGGGTGAACTTCACAGGAATGGTGATGTGGTTGGTAGCATGGTGGTTGGACTTGTTGGTATTGTTGTGCTTGTTGATATTGTTGGGCTTGTTGCTCTTGTCTTTGTCTTTCAAGAAGACCTTGAAGCATTGACATGGCATTATCCAACTTCTGAGAAATCCTATGCTCTCTACAGGGATCATAAACACCTTGATCAGAATAATATTGATCCATTTATAAGCAAGGAAACATGAGAAGCACAATCACTTTAAGCACAAGTAAAATCACAAACAGATTATAACTAAACTTAATCAAAATTAAGAAAATAAAATTCAAATAAAGCTAAGACTTACTTAACTATGAAAAACACTCCTAAACAGAGGTTAGTCACACAAAACAAAGTCACAAAAAATAAAGAAAATAATTCTAGAAAAATTGAAAAAATCCTAAAAAAAAAAAAAAAAAAAATTCGAGAAAATACTAAAAAATTCAGAAAAGTGCCTCAAACGTTGGAATTCGGCCAAAAAATGGTGCACCTAATAGCGTTGCTATTACTTTTGCTCAAAACACCCAAAAACCTTAAAAAACAAAGTATGAGAATTTTCTGGGCACTTTAAACAAAAATTCCAGCAAGCACTCAAATTAATACGCAACACCGAAATTACCCGATTCCAAGTTCGAAACAGAACAAAAATCAAATCAAAATAGAACCAAAATAAAGATAAAATAGAACAAAAACACTTAGAAAACTTTCTCAAACAATTGAAACTCCAATTCCCCGGCAACGGCGCCAAATTTTGACGGGTTCGTCGTGCAACCCTCAAAATAAAACTAGGTTGGATATTAAATATAGCAAGTGGCACAACCTAGGTCATCTCCCTTGGAATTGGAATTCAATGTTCAATTGAGTTTCTAAGTATTAAAGAATCCTAAAAGCTATCTAATTTGGGGGGTTTTTGATTTAATTAAACTAACCTAAAACTAAATTGAATTAAAATTCCTAAATTCTACCTAATTAGATGAATTATGGTGAATGATGGGCTTGTGACTAGCTTAGGAATCGTCTCTTGGTATCCACTATCCTTATCCTATTCTAATTGTGATTAATTCTAGTCTAAGAGTCCCTAATCATGTTCATTACAAGTTATCTTGAGTTACCATGCAAGAATCAAGAGATTAACAATCTAATGTTGAATTGAGACCTCAATCCCGCATTAAACCGTTAACTCTTATCTTTAAGATCAATGAACATCCAATTTGATTGATTAACTAATTAATTATCTTCTGATTCATCATCCAAAAATGTTTAATTAACCAACTAAACACGGAATTCTCATATAGACATTTAAGCACATAACCTCACTCATGTATTTCATCGAAGACCTTCGTGGCATACATGGGAGATTAGAGAGAATAATGAAAAATCATATTTAAATTCAACCAATTAATCAACAAAAAAAGGGTTTCCTAATCAGTGTCTAACCAGCCACTAATTAATTACACAAATTCCTAATCAAATATAACTCAATCGAGATTATACAAGAAAAAGAAAAAGTGCAGGAAAAATAAGAAAATCTTAGCCAGAATTTATTGTTCATCCATGGATTCAAGCTTCAACTCAAGAGTTTCCTCCCTTGCTAGCCTCAAGATGGAGATTAGATCTTCATTCGGTGGATGGATGGAAATGGAGAATGGAATGGAGATGACGTCGTGTGGAGAGTGGACGAAGGGCGTGTGTGTATGGCCGAATGGTTCTCCCCTCGTGAATGAATGATGGATGCCCCCTTTATAGAGTGAAGGCGTGAATTAATAAAAGACGGCTAGGGTTTGTGTGAATGGATGAAGGAATTGGGAGAAGGCGTGAATGGGCTGGAGTGTGCGAGGTTGATGGCGTGATGAATCTGGACGCTGGATGTGCATGAATGGCGTGATTATGCGAATCCCTTCCTCATTAAAAGTCATGTGCTCAGCTCCTCTCGTGCTGCCCCTCGTGTTTTAATCTGAACCCGTGGCAAGCTCCTTCCTATGATATGTATGTGCAGACCAAGTGGGTGAGAGATGTGAGAATGAGAAGATGGAATGCATGGCTTCCTTGGACTTGGCAAACCTCCACTTCTTCTCCAAAACAATCTCTTATTCAAATACCAATTGCCCAACAAAAAATCTGCACAAAAGAATGAAAATTATTGAGTAGAATTATCCACAAGATTGTTTAAAAGAAATTTATATATTAAAACTCAATAATTTTGCCAAGTAATTCACAAAGTGCATATGGGGCATTTGAATTCAAATTAAATCTAATTAAACCTTTAAGACCATATTCCATTGTCAAAATGCCCAAGTTAAGAGAATTAAATTATATAAAAATCATACTTATCAACGTCAAAGCCTAAGATTACTATATCTAATAGTAAAATATATACTCACTAAGTCTGATTACCATCACTCATAATAGCTAAGGCTAAACTCAGAGGTACATCGTGCTTTTCGAGTGAAATGGGTTCTGTGTAATCTGACTCTCTAGGATCCCATTATGCTAATACTTAGGAGCATCTTAATTTTTATTCATTGCTCTTCATGAGATCTTCAAATTCCCACTTCAACCCCATTTTTACTTAGCCTTTCTCTTCTTACTTTAATTGTACTTGGTTATCCTTTCCTCTCATATCCTTTAGTTTCTAACTATGCCTACATTCTGTTTTTAAGTGCCTTGGCAATAGGGCATCTCACACTTTGAGTGTGGTTAACATTTATGATAGGAGAGAGGCTATACACTGGGCCCTACTCATTTTGTTTACATATACTATAAGAGACTCAGATCATACATACTAAACTCATGTTATCTGAGTTTGAACATTCTTTACTGGGGATTCCTTTCTATATACTTTTCTTACTATCTTTGTATTCATAGAATCCCTTTACCTCTCTTTTTTGACTTATCTCATTATTTAGCTGACTAGGATACCCTTCGATTATCAGGACACTTTGGTGGTTGATGCCATCATTTGCTTTGCACTCAAGTCACATTACTACCAGGTTGGCTAGACTTAATATCATGTAACCATTATTGCAAGCAAACTATAACATCAAACATTAATACACAAGTGCCTCATGACTGAGCTTAGAGCTATTATTGCCAGTATATTACAAGTTTCCCAACAATCTAGAGTATTCCTGTCTTACTTTCCTCTATCTGCCCTATTCTCGTAGAGTACTCAGGGAAAATAGGATTCTTCCTTTATTTCATCTCAAGGTCACTTTACATTACCCGGCTGTTTTTACTTCGAGCACCATCATGCTAGAAGGGCATCTATGCCAAGGACAAGTGTGCCTTCTCAAGTACTCAAGCATACCAACTCAATATTTATTCTTAATCTATTATGTCCTTGACTTGAACATTGTTATATCTTTTCTCTCTTTTACCTTTCTTATCTTTTTATTTATGAAAAAGGATGTTCTACTACTGGCTGTCTCTATTGCTAGTTCGATTTTCTCTACGCTTAGAGCACCTGCACTTTTCCTGGGTTCTTCTACTTATTCACTCTCTGTAACGTCAAGGGGTCTACTTTCTCTCATACTCTTACTTTGCTTCTAACTAGACAATCTCTCGGTAAGTAGAATACTATTTCATATAATCCTAGGAATTTCATTCTATGGCGCTCTCAGCTTAGACTCTTTTCTATATAATACGAGGCTCTCTTTCTTAGGCTATCTCTAGCTCTCTCGAGCTTCCCTGAGGGTACTAAGGCACAAACTACCTATCTTTGCTTATTTCTACATTCAAATCAGAGTTAGGCTTTCCCTCTATTCAACCTCTTCAGTTTCATCCCCAAAAGCACAGTATAATATTTCTAAGGTTTTGATAACCCAATCCAGGACACGTGCTCTCAATGTCCAAACTTTATCTTACTAAAACCTTATGCTCTACTAGGTGCTCTAATTGCTCACGTGCCCTAACCCTATATCATTCTCATATTAGGGAGCTCGTCTAACTAACTATCAGACCCCTATCTATTTACTTTCTTGTACTCAGTCTATTCATTTGGTCATTACTAAAGTGAGAGCATCTCTTATATAACTAGTTTCTCAGCTCTTTCTCGCTTCCTTTATCACTATACTTTATGACTCAAGGGATCTATCTAGGGGAATTTACCAACCACTACTAGGTGATTTCCTTGACATAAGGATGTCTCATCTTTTCTTTGTCAATCTAGAGATAACTTTCACTGAACTTTTCATTCACATATCTCATCTGAAACGATGCTACTTGTAACACCCAAAAACTAATTAAAGTGTTAATCATAGATTTGGGTTAATTAAGAATAATTAATATGGAATAATTGGGTAAGTTAAGTGAATGAAAATTTTGAGAGATAGATTAATAATATGAGTTGAGAATTAATTTGGATAAAACCTTCATCTAGGCCCAAATTAATGTAGGAGATCATGATAAAAGGCTAATAAAGGCATAATAAGTTAGGTGCAGACCTAATCTGATTTAATGAACTAAAGGCCAAGACCCAACTTTTATAAGCTCTTATAAATGGCCCAATAAACCTTGTGCAGACCTAAGACCATGGAGTTCTTAAAACTAGTATGGCCCAATGAAATTCTACAGCCCAACACTTTAAAACTGGCCTAACAAAGCTAAAATCTGAAGCCCATTTGGAGTTGGATCTTGGAGCAACAAATAACCCATAGAAAACCCAACTTAAACCCTAAAAACTAACCTAGCCACCCCTTTCTGTAGAACCACAAGAGACACACATAAAATTCGGAGGTCCAAAGGAGAGGCTAAGGTTCTTGGCATGTTTCCACCTTTTCCACTTCTAGAGCAAGATTCAGCTAAGGTAATAGTTATATAACTTAATCCTCTTATCTTTCTCTTTAATTTGACCTTATTAATGTTTCAATTAGAGCACTTTCACCCACACCCAAAATCTAAAACTTGCCATTTGATGTTTCCATGGTGAAATTTCGTAGGTTGAGGCTAAGGCTGATATTAGGTAAGTATAAACTCATCTTCTTGATGTATTTCTACTGGTTTGAGACCCCAATGATTGGATTATAGTATGGGTATTAATTTTTCACAAATTTGCTTAGGATTTAAGGTGATATATTGAAGTTTTTGGTAGAGGACACATCCATTCTGAATTTTGGGAATTTATAGTGGCTGGGGAGATTTTTGTGCCATTGGTGGCTTTTCCAATTTGTCAACAAGTGAGGTAACTAGGACTATATTAATTCCATGCATATATCTATTTTGATTTCATAATTGCTGTATATGAATGATTTGAAATGCAGAATGAATTGGTTGGCTATCTATGTATTGTGATTGCACCTTGTGAGTCTATGGTGGAACTGTGGTGTGGCTGCCACCTATACATGTGCTCTGATCGGGCACCGAGTTATGATCAAACCCCAAATACACTGAGCCCTGGTTGTGCTCGTTAGGGAGTGGGTGCTGTAGACAGGCCTCTCTCGGTGTTATTGGCCTTTAACATATGAAAATATGATTGCTAGTATGGGATAGTAATCCTGATAGCCTAATTGTTTCATTTACTGGTATGACTGGTATGTTTTCTTATGCTTGTACGAAATCATGCATATATGTTAATTAAACTAGAATATATGAATGGAATTTGTTTTGGTTACTGAGATTCGCATCTCACCCCATTTCATGGGATTAAATATTTCAGGTAAACGTTCTTCAGGTAAGGATAAAGGGAAGCAAGTAGATGAAAATCCATAAGCTCCAACCGTGTGGGGAGAAGGCTACACTTATATTGGTTTATTTAAAATAGATGCTAAATTTTGTATTCCTTTTTGTAATCATGTTGCCAAGTGTAGGCTTTTATATTTTGATTACTTAGGATGTATTTATTGAGGAGTTAAGCCTCATCATAACTTGATATTGGATGTATCAATCCCATAACACTTGATGTATGAATTTTACTGAATTTATGGTATGGTATACTATTGGAAACATAATTATGTGATGTATTCGATATTGATATGAATCATTAATGTATGAAACCTCTAACAAAATGTGTATCAAATGTTAATTGTCAATAGGGCATGAATTCTTGTTGCTATTACTCTGTGGACTTACTGATATAGGGTAGTTGGAGGAGTGGAAATTTACATTTAAGTTTTGAATTGGTAATGGTAGAATAGCTGGGTGAATAGGGTGGATAAATACCATTATAGTCATATAAAATAGGAGGAAGTGGTCTTAGGGTGTTTCTAAGAAGAGAATTGGAGTGCATGGGACAAAATGTAAGAGATATAGTTACAGGAGGGAGTCACGCAATGGCTAGAAAGGCCTTGCCACAGCTTGAAGAGTGACAGTGGCGAGGGACACTGCGGCTTGAGAAATATCGCCGCAGCGCAATGCCAAAAAAAATCGCCGGAAAGGGTGATGGAATGAAACCTCGCCGTGGCACAAGTCGAGGAAATTGGTTAAGAAGAGCACAGTAGCGAAAACTTGTCGCAACACAAGTGTATTCCTCTGAGGCGAGAATCGTGGGACTTCAAATAGTAGCTCCAAGAGGCATCTCCGCCGCGGCACCATGTAGGTTGGCTGCGGCGAAGATCCAACTCGCCGCGAGTAAGTTACCCAATGATTCTCGAGAGCCACTTAGCCATGGTACAAAAGGTCGAGGCCGCGATGCAAAGTGAAAAACTTAGTTTTCGAGCTTCAGGACCCAACTTAGCCATAGCGAGAAGGTTCGAAGTCATGGCACAGTTCCCCAAAGTCCCACCTTTAGCCTAGAAATCCCAATTTCTTCAATGGTAATGCTAGGAAATGATATAGGAAAACTTGTGGGAGGTTTTGGTGTGTTGAAATTAAAGAATAGATGAATCATAAACCCCTGATGATAGTGCAATTCCTTTTATGTGTTCTCCCATTTATGGTTGTTTAGTTGATGACCCTAATAACATCAAAGTTCAAATTTTCCTATATTTTCTTAATGTAATTAATTGTAACGACTCCAAACCTTAATCATTAATTGTTAATCATGTATTTAACCATAATTAGGGGATTAAAAGTTAGGGTTGTCACATTACTAGTCATCTTCTCCAGGCTTTAGCTTATGCTTAGCCTAGGCTAGCCATCACATTGAACCTGCAGCTTACTAATTATCCTCATTCTTTTCTGAGCTTCTGTTATTAGGCTACTCATACTTACCTCTAGGTGTTACCTATAAGGTACACCTTTCTAGGCCACTCGTTATGTGCCTCACTGCTGGTAGTCTTATCTTACATTATTTCTAGACTACACTAACATTCTATTATTCAGTGTCTCACAGGGTAGCATCCTAGGTTGGAGTCAATTTCTTAAAGGCAGGTCTCAACGACCTTATTATCCTTGTGTCTAACTTCCTCTGCATTGACCTCTTTTCTTAGTCTCATTTGCTAGGCCCACGGATTTCTTATTAGTCTTCCATAACTATTCATTATTCTTTTTCTCTACTTATACTAGGGGCTCCCGCTTCCTATGGGTCATCTGACCCCTTATTAGTTCATTCCTCAAGTTGGCTTGAATATGACCAACAAGGTATTCATACTGCCATTCACCATGGCCAATTAACCTTGGGTTCACTCTAGTTTCCTATATAACACTATAAATTCTAGCTCATCTCATGCCTTTAAATGACTTAATATCATGAATCATGCAAGTTTCTCATGAAAAAGGCAAGGAATTAATGATTATTTTCACATTGCGTCATATCTAAAAATTCCATTTAGTGTCATATGGACCATGTGAGCTCATGCTATACATTCTCATAATTAAATACATCAATAAAACTCATTTTCATCAAAAAATCATGCCTATAACTCATGGAAATAGAAATGAAGCTTGAAATGAGATTGTTTAATTTCGGCCATATTTGCTCCTTTTTCTGACCAAATTTTGGAAAATCATAACTAATTCTAGAAAAATTAAAATCATGCAATCTTGGTCATTATGGAAAGCTATGGATGTCCACTTCACACTTGAAATATGCCTAGACCACAACATCCATCACAAAGGACGTTTGACAGCCAAAATAGTCCAGGGGTCAAACTGCATTATGGAACTATCACAGAATTTTGCAGAACAATTTGAAAATGTCCAATTAATTCCAAAAAAATCCAATCCATGCAAATGAAATTTAGAAAGCTGTGGATGTTAATTAGAGATGAAAAATATCTCTAGACCAATTCATCAAGCCCAGACCTCAGAATTTAATGGAACAATAACTCAGGTCGGGCAAAATTCCTAATACTGGATAGAACGTTCAAAAATTCATATCTCCTTCTCTAGACCTCCCAATGAGATGCTTCTAATTGGAATGAGTCACTCTGAATGTCTAGTTTCTCTATATAAAATTTCATGGCAATTGGACATCATTTGAGCCTTATGTGGAAGAATTCAATTTCGAACCAAATGAATAGTGTAGCAGACCAAAACTAGAAAAATTTCCAACTTTGAAAAATTCTTAAATATTTTGTAGACCTCCAAAAATTATAATCTTAAACTTCCCAAAAAGCTCTTAACGAGACCTAATTTTATGCCAAATCTTAGATAAAGACTAACTCATTTGGCTAAAAAGTGACATAGGAGTCCATTATGGTCAATTTTGGCTCCATATAGGGTACCAAAGTTACTAAATGGATTTCCTTTAGTCTTGGCACCTTTTGGGCAAGTCCAAAAGTACATTTAAGACTTGTATGAGCTACCCAAATGGTCCCAAACCTCATGCATCTCATTTTGGCCATTTAATCCACATTATGCATATTTACATCAAGCTTCCAAATTGCATACTTTAGCATTACATACACAAATTCTATTCTAGAGTTCATACATCATATCTATACATTTATACATCAATAACATCATATTTACACGTCTCAAGGGTCATAGACCATTTACAACAAAAATATACATCATGAAGCATCATTATGGTTCTAAAAAGCCAAAAGCTAGACATATTGAGGTCAATCTCCTTCCTTCAATGTTGTTGGCTCCCATCACTACATCCACTTGGTCTACCTAGCATATTAGATTATTGGAGAGGAGGGAATGAGATTCAAAGAATTCTAATAGCTCATCTCCTTTTCAATCACACATAATATATGTAAAGCAAGCCTTAAAAATGCATGCATGGACATAACACAAATTATGAGCATTCAAGAAGCAAGCTTAGCATATAAATAAGTCATACAAAACATTCAAGAGCTTACCAAGTGTTTAGATTGGCCTCACACTTCTCCTCATGGATTTTAGACTTGCCTCACCCATTCTTTGAGAGCTTTAGACTCAACCATACTCTTGGGAGCCCACTTTACTTTTGAGAGACTCTTTGCTATGTCTCAACCAATATCAAGGGTTCTTGGCTCATCCTCACCATGGTAAAGAGTTCTTGGCCTCTCCACACTTAAGCAAACTTAAACAAGCATCATACATTCATTTGAAAACATAACATGGCATCATAAAATCATGGCATATAAAATCATGCTAGCATACTTTTCATGGCTTGAAAATACACATACACACATTCTAAGACAAGCCAAACACATATCCATGCATGAGAGAAGGTGGAGAGAGCTACCTTGCACACAATTACACACTTTTCCTTTTGGATTCAAGCTTCCTCTTTCGGCCACACACCCACAAATTGGTGGAGATGGTTTCTCTTGGTCTAGAGACAATTTATGGGAGCCAATTAGGTTCATGAAACAAACTCTAAGGTCCTACAACTTGTTTAGATATTAGATTGCTCTATAGGCTCCATTATGGTCCATAAATGCACCTAATGAAGCAATACCCCTCAACTAATTTCTAGGCCTCATTCTTCCCTTTCAATATGATTTTTGACTCCTTTTAAGCCTCTTGGAGTCATCACACCATTAAAATAAAAGGCCTAACATCATGTTGCTTCTTTAGGTCATAATATAGAACCTAAGACACCAAATCACTTTCTATGAGTTCTAAATTTTTTCTAAGGCCTCCTCTCATTTTCATTCATTAAATATGACTCAAAAATGACCTTAAAAAAATTTAAAACTCTCCCTAGTTATGACATCTCATCTTGGGCGAGACCATGGGCTTCCTTGGCCTTCTTGGAGTTCTCTTAGTTTTCTTGAAGGAGGAAGCTTATAGAGAGCATCTTAGGGGTCTCAAGAACTCATTTAAACTCATAATTAAACTTAGAAACCATCATACAAAATCAAAATTTGGAATAAACACTTGAAACCCTAAGTTTTGCATCTTGATTTCTAATGGCTAGTTTGTTATTTTCTTTGGATATTCTTGTTCTTCTCCATCAAATACCTAAGATTCATGCTTGGCTGGGCTTGGAAATCAGGTCCTCCTAGGGTTCTTGGTGTGTGTCAAAGTGGAGAAGAAAGGGAACTCAATATAGCAACCATAGGATGCAATTTTACCTTATTTCCTTGCTTAGTTTAGCTTAAATCTTGCTTTTTCCAAGCTTCTCTTTTCAAATCCGAAATTTTCTTGAATTTCTCCCTTGAATCTGATTCATAAACTTCATTTTAATTAAAGTAAATCAAGGAGGATGAAGAAGAGGTGGTGTGGATGGAGAAGAGCATGAAAAACAACTATAAAAACATACGTTTTACTTAGATTTCTTCCTCCTTCTTCTTCCTTTCTTCGGTGCCTCTCCCTTAGGGTTTTGCTTCTGGTTTGGGGCTAAATTTTCTAAACTTAAATGAGGGCAAGTGTGAGGTGCCACCTATATATAGGTAGGGAAAAGTGACTTTTTCAAAATTTTCAATTTTGTCTTTCATACTTTGCATTTTCATTTCTCCTTCATTTTAGCTCCTTTTTTAGAACTGTCATTATAAAATTTAGGTTCCCAATTAAGAAAAATTCCTTTAGAATCACTCAAATCGGAGCTAAAACCTTCCCGAATGGACCTATTAAAGTTTGGACATACTGACATTAGAAAACTTCCACCGAAGGGGATTTAACTGTCCCGGGGCTTCCCATGGTTTTCAGGGCCTCTGAGAACCCTGAAAAACTCAAAACTTTCATTTATAAAGCCCTCCTATGTGAATTCCAAAAATTTCCCAAAATTACGAAAATGCCATTATGTTTCATAGGTTTTCTGTCGAAATTTGTTTCTTTATTCTAGCTCCATTTTTTCTTCCGTCTAAGGCTAGAATTCTCATTTTTAGAAGGCTATAATGTTTCTCAAATTTTTTGAGACCTTGACTAATTTATTTAAGGAGACTTGCTTTGAAAACACGCCCATTTTTGTCGTTTAACAAAAACTAGACATTACATCCTGTCTAAGTATTGGCCGCAACAAGGAGCTCTCTAGATTGCCTCGCTGCTTCCATAGAAAAATTGGCCGTGACTAAGCAATTAATTGGTCATGGCTAATGGCCTCTGATTGGCTTGCTTTTTCAAGGATTAGGATTTTCATACTTAGTTACCAACCTGAGCCTCATTGCTTTTATACCCAGCCCATCATCAAGCTAGAGAGTTCTACCTCTTGTTTCATTCATGAATAGCTAACTATCACCTTCAAGCTGTCTAGGCTTTGAAGGGTGTAGCTTGTAACTCAACTCTTGGCCTAAGGGAATTAACCTTTTGGGCTTTAATACCTCTCTAGACATTTAGGTGTTGTGGCTAGAGGGTAACTCTCTTTCTCACTTTCCCTCTAGACTAGTCCTATGCAGCCGTAGTTTCCTCTCATATTACGCTGCATCACTACTATAACGACCCTAACTTCTAATAATCATAATTAAGGTTAAGTACGTGATTACTAACCATAAAGTTTCAATTAGGTTTGAAAGTCATTACAACTAATTATATTCGAAAAATGTTAGGAAATTTGAACCTTAATGTTATTAGAGTCATTAATTAGGCAACCACAATTATTCAAAAGTGCAAGTGAATTTAATCATTAATAAGGAGCCTTTGATTCTCCCATCCATTAATTCCAACTCATAAAAACCTCTTACAAGTGTTTCTGAATCATTCCTTAGTATTACCATAAAAGAAATTAAAGTTTCTAAGTGAATATGAGAAATTGAGCACCTTCGCCGCGGCTAAATCCCCTTTTGCCATGGCCAATTACTCTTGGATTCAAGTCCTTACACCTCTATAAATTTCACGTATTTTGCCGCGGCCAAATACCCTCTGGAACACCCCTAAACTTGTTTCCTAGGCGTAGCCGCGGCCAACATCACTATTCGCCGCGGCCAATTTCTCTCTGTTTTCTTCCCTGGCAAGTTCGCCACATTTGGCCGAGGCCAATTAATTGTTGGCCACGACCAATTCTTCTCTATTTCTATTTGGCCTAGGCCAATTAAATGTTTTCCGCGGCCAATTCCCTTCTGTTCCTATAACTCCCAAAATTTCATCTCATGCTCTCCAATTCCCCCTCTAGCAACCCTCTAGGCCACTTTAACTTAGTTTGTGAAGATTTAATGTCTTTCTTTCACCTAATCTACTTAACACATCTATCATTACACATTTAAAATTCAAATGTGGATCCTTAACCTTCTAGCTACCATAAACTAGTGAGTTCATAGATTAATGACAGCAAATGTATTATGGTCACAAGGTGCATGGGGTCAATACTTAATGTTCATATAAAATTAAATCACTTATCCATTATTAGCCAATTACAATCATAATGTTCAATTCCATGATAATCAAATTACATATACAATCCCTATACTTGGCAACTCATGATGCAATGCAGCAATGATACAAAACTAATAATTTAGTTACAATACATTTTGTCAAAGCTCCCAAGCCTATGTGCTACCAAACCATTTAATGATCTTCTATTAATTTTCTCCTCGCCACTAAGAGGTCAGATCCCTGAAAATGTTAGCCCACAACGAGGTGAGATATACAATCTCAGTAACAAAAGGGCAGTTTCCATATACATGTACAAGTTAATCAATCCAATGCAATTTCATGTCATCAATACCAGAGTCATCAATTCAATTAGCAAATGAACTAGTTGAACTACCAATGACTACTATCCCATACCAGTAATCATACACATCATGTTAATAGCCAATAACACTAGGAGAGGTCCGTCCATGGCACCTACTCCATCATGAGCACAACCAGGGCTCAGTGCATCTGGGGTTTGACCATAACCCGGTGCTCGATCGAAGCACATGCACGGGTGGCAGCCGCACCACAGCTCCACCATAGACTCACAAGGTCCAATTACAATCACAATCAAGTAGTCAACCAGTCATTTAGCATTTCAAAATCAAGTATGTGTAACAAATAGTAGATTAACATGAGCATATACATGGAATCAGGAAAATAACCCCAGTTACCTCAATGAAGCCAATTACTCTTCCCCTAGCTACCATAATAATCCAAATGCACACCAAGCCTATAACAAGCATAATTATCATCATTTCTAATCACAATCAAATATCCAAAGAGTTGAACTATTAATGACAGACTAGAGGTTACTCACCTAATTACCAAGGGATTTAATTTCGGATTCCAACTTTCCCACACCAGAAATTACCATAGTTCACTCCAATTTCTGGGTAATTTCACATGAAACCAAAGCCCATATCATAGGTCAACTATAGGGGTCTCAAACTAACAGAAAATGCATCAAAATGGGAAGGAGATACTCACTTAACAACACCCATAGCCTCACCTCCGAAAATCCACCGTGGAAGCACCAAAATTCGCATTTCAATCATCAAGCCCAGAAAATTTAGTTTTCCACCATTATCTCCTTGTAATCTCACACAATAACAGAACCCATTATGATAATACATCCTTAGGGGCATTTTCCAGCAAAGTGATACACAAAATGGAAGGGAAATGCTTACCTAATCATCCCTCTAACCTTTAACTCCAAAAATCTTGCAAGCAATCACCCAACACCAAGTTTCAGATTTGAGAAGAAGATGAAAACGCTCAAAACCAAAAATTAATCAGACCAAAATGGAGAGGAAGATGAGAGGGTTAAGTTATATATAACTCATCTTAGCTAAATCATCCTCTAAAAGTGAGAAATGGTGGAGGAATGCAGAAAACCCTAGCCTCCTCTCTTCCTATGCGAAAATGGAGTTCTCCTTTGCCTAAGGTTGAGTTAGTCTGCAGAATAAAGGGTAAGAGGCTGAGTAAGTTAGGGTTTTAGATGGGTTTGGGTTAACCCTAAAGCCCAAAATCCACTTAGGTTCAGATGTGTGCTTGTTGGGCCTTTGTTTGGTGAGGTGGGCTGTATAACATTTTGAGTTTAAGTGAAGTATGCTAACCCAATAGCCCAATTCCCTGTAGGTTTAGATTTTTATGCTTGTTGGGCCTTATTTCATGAGTTGGGCTATAAAAATTTGATTGGGTTAGGCCAAGTTCCAAGAGTCAATCCAACTTGGGTCTGCATAATATGTGTTGGGCCAACTATAAGAGCTCATGTAAGTTGGGTCTTGGGCCTCTATTTCATTAAATCAAATTAGGCTATTACTAGGTGATCTCTCTTGGCCCAAGTCTCATGATAAGGAGTTGGTCTTGCATCTAGAATCATTGGGCCTCCATAAATCCTTATCCATGACCTATTCAAATTAAATCTTAGACCCCAATTAGGCTTTAACCCAAATGAAATCTTAAACCTATATTACGAACTTATTTCTCTATAAATTTTCATTCATAAAGCTTGCCCAATTATTTCATGATAATTATTCTTAATTAGTCCAAATACATTATTAACACCTTAATTAATTTCGGGGTGTTACAACTACTCATCTCTGCATTACACAAGATAGTTGGGAATGGCCTGAGTATGACTACCCAGAGAATTAGGCCTCACATATTGTCACTAACAAGCCTCTTTATATCAACAAGATCATTTCTCATCATTTATATTAAGGGCTTGCCATTGATCCTAGTAAGCTATCATATCACATAGAGCTCTAGTCGTTAAATATCTTAACTTTGCTTAAGCTTAGCTTTGCTCAAGCTACTCTAGAGGCTACTCTTTCTCGATGTCCACCCTTTACTCTAAGACCATTCTACAACTTACTCATCATGAACAAATCCACAAACTATCTTCATACACCTAACATGTCTCATATAAGACTTTACTTATCTATTCAAGCCTTTACATAGCCCTATTGCTACATCCTCAAGCCAAATGCAATCTGAAAGAGCCTAGAACTTTACTCTGACACCAATAAATGCAACACCATAATTTCTTAGCTCATTTCATGCTATCTTTAGGCCTCATATCAAGTAATTCACAAAGAGGCAAGGAAAAATAGCATTTAATAATGCATTTCTTAGCGTTGCATCGCGTATAAAATTTTTCTTAGGAGTCCAGTGGGTCATACGAGCTCATACGTCACATTCTCATATTTAATTACATGACTACAACTCATTTTCATCATTAAAAGTGGCCTACATCTCGTGGAACTCAAAGGGAAACATAAAATACATGTGTATATTTTCAGCTAGATTTTCTTCTTTTCTGTCACAAATTTTGGAAAATCATAACTAATTCTAGAAAAATAAAAATTATGCATTCTTGGCCATTATGGAAAGCTACACATGTATACTTTATGCTAAAAATAGGTCTAGATCACAACATCTAACACAGAGGATGTTTGACATTCAAAAAGGTCTAGAGGTCAGGCTATCCACTGGTGCTATCATAGAATTCTATAGCAAATTTCAAAAATATCCAATTAATTCCAAAAAAATCCAATCCTTACAAGTGATACCAATACAAAAATATGTGGATGTTACCTAGGGGAAAAAATAACTCCAGACTAGCTTAGACACATCAAGGCATCGAAAATTAATCAAACCATACCTGAGGTCAATTGGAGTTCCTAATATTAGATAGAATTTTTAAAAATTCATATCTCGCTCTTTAGACATCCAAATGAGGTACTTCTAGTTGACACAGGTCACTGTGAATGTCCAGTTTCTTTGTATAAAAGTTCGTGGTGATTGGACATCATTTGGACCCTGTGTGACAAATTTCATTTTCAGACCAAGTATATAGTGCATCAAACCAAAATCAGAATTTTTGCCAACTTTGAAAATTCATCAAATATTCTCTAGATGTCTAAAAATTATGTTCTTTAGGTTTTCAAAAAGCTCTCAACAATCTTTAATTTCATGCCAAATCTTATATCAAGAAAAGCTTATTGGGACAAAAAATTATATAGGATTCTATTATGGTCAATTTTAGCTCCATATAGGATACCAAAATGTCCAAATGGCTTTTCTTGGGGTTTGGCACCTCTTGGGCAAGTCTAGAAGTATGATTATGACTTGTGTGAGTTGCCCAAAGGGTCCCAAACCTCATACATCTTATTTTGGCTATGCCACTTCCATTTATGCACATACTTCCATAATGTAAATTTGCCATTATATAACCAAAATGTGCAAAATCATACATACAACCTTAGCTCTTAATTATACATGATACAATAACATAATTATACATGTTCATGTGGTCATAAGTCATATAGAATGATGGAGTACATCAATTGCCATCCATAAAACCTTAAAGTAACAAAATCTAGGCATTTTTTATGTCAAACTCTCATCTCTCATATGGTTGGCTCCCATTTCCTTGATCTCTTGATCCACCTAGCATGTTAGATCATTGGAGAGGAGGGGATGAGATTTGAAGAATCCTAATAGCTCATCTCCCATCCAATCATACATAAAGCATGCAAAACAAGTCTTACAAATGCATGCATGGCATATAGACATGTGCAATCATTCAAGAAGCATCTTTAGCATTTGAAAAAGTTACACATAGCATACATAGGCTTGCCAAGCAAGTGGATTGGCCTTATTGACTTGTGGATTTTGGACTTGCCTCACCTATTCTTTAAGAGGTTCTTGGATTCAACCATACTCTTAGGAGTTAACCTCACTTTTGGGAGACTCTTTACTTTGTCTCAACCAATCTTAAGGGTTTTTAGCTCATCCTCACCATGGCTAAGGGTTCTTGGCCTCACCACACTCAAGCAAACCAAAACAAAAGTCATAAACATCATTTAGAAAAAATAATACATCATCATCATACCATGGAGTAAGAGCTCATGCTAGGACATTTTTCATGGCTTGAAAAACACATACACACATTCAAAGACAAGTAAAGTAAGTAATCATGCATGAGAGAAGGTGGAAAGAGCTACCTTGCTAGCATTTGTACACTTTTCCTTAAGCTTTGAATCCTCTCCCTTGACCTCACATACCCAAGCAGGTGGAGATCATCTCTCTTGACCTAAACACATCATATGGAAGCTAATTACACTCTTAGAGTAAAGTCTAAGGCCACACAACTTGCTTAAACTCTAACTTGGTCTATAAACCCCTTTATGGTTCTAAAATGTACCTAATGAAGCAACACCCATCAACTAAATTCTAAGCTTCATTCTTTCCTCTCAAATATGATTCTTGAATCCTTTTAAGCCTCTTGGAGTCATCACACAATCAAAATCAAGAGCCTAACTATATGTTGCTTCTTTAGGTTATAATATAGAACATAAGGCACCAACTCACTTTCTATAGTTTCTAAATTTTTCCCAAGGCTTTCCCTCATATTCATTCATCATATATGACTCCAAAATGGGCTTAGAAAAATTAAAAACTCTCCCTAGCTACCCTAACCTCCTTAGGCCGAGACCATGAAGCTTAATGGCCTTCATGGACTTTGCTTGGTTTTCTTGAAGGAGGAAGCATATAGGGAGACTTCTAGGGATCTTAAGAAATCATTTAAACTCTTATTTAAGCATAGGAATCATTGTAGAAAGTCAGATTTTACAAGGTGCAATTGAAACCTTAGAAATTGCATCTTAAAATTTAATGGCTTTTTTTTTTAATTCCATTTGCATATTCATAATCTTCACACCCTTTTTCCTTAGATTCATCCTTGGTTCTACTTGAAAATCAAATCCTCCTAGGGTTTCTTAGATAAAGCAAAATGGAGAAGGAGGGGAACTAAAGGTAGCAACCATGGGAGGAGAAATTATCTTGTTTTCTTGCTTTTTCTCACTTGAATCTTGTGTTCTTTGAGATCCTCTCTTCAAATCCGAACTTTTCCCTTAATTTCTTCCTTAAAACAGATTTATAAACTTCATTATAATCATAGGAAGAAAGCTTAAGAGGAGAGGAACAAGTTTGGAAGAAGAAAGAGTGTGAAAATCTATAAAATTCCTTACCTTTTCCTTGCTTTTTCTTTTCCTTTCTTTTCCTCCATGGTGCACCTAAGAGAGCTGGTGTTTTCTCTAGTTTTTAGGTAGAATGGGTCATAAATGAAGGGGAGAAGAAATAAGAAACTTAAAGTGTGTTCAAGAAGCTTCCACTCTATCAAAAATTTCAATTGTGCCCTTTATTTTTGGTATTTTTATTTTTAACTCATTTTAGCTCCTTTTTGAGAACTGTCTTTTCCATTGTGAAGTTTGGGTTCCCAATTTAGTAAAATAATTTTGAAATCACTCAAATCAAAGCTAAAACCTTTCTGAACGAATCAGTCAAAGTTTAGGTCAACTGACATTAGAAAACATCCACTAAAGGGGCTTTAACTGTCCTGGGGCTTTTCATGATTTTTAAGGCCTCTGAGAACCCCAGAGAACTCAAAAATTTCATTTAAAAATCCCTCCTATTTGAATTCCAAAAATTGTTCAAAATTACGAAAATGTCATTACATTTCATAAGTTTTCTATAAGAAATTATTTCTTCATTCTAGCTCTATTTTTCTTTTCGTCTGAGCCTAGGATTCTTATTTTTAGGAGTCTAGAATGCTTCCCAAATTTTTTGGGATCTTAACTAATTCATTTTGAGGGACTTCCTTTTGTATTCGGTGAGTTTCATTTGTTTATAGAGAAACTGTACGTTACGTTTCTCACGTTTTCTCTCATTTTCAAAAAATCAGATATTACATACTTACTGTTAGAAAACCTTATGGATAAGGTCTTAGATTTTGTAAGATCTTGTTAACAAGATCTTAAACCTTGTTAACAAGATATTATCTAATTACTCTTTAAGAATTATTATGAATTGCTAAATTATAAAATATTAAAAAAAACATAGTTATGTGTGAGGAAGTTAGAGAGAATTTGGAGTATCACAAAAAAGGGTAAGAAGTATGCTATTTGAAGTATGATTATACTTGTTTGAAAATACCTTAGTTAGGTATAAAAGGTATGAATGAGTAGTCTATTGGAACTATATAATGGCATAAGATCTGAAGAGATGTTCAGTTAATTTCAACAAGTATAGATGCCATTAAGTTAACTACTAATGCTTGTAGCAACTAAGAATCAAGATGAAATGTTTGGATCTATTGATCATGGTAGTCTTTGGAATCACATGTATGTGATTGTGGTGTTACCTTCACAAGTGCAAAACAAACAAAAAAAAGAGAGAAGAGGTCTACTGAGGGTTTTCCTATATTGGTTACACCTATGGACCTCGACTGAATTGAGTATAATGAACCATCATCACAAGTTGGAAATTCTTAGTGTTGTAGGCAAGTTGTTAAAGCTATGTCATCTAGTAGAACATCCACTTGAACTATGGCTTGTAAGATTTAAGGAGACTCATTCCTAAGTCTTAAAAAGTTACCTTGACACTTTAGGGAATATATTAGCACCCTTGAGGTGAGGTTTTATTGAGGAACATATCCTGAGCTTAGAGGATTTGGTTTGAACTTATAAGGGTGATCTTAGAATGTTTAAGGGTTTTAAATGGATCAGTAATGAGATTAGACTTCATATTAGTTTCAACCTTTGGGAATCTCAATGAATGAGAAGGAGGAATCTTGGGTACTAATTGAAAATAAGAGGAGATTTTATATGTCTAATAGAAATAATAGACCTTTTACTGGCGAACAATAAATGAGGATATAATGTGTGTAATAATTTTATGAGATAGTTGGACGTAAGACTTGGAAACTTAGACTAGATGACCTTATAGGAGGAAAGACCTACTCCAATTAAGAAGGTTGGACTAGAGAAAAGTGGGGATAATCTAAGTGAAGGACAAATGGAACTTCATTATGAAATAAGGTTATTTACCTAGGTTGCTAATAATGGAATAAATACTATAAGGCTAACTAGATGGAATTCCTAGTAAGTCTTAATGTCAACTATTAAGGAGAGTTAGACTAAGCATTTAAGAGTTACTCTTTAAATGAATTGAGAGTTAAAGAGAAGAAGAAGAAAAAGAAAAAAAAAGAAGAAGAAAAGAGAAAGAGACAAAATAAAACGAAACTAGAGCTATAAGGTGAGAGAAACTGAGGCTTATTTAAGCTAGGTGCACAGAACTCACTGAAAGATGATTCGTGTATAACTTGGTCAAGATTTCTCTAGTTGTGGACAAAGAAAGAATATGAAATATGTAGGTCTACATGTCATTTGACCTGAGTTGACTAGAAGAAATAGAATTGTGGATGCCAAGTGAGGTAGTAACATAATAAGAATGTCCTATTTAGGAAAGTAGTAGAGAAGGACTAATTTCTAGTAAAACTATTTAAGAAACCAAGGAGTAAGCTATAAGGAAGGATTATCCAACACTATTTGAGTAAGGCATATTTAATTTTGAGTACAAAATTCCTAAAAAGAAGGGAGAATGTAACACCTCGAAAATAATTATTAGTTATTTTTGGGATTATGAAATTATTAAGAGGGATTCAAGGTAAAATTATAAGAAGATAAGAATCTTGAGGAAAATGGCAAATTTGAGTATCCTAACATAATAATGATTAATTAGATCATTTGGAGAAAGTAAAATTATGTTTATAGATTGAAGTATGGTATGGGCCCATGATTAATTTATGTGTGCCAAGAACATTATTAAAAGCCATTCATATTTCTATTAAAGGCCTAACTTCATCTTAATATGACCCAACTCTACTCTTATGGAAGCCTAACCCATTTTGAACTCAGTTAACCCATATAGTCTGGCCTAACTTATTAGGCATCACCCCACTTGAAACATAGGGCCCATTAGACCAACCTACATGCACTAAAACCCTAAAGAGCCTATTTGCATTTCATTTTGGTGTTGAAAACATAAGGTTCTACGAAACAAGGGGGAAAATTCGCACATGTGAGAATGGTGCTAGGATTCCTCACCTTATAGGCTCCGATTCGCAAGTTTAAAAGGAGATTTAGCTAAGATGAGTTATACATAAGTTAATCCTCTCTTCTTCCTCTACATTTTGATCTGATTAGTTTGTCATTTAGGGAATTTTCATCTCTTCTTAATAGGAAATTTGTTCTTTGAATGATTATTGCAAGATTTTCAGAGTCAAAAGTTAGAGAGATGATTAGGTAACCATTTCCCTTCCTTTTTATGTATTATATTATTGGACGATGTCCCCAAAGACTAATTTGCATCACGGGTTCTGCTATAATGTGAAAATACAAGGAAATGGGAGCAAAACACTATAGTTTCTAGGCTTAATGACTCAAATCCAAATTTTGGAACTCATTAAAGGAATGGGCAAGTGTGACGACCCTAACTTCTAATCCTGGTAATTATAGTTAAATACATAATTAATAATTAATGATCAAGGTTTGGAGACATTACAATTAATTACATTAAGAAAATATAGGGAAATTTAAACATTGATGTTATTAGAGTCATCAACTAAACAACCATAAATGGGAGAATGTATAAAAGGAATTGCACTATTCTCAAGCATTTGTGATTCATCCATCCATTAGTTTCAACACATAAAAACCTCCCACAAGTGTTCGTATATTATTGGACGATGTCCTCAAAGACTAATTTGCATCACGGGTTCTACTATAATGTGAAAATACAAGGAAATGGGAGCAAAATACTATAGTTTCTAGGCTTAATGACTCAAATCCGAATTTTGGAACTCATTAAAGGAATGGGCAAGTGTGACGACCCTAACTTCTAATCCTGGTAATTATGGTTAAATATACAATTAATAATTAATGATCAAGGTTTGGAAACATTACAATTAATTACATTAAGAAAATATAGGGAAATTTAAACCTTGATGTTACTAGAGTCATCAACTAAATAACCATAAATGGGAGAATGCATAAAAGGAATTGCACTATTCTCAAGCATTTGTGATTCATCCATCCATTAGTTTCAACACACAAAAACCTCCCACAAGTGTTCGTATATCATTTCCTAACATTACCATTGAAGAAATTGGGGTTTCGAGGCTAAAGGTGGGAGTTTGGGAACCTGCGCCATGACTTGGAACCTTCCCGCTATGGCAAAGTTAGGTCCTGGAGCTCAAAAACCAGGTTTTTTACTTTGCATTGTGGCCCCGACCTTTCGTGCTGCGGCTAAGTGGCTTTTGGGAATCATTGGGTAACTTACTCACCGTAACGAGTTGGATCTTGACCGTGGCCAACCAATATGGCACCACAGCGGAGATGCCTCCTAAAACTACTGTTTGAAGTCCCATAATTCTCGCCTCGGCAGAATGCATTTGCACCACGCGCGAGTTTTGCTACTGTACTCTCCTTAATTGGTCTCCTTGACTTACACCGCAGTAAGGTTTCATTCTATCACCCTCCTAGGCGATTTTTTTCGCACTACGCCATGGCGATATTCCTCAAGCCGTGGTGTCCCTTGCCACTGTCACTCTTCAGGCCACGACGAGGCCTTCCTAGCCTTGGTGTGACTCCCTCTTGTAACTATATCTCCTACATTTCGTCCCATGCACTCCAATTCTCTTCTTAGGAATACTCTAGGACCACTTCCTCCCATTTTATATGACTCTAATGGTATTTACTACCCTATTCACCCAGCTATTCTACCATTACCAATTCAAAACTTAAATGTAAATTTCCACTCCTCCAACTACCCTATATCAACAAGTCTATAGAGTAATAACAACAATAATTCATGCACTATTGATAATTAACATTCGATACACATTCCATTAGAGGTCGCATACATCAATGAATCATATCAATATCTAATACATCACATAATTATATTTCTAATAGTATACCATACCATAAATTCAGTAAAATTCATACATCAAGTGTTATGGGATTCATACATCCAATATCAAGTTATGATGAGGCCTAACTCCTCAATAAATACATCCTAAGCAATCAAAATATAAAAGCTTACACTTGGCAACATGATTACAAAAAGGAATACAAAATTTAGCATCTATTCTAAATAAACCAATCTAAGTGTAACCTTCTCTCCACACGGTTGGAGCTCATGGATTTTCATCCACTTGCTTCCCCTTATCCTTACCTAAAGAACCTTCGCCTAAAATATTTAATGCCATGAAATGGGGTGGGATGCAAATCTCAGTAACCAAAACAAATTCCATTCATATATTTCAGTTTAATCAACATATATGCTTGATTTCGTATAAACATCAGAAAATATACTAGTCATACCAATAAATGAAACAATTAGGCTATCATAATCACTATCCCATACTAGCAATCATATTTTCACATGTTAAAGGCCAATAACACTGGGAGAGGCCCGTCCACGGCACCCACTCTGTAATGAGCACAACCAGGGCTCAGTGCATCTGGGGTTTAATTATAACCCAGTGCTTGATCAAAGCACATGCACGGGTGGCAGCCACACCACAGCTCTACCATGGACTCACAAGGTCCAATCACAACACAATAGATAGCCAACCAATTCATTCAACATTTCAAATCATTCATGTATAACAAACATAAAGTTAAAATAGATATATGCATGGAATTAATATAGTCCTGGTTACCTCACTTGTAGCCAATCCTCTAAGAGCCAATTGAATGTTACTTTAGCCTATAAACATAAAACCAAGCCATTACTATCCCTAAACACAATTTGTATAAGTAACCTATCACTTAAAAAAAAGTTAAGTTATATAGGACTACTCAAAAGCACTTACCCAATCACCACTAAAACCAAATTCGGATTCAGTTGCTCCTACCCCAGAAACCACAAAATAACACCTCAAATTCTGAGTAAATTCATATAGAAACAATACCTATATTATAAATTAGCTATAGGGGTCTCAAACTAGCAAAGAAAGCATCAAAATGGAGACTTTATACTTACCTAATGTCAGCCCTAGCCTCAACCTACGAATTTTCACCATGGAAACATCAAATGGCAAGTTTCAGATTTTGGGTGTGGGTGAAAATACTCTAAATAAAAAACTAATCGGGCCAAAATGAAGAGAAAGATGAGAGAATTAAGTTATATAACTATTACTTTAGTTGAATCTTGCTCTAGAAGTGGGAAATAATGGATTTCTTGCCTCAAACCCTAGCCTCCCTCCAAACCTCCGAATTTCTCTCTTATGTTTTAGCAAAATGGGGAAGAGGCTGAAGTGTTTAGGGTTTTAGTTAGGTTTAAGTCGGGTTTTCTATAGGTTATGGGTTGCTCTAAGATCCAACTTCAAATAGGCTTTAGATTTTAGCTTTGTTAGGCCAGCTTTAAGGTGTTAGGCTGCAGAATTTTATTGAGCTAGACTTAGTTTTAAGAACTCCATGGTCTTGGGTTTACACAAGGTTTATTAGGCTACTTATAAAAGCCTATACAAGGTGGATCTTGGGCCTCTATCACATTAAATCGAATTGGGAGTGCACCTAACTCATTGGGCCTCCATTAGCCTCTTATCATGATTTTTTAATTTAGGCTTAGATGAAGTTTCTATCCCAATTAATTCTCAACTCACATTATTAATTTATCTCTCAAATTTTTCATTCACTTAACTTACCCTATTATTCCATATTAATTATTCTTAATTAACCCAAATTCACAATTAGTACCTGAATTAATTTTGGGGTGTTACAGCAAGTGCCTCCTACCATTTTATGATGTGTGAATGCTGAAATTTTATCATTTGGATTGATTCTTGGTGCATGGCTTTTGTATGTGCAAAAATGGAGATGTTGGGAGTGGCCTATTATAGATTCTCAATGTTTTGACCTTAAATTGGTGCTACGAATCCTTTGGGAACTTAGGTAAGCAATTCTCAATAGATTCTTGATGAACTTGATGAATGGATAGGAAATTCCTTTCTAATGATAGTTAAATGATGATAACTATACTAGTTTTAGGCTTAGTGTGCATTTTGATTATAATGATAGCTAAAGGAAGAGTAATTGAACTTCATTGAGGTAACCAGGGTTAATTTCCTAATTTCATGTATATGCTCATTTTAATTTGATACTCATTATACATGTATGATTTTGAATGCTAAATGAATGTTTGACTATCTGTTATATTGTGATTGGACCTTGTGAGCCCATGCTGCAACTGTAGTGTAGTTGCCACTCATGTATCATGTAACACCATAACTTCTAGCTCCATTACATGCCATTTATAAGTTTCACATCATCATTTCCATGAGGGCACATGAAAAAGGGCATGAAAATAATGAATTTATTTGCATAGTGTCATACCTAAAAATTTGCAATCGGTGTCACGTGGACTGTGTGAGTTCATGCTATGCATTCTCATATTTAAATACATCATTATAACTCATTTTCATTACAAAATCATGCCCATAACTCATGGAAACCGAATTGGGGCTCAAAATAAGCAAGCATATTTTCGGCCAAATTTGCTCCATTTTCTTGTGCAACTTTGGAAAATCATAACTAAATCTAGAAAGTTCAAAATCATGCAATCTTGGTCATTGTAGAAATATTAGGATGTATACTTCACAATAAAAATATGCCCAGGTCACAAAATTTATCACACAGAACGATTGACATCCAAAAAGCTATAGAGTCGCTGGCTGCCTGGGCTGTTATTCAATTTACTGATACAAACTTCTGAAATTCATAACTAATTCTAAAAAAATCAAAATCACACACATTCAGTTGTTCTGGAAAGCTACAAATGTTAACATGACACTAAAAATAATTCTAGAATGAAACAGATATGTTTAGATATTTGGAACTGATGGAACAATAACTAAGCTCCTGGGGCGCTACTGATACTGACAGTTAACTTCAAACATGCATAACTCTCTGCTCAGACCTCCAAATTGAGGTGATCTTGGTTTCCATAGTAATCTTATGACCTCTAGTTTATTCATATAAAATTTCATAAGCATTGGACATCATTTGGCCATCGGATGACACAGAATTCAAAACTGCCAGTATGAACAGTGCACATACCAGAAACCATAGAAAATCCCAACTTTGAAAATTCATCAAATATTCTCTAGACCTCTGAAAATTATGTTCTTTATCTTTCCTAAAAGCTCTCAATGGTACCTAATTACATGCCAAATTTCAGAGTAAGACTAACTCATTTGGCCAAAAAGTGATATAGGGTTCCATTATGGTCAATTTTGGCTCCATATTAGGTACCAAAATTGCCAAATGGATTTCCCTTGATCTTGGTACCTTTTGGGCAAGTTTAAAAGCTTATTTGGGACTTGTGTGAACTGCCCAAATGGTCCCAAACCTCATACATCTCATTTTGGCCATTCAACCCACACTTATGCATATTTCCAACAAACTTCCATATTGCACACTGTGACATTACATACTCAAAATAGGTTCTAGAGGTCACACATCATATCCATACATTTAAACATCATAGAATAAGCTTCTAGCTCCATTACATTCCATTTATAAGCTTCACATCATCATTTCCATGAGGGCACATGAAAAAGGGCATGAAAATAATGAATTTATTTGCATAGCGTCATACCTAAAAATTTGCAATCGGTGTCACGTGGACTGTGTGAGTTCATGCTATGCATTCTCATATTTAAATACATCATTACAACTCATTTTCATTACAAAATCATGCCCATAACTCATGGAAACCGAATTGGAGCTCAAAATAAGCAAGCATATTTTCAGCCAGATTTACTCCATTTTCTGGCGCAACTTTGGAAAATCATAACTAAATCTAAAAAATTCAAAATCATGCAATATTGGTCATTATAGAAATCTTAGGATGTCTACTTCACACTAAAAATATGACCACGTCACAAAATTCATCACACAGAACGATTGACATCCAAAAAGCTATAGAGTCGCTGGCTGCCTGGGCTATTATTCAGTTTACTGATACAAACTTCTAAACTTCATACCTAATTCTAAAAAAATCGAAATCACAAACATTCAGTTGTTATGGAAAGCTACAAATGTTACGTGACACTAAAAATAATTCCAAAATAAAACAGATACGTTTAGATGTCTGGAACTGATGGAACAGTAACTAAGCTCCTGGGGCGCTACTGATACTGACAGTTAACTTCAAACATGCATAACTCTCTGTTCAGACCTCCAAATGAGGTGATCTCAATTGCCACAGAAATATTATGACCTCTAGTTTATGTATATAAAATTTCATAAGCATTGGACATCATTTGGCTATCGGGTGACACAAAATTCAAAACTGCTAGTATGAACAGTGTACAAACCAGAAACCATAGAAAATCCCAACTTTGAAAATTTATCAAATATTCTCTAGACCTCCGAAAATTATGTTCTTTAGCTTCCCTAAAAGCTCTCAATGAGACCTAATTGCATGCCAAAGTTCAGGGTAAGACTAACTCATTTGGCCAAAAAGTGACATAGGATTCCATTATGGTCAATTTTGGCTCCATATTAGGTACCAAAATTGCCAAATGGATTTCCCTTGGTCTTGGTACCTTTTGGGCAAGTTTAAAAGCTTATTTGAGACTTGTGTGAGCTGACCAAATGGTCCCAAACCTCATACATCTCATTTTGGCCATTCAACCCACACTTATGCATATTTCCAACAAACTTCCATATTGCACACTTTGGCATTACATACTCAAAATAGGTTCTAGAGGTCACACATCATATCCATACATTTAAACATCATATAATATCATATTTACACATGTCTCAAGGGTCATAGCCCATTTACTACATCATATATATCATATGGTACAATCATGGTCTTAAAGTGACAAAAGCTAAACACATGATTGTCAATGTCCTTCCTTTAGTGTTTTTGGCTCCCATTAGCATATCCACTTGGTTCACCTAGCATGTTAGATCATTGGAGAGGAGGGGATGAGATTCAAAGAATCTCAATAGCACATCTCTCATTCAATCATACATAATATATGTAAAGCAAGCCTTTTAAATGCATGTATGGAGAAAATAGAAATCATAGACATTTTAAAGGCAATCTTGGCATGTGAATCAATCATACAAGACATTCAAGAGCTCACTAAGTGTTTGGATTGGCCTCACACTTCTCCTCATGGATTTTGGACTTGCCTCACCCATTCTTTGAGCACTTTGGACTCAACCATACTCTTGGGAGCCCACTTTGCTTTTGGGAGACTCTTTACTTTGTCTCAACCAAGCTCAAGGGTTCTTGGCTCATCCTCACCCAAGGGAAGAGTTCTTGGCCTCTCCACACTCAAGCAAACTCATACAAATATCATGGATTCATTTAAAACATAACATGGCATCAAGGATCATGACATGTAAAGGCATGCTAGCATACTTTTCAAAGCTTGAAAATACACATACACACATTCTAAAACAAGCTAAACACATATCCATGCATGAGAGAAGATGGAGAGAGTTACCTTACACACAATCACACACTTTTTCCTTTGGACTCAAGCCTCCTCTTTCGGCCACACACCCACAAATTGGTGGAGATGGTTTCTCTTGGCCTAGACACAAATTATGGGAGCCAATTAAGTTTATGAACTACACTCTAAGGCTACACAACTTAATGAAATACTAGATTGCTCTATAGGTTCCATTATGGTCTATATTGGCACCTAATGAAGCAACATCCCTCAAATGATTTCTAGGCCTCATTCTTTCTTTTCAAATATGATTCTTGACTCCTTTTAAACCTCTTGGAGTCATCATATCATCAAAACAAAAGGCCTAGCACCATGTTGCTTCTTTAGGTCATATTAGGAAACCTAAGACACCAAATCACTTTCCATGAGTTCTAAAGTTTTTCCAAGGCCTCCCCTCATTTTCATTCATCAAATATGACTCAAGAATGGCCTTAGAAAAATTTAAAACTCTCCCTAGCTAGGAGAACCCATCTACGCCAAGGCTATGAAGCATATTGGGTTTCATGGAGCTTTCTTTGTTTTCTCAAGGGAAGAAGCATATGGGGAGCCTCTTAAGGATCTTGGGAGCTCATTTAAACTCTTATTTAGGCCTAGGAATCATCATACAAAGTCAGATTTTACAAGGTGCAATTGAAACCCTAGAACTTGCATCTTGAAATTTAATGATTTTTTGTTAATTCCCTTTGCATATTCTTAATCTCCACACCCTTTTTCCTTAGATTCATGCTTGGTTCTGCCTAAAAATCATCTCCTCCTAGGGTTTTCTCAAGTGGGGCGAAATGGTGGAGAAGGGGACCAAAAATGACAACCATAGGAAGAAAAATTACCTTGTTTTCTTGCTTTTTCTCACTTGAATCTTGTGTTCTTTGAGCTCCTCTCTTCAAATCCGAACTTTCTCCTCAATTTCTCTCTTAAAACAGATGTATAAACTTCATTTTAATCATAGGAAACAAAGGAGAATGGAGGAGAAGAGGTTTGGAAGAGAAAGAGCATGAAAAACTACTAATTTCCATACCTTAAGCCTTTGATTTCTCTTCCTTTTCTTCCCCTTCTTGTGAGCCTCATCCCTTAGGGTTTTCTTCTGGTTTTAGGCAGAACTTGGTCGTGCATAATGAAGGGAGGAGAAGGGTACATCATATATATAGGTGGGAATAAGTTACACTTTTCAAAAATTTCCATTTTGCCCTTCATACATTGCATTTTCGTTTCTCCTTCGTTTTAGCTCCTTTTTGAGAACCGTCTTTTTCATTATAAAATTTAGGTTCCCAATCAAGAAAAATGGCTTTGGAATCACTCAAATTGGAGTTAAAACCTTTCCGAACGAATCCGTCAAAGTTTAGGCACACCGACATTGGAAAACGTCCACCGGAGGGGCTTTAACTGTCCTAGTGCTTTCCATGTTTTTTAGGGCCTCTAAAAACCCCAGAGAACTCAAAACTTTCATTTAAAAAGCCCTCCTGTGTGTTTTTCAAATAGTACCTATATTTACGAAAATGCCACTAGCCTTTTGACAAATTTTTTGAATCACTCTGGCCTTGATTTCTAGGCAACTCAAGGCTCAAATCCTCATTTTCTAATATTTAAAATTTTATCATAATTTTAGTTGGCCCCAATTCCTTCTATTTTAGGGACTTTCTTTTGTATCTGGCCTATTTTTGCCATTTACGGAGAAAATGAACATTGTGTTTCTCACGTTTACGGAAAGACTGGATGTTACATATCATGCTTTGATCAAGCACCAGGTAGTGATCAGACTGCTGAATGCACTAAGCCCAAGTTGTGTTTATTAGGGAAGTTGGTGCCATGGATGGGCTTCTCCCACTCTTATTGCCCATTAACATGTTGCATGTGATTGCTGGTATGAGACAGTAGTCACTGGTAGCTCAACTAGTTTATTTGCTAATTGAATTGATAATTCTGGTATTTAATAAGATGAAAATGCATTATGTTGATTAATCTATATATATATATGGAATTTGCTTCATGTTATTGAGATTGTAAATCTCACCCTAATTATGGGCTAACATTTTCAGAGACTGGACCTCTTAGTAGCAAGGAGAAGTTAATGGAAGCCTACTGGGATTGATTAGTAGTGTATAAGCTTGAACGCCTTATTTAAATGGATTTGTATAGTATGTATTCTAGCATTGTTATTTGTAATGTATGATTGTCATTTTACATCATGTATTGCAAAGTATAAGAATTGATTTTATAATATAGGACATTATGGAATTAGTACATGTGATTGTATCTAGATGATTATTAATGGGCACCTTGATATTCAATGACCTCTACATAATTAATATTGAAAAATTGATGTTTAAGCTATTGGTATAAAGGATTTAAAGGTTCGAGCTAGTTTAAATGTGTTCTCTATACTAACTTAAGATGTTTAAAGGAATTTAAAAGCCATCCTTTAGGTTTTAAGTTGTCACTTGAAAGCTTTAAAAGGAACTCTTTGTTTTTGCTGTCATTAAAGTCATTGTGTTGTCATGAGAAGTCATAAGGTGATTTTGTGAATGTTGCATCTGAGGTTGTTTTGGGGTTTTGGGGATAGGGACATGTTTATTTGGTTCATTAAAACTTGTTCAAAGTGGTTTAAAGTTAATTGGTAGGAAAAATACATTTTTGAAGTTATCACTTATGGCTTCATGTACCTTTTTCTATTATAATTGAAGTTAGAATGATTAGATTAGCTTCTAATCCTTGAGTTAGGAAAAACAATTAGATGGAGATTTTAGGAATGTAAACTCTTTAATAGCCTTGCCTTTTAGCTATTAAAAGATCCTAGGATCAATCTTGAAGTGGGAGCAAGTTGTTATCATTCCTTTAACAGTTTTAGTGTAGTAGGTTTCCAAGTCGCGGCCAAAATGAGCTTATTGTGTTCCAATAGCGATTTTGGCATCGACACAAAAATTTTCCGCCACAGCCTAAGCACCTCGCCATGGCGCAAAATCATCTAAAGGCTAATATGGCCACAGCTCAAGTATTTTGGTCGCAATGCAAGTAGTTATCCATGGCATAAATGTTTTTGGCCATGTCATAAATTGTATCTATGTCAAAATTTGATCTAAACCCAAGTTTAGCCATTCTAAGCTACAGCCTTAGTCTTGAAACTCCCAATTTAGTTATAAATTCGTAATTTTCATTATGGTAGTGATGAATAATGACATTGAATACAATTTATATATGTTTTTAGGCTTCTTAGAGGTATTTTGGTTGAGACAAAATTGTTAATGAGAGTCTTGAATAACTAGACACAATAATCTTGTTGCACAACTTAATGATGAATATTGGTTATTTAAAGGTTCAAATTTTCTCATATTTCCATTCATGACTAACTCATTAACCAAATTAGACCTTAAGTGCACTCGATTAAGAACACAATTATGCTTAATTAACTTCATTAATAGTTAGGGTTGTTACAACAAGTCCAACTTTATCAAGAATTCGGAATGGACCTATGTACTTTAGACTAAGTTTTTTACTCTTTATAGACCTACCTATCCTTGTGACTAAAGACACTCTAACAAACACATGGTCTCGAACCTCAAACTCTAATGACCTTTTCCTTTTATTTACATAACTATTTTGTCTACTTTGAGTCGATAGGAGTTTTTTTTTATTATTTCTACTTGTCTAAAGGTTTGGTATACTAATTTTGCTCCTCTCTCCAAGCTCAACCCAACACACTAGGGACCTATAATTCCTCCCATATAATACTTCATATAGTGCCATTTGAATACTAGATTGATAATTGTATTGTAGGAAAATTCTATTAGAGGCAAATAAGTATCATAGTTGTAACATCCGATTTTCTAAAACTGAGAGAAAACGTGAGAAACGTAATGTACAGTTTCTCCCTAAACAAATGAAATTCACTGAATACAAAAGGAAGTCCCCCAAGATGATGTAGTTAAGGTCTCAAAAAATTTGGGAAGCATTTTAGACTCCTAAAAATGAGAATCCTAGGCTCAGATAGAAAGAAAAATGGAGCTAGAATAAAAAAATAATTTCTTACGAAAAGCTTACGAAACGTAATGGCATTTTTGTAATTTTGAGAAAATTTTGGAATTCACATAGGAAGACTTTTTAAATGAAAGTTTTGAGTTCCCCAGGGTTCTCAGAGGCCTTAAAAAACATGGAAAGCCCCATGACAATTAAAGCCCCTCCGGTGGATGTTTTTCAACGTTGGTATACCTAAACTTTGATGGATTTGTTTGGGAAGGTTTTAGCTCCAATTTGAGTGATTCCAAAGGAATTTTACTAAATTGGGAGCCTAAATTTCATAATGGAAAAGACAGTTCTAAAAAAGGAGCTAAAATGAAGGAGAAACGAAAATGCCAAGAACAAAGGACAAAATGGGAATTTTTGAAAAGTGTAACTTCCTCCCACCTGTATATATGATGCACCATTCTTCTCCCTTCATTATGCACCACCAAGTTCTACCCAAAACCAAAAGAAAACCCTAAGGGATGAGGCACACAAGAGGAGGAAGAAAAGGAGGAGAAATTCAAGGTAGAAAGGTATGGATTTTCATGCTCTTTCTCTTCCAAACCTCATCTCCTTCATTCTCCTTTAGTTCCTATGATTATAATGAAGTTTATAAATCTATTTTAAGGAATAAATTGAGGGAAAAATTCGAATTTGAAGAGAGGAGCTCAAAGAATACAAGATTCAAGTGAGAAAAGCCATGAAAACAAGGTATTTTCTTCTTCCATTGTTGCTACACTTTGCTCCCCTTCTCCACCATTTCGCCCCACTTAAGAAGACTTAAGAGGAGTTGATTTTTAGGCAGAACCAAGGGTGATTCCAAGGAAAAAGGGTGTGGAGATTAAGAATATGCATAGAGAATTAACAAATAACCATGGAAATTCAAGATGCAAAGTCTAGGGTTCCATATGTTCCTTGTAAAATTTGATTTGTTACCTTGATTCCTATATCTAAATGAGAGTTTAAATGAGCTCCTAAGATCTCTAGAAGTCTCCCTATGTGCTTCCTCCATCAAGAAAACAAAGCAAAGTTCATAGAGAGCAAAATGCTTACTAGGTTCGGCCAAGAGAGGTTAGCATACCTAGGGAGAGTTTTAAATTTTTCTAAGCCTATTCGTGAGTCATATATGATGAATGAAAATGAGGGGAGGCCTTACAAAAAATTTAAAACTCATAGAAAGTAAGATGGTGCTTTAGGTTCTATATTATGACCTAAAGAAGCAACATAGAGTTAGGCTCTTTGTTTTAATTATGTGATGACTCCAAGAGGCTTAAAAGGAGTCAAGAATCATATTTGAAAGGAAGGAATGGAGCTTAAAATTTATTTGAGGGGTGTTGCTTCATTAGGTGTAATTATGGACCATAATGGGGTTTATAGAACAACCTAGTGTCTAAGCAAGTTGTGTGGCCTTAGAATTTATTTCATGAACCTAATTGGCTTCCATAAATTGTGTCTAAGCTAAGAGGAACCATCTCCACAAGTTTGTGTGTGTGTGTGGCTAAAAGAAAAAGCCTTAATTTAAGAAGGAAAGTATGTGATTGTGTACAAGGTAGCTCTTTTCACCTTTTCCCATACATAGATGTATGCTTAGCTTATCTTAGAATGTGTATATATGTATTTTTAATCCATGAAAAGTATGATAGCATGATTTCATATGCCATGGTTTTATGATGACATATTATGTTTCATATGATGTTTTGATGTGTGCTTGGGTTTGCTTGAGTGTGATGAGGCCAACAACCCTTAGCTATGGTGAGGACGAACTAAGAACTCTTAGGATTGGTTGAGACAAAGCAAAGAGTCTCCCAAAAGCAAAGTGGGCTCTCAAGAGTATGGTTAAGTCCAAGAATACATTAAAGAATGAGTGAGGCAAGTCTAATATCCACAAAAAATTTGGTGAGCCCAATCAACTTGCTTGGCAAGCCTTTGTATACTATGTATGACTTTCTTAAATGATGAAAATGTTTCTTAAGTACTTGCATATGTCTACATGACCTACATGCATTTATGAGACTTGTTTGTATCCATTATATATGATTGAATGGGAGATGAGCTATTGGGATTCTTTGAATCTCATTTGATCCTCTCCAATGATGTAATATGCTAGGTGGACTAAGTGGACAAGGTAATGCAAACCAACCACCTTGAAGAAGAGAGATTGACAACCTAATGCATAGTTTTTTATTTTTTAAGGCCATATTTATGTCAAAAAATGTAATCCCATGATGTATATGGTCTATGACCTCTTGAACATGTGTAATTATGATATTATGCCATGTATGAATGAGAAAATATGTTATGTAGCCACTAGAATGTGAATTGAGTATATGATGGCAAATTAGCTTCATGAATGGTATGATGGAATTATGCATATGTGTGGATGAAATGGCCAAAATAAAATGTATGAGGTTTGGGACCATTTGTGCAACTCATACAAGTCCTAATTATGCTTTTATACTTGCCCAAAAGGTGTCAAACCCTAAGGAAAGCCATTTGGATAATTTGGTATCCTATATGGAGCCAAATTTGACCATAATAAAACCCTATGTCACTTTTTAGCCAAATGAGATCTTCCTGCTCTGAGATTTTGCATGCAATTAGAACTTTTTCATATCTTTTTGAGAAGCCAAAGAACATAGTTTTTGGAGGTCTACAGAATATTTGATGAATTTTCAAAGTTGAGAAATTTTCTGGTTTTGATCATGTCACTATTCATACTAGTCTAAAAATAAAATTTATGACACACGGCCTAAATGATGTCCAATTGCCACAAAATTTTATATAGAGAAACTGGACATTCCCAATGACTTGTGACAACTATAAGCACCTCATTCAGAGGTCTAGAGAGGACAATATGAATTTTTGAAAATTCTATCCAGTATCAAAGATTTCACTCGACCTCAGTGACTGCTCTATTGAATTTCAAGATCTTGGCGTGCCTGAGCTAGTCTGGAGTTATTTTTCCCATCTAGCTGACATCCACAGCTTTCCATATTAGTATCATAAAATCATGGCATATGAAATCATGCTATCATACTTTTCATGGCTTAAAAATATACATACACATATTCTAAGACAAACTAAGTATACATCCATGCATGACAGAAGGTGGAAAGAGCTACCTTGTACACAATCACACACTTTCCTTCTTGAATCAAGGCTTCCTCTTTCAGCCACAAACACACACACAAACTTGTGGAGATGGTTCCTTGTGGCCTAGACATAATTTATGGAAGCCAATTAGGTTTATGAAACAAATTCTAAGGCTATACAACTTACTTAGACACTAAGTTGTTCTATAAACCCCATTATGGTCCATAATTACACCTAATGAAGCAACACCCCTCAAATAAATTCTTAAATCTATTATTTTCTTTCAAATATGATTCTTGACTCCTTTTAAACCTCTTAGAGTCATCACACAATTAAAATAAAGAGCCTAACTACATGTTGCTTCTTTAGGTCATAAAATGGAACCTAAAGCACCATCTCACTTTCTATGAGTTCTAAATTTTTTCCAAGGCCTCCCCTCATTTTCATTCATCATATATGACTCAAGAATGGGTTTGAAAAAATTTAAAACTCTCCCTAGCTACCCTAACCTACTTAGGTCGAGACAAGAAGCATTTTTGGCCTTCTTGAAGCTTTCTTTGTTTTCTTAAGGGAAGATGCATGTGGGGGGCCTCTTAGAGATCTTGGGAGCTTAATAAAACTCTTATTTAGGTGTAAGAATCATCATACAAAGTCAAATTTTACAAGGTGCAATTGAAACCTTAGAAATTGTATCTTGAAATTTAATGATTTTTTTGGTAATTCCATTTGCATATTCTTAATCTCCACACCTTTTTTCATTAGATTCATCCTTGGTTCTGCCTAAAATTCAAGTCCTCCTAGGGTTTCTCATGCTAGGCGAAATGGAGGAGGAGAGAAACCAAAGGTATCAACCATAAGAAGAGAAATTACCTAGTTTTCTTCCTTGAATCTTGCTTTCTCCAAGCTCCTCTCTTCAAATCCAAAATTTCCCCTTAGTTTCTCTCTTAAATTAGATTTTTAAACTTCATTTTAATCAAAGGAAACAAAGGAGAATGAAGGAGAGGAGGTTTGGATGGAAGAAAGCATGAAAAACTACCAAGAAAGCATACCTTAAAGCTTGGATTTCTCCTTCTTCTTCTACCTCTCTTATGCATCTAAAACCCTAGCTCCCTTCTCTAAAATTGGGTAGAAATTTCTGAGTCTAAATGAGGGAGAAAGTGGGGCACCACCTATATATAGGGGGAGGAGGAGCATTTTTCAAAAATTCTCATTTTGTCCTTCGTGCTTTGCAATTTCCTTTCTCCTTCGCTTTAGCTCCTTTTTGAAAACCTTCTTTTCCATTATAAAACTTAGGTTCCTAATTTAGTAAAACACCTTTGGAATCACTCAAATTGGAGTTAAAACCTTTCCAAACAAATCCGTCAAAGTTTGGGTATACCGACGTTGGAAAACATCCACCGAAGAAAATTTAACTATCTCGAGGCTTACCATGATTTTCAGGGCCTCTGAGAACCCCAAAAAACTCAAAAATTTCATTTAAAAAGCCCTCCTATGTAAATTCCAAATTTTGCTCAAAATTACGAAAATATCATTACGTTTCGTAAGATTTTCATCAAAATTTGTTTCTTCATCTAACTCCATTTTTCCTTTTGTTTGAGGCTAGGATTCTCATTTTTAGGAGTCTAGAATGTTACTAAAATTTTTTAGGACCTTAACTAATTCATTTCAGGGGACTTGCTTTGAAAACACGCCCGTTTCCATCGTTTAACAAAAACCAAACGTTACACTTTGAACTAGGGCTTATGTAATATCTTGTTTTCATTAAATGACAAAAATGAGTACATTTCCGAAGTAAGAGTCATGAAATAAGTTAGTTAAGGTCCCAAAAAATTTAAATAGTATTTTAGACTCCTAAAAATGAGAATCCCAAGCTCAAACGAAAAGAAAAACGGAGCTAGAATGAAAAAAATGAAATTGAACAAAAGGTTGACGAAACGTAATAATATTTTTGTAATTTTGAGCAAATTTTGGAATTCACATGAGATTTTTAAATGGAATTTTTTAGTTTTCCAGGGTTCTCAGAATCTCCAAAAACCAAGGAAGACCCAAGACAATTAAAACCACTCCGATTGATGTTTTCTAATATTAGTTAACTCAAACTTTGACGGATTCATTTAAGAAGGTTTCAGCTCTTATTTGAGTGATTCCAAAGGCATTTTAGTAAATTGGAAACTTAAATTTTATAATAGAAAAGGCAGTTCTAAAAAAGGAGCTAAAACGGACCAGAAACAAAAATGCCAAGACGAAGGGGCAAAATTGAAATTTTTGAAAAGTCTTTTTTAAACCCACCTATATATATAGGGCACCCCACCTCCTCACTCATTTAGCTCATTTAGTTTCTACCCTAAATCAGAGGAAAATCCCTAAGAGTGAGGTGCTCGAAGGGGAGGAGAAAGGAAGGAGAAATACAAGGTAGAAAGGTATGGATTTCTTAGTTCTTTTCATGTTTTCTCTTTAGCAAACCTCTTCTTCTCCATTTTTCTTTCTTTCCTATGGTTTAATTAAAGTTCTTGGATCTATTTTGAGGGAAGAATAGAGGGAAAAATTCGGATTTGAAGAGAAGAGGCCAAGGAAAGGAAGAATCAAGCAAGAAAACAAGGTAAATCTTCCTTCTATGGTAGCTACCCCTTGCTTCCTTCTTCTCCTTGGTTCATCCTGCGCATAGAGCTTCAAGAGGGCTTGGATTTTGGGCAGAACCAATGGTGAATCTTAGGAATTTAAAGGAGGAGAATAAGTATATGCAAAGAAAATTAACAAATAACCATGGAAAATCAAGATAGCAAACCTAGGGTTTCTAGTGTTCCTTGCAAAATCTGATTTGATACCTTAATTCCTAGGCCTAAATGAATGTTTAAATGAGTTCCTAACATCCCTAAGAGGCTTCTCATATGCATCTTCCACTAAGAAAACAAAAGCAAAGTCCATGAGTGCCAAGAACATGCACAGGTTCGACCAAGAGGATTCCATATACATAGGAATAGTTTTAAATTCTTCCAAGCCCATTTTTGAGTCATATATGATGAGTGAAGATGATGGGAAACCTTGGGAAAAATTTAGGAGGCCTAGAGAATGAATTGGTGTCATAGGTTCCATAATATGACCTAAGAAAGCAACATATAGTTAAGCTCTTTGTTTTAATTGTGTGATAACTCCAAGAGGCTTAAAAGGAGTCAAGAATCATATATGAAAGGAAAGAATGAAGCCTAAACTCATTTGATGGGTGTTGCTTCATTAGGTGTATTTAAGAATCATAAATGAACCATAAGGCAAAGTTAGAGTTCCAAGTAGATGTATGGCCTTAGAAATGAATCCAAGAATCTAATTAGCTTCCATAAATTGTGTTTAGGCTAAGAAAAGCAAATCTCACACCTTTTTGAGTGTGAGGCTGAGGAAGGGAGCATTATTTCATGAGGAAAAGAAGGTAGCTTACTTCTCTTTCTTTCATGCATAAATGTATGCTTGACTTGTCTTTGAATGTTTATATGTGTGTTTTAAGCTATGAAAAGTATTCTAGCATGAGCTTTTATTCTATGATACCATGATGATGCATTATATTTTCAAATAATGTCCAACATTTTTGCTAGGGCTTGCTTGAGTGTGGAGAAGCCAAGAATACTTAGCCATGGGAAGGATAAGTCAAGAACACTTAAAAATTGTTAAGACAAGGTAGAAAGTCTCCCAAGAGTGAGGTGAAGTCAAAACCTCTTAGAGAAAATAGGTAAGGCAAGTCCAAAATCCATAAGTAAATGGGTGAGGCTAATCCACTTACTTGGCAAGCCTATGGATGCTTTGTATGACTTACTCATATGCCAAGGATGTTTCTTGAATGCTCATATTGTTCCTTATATTCATGCATGTATTTTTGAGACTTAAATTGCATATTTTATATATGATTGAAAGGGAGATGAGCTATTGGGATTCTTTGAATCTCATTCCCTTCTCTCTAATTCCTTAACATGCTAGGTGGATCAAGTGAATAAGGTAATGGAAGCCATCAACTTGGAAGATAAGAGTTTGACATCAAGATGCCTGGTTTTATCACTTTTATAGCCATACACATGGCATATGATGTAATTTTATGATAGAATTGTTATGTAATCATTTGAACATATGTAATTACCCAAATGTTTGATGTATGTATAAGGTTTGATGCTAAATGAATGGTAATATGTATTTTGGGTATGGAAGGGCAAGACTAGACCTATGTAATCTTATGTATGGCATGGGGTGAGAGAGTGAGTTTTTAAATTCTGGGTTTATGGACCTTTGAGACAAGTTTAGAAGATCATTTTGGTGCATTCCTACTTGATCAAGTGGTCATGATTGCCTTAGAGCTCAAATTGGACCATTTGGATCCTTTGTAATGTTTAAAAGTGGCCATTTCACAACCCAACCTTGAGATCTGACCAAATGAATGAATTTATCCATGAAATTTGGCACACATATAAATCTTATCTACATCTTTTTGAAAAGCCAAAGACTATATTATTTAGGACTCTGTGAAACTAATTATGATTTTTCAAAATTGGCATTTTTCTACTAAATTAATATAGGTACTATTCATATGATCAAAAATTTGGGCTATGTCATTTAGGAGTCAAATGATGTCCATGCTTATGAAATTTTACATGCATAAACTATACATGATTACCTTTCCATAGCCACTAAGATCAGCCAATTGGACCTCTGGGTAGGGAGATATGAATTTTTAAAGTTGGAGATCAATACCAGGGATGATAGTCAACCTTTGATATCGTTCCATCAATTTCCAGTAGATAGCAGCCCCTGTTGAGGTCTGGAAATATTTTTAGCATAAAGTAGACATCTATAGCTTTCTATAATGGTAAAGAAGCATGATTTCTATTTTTATATAATTAGTTATGATTTTTCAAATTTTATGACAATAAGCTAGAAATTGTGGTCGAGGCTACACCTAGCGTTTTTGTGTATTCCATCCACTTGAACGAGTTTTCGGCCACTTCCTTAGATGGTTTTAAGTTGTATTAGTATAATTAAATATAAGAATAAGTTGAATGAGTTCATATGGTCCACAAGACACTGAATGAAGAATTCATCCCCTACGCAACACAAAATTTATTCAATATTTTTAATGCCTTTTCTTAAGAAATCATGTGCTTTATGGAAATGAATCTACAAATGGCATGAGATGAGTCATAGAATCATGGTATTACAGCTTACTCTTGGGAGATTCTTGGCTTTGTCTTAACCATTCTTAAGAGTTCTTGGCTCATACTCACCATAGCTAGAGGGTTCTTGACTTCACTACACTCAAGCAAACCAAAGCAAAGTCACAAAGTATCATTTGAATGCATAAAAACAACATCATGGTATCATGGCATATGAATACATACTAGAACACTTTTTCATGGCTTAACAAACACATACACATATTCAAAGACAAGATATTCATCCATTCATGCATGAGAGAAAGAAGAGAAAGCTACCTTTGTTACACAAGCACACTTTTCCTCTTGGATTTGATTCCTCTCCCATGGCCACACTCTTATAAGAAGATGGGATTTGTTTCTCTTGGCCTAGACACATCATATGAAAGCCAATTTTACTCTTGAACCAAATTCTAAAGCTACACATTCATTAGAAAAGTTAGGTAATTCACATGGCTCTTTTGTGGTTCCATAATGCACCTAATGAAGCAACCCTATAAAAACATGATCTTTGCTCCCTTCTCTCTATCCATTTAAGATTCTTGACTCCATTTAAGCCTCTTAGAGTCATCACACAATTAATTCAAGGAGCCTAAATAGATGTTTCTTCTTTAAGCCATAATATGGAACCTATAACTATATCTCATTATCTATGGCTTCTAAAATTTTTCCAAGGCTTCCTCTCATCGTCTTCCATCATATATGACTAAAAAATAAGCTTAGAAAAAATTGAAACTACCCCTTGGTGTTCCAACCTCTCTAGGCTGTGGCTGTGGAGCATAAGGACACCAAGTGAGTCTGCTTTTCTTTGTTGATGGAATATACATATGATAAGCCTTCTAGGGATCTTAGGAGCTCATCCAAACACTTATTTAGGCCTAGGAATTCTTGAATCAAATCATAATTTTAAAGAAACACTTGAAACCCTAACTTTTCTATCTTGAAATCTAATAGTTCTTTTACTGTTTTCTTTACATATTCTTGTTCTCCTCCCTCATTTTCCTTAGATTCATCCTTGGTTTAGCTAGAAATCCAACCCCCCTCAACTGGTCTTAGGTAGGGTGAAACACACACAAGAGAAGAAAAAAGGAGAATCAAGCATAAAGATAGCAAAATACCTAGTTTCCTTGGTTTCCCTTGCTTGTTTTTCACCTTGCTTGGCTTCTTCTCCTTGAATTCAAAAATCTCCTCCCTGTTCTGCCCTCAAAAAAGATCCAAACACCTCACTAAATGCATAGGAAGAGAAGAGGAATGGAGAGGAAGAAGTTTACTAAAGGAAGAACAAGAATTTCCATGAATTTTTCACCTTTTCCTTGGCTTTTCTCCTCCTCTTTCCCTTTGTTCTTGTGTGCCTCCCTCTCTTGAGTCTTCTTTGATTTTTTGATAGAAATAAAGTGAGTGGAGAAAGGAGAAGAAGGGGTATGACTCTTATAGAAAGTTTCAAATTTTCCATTTATGTCCCTAATTCTTGGCATTTTTGTTTATAGTTCGTTTTAGTTCCTTCTTAAGAACTATCTTTTCCATCATAATATTTAGGTCCTTTATCTTATAAAATACATTTGGAATCACTTAACTCAGAGCTAAAACCTTCCCAAACGAAAGGGTCAAAGTTTAGGTCAATCGACGTTAGAAAACGTACACTGGAAGAGGTTTTAGCTATCCTAAGGCTTCTCATAATTTTTGAGGCCTTTGAGAATCCCAGAGAACTCAAATTTACCATTGAAAAAGCCCTCCGGTGAGAATTCTAAAATTTACTTAAAATTACAAAAAATGTCATTAAGTATTGTAACTATTTCATTAATTTTTGTCCAGCCATTTTAGCCTCTATTTTAGGGTACCTCTGGCCTCCTAAATTCATTATTTAATATCTAGATTATTATTCTAAATTTTTTGGACCTTAACCAATTCATTTCAGAGGACCCTCTTTGAAATTGTATTGGTTTCTGTCATTTTAACAAAAATCGAACGTTACAGTAAACCCATGACAAAATTCATAGTTACACTATCCCATTTCCACTCTAGGATATCTAGGGGCTGCAGTAACCTAACTAGCCTTTGATGTTCTATTTTAACTCTCTGACATACTAAACATGAGGAGATATACTCAGCTATATATGTTTTCATCCTAGGCCACCAAAACATTTTCTTCAAGTCATGATACATTTTATTAGTGCCTAAATAAATGGTATATTTACTTTTATGTGCCTCTTCTAATATCTTTTCTCTCAATTCTGAATCTCTAGGCACATACAACCTATTCCTATACCTCATCATTCCATCCTCAGACAGATTGAAGTCTGAAGTGCTACCCTGGGACATATGAGTCTTCACTTTTCTCACATACTCATCTACTTGCTAGGCTTTCCTTGTTTGATCCCTTAGGTCACTCTCTATTTGAGTTTCACTCATCAATAATTTTCTAGAATACACCTAACATAAGAGATTCATGTCTCTAAATCTCTCGATAAGTTCCTGCTCTCTTAACATCATGTGGGCCATATGTATAGATTTTCTACTCATTGCACCTACAACCACATTAGCCTTCCCTGGATGGTATTTTAGAGTGAAATCATAGTCTTTCAAAAATTCTAACCATCTCCTCTACTTTATATTTAACTCTTTCTACTCAAATAAATACTTAAGACTTTTATGGTCATTGTATATCTCTATGGATGCACTGTACAAATAGTGTCCATATCTTAAAAGCAAATACCATTGTTGCTAGCTTTAAATCATAAGTGGGATAGTTTTTTTCATGTGATTTTGATTATCTAGAAGCATAAGCTGCCACTCTGCCTCCCTGTATATGCACACATCCTAACCCTTTCTTAGAAGTATCACTATAGGCTATAAAAGTCTCTTTAGGATTAGTGATCATTAAGACTAAGGCTGTGGTCAACCTATGCTTCAATTTCTAAAAACTTTATTCACATTTTTCATCCCACACAAATAGTACATTCTTTTTAGTGAGCCTAGTCAGTGGCATAGCTATATGAGAAAAGACTTGAATAAACCTCTTATAATAACCTGCTAAACTTAGAAAACTCCTTATCTCTATCACTGTCCTAGATCTCTCCTACTGAAGTACTACCTTAACCTTATAGGGATCTACTACGACCCCTACTTGGGAGATTACATGGCCTAGGAATGTCACCTCAGTGAGCCAAAATTCACATTTACTAAGTTTAACATATAATTTATTTTCTATCAGGGTTTCTAAGGCTAATCTCAAATGCTGAACATGCTCTCCTCTACTCTTAAAATAGATGAGAATATCATCTATGAAGACAACTACAAATTTATCTAAGTATGACCTAAACACTCTGTTCATATAATCCATAAATACTGCAAGTTAATTTGTCAACCCAAAGAGCATAACTAAGAATTCATAATGTCCATATCTGGTTTTAAAGGCTGTCTTAGGGATATTCTCAGCCTTAATCCTAAGTTGATGATATCCTGACACTCCTACTAACTAATTTAAGAGGTTATCTATCCTGAGAAAGGGGTACTTATCCTTAATAGTAATCTTATTTAGTTCCTTGTAATCTATACATAGTTTAAGACTCCCATCCTTCTTCTTTACAAATAGGATTGGAACTTCCCACATTGAGTGTAACACTATAAATTCTATCTCATTTCATGACATTCATAAGCTTCACCTCATTATTTCCATAAGAGCATATAAAGAGGGGAATGAAAATAATGGGTTTATTTCTGTTGTGCTATGCTTAAAAATTTATAATCGGTGTCACGTGGATCGTGTGAGCTCATACTATGTATCATCATATGTAATTACATCATTACAACTCATTTACATCCTAGAAACATGCCTACAACCCATGGAAACAGAAATGAGGCATGGAAAATGGGAGTTTACTTTCGGCCAAAATTGGCCTCTTCCCTATGCAAATTTGGAAAATTATAACTAAATCTAGAAAAATCGAAAACATATGTTCTTAATCATTCTGGAAAGCTTAGGATATCTAATTCACACTAAAAATATTTTCAAGCCACAACATCCATCATGGGAGACATTTAGCATTCAAAAAGCTACTGAGATCGCTGGCTACCAGGGCTACTGTTCAGATTACTGATACAAACTTCTAAAATTCATAACTAATTCTATACAAATTTAAATCACACACATTTGGTCATTATAGAAATATAAAAATGTTAAATTGATAGTAAAAATAATTCCAGAATAAAAAAGATACATTTAGCCATCAGGAACTTATGGAACAATAATCAAACTCCTGGGGCACCACTAGTACTGACAGTCAATTTCAAAAATGCATAACTCTCTACTCAAACTCCAAATGAGGTGATATTGATGGCCAAAGAAAGCTTATAATCTTTAGTTTATGGCTATAAAATTTTACAAGCATTGGACACCATTGGCCATCGGGTGACGTAGAACACAAAACTGCTAGTGTGAACAGTACCCATACCAGAAATCATAGAAATTCCCAACTTTAAAAATTCATCAAATATTCTTTAGACCTCCAAAAATTATGTTCTTTAGCTTTCCAAAAACCTTTCAATGAGACCTAATTGCATGCCAAATTTCAGAGCAAGACTAACTCATTTGGCTAAAAAGTGACATAAGGTTTCATTATGGTCAATTTTGGTTCCATATTGGGTACCGAAATTGCCAAATGGATTTCCCTTGGTCTTGGCACCTTTTGGGCAAGTTTAAAAGCTTATTTGAGACTTGTGTGAGCTGTCCAAATAGTCCCAAACCTTATGCATTTCATTTTGGCCATTCAACCCACACTTTTGCACATTTCTATAAACTCATTCATGAAGTTATCTTTACTATACATGCTCAATTCACATTTCATCATTCACATAACACATATTCTCATTTCTACATCATAGAATAGCATAATTACATGTGTCTCAAGGGTTATATGCCATTTACAATATTCATATACATCATTGAACATCATTATGGTTCCATAAAGCAAAAAGTAGACATATGAATGTCAATCTCCTTCCTCTAGCGTTGTTGGCTCCCATTGGCATATCCATTTGGTTCACCTAGCATGTGAGATCATTGGAGAAGAGAAGATGAGATTCAAAGAATCCCAATAGCTCATCTCCCATTCAATCATACATAATATGTGCAAAGCAAGCTTTTCAAATGCATACATGGAGGAAATAGAAGTCATGGACATTTTAAAAGTAAACTTGGCATGTGAATCACTCATACAAGACATTCAAGAGCTCACCAAGTGCTTAGATTGGCCTCACACTTCTCCTCATGGATTTTGGACTTGTCTCACCCATTCTTTAAGAGCTTTGGACTCAACCATACTCTTGGGAGCCCACTTTGCTTTTGGGAGACTCTTTACTTTATCTCAACCAAGCCCAAGGGTTCTTGGCTCATCCTCACCAAAGGAAAGAGTTCTTGGCCTCTCCACACTCAAGCAAACTTATATAAATATCATGTAATCATTTGAGAACATAACATGATCAAGAATTATGATATGTAAAGGCATGCTAGCATACTTTTCATAGCTTGAAAATACACATACACACATTCTAAAATGAGCCAAACATATATCTATGCATGAGAGAAAGTGGAGAGAGCTACCTTGCACACAATTACACACTTTTTCCTTTGGACTCAAGCCTCCTCTTTCGGCCACACACCCACAAATTGGTGGAGATGGTTTCTCTTGGCCTAGATACAATTTATGGGAGCCAATTAGGTTTATGAAATAATCTCTAAGACCATACAATTTGCTTAGATGCTAGATTGCTCTATAAGCTCCATTATGGTCCATAAATGCACCTAATGAAGCAAAACCCCTCAAATACTTTCTAGGCCTCATTCTTTTCTTTCAAATATGATTCTTGACTCCTTTTAAGCCTCTTGGAGTCATTACATCATCAAAACAAAAGGCCTAGCACCATGTTACTTTTTTAAGTCATAATATGGAACCTAAGACACCAAATCACTTTCTATAAGTTCTAAATTTTTTCTAAGGCATCCTCTCACTTTCATTCATCAAATATGACTCAAGAATGGTCTTAGAAAAATTCAGAACTCTCCTTAGCTAGGAGAACCCATCTAGCCGAGGCTGTGAAGCATATTGGGTTCCATGGAGCTTTCTTTGTTTTCTCAAGGGAAGAAGCATTTGGGGAGCCTCTTAGGGATCTTGGGAGCTCATTTAAACTCGTACTTAGGCCTAAGAATCATCATACAAAATCAGATTTTACAAGGTGCAATTGAAACCCTACAATTTGCATCTTGAAATCTAATGGCTTTTTGATAATTTCCTTTACATATTCTTAATCTCTACACCATTTTTCCTTAGATTCATGCTTAGTTCTACCTAAAAATCATCTCTTTCAAGGGTTTTCTCAAGTGGGGCAAAATGGTGGAGAAGGGAACCAAAAATGACAACCAGAGGAAGAGAAATTACCTTGTTTTCTTGCTTTTTCTCACTTGAATCTTGTGTTCTTTGAGCTCCTCTCTTCAAATCTGAATTTCCCCTCAATTTCTCCCTTAAAACAGATTTATAAACTTCATTTTAATCATAGGAAATAAAGGGAAATGGAGAAGGAGAGGTTTAGAAAGGAGAAAGCATGAAAAACCATGAAATTCCTTACCTTTTCCTTACTTTTTCTCCTCCTTTCTTCTCCTCCATGGTGTGCCAAAGAGAGCTGGTGTTTCTTCTGGTTTTTGGGCAGAATAGTCGTGCAAATGGCGAGGAGAAGAAATAAGAAACTTAAAGTGTGTTCAAGAAGCTTCACTTTCTCAAAAATTCTAATTTTGCCCTTCATTTTTGGCATTTTCATTTCTCATTCGTTTTAGCTCCTTTTTTAGAACCATCTTTTCCATTATAAAATTTAGATTCCCAATTTAGTAAAATACCTTTGAAATCACTCAATTTGGAGCTAAAATCTTACCGAACGAACCGATCAAAGTTCAGGTTAACCGACATTAGAAAACGTTCACCAGAGGAGATTTAATTGTCCTGGGACTTTCCATGGTTTTCAGGGCCTATAAGAACCCTGGAAAGCTCAAATTTTTCATTTAAAAAGTCCTCCTGTATATTTTCAAAGTTTTCCAGAAATTAAAAAAATGGCCCTACTTCCCTCGATAAATTTTTTGATCTCTTTTAGCTCTGGTTTTTGGGCATCTTAAATCTCAAATCCTCATTTTCTAATATTTAAAATTTTATTATAATTTTAGTTGGCCCCAATTCCTTCTATTTCGAGGACTTCCTTTTATATTTAGTCCATTTCTGACATTTACGGAGAAACTGAACATTGCATTTCTCACGTTTACGGAGGGACTGGATGTTACAATGAGACACTAGGTCTAATAAGACTTTTCTCTAATAACTCTTCCATCTATTTCTTTAACTTAACTAGCTCGGTGGAAGCTATCCTATGTGAGGCCTTAGACACTGGACCTACTCGAGGTACAATGTCTATAGCAAACTCTCTTCTCTATTAGAGGGTAATCCACAAATTTCTTTAGGAAATACCTATAGGAACTTCTTACTACAAGTATCTCCTCTATACCCTTTTCTACCTCAGCCTGTACAGAAAAAGAAAACTAAAACAACGATACTCAAGAGACTTCTCAGCCAGAGAGGTGGTCATAAAGGCTAGCTCAGTCTTGACACTAGGTACATTTCCACATTCAGGTGAAGTAATACACCTGTTATAGCAATTAAGTATGCCATTATTTGTAGATATCCAATTCATTCTAACAATTAAGTTAATATCAATCAGAGGCATACAAATCAAGTCAAGTGTGGTAAAATAATGATTAAACTAGATTACACAATTCAAGCATGCATAAGAGGTAACAGCTCGGTTCCTTATAAAGGATACATGCAAATCATAGGGTAATGTACATATGCTCAGACCCAATCTCCTAGCACAGTCATAGGATATAAAAGAATGACTAGCACCCTAATCAAATAATGTATTTACAGTATAATCATTAATCTTAATAGTACATTAAATTAAACTCAGGGATCTACTAGTCTCTTGTTGTGTCAAGATAAAGACTCTACCTTTGGTCTAAAGTCTGGGGCAAGAGCTACCTCTTTTTACTGTGTGTAATCCTCAGCTATATACCCAAGTCTACACACCTGTAACATACATTCTAGCTTGTGTAGCATGGTTTACCTCCATGATTTCTGCTACATTGACTGTAGGCTGCTAGAGTGGAACTACCTCTGGTAGATTGAACTGGCTTCTTTCTACCCTTTCCTCTTCAGTTCCACTATCCTCTGCCACCTCTCTTACTACTATTGGTAGCTGGTAACTCCTTTCGTGGCCTTTTATCCTCAAGGATGGAAAGTCTTGAACTAGAAACTATGTGCATCATTCTTAAGTTTGCCTCTGTAACCCTACAAACCTTAACTAGGGCATTGAAATCCTTAATTCTTTGAGGAACTACTCTGTCTCTAATCTCTAGTAGTAGTCCCTTCTCTATCCTGTTTGCTTTCCATCTTTCATCATCATGTTTCTATAGATAAGAGGAATATCTAAAAAGTTTTACAAATTTTACCACATATTGGTCCACTGACATCCCCTTTATCTGCCTCAGGAGTACAAACTCTGACTCTTTCTTGTCTCAAATGAAACTAGGGAAGTACTACTCATAGAATTCTTGCAAAAAGGTTTCCCAGTTGATTTGAAGATTCTTTGACTTTATGATCAGTTTAATGCTCCTCTACCAATAATCTGCTTCTTTCTCTAAATAAAATATGACCATCATGGCTTTCTCCTCAAACTTGCACTCCATCACCCTAAATATCCTCTCTAACTGCATAATCCAAGCCTCTACTTTCTCTGTATTCAACTCACCATCAAAGGTGGGAGGCCTGAATTTCCTAAACTAAACTATAATTTGTCTCATAAAAGGCTGCCCAGGAATAGGAGGTGTCTGAGCTGGTGGATTCTAAGGAATCTATTGAATCTATAGTTGTAGGCTTGAGGGAATCACCTCTAAATGCTTAAGATGATCTGGGTGTTAGGGCTGAGGAGGAGTAGGCCTCTCACTATCTCTCTAAGCAAGTTGTTCCTATAACTACATAATCATGGCTTGCTGTTGATCCAGGTGAGCCATAATAGCCTATGGGGCTCTAGCCATGGGATCACTAGGCTTTGCCCTAGCCTCTCTAGTGGGTCTACCTCTCTTGGTGTTCACCATCTTATCTGAAACAAATCAATATCATGTTAACACAAATAGGAACACAAGCCACAATTATCACTCAATTCATCAGTATACATGTCACACATAACTGGCAATCTCATATTCTCAAGCCACAACCAATACTAAAGTGCTTAAACTTTTTCTTTGATATTAATAAATATAACACAATATCTGTATAGGTCTCAACCCATAGCACAATTGGCATATAACACTTATTTTTATCAAAATAACACTTTTAGCCGTGGATAATTATGTCATTGTAAGCTAAATTAATTCATTATTGGCTTAATAGACTATGTGAGCTTACCTAATTTATTTTCCATCCCTAACACATTTGTTCAATTAGAAATATCACAATTTGAAGTTTAAAATTTGGGTCCAAGCCATAGAACATGAAATTGCATTACACTTTGCATTTTGCCATAAATTCCATATTCTTATATGAAATTCAAAAAATCATAAATGATTCTAGAAAATTCCAAATCATGCAAACGATATCTTTCTAGAAAGTTCAAGATGTTATCTAGCTACCATAAAAATTTAGATAAAAAAAACTACATTTGACCTATAAAAACGAATGGAATAGTACATTAGGTCTGGTGGTCATTCTGTAGCATACCAGAAACTTCAAAAATTTATTTCTCCCTCTGCAGAGCTCTAAATTAGGTTCTCTTGATGGTTATAGAAAGCTTATGATGTCTATTATATTCCTGTTAAATTTCATAAATATTAGACTTCATTTTACCCCTAAGTGACATAGAACAATAAACTGACCACATGAATAGTAACAATAATAATTTTTGCATAATTTGGCTAACTTTAAAAAATCATAATAAATTCTTTAGAGCTAAAAAATAGTGCTCTTTGGCTTTATGAAAAGTTCTAGATGAGACCTATTTGCTTGCCAAATTTCATTCAAAAACTCATCCATTTGTTTAGTTTGTGATTCAGGCCAAGAATATGGCAATGTTTGGGATTCAAGTAATGTCAAATGGTGTCAAATGGCCGTCTAACCAAACCATAACCATTTGAGCACGTCCAAAAGCATAAATACAGCTTACATAAGTATAAAATATGGTCCAAATCATCATATATCTAAAACCACCTTCCTAATTGTATATGCATACACATATGCATTAAGGCTCTAGAATGTCCAACTCTCATATAAGCATACATTTGGTTCCAAAATTAATTCATATATCATAATCGTACACTTTTATACATGCCCAAGTGCTTACATCTCATATACATTATATAGATACAAATTTTGACATCAAAATACATAAATTCTCTATTCTATTGTCAAAGTCTCATCTTCAAGGTACTTGGCTCCCATTTCTTACTCCTTGTGGCTTACCTAGACATGGTCAAACATAATATGGGGGAAAGTGAGATTTAAAGAATCCTAATAGCTCTTTTATCCTTTCAATCATACGTATATGGCATATTTTCATGTCAAAGAGTACAAGCATGCCATAAAAGTCTCTTGTAAACATACAAAAACATATTTTTATGTCACATAAACTCATATAAGCCAAACATAAGATCTAAGGGCTTTTAGTCTAGCCTCACCGAATTCTTTGGGACTTTTGGATTTGCTTCACCCACTTTAAGTGACTTTTGACTTAGCCTCACTCCTTCTTAAGACTTTTGGCTTTATCTCACCTATCTTTAAGAATTTTTGGCATTTCCTTACCCATTCTAAAGGACTTTTGGCATAACCTTACCTATTCAAGCCATCTTGCATTCAAAACATATTTCAAGAAGCATAATGATACCATAACATGTAATTAATGGCTATAAACATATCTCATGGTTCAAACATACACACAAGCATCCTTTGAGAATCAAACATCCAAGACATGCATACAAGAAAGGATAAAGAGCTATCTCAAATCAAGAAACACACTTTCCCCTTGAGTTTCTCCTTCTCCTTCTCGGCCACACACACACAACTAGGAGAAGCTTTATTTGCTTGGCCTAGATACATTAAATAAGACACCATTACATCATTAGAACAAGTTCTAACCTCACATAAACTCTATACAAGCTTACTTTATCTTATGGCATAGTTATGGTTTCATATAAATGCATAATGAAGCAACCCCTAGAATTCATGATCTTGGCTCCTATTTCTCATTCAATCTAAGTCATATGACTCCATTAGAACTCATTAGAGTCATCACCAATTCAATTCAAAAAGCCTAACTCTAATTGCTTCTTTTTGTCTTAAAAAGGAACCTAAACTTCCATCTCATAAATCATGGCTTCTAAATTCAAACTAATGGTTCCTTTGGTGTTTATTAATCATATCTAGACCATTCTTATCCTTAGAATTAAAGAAAAATCTCCGTAGATACTTGTTCTTATCCTTGGTTAAGACATAGAGCAACTTAAGGGCCATGGAGTTTGCTTAGTCTTTCTTAGGGAAATGACACTTGTGAAGCTTTCTAGATGTCTTAAGAACTCATACATACTCTTACATAGGCTAGATTATCATTAGAAAGTTTCAAAATTTGCTAGGTACAACAAGAACCCTAAGTCACATAACTTAAATTTTAAAGCTTCTCTTTTAAATCTAATTGCATATTCTTGTTTCTCATACTCTAGAACCCTTGTTCCTACGTTGCTAAGAACAGAAATCTTTCCCTCCTTGATGGTCTAGGGTTGGCCAAAAATTACCATGAGAGAAACAACCAAGAAGAAGCAAAGAAAGCTATCATATTTAGCTTGGTTTCAAGCCTTTTCAAGAGCACTTCCTAAAGCTTCTAAGCTTTCCTCCAATTCCTTTCTTCCTCCTCTTAAACTGGCCATGAATCCACTTCAAAGTAATCATCAAAACTATAGGAAAAGAAAGGAGAAACAGGAGAAGAAGGTTGGTGAAGGAGGAAGCATGAAAAACCATGGATTTTCTTACCTTTTATACTTGATTTTCCTCCTTCCTTGCTCTCCCTCTAGTGTGCCTCCTCAAGATTGTCCAAGTTCTATTTTGGAGCAAATGAAAGTCAGTTAAGAAAGGAGAAGGAGGTGGGATGTGTAAATAGGGAGCAAGAGGGGTCATTTTAATACTTTTTCAAAATTTCTATTTTGTCCCTTTTCTTAGTTCATTCTATTTAGGATCACTTCAACTCTTTTTTGAGAACCATCTTTTTTATTATGAAATGTAGATCCTTTAATTCATAAAATACCTTTGGTTTCACTCAAATTAGATTTAAAATCTTCTCAAATGAATTGGTCAAATTTTTGGTTAACCAATGTTCTAAAATATAAACTAAAGGGGTTTTAACCATTCTAAGAATTTCTATGATTTTTAGGGCCTCTGAGAACCCCGAGTGTAACGCCCAATACGTTGTAAAAATATTGAAATAGGCCAGTTTGAAAAGCAAATCCCCTGAAATGAGTGATTCAAGGCTAAATAAAATTTGGATAAAACTTTAAATAATAGAAAATGAGGATTTGAGCCTTGAGTTGCCTAAAAATTGGGGTTGGAGTGATTCAAAAAATTTACCGAAAGGCTAGTGGCATTTTCATAAATAAGTGCAATTTTGGAAAAACACCTAGGAGGGCTTTTTAAATGGAAATTTTGAGTTGCTCAAGGTTCTCAAAGGCCTCAAAAACCATGGGAAGCCCCAGGACAGGTAAAGCCCCTCCGGTGTACTCTTTCCATTGTCAGTTGACCCAAACCTTGATCAATTCGTTCGAGAAGGTTTTAGCCTCGATTTGAGTACTTTCAAAGGCATTTTATTAAATTTGGAACCTAAATTTGATGATGGAAAAGATGGTTCTAAAAAAGAAGCTAAAATAAAGCTGAAACAAAATTGCCATTACAGAAGGGAAAATTAGAAATAATGGGTTCTTGAATGTTGTAAAGAGTTCCACATTTTTCTTCCTTCTTCTCCTCTTTAATAAGCACGACCCTTTCTGCCCAAAATACAAAAAATCTTCAGCTTTCTTAGGCACACCAAAGGGACGAGAAAAAGAGGAAGAAAGCTAAGGAGAAATTAAGTAATTTCATGAATTTTCTTGCCCCATCTTCCTTCAATCTTGTTCTCCTCTCTTCCTCCTTTCTTTCCATGGATCTTTTGAATGATTTGGTTCTATTTTGAGGTTAAACCAAGGAGGGAAATTTCATGTTTAGAGAGGAGAAGCCAACAAAGGGAAAAAACATCCAAGAAACTAAGGAAAAATAAGGTAAAATATCATTCAGCCTTTTCTTGTCCCTTCTTCTTGTATGTTTTGGCCAACCTAGGATGCGGTAGGAGGGGCTGGATTTTGGGTAGAACCAAGGGAGAAACCTAGGGAAAAGAGTGTAAGGATTAAGAATATGGCAAGAAATTCCAAGAAAAACCAAAGGAAATTAAGTTAGAAAAGTGTAGTGTTTTTGGAGGTTTTGTGAAATTTGATTTTGTGTGAGTAATTTCTTAGCTAGTTGAATGTTTCCTTGAGCTCCTAAGACCCTTAGAAACCTTCCCAAGTGGCTCTGCCATCAAGGAAAATTTTGAAACTCCAAGGAGCCCAAATTCATGCTTGTCTTGGCCAAGAGGGGTTTAATGGGCTAGGGAGTGTTTTAATTTGTTCTAGCCTTGATTTGGGACTCCATATGGTATTAGAAGATGGGAGGAACCATTGAAAAAAATTTAAGAGCCATGGATTGGGAGATGGGACAATGGTGTCCATAATAGTGCTTTATGAAACAACTTGGTCTTCCAATGGTGCAATTGAATTATGATGGCCCCAAGGACCTTAAATGAGTCCAAGAAGTCTAGAAATAACAAGAGAATGAAGCCTAGCACTTGAATGATATGAGTTGCTTCAATAGGCCATTTATGGAACCAATATATCCATTATGGAACCAAGTGTGTAGTTTAATGTCTTGGCTTGCTTCAAGTGTGTAATTGTGTGATGTTTGTAATGTCTAGGCCAAGAAAACCCTATTCCATCCAAGTGCTCTTGTGAAACCAAGGAGGGGAAGGAAATTACAAAATGAGCTTGCATAAATAAAAAGGTAGCTCTCCACCTCATTCTCTTTGCATTCTTGTGTGCATATGTATGTCTTAGTGTGCTTGCATGCGTTCTTAATACTTGATGATATGCCACTTGATCCTTGTTGTGCATTGGTACCACTGTGTTGTCTTGAATGACTATGGTTGTGGAAAGAGCTCATAAGGGTGACATGATGCCAAAAGTCCTTTGATGAAGGTGAGGAGATGCCAAAAGTCTCATGACATGAGTGAGATAAGGCCAAAAGTCCCTTGAATGAGTGAGGCAAAGTCAAAAGTCCCTAGACCAAGAGTGAGGCAAAGTCAAAAGTCTTTAGACCAAGAGTGAGGCAAATCCAAAAGTCCTAAAAATGGGGTGAGGCTACACCAAAAGTTCCTAGAGCATGAAAGTGGTCTTGACATGTAAATGTGGCATAGAATGGAATTTATTGCACACTTTATGCTTGTATAGTTATGAATTTGATGTATGTATGCCTTGAATGTGGTGTGAATGGGTGCGTGAGCTATTGAGATTCTTGGAATCCCACTCCCCTTTCCCCCTCATCCTTGAATTGTCTAGGTGGTGTTCCAAGTCAAAGAGATGCAAGCCAAGGACATTGAACATCTTTATTTTGGTGTATTATGTACTTTAAGTAGTGGTGAATGTCAAAGCAATGAGGCATGTAATGTTTTGTGATGTAACACTATGAACAAGTGTAAAATGATGTATGAATATGATGTAGACTTTATATGACACTAAACTAATAGAATTGTGCAAATTGGCTTCTTGATGGTTTGATGTAACTATGCATAAATAGATGTTAAGAGACCAAAATGAGATGCATGAGGTTTAGGATCACTTGGACAGTCTCTACAAGTCATATTTATGTTTTGAAACTCGCTCAATGGGTGCCAAACTCAAGAAGAGGCCATTTGGTGCAAAGTGACTCTTGATGGGAAGCAAAAATGACCATTTCATGAGGCTATATCACTTGTCCAAATGAGCTCTTCTTAGTCTAAAATTTGGCAAGAATCTAGAGCTTAATGAGAGCTTTTTGAAAAGCTAAAGTTGGTAATTTTTGGAGGTCTGTGGAATATTTGGTGAATTATTGAAATTGAAAATTTTTCTAGTTTTGGCCCTTGGTACTGTAGCACTGGCCTAAAATTAAACTCTATCACTCATAGGGAAAATGATGTCCAATTGCCACAAAATTGTAAACAGAGAAACTAGACACTCCCAGTGACTTGTAAAAACTGGAATCACCCCATTTGAATATCTAGAGGGAGATATGATTTTTCAAAGATTCAGTCCAGTGTCAGGCGTCCAACTAAACCTTAGTCACTGTTTAATCGAAATTCAAGGTCTGGGCGAGCTTAAACTGGTCTTGAGTGATTTTTCCCTTCTAGATAATATCCTCAGCTTTCTAAATTGGTATATTCACTTAAATTGGGATTTTTTAAAATTAATTGGATATTTTTGAAGTTCATATCAGTAAACTGTGATAGCATCATGACCCAATCCGACCTCTAGATTATTTCACATGTCAAATGCTCTATATGTGGGATTTTATGACTTGTAAATATTTTTATCATGAATTAAACATCCTAAGCTTTCCAGAAGCACCAAGATTACATGATTTCAATTTTTTTAGATTTAGTTATGATTTTCCAAAATTCTGGATAGAATGGGGGTAAATCTGGCCGAAATTCAATAAGTTCAATTTATGCTCCATTTCAGTTTCCTTGGCTCATGAGCAAGATTTTGTGATGCAAATAAGTAGTAATGATGTATTTAAATATAAGGATTCATGGTATGAACCCACACGGTCCATGTGACACTAATTGTAAATTTTTAAGCATGACATAATGCGATTAAATCTATTATTGTTGGTTCCTTTTCCATGTGCTCTTATTATGAACATGATGATATGGAGCTTATGAATGCCAAGAATGGGGTTATATATATATGGTATTACACCGAGAAACTCAATTTTTCCATTTAAAAATCTCTCCCTTAAGTTTTCTAAAAGTTGCCCAAAATTACCAAAAATGCCACTGCCTTTTTGTTTAATTTTGTTTAGCTATTTTGGCTCTGGTTTTTTAGCACCTTTAGCCTTGTATACTTATTTTTAGATGTCAAGATTATTATTTTAATTTTATTTAGCCTCTAATTATTCCATTTAGGGGACTTTCTTTTGTAATCTACTTAGTTTTAGGCTTTCAGAATGATGGGTGTTATACCAAGCAACCCTAGAGTGCTGCATAAGAAAGAAAGCAAGGAAGGAAGAAACCCAGTAGAAAAGTGTAAGAAATTCATGATTTTTCATGCTTTCTCCTTCTTCCTACTTTTTCTCCTCTTTTTTCCTCTCATTTCCTATAGTTTTGATAACTTATTTGGAGCTATTTCATGGCTAGTTCAGTAGAAGGAGGAGAAGAATTCAAGGAAAGATTAGAAGTTATAGAAAGCTCCTTAGAAAAGCTTGCAAATAAGGTAAGAAACCATAGATTACTTTGCTTTATCTTATCTTCTCTTTCCATGTGTGTTTCAGCCAACCTAGGCCCATCAAGGAGGGAAGGATTTTTTGTCATAGCAAGGTAGGAATAAAGGTTTTAAGGTATGAGGAGTAAGAATATACAATTAGAACTAAAAGAGAAGCTTTAGAAATTAAGTTATGTTACCTAGGGTTCTTGTTGCACCTAATAATTTTTTAAGCTTTATAATGACAATCTAGCTTATATAAGAGTAAGAGTATGTATGAGTTCTTAAGAGGTTTAGGAAGATTCATAGAGGCCAAATTCCCTAAAGAAAATAAGAAAACTCTATAGGCTCCTATAGGTATGCATGTCTCTGTCAAGGAGTGGAAAAGGTACCTAGGGAGAGTTTTCTTTGATTCCAAAAATAGAAATGGTCTAGTTATAAATAATAAACACCAAAGAAATCATTGGTTTAAATTTAGAAGTCATGGATTATAAGATGGAAATCTAGGTTCCTTTTTAAGACAAAAAGAAGCAACTTGAGTTAGACTCCTTGAATTGAATTAAAGATAACTCTAATGAGTTTAAATGGAGTCATATGACTTAGATTGAATGAGAAATTGGAGCCAAGATCATGAATTCTAAGGGTTACATCATTATGCTCTTATATGGAACCATAACCATGCTATGAGTTAAGACAAGCTTGAATAGAGTTTATATGAGGCTAGAACTTGTTCCAATGATGTAATTGTGTCTCACTCGATGTGTCTAGACCAAGTAAATCAAGATTCTCCTAGGTGTATGTATGAGGTTGAGAAAGGGAAGGAAATTCCAAAAAGAAAGCTTGTGATTTTTGACTCAAAGTAGCCCTCTATCCTTTCTTGTATGCATCTTTTAGATGTTTGATTGTCATCGGACACTTGCATGTATGTTTGAACCATAAGATATGTTTATAGCTATTAATGTAATGCTTGGTACCATTATGCTTCTTGAAACATGTTTTGAATGTAAGATAGTTTGAATGGGTGAGAAGAAGCCAAAAGTCTCTAAGAATGGGTGAGATAAAGCCAAAAGTCTCAAGAAATAGTGAGGCTAGTCAAAAGCCCCTAAAAATAAGTGAGGCAAATCCAAAAGTCCCAAAGAAATTAAATAAGGCTAAACCAAAAGTCCCTAGAGCCTATATTTGATTTAAATAAGTTTATATAACTTGAAAAAAGATTATGTATTTTTACTAGAAGCTTTCATTGCATACTTGCATTCTTTGACATAAAAACATACCATGTATATATACTTGAAAAGGTAAAAGAGCTATTGGAATTCTTTGAATCTCACTCTTCCCTATATTATGTCTAACCATGTCTAGGTGAGTCACATGGAGCAAAAAATGGGAGTTAAGCAACTTGAAGAATGAGAATTTGATAATAGAATAGGAAATTTATGCATTTTGATGTCAAAGTTTGTATGTATATGAAGTTTATGAGTTGTAAATCATTGAGCACAAGTAAAAGCATGTAATTATCATGTATGAATCAATTTTGGAACCAAATATATGAGCATGTGAGTTTTTAACATTCATGAGCCTTGATGTACATGTGCATATAAATAACTAGGAAGGTGATTTTGAGTTTTATAATGATTTGAACCATTTAGGATGTTTTTATATGCTGTATTTATACTTTTGGACATATTCAAGTGGTCACGGTATAGTTAGAAAACCATTTTGCATCATTTGAAACCCTTATGATTCCATTTTTTACCATTTGAAGCCCTAAATCAAAGTCTGACCAAATAGATAGGTTTTTACATGAACTTTGGCAAGCAAATAGGTCTTATCTAGAGCTTTTCACATAGTCAAAGAGCACTACTTTTATAACCTTAGAGAATGTATTATGATTTTTCAAAATTAGCCAAATTATGTAGAAATTTTCACTGTCACTGTTCATATGGTTAGTTTGGTTTTTTGTATCACTTAAGGGTTAATAAAGTCCAATACTTATAAAATTTTACAAGCATATATTAAATATTATAAGCTTTCTATAGCCACTAAGAGCACCTAATTTGGAGATTTGTAGAGGGAGAAACGAATTTTTGAAATTTCTAGTTTGCTATAGAATGACCACCAGACTCAAAGTAATATTCTATCATATTTTCTAAGCCAAATATGGTTGTTTTAATCTGAAATTTTTATGGCAACTAATGACATTCTAAGCTTTCTAGAAAGCTATAATTTGCATGATTTGGATTTTGCTAGAATTAGTTATGATTTTCTAAAATTTATATCAGAATATGGAATTTAATGGGATTTTGCAAAGTGTAATGTGATTTTCATATGTATGCCTTGGACCTAAGTTTTGAGCTTCAATTTGTGATATTTCTAATTGAACAAATGTGTTAGGGATGGAAAATAAATTGGTAAGCTCATATAGTCCATTAAGCCAAGAATGCATTAATTTGGCTTTCAATGACGTAAATATCTGCTACCAAAAGTGCTAAATTCATGAAGATGAACACTTTTAGCTATTTGTGATATAAAATAAATGTTTGCCACATTCAGTGTTACATTTAGAGCCTTATGATGTCTAGTATAAGTCTTCAATGTATTCATGTATTTAATGTATAAATTTCAGACAAATTAGTGATGAATTATTATGTATATGATGAAGACATCAATGATAAATCTTGTTCAAAGTTGAGAATATGTATGAATGTTATTTTGATGAAAAAGGTTATAAATGGAACATGCTTTTGTATATGAGATGTTGCTTGCCTATATGTATAGCTGGGTGTGAGATGGTGAATTTTTGTAGCTAACCATGTTTCATGCAATGGTTCTCATGGAAATAAAGTATGAATAGATTAAAATTTACTCAAGGAAAAAAAGTGCATATTAGGGCCTAAATGGACCACTTTTTGGTCCAAATAAGCCATAAATTGCATCTTTAGGGCTAAAATTTAGTGGACACTTAGAGAGCTTTTCAATAAGCTAAAGATAATATTTTTCTGAACTTTATAAAATATTTGGTAAAATTTTGCAGTCACTATTCATTGTGCACAGCCCTCAGTTTTTGTGTCTTTTCAGGGATCAAATGGATTCATTTTCCACTTGAAATTTTTACAACATAAAGTTTAGATCAAAAGTTTTTCATGGACATTTAGTTTGTGTAAATCAAAGTTATTCAGTCTAAGTTATAAATTTTTGAAATTTAGCCTATATTATGTCAAAGGTGGCCTATAATACCATATCAAGATAGCACTTAATATCTATCACAAAGTGCCTAAAATATCCATTTTCATAAATTAAATACTTTTATCAGTGAAATTTACTGACATTAAATGTCAAATTAACTCATTTATGATTAAATAAGCCATTTCTTCGTACCAAACTCATTTCTCATCCTTAATACAATTGTTCATACAAAATCATTATAAAATGAGGCATCAAATTCGAGTTTTGGAGTATGCACATCAAGACTAGCCAAATTCATAAGCTTCCATGCAATTTCACATTGTGATGACCCTAACTCCTAATCTCGATAATTATGGTTAAATACATGGTTAATAATTAATTATCACAGTTTGGAGTCATTATAATTAATTACATTAAGAAAATATCGAAAAATTTGAACCTTGATATTATTAGGGTCATCAACTAAACAACCGTAAATGAGAGAATGCATAAAAGAAATTGCACTACCATCAAGGGTTTGTGATTCATCTATCCATCGGTTTCAACACACAAAAATCACCCACAAGTGTTCATATATCATTTCCTAGCATTACCATTGAAGAAATTGGGGTTTCTAGGCTAAAGGTAGGAGTTTGGGGACCTACGCCACGACCTGAAACTTTCCCGCACGCGACTAAGTTAGGTCATAGAGCTCGAAAACTTAGTTTTTCATTTTGCACCGTGGCCCAGACCCTTCGCGTGTGTGGCTAAGTTGCTCTCAGGCAACACTGGGTAACTTACTTGAATTTCGCCGTGGCTGCACCGCAACCAACCTAGGTAGCGCCGTGGCGAAGATTCCTCCTGGAGCTACTGTTTGAAATCCCACGATTCTTGCCTCAGCAAAATACACTTGTGCCGCGGTGAGTTTTGCTACTGTACTCTCCTTAACTAATTTCCTCAACTTATGCCACGGCAAGACCTATTACGCCACGGCGAGGTTTCATTCTGTCACCCTTTTGGGTGATTTTTTTCGCACTGTGCCGCAGCAAGATTTCTCAAGCCGCAGTGTCCCTCGCCACTGTCACTCTTCAGGCCGCAGCGAGGCCTTCCTAGCTGCAGCGTGACTCCCTCTTGTAGCAATATCTCTTACATTTTCGTCCCATGCACTCCAATTCTCTTCTTAGGAACACCCTAAGACCACTTCCACCCATTTTATATGACTCTAATGGTATTTATCTACCCTATTCACCTAACTATTCTACCATTACCAATTCAGATTTCAAATGTAAATTTTCACTCCTCCAACTACCCTATATCAGCAAGTTCATGGAGTAACAACAACAAAAATTCATGCGTTATTGACAATTAACATTCGATACACATTTCGCTAGAGGTTTCATACATCCATGATTCATATCAATATCTAATACATCACATAACTCCTCAATAAATACATCCTAAGTAATCAAGATATAAAAGCCTACACTTGGTAACATAATTAAATGAAGATGTTATACAAAAAGGGATACAAAATTTAGCATCTATACTAAATAAATCAGTCTAAGTGTAGCCTTTTTCCCACATGTTGGAGCTCATGGATTTTCATCCACTTGCTTCCCCTTATCCTTACCCGATGAACCTTCACCTGAAATATTAATCCTATGAAACGGGGTGAGATATGAATCTTAGTAACTAAGGAAATTTCCATTCATTATATCCAGTTTAATTAACATATATGCATGAATCAAAATCAACATCAGAATCAGATCAGTCATATCAGTAAATGAAACAGTTAGGCTATTATGATTACTATCCCATACTAGCAATCATATTTTTATATGTTAAAGGCTAATAACACTGAGAGAGGCCCGTCCACAGCACCTACTCCCTATTGAGCACAACCAGGGCTCAGTGCATCTGGGGTTTAATCATAACCCAATGCCTGATCGAAGCACATGCACGAGTGGCAGCTGCACCACAACTCTACCAGGGACTCACAAGGTCCAATCACATTACAATAGATAGCCAACTAATTCATTCAGCATTTCAAATCATTTATATATAGCAAATATGAAATTAAAACAGATATATGCATGGAATTAGTATAAACCCTAGTTACCTCACTTGTAGACAAATTTACAACAGCCACCAATGGTACAAAAATCATCCTATAATCATAGCATTAGAGAATTACTACTTTAATTCATCATTTATAGTAGTAAAAAGTACCCAAAGAATTTAAAATGCTAATGACTACTTTGGGAACACTTACCTAACCACTGCAAGTCCCCAAATTCGAATTGAAATGTCCTCCACCAGAAACTTCAATATTTCACCCAAAATCCTAAGCAAATTCGTACTAAATTATACCTATACTATAATCCAATCATTGGGGTCTCAAACCGACAAAAATAGCTTAAAAAGAAGAGTTTATACATACCTAATGTTAGCCCTAACCTCAACCTACGAATTTTCACCATAGAAACACCAAATAGCAAGTTTCAAATTTTGGGTGTGGGTGAAAGTGCTTTAATTGAAACATTAATCAGTTCAAATTAAAGAGAAAGATGAGAGGATTAAGTTATATAACTATTACCTTGGCTGAATCTTGCTCTAGAAGTGGGAAATGATGAATTTCTTGCCCCAAACCCTAGCCTCCCTACAAACCTCCAAAATTCCTTCTTGTGTTTCAGCAAAATGGGGAAGAGGCTGAGGTGTTTAGGGTTTTAGTTGGGTTTAAGTTAGGTCATGGGCTGCTCCAAGATCCAACTCCTAATGGGCTTCAGATTTTAGCTTTGTTGGGCCAGCTCTCATGTATTGGGTTGCTGAAATTCAATTAGGCCAGACCAAGTTTGAAGGCTCATTTGATTTGGGTCTGCTTAAGGGTTATTGGGCCAACTATAAAGGCCTATAAAAGGTGGATCTTGAGCCTCTATTATATTAAATCAGATTGGATCTGCACTTAACTTATTGGGCCTCCATTAACCTCTTATCATGATCTCCTACATTAATTTGGGCCTAGATGAGATTTCTATTCTAATTAATTCTCAACTCATATTATTAATTTATCTCTCAAAATTTTCTTTCACTTGACTTACCCGATTATTCCATACTAATTATTCTTAATTAACTCAAATTCATGATTAGCACCTTAATTAATTTTAGGGTGTTATACACATTCTATCACAAGTTTTAGAAATTCATAACTTGAACTAGAAAATTCCAACTCATACAAATTAGGACTTTCTGGAAAGCTTAGGACATCATCTAATTACTATAAAAATTTCAGATTAAAACAATCTCATTTGACCCACAAAATTTTAATGGAACTGTTATAGACATGCAACTTTAAAAATTCATATCTCTCACTACATAGCTCCACATTGAGTGTTCTTGGTGGCTATGGAAAGCTTATGATGCCACCTATGTGCTTATAAATTTTCATGATCATTGGACTTCACTTTGCCTCAAATACACTAAAAAATAGACTGACCAATTAAATAGTGCATAGGTAGTTTCTACAAAATTTAGCCAACTTTAAAAAATTATAATAAATTTTCTAAAGTTCCAAAATTTGTGCTCTTTAGTTCTATTAAAAACACTGATGAGATCTAAATGCCTACCAAATTTCATGGAAAAATTTGTCCATTTGGTCTAGTTTTGGTTCAGGGAAAGAATATGGTCTAAAATAATGAACAAATGGTTCCAAATGAGCCAAAATGGCTTCTTACATACTATGTGACCATTTGAGCACATCTAAAACCTTAAATATAGCATGTAGAAGCATCACATCAGGTCCAAATCCTCATGGAACTCAAAATCATTCTCTTACTTGTTTATAAACACATCCATTCCATAGCTCAAGTATGGCAAAATCTTAAGATCTCATACATTTGGTCCCAAATCTGATTCATACAACATATTTACATATTTTTACACATGAGCAAAGAGTTACATCTCATAAATAACTTACACATTGACATCAATTTAAAAAAAAAAATCCTATTTTATTGTGAAAGTAACATGTCTCAAGCTCCTTGGCCTCTATTCTTGGCTTCATAAGCATCACCTAGACATGGTTAGATAAAAGTGGGGAAAAGTGAGATTCAAAGAATCCTAATAGCTCATTCACTTTTTCAAGTAAGCATATATGACATGTAATCATATCAAAGAAAGCAAGCATGCATCAAGTACTTCCAATTACTAAACATAAACATATTTTCAAGGCCATATCGATATATCAAGATCAAAAGCAAGTTCTATAGACTTTTAGTCTAACCTCCACCCAATTATTGGGACTTTTGAATTAGCTTCACCCATTTTTTAAGGGATTTTGACTTCGCCTCACTCATTCTTAAGACTTTTGGCCTTGTCTCACCGATCCTTAGGGACTTTTAGCTTCACCTCACCTAATCCAAGAGACTTTTGGCACAACCTCACCTATCAAGAGCCATCTCACATTCAAAGTGCAATTCAAGAATCATTATAGTACCAAAATATCAAACCAATAGCTATAGGCATGTTTCATGATTTAAACATACATACAAGTAATCAATGACAATTATACAACTAAGAAATGCATACAAGAATGGATGAAGAGCTACCTTAGGTCAAGAAGCATAATTTTTCCTTTGATTCCTTAGCTTCTTAGTTCAACCTCACACACACACTTGGAGAAGGCTTGATTTGTTTGGCCTAGACACATCAAACAAGATACAAACATACCAATGGAACCATCTCTAGCCTCACATAAACTCTATACAAATTTCTAATTTATGACATACTTATAGTTCCATACAAGGGTATAATGAAGCTACTCATATAATTCATCATCTTGCCTTTAATTTCTCACTAATCTAAGTCAATGGTTTCATTTAAACTAATTAGAGTCATCACAAACTCTATTCAAGGAGGTAAACATCAAGTTGCTTCTTTATGCCTAAAAGAAACCTAAAATTTCAACTTTCAAAATATGGGTTCTAAATTCAAACGTCCCTTTGGTGTTTTATTATTCATATCTAGACTATTTCTATCATTAGAATTAAAGAAAACTCTCCTTAGATACCACATAGACCCTTTGGCTGAGATATGCACACATAAGGGAGCCCATGGAGTTTTGTTAGTTTTTCTAGGGAATTTACCACTTGTGAAACTTCCTAGATTTCTTATGAACTCAAACATACTCTTACATAACCTAGAGTATCATTAGAAAGCTTCAAATTTCCCTAGGTGCAACCAAAACCCTAATTGCCATAACTTGTTATCTATATAGGTTCTTTTTTAATTCTAATTGTTTCATGTGATTCTCCATGCTTCAAAATCCTAATTACTATCAAGTTTGGATCAAAGTGAAACTCCTTACATATGCCTCTAAGTCTGGCCAAAATAGTACACCTATGGAAGAGGCAAGACAATAAGTTATTAAAGGAGAAGCTTACCTTGTTTTAAAGCTCACAAGATGCACTTTCTTAGGCTCCCAAGAGTTTCCCAATTCCTCTCTTCCTTCTACTAACCAACCATGAAACAACACCAATTAAGTCACCAAAACTATGAGATAAGAGAGGAGAAAGAGGAGAAAAAGTTTAATAAAGGGTGGAGTGTGAAAAAGTAGCAAATTCTTACCTTTTTCAAGCTTGGTTTCCTTCCCCTTTGCTCCCTCTTTGGTGCACCACTTCTAGCAAATCTTGGTTCTATTTTTGGATAGAAGAAAGTCGATTAGGGTGATAGGGAGAAGTGGGGCGAGATATAAGAAGCAAGGGAGCCCAATTATGACATTTTTTAAAATTTCAATTTAGTCTCTCATCTTAGTTTTTTCCATTTAGACTTATTTCAACTCCTTTTTTGAGAACCTTCTTTTCCCTCATAAAATTTTGATCCTCTAATTCATAAAATGCCTTTGGTTTGACCCAAATTGGATTTAAAACCTTACTGGATCATTCGGTCAAAGTTTTGGTCAACTAATAATCTAAAACACATACCAGATGGGTTTTGGCCATTTTAAGGGTTCCTATGATTTTTAGGACTTCTAACCTCGAGAAACTCAAATTTCTCATTTAAAGCTTCCTCCTTTGAGTTTTCAAAAAGTTGCCCAAAATTATGATTTTACCATCACATTTTCAATTCTTCTATTTTGTCAATTTGGCTCTAATTTTGTGCTAACATTAGACTCTAAACCACATTTTTAAAATGTTCTAATTAACATCCTAATCTAATTTAGCCTTAATTTGCCTTGCTTGAAGGTGTTCCTATATCAATTTATCAAGTTTAGTTTAGTTTCTGAATTATCGATTATTATATGGCCAAAATTAGATATATAACTTCTGTATGCAATTTGTCTTATATGATGATTATGTTGGTTGAAAAAAATATGTCAATGGAGTTTATGGATTAAAATGGAAAGAAAATCTAATTTGGACCCATAAAAACTCATTTGTCATAGAAAAGGATAAAAAATTGCCACATTAAGTTTTATTATAGTTGTATTTTATTGCCTTAAAGATGAAATGATATAAGTTTAGCTATATGAAGTATGTTATGACATAAGAGATCCCTCATTGGTAGACTTCTCAAAGTGAAGATTATAACAATCCAAAATTAACTAAGAATAATTATGATAAATTAAAGAATTAGTTAGGGTAATTAAGAAAAGTAATTAAGTGAGAAAAGGGAAAATGGAACTTATAGAGAAATAAATTATTAATGTGGATTTAAGATTCAATTGGGTTAGAAACTTAATCTAGGCTCATAATTAAATTAAGTATGCCAAGGATAAAGATCATTGAAGGCCTAATTATATTTTGTGTAGACTCAAATTCCTCTTATGAGACATAGCCTAAGAGAAACTATTTAACAATGGCTCAATCTAGTTTAGTGATTTAGAAGCCCAAAACCAAGAACATAGGCCAAGTGTAGAGTTGGGCTTTAGAGTCAACCTTAGAACCTACTAAAACCCTAGAAGTTCTATAGCCTAACCCATCAAGTTTGGCCCAACAAGTTAAAAATCTGAACCTACTTAGATTTGGGCCTTTAGGTCATCCCATAACCCAACTTAAACCCTAAAACCAATTTAGCCTTCCCCTCATTCTGTAGAAACACTTTGAGAGCAAAGAAAATTTGGAGTCTTGGGAGGTGGCTAGGGCTCTTGGCACAATTCCATCATTTTCCACTCGTAAAGCAAGATTTAACTAAGATAACTTATATATAACTTAATCCTTTATTTTTCTTCTTTAATTTAGCCTGATTCATTTTTTATTTGGAGCATTTTCACCCACACCCAAATCTAAAATGTGTTGTTTGATATTTTCATGGAGGATTTTCAGAGGTTAAGGCTAAGAGGGTAATAGGGTAAGTATTTCTTTCCTATATTGAGATAGTTTTGTTGGTTTAAGATTTCTATGGTTGATTTATAATATGGGCATTTATTTTATGTGAACTTACCTAGAAAATTGAGTGATATTTTGGAGTTTCTAGGTGGGTGAGGCTCAAGTCTGAACTTAGGACTCCTTAATGGCTAGCTAAGTATTCTCTAGATAGTCATTGGTAGTTTAATTCTATGGATATCTAGTTTGCTACTATAAATGATAATTTAGAGTAGTAAATTGTTTAATGTTGTGATCATAGGGTGATTTTGGTACTACTGGTAGCCTTTAAAAAATTGTCCACAGAGTAAGGTAACCAAAGTTAATTTTTTTTCCTTGTATATGTTCAATTTAATCTTATATTTGTTGTACATATATGATTTTCGTAAAACATTACTTGCTTAACTCATCTTGTTCATTCATAACAAATTTTCATAGCTAAGAACAACAATACATAGCAAAGTTCCCTTTTTAAAGTGCTTTGATTTAAGTTTCACAACGGAAAAATTCTTATTTTGTGTCTTGTGGGCCATCTAATCATATCTATGACATTCCTCAATTTATTTTCAAACATACAATTTCATTTCATCTCAAAATGTGGCTAAGAACCCGAGCTTCTAGTCTACACATATAAAATCCATGGTTGCTATCTCGGGTACCAAGTCCAAATTCTATGCTTAAAATTTGGAAACTCATAACTAAATGTAAAAAAATTGAAATCAAGTACACTATACCATTCTAGAAAGCTACAAATGTATAATTTATGATAAAAATAAATCTAGACCACAACAAGGATATCTAGCTATTAAAAATTGATGGAATAATAACAAAGGTTGCCTATTGCTACTGGTACTATACTTCAACTTCAAAAATTCATATCTCCTTGCTCAGATGTCTAATTGGGGTGATCTCAATGGCTATAGAAAGATTATCATGTCTAATTTATGCTATAAAATTTCCTAATCATTGGATACCATTTGACTCTTGAATGACACAGCCCAAAGAACTGACCATATGAAAGCGTTTGCATCAGAATAGCAGAAAAATGCCAATTTTAAAAAATCATAATTAATTCCGCAAAGCTCCAAATAATATAATCTTTAGCTTTCCAAAAAGCTCTATATGAGACCTATATGCATACCAAATTTCATGGGCAAATTCGTTCATTTAGTGAAATTTTAACATTAGGTTTCAAAATGGTCACTTTTATGTCTTATAAGGGGTCTAAATGGTCCATTTTGGTTTCTAAGGTAGCATAGCCACTTGAGCACGTGGGAAAGTACCAAAATGGTCTACTAAACTTTTCTTAAAGGTGACAACCCAGATTTCTCAAACTCACTCATCCACCCCAAGTTATACACAAGCGCATACATATCAAATCTTGCCATCCAATGCCCAAAATGCACTATCTCATACATATGGCATTAAATTTCATTCATACATCATACATTTATATATTTACATATGTTCATGATGTCATACAACATATACAATAAAGGATTACATTATATACCACTCATATGGCTACAAATAGGCATTTTTACACACTTTGTTGTCAATCTTCTTCTTCTAGGCTTGGCGGCTCCCATTTCTTGATTCACTTAGTCCACCTAGACATGTTAGATATATAGGGAGAAAGGAATGAGATTCTAGGAATTCTAATAGCTCTTCTCCCTTTCAATCACACATAAAGAATGCAAAACTAAGTCTAGAAATGCATGCATGACTATCATGTAGTATGTGATCATTCAAGAAGTATTCTTAACATTCAAAGAGTCACACAAAACATGCATAGGCTTGCCAAGCAAGTGGTTTGGCCTCACCCATTCTCTTTAAGGATTTTGGACTTGCCTCACCCTTTTTCTTTAAGGTTTTGAACTAGGCCTTGCTCTTGGGAGACTCTTAGCTTTGTCTCAACCATTTTTAAGAGTTCTTGACTCATCCTCACCATAGCTAGAGAGTTCTTGGCTTCACCACACTAAAGCAAACCCAAGCAAAGTCACAAAACATCATTTGAAAACATAATACAACATCACAATACCATGGCATCTAGATACATGCTAAGACATCTTTAATGGCTCAAATCATACATACTCACATCCAAGACAAGGCAAACATCCACTCATGCATAAGAAAAAGGAGAGAGAACTACCTTTGTTACAAATGCAAACTTTTCCTCATTGGACTTCTCTTCCTCAGCCACACACATACAATAAGGTGGATCTTGTTTCTCTTGGCCTAGACACAATATATGGAAGCCAATTAAGCTCTTGAAATTATTTTTAAAGGTACACATCTTCTTTAAACACTAGCTTGGTCTAATTACTCTTTTATGGTTTTAAGATGCACCTAAAGAAGTAACATCCATAATTTGAGTTCTTGGCTCTATTCTTTCCTTTCATTTATGACTCTTGACTCCATTTAAACCTCTTGGAGCTATTACACATTTAAAACAAGGAGCCTAACTAGGTGTTTCTTCCTTAAGCCATAATATGGAACCTATGATACCACCTCACTTTCTATAGCTTCTAAAATTTTTCCAAGGCCTCCTCTTATCCTCGTCCATCGTATATGACTAAAAAATAAGCTTAAAAAAAATTTAAAACTACCTCTAGGTGCCTTGAACCCTTTAGGCTGAGACATGACTTTTATTTAGCACTCTTGGAGTTTCTTTGCTTTCTTTGATGGAATAAGCATGTGGGGAAGTTCTTAGGGATCTCAAGAGCTCATTCAAATATTCATTTAGACCTAGAAATCCTTCTATCAAATCGGATTTTCAAGAGAACCCATGAAACCCTAACTTTTCTATCTTGCAATTTCATGGTTCTTACTTTGTTCTCTTTGCATATTCTTAATTCCTACACCTTAATTCCTAGGATTCATTCTTGGTTCTGTCAAAAAACACTCTCCCCTTGGTTGGCCATATGTAGACCGAAATACATAAGAAGAGAAACAAGGAAAAATAGGCATGGAACTAAGGATTTTTACCTTGAATTCAAGCTTTTCTTGAATGCTCTTCCCTTTCCTTTGGCTCTCCTCCTAAATTTCAAAATTTCTCCCTCTAGTCTAAGCTCAAAATAGACCCAAAGACTTTAATAAATCTATAGAAAAAAAGAGGAGAAAGAGGGGAAGAAGATTGGTGAAGGAGAAAGCATGGAAAACCATGAAATTCTTACATTTTTTGCTAGGTTTCTCTCCTCCTTCTTCCCTCCATCTTGTGCGCCATTCTCATCTACCCTTGGTTCTGTTTTAGCCTAAAAAATTCCGTCATAAAGAGTGGGGCAGAAGTAGGGACATTTTTATAAGCCTAGGGATTCATTTAAGCAACTTTTAAAATTTGCAAGTTAGTCCCTCTTCTTAGTTTTGTCTATTTGGGCTCATTTCAACTCCTTTTTGAGAATTGTCTTTTCCACCATAAAATTTGGGTCCTCTAATTCATAAAATGGCTTTGGTTTCACCCAAATCGGATTTAAAACTATTCTGAACTATTCAATTAGAGGTTTGGTTAACCAACGGTCGAAATTGCTCATCGGAGGCCTTTTAACTGTCCCAGGGGTTTCAATGGTTTTCAGGGCCTCTGAGAACTCCGAAAAACTCAAATTTTTCATTTAAAAAGCCCTCCTATAAGTATTCTAAAAATTTCCTGAAATTACGAAAATGGCATTGCGTTTCATTGCATTTTCATTAAAATTCATTTGACTATTTTCACTCCAGTTTCAAGGCACCTCTGGCCTTGAATCACCATTATTTGAGGTCAAGAATATTATCCTAATTTTATTGGACCTCAAATCACTCTATCTAGAAGGCTTGCTTTTGTATCTAGTGAATATCATACATTTACAAAGAAACTATATGTTACATTTCTCACATTTTCTTATATTTTCAAGAAGCCAGCTATTACAATTTTGAATGCTAAATGAATGGTTGGCTATCTAATATGTTATGATTGGACCTTGTGAATCAATGATGGAGCTATAGTATGGCTACCACCTGTGCATCATGCTTCGATCAGGCACCTAGTTATGATCAAACCCTTAAATACACTGAGCCCTAGTTGTACTTAATAGGGAAGTGGCACCATGGATGGGTCTTTCTCGGTGTTAATAGCCTTTAACATGTTGTATGTGATTGCCAATATGGAATGGTGGTCACTGGTAGTTCAACTATTTCATTTGCTAATACAATTAATGTTTCTTATGCTTATCTAATTTAATGCATATATGTTGATTAATTTGGTACATATAACATCCAATTTTCATTAAACGACGAAACGAGTGCGTTTTCAAAGCAAGTCGCCTTAAATGAATTAGTTAAGGTCCCAAAAAATATGAGTAACATTCTAGACTCCTAAAAATGAGAATCCTAGCCTCAGATGAAAGGAAAAATGAAGTTAGAATGAAGAAACAAATTTTGATGAAAATCTTACGTAACATAATAGTATTTTCGTAATTTTGAGCAAATTTTAGAGTTCGCATAGGAAGGCTTTTTAAATAAAAGTTTTGAGTTCTACAGGGTTCTCAGAGGCCCTGAAAACCATGAAAAGTCCTGGGACAGTTAAATCCCCTCTAGTAGATGTTTTCTAACGTTAGTGTACTCGAACTTTAATGGATTCATTTGGAAAGGTTTTAGCTCTGATTTAAGTGATTCCAAAGGCATTTTATTAAATTGGGAACCTAAATTTTATAATGGAAAAGACGGTTCTCAAAAAGGAGCTAAAACAAAGGAGAAACAAAAATGCAAAGAATGAAGGGCAAAATGGAAATTTTTGGAAAAAACCATTTTCCTCCACCTATAAATAGGTGTTGCCACCCTTCCTCACTCATTTAGACACAAGTGTTTCTGCCAAATTTTAGAGAAGAGAGCTAGGGTTTTAGGTGCACCAAGGGAGGAAGAAGAGGAAAAGAAATTTAAGCTTTAAGGTATGGTTTCTTGGTAGTTTTTCATGCTTTCTTCCATCCAAACCTCCTCTCCTTCATTCTCCTTTATTTCCTTTGATTAAAATGGAGTCTACAAATCTGATTTAAGGGAGAAACTTAGGGAAAATTTTGGATTTGAAGAGATGAGCTTGGAGAAAGCCAAATTCAAGTGAGAAAAAGCAAGAAAACTAGGTAATTTCTCTTCCTATAGTTGCTATCTGGGTTCTCCCCTCCCTCTCCATTTCGCCTAACATGAGAAACCCTAGGAGGACTTGATTTTTAGGTAGAGCCAAGGATGAATCTAAGGAAAAAGAGTGTGGAGATTAAGAATATGTAAAGGGAATTAACAAAAAACCATTAGATTTCAAAATGCAAATTCTAGGGTTTCAAGCGCACCTTGTAAAATATGATTTTGTATAATGATTCCTAAGCATAAATAAGAGTTTAAATGAGTTCCTAAGATCCCTAAGATGCTCCCCATATGCATCTTCCCTTGAGAAAACAAACCAAACTCCATGGAAGCCAAAAATGCTTATTATCTCGGCCAAGGGAGGTTCTCCTAGCTAGGGAGAGTTTTAAATTTTTTTAAATCCATTCTTGAGTCATATATGATGAATTAAAATGAAGGGAGGCCTTGGGAAAAATTTAGAACCCATAGAAAGTGAGTTAGTGCTTTAGGTTCCATATTATGACCTAAAGAAATAGCATGTAGTTAGACTCTTGGTTTTAATTGTATAATGACTCCAAGAGGCTTAAAAGGATTCAAGAATCATATTTGAAAGGAAAGAATGGAGCTTAGAATTTATTTGAGGAGTGTTGCTTCATTAGGTGCAATTATGGAACCATAATGAGGTTATCGACTAAACTAGTATTTAAGCAAATTGTATGGCCTTAGAATTGAGTCCATGAACCTAATTGGCTTTCATAAATTGTGTCTAGGCCAAGAGAAATCTTCCCCAAACTATTGTGTGTGTGTGTGACTGAAGCAAGGAAGGGAGATTCAAAGGAAAAAATGTGTAATTGTCTCCGAGGTAGTTCTCTCCACATTCTCTCATGCATGGATATGTGCTTAGCTTGTCTTTGAATGTGTGTATGTGTATTTTTAAGCCATGAAAAGTGTTCTAGCATGTTTTTGATTTCATGGTGCCATAATGTTACAATATGCTTTCATATGATGTTTATGATGTGCGCTTAGGTTTACTTAAGTGTGGTGAGGCCAAAAACCCTTAAGATTGGTTGAGACAAAGTAAAGAGTCTCCCAAAAGCAAGATGGACTCCCAAGAGTAGGATTGAGTACAAGAATCTCTTAAAGAATGGGTAAGGCAAGTCCAATATCCACAAGAAATTGGGTAAGGTCAATCCACTTGTTTGGCAAGCGTTTGTATACTATGTATGACTTTCTTAAATGATGAAAATGTTTCTTAAATGTTTGCACATGTCAACTTGACCATACATGCATTTATGAGACTTGTTTGCATCCATTATGTATAATTGAATGGGAGATCTATTGGGACTCTTTGAATCCCATTCCCTCCTTTCCAATGTTTTAACATGCTAGGTGGACTAAGTGAACAAGGTAATGGAAGCCAACCACCTTAAAGAAAAGAGTTTGATAACAAAGTGCTGAATTTTGCTACTTTAAGAACATGCTTATGTTAAATGATGTAACCAATAGATATATATGTATTATGATGTTATGAACACATATCATAATATTATGTCATGTATAAATGGAAGAATGTATTATGTGACCACTAGAATGCCATTTGAGCATGTATGGGCAATGTAGCTTCTTGAATTAGTTTATGGAATTATGCATATGTATGAATGAGATGGTCAAAATGATGTGCATGAGGGTTGAGTGTAATGTTTGATTTTCATTAAACGACGGAAACGGGCACGTTTCCAAAGCGAGTCCCCCGAAATGAATTAGTTAAAGCCCTAAAAAATTTGATTAACATTCTAGCTTCCTAAAAATGAGAATTATAGCCTCAGACAGAAGGAAAAACAAAGCTAGAATGAAGAAATAAATTTTGACGGAAACCTTATGAAGTGTAATGGCATTTTCGTAATTTTGGGTAATTTTTGGAATTCACATAGGAGGGCTTTTTAAACCAAATTTTTTAGTTTTTTGGGGTTCTCAGAGGCTCTAAAAATCATGGGAAGCCCCGAGAAAGTTAAATCCCCTCCAGTAGACATTTTCTAATGTCAGTGTGCTTGAACTTTGATGGATTTGTTCAGAAAGGTTTTAGCTCTGATTTGAGTGATTCTAAAGCCATTTTTCTTAATTAAGAACATAAATTTTATAATGAAAAAGACGGTTCTCAAAAATGAGCTAAAACGAAGGAGAAACAAAAATGCAAAGTATGAAGAGCAAATTGGAAATTTTTTAAAAAGTCACTTTCTCCTCCCTGTATATAGGTGGCGCCCCACTTTCCTCCCCATTTGGAATCAGAAAATTTTGCACCATTTTAGAAGGGAGAGCTAGGGTTTTGGGTGCACCAAGAGAGAAGGAGAAGGAGAAGAAATTCCAAGGTAAAGGTAGGTTTTTTATGTATGTTTTCATGCTTTTTCTCCACCACTTTCTTCTCCTCTTTTTCCCTCTTCTTCTCCATAATTTTTCTGAAGTTTTGAGGGCTATTTTGAAGGGAGAACAGAGGGGAAATTTTGAAATTCAAGTAAGGAGGCCAAGGAAAGCAAGAACAAGCAAGAAAATTCAAGGAAAACAAGGTATTTTGTAATTCTTCCACTTGGTCTTCTTCCTCCATTCCTTTGAGCATTTTGACCTAGACTTAGATAGCCCTAAGGAGTTAGATTCTCAGCCAAACCAAAGGTGATTCTTAGGTATTTGATGGAGAGGAAAAAGAATATGCAAAGAAAACCAAAAAATAGGCATTAGAAATCAAGATGCAAAACCTAGGGTTTTAAGTGCACCTTCCAATTTCTAAATTTGTATGATACTTCTTAGGTCTAAGTAAGAGTTTAAATGAGTTCTTGAGACACTTAAAATGCTCCCCACAAGCTTCCTCCTTCAAGAAAACAAAGACAACCCCAAGAAGCCCTAAACCTAGGCATGTCTCGGCCAAGAAGAGTTCTAGGTGTGGGGGAGAGTTTTAAATTTTTCTAAGGTCATTCTTGAGTCATATTTGATGAATTAAAATGAGGGGAGGCCTTGGAAAAAATTTAGAACTCATAGAAAGTGATTTGGTGTCTTAGGTTCCATAATATGACCTAAAGAAGCAACATGGTGCTAGGCCTTTTGTTTTAATGATATGATGACTCCAAGAGGCTTAAAAGGAGTCAAGAATCATATTTGAAAGGAAAGAATAAGGCCTGGAAGTCATTTGAGAGGTGTTGTTTCATTAGGTGCCTTTATAGACCATAATGGGGGTTATAGAGTAATCTAGTGTTTTACCAAGTGATGTAGCCTTAGAATATGTTTCATAGACCTAATTAGCTCCCATAAATTGTATCTAGGCCAAGAGAAACCATCTCCACTAACTTGTGAGTGTGTGGCCGAAGAGAAGGCTTGAAAGCTAAGGAAAAAGTGTGTGCTTGCATACAAGGTAGCTCTCTCCACCTTCTCTCATACATGGATGTATGTTTAGCTTGTTTTAGAATGTGTGTATGTGTGTTTTCAAGCTTTGAAAAGTATGCTAGCATGCCTTTATATGCCATGATGCCTGATGCCATATTATGTTTTCAAATGATTACATGATGTTTGTGTGAGTTTGCTTGAGTGTGGAGAGGCCAAGAACTCTTCCCTTTGGTGAGGATGAGCCAAGAACCCTTGAGCTTGGTTGAGACAATATAAAGAGTCTCCCAAAAGTAAAGTGGGCTCCTAAGAATATGGTTGAGTCCAAAGCTCTTAAAGAATAGGTGAGGCAAATCCAAAATCTATGAGAAGAAGTGTGAGGCTAATCCAAGCACTTGGTGAACTCTTGAATGCTTTATATGATGTGCTCACATGCCAAGCTTGTGTTAAAAATGTCCATGATTTCCATTTTCTCCATACATGCATTTAAAAGGCTTGCTTTGCACATATTATGTATGATTGAATGGGAGATGAGCTATTGGGATTCTTTGAATCTCATCCCCTCCTCTCCAATGATCTAACATGCTAGGTGGACTAAACAATTATGGTGAAGGGAGCCAACAACTATGAAGAGGGACAATTGACAAGCTTATGTATTATTTTGTTTCTTTTGGAACCATAATGATGGTTCATCATGTATATGATGTTGTATATGTACTATGAACGTTGAGACATATGTAAATATACTAATATGTGATGTTGAGATGTATGATTCTCATATATGACCACTAGCCCATTTTTTGAGTATGTAATGTCATAGTATGAATGTTTAAAGTTTGATGGAAATATGCATAAGTGTGGGTTGAATGGTCAAAATGAGATGTATGAGATTTGGGACCATTTGGGCAGCTCACACAAGTCTCAAATCAGCTTTTAAACTTGCCCAAAAGGTGTCAAGACCAAGGGAAATCCATTTGGCAATTTTGATACCCAATATGGAGCCAAAATTGGCCATAATGAAACTCTATGTCACTTTTTAGCCAAATGCGTTAGTCTTGCTCTGAAATTTAGCATGCAATTAGGTCTCATTGAAATATTTTTGGGAAGCTAAATAACATAATTTTCGGAGGTCTAGAGAATATTTGATGAATTTTCAAAGTTGGGATTTTTTATGAATTTTGATATGTGCACTGTTTATACTGGCAATTTTGTTTTTTGTGTCATCTGATAGCCAAATGGTGTCTAATGCTTGTGAACTTTTTTATGCATAAACTAGAGGTCATAAGCTTTTTGTGGCCACTAAGATCACCTCATTTGGAGGTCTGAACAAAGAGTTATGCATTTTTGAACTTCGCTATCAGTAGCAATGGTGCCCCAGGAGTTTAGTTACTATTATATAGGATTATAATGGCTAAATGTATCTATCTCATTCTGGAATTATTTTTAGCATAAGTTAACATTTGTAGCTTTCCAGAATGACTGAATGTGATTTCAATTTTTATAGAATTAGTTATGAATTTTAGAAATTTGTATCAGTAATCTAAATAGTAGCCCAGGTAGCCAGCGACCTCAATGTCTTTTCAAATGTCAAACGTCCTGTGTGATGAATGTTGTGACCTGGGCATATTTTTAGTTGAAGTAGATATCATAAGCTTTCTAGAATGACCAAGATTGCATGATTTCAAATTTTTGATTTCGAATTTTCTAGATTTAGTTATAGATTTCCAAAGTTGGGTCAAAAAATGGAGCAAATCTGACCGAAAATATGCTTTCTTATTTTGAGCTCCATGTCGGTTTTCATGAATTGTAGGCATGTTTTTGTGATGTACATGAATTATAATGATGGAATTAAATATAAAAATGCATAACATAAGCCCACACAGTCCACGTGACACCGATTGCAAATTTTTAAGTATAGCACAACGCAAATAAATCTATTATTTTCATTCCCCTTTTTATATGCTCTTATGGAAATAATGAGGTGAAGCTTATAAATGTCATGAAATGAGCTAGAAGTTATAGTGTTACATTAAGACCATTTGGGCAACTCACACAAGTCCTAATTATGCTTTTAGACTTGCCCAAGAGATGCCAAACCCCAAGGAAAGCCATTTGGACATTTTGGTATCCCATATGGAGCCAAAATTGACCAATTTAGAATCCTATATTACTTTTTATCCAAATGAACTCTTCTTGATCTAAGATTTAACATGCAATTAGATCTTGATGAGAGATTTTTGGGAAGCTAAAGAATATAATTTTTTGTAGTCTACAGAATATTTGATGAATTTTCAAATTTGGCAAATTTTTTGGTTTTGGTCATGTCACTAATTATTTAGGTTCAAAAATGAAATCTATCACACAAGGCTCAAATGATGTCCAATTGCCATGAAGTTTTATACAGAGAAACTATCCATTCCCAGTGACTTGTGTCAACTAGAAGCACTTCATTTGAAGGTCCAGAGTGGAAGATATGAATTGTCAAATATCCTGTCCAGTATCAGGAACTCCAGCCGACCTCTGTTATTGTTTGATTGAATTTTGGGATTTGGACATTTCTGAATTGATCTAAAATTATTTTTTTCCTCTAGCTAATATCTACAGCTTTCCATATTGGTATCATTCGCATGGATTGGATTTTTGTGGAATTAATTGGACAATTTTGAAGTTTGCTGTGAAAATCTATGATAGCACCCGTTGGTAGTTTGACCTCTAGACCATTTTTCATGTCAAACGTCCTTTGTGTTAGATGTTATTATCTAAACATATTTTCAACATAAGTAGACATGTGTAGCTTTCTAAAATGGCAAAAAATGCATGATTTCAATTTTTTTAGAATTAGTTATGATTTTTCAAAATTGTGATAGAAATGAGAGCAAATCTGGTCGAAATTATATATGTATATTTTATGTATTCCTTCAAGTTCCTTGAAATGTAGGCCACTTTTAATGATGCAAATGAGTTGCATTCATGTAATTAAATATAAGAATGTGAGGTATGAGCTCATATAGTCCATGTGACACTAAATGAAATTTTTATGTACGACGCAATGCAAAGAAATGTATTATTTTAATGAATTTTTCTCACTTCCTTCATGGAATGTATTATATGAGCATGAAAATGTGTATGAAATGAGTTAGAAATATAAGGTATTACAGTACATATGAATGGAATTTACTTCTAGTTACTGGGATTTGCATCTCACCCTGTTTCATGGGCTAACTATTTTAGGTGAAGGCTCTTTAGGTAAGGATAAGGGGAAGTAAGTGGATAAACATCTATGAGCTAAGGCTATGTGTGAGAAATGCTACTTGATCTAACTTATGATAGGTGTTAATTTTTTTATTCTTTTATGCAACATCATCATGTAATCATATTTCCAAGATTGGTGATCTATGATGTCCCTAATAGAGAGTTAGGCCTTATATAATTTGGAATATAATATATAAACTCACTTACAATCTAATATGGAAGCTTATTAGTATGGATATAAGACTCATCACTTGAAGTATGTTATTATATCAGCATGAATGATCATGTTAGTGGTTTATAAATCTTATTGTTGTCAATAATTCATAAAATTATTGATGTATGATTAATAGAGAGATTTGAAATCAATACTTTAGCTTTAAAGGGATGTGAAGGTATGCTAGGTAGTTTAGTTAGTTAGTTGCCATTAAAGCCTCACAAATTAAGGTAAAATGACCCTAGGATACCGCTAGAGAGAGATCTGATATGTGAGAGATAAAATTTAGAGAGATTAGGTGCAGAAGAGGGTTGAGTCGCGGCCAAAACTACTTAAGTCACGGCCAAGGGAGTTCCAAAAGCTAGGCACACCGCGGTGCATATTGTAATGTCCAGTTTTCGTTAAATGATGGAAACAGGCACGCTTTCAAAGTAAGTCCCCTGAGATGAGTGATTCAAGGCCAAATAAAATTTAAATAAAATGTTAAATAATAAAAAATGATGATTTGAGCCTTGAGTTGCCCAGAAATCGGGGGCGGAGTGATTCGAAAAATTTGCCAAAAGGCCAGTGGCATTTTCGTAAATAAATGCAATTTTGGAAAAGCACCTAGGAGGGCTTTTTAAATGGGAATTTTGAGTTACCCAGGTTCTCAGAGGCCCCAAAAACCATGGGAAGCCCCGGGACCGGTAAAACCCCTCCGGTGTACTCTTTCCGATGTCGGTTGACCCGAACTTTGACCGATTCGTTCGGGATGGTTTTAACTCCGATTTGAGTGATTCCAAAGGCATTTTATTAAATTGGGAACCTATTTGTTATGATGGAAAAGACAGTTCTCAAAAAGGAGCTAAAACGAAGGAGAAACGAAAATGCTAAGAATGAAGGGCAAAATTGGCATTAAAGTGTTAAAGGAAGCTTCTTTTTCTTCTTTATATGCCACGTTCTTTCTCTCCTCTCTAAGACCAACTTGCTTCTGCCCAATTTTAGAGAAAAACTCCAGCTTCTTAGGCGCACAAGAGGAGGAGGATTTTGGAGGAAGAAATTCCAGAAAAAGGTAAGAAACTTTAAGAAATTCCATATCCTTCCTTCTTGAACCTTGCTCCTCTCCTCTCAAGCTTTCTTTCTATGGTTTTAATGGAGAGTTTGGTGCTATTTTTGGGGCAGAACAAAGAGGGGAATTTCGAAAATTGAGGGAGTAAGCCAACCAAGTGGAAGAACAAGCCAAAGGAAGCAAGAAAACAAGGTAAAACTTCCATTCTTTGGTAGTTTCTTCCTCCCCCTTTCTCTTGCACGAATTTGACCACCATGAGCCCAATTCTTAGGGGCTGTTTTCTGTCCAATTTATGGAGAGATTAGGGGTTTTAGGTGGCAAGGGTTAAGAAGGAACCAATAGAATCAAGAAAGGAGCATTAGGAAACAAGATGGAATCATTAGGGATCCAAATGCTCCCTTGCAAATCTGATTTTATATGAATGTTCTTAGGCTTAAATGAACATTTAAATGTGCTCCTAAGATCCCTAAGAGGTCCCCCATATGCCTCTTCCTCCATGAAAATGAACAAAACCCCATGGAAAGTTATGAACCTAAAAGTTGGAAAAGTATAGAGCACTTAAAGGGATTGTAAAAACTAATTTAATCCATGAGACCCCTTGGCTATTTAAGTATTTCCTTGACCTCCTACAACTCTTAACAGCCTCTCTAAATGGTTCCCCCATTAAGGAAAAATCAAAAAGTCATGAAATCCCATTTATGCTCTAACTTTTGGCCAAGTAGGGATGGCATAGTTAGGGAGAGTTTTAAATTGTTTCAAACCCATTTTTGAGTCATACATGATGAATGAATATGAGGGGAAATCTTGGGAAAAATTTAGGAAGCTCAGAGAATGAGTTGGTGCTTTAGGTTCCATATTGTGACCTAAGAAAGCAATATGATATTAGACCCTTTGTTTTAATGATGTGATGACTCCAAGAGGTTTAAAAGGAGTCAAAAATCATATTTGAGAGTAAGGAATGAGGCCTAGAAATCACTTGAGGGGTGTTTCTTCATTAGGTGCCAATATGGACCATAATGGAGGTTGTAAAGTAATCTAGGGTTTAAACAAGTTGCATGGCCCTAGAAATTGTTTCATGAACTCAATTGGCTCCCATAATTTGTGTCTAGGACAAGAGACACTATTTCCACCAACTTGTGGGTGTGTGGCTAAAAGAGGAGGCTTGAAAGCTAAGGAAAAAGTGTGTGCTTGTATACAAAGTAGCTCTCTCCACCTTCTCTCATGCATGAATGTGTGTTTAGCTTGTTTTAGAATGTGTGTATGTGTCTTTCCAAGCTTTGAAAAGTATGCTAGCATGTCTTTATATGCCATGATGCTTGATGCCATGTTATGTTTTTAAATAAATCCATTATATTTGTATGAGTTTGCTTGAGTGTGGAGAGGCCAAGAACTCTTCCCTTTAGTGAAGATGAGCCAAGAATCCTTGAGCTGGGTTGAGACAAAGTAAAGAGTCTCCCAAAAGCAAAGTGAGCTCCCAAGAGTATGGTTGAGTCCAAAGTGCTTCAAGAATGGGTGAGGCAAGTCCAAAATCCATGAGGAGAAGTGTGAGGCCAATCCAAACACTTAGTGAGCTCTTAAATGTCTTGTATGATGATTCACATGCTAAGATTGCTTTTAAAATGCCTATGATTTCTACTTTCTCCATGTATGTATTTGTGAAACTTGCTTGCACATATTATGTGTGATGGAATGGGAGATGAGCTATTGAGATTCTTGAATCTCACTTCCTCCTCTTAAATATCCTAACATGCTAGGTGGACCAAGCAATTGTGGTGAAGGGAGCCAAAACCTTGAAGAGGGACAATTGACAAGCTTATGTCTTGTTTTGTCTATTTAGGAACCATAATGATGGTTTATAATGTATATGAGGTTGTATATGTACTATGAACATTGAGACATATGTAAACATACTATTATGTGATGTTTAGATGTATGGAAATGATATATGACCATTAGCACATGTTTTGAGTATGTAATGTCATAGTATGGAAGTTTAAAGTTTGATGAATATGTGTATAAATGTGGGTTGAATGGTCAAAATGAGATGCATAAGGTTTGGGACCATTTGGGCAGCTCACACAAGTCTCAATTAAGCTTTTAAACTTGCCCAAAAGGTGCCAAGACCAAGGGAAATCTATTTGGCAATTTTGGTACCCAATATGGAGCCAAAATTGACCATAATGGAACCCTATGTCACTTTTTGGCCAAATGAGTTAGTCTTGCCTTGAAATTTGGCATACAATTAGGTCTCATTAAGAGCTTTCTGGGAAGCTCATAATTTTTGGAGACCT